>CM069303.1:18907500-20157500 GCA_035609425.1 Epinephelus awoara | reverse complement strand
TTCATCACTGCAGTGCAGTGGGAAAATAGGCTACAAAGGTATTTTCCATGCGAAAACCAGTTTTTCAAGTTGTGACCATCTCAAATGGAGCTGTGATGCCCACAGCAGAATTCAAGTCTGATATGTATGTTCATACAGCGCCTATAACAAAAGTATTCCTGTCTCAAGATTTGTGACAGAGCCACCTCTTGACTTTCAGCGCTAAAAGCAGAAAATCAACGCTGATAAGTCACAAACAACAACAATAACGCTGACCTCTGAAAGCATAAAGCAGGAATTATCAAACAATACAAATCAACTTCCCTTGTTAAAATGAAGCACCTGCTTAACACAAGCCAGACCAAGGCTCTTTCCCCTTTCTGCCTCAGCCTTGTCACTGACAAATAAAAACCTTGACAGTCTGTGTACCCTTACCACGCGAGAAGGGAAGAATTACAATGTATAATGGAAAACCTTTCTGTTTCTCATTGAAGAAGAAAAAAAACAGTTTAAGGTCTATAAACTGTTGAAGTTTATTTAAAGTTGCTCGCAAGTTTTAGCCGTGGCATTATTTAGTCTTACATTTGTTTTGCTTTATTTCTGGATGGCTGTTATCAAGAATGTTCACATCGTAAATTCAAGTTGTATTTCTGTCACCAGTTGTGCTACATCTGGGAGAGAGTGATGCATACTTGGATTCAGGTATTTCTAAAGCCCAGTCAGTCATTTTTCACAATACAAAGCAGACGAATACTCACATTTGTAAAAACAATATGTCTGTTTACTTCTTTTTTTCTTCTTCCCCTGTTGTTAGTCCTTGTATTACATTTGCATCACAGATTATGCCCTTAAATTATTTGTTTATTATCTCTATGGTCAGGTAAAGACCTTGTACGGCCAGTCTTTCATATGAAAAGCTAAAACGATGCTAAAACCAAAGCACAGAACTTCCTCGATAAATTTAACATGTAATGTAATTTTTCCTTCAATGATGGCAACATTTGTGTGAGTGTGAGTGTGTGTGTGTGTGTGTGTGTGTGTGTGTACCTGCAGAGAGTTGAGGAGGATGAAGATGTAGGCCATGACGATGGAGAAAGGCACCAAGACACCACACAGCCACGTCAATCCGAGGATGGGCAGCAGCACCAACACTGCCTTCACTGCAGCCCTGTGTTCACCCACACGTGTATGCACACACACACAGACACAAATCACAGCACAAGAATGTAAGTATACACATGCATATTGGCAAACACACAGGCATGAAATTATCAAGCACACACACACACATTATAAAGACTCTGAATTGGTCGACTGGCTGACTGAGCTGAACTCATACCACACCAGATAATATTAATTTAAGTATTAGTTAAAAAATTGTACTTCCTCCTGAGCTCAGTTCGGGGTTTCTGAACTTTTCAGCTCTTTTTGGACAAATACGAGCGGCTTTGGCAGGCCGGTTGTTCCATATACAACACTGTGCGGCTGGAAAGGCTCACGGGGTGACAACTTCCCACCTTAAATCCGCCTTAATTCTGTTTAGAGTGGAATTATCTTCCCGCTCAGGTGACCGCCAAACCGCACCAGCTGTGTGTGTGTGTTCATGTGTGTATGTGTGTGTGTATGTGACACGGCGGGCGGCGAGCGGCGTAGGAATGTGTTTGAGTTTCCGAGACGGCTGCCACCCAGGGGTGCCAAATGGTTCAAGGCCTGCTTTGAGAACCTTCATAAAGCACCTACTGTGAGCCCCGGTGGGCTGAGGTAGTGAAAAAACATATACACTTTAATATGATTTTCACTGATAGGATCATATACAAGCCTGCTGGAGTGAAATCTACTGGATCGCACACAGCATAGTTTCACTCTGATGAGCGAACACCAGCGCCAAAACAAGGAAGCAGAGGACAACAGCAGTGATGTGGCTTAACAAGATATTGTTTCTGCGTGAACGCTGTCGTCCTATAGTCACAAAAGTGTATCTCATAAATAACATGCCGTTATTAGGGCTGACTGAATTACATCACAATCCTAAATAATTCAACAGACAGACATAGAACAAATAAAACAAGCCAATACGTACATTGTGTGGATTTATGCGGAGCATACAGAGCTACAGTTTACATAAATCTCTTTTTAAATTTTAATTCACCATATATTGTTGTATGCTTCACTATCATTCAACCCTAGACAATAACAAATACTAGATAATTAAAAAATATGTATAAAAGTAGCAATAAAAATGTATACACTGCATCCCACCATTAGCAGGGATAATACCAGCTTCCATCCAAATATTTAGAGATCATTTCAGAATATTAATATCTGAATTTGGGTTTGATCAACATGGTTTTCCTGAAGGACAGTAAAAGTACTGCTAATTTTAGACCGCATAGACCGATATTATATAATACCATAACAAAAAAAATCACAATCTTCATAATAATATTAACAACACCACTAGAATTGCTATTGTCCTTGTCCTAAGAAATAATTCGGTACAAGGATAAGACCCTCCGACAAATGAATTTAATGCAATGTAGTGTTTAGAGCAGAAATAATACTGTGTTAAATGAAGATGGCAGGTCAATAGGACCTTTTAGATTGGAGAAAAAAAAAAAAAAATTGCCGACACTGGCAAAACACATCAGAACAGAAAACCTGTGCCAGAATATGTTCTGTATCTTGTCATCACTGAAAGATACCAAAACTATAAGACCTGAGATTTTTTTAAAAAGCACTTCAAGTGGTGGAGGCTTGAAGCCGTTTCCATGAGCAGCACTGATGCAATCCATTCAAAATGTATTCCTATATGGTTTGATGAATGAGGCTCGCTGTTTTAAAATGACAAAATCCAATATAAAACCCTCCAGCTGATTTTTATTTGACGACCAGTGACTACAACTTGTCTGCTCCAAGGCCTGTGGCCCGGGTGAATAATCTGAAAAAAAAAAGAGAGAGGACAAATTGCGCCTCCTTGTGGTTTTTTACCTGATTTGCTCATAGGCTTGATCCGCAGGACTGGTGCCCATGGCCAACATGATGGACCGTCTCTTGGCTGTGGAGATAGTGATGACCACCACCCTGGTCAGAACCATGATATTGACCTGAAAGGAACACAAAAGGACACAGAAATGAGAAGAAGAGGTGGCTGAAATGAGAGCGTAAAGAACATTAAAGATATTGGCATATCTGTGGGTCAGAGATTATGGTAAAGGAAACAAAAGAGTAAAGAAATAGAAACACTAACCAAACAACTGCTGCTTAAAAATGCTCTGTAACATCCGCCTATATTACTGGTAAAATTAGCTTCCACAGTGCAACATAATGTGGACCACAACAGGAAATAATTAGTACACAACGGCTGAGTGCGTCTTGTATTTCAACCATTTCAGCCTGAACAAACTACTTGATTAGGATCAAATTCTCTGACCATGATGATGAAGATGACAGGCCCAGCAAAGCCCCAGATGATGCCATTCTGAACGCTGAGCCAACAGTAGCCGTCGGCTGAGTATTTGCCCGAGGCTGATGCCAGCGTGATGGTGACTATCAGCACCGGCAGACCTGGAGTTAGTTAGGGAGGGGAATAAAAAGAAAAACAGAGGAGGAGGAGAATAAAGGGGAAGAATAAAAGTACCAAGAGATGGATAATCAGGAAGAGCAAAGGGAGGGGACAGGAGGGGGGGGATGGAGCCACATTCAGAGACCTTTGTGATGCAAATGTTCACAAACACCAGGCAAAAATCTACCGTGTACTTCCGACACTTCACAAACTTGGTTTTACTTTCATAATGTTATCAAATTTTTTATTAGATTACAATGTCCTGAACATTCACTGCAGATGTGTGTAGAGAGTGATTCTGTTACCCCAGCCGATGAGATAGTAATACTTCATGTGACGATCCTCGCTCAGGTTGACCGCGACCACCTTGCTCCAGAGCAGCAGACCCTCCACCAGCATCCAGCTAAATGCTGCCATGAAGAAGAGGTGGAGCAGTGCGGCCACAAGTGTGCACGCCACCTACAAATACACCAACACAGGCACGCAGACAGAAAGAAGTTATATTTAATATTTCAAGCATTCAGATGAGGCTTCTGAGTGGCATGCCTCAACAGTACAAAGTATAACTTCAATTCACACGTCACAACTAGAGGAAGAATTTATAGAGGACATCATGTGAAGCATTTCACTTCTCTATTGCTGACAACAGAGAGGAGTGGCCACTGTCCTCAAGCACAAAAACACAAAATGTCAAAGGTTAAATAACCCTATGTTGTTGATGGATTGTTTCGCGGCAGCTCATGACCATAGATGATGAATGAGGTGGCAAGTAGTCACTAATATCACATTTACACCACTTACAATCCCAAACACACAAATTACTGTTTGTTGATGCATCTTTTTGTGAAATCATGATGTAACAGATTTTACAGTGTGGATAAATATATTGTGTTTGTTCTAATTTATCCAGTGTCACATCCAGATTCTGCAAGGAGTCTGGATGACCAGCTGTCCTTCGCTGCCGACAATTCGGCAACAACCTGCTCCAGCAGTTTCATTCGTCGCAACATTAGGAGAGTACCTCCATTCCTCACCCAGGAGGCAGTGAAGGTTCTGGTCCAGGCCTTTGTCATTTCACATCTAGATGACTGCGTCTACCTCCTAGCTGGTGTGTCTGCATGTGCCATCGAACCTCTGCAGCTCATCCAGAAAGCAGCGACCCAGCAGCCTGTCTTTTACCTACCTAAGTTTTCCCACACTACTTCGTTCGTCCACACCCTGCCCTGGCTCCTGGTGGCTGCTTGAATCCGAATCAAGACACTGGACTGGCCTATTGTAATAAGAACGCCTAAGGCTCATCCAAAATCCAGAGCGTGGTCTAATTCTAAACCCAACCCGTCTACTATGCTCTGCTACTGCCAATCAGCCTACAACTCCCTCAATACAGAGGAGACCCAGCTACCGTTCTACTAAGTCCTGACTGCTGTCCTGGCTCCAACGAAATCCTCATTGCAGCACAGCAGAAGCTCTACACATTTTTCGTTGCAGACTAAAAACTCATCTGTTTAGACACGGCACATAAAATAAAAATAATAATTAAAAAAAAATCTTTCTCTATCTCTTATTGTGGCACTTGAAGAGGCTCAGCATATTTGATGAAATTGACTTATTTGCTTGATTCATGCATTGTGGGGTTGCACCTCATGGTTGAAGGCAATTACTGTCAGTTGCTTTGGAAAAACTGGAGAAATTGTGATGAGGATAAAGTGGACAATTTAAAAATCAATTCGTCAAACAACTGTAGAAAAGAATCAGAAAAAAAGTGGAACAAAGAGAGTTGGTCTGATGTGTGGAAAAACTAGACAACATCTAAAATATGGCAGATTCCATTGCTGCAGTTACCAAATCATATGTCGTGCAGCAACAATAATCCCATTAAATCCTATCCCACTGAAGCATCCTTAGCTAGCCCTCCAGACTGATTTGTTGTAAATAGCTCTGAAGTGGCTCAAATAGTGTGCTTAAAACATTGTCCAAATCTGAAAAATCACCCTCCTGATGGTCAGTCAGCCTATATATACATATGAAACCACTTGATGGATTTCCTACTAGCGGCCACCTGCTCCCAGGGGTAAAGCCCACCCTGACATGACCTGGGGTCAAAGGACCAGGGGTCAAACCAACTACAGGCTATTTGGTGACTACTGAGAGACTGAACCATGTGATGGATACGACATTAGTGGCCACTTATGTAACATCCAGTGCCAGTGTATTCGTTTTAACGGGATACCCAGTATGGATTTGGATTTCAAGTCTCATTAACATAGCTATTAAAACGCAGTGCTGTGGGTTAGCGTTTAAATATACAGGAAGGTGGACACTTTTCAACCAAAGCTTACACTGTACATGTCATGCCAATCTTGATTTATATTACTAATATTATTGTGAAAATCCTCCTAATAACTGAATGAAAAGTTGCTTCCTTGCATTATAGGCATCTTTTGTCGCTCAAATTTTTAACTTTCCATTGATCATCTTTTTTTGTTACAAAGTTTGACAGAATCCAACATACTCTATTCTCTCCTTCCACCTTCCTTTGTTCCCAGTCTGCCTCTTGGTATGACAACATTAAGTCCTATGTATTGGTAAGTAACATCAGATGCCTGTACCTTGTTGTGAATAGCTGAGCCACTGCAGAGCAGAATCACCTGGGCACAGATCAGAGCAATGAACAGGTTCTTATGGATGGACGTCCGGTCGGATTTGGGGATACTGTGGACAGAAACAGGGTTACTTTAAGTTTTTTGACAGAAGTGACAGCATTACAACACAGTGCTGACAAATACGTAAGGAAATAAATGGCACATTAAAGCATAGTAGACAGTTTTGGTGACTTAGTGTACAACAATATGCAAGTGGCCAACTGAGACTGGAAACCAGAAAACAAAATTTAATAGATGAATAAATGTAAGGAAAAGAAAGGCCAAGATTTCTTTTCTAATAAAGGGGGCTGATCCTGTATACAGTAGCCATTTAGGAGATTTTACACTCAGTTTATCTGAGCTGTGTTTATTCTCAGCTAAGCCTTGAGCTGAGTGTTAAGCCAGACTCAAACTACAGGAGTTTAAAAATCATAACCAACACTGAAGTAGGATTGCATCCAAATGGCAGCCTCAGCAAATGTTGCAGTGCCAAAAACTGCAGTTCATCCCATGACCACTTGAGGCTGGCTCCAAAAGAGAGTAAATCCCCATTGACACCAGTGTTAAAATGCCCAACTTCACAGCAGCAATAAACATGTTCACAGCCTGCTACAAAAAAACGGTTTTGGTCTCTATAGCATAATTTCAACATTCATGACAATTGTGCAGGAGGTGATTTTTATAATAACTTATCTGTTTACATTTTATTAAGGCCCAAAGTTACGGATATATAGGGGCAGGCTATCTGCGAGGTGTCACTGCAGTGTTAGTCAGATCCACCCCTTTCTCCTAAAAAGCTCTACCCTTCGTTAAAATGCCAAACTTTAGGCTTCAAAATGGCAGTCCACAAACCAATGGGTGACAGTTGCAACATCCATTATTATACATACAGTCCATGACTGCATCACTTTCATTAGGAAAAACTTTCCAGATGTTGTTCTCTCATGTTAAACATGCACACACAGCACATCACACACTACAGGATATTATTAAGATCATCTTGACAGAGGGAGCATGAATTCACCACTTTATACGATTTAATGGGGATGCAGACGTAAACAGAACGGAGACTGACGTGCAACAACTTGCTGTAATCTTAACAATAAAACACCAAATGCAGAATGCTAAACAAGTCTGGAAGAGAAAACAGTTTGTATAATCTTGAGCGACAACTGGAGGTGAGATTTGAACTGTCAATTTCAATACATGCCAACAGTAATATGCTAGCTAACATTAGCCTCAAGGGCTCGAATGTTTATTGTTGTTTGGCAACACCATCAGCTGCTCTGTAGGGACATAATTGGAACTGTAATTACCCAGATTTTAAATCCTAAATTGAAATTATCGGGGCAGCCCCAATGAATGAATGGTGAATCTGTGAGCAGTTCGGGATGGTTGAGCCTGGATCTGTAAACCCTTCACTTTACTAGATAATCTGGGCCAAACATCGGTACAGGCCAAGGTCCCTGACGAGACCGATTTCTCCTCCGACTGTCAGAATGGGTTAAACTGGGATACAGTGGCCCAAATTTCCTTCAGTCTGAGCCCGGCTTTAGCGTTAATATGTTAGCAGGCCTACTGTTAACATGTTAACATAGATATTAAATGTAATATTTAGCATGATTTTAGCATGTTAGCTAGCATTATTCTCAAAGCAAAGCTGAAGTTGACAATAATTCCGTCTATATTTTCAGAAGTATCCTGAAGTAAAAGTCGAGTGTTAATTTTGTAGTGCTAGTGGCTGCTAACCCTGAAAATGAAAATGACTGTCTGTATCAAATCTTACAACAATCCATCCGAAAATAGTCACGTTAAAATTCTGTACAAGTGTCTGACTCATGAACGGACTGATTAATCAATATTTCCTTCACTACAGTGACTAAAAATTTAATAGTCAAGGCTATGAAATGATTGGAATCTGACTGTGTGGCTCAATCATTCCAGATCTGTGTTTTTCATTTATACTTTCTTTGTACTGTTGCAGTGAACGTGAGCTGCATCTAAGAGATTGTAACATGTCACACTCAATCTTATAACTTACCACCACTGTTTCAATATGTTTTCCAGTATGTTTTTTTCTGGATATTTGATCAATACTATGCTGGAAGACAGTGTATATTTGGTTCATGTACCAGACAAATTTACATCACACCATCTCCTACAAACACATGTACCGTCTTAAACAGGCGGAATATTTCCATTTCAGGTAACAAATGAAATCGACAGCCAAACCTGGTTTAGAGAGCTAAATGAACTGAAGAGCTTCTCATTACCTCCTGATGGATTCAGCCTATTTAAACTCATTTCATATCTGCATCACTGCTTGTGACCACCATAATTTCATGGTGTGATCACCCATCCATCTACGGACATGTGTACCTCTACTTTGTGTGTGTGCTGTGTGTGTATTTAAGCACACAAATGTATGTACATCACACACACCAGCCAGTGTGTGAAATGCATGGCTGCGCTCTGATTTCAGGACGGTCATAAATTGTCGGGGCAGCTCCTCTCTGACTGATTGTGATCCCTCAGTGACCCTAATGTTAATTAACTGCCGCGGAATGCCGCCATAAACCTTCACAGTGGACTCACATGTAGAGCGTGGTAATTACTGGATTAGCGAGAGTCAATACTCACAGCAGCCTTAGGAACAGAGCGGGAGCAGCACAGTGCCGATAAGTTAGCTCTTTCTTTTTAGTTTATGGGAGAGAGTGTCACATGAAAGCCAATGAGGAGATGTGAAAGTCAAAAGTGGAATGGTGACTTTGTTCGTTTCAGCATTCCTAAACTGAGTACGCCTAAATGTTGCTTTAAGCGTTGTGCGCAGAGGCTCAACCAGGCAGAAACCAGGCAGATATGTTGGCGTCGTAGGTAAGCAGGACAGGAAAATCAGCTACTCACTCCAGCACAATGAACAGCATCAAGGTCACCACCAGTGCACACAGAGACGCGCCAGAGCCGATGAACGTCAGCTTGGTCAAAATAAGCTCTTCCTCAGGACTCCACTGGGACAGGAGGGAAAGGCAGTGGTGAGGGAGAGAGAGAGGAGAGAGAAGAATGCTGTCAAACGATCACAGGTTTGATCCATCTGATGCTCTCTCAAAGAAATTAAATTTCAAACTCATCTCTTAATGTGTGCAGCGGCTAAATGCCAAAAATGTACAATTTATAAATGATGATTTTGTTTTCTGTTTACTGTACTATATTTCATGTACTTTGTGAAGAGCAGTTCTACCAGTGCATTTTTAAGATGATAGGCACACTGGGAGTGACACCTGCTGGTTAATAAAGTGTATTACAAATCTTCCACAATTTCAGAGGTCAAAGACGATGCCCGATTTGTCCTTGGAAGAGCTCCTAAGGTGAAAGGGGGACTTTTAAGAGGCTTAAGAGTTTCTTAAGCAGAGGAGAAGATGGCAGAAACACCAAGAGGTCACAGAAATATTTTCCAAAGGCTGGATGACAGTGAGTAAATGAAATGCCACAGATTTGATCGTGCAGGGATAATATGTGTGGTCGACCTCATTAGGGATACGCACACATTTCGCACCCAATGCAATAACGCTATGATGCCAGAAATAAAATAATCACAGGACTAAGATATTTGACAAACTGGAAAATGCAGCGACAACTTCGATCTGTCCAAACCTTCCATCAGCAGAGTGACCACGCCAACAATCAGAACGCTTTCACAGTCAGCAGTTCATTTCATTTCCACTGGTTGTCCGCACCTTGCAGGCTCACAAAAGGGTGTGCCTGTGACAACTGACAACCAATCACACCTGTGGAAAGAATGCATCATACCTAGCAACAGGGTCAACCACACCTCATCACTAAGGTAAAAGTTTCTGTACCTTTCTTGCTCAGATTTGCTCTGAGAACTTTCCTAAATCACTCCTGGGCTAGGACCCCTTACTAAAAGCTGCCAATTATCTTAGTGTTGCGATCACTTTATGTCTGGCGTTGTACTGTTTTTACATTGGGCGGGAGATGTGAGCGCATCTCTAATGAGATCAACCACAAACATTAAACATTTCATTAACTCACTGTCATTCAGTGCTCGGGGAATATTTCTTCTATTTCTTTTTTTCAACCATTTTCTTCTTTGTTTAACAAATTCTTAAAGGTCCAGTTTGTAGGATTTAGAGGGATATATTGGCAGAAATGGAACACAATACAAAAAGTACATTTTCTGTAACGTATTATCATCTCGAAATAAGAAACGTGTTTTCACAGCCATGTTTCTACAGTAGCCCAGAACGGACAAACCAAACACTGGCTCTAGAAAGGGACATTCACGTTTTCGCAACAGCAACCATAGCTAAGAGACTTTGTGAATTAATTTTATCTTTCCAAGAATGTAGTCCTAACTTTAAGGGGAAATTGTTAGAAAACGCCCTAATTCTTTTGTCACTAGGACTCTTCTTCTTCTCTGAACATGGGCCCTGGATTTAGATTTTACATCAACAACATTAAGACTTTGATGTAAACCATTTCTGTCGCAAGACGGAAAAAAACATCATATATTATCAATATGAAGCACGTTTTAAAATTTCACAACACCCATAACTTTAACCACATACGTTATAGTTATCATTTTCCATCACACAACCTAACATCTCATGATTACCTTCGACTCCAGGTAATTCATCAGCACTGCGAAGTTGGTGGTGTGGTTACACAGACAGGAAGTAACACCAGAGCCAGCAAAGGTCACTTTGCAACCATCGCTGGACCAGCTATTGGTATGATTATGCCTATAAATAACAATACACAAGCACAGACACACACAAAAATACTCAATTAGTTTCAGAGAGCAGAGACATGTAGTATTAAACATTAAGAATCAAATATATATTAAGGATTTCTGATCTATCTACCTGTGTTAGGATATCTACTTTCGGAATGAAACATCACGTGTACATCTATTATATCTGATTGTTGTATATCCAGCATTAAAAGAGTAAAATATGTCCTTAAACTTAACAGTACACAAGAAGAGACCAACTCTTCATCATTGACCCAGCAGCTTCATTCTCTATTGCTACAACATTCACTCTCATCAGGGTTGTTGAAGTCAAACTTACATCAAGCTGAAATTCCAAAAAGCGCAAACAGGAGTAACTCGCTGTGAATACTCCACCTAGAAACAGAAACACATGTTTGCACTTGTTTTCTCTCTCTGTCTCTTTTAATATATGACTCTGGATTCTAACCAGCCAAAAGCAACATGGATAAAAACCATGCGCTGCTAGCAGGGAGATGGAAATTCTTGTGAAGTGACATATTAAATTTGGTGAGTTTATCAAAGGGCAACAAGTTAACTATAATTCAACTGCTATTCCCCAAAGAGTGATTGTTTTTTTACAAGATGTTTGTCATCAGCATAAATTTCAGTTTCAAGTCAGAACTGAGTGTTGCTCTTTGTTGTTGAACGCTGCAGACCCAAATCAGCATCCTTAAATCTTATATACAAAATGACTTTTATCACTCAACTATACAACCTTAACCAATATGTCATGATGTCCAAATATATACATGATTTACACACTCACTGGCCACTTTATTAGGTACACCTGTTAAACTTTATGCATGAAGACATGGTCAGGACAACCCGCTGAAGTTCAAACTGAGCATCAGAATGGGGAAGAAAGATGATTTAAGTGACTTTGAACGTGGCAACCAACAACACGTCGAACCTTGAAGCAGATGGGCTACAGCAGCATAAGACCACACCAGGTGCCACTCCTGTCAGCTAACAGCAGGAAACTGAGGCTACAGTTCACACAGGCTCACCAACACTGGACAATAGAAGATTGGAAAAATGTTGCCTGGTCTGATGAGTCTTGATTTCTGCTGCGACATTCAGATGGTAGGGTCAGAATTTGGTGTAAACAACATGAAAGCATGGATCCATCCTGCCTTGTATCAACGGTTCAGGCTGCTGCTGATGGTGTAATGGTGTGGGGGATATTTTCCTGGCACACTTTGTGTGGTGGAACAGGAGATTTGCATCATGGATGAACTGTGTGATGGTATCATGTCAATATGGACCAAGATCTCTGAGGAATGTTTCCAGCACCTTGTTGAATCTATGCCACCATGAATTAAGGCAGCTCTGAAGGCAACAAGAGGTCCAACCCGGTACTGGCATGGTGTACCTAATAAAGTGGCCGGTGAGTGTATATTGGGCTTAATAATCATACTATGAGACAACCCCCTGAACAAAGGACTATACCACTTGTGATGAGGAAAGGGTGTACTTGACAGCCACAGGGACGGTTCGCGCCTTGGAAGCATCACGGACGCTGGCTGATAGGACAACAGAGGCCAGCTGACCTGGGAGACTTCTGGGAAGGCAGACAAAGGTTACTACTTACAACTTAAAGGTCATATACAAACTTCACTCCAAACTACTGGTATGCACTGATCCCTTCTCTTTTAAGTGCAGTTGCACCTTATTTGGCTGAAACCAGAGCAGACATTTTGATTTACGTTTTTGTATTTGTTTAACCTCTTTTTAGAGACTAGTCAGCAACATTTAAAGTGTAACATAAGAGAAGACGAGTCAAACTACAGCCAACCTTTTTGTTTCCTCTTGGTGACTGAGTGGACTCTCCTGTGCTCCAGACACAATCTCACTCAGATGGCTGTAGTGGGTATGAATAAACATCACTTCCTCGTATCCTAATTAGAGAGAGAGACGAGAAGAGGAGCAGGGTAAATTAATTTTATGCTAAAGTGATACTCCTGAGCATCACTTCAGTTTCGCAGAGTCACACGTCAAACGCCACTTTCACACATTCACACATGAAGGGTGCTTAATGCAAACACATTGCTTGGTTACAAGAAGATGTATTTACCCATCTGCTCAAAGTCCTGTTTTCAAAATGTCTGTCAATTATTTTAGATTTTGATTAGATTATATAGTCCCAACTACAGTGGCATATTCTGGAGGCATCTGGACGAACACTCAGCAAAACTCTAATCATAAATTGTACTGATATTAGCAAAATTGACAGAATCATCTGATTTAGTTAATATTTTAATTTGTCCAATCAAATATTATTTAAATGTGGGCAAACAGAGTCTTCCTGAGTTTCTTTTGTAGATGATTTCTACTAATTAAATGTGCCACAGCCTGAAGGATGTAGACTATAAGAGCTTTATTACTAAGTGGATTAAAATCCTTTAGCCATTGGAAGGTGGCACAAAAATCATCATGTCATTTTCAGAATGAGGTGATGAGTGCTGTGCATATATGTATGCCTCACCATGCCTCAAAATGTAGCTGGAGTGCCTTAATCAAGGCCGTATCTTGCTATTATACAGCTTAGGAGCAAAGACAATGTGTTTTTGTGCAGCACCGAAGCCATGGAGCGTAAAAACAATGTGGCGAGCATCTGGACGAGCACGCGCATGGGACAGGCGTCAGCGCATTGTCTTCTGCCAACAGCACTGGTCTCTCCCTCTCCTGTTCCTCTTTGCGCAGGCAGTCAGCAGGTGTGGGGAAGGCGGAGGACGCTGCGTACCGCAGGAGTGGAAGTTCAGATGTATTGTGTTATGTGTATGTATATATTATTGTATTACAATGATGCTCTCACTCTGCAATTTCATCTGGCCTGGAACTTATCGGAGCGTGAGAAAGTGGTGTACTGCACTACAGTATAAGCGCCATAGCTCTCATGGCATTCAAATGTTTTGTTGAGGGTTTTCTGGTGAATCTAATTCAGCAAAGTTGTCTCCCACCCCTTGTACATTTTTTTTTTCCCTATTTTATTTAAAACGCACAATGGTAAAATATACAATACTATGTGGGCATGCAGTAATGTTCCAAATCATATCATATGTGTGTAGGTAGCATTTTTACATCTTCAAATTTGAGTGCATGGGTTAGCCTCTATGACAAGTGCCTTTCAAGTGTGTGTGTGTGTGTGTGTGTTTCCTACCCAGTGTGTGTATCCTCTGGAGCTCAGTGTCAGGGATAAGCAACTCATCCTGACCGCTGCTGCTGGCGGTGTGAGAGCCGATCGCAGACGGCTTGAAGACTTGACTACAGCTTTCTTCAGTTAACTTCTGCCACTTCATGTACACATCTGGACGCAAAGACAGCAGAGGACACCCAGGTAATAGAGACAGGTTAACAATAATGGTAACGATGAGAAGAAATTTAAGAATATTCTTTATTTATCTGTGTTACAAAGCTAAAAGCTACCAAGAGTTTGGGACTTACCAGTATACCAAAAATTACTCCCTGAATTCTGAACATGTAACCAATGCAAAAACACAAAGAGATGGAGTGCAAAACAACAAAACAACATCAGATTGACATAAACAATTCTGACAATGACTGTTGCAGTGTCCAAATCACAAGATGTTTTCAAGTGAAATGTGTCACAAACAGCTGCTGTGAATAAAATGTTGCGCTGTGAAGTTTCTCCACCAACTTACATCACTAATGAAACTGTGCCTGCTATTTAAACTAAGCACTGACAGATAATAAATATTATATTTGATGTGTGCTAAGATGTTTTTATTACCTATGTTCTTGGTAGAAAAAGTGAAGCCCCTTCTCTCAGCAGAAAGCATGTCGGCAAGAGTTTCAGTGAGACTGTCGATGCTCTGGACGACAGTGAACGGCCCCACGCTGACCTGTGCGAGAAAAACAGACCCAACAACAAAAACTGAGACTGACTGAGGACAAAGGGCGACTTTGCAGGGTTAGGAAAGTTGAGGAAAATGTTTTACCTTATCCCTTCAGGGGGAAAAAGGACGCAATATAAACACAGGGAGAGACCTTGCAAGGTAAAAGTGACTGTTGGGTTGAATCAGCATTACAAATAGGGTTCTTGAATACAACCCAGAAACATCTCATTTCCTGACTGATTAAAAAGGGTTTCCGCAGTTTGTTTGGCCACAATATAATGCTAGCAAAAACAGATAAATACAGGTCATCCCCTCACCCCATCCTCCGTCAGGCCCATCCACTGTGAAGCCATGTGTGGCTCCAGCATCAAACTCGCCATCTTGACGTAGTTGGTGGCAATGGACACCATGACTTCTGATGCGTCAGCTCCGGCAGGGTGAGTGCTAGACAGCGCAGTCAGGTCCTTCTCAATCATCTGGGTGAGGTAGAGGACGTCAGTGGAGGTGAGGAGGTGAGGGCCGCCGGCCTCCACCGTATGCAGAACAGCCTGGGTCAGCTGCTGCAGCAAGGCTAAATCTCTGTCGGAGGTGGTATTAACACTTAACTCTACCATCACCTGAAGAGAAGAAGGATAGATGAGGATTTGAATGTTATTTACCAAGGGAAAGGTGGTTCAATGCATAGCTGCAAGTTTATGGTACTGTGTCACTTAAGAGATGTTATGCCACAGACAGCTAAACAGTCCGACTCACAGGTTTGGTGAGGGGATCGTTGCTCAGTCTACTGAAGAATGGTGTCTGTGGTAAACTGATAACATCCAGAACGTCTGCAGACAGAAACAAAAAAATATATATATAAATACAGTCTAATGCAATCTATTACAGCAAGAGCACAAGCAGCCCTAGAAATTTCTTTAGATTCAGTGCTCTCGGTTAAAAATCTTACATCATGCAACGGTTGTATTTATCACAGGACTATTGGATTGGGTTGCATGGCAATGATATATACAGGGTAAGATGCATCTGAGCAAACCATCAAATTACATCAAGAACAACACTCGTAAAAATTAGTGCCATTATTTTCATTGGTACCTTTTCTAAACTGGCAGACGGCCCCTCTGAATGAGTCACACTTTGTATGGCCCCAGCTGCCAACAACAGGGTCAACGACGCCACACTCCTCATCAGCCTGCGGGCCGTGGAACAACTCAAAGGAGATTGTCTGATTCTGAAAAGAACTTCCGTCCCAGAAGGGATTTGCTAGCACAGTGTAGTTTCCTAGCAAAGGAAATGGAGGATGTTACTCTTCGTTTTAAATTCTTAAAAATAAAACAGAGACACATCAAGACTGAACGTCACGTCAGTCACAGTATTGTGGGTGATATACTTCAGAAATCCTCCAAAGTGGCAGGTCATCAAGGTGTAATTGAAGACAGGGGTTTCATTAACCACAAGAGCTACAATATATGATGTCACTTAATCTGTAAATAGCATACCAAGCGTTTCCCTGACCCTTCACCTCCTCCCGGCTGTGACGTCATCTCGCGAGAGCTTAGCTTGTTGCCGGAAGAAAACAAGAGCCATGCTGAGCTTCGCTCCGAGTGGCGCTGGTTGTCCTGGAGTACAGTTGAGTTTTACTGCATCGTATCATGGCTGCATATTTACCCGATTTCGAGAATGAGGATGAGCCCTTTTATTACAATGGCCGCCCGTACTTATTTGAGCCCGAGTATTACGGACGAGGAGCTCCTACAAATTGAAGAGCAGATGAGGATAGAGAGAGAGGGCCAACGAGCAGACGAGGGTGAAGCAGCAGCTGCACGAACGCAAATCTCTGAGGACTGGTGGTGCTCCTGTGGTTGCTGTGACTCCATGCCCATAGAGGAAGAATGTCTGTGTTGCAACGAGTGGGACCTGCTGCCCAATATTCATGGTCTTGATGTGTCCTGGGATGATACAGAAACTACCAAACGCTGTGTGACTACGTTAGAGGATTTCCCCCCTCTGATCAACAGGGTGGTGCTGGATACCTTTTTCCACGTGCCCAAAATAAATTGGAGGAGGCGGCCAAAACCACAGGGATAAGTATAACTAATATGTCTTTATGCATGTAATACTGATACCTAGAATTGTCTCCGAGACGCACATTTACTGTTGCATACTTTGCCCTCATATATATTGTACCCTGTTTTCTTCCGGCAACAAACAAAGCTCTCGCGAGATGACGTCACAGCCGGGAAGAGGTGAAGGGTCAGGAAAACCCTTAGTATGCTATTTGCAGAGATAGCACTGGCGATCTGAACGGGTCAGTGGCGAAAAAACACTTTTAATGCGCAAACTTATACGAAACGCATTTGCCCCCATATCTACCTCGCGGCTGCCGGCTCCCTCAATACTGAACCAATTTTAGAACAAGTTGTACCTATGAATCATACGCACACATACACATGGGGAAATAGAGCCCAGGTTGAAAAATACTGAAGTTATCCTTTAAGGGTAACACTTTACTTGAAGGTATCTACATAAGAATGACATTACACTGTCTTAACTATGCTACGACACGATCATGAACCTGTCATGAACTTTATGTACATGTCAAAAACATTTATGACTACTGTCATACTGTCATTTTTGTAATGACAAGTTGACATTGTTTGGGTTGTCTTGATTATGACAACTTGACATTAATTAAAGTGACATTAAAGTTGACATTACTTGACATTAACCAGGATGACATTACCAAAAAATGTCTTTGTCATAACAACTTGACATTAACAAGAAATGCATCTTTTTTTTTGTGTTTATGACAAGTTGACATAATGATAATTATTGTTATGACAAAAACATCTTCTGGTTATGTCACTTTGATTAACGTCAACTTATCATAATCAAGACAACCCAAACAATGTCAACTTGTCATTACAAAAACAGAATGACACTTAATGACATGTACCTAATGTTTTTGACAAGTTCATGACAGTGTCATGTCATAGTTATGACAGTGTCATGTAACCCTTATGTAGGTACCTTCAAGTAAAGTGTTACCCAATTAAGTGTGTAACAGAAACTTGGTCAGTTAGGGAAAGGTTGTGGTCATTGTAAATTATGGTTTAGTTGGGGCAACTTAAATATATCTGAATGTATGTCTGAGCTGGTCTGATGAGAAAGAGGAAGGGAAAACTTTAACTGACTGCCGTGTCGATTTAAGTCCTATACCTATAAGATTAAAGGATCAGTCCTTTAATAGCTACTGTTCACCACCCTGACTGTCAGCTGCTCTTTAAAAGACAAACAATAAAGAAAGATTCTTATTCAGTAACCAAAAATCAAATACAAATGCACTATCCTTCCTGCATGTTCAGCTACAGCAGGCAGAGCGAGTGTTCCAGGCTCTCGCCGCTCATCGGGGAGCATGATGTCAGCACGGGAGAAGTTTGTTTTGAAGGGTGGGATTCAGAGTGACGTGATTCACAAAACATTTACAAGAACCATTAGGAGCTCTACCGTTTGCCAATTACAACGTGGTCCCCGTCTCCCCTATTCATCTGAGGGTGCGAGAAAAGGAGAGCAGAAAGAGGCCGAGCTCTCCTCTTTCCTTTAGTCTCATTAAACTTCCAGTGGTGCTTTATGCTGGAAAGCAAAAGAGTGTGTGCGCTCGCGTGTGAGTGTTTTGGTCTCCGTGTGTGTGTGTGTATGTGTGTGTAAGTTTGCCAAAGCATGCCACAAATTCAGAAAGGATTAGGGAAATCCCAATGAAGCGTTTTTGCTGATACTATTTCCAGTCATTAAATAATTAGTACCTGCTAATACTTAACTCTAGAATGATGTTAATATTTTCCTACATAAAACAGCGAGGTTGTTTGGATACATAGTGCAACTGAATTTAAATAGCAGCTGCTGCTTTCTATCAATTTAAGCGATGCATACAAACTTGAAAACGGCTGTTTTTGATTCAGTGCTCGGTAATGCAGTTAAAAGTTCAGACTGATTTAAAAAGAGAAAAGCCCCAACATAAATTTGGACGCTTTCTTCATTTTCTGGAACAGAGCTGGTGAAAAGATCTGGAATAGATCAGGAAAAAGCCCAGATAGCACTTGGCCAAAATGCTTGGTCATTTGTAGTTAAGTATTCTTGCAGTCATGTGTATTCACACTTCATCTTCAACTTCTTTAACTATATTTTTAAAGAAAATAACAGATTTACTTTTTGAAATTGGTTTTGCAAACTAGATTTCTCATAGTGTGTATGTCACTAACTCTTTCCCTATTTCCCTATTTCATGTTGATTAGTTGACAGAAGACTTACTGATTCAACTGACAAGTACCTAAAGCATTTACGAACTTTTAAGTCCCGTAAAGTATTCGAGAACAACGTCTATGAACTCAAATAAACACAAGAAGTTTGTGCTCTGAGTTGTGTGGCCTGATAGGAGAGATGACAGGAGTGTGGGAGTAGCGGAAGATGAAACAAAGACAGGGCAGATTTGGGTCTCTTTGTATCTGCAATTAATTCACAGCATTTATTTTACCCTGCTAGGAATGCCAGATGGGTGGGGTTTACCACATCAGGCCAGCTCAGATCCTGGCCTGTTACTGAAAAGTGTGTAGTCCAAAATGACTTTCAAATGGTCTCTATGTGATTGTTTTTTTCTGCGTAGCAACCCCACCCAGCCCTTGTGCCAAACTATCTAAACTGTAAACAGCATCTGAAAGCAATGCTTAACTATACTATTGGACCTTGCAGATAGATGTGAGTCCCCTTTGTCTTATTCCTGTGCTCGGTGATTAAATTAGCCTTGATTTATATCCTGGTGACCCTTCGGCTTCTTCACATCTCCATGCTGCATCCTAACAAATGTACCTTGACATGGGCTGTCTCTCCACAGCTTCGTAAGGGAGGACTCTATTTCCATGGCTGCTCCACTCCACTTGAACACCAGCCCAGAGGAAACGGGTGAACACTGCTTTTCCATGGTGTAGATTTCACTGCTGTTCAGCACCCGATCCCATATGTGCAGCTCCGTGATGCTCCCTGAGAATGACTCATCCTTCTTAAACGAACCCCCAAAGGTGTCCTGCTCCTGTCCGATGATGAAAATGCCATCTGGGCCAGTGCTGTTCGAACTTAGGCCTTCACCCCTAGAGACCGCAAGACCGTCAGTAAATACTGACCAGCGTCCACCATCCTGGCTCCAAGACACGCACACCGAGTGCCAGGAGTTGTCGTGGCCGAAGGCTTCTCGGTAAGGCCCATGTTTGCCGTGGACCAGCAGAGCCAGCTGCACGAGCCTGCCCCGGGTCAGGTTCACGCGGAGCTGAAACTCGTTAATATATGACTGGATGGAATAAGAAAAGACGGTGGAGATTCCAAAGCAATTTGGATCGAGGCGGAGACGGGTACAAATGGTCACTGAGTCCATAGAGGTAAACTTGTGCAGGAGGCGGGCATGCTTCCTGTCCGACCGCCCGGTGAACTCCAGAATCAGGGTCTTGGAGGAACCTTTAGTTTCACCCCACAAAAAAAGAAGAAAGAGACATTACTATGGGGAAAAAACAGCTTTCGGGAAAGACAGAACCAAATCATAAAATTCCACTTTAAGGTCCCATTCCTACTGTTAACACTTGGGAAACAGTTATTCACAGAGGCGAAGAGTGCTCTATGGCAGCATCCTCAGTCCCATTTCTTATTCTACTACCCTTTTGTTAAGCCAGTGAGGAGGTGGAAAGGTATCTCAGACAAGAAAAACAATGAACCTACTATTTAAAAAGAAAGGGAGCTATATTGTTAATATAAATTGTCACAAATGGCACACTCTACCTACTTGTCAGACGTGTCATGACTTTCCTGGCAATCCACACAGGCTCAGAGATGTTCAGGGATTTTAAAAAGCTGGTTAACTTTTGCTCTTCTGCGGGGTTGGAGGCAGTAGCTAAGGCCCCAGAGCGCTGGTTACACCATTCCCCTGCATTGTTCCACTGCAGGCGATCAGGCACATACTGATAGTAGGACTCATCGTACGTTTGGTTTCTAATTTCAAGTGTGAGGCCTGGTCAAAAAAGAGAGAAGAAGATTAGAAGAATAAGTTGAGAGACCCCTCAAACAGCACTGATAAAAGAATGATACTCAAATCAGGCTAAAATGGCTGACAGCAGGACGTTTTAATCCTTGTCTGGTCACATCCAGGGCTTCATGCTATCATCAATGTTTTGGCCTCTGGGTTAAAACCAAAAGTTGAGCGGCACCACTTTTAAATTAAATGACTAATGGTACCTGTGAGAACAGGTTACACACTCAAATCAAGTCTATCATTCAAATCTAGTGGGGATTTTATTCAAATTTCCAGAAAATCCACACAAGAAAACGGGAATGTTTGTGCATTTCCAGCCATTACTGGTATGCAAATATTAGCCGTCAGGCGCATCAAGATATGCAGCTGGTGGCACTGATTCTCCAGTTGGGTGCCGTTGAATTATTGCAACAGAAGAGGGCGTAGCAAGATGCAATTAAAAGTGCATTAAGCAAACCTCAAACTATGGTAAACCATGAGAAAAGCATGTACACATATGGCATTTAGGTTTATTTCATGCATTAATTTAAAGAACATTAGTCTCCTCATCGGCCCACACAGATGTGATGTTTATGAGTGCCGCCATCTTTCGCCTCTTCAGTGGAGCAGAGCTGAAGTGACTCTTAGGTGTTGTTTTTTTTCCAATATACTAACTCGTCTACTTGCCAAACATACTCTTTTTTTGGGGAGGCTGTGACCATCTGCTCTATAGGACGCACTGTCCCCACCCTTTGGCAGCCACAGTTAAGGAGGCTGAAATTTGGAATGGAGGTCAAGTGTGTGCGTATGTGAAGGTGTGTTTGTGTTCATGCCAATCGTGTAAAAGGTAGTGGTGACGGCGGGGGTTAGAAATGGCCTGCGACAAAAAGGCATATAACTTCCAAATGGATTTACAGACGTGCATAGGATTTTTTGCAAAGATTAGTCATGAGTTAAGGTACAGCTGAATATCTGTTTTTAGATTAAATGAGGTTTAAGTAGAAAGTAACTCACCCGATATGACGTTACAGCTGTGGTAACAAACCTGAAACATAAGTCAGTTACAAGTTGAGCTCATTGCTGAAGGTACAAGGTTTTAAAGTCTGGAGCCAGGCAACATCACTATGTTTTGATTAGTTTCTAATCACCCAAAAATAACGTTACCGCTGAATGAAGTGGGTCCTCTCCAATGGGGTCGCTATGCTGTTTATATAGTAGCTCATAACGGACAAACCGAACTCTGGCTCTAGCTAGGGACACTTGTTTTCGCATCGGCCGCTGTAGTTCTCTGTCATGCTTAGTGAACGGGAGAAGTTGCAGTACTGCAACTTCACCACTAGATGTCACTAAATCCCACACACTGGACCTTTAATTGGTGGCAAAATATGTTCTGCTAGGAGCTGCACTGATTGATGGATTTAATTGACTTTCTAGCCAATCGAGAGCCTTCATTTTCTTTGTACTGGCAACAAATGACTGAATAACTAGCCTTTAACAGAAAAAGTATGGGAACAAAATACAAAAAGAGTGCAATAAGAAACAGAACACAGGGCATGTTCAAATGCCCAAAGAAAAAAACATCCATAACTACATGGACAATGTAAATTCGTAGCATCACAAGATTCCTGTGGCTTTTCTTGACATCTTTACAACCTATAGGCGTGAGACACGTTTAGAAAACAACCATTACAGTCTCTGTGCATTTTGTGCCTACGTGTTTACAAGAAATGAGTCAAGAGAGTGGAGCTTATTAGGATAAAGGCGGTGAAAAACTTTACCTGATTTAAAGTCATGTGTTTGTCTAAATAATCCTACAGGTATGAACATGTAAATACAAAGATCAAGTACTTACCAGCAGTCCTAATATACTGGAGAACAATAACCAGTGCATCCTGAAACAAACAAACAGAAAATGTGATGGTTAAAAATGGAGCTTAATCTTATTTAACTATGATTTATAATCTGAATTAAATATAAAAGCAAAATGAATCGATTTTTTTACCTGAACTAGTCGTCTTGATAAAAACTTTCTTGCGCGTCTTCTCATTCCAACCGCGTCGTGTCAGTGAACGCAGCATTCAACCACTGAAGCGACGGTTTTCGTGTTTATTCCCGCGAAGTTATAAATATATCAGCGTGTGTTTTCTTTGTCAGCTGTGAAGTATCAGCCCGTCACTAAAGTACAGAGGGAACCCTGGCGTTAGCTGACTCCAGAGAGCATGAAGGGAGGATGCAGAGGAAGCAGCAATGAGGAGGAGGAGGAGGAGGAGGAGTGGGTGTAACCTGCAGCGAGCACAGGGCTACCAAAAGTAGGGTTCAAGGACCTACGGGAGCCGCCGAGTGTGTTCCAGGCGGTCTGGTTGAGCCAGAGGCTTGCACAATGATGTAATACACAAGTTCATGTGGATCTATTCATCAAGTTAATGGCTGCAGCCTGAAGTGTATCAACTAGGAGGTGACATAATAAAGTCTGGATCCTTTAGTCTGATGCATTAGTCTCAAAAATAGGAGCTGGGGACCACGAGGCAGTCCCCCACCAATAATACTAATACTATAATTATACACAGTGAGATGAATGTAGAGATACATTTTCAGGTTTCATTTGCACCTACAACAGAAACAAGCAAACAATATCATAGTAAGAGTATAGAGATCAAGATGTAGTATGTATAAACCTGTGGATTCTTGTCATGTAATTTCAGTGTTTAATTCACGACATTTAATTCACTAAGGCAGACTGCAGCATATCATACGCTCTGCTGAGAAGGTGATTGACCGTAATCTGCCGTCCCTCCAGGACTTGTAAGCCTCCAGGACCCTGGCTGACCCCTCCCACCCTGGACACAAACTCTTTGTTACACTCCCCTCTGGCAGGAGGCTACGATCCATCAGGACTAAAACCTCACGTCAGACAGTTTCTTTCCAAATGCAAAGCTACTGTCTGTATCAGGAGGTGTCCAGACTTTTGGGGGCCAGATTCGAGAATGTGAAAACATCCGGGGGCCAGCTGCTTCTTGCATCATCTGTGTTATCAAAAATAAATAAATAAATAAAAATCACACAAATTAGATAGACACAACTGTTAAATGAAAAGTATTCAACTTTCCTCCACTCTTTCCTGTCTGTCACCATACGTAGTTCCTGCTTGGTGCAGGTCTTCAAACTGCATGATGGTCCAGCCATCGTGAGGTGAAAAGAAAAAATGTAAAGTTACCTCCTTGATTAACTGATATTGTGTGGCGGCCACATAGAGTATATTTTGAAAGACAGGCTGAGGGCTGTTTTAAATAGACCCAAGGGCCACAACTGGACCCTGGGCCAGACTTTAGACATGCCATGTCTTTATGCAATACATAATTGCACACCTTGCACTACTATCTCTGCACATTGCACATATTTGCTCCACTGTCAAGTTTTGCACATTCCCTTCACATTCCCCCATCCTGCACGAAACTGCAGCTTCTTTATATGCTAAAACAGCTATATTGTGCTAGATTACTTTTTAAATTCTCATATCTTTATAGTAACTTTTTTAGTCATTTGCCTTAATTTTATTTCCTCATAACACTGTATGCTTTATATTTGCAACAAAAACCAAAGCAAATTCCTTGTAAGCGAAAACCTCCTTGGCAATGAAGGAATATGTATATGAATGTTTTGATTGCTTAACATTTCCCACTGACTCATTGTCTTCACCTTCAGTTCACCGTTTACAGAATAGTGACATGCAGTATGAAAGCTTTGTGTCCTTGTCAAACCAAGCCACATGAATTTATTGCAGAAACACAAGTTGCTGTGTTATTTTGACACATCAAATTTACCAAGTGATACAAAAGCATTCAAGGAAACAAAACACATCTGTGTTAATGTACATGAAGAAACACTGAGTATACCAGTCCCTCCTGAGTGCAAATAGCTGTAGAGTGTGTCGCACAATATATAAGAGCTAATCTTAATGCAAACGTGAGAACAAAACATGCCGTCGTACAAGAAATTATATACAGGAAAAAGTGGGGAGAAAGTGTGTAATATTTTTTTTTTACCAAACACAGTACCTGAGTTGCTGTATATTGAAATAATGTATATTTAAATTAATAAAAGTGACATGATGATAGGAATTAATGCTGTAGTTTGAAGCATACACATATTAATTAGCATTAATTTGTTTGCCCACATTTATTACTTTCTTTTAATTGAAAAAAATAGCCCTTAAAAAAGGCAGGTGTTGCTCACATTTAGAGAGCAGACAGGGATGAATGTGAGTACAACTTTTGACCAACTTGAATGGCAGCACTAAAGAAGTCTCTGCAGTGTTTTCTGCCTGTGTTGCCAGGTTGGTGATACCAGTGTGCAAAAAAAATATCCCCACGACCCATTTGTTATCAGAAAAAGTTTTGTCTACATCAGCAGTTATTTTTTTTACAGTAAATCGTACACTATGTGAGCACATCATAGAGTAACACATTATATAAAAGCACATCACACCCAGTGTAGGCTGCCTGTGGCCGACACACCTGCAGGGAGAGGGCACACCACCAACTTACTCACGACTCGATTTCTAACGGCACTATGAGTCTCTTTACTCGAGGTTTCATCCTCTGTGCTCTTATCTGAAGCGCCAGAGCTCCTGCTCTCTCCCGCCTCCTGTGACCTCCAGGAGGACAGGCACTGCAGGGAAGAGTGGAGTTCATCGCGTGCGGTCAAGACGCTCTGAAGAACGGGAAGCTGCAGGGACAGCGTCAGCGCTCCGTCCTTGGACAGACCGGTGATCAGCTCATCAACAGCCTTGGCAGAGGAGGAGATCAGCTCTCTACTGCTGCTCAGGTTGGAGTCTCTGTCTTTGGCTGAAAGGAGAAAGACAATCAGATATCGGAGGGGACACCTACAACTACAGTGAGTGTTAAATATGTCCATGTCAGCCACTTTGCCAGCTAATGGCCCATAAAAACCTACAATATTTATCCAAAAAACACCACAAGTATTATAGCAATGAAATAAAAAAAAGTTTCAGCCAAACATCCAGACTGTATGTATGTCACAAGCTTCACCTCGCAGGGCGGTAGACAGGGAGGAATGCAGCTGTCTGATGGCCTGGTTCAGCTGGAACAGCTTGGTCGCTGCAGTCCTCAGTCTCTGCAGATGGGAAGCTGAGGCCTCCTCCTCCCCCTCCTCCACCTCCTTAGGGTCAGTCTCTCTCTCCTTTTTGGAAAATAAAGCACACCCAAATGATGAATACAAGACAGAGCACATAAACAAGACTAAATTTAACACAACCGACAATTACATAATAAACATACAAGAACAAGAGCACACCATTGGACACTATATAGTTCATTAAAAATTGTTAACAACCAAGCTCAACTTAAATTAACTTTTACCGATAATCCTCAGCTGCATGCTCCCAGCTGAACTTGATATTTTAACAAGGGATCTTTGAGTTGTCACATCCAGTTCTGTATGTAGCCAATACCACTTTAGCAATCACACAGATGCATTACAAACTCTCTCACACACACAGATGCAAATGATGTCACTGAATGAATGGGGCTTCATGGTGATGTGTTCTTTTCTATGACATAAATCTAAAGGCATCCTTCCCCCAGTGAACTACAGTAAAGCAGAAAATGTAAAATGAAAAAGTTATATATTTAAATATATTAACAGATACACTTTCACATAACTGTATTTTTTCTGGCTGTCATCACAATTCATAAATTCTTGGAAAAGCGACTTTTACCCTTCTATACCAACAGTAGAATCACTAATGGGGCTTTTATTATGAGCTGAAAACTATAACGTAATTTACAGATGCGTTTACATCAGCGATCATGCACATGTGCAGTCCTGTGTTAAATCCTTTGCTCAAAAAAAAAAAAAAAAAAAAAAACACTGTGAAAGTAGTTGCCTCAGGCTATAACTCAAGTTTATTTGACTACAATGACATTGTGGGCGGCAAAATGCCCCAGCGCTTATACGTGTCAATGATTGGTTTTAACAAAAAAAACTGCTACTTTGTGTGGCTAAGATAACGGCAAACAAGCCTGTTAGCTGTGACTGATGCCACTTCATTCAACACATTCATTACCTGAACGATCGTCAAGGGGCGACTGCGGCGAGATAAGCCTACAGAGCATTGAGCTTTACAGGAGCAATAAAGGCTGAGTGGCATCTTTAACAGGGCTGCTGTGTGTGGGGGTATTAATCTGTAACATTGAAGCCTGTGTCGGGACGGAAGACTGTTTTAAACCTTTACATATCCAGGGAGGCTTTGCTGAGCGTGTATGCTGTCTTTCAGCCGTAGTTTACCCAAACAAATACCAGCAGTTTTTGGAATGGAGCTGCGGATAGCTGATAGCCAATTTCATTAATCAACTTCTTCATAGACCTTTTGACCTGTCATAGTAGAAAAAGCACACGTGTTGCTAATGACACTGACGACGGCTCTGTTCTGTTGAAGAGTCCCAATTAGTGTGACAGCGAGCACACACAATACCAGGACCCTGAAATCAAAGCAGCTAAATGGAATTCAGCCATCTTTAACTTCATTGTTTACACCTGTGCTTTTCCTACTGACATGTCAAAAACTGAGTCAGGTGCTGGCATCAGGAGAAAAAACAGAGGGGGAATTATGGGAGGGAGGCGCTGGAGAGTTGCTGATGACATTTCTAGAGAGCCAACACAGTTGACACCCATGTAATTGCAAATGTAAATATTTAGTTTCCTTTAATTTAAACCTTTTTTCAAATGTCACCATAACTCCTAGTAGCTGGTTTTGCTGAAACTTACCGTGATGTGGCAATGCATGTAGTTCTGCAGAGCGCAGGCCAAGTCAAGCGTCTTGGATTTTAGGCTCTGCAGCAGCTGTAAGCACAGATGGATTATCAATGATTACACCACATTTTAAGATTTGGTTTTTTTTTTACTTACACCATTACAGAAAGTAAATTATCAACACATAATTAATTATATAACCATGACAACAGGAGGACAGGATCATGATCTCTTACTGGACTCCTGGGGTAGGCCAGCTGAGCATCTCTCAGCATCTCTCTGGTGATGGTGAGGCTCTCCTCCAGGAGAGCGCTGACGCCCTTATTGGTCCCCTTCAGCAGACACGTGACAACTGATTGCTGAAAAGATGTAATCATAGAATAACAAAGCACATTTTTATTATCATATTTTTGATAACCAAAAGCTGCAAAACACAATACACACAAAAAACAAGACATACCTGACAGTATAGAACAGTAGAACATAGTATTAGAGGTATATCCTGACCAATACTTGAGTTAAGAAACAATCTGATAATAATATATTGGCTAATTGTATTTTCCTTAAACATAACATAACACAAACAATCCTGATACAGATCCCTAAGATTATTTTTTTTATAAAAGAATGGTGACCAAGGCATGTATTAATTAAATAAATAAATATGTTAGTTCTCTCTGACTGACAAACTATGTTATGGTGACACTGTGAATTACCTCAAACCTAGTTTATGTGCTACCATTTCTTGTTACTTCTTGGCCGACACCAATGACTCTATATACGCGGTTCCCACACATTTTCATGGACGAAATTTCAAAACTTTTCCATGACTTTTCAAGGACTCATTACATTTTTTTTTCTCCACTTGCCAGGTGTTTTTCAAACAATAGATTCAAACTTCATTCAAAGATAATTACAGCTAGCAAGCATACATTAGGGGAAAGATGGAACGTAGGAAGAAATATGAAGAAATGTATATGAGGGCAACAAAAAATGTCATGTATCAGCACATATTAGAGCTATGTAACACTGACAGGTAGAGAAAATACATCTGCCATAAAGTTACACTATGTTTATATAATATATACACATAATACATAATATTGCCCTATATATGGGTCTGGCCAATCGCTTTATCTCCAAGTTCTTTTTCCCAATTTTTGACATCTTTGGGTCCCACGGATCATTGCTGTCTGATGTTGTTATTCACTACATTTCCCAAAGATCCTCTGTCAGGTAAATTATGTGCAGCATTGGGAGTCTTTTTTGTTATCTTTGTATACAAATGTGTGCTAGTCACTGTTGAATAATATACTGTGCACCTTTGAAAGACAGTGACAACTCTAAATATTTCCTTGCCCCGCTTAAAACAACATGAGCATTTGCACGGTAACATATCAAGCATGTCATATCCTTATTCAGCTCAATAATCCTCCAGCAGCTTCTTTGCTGAGATCCACATCTAATATTCCATTCTCAAGTATTGTGGAGTAGAGGCTTGATTACAGTGGACCCCAGAGCTTTGACAAAGATAGTAACTGCTGTGATATCAATGGCAATGTTACCTTGCCTGTGGCCTGGGCACGCAGCCCCATAGCATTCAGCGGCATGCCTGTCACCGCCGCCAGGTGGCCCAGTGCAAGCAGTGCTGCATCCAGGCACTGACTGCTCTTCCTCCGTGCATCCGTCACCATCGAAGTGATCTCAGATTCGCAACCCTAAATGGGGAGAAAAATTTCTATTTTCAGTCGGCATCAAGTCAGCACAAACAAACAGGTTGAATTAAAATTGATTTAACAGTAAATCAATGCAAGCAGGCCGACAAAATGGTCGACACAGTCTGAAGGGTCGGTAAATAAATGAAAATGCTGGAGAATGTGAAAAATCAGGGGTAAGAGAGCAAAACTGTGCTTGTTTAGGTGCTGGGGCTGGTAGGGAATCTAGATTTGTTTTCCATATATTCATGTTCTGTTTGGGGCTCAAGGTTGAGAATTCCCTCCGCTTTGCCATTTCCATAGACAGCTCAAACAGCTCAGAGCTAAGACACGTCAATTAATGCTCTGCATTTTGATCAGCCACCTACTGTCCAAACTACACTCAACTGAAAATCATTTTTCAGCTCAGATTTTGCACACTGACTGCAAGTACTACAAAAAGCACAACACTGTGCTGTTGAATGCCTTAAACGCAGTGTGTTATTTTCTGTGTTTACCTGAATGAGCAGCTGGAAGAATCCTCCCATCTTCTTGACTTGGGTCTTGAGTTCTTCAGCGATGGAGTAGAGCCGGCCGGAGGAGGGTTTAACACTGGCAAACAACTGCATGGTAGCAAACACTGCACTCTCTATGATTGTGGTGGCCTTGATCAGCTGAGTCTTGGCGACCAAGCTACACGCAAACACTGCAGGAGAAAAAGGCATAATAACGGTTTGGTTCACCACCTACACAGTAAATCAGCCAAGGAAAGAAGGGGATCCTTGGCTGTCTAACAAGAGTCTGGACTATTTCTTTAAAAGATTCAAGTTTACTTAAACCGAATTAATGGGAAAAAATGGCTTCAAATCCCAAAACCCAGACAAGATGTCCTTAAGTATTGGAAGAAAAGCATCAGCTTGTTTATTTATTTGGATCCCCATCAGTTTGTTTTTGTCTTCATTTTAGATTAAGTCTCACCGTTCTCCTGGCTGTCATCACCCAAGCTGTCATACTGGTCAGCTATGGTTTGGACCGCCACATATAGTAAGTGCAGATCAGAGGCCAACCTGTCCGCCATGCTTTCCTCAGCTCCACCACAACCACGCAGACGGGCCACGGACTGGCCCAACAGTTCCTTGCAGATGCCAAGCATGGCAGAGTCTAGGCTGCCGGAGTGGGTGGAGGGCAGTTTGGCCCCACCCATCAACCCTGGGACAGACAAATTGAAGAGTCAGTGTACACAGACATGACCTCACCAGACCTCATTTTTACAACTGCGTCATAGTTAACATTAATTTGCTGCATAATCAATTGTAGCATCTGGTCTCTTTATTCCCCAACTTTCTGTGTTACGGATAAGCATTTTACAGATTTACACATTTTAACCCTAACACTTGTTTTAAGTAATTTTGTTCAGTATCTCACCAGCAGACTGCGAGGAGCCATTGTGGAGGCTTTGAATCGGATGCACCCGGATCTCGTAGAGACGACCTGAGATTCTCCTGCTTTTCAAGAAGCTCCGGCTCCTGATGCCAAACAAACCACAAGCAAAATGCTGTGAGTACCCTGCAAACATTTTATATTTCCATTCATAATTATTAGCTCTCATTCAGAATAATTTGATGCTCAAGTGTGCTTAGAGTGAATTTGATGTGTTCTTAAAGACTGTTTTTTTACAGAAACCATTATACTCACTGCATGTTGAGGTTTGCCTGTAACTTTGTTGTGCCAGTACTTTTTAAAATAAACCAATCTTGAGGTCTGTTACTCTCAGTACTGCGTGCAATGTTTTTAATTTGTGGGGATTTCCTATCTAGATCTGAGAGCTCTGATTATTTTGCTGACATTATGAGGTGATTGGAGACAGACTGCATTTATTAATGTAGGCAGCGCTTCTTCATCTCTGGACATGGTTAAGATAATCTAATTTTAAGTGTGGAATCTGCACATTTAGACTTGGATTTGGTATTGTGTTGACCTCATGTGGGGTTAAATGAGTTCAACAGAGGAATACAGTTTCATTATTATGAAAAACCCAGAGGAGGGAAAGTCAGTAAACAGCTATGACTGTGGCCATGAGGCTTAGGCATGGGTTTACTGGAGTCAGGGAGAGAATGGACGAAGGAAGGAACCACAGGGCCTGTGCCTTGTGTCATTTGGCTGGGTCGGCTGGTAGTTCAGGCACCACCAGAAGCACCATAAGCATGCTTGACAAGAATAACAACAATGTGAGGGGAAAATGTCAGAGGTTCTGCATGTACCACAGGTGCTGTGTGTGTGTGTGTGTGTGTGTGTGTGTGTGTGTGTGTGTGTGTGTGTGTGTCTCTCTCTCTCTCTCTCTCTCTCTCTCTCTCTTTGGCTTGTGGTTTGTAGAGTGAGCAACACAGGGACCCTCAGTGCCCTCTCCTTTTCTAAACCCCTTGGCTTGGCCTTCATGGAAATGATATTAATAAACAGAGGAAAAATAATAAAGAAGGAAATATTCTGTGGGCAGCGACTTCACACCAGCTCTTCATGAGAGAAAGAAGGATGTGTTGAACGTCAAAAACGCATGCCAGGGTGTAAATCACATTGGTGGAAACTAAGATGACTTTGTGAAAATAACCAAAATCTTCCAAACTGTTTGACAAAAAAATGATTTTCCGTGTTCCATCCACATACAGTTCAACTTTCCACATACAGTACATCCATTTTCCTGACACATTGTCCACATTAAAAGAGTGCAAGAGGCTTTGAGTTCAGTTGTGCATGAGGACTGTGCATTTGCCTTGTCACACATTTCAAGTAATCCCCAAAAGTCCCCAACACCTAATGTAAACATCTAGGTAAGGTGCTAGAAAGAGGTTGATGGATAGGAGGAGAGAGGAAGAGCTGGATAATTACCTCCGGCGTGAGGAGGAGGAGGTGGAAGCAGAGGAGGCCGATATATCTTGCTCCCACTCATCATCGGGGTCATAAAACACATCGTCATCTTTAGAGGTGGAATCCCCCTGCGGAGAGTAAACTATTGCTGACATGCCCAGTCTCATTTACTCAACTTAATGAGAAAAGCGCAGCAAAGTGAGGCAGCATCCCTCTGTCAGGCATAAAACAACCCATTCTGGACTGTAAATAAGGTCAAACGCCTGGGAAATTGGCAATCGCACTTGAGCTGATGTCACACTCTTAGTTTGCAGAATGAGGAACAGACAGACCGTCTGGCTGAATACACTTCACTCGACAGGCAAAATACTGCGGCTTATTAGAGTAACAGTCAAATCAAATAAGCAGGTATGCACAAGCTTGCTTTGAACTTTCAAGCATATTGCTGGCGCTCGTTTATCAGCTTGATCATGAGTCTACTCATATATCCATCATTGTCTTGAGATTCTTTGGGGTATAAATATATTTATGATTACATTGCATCCAAGTAGATTAAAATAGGTAGGCCTATACAGAGACACAGCCATATAATATTGAGCACACACTTCTCAGTCATTTGCAGATAAGCAAACTACTAGCGCTAGCTAACTTGACTCGCTAAGACTTCCCCTTCACCAACTAGTTGCATATGCCAATAGACCAGTAAGGCACATACAGATACATTACAAAACGTCAAGACCGAGCCCCTTTTTGGAGGATAGAAAACTAAAGATACTTGGCGTGGCGTGAGATTTAGTTGGAGATGATAGTTGTGCTGTTTTACTGTATGACTATAGCATTACTAGCAGCCTCCTACTCAAGCTAACGTTAGCTAACCATCAATAGTAACTTTCACCAGCATCATTTAGCGATTCACCACACTGACAGTGAATATTCATGTATCTGATGTAGCTCAAATCTCAGTGGGGAAGTCTTAACCTGCTGCACACAGCTTTTCCGCATTTTCCTGCTTCTCTCCTGATGTGCAGCACGTTTCATTCCCCCAAAAGGACACCCGGCGTTGGGGATGACGCAATGCTGATCCGATCGGTGTGGGATTTTTATGAACATATTTTAAACAATATCCAAAAGGATGCATATCCAAAACTTCTCCAAAGACATTCCGTCAATCCCAAATTATTTCCAGACCTGAAAAACATTTTTTATAATGTCATAACCTTTGCAGGCATTTTACAACTGTGGCAACCTTGGACTGGGAAACACCTGAAACAAGCAAAAAGCCTGACAGAGCGAAGACATTCACCTTTAATGGCGATCTGGAGTCTTCAATGCATCTGATCTGCAAGTCTTTAGATAAGTAGGAAACTGGGACAACATGTTCCCAGGTTCCTGCTGTTAGGTAAGGGTTTGCAGCACTGAACATCTGTGGCACCCATTGTATGTTTATAACTTGGTCAAAATATCATTACAAAAGTACAGCCAGTTTCCACATCAGGAATCAGCTCTGTTTTACTCTCATTTTAATTTGAGGATATTTTTAATTCCTCATGTTTCAGATTCTCGAGACTTTCCTCTTTACTTTCAATAACTCAAAAAAAGTGATGAATTGAAAGGCAGAACTAATTTAAGGCAGACCTGATCGAGTTCCCTCATGGCAGCGATGTTGTCTTGGAACTTGTCCAGGCTCCAGAAAGTGGAGATCCCCAGCTTTGTGTTTTGAACTCGCACCTGCAGCAGACCGCCCTGCTTCTGGATCTCATCTTCTGAGCTCTCGTGTCTACAAAAGAGGGGAGTCAAATGATTTTGGGCTCATGTTAATAAACACAATACCTGCTTGTGTGACACTTCAATAGGTTTATTGAATCTTGATGGCTCTGTAACCCGTCTAAAAAAAAAAAAAAAATCACATCATATATAAACTATGGCCCAATCTTGTATTTTCATACCTGCTGAAGACTGTGTGTTTCTTCAGTTTAGCACTGATCTTATTGGCTTCCTCAATCATCAGGGACAACTTCATGGCGTCCCACTGTGGAGACACTGAAATACAGAAATGAAACACATTAACTTCACCACAGCCAGCAGGCCTGAGTCAGAGCATCTGTCCTAGATTTACTTTATGTCAGCCTGATTTGATAGCACTGGACAGAAAGGATTCACTCTGTAACATCTGTTTTAATTCTGTTAGATAAGTCACCCAGTGCCAATAGTAATACTACCCTTACTATAACTTAGTGTTTTCACAAACATTATTCAGACACTAATGTTACAGAGATGTAGTGAGATTTAAATTTAGATTCTCTGTTCACTGTGGAGGCATGTGAGAAACACAAACTTCTCTTCACAGATTCAAGGTAACCTGCAGGTGAAGCATTCTTTTAAATGTTTACATGGGTCCTGGCAAACTCTCTCTACTGTAACATTTCCGATTTAAAAAAGGACAAACCCACAAATCTGGAACTTATATGGTGTGAACTGCAGTGATCTGAAAGCTCTCACCATGTTGGAGCGTGCGGTGTTCCCTAAAGGCTCTTTTCTTCTGCATCTCCTCGAGCTCTTTGCTGATCTTCCTCTTCTCCGCCTCCAGGGCGTCAACAATCTTCGCTTGACACACACGGTGTTCCTCCATTACCTGGAGTGAATCATGGTACATGTACACAACATTAAAAATCACCAGGCCAAGACATTATGACTGAAGCCAAGCTTCACCACGACTCACAACATATCCCAAATGGCCCGTCAGTTAAACATAAAACTTCTGGAGCTTGTTTTAGATCATCAGAAATCATGGGAATGAGCAAATGAAGACGATGATGTCATTTATGGTCACAGGGATATTCCAGATTTCCAACCCGTCACCTCATAACTTTGTCTTTAACTGCTCTTGTATAGTTATTTTTTTTACTTCTTCTCTTGTGTTTTTATGGCTCTTATTTTGTACATTCTTATATGTTATTTCTACTCCTCCATTTATCTGTTCTTATCTCTGTCAGCCTGCTGCTGCAGCATCTAAATGTCCCCTCTGGGGATCAGTACAGGCTTATCTTATCTTAGACAGACTTCTGAGGATCAAGAAAGGGAAAATGCAGAAAGCTGGCTGAAATAAGATCTGTTTCAAATGCCATACTTCTCTAAAGATCCTGCAGCTCTACCACCTACTACTCTGTACCACTGACTGTAGACCAAGTTGTCTAGACTGACTCTAGATGTACACAGCACTGTCTCTAGCTCTTCCAAAAGGCAAAAAAGGGATTAGCCAGTCAGTGTGAAGACAATAAATAAGATCAGTAAAATTAACATTAAAAAATTTGAAAAGGTTAATATATATTGACAGCAGAATAAAGCAGAGTAAACAAGTCTGTGTAAGTGGATGTAATTGTCCATTTCTTTCCAACAGAACTACATCTATCTAGTACAAAAGGCCCCTAAAAATAGTGAAAGTCATTAAAATGAGATGGAAATTTCAGACGTTCTGGGTTCTGACCTGGGCCTCCATGTGCAGGCGGATGCGCTTCTTGTGTGTGTCCACCTCCTGCTCCAGCTCCTGCTTGGCCATTTTCAGCTCTGCCATCTGGCTGGCCACCCTCTGCTGGTCCAACTCCTGCTGACGCTTCCGCTTAGTCTCCTCAGTCTGAATTAATTATATTTTGGCATTAATTGTGGCAAAAATTGTAGAATGTCCACACACAACTAATACAGTACAAATGAAAATCAAAATGTTTTATCTAGTCATACATTTCAAAAAGAAGAAGGGAAAGTTTAGCGTACCAGCTCTTTCTCCAGGGCTTGGATCTTCTTCTCGTAAAGCGCCTTCTGGTCAGACAGCTCTTTCTGAGCCACCTCTTTTGCCATTTGAATCCCCTGCATCATCTCCTCTTTTGCCTTCAAATGAGCCTCTTCAATTTCTGCCTCCAGCCTGGGACACACAAAGGCGACTTAAGAGGAGTTCTGATTTTGATTATTAGTCTGCACAAAAAGATGTTGCCCTGAAAAAAACATTTTACAAAGAATAGGATGGCTGGTATATTGGTTTTGTGATTTTTCTTATCTGGTCTTTGGCACTCACTGAGCTCTTTGAGCCGCGAGGAGCTCATTTTTGGCAAATTCAAAGTCTTTGTGGCCGTCGCCTGCGCCTGTCCAACATGACACCCGCTTCCCAGACTGCACTTCCGCTGGATGGTTGAAGCGGAAGTAGTGGTCTCCACCGAGAATCACCCTGTCGCCCTGAAAACCATGAACACAGAAATGAAAAGAGCTTAATTTAAAACAGAAAATGTAACAAGCAGGTTCAAGTTAAGCACAATTCTTCATATATGTTGCTCCAGAGTTTAATGCTTAACTTCACTACTCACATGATGCAGGACAGTGGATTCAGATATGAGGTTTCCATTAACAAAGGTCTTGGCGTTGTCCATGGGAGTGATGCTGACAGTGTCCTGGATGTTTGTTATAACACTAAAACATACAAAAAAATACATATATATATTTTCCACATTGAATGCCTGCTGTGGCTAAAAAAAGAAAATAGGTAAGATCTCCGTTAGAAAGATTGCTCGATGAATAAGAAAAGCAAAAAACGCTTTACCAGTGCTGGTCAGCGATGAGGGCTCCCGTCAGCTGGATGTCGTGCCTGGACCCAGACTTGAGCTTGCCCACTGTGGTCCGACCCTCTTTGATCATGTAGAGAAGCATCTCAGACAGCTGAGGATCCTCATTCAGATTCACCAGGTTGGGAAGACGGTTGTCCACTTTGAATGTCACGCCGGCTTTCTGAAAACACAGAGAAAGATTCCAAATACTTCTTTTACACATTATTTATTACAGCTTTTACCAGGGTTTCGTACTCTGACCTTTTCAGGTCAGTGTGGCAAAAAATTATTAGCTGTTGGACACAGTGGATGAGAGCCTTGACACAGTAAAGTGCGGTGTGCACTTTAGGACAGTAAAAAAAATGAATGAAAATGAATGTTATGCTCAAAAAAATACCTGCAACTCTTTGGTCTCTTCACGTTTACGGACTTCAGCTTGCTCCAGTTTCTCTCTCCATGCCCTTTCAGAAAATAAGATAAATATAACCAAAAACTCAATGGCCTCCAATCAAACTCTTCCATGATCCTTTCAGATGTCTCCCCTACTCAATCACTTATTAACCTCACTGGCTACAGTTTATGAAAAGGAGAACATGAACTTTGCAAAATGTCTTTATCACGATTATGTTTTAAATTTTTTTATTTGTTTATTCCTTTAAAAAAAAGGAAAATATTTGAAAATTATGCTTTTTTTACCTGTACAGAATAAGTACAAATTTAGTCTTTGTATGTTGGCATCATTACATTTTCGCTTTTTAAATGGCTGATAAATTAAATTATGTAACAGTGTGTGCAAGGTGAGAAAAAACAAAAAAATATGTATTTGTAAAGACAGAATAAATGCAAATCATCACTTCGTTATTAGTGTTCTTTAAACTGGGGAAACCTACTACACTTTGACCTATCAAAAAAAAGACTGATAATATCTGGGTCTGTTGCCTCAGATAAATTTAATGAAAAAGACACAATTACTGTAGTGATACTGACCGGTTGGCCTCGGCCATTTCTCTCTCTTGCTGGCAGAGTCTGTTCCTCAGGCCAGCGATCTCCTGCTGGAACAGCCTGACCCTCTCTGGTTGGACGCCCTGGGAGCTCATCTGGGCTGCTCGCAGCTTCTCCACCTCCGCCTTCAGCTCTGAAAACACACAAATATTTGTCTAGATTTCTTTGAAAAGCTGAAATATCAAGCAGTTCAAAGCAAATGTACACTGACATTTCTAACAGTCCATGTTAAACTCCAGGGAGTTACTGTACATAAAAGTCTGTAAAGTCTTCTAAGAAGTGACTTTCACAGAGGCAACAGAAATATTCAGATTTTGCCAGTGGACAGCCAGACAATGTCACTTATTTACTGAGCAACATTGACTTGATTTGTAATGTTTGAGTCGCATTAACTTTGAGCATCACACACTGACAGGCCGTGTGAGAGAAATCCACGGCAAGAGCTCCCCTCAGTGCTAAAAACGTCAAACAGCAGCACAATCATCTTATGAAAAATAATACTTGCATGACAGTTAGCCGCCATGTGCGGCTGACAGTGCATAAATATGGCCTGGAGGCAAGGTTAGGGCCAGGCCTTAATTGAACTGGGTAGTGCATAAGCTGGTGATGGATTGATGGGCAGACAGGAGGGTATGTGTGAGAGAAGGAGAGGGAAGGAGATCAAGAGCAAGACACAAATAGAAAGACATTCGAATTTAAAGAAAGAGAAAACACAGAGACAGTGAGACAGACACAAAGAGAGGCAGATGAAGGAGCTAAAAGACAGAAAACATGTTGCTTTAAAGCATAATATCGTATTGTGAGATTCTTCCAGAGCAGAAATACTGTTCAAACCTGTAATGTGAGGACTATGGCTACAACATTGCTCAGTACAGAAAGGCCGCTGCTGATTTTCTTCATGACTAAGGACACACAGGTGCTGCATGTACAGGTTCACAAATATACTGATAAAACATCATAAAACTTGCTACTACGATTTAAGCTTAAATAAACGGCCTGTATAAATAATAAAGAAATGTATTCTAGAGCTCAATTAAGTCCAACAGAGATTTCTGAGTGTCGATATTTTGAGTGTCTGACCTCTGATGAGCTTGGCGCTGGTGTCCTCATTGACTTTAGCCACGTTAATGATAGTGCGGGCCTGCTGGGCGTAGCGCAGAGTGCTGAGGCTTTCCTCCACGTTGCTGCCGGCTGGGCTCAGTGTGGCGATCATGGCTGTCTTAGAGTTCCCGCCGAGGCTCTCCTTCAGCAGCCTGCGGGAGAGGAAAATAGGATTTGGTCAGGATCATCCCTCTAAATTGGAAATGAGATCTGCTGAACTACTGCATTGGAGGAAACATGAAAAATATGGCGAGAATTTACTTTTATCATACAATTTCTATACATATGCACCTCTTCATTATAAGTACTGTGAAAGCATTTGCATGAATTTTCTTTGGTCATTTAAGTCTGTCTTACATGAATCAGACAAAACTTTAGTACGCTACATGAAGTGTGGACATGTTTTGTTAATATAAAAAAATAATAATAATTAAGAGACCTTACAAAACAACAGTTCTGCAACAGCTGCACGTGTGGAAGCATTCTGATCTCTCACCATGTCAGGACGGACTCTCTGTACGGTATGAAGACCTTCTTTCTGCTCAGTGCCTGTTCTGACAGGGCAGAGATGACCTTTCCAAGGGTAAGCAGGGATTTGTTGATGCTCGCACCCTCCTATAATGAGACAATACAATTATGAGGTTTTATGGAAAAGCAAAAGACATCTTCTGCAAGATACACTAAGCTCCAAATTACAAGCAAATGGGTTTTAGTGAACTAAATCTTTTAAAATCTCTGTCTGAGAATCAAGTGTAGATACAAGTTATGATTAATTGACTCCTATTGATTCATGCTGCCCATTTTTTTTAAAAGGTATTGTTTAGGTTTCAAAATGTCAATTAATGAAAAATGGAAGTAAAAATGAAATAATGTGTTTGCAATATTTTGCATGTGTGGCATTTGTTCATACTATCGGAGCAAAAGGAAACAAAAAAAACAAATACATCCACTCAACAATGATATGGAACGAAGAAAAGCTCATTCTCATGATTGGGCAGCAATACCCAAGGGAAGTGGTGTGTGTGTGTGTGTGTGTGTGTACCCTGAGTCGCTCTCCACTTGTCTGTGCCGAGTTACAGCGTTCGCTGCCTGCCAGGTCCACCAGGTTGATCCTGCTGGTGATACTGTGGTCATGCTCCTCACCCTCTACAAACTCAGTCTATACACAAGCACAGACAAACTTATTAGATGTGTAACACTGAGCTTAAAAGGAACAGTCCACCCCAGAATTAATTTATTCATACACTCTACACATTAATAAAAACTTGGAAAAACAAATGTTGTGCCATATCTTATCTGGTGGTGGATTTGTATATTATATCAGAATTAATCAGGCCAGATATGTGGGATGTGTGACATACAGTGAAGTTGAGAGACCGTACCTGAGTCTGCGTCATAACCAGGGTGAAGACGGAGTGAGATCTGGAGCTCTTGTCGTTCATTCCTGTAGCTGCCGTGGCTCTCTGCTTGTTGCCCAGCTCCAGCCAGCCCTAACCAAGGACACCAGGAAATTATGACTGAATCTCTTTGTGTGAGACTTTTCTTGTAGTTAAGAGCTACATTATTATTTTCTATGCTAGGCTTTGGATATATCTTTAACTCTCAGCGCTCCTCTCAAAAAGTTTTCCTGTACTACACTTTCAAAGCATTATTATTCAGTCAAACATTGATGTCTGTATTCCATTGTGGCCTCTCATTGCGCCTGACACTGAACCCTGACTTGCTCACTTGTTCAAAGTTTTTCTTACGAGCGTCGGCTAAAGGCTGAGGATCTAAAGAAGAAGATATCTTGACGGCCGTTTCAACATACCTCAATGTCATTGTAGGAGCTCACAATATTCCTGTGAAGAAATAACAAAGTGAGCAGTTCTGCATTTAAGAATGTTCTTTCGAGCGTCGTGTAAGTGTAATAATGCAAAGAAATTAAAGGTTTCTTACGCAGAGAGGTCAGCAACATAGGGACCGTGGACTGGATGTTCCCTCACTCTCAGCTGGAAACACAAATCAACATAATTTTATCCTTACTATATACTTTCAGGTTAGTCAGTCCAACAAATGACCGTGAACATTGTATGTATTATCCAGGAAGCATTACACGTTAGAATGCTTCACTAAAATGAGCAACTGTCAGATGTTCAATGCTACCTTCATAGATAGTTAAAGTAAACTCTAAGAACTATCCGTTCTCCAACAGGCAAAGGATAGCTTATCTGAAAATGTAGCTACCGAAAGTTGCAAACTACTCACAGGCATCCTCCTCTGGTTTGGCTCATCTCTGGTCACCAGCAGGTCATGGATCTTCTCATTGTACACTTCAAAATAGCTCATCTCTACATGGCATTTGACCTGAAATATAAGGGCCCAGTGATCAGTACGTAGTGGGTGAAGTATTCCTTTAAGAAATGTTTTAATAGTTAATTTCACTAACAAAAGAAGCAAACGGTGTAAAAGAACATAAAATAAGTTAGATGCACTGAATCAGAGATAAAGCATTTTAAGAGACATTCATTTTACCTCTTCGTTCTTCATGGACGCCAACCTAGAAAAAAGCTCCTGGCAGAATCGTGGGATTACCCCTTCCTCCTCTCCAAAGCCCATCATCCTAAACGACAAAGGTTTCAAACAAATCAAATGACTACTGATTAATTATGATTTAAAATACACATCCTAATATGCACACTTTTCAAAGTCTGTTTTTTAAGAGCAAAAGCAATTATGAGAGTTTCAGTGGTACAAGGTTGTCTGTAATAAACTAAAACAGAAAAGAACGCTCACGTGTAGGACTTCCCGGAGCCTGTTTGACCGTAAGCAAACAGGCAGGTGTTGAATCCTTCGAAGGCCCTCAGCAGCAGAGGTTTGGCCAGTGTTTCATACACTGTCTGCTGGCTGGCGAATGCTGGGTCACACTCATCCACCGAGCAGAAGGAGAAGTCATAGGTGAAGGAGTAGCTCTGTTTGGAGTCGGGATGCTGGACATTGGTCTCCTGACCGTTCATAAAGATTACCTGTAATGCTTTCTCTGCCTTCTCCCTACAACAGAGAAGAAATATTTACAGGTATTATTTCAGAAACTGATTTGTTGAAGTAGAAAGAACATTTGAACCTGATTGTAAATCTGAGCACTTCCACAACTTAAAATGTATATTGTTTGTTGACGCCCTTGATCTAAACAGTTTCAGACTATTTTTCTATCAATGGACTAGTCGTTTCAGCTTTACTGGGGTACACAGACTTGTTTCCATTTCATGAAGACTTGTTTGAAACATGTAAAACACATTGCTACATCTCTGTAATTCAAATCTGTCTGACTTTGCATGTCAAGAATACACTTCATTACCCTACTTATAACCAAATGCAATAATGTTTTTAACACAAGGGGTTCTTATTAAACTTTACCTTAGTTAATAATTCTTAGTTTAATTAGGCAGATGGCACCTTTAAAGGGCTCAGCTGTAACTTATGGAGAACCACACCTACAAATGTTGACAGACATCTTCTACTCCTGCACAAACAAATATAGCACTACAAACCTGGCATTGAAAGGGCGTACACGGACTGCAACAGTCACTGCACTGTTCTCCATCTTGAGTGAATCCTGGTGTTCCAGGGCCTGGCTGTGACGAGACAGGAGCTGCTCAGTAGGTGCTGGACCTGGACCTGGACCTGGACCTGGAGCAGGAGCAGGAGTGGAGGTCCTGGTTTGGGTCACGTCTACCCTCTGACTTGAGTTGGATGTCTTCCTCACGTGCAGCGTGCTGTTTGGCTTGTGCACACCTGCAGACGCCGCCTTGCTGACCCGAGGAGCTGGGACAGGTTTTGCGTCTTCCACTTGCTGTGCTCGGGATTTGGGCCTCTCTAGGCTTGCAGATTTAACCGCCACTGGTTTAGGTGCATCTTTTCCTGCCAGTCTCTCGAACACTTCTCTCTTGGTGGCGATTTTCTGAAACTGTGTCGTCCTGGTGGGGGTTTTAAAGATCCGGGCCTGGTCTTCATGCTTTGTGGAGGAGGAGGGCGTTTTGCAGTGCGCAGGCCTCCCGTGGGTTTCCACAGAGGCAGCAGTCTCTCTTAAACTCGTAGATCTGAATACACCAGGTGTCCTACCGTTTGGTTCACTGAGAATCTTCGGTGTTGGCTGCAGGCCGGTGCTGCTAACCCCACCCTGCACATGTGTGCTTTTATCCATTGAGGGAGTCCTTGTCCTGCGCTGCAGGGTCAGCCTCTTCTCCGGAGCTGGTGTGGTGTTCTGGCTGCTTTCCACCATGGTTTTCTCCGCTGTTTCAGACCCGGTCTTCCTCCTTGACCGCCTCTGCAGTGTGAGCCGGCCACGGTAAGAAGTCTGCTGCCCGCTGCCACTTTTTGACAGCGCAGAGACGATGTAAGTCCTGTTTACCTGTCGGCTTTTATCAGATAACCTGCTGTCTTCACACGCAGACTCTCCGGATGTTAGCTCACTCTTGCTTATCGCTGTGTCCGTCGCTTTTCGCTCTGCCAGGCGCTCTCTGCCCGGTGTCCTGGATGTGGCCATGAGATGGTCATAATAAGTCGTGTGCTTCCTCGCTTGGACACTGAATAACGACATGGCTGATGGCTGCTGAACATAAAAACGTTAAAATGAGCTTACCGGTTAGCGGACTAGCTAGTTCACTCAAGTTGCTTTAAAAACGTACAATACACGACATAAAAACATGTAAGACGGACACAAGTACAGCTAAGTATGTTATTAAAAAGTGAGTGTAACTCCATTCGGGTAAAAAAACGAGTTGCGTTGAGGTAACAGAGCTTCTTCGGTTTGTTATTATCCCGTCATCGCTTCCGCCTTCGCCCGCTTCAATTTCAAATCGTCTACGCCAGCGACAGCTGATTGGCTGAATTCTCGGAAATCGTTACGTCACATAATAGTATAGACAGATAGTTACCGCAGCTGGACGCTAGGTGGCAGCACAATCAAGGTTGTAATGCCTGTGTATCACTAAACTGCAGCAGCTGGAAGTTTGTATCCCAGAGAAAAATGCTGCTACTCATGTTTTCCTGTCTAAAATTAGCAGTCTACCGTTTAGAAAGTGACGTAAGCTTCACAGTTTAAACAAAAATATCCCAAACTTCAAAGTCCACCTGCTGAGATAGCCCCAAGCCCCAGAAGAAGGCAGCAGAGAGGGAGGTTGCAAAACTCAAAATATTCCAAACATTTTAACTGAAGGGGATACAGTCCTGAGAAAAAAAAATAAACACATCAACTTGTGTGTACTGTAAGTGAAAGTTGTTGAGAGAGAGTGGTGCTTGCCAGCCTTTGAATCTTTGAACCTTTGACCTCCATATCTACAGAGCAGTCGACTTTCTAGTTGCATCACCAAGAAGACATGGTTCCTCACACACCCTCTGACAAGCTGATACTCAGCTGTGAGGTAAAACTGTGCAACCGGCCATAATAAAATTCTGAAAAAATCTGAAATCATTCTGCTGATTTTGGGTCATTCATTCATTTTTTAATTCATTCATTTATTGATAACATTTTGTTAAAAAATTAGATGAGACAGAAAAGCGGTACCAATAACAACAAGATATTAACTATAGCAGCAGGTTCATGGTTAAACTGATCTGCACACCGTTTGAAACATGATGGCTAGATCCAAAGAATGTCTGATTCAGTTTTGGTAGACTATCCCAAGACACTTAGTGAATCATCTGCACATTTGTGTTCAGTTTGATTACAAATGTTAAAGGCATTTTTGATTTATGAGTATTTATGTAAAACTGAAGTTAAAGACAAATGGACTGACATATCGAAATGTCCCTAATAACTTTAGATCAGCGATGTGTGCAAAATTTCAGGACTGTCATTCAAAAAAATAGAAAATGTGACATTTTTTGGAGCAGAAAATTGCAGCAAAAAAGCATATAAAGTACCGAAAGTAAAACTACTTGTGCAGAAAAATACAGGCTATAGTTTATTATTGTAATCTAATAATTGATGTATTAATGTGCCACAAAGATCTTAAAGATGGAACTTGTTTTAATTACTATATTGCTGGGTAGTTTAATATATAATAATACATCATTATTTATTAATTGATTGTATTTTGTATTAACAATCTGAGTCTGTCAAGTTTCTAAAGCTCTCAAATAAATATAGTGTAGTAAAAGTTAGTATTAAGCTGCATGAGGTACAGGTAGTTTAATAATACATCATAGTTTATTTTATTTTACACTATAATTATTTAATTCGTAATAATAATAAGCAGAATCTGGGTTATCTGTTTCTTGTTGAAGAAATGAGCACTACTGACCCAAAGGAATCATTAGAGAACTCACTGACATTCAGATATATTGATTTTGTACTTCCAACCCTCCATCTGAATTTTGCAGGTCATATGTAATAGTCACGTGACTGCAAAGAAGCAGTTGTCACAGAGAGAGATCACAGTTGTTTGTAATATCTATCTGTGTGTATTTTGGTGTTCCCTGCAGATGTTCCAACTGAGCTGAACCACACTCTGGACCAGGGGGACCAAGAGCCCCCACACATTAAAGACCAGGGGGAGCAGTGTCAAGGACTGGCAGGGGCTGATATATCCAAGAGCGAAGATGATGAAGAGAAACCTCAGTCCTTACAGCATCATCAAAGCCAAGCTGATGAGAGCAGAGAAGCAGAGTCTCCAGCCAGCAACCCAGCTCAATAAATGGAAACAACAGCTGATGAAGAGGACTGTGGAGGACCAGAGGCAGCCAGGAACACAGATCCACATGGTCATCTGTTATCATCTGCTATCAAGAGAAAGAAATCATGGGATTGCAGTGTTTGTGAGAAAAGACTCAAGAATGAGAGCCTTTTGAGGAGACACATGAGAGTCCATACAGGAGAAAAACCATTTGGTTGCAATGTTGGTGGGAAAGGATTCAGCTAAAAGGATAACATGAAGGTACACATGAGAGTCCATACAGGACAAAAAACGTTTGGTTGCAGCCTTTGTGAGAAAAGATTCACAACACAGCAATATCTCAAGATACATAGACAGAAAGTGTGGAGTTGCAGTGTTTGTGGCTAAAGATTTGCTTACTATTCTAGCAGCATACACTATAAAGAAATAGGAGTGAAATCTATTAAAATGCATTGCAAAATAAGACTGGCCTTGTGATTTTTGGTGTTGCTGTAGCTGTGTTGCTCTTTGATTTGATTGTTTTATTATCAGTCGTCTTGTTTAATCAGAGTTGTGTCCTGTATACGAGGGGAGATTTTACAACAACTGTAAGAAGGCATGGTAGCTCACAGCAACAAAGTCGACGGACAGCATCATCTGCATCCTGCCATTCTCCATCGTTCTCGCAAAGGCCTTCTTGTGCATCACAGCACTGCCGGCCAGCATCTAGAACTTCACATTTAACTCAAACTCAGCTTTCGTCAGCTGAGTTTTTTCTGTGAAAGTGACCTTTTTTAAGCCCCCAAAACATATAATAATCAGTGATTTGATTAGTAAAATAATACTAATTCCTGCACTACATCTCAGAGGGAAATACACTCTTTACTTCACTACGTTTATCTGACAGCTTTAGTTTGTTACTTTTCAATTTTTGTTGTTTACACATTCATGGGACATTTTTTCTACTTTAACTACAGTCCCCTGAGTACTCTTGCATACTTTTACTTACAGGTTGTTTTTTTAATGTATAATCATTTAAAAACAAGAATAAAATACCGATGTTTTAAGCATGAAACTGCTTTATTCGCTCTTTTTTACTGGTTTAAATAACCACATCTGTTTGCTTTGGAAAGGAAGAGACCTCTTCAGGCAATTCAGCTCCTGGTAAACACTTCCTGAACGTCTTGATCTAAGGTTAATTTAAAAATGCTGATATGATACGTATGAGACCTCAAAGTTTATTTTTCTAATAAAACACTATACAAAATAAACATTTAGCATTTACTCAATAAATAGACAGAACCTAACAGGAATGATTGAAAGATAAGGCTATTTCTTGCGACGGTCGTGCTTTCTTATGATGTCTATGAGGTTGTTCTTGGTGACCAGCGTTTCATCAGGCCCCTGCTTGGCTTTTTGTCTCTCCCTCCTCTGCTGCTCATGGAGGTGAGGCGAATTGAGGAGCTGAGGAGGCAGGATGGACCCTGTGGGTTTCACCCGCTTCACCACCTCCAGGAACAGCCGCTTGTTATTGTTGTTGAGAAAGGTGATGGCTGTTCCTCTGTGTCCCAGCCGACCTGCCCGGCCAACCTAGAGGGGACGAAAGGAAGGGATGTTGCTTAAAAAAAAAAAAAAAAAAGACACACACACTCTGAAGTTAAACTTCTCCACTCTGGGTGTTACTAACCTGATGGACATACTCATCCATTGTGTTTGGCATGTCAAAGTTAACCACCAATCTGACGTTGACTAGGTCCAGTCCTCTTCCTAACACACCTGTACTGATCACCACTTCAAAGTCTCCATCCAGAAGACCCTGAGGATGAAACACAGTAAATATTGCACTGTCAAAACCCTACATGGACTGCAAACGCTATGAATGACCTAATTTTAACCAGTATGCACCCAAGTATAAATAGCTTGAATGGTAAACTAGCAGAGACAGAGTATGTATGCACTGCAATGCAGTAAGGAATCATCTTCTAAATATGAAGAAACTTTTGGGCCCTTTACTTTTGTCTTTTTAGGTTAGTTTTGCCCACAGGATTCATGGTTCTGACAGCATCCTCCTGCATTCAACATACTAATAAAAACTGCTGAGTCTGTTACGTCTCAGCTCTCCGTGTCTGCGGTCTTCCAGTTAAAAGTGATTCAGGAGCAACACTCTTGGACACCAAACATGGGAGAGCTGCTACTTATCCACTTGAAAGTGCATGTTCTGGCTGCCTCTGGCCTCACCCTGAGGATGCGGTTGCGTTCCCACTGGCTCTTGTCGGAGTGGATTGCCACAGTATTGAGGCCTGTCACCTTGGCGACCGCCTCGCACAGTAGATCAGCTCCCAGTTTACAGTCTACAAACACAACCACCGGGGGCTGGTACAGCTTGCTGTCCTGCAAAGCCACAAGGGAAAACACAGGAGCTATGTTACATTTTATTTGGCATTTGACAACATTCCCATATTTCTACATTCACTAACTCCATATACAGACTGAGCTGCAATGTATATTGACTTACTTTTTAACTTTGATTTATGATTTACTGATCGGGTTGCAAGGAATGTTTAAAAATGAAAAAAAAAATGTACATGTCACTTTGCTGGAGGTGGTTTTTCAAATGTTTGGACAGGTTCAAATGGTCAAAATCTGCCAGCAGATGGCAGTCATGACTCTCCAGCCAGCAACACACACTTCTGAGGAAAAAACGGCTGACAAGGCCGGCTTGAAAAGATCATTTACCAGTTTGCTTACATCTCCAGTTTGCTGCCTGCAACTAAAAGGTCTTTCCCAGCAGATATAATAAGTTTAACCTTGACAACCTGTAACATATAAGGGAAAATGTTCCCTATTATCTGGTTCCAATTTATTTCTTGTAATTCATACCTGGACAAGGCAGGAACAGCTTAACAAAGCAAAAACGCATGCTATTAAAAGTAGGCTGTTTGTCTGTCTGTCTCCTTTTCCAAATGCTTATTTCCAACATTGATTAATACAGTTAATACACTTTCATTTACCATGCTATAAGAGCTGCAACAAATTAAATTTCTGCATCATATCCACTCCAGAGTTGTGGTTTTCTTGCAGTGCCCCCTCCAATTCCACATAACTCCTGCAAGTTCCACCACTTCTCCCTGTTCACAGACAGTAGCCTTATACTCTGAATAAGCAGTCATAAATAATGTGCCTTAAAAAAAATCACCATCACAACCACCCTCCACCCAGAGAAGTAGCTCCTGTTACTCACACAGTGTTCTAACAACACTTCTTCACCGGCTTAACTTAAGCGGACCCTTCCTGCCCTGCCCTGTATAAATGGTACAAGCCATTGCTGGGATTCCTGGAGTGAGTCCATGGCTCAGGGCCCACCCACTTCCTCCAGACGGGGGCCAGGGCTGCAGCAATGGCTGTCTAAATATGGTGTAGTGGGGAGACTGGTCTTGGAGCTTGAGGAATTACCACCATTTAACGGCCAGTTAATAAAATACCAAGCTGGTACCAGTGTGAATCAAGACTATTTTTCTGTGTCTGTCCCTACGAAGCACTTCATGGTGTTCCAGAGAACAATTAGGCCGGGTCTTACACAAGAACTAAGAAAACTGCTGACCTCTTAAACAAAGCCCCATGTCGGCAGTAAAAGTGAGCTTTAAGTAAAACTCCACCCAAATGAGGACCAAGCAGACTTTGTGCTTTGTTTATTAAACATTCTTCTTCAACACACAGCTCAACATCTGAACCTCGCGTCTTTCACTTACATTAAGAATCTCAAACAGCTTCTTCTTCTTGGAGGGTTCCTCTACCCATAACAGGATCTGCCTCACATTGGCACAAGGCTGATTCTTCTCTCCAATAGCAATACGGACAGGGTCACAGACCAATCGGGCAGCCAGCTCCTCTGTCCCTGTTGGGATGGTGGCCGACGCCAACAGAGTCTGGTGTTCTTCGGGGACTTGTTCCAAAACCTCCAGTACCTGCTGCTGGAAGCCCATCTTCAACATAGTGTCGACCTACATGATACACCAGGAATACAAATGGTTCCAGGACTTCCTCCATTATAAAACTGTATGATTTCTATACACTCAACAGCTTTCAACTGGATATTTGAAAAATCACTCTTATGCTATTTGGTAAATTCTCAATTTTACAGCATGTTTTGGGATATAACATGACTGTTTGCTCGTCATAATGTCCCATTTGAATCACTGTCCTATCACCACAAACTAAGGGTCTTCTAAAGGATCTTAAATACTTATCCTTGAATGTTCAAACATTTCTATATTTGGTAGATACAATTTCATTTGATGGAAAGATAAAAGTACCAGTACTTTTAAAATCCATTCATTTAACCTGTTATGTCATTTTTGTTTTCAAAGTGACAAAATTCCAAGTTTTTTTCAATGTTGAAACCTTTTGAGTGTTGTACTTCCAGCAAACCTGAACTACACTATGTTTGTCATACCTCATCAACCACCATGACCTTCACTTTGTCCAGCTGGACTGCCCTCTGCTTCAGGATCTCCAGGAGTCGCCCTGGGGTGGCTATGATAATCTATAGGGGGATTAACAGGGGAACATGATGCTGATGAAAATTGAAGACTCAAAAAATGTTTGAAATGTGGGAGGAGGAAATCATTTAAAACAAAGACTGTACTTTGATGCTGCTTTTGAGGCGGTGGAGTTGAGGGGGAAGCGGCATGCCGCCCACCAGCAGTGCGGTTCTCATGTTGGGGAGGCCCATCACAAGCTCCTTGGCCTGTCTCTCTATCTGAATGGCCAGCTCCCTGGTGGGGGTCAGAATGAGAGCCACAGGGCTGCCCACACTGTGTGCTGGTTTCTAAAAAAAGAAAACATATAGTATTTCTAACACCCGGTCTTTTAACACAAAGTGGTCCTACTTCTGAAATGAAGGACAGAAACAACAGAAGTTGTATAAATAAACCAACCTAATGTTACGTAATGGCCAAGATATACTGTAACGTATATGTTGTTGTGTCACACAAGCCTTAAACTTTACAATTAGCAGACATGTTAAGCAGATATCAGGCTGTTACATTCTTAAAAAGATGGACTTGTGACATGCAGGTTGCTGGTGTTCAGCTAAAATGTGTTTCCTCTTGTTAAAATTTGCCTATAGATTAAATCCCTGTGTAAATTTCCAACTGATTTTAAAGCAGCTGTCTCTGGGTTTGACTAAGTATCACTGTACCTCCAGTGCCCTCACTACCACTGGCAGCAGGAAGGCTACAGTCTTCCCTGAGCCTGTGTCAGCGCTGGCAATCACATCCCTGCCACTGAGACCAACAGGGACCATCTGCATCTGGACCGGCGTGGGCGCCTCATAGCCAGCCTTTTTCAGGTTGCCACTTAGCGTGGCAGGGAAGCCGCAGTGTTCAAACTCAACGATGGGTCTCCTGACGTCTCTCCCCTGGGTTTCAATGCCCAGCTCCTGTTTAATTCGCTGCACCTGCTCATCTGTGAGGCCTGATATGAACCGATCCTCCTTGTAGGAATAGCCGGCCTCACTTTGATTCACTCCACCAGTATCAACTGCCAGCTGTTGAGTCCTTTCGTCTGTATTTGTGTCCTTACGGTTAAACACATCTGCCCCCGTGCCCATGCCCATTTGGGCCAAGTGTTTGGCTTTGCACTCAAGACTGCAAACATCGTTGTCTGTGCTGTCACAAATGTACTCCCCATAGCGACCACACATCACACACACAGGCTCTCCTGGCTCGGGCCACCTTTGGCTCTTCTTGAATGATTTGACAGGTTCCTGTTCCTCCTCCTCCTCCTCTTCCTCCTCGTCTGTGTCACTTGAGGCACTTGACTTATGTCCATCCTCACGCACTGAGCTCTCTGTCAACCCTGCATTGTCTCCAGCTGCTTGTGCTTCATCCTGTGTGTTGGTGTCTTCACATACTTCCTCCTTCTGAACAGGTGTCGCTGAACTACCCTCATCTTTCCTCTCCTCCTCACCTACCTTGCTTTTCTTATTCGAAACTTGCCTTGAAACCTGGGCAGGTCTTTTTACCTTCAGGGCTCTTGGCATAAACATTCTTATGGATAGTTAACCTGTGTACAACAGAAACAAGAGATACACATTAAACTCATGGGTTTAAGGGGTCATTGTTTTAATGTAACAGCAGCTTCTCAAAACTGGGCTTGTATAGCATGACGTTATTCCACAAAAATAACGTTTTATTTACAACAATGAAAAGGGGTGTTGGTTGCTTTGACATTTAAAGCGTAGAGTCCAGTTATATCCGTACAGTAACCAAAGTAAAGTTTCACAAAGACATAAAGCTTCCTCCTGGCTGCCACTGCGAACAAGTCAAATTGTTCGTGTTTATTGAGAAAACATTTGTCAAACCAAACTTGGGCCATAACTGACTCATGAATGCCGAGGAGTATCTTAGCTGAATGTTTAAATTAACAGCATTACATACCTGCTTCCAACGCGTTATCTTCCAACGTTTCAAAACAATCCCCGACGCAGGCTAATGACGTCATGTAACGTTGCACGTTGGGAAATGTGGTTCGGAGAGCAGCGCTCTGCCTTTCTGCCGGTCGCAAGGCTCCCGTGTAACAGCTTTTAACTTCTTTTTGTGTTTTTGAAAAATTAAAGTGCTTAAAAATAATTAAGTATTTGAGATTTCTAGAAATTTTGAGTGTCCTACCCGATGTCATGTTTTACGTTATACGGGGTGTGGCTGGAGAATTTAACCCTGCTACTACAAGGTATTTTAACCACTGGCTGGTCGTCAAGTGGTTTAATTACCGACCTGACGTCAGGTTGAGCTGTCAAAATTATGAACACATGGTGAGATGTTCTTATAAAGCGTCAGGCTTTTTTGTTTTGTTTTGTTTTCTGGCTGATTGTACGCAGACTGTCCCCTTTTCACGCTGCGTTCAAATGCTCGTCGAAAACTCAAGCATTACTCCTAAAATGTGCAGTTATGTGGAATAAGGACGTGAAATGACGAGGTTTGGATTTGTGTGTTGTCATGGGGTAAACGTATGATGTTGTCCGCAACACCATACACCTTTAAATACACGACACTATGAAAACAATACAAATATAACAATACAACACAATCCCCAAACAAAAGCGTCAACATTCCCGATATCTGTGAATGTACCCGCCGCGCATGCGCGTTGCGCAACAAAGGTGCTGGGCTTGGAGAGCCACAGTGCGGCAGGAAAACCGCACCACGGCACCCAAAGGACAGAAGAGGGGAGGGAATGCCAAACACATACGTTATCCATACAAGACTACATGGACGTGAAAGGGAGAAGCCGTCTGCTTCCAATGAATCCAAAGAATGGAAATATATCTGTTTCCATTCCAGGTGAAGACCAGTTTTTCCTCTGAAATCCAAGGAAACCTTCCCGGTTGGGTCTGACGAAGCCCATTTCAACTGGTAGACAGCAGTATGGATGAAAGACGCCAAGACTAGCGACTCATTGTGTCAACGAGACTGAATAAGACGAACAAACCCGCAGTCCGTCTTGTGTTTTATGACTGAAAGGACCCGTGAACAGTCTGCGGAGAGACGCCGCATCTCACCGTTTTACACCCGTTTATTTGTTTTCCAAGAAATTCCAGTAGTGGGATGCGTCCGCGTTGTGTTGCTTCATAGGGTTCAAGAATTCAAATTCAGGGAGAAATATGGGTGAAGTTCAGGATATCAGGGATGTTAAGAAGACCTTCGTTGCCCCAGCAATAAAGTCTTTTGAGCACTATGACCTCTCCCGAGCCAAAATCTGTTGCAGCCTCACATGGCTGGTGGCCAAAGCGTACGGGACAGGTAGGTGCATCGTTGTAATTACAGTACCTCACTGTAGTATGCTGCACGCTGCATGGATGCTTTCTGTTTTTCAAATGCATGCTTGCAAGCATTTTAATTACATTTTAATATGCCCTTAGTTTTAAAAGGCTCTGACGTGAAAACAAACCCAAAATGCTTGACACTGAAGAGACATCATAGATATCCAGTATGGACCCATCATTGATTACTCATGCCAGTATTCTGCACTAGTATCCCCTGTAGAAATATAACAGTGATTTTCCATCAGAGTAAAACCAAACACCTTTGTGTTATGTTGCCCATTGTGGATCATCTTAAATAAATTGCCCTTTGGAAAGCCAATAAAAATCGTCCCCAGAGGACAGATGAAACCAGCTCCCTGTGCTGGATCCTAGTGATCAATAAATATGTTGTCCCACATAAGGGAAAGGGAGTATTAAGTCAGTGTAGAAACATGCAGATAAGGTGTCCTAAATGATGTCACCTTCAGGAAACAGCAATCCAAATTTAGAAAGAGATGCATCACATGGGAGATTTTTTATACATTGTCAGCAGGGTTTATAGCACACAAATGCTCCACTTGTTTACAGTGATTCGGGGTAAATGAATAGGCTTGTGGCTGTAGTCAGCAACCCTCACAGAAAGAAATCAATAGTACTTTCATAATACTGATAAATGCTTTTCCTCATGGACTTTCATAACTTGCCCCAGTGGTAATCACTCTTGATTCATGACGGTATGGATTTAACTCAGAATATGATATGAGTTGTCAGAGGTTGGTTTCTAGTCAGTAGTGATAAAAATTGACTAACATGGGGTTTTTAAACTTGATTGAGACCTGCACATTTTGGAGAGAAGTGATGTTAACGCAGGAATTGTATGCATATAGCCTGCTTCTATACCTCTGGATGGCCACCCCACATTCACACGCAGTGAAAACAAACTAGCAATTCAGTCTGATTATCTGGCTATTGTGGGCAGTACACATAGAAAAGAGGAGGGTTGTAACACAGTGGTCCAGAGTCTCACCTCTACATCATCACCCTAGGGTTCAACATTGATTCAAAACAGCCAATGTGGTGCTGTGTTGTTTGTTTTTACCTTAGATGGAGCATCTTTTTCTTGCATCTAGTTGTTTGTGTTAGACTGGACTGCTGCTGAGAAACTTGCTGCAAAATTTGTTCCACTCTAAATGATTAAAATCAATGCTTCTGTAAAGTTTTACTGTGTCATTTAATGGTGCATTGAAGGGGACTGTGTATTCACAGGCAGCTCTTTTTGTATTGGACATATAAAATGTATTTGATTGTACAACCACAGTGTTGCATCAGTTTAACTTCAGATGGATGGATGTTCTCTGTCACACAAACTACCAAAGGTGACACATAACTTCGATCACCCTCTGTTGCCCAACAGTAGAAACTACAACAACATGTATTAACAGTATCTCTTTTCATCAACATTTCTGTCACAACCCCTTACATCGTCGTGACTAAGAAATGGTGATATGTGACTGACACACACATTTAAGTCACACTTTCACAGTGTGAGCAGCAGGTATTTATTAGAAATGTGCAGTTAAGAGGTAATGCATCACCATCTTTCATTCTCAATAGTGGAAATGTGCTGAAGTGTGATGTCCGTCACATGGTTTCGGCATCTCTTTCCACCCTTAAGCAGCTCAAAATGCACATACAATGAGTGAGGACTGCTTGCATTCTTTTAGTCTCTTAAAATTCTAGTCAAGTGCACCACTGCACATGTTGGCATTCATGCTATGCTAGGTGACAGAGCCAGGGCTGATAAGGTGGCATCAGTGAACAAAGATGCATAACAAGATCACTTTTCTTCCGAGGCATTAATGTGGAAAAACTGGTATGATTGGCATTGTGCTTTTACAACGCTTAGCCCTGGAGCTACAATTAAAGCTGTAATGCACAGCCTCTGGCCAAATGAAGGAAATAAATGTTCCCAACACTCCCGGCAAGTCATTGAAAAAATCAAGTCACTGCTTTCACTGCTTCTTTTTTAAGTTCTTATTAATTGACCTTCTATATGTATTCAGTAAAGAGCGTATTGTGAAAAACCACATTTCAGATTAAGAACAATGAAATGTAGAATTTTTAAAGTTGCACATTTGCTCTTATCGCAGCTGAAGCAACTCAATCAGAGTGTGTCACACTGAGAATACTGTCACTATGCACGTTCTCTGGTTGTGTTCTGTCCTAATTTTGCTTTTATTTCCCATGTGACACATATCACGTGTGACCCACACACTAATCTGAACTTATTCCAGCATTCCCATTACAACCTAAATGTGGGTTATTTACCTAAATCAGAGCTGTAATTTGTACTTGAAATCCAACTTTATTGATGATCAGAGAGATGCATCAAATCATTCGAAACACACATAACGGAAGCAAAATATGCTCCACTTAAAAAATGAAAATGAGCAACAGTTTGTGCTTAAATGCCGTGCTCCATTCACTGACACTGAAGTGGAAATCATTTTTGTCTAAAGCTGAGTCCTCAGCCAGATCACTTTGTTAAAGGCCTTGAAAATTCAGTAGTGTGCAGTTGACTAAGTTATGGCACTGCACAATTGAAAGTGGGAGCTTTTGGGAGGTTTTATTTCCTCTGCCTAGACTTACATCATGAGCAGAATCACGTCTTTAAAAAACATGTTTTTTCATACAGGTTTTGAATCTGTTTAAAATGCTTAGCCCCTGTGTCGAACAGCTCCGACATCTCTCATTTAGTGTTGGGTGGGGAAACAGCATTACACTCAGAAGCTGACTGTGTGAGTGTTTCAGTCAATGGTTTATGATCGCAGTCTTCATGACTAAAAGTACAAAATATAAAAGATAATGCAAAACTACAACACAAAAACATCTATGTAGGCGGCCCCCTGAAATAACTTAACAGACTCAACAGCATTCAGAGAGGATCTGTCTTCATAAATGCAAGGTGCAAGACAGTCTGTCTGTTAATCTTTTGTATTCTGTTCTTTCCTATTCACTCTATTATTCATTTTGATCCCATTACTGAAGTTATTAAAATACAATTAAAATAACCAACTCAGCTCCATCTGTCTTCATTGCGGACAGAATGATGTTCTTCTGCTTTAGCCACCAAGCACATTATTCCTTGCACTGTGTTGTAATAGCCCAGTGAACATGAGATTCCTTGCATATCCTCTGTGTATTTTCAATCAGGACTGAATGAAATGGGCTGATTCCAAAAATACAGCTCTCCAGAGAGAGAGAGTTAGAGAGAGGGAGGGAGCGAGAGTGCAAGAAAGAAGGAGAAAGAGAGGGAGAGGGAGAGCAGGCTCTTCTCCAGATCTCTGCCTACGCTGCTCCGAATACTTCACATGCATCTGCTTCATTACACCAATGCAGCAGTGCATCAAGAATATGCAGTCCAGTAGATGCAAGATGTAGCCTGTGCAGCGGATCATGTGCTGTTAGAAAAACAGCACAAATGGAAGCCACTGTTTAATGTCCGATATAACTCGGGTTCACAAGCAGAGCTAAGAGGAGATTCACTGTGACCAGAAGCTGTCCTGTTTGAATGCTAGGTAAAATGTTGGGGTGAAAGTTTGTACAATTGTCTCCATTGTTCAATGCATTTAACTTTAAACGGCAGCTGGAATATTGTTGTAAAGCAAGGTTTCTTGGACTTCCATGCATAAACGAAACCTTAAATACCACAAATGTAATGATATATTGAAAGTTAAATCACTGTAGTAAATTTTATGTGCAACCTTAGACCAAATATGACTGATAAAATGATGCACGTTAAGTTTTCTGTCTGCAATGAACACCAAGGATCGATGTGAACACTGCTCTTGTCGTTAGAGTAATGTGATATTTAAGCTCAGCTAACTGAGCCACAAAAGACAAATACTGCTTAATAAGCAGGTACATTACAGTGACAACAAGGTCAGCGAATACTGGAAGACTCAATTGGGGCTCAGGAAAAATAACATGAAATAAAAATGTGATTTGTAAGTTACCTGAGCAATATGTGAACATGCTGCCAGCTCTAGGCGGGCTGCTCTGCAACTCAGCATGACCTCTGACCCTTCTATGGAGGGTGAAGGGGGAGGGCTGGGGAAAACATAAATTTCTTTGTTTGGATCAATAACATGAATATAGTACTTACAGGAAAAGGATATAACTTAGGTAGTCCATCTGTAGATGACCTTGTTGATAGTGGTCAGTCCAAGCAGGTGATTCATTGACTGTTTTGTGTGCGTGCGTGTGTGGTGGAGGATGGGCAGCAGTGACAGAGTGTAAAGATGTCAACACGTGGCACATTTCTCTCCGCACGCATCCAGGCAGTGATTGAAATTTACATCTATTCTTCTGCTGCTGACACAGCGATGAGCTCTGCATCTGGATCTGAAGTGTGTGCAGATGTATTTTCATGTTTTCACACAGCAACAGCAGCATCCTATTTGGAACTAGGCAATCTTTTTTTTTTGTGGAAAAAGAAGGATATGCATTGGGTTGGCTCTCACAGATATTTTCTGTACAATACTTTTCAAGCATTGGATTATAAAGAAAGGTTCCCAGCTCAGCAAACACTGGCAAGACAGGTACCAGGCAATAAAAAAAAAACAATGTTTTTGAATTATTTGTGGACTATCCCCATGCAGTGGGCTTGCTTGAGGTGATACACAATACACACACACACACACACACACACACACACACACACACACACACACACACACACACACATATACACATATGCAGGCAGGCTCCCTCTTTGATGAGGCAGGCAGTGAGAGGGGTGTTCCCAGGGAGCTGGAAGCTGCAGAGATACAGACTAGATGAATCGATCGGGTTCCACTCCTCCTGCAGTTGCTATAGCAACGCTAAGGTCTATCCACACATATCTACGTCAAGATATTGTCAAAGCATGGCAATGAAAAATGAAGCGGGTCTGCCAAAGATGGCAGGGGGCACTGTGCGCTGAGAGGAAAAATCTTCCCAAAAAAAGCCAAACTCTGTTGCAGGTTATCAGCTCTGTATTTTCACTTTTTCTTTTCCACAGTTTGCAACAGAATTTCAGTCATTGCTTGTGAAAAATGGGTGAAAGGCAGGGCTTTTTTTTTTTACCTTGAACTTGCATCTGAACTTTTCTTTTTTGTTACTTACAGTAGTCTTTATGATGCACTTCTCAGTGAGCTCACCGGGCTGTATATTTTGTTAATGATGGTGATTTTTATGATGTCGTAAATTAGAAACATGCTACTGTGGTGGTCTTGGTTGCCATCATGTTAATATCTAAAGTGCAAATTGTTCATGTGCTTCAAGTGAAATACATTAGTGCCATGTTCTTTTTATTGAGCCTCCCAGGAGAACAGAAGACTCTCTAAATCTCACTGTCTCCCCTCCGTTATACAGACAGCATCCCAGCAGACCTAAAGGACCCTTTCTACACAGACCAGTATGAGCAGGAGCACCTGAAGCCTCCCGTGGCCAGCCTCCTGCTGTCTGCGGACCTCTACTGCAGGGCCGGCAGCCTCATCCTGAAAAGCGACGCTCCCAAGCCCCTGCTGGGCCACGACGCCGTCATTCAGGCACTGGCTCAGCGCGGACTCTACGTCACTGACCAGGAGAGGCTGGTCACTGAGAGGGACCTTCGAAAGAGGCCTCTTCAAATGGTGAGAGAGCTTTTTAAATCCATATTTGAGTTTCAGGGGTGCTGATGAGATTGAAATGGGCATATACAGTCAGAATTTTGTAACTTCCTGCTTTGCATATTATCTCATAGTGGTCTTCATATCTAGGAAATCCTCCAACTTTCTATTTTGAGTATTCCCAGCAGTAGAAATCGACACCAGCTCTGTACCATGCAGTGATAGCGACTTTTCTTTTTCTCAATCCCTGAGGCATATTTTGCACATCTTTCCTCATTCCTTCATTCCATCCAGCTTGCCTTTCAAACTCTAGTTAACCAGGAAAGAGAATATTCTGAAGAAGCAAGGTACAAGAACAGGAAGCTGTACCCACATTCACATATTTGTGCTCACATGCACTCGTGCACAAGTTGGTTGATCCTGCTGCATCCCAACAGAGTGGTATGCTTCGAAGGCAGCTAAGGTTTTGCAGATGTTATATTTTGCTCTTGTTGCTGCCTTTGGTCAAGATATTTTGTTTTTAAGAGTTAGCACAGGTGTGGATAAAGAGCTGAATAAGTCAAAATAGAGATTAAATTCAATAAACCTTCATAAATGGACCTTTAAGCTTACCGCTGATTAATGCAGCTGTTGTGCTGGCATGATTTGTAAAATGCTTACTTTGTGGCCATTCAGTTATAAGTGGCCAACCACTGTGACTTCGTAAATGAGGTTCCCATCCATTTTGCATTGTGCACTTTGAAAGAAATCACTTCAGTGTAGTGGAAAGTAATTTTTTTTCTCAATGGCTAATAACTTCGTATAATAGTAACAATTTGTACAACACATTTGATTTCAAATATAATCCAAAACCACCACAGCCCAGTAAACAAGTGCAGTAAACCAACACAGCAACAATGGATAACCAGTATAAAAGTTACAAGACATAAGGGGTGTAATTTATTCAGTGTTCCAGGTACAGATTTTTCAAGCCTGTCTGTACTGGAACAGCACAAGCTGACTTAGACTCGAAGGCATCTACTGCCCTGTGTGTATGTGTCATCTCTCACCATCTTTATAGCTCAACTGTCTGTGCTGGAGCTCACTTCAGGGATAACTTTGCAGGCATCCAATTGATTGAGAACGAGGGATCCTCATTATTTGGGGGCAAAGTCTCAATAGGAAGCTTTACTGCTTCAGTGAGTTGCAATTGAGACACGATTAGCACACAGTTTGCCTGCAGTCTGTTTGTAGAGTCTTGCTGGTTTTAATTTCCCTTGTATGCTAATTCAGAAGTTATTTAAGTTTTGTTGGGGTTTAGATTCCAGACACTTTGTTTAGTGAAGACAACAAGTATTTTTAGTGCGAGCTTATCTCACATGTTGAGTATGTACATGTGTGTGAGTACGGAGTTTTCTTCGCAGTTTATTTTCTGGTCCAGAGCTGAATAGGGTTTTACACTTGATTTTAAGCCGGCACAGTTCACGGCTGAGTGGTTTGCCAGAAAGCGACGGTGTGTGTATATGTGTGTGTGTGTGTGTGTGTGTGTGTGTGTGTGTGTGTGTGTGTGTGTGTGTGTGTGTGTGTGTGACTAAGCAGGTTGTTGTGAATGTGAAAATGAGCTGCTAGAAGAGTGTGAACCTACCTTCTGCCATTTCATTTATCTATGTTCAATTGTTCCATCTTCCAGCCTTAAATTCTGCGTTCCTCCTTTTACTCCTCCCCCTTTGCCACCGCCCTAACAACACTCTCTTTTTGTCTCCACTTTGCTTATCTCCCTTTCTGCCATCTTGCCCTTCAATCCATAACATTTCCTCAAACCCCTTCCCTCTTCCATCCCTGGGGCTTCTTTGTCCACATTTCTTACTCTATTCTTGCATCTTACCTCCATCTTTATTCCTTTCTCCTCTTCCAGTGTTCCTCGAGTCCTTTTTACTTCTATTATTAATCACTCCCATCTATCACCTAGATTCAGATCTAGATCTACAGAATCATGGCCTGAAAGGTTAAAAGGCCCAGACACACCCAATTGATCTAGAACTAGTGGTGACAAAGGCAGACTGTTGCGTCACCTCACATCACCTGTGTCTCAGCAGAAAGTTGCACTTGAACACATTGCAAACACTACAGCCAATGGCCAACTTACACTTACGTTCTACACCTGCATGAGAAGAAATACGTCTACAAACCAGCAGACAGCAGTAGTCTGTCTTCTTAATTCGGAAAGAGAAGCCGGAAGACCGCCAGGACGGATTCAAGATGCTAGGTAGCCAGCTAGCATATGAACGACACAACTGCATGTTGAAAGAATAAATGTTATTTATTGTGCTCTAGTGAACAGTAACACAAAGAATTACAAACATTTTCTGCCTAAGAGCTCAAGGGCCAAAAAAGATCATCTTACCTACTTTAGTTTTTTGTTTACTTTCCTCATTTCCATTTCCCCTCTCATGCACTGAGCAGATCAGCCAATCAGCTGGATTTTTACTCACCAAAGGGCTCTGCTGGCTCAGAGGCGGATTCAACATGTCGAATCAGCCGAAAAAAGCTGACAAGGGCCACCTGAGCTGGTCACATCACAAAAACTAGGGCGACAGATGCTCACTGACGGCCTGACATTGACAAACCTCCGACTGCCGGCTTGGTGTGTCAGGGCCCGAATTGTTGTTGCCCAACTGATGTTAGACAGATTTGTTAGGTTTATTTATTATTATTTTCAGTGTTTTTAATCAATTTCAATGAGATGAGAAACAAAAAATTATGCAAAATTGTTATATATTGCTTACTATCAGGACATCACACACTTGAGACAGTTCATGTGGATTTTCTGCTGCACATCGGAATGACAGCTCAGGAGGGGGCTCATCTATTATTCAGAAACTGCTTCAACATCTAACTAAAGGTTGACAAGGTGACCAGCAGCTGTCCAGGCTCAGTGCTGCGGGGGTGTGCAGAGTCTTCAAGGAGAGCAGGAGGAAAACATTTCTTCTCTGAGACATAGAGAGGACACTTTAATGGTTTGATAGGCTCACCTCAAAGAAAAACACAACTGGTTTTAGTCATAGAGCAGACTGTGAAAGATCAAGAGACTGAGCACCTTCCTGCAGTTCTGACTGTAATCTGCTCGGAATAAGAGCTAATGTCATTAAATGTTGCTTTGTTGCATTTTAAGCTAAGCGTTTTTTGTAACTCAGCGGTTTGCATAAGGTGGAAGAATTTTAAGAATAAGCAACTTCCGGGGATGTGCGAGGGAGTTTTAGTAGGTCAGTCAGCAGCAGAGTCAGACGCTGCTGATGTCTTGTCTGACACATGTCATAACTGAGAACATTCGCTGACATTTTCTCGAGGTTGCCAAACTGACTTCGCATTTTAATCGTATTTTTTCTGTCCCCGCTCCTTCTCTCTGTCACTGCTCTGCCCACTCATCCTTCTGTCTTCGGCCATGTGACGGATTCCCACATGTGAAGATGATCGCAGTAACCGCCCACTCGGTCGCCTACACACATTCTGTATCGCTGACGCTCTCCTCCACCTGTAGTGCCTGCAGAGAATGAGGGGAGAGATGTGGAGGTGGGCTGAGGATCTGAAAATATTATTCTAGCATTACACATTACAGCCCACATGAAGCACCGCTGTGCAGGTATTATAATAGCCAAAATTCATTATCAAAAGGCTGTAATTGCTCAGTTTGATAATACTAGTTCTCGGCTGTGTTCTTTTCAAAGTGGCGGTGCTGTGTGATCAGCTTTGTTCGTGGTGGTTGAGTGGAAACTCTGGGACATCTCCAGCACACACAAGCAACAATCATACAAACGTGTACAGGGAAATTATCTTCATGTCACTTTCTTTCAGATTGTTTCTTTGCAGCTGCGGTTGGTTAGAAAATGTAACATCAGTGCTGGTAACCATTATCGTCTGACAAACATTTCTGAATTAAAGACCAGTATCTTGACTTGATGAATCGACATGCTAATCCATCCCCGTTGCTACGGAGACGTTAGGTTGAGTGGGATGAGAATGACGTCAAGATCCAGAAAAGCCAAGGAATCAACAGCAGATGAAGAATGAAAATGAAATCTCTTTGCTCCTGCACATACGCATATGTGTAACTGTGTTGTTAAGTACATCTGAGTGTATGTAGTAATCTATGAAGCTAATTGCACAGTGTAGAGTGGCACAGAAGTGCTCTTTGTGCCCTGCAGCAAGGCAGAGAGGGTGATTATTGTATAGAAACAGTGGCTGGCATATTCAAATTTGATTCTGTTTACTCTGGGTTCTTTCGCACAACATGAACACTCTTACAACAACACTCTGTTCCACATTCGTACAATTTGCTGGATGCTGAGCAGCCCCACTGGAGCACTGATTGCTGGCTGACTGGTTAATTGCTTTGCTCAAGGGCACCTCAGCAGTGATAACGAGAAAGGGACAAGCATCTATTTTTCCAATTCACCGGTTTTTAGTTGCAAAGATGCAGGATTGTTGTTTTGGATTTGATGAAATGTAAAATATGTTTTAATTCAATGTATAGGGTACACATTTTTACAGTTGTATAATGCAAGAATCACTTTTGGCCTACAACAATGACAAATTAAAATCTGAATGTTAAAAAATAACCATTATTCATTTACATATAATTTCATGTCAAAGCCACAAGGAGCCAATGGAGACAGTCTAAAGAGCCGCATGCATGTACAGCCTGTTCTTGAGAAATCAGAGCAGCATGTAAAATGAAATAAATAAATCATTTTTGGGAAAAAATAACAGGGTCACACAATAAATGCAAAAAATGCAATGCATATGGCTCTTGTTAAGACGATCGTCTACTTAATGAACTGCACACTTGATGAAGTGTGTCATGATCTGAAGCACCACCTCTGCTTCACAGTTTCCTGGGGAAAAGCCTGTCGATCATCCACAGGGAAGTAACTTTGGGATGTATGCTTTACTTCCTTGACCTCATCGTGGTGAGGATCGATGTTCTTCCAGGCTGCCAAACCTTGAATGTCATAGCTTCAGACTCTTATCATCTATCTATGCGCCGTGAACTACAGAGAGGAAGAGGCACAGCACCTTATATGGTTTCTGAGTAGCTTTATAAGCTATATGGGTGCTGTGTCTGTGACTATATGTCAGTAGAGCTATAACACAGACAGTTTTATAGTCACACTTATGTTAGAGAATGCTTTCAAATCCAGCATTAGTGGCAAATGTGCCTCTAATGTGAACATGAGCCAGTTTATTATGTAGTTCTTGTTTAAACCACGCTTAGTGTGAAAGCACTCTGATTTTTTTTGTTTTCGTGGGCCTTATGGCAAATTATTAACAGGCCATTGTAATGTGGAACCAACTCACATGCTGGCTTTCTTTTCAGTTATTTGCCACTTGTAGTATATTAAAAGCACCCGTCGGAGTCACACAACCAGGGTCTGAAAATTAGCTTTTTTGTCACGATAAGGCATTGTGGAAGGCAAGGTTTTTGTTTCCTTTCTTTGTCTGCCATCCAGAAATTCTATCTGCCACCTTTTAAATCGATGTGCTAAATAAGGCAGTAATATTAGATCATTTAAACATCATTTAATGTAAAGAATAATGTCAGACATGTTTGATACAGCTGATATATCTCATCTTTTTATTGCTGGTTATTGGTTAGAATTCAGTGAACCTCCACTGTCAATCAAAACAAATGCGGTTCTTCAGCCGATAGTGTTGAATCTAAAGCAGTTATGACGTGTCTGTCTGTTGTGCCTGTTCTCTGTCTGTCTGCCAAAGTGAGAATGTGTCGCGCCTGACATTTTTTCACGCCACTGCCAACAATATACACGCATGACAGATGTTTTAAGCAAGTTATTTGAAAGCCAAAACATTCACTCATTAACTCCTGGTGAGCTGCTGACGTACAACACAGTAATGTCAGATCATTATCACCATCAAAAATCGCTTTTGCAACTGATAAAGCAGCATTATTACTAATGCTTAATAATGTTATTATGATCTGTCAATGTCAGATGTTCACCTATATGAGTGTGCATGTGCTGACCGTGCATGCAGCCTGTTGCAGTTGTACATCTGTACATATTTCTTAGTTTTACTCAAATGCTATTGTTTTTTTATTCTATTGATGTATATATTGTAGTTACATTTTCTCACTTGCAGCCTTAGCACAGTGGCAATAAATATTTTATTTAAATTTTTATTTTCTATATCTTAAGTGCTAGTGTTTATTACGGTAGAATAATGCACATTATATTTTTTATTCTAATGCACATTTAATGTCTATTTTATTGCTTTATATTTACATACTTTCATTCCTATTTCTTGTAATTCTCTATTCTTTACCTCAGAGCAACTGTAACCAATCATATTTTCCCCTCTGGGATCAATAAAGTATTTTTAATTTCTGATTTCTGATGTGCAAAAAGTAAATGTAAAGGCCTGATCATCTTGATAGCACTAAAAACAACAAGAAACCAATTTACAGTTTAAGCTTAGAAACTCACATTTGAAAAATATCTCAAATACAAAAAAATAAACACAATACAGTTGTAAGCTATATGAAAAGAAACATTGAAATATTGTGTAGAGCAAAAGGAAAACCCCAATATAGTCCACAACCACACTCATTTTTCAAGTGATAGATTATGTAATAAAATATTTGTATGATCGGTTACTGTGTTTCTATGTGTGTTGCAGCATTTGATCAAGAATGTAACAAAGGCATTGTGCTGTAAATGTAAGCATCAGTCTGTAATGCAAAAACTTACCTAAAAACAATCCCTAAATATACATTTTAATATATAAAGAATATTATATTGATACTCAACACACTATAGTCATTTTAAAAAGTGTTCAGTGCAGGTTTGCTGTGTGACAGATTGATTCATCAACTGTACAGCTGGGATGAATAGAGGTGAATACACTTCCTTCCATGTTCCCTCTCCTCTGCTTCCTCCATCACAACCCCTATTGGGCAGGCGCTCCGTTTCCATGGTTACACTCCAGCAGGCAGGGTGTGTGCGTGTGTGTAGGTGGGTGCAAGAGTGGGGGTGCTTATGCTTGCATATGTCGTATGCGCAGTCTGTGCTTGTATGTGCAGCTATGTGCAGTGAGAACACTGCCGCGCTCTGAGGCGGCGAACACTGAAATCCTGGATTGGTACAAACAGGCAGATGGCATTTCTAAGGCACTGCATCACACACAAAGATACACATCCACACACACACACACACACACACACACACACACACACACACACACGGTAAAGTACAGAAAGCCAACCTGAGTGCTAGGCAGAAAAAAATATCTCTCGACATCAAACTAGCTTCCTCTGTCCTTATTCTCTCCCTCTGCACTTGATCTCAGGAACAAAGACGAGCTGAAGCAGCAGGGTGGAAGGGAAGCCCATCCAAGTACTTTCTGTCCTCGGCTTCGGCGAAGTCACAGCCAGTATGTTATGCTCAATGCCAGCGGCGACTCCCAGACAGCACAGTATGGATGGTTAGGCAGGGGGCACATTATGTGATGTCCTGAGTCCTGAGCATCTTTCTGTACTAGATAAGACTGTGCTTTAGACTGATATATCTTTTTTATTTGTCTGCAAAGAACAAAACAGTAATGCTGAGTCCACTTGATGATGGCTGAGACAATAACTCTGAAGGAGCTTAAAATTTGTCTAGAAGCCTTACAACAGTGCAGAGAGGAAGACCAAGCTTATGTTCCGTATCAGGAAATTTATTTGTCAATCTATATATTATTCAAAATGTAGTAAGGGGGAAAAATCAGTCAATTGTATCCAGGAGATAGTGTGAGCCCAGGAGCTTTGTCTTCAGAGGGAACATCTCCTGAAAGTGTAACCCAAGGCAAATTGATCCCAGGTCAGGGGCCAGGCTAAGAATAATTCAAAGTAATCTGCCGTATGGATCGTTGTCTTTGGTCCCTGGAGGGAAGCTCACAGACGAGTGCCTCCTGGTTCAGCCTCAAGAAGTAACCTGCCCTTAGACACTTTTTTTTTTTTTTTGAGGAAAAAAAATCTCCAGTAACTACTTAACTAACTAAGTAGTTAACAACACCTTCATGTTCTCAGTTCAGTGTTGGAAATTGGAAAGCTTATCTAAATAAAACCACACAGGCTCAGATTTCCTTACTTGTTTGGAAAAAGATTATTCCTCACGTCAGCTTTTACAAAACGTTTGAAACGTCTGTGCAGCAGTCATACATGAAAAGGTAGCAAGTAAAACTGTGCAGATTTTGACCCATGCTAGTGCTTAAATGCTGTGTATTCTGATCTGGTGTAATGGCACAGTAAGCTTATTATACTAATAGGGAAAAATCTGTGTCATTTTCTCTTCAGAATGAAGCGCAGGGGATTTTGTGACAAATCGTTCTCACTCTGCAGATCTTAAAATATTCACCTGGTTCTCCTTATTACCGACATTACAAATGCAAGGTTTGGTGAGGCTATAATAGCACTTAATCCGTAATGAATTTATGCTGCTACAGATTTGGCCCTGTGCAGAGCTTTATACAGGAGTCTCATTTTCTGAGATTGAATTAAAGGAGCGTTATTGTTGGTTATACTATTGTAGTTTGGGTTTTAATTGCAATTTACATATGAATTAAACGTCAAATGTGATTTTGAAATGTGTCGGCAGGTACAAGAACAACACAACAAAATGGCAGTAATGGATTCATAATTAAAATGAAGTGACTTCAGTCAGAGAACAGCCTTGATTGTTTGCATAAAAATGATCATAGAAACACACCAAAATGAATATAGAAGACAATTCTTTCTCTCTCTCCACATAGGTAGACGTTTAGCACAATGTATGTGCAGCCAGAAGACCGACAACCATGATCCTACCTTGGTAAAATCAGGCAATACTGCAGAAAACTTGCACTGTTTTAGGGTTTTTGAATTAAATTTCATATAGTGTGAAATGAAGGCTTTGACAGAAAGAGAAAAGCAAGGTTTTTTGGACAAAGACAGTATGTGAGAATACATAACTTTTAGAAATAGAGCAGAATTATGTGTCAGATTTAGCTAAGAGCAGATTTCCTACTGTTGCACTTTGAAATCCTATCTGTGTTGTTGCAGGAATTAGTCTGAACACCAGGTGAATGTCATGTTTATGTAAAATGAGTGGTATTTCCCTTTAAACTAAATCAAACAGTATTTTATCACCACTCACACATGAAACAGTTTCAACCCAGAAGGCCTTGCTTTTCAAACATGATGGAAGGACTTGCAGTGCAGGCGTATCTCCAGGCTGGGTCAACACTGGCTGGTAGCCGTGATCCTGTCCCCAGATAGTGTTCTAAGGTTAGCTTTGAGGTTTCCATATAATTGCTAGGTTGGGTCTGGAGCATATGGAGGGGGAAGGTATTCTGCTTAAAAGCTCTGTTCCCACAAATGATGCCAGACCTCACAGTTGGTATTTTGTGCCTCCAAAATGGGCATGTGTGCAATTGTGTGCGAGAGCTTTTTTTATTTCTGCTCACCATTGGGCGAGCTATGAAAGCAGTTGTGCCATCTATGTGCCATTCAAGAAGGAAACTGCAGAGAGAGGGGATAGAAAAGAGGAAGGTTTTATATTTCCAAAGGATTTTTGATAATTGTGGGGGAATTTGTCCAACTTCCAGTTCTGTAATCCAACTGAGTTTAGGGGAGATGTACCTGTGTGACTGGTGGCTGGGTAACTGTTTATTGGGAACAGTCATGGTTCAATTCATTCAGTGGTTCAGTTCAGTTCAGTCTGACTTTTACCCATCAGGTTTTTCTTAAAGCTTTCACCTCAATTTAGTTGTAACCAGGGATGGAAATTAACTTTTTTTGTCCACTTGCCTCTGTGGCTGGTGGATTCCAAAATCTACCAGCCATTTATTAGATTGCTATTGTTATTTTGGCTGGTGACTCAAGCAGATCTAGCAGCCACTTGCATATTTTACCAGCATTTGGCTAATGGTTGATGCTAATTTTCAGCCCTAAAATGGCCACTTTAAAATGAAAATACAGACTACTCAGTGACCCTCATGCCAACAAAAAGTCCAGTGTAGTTTTTCAATCCACAAAACTTGTTTGGGGCATCGGAGGATAACAGCTAGCAGCTATACCTGAAGCCGGAGCAAGCAAAATTGACTTGAAAAGATGTAATTCACTCCACTTTTATAGCATAATTTCTCACCATGGTCAGTTAGGCTGCCTTGCAGGCGGGCTGTGTTTACATGGCATCTTGTGCGAGACTAGCTGATGGCTAGTGGGGGTGCTAGTTCTTTAATCTCTCCTGCTAGGAAATTACGTCTTATTGCGGCTAGCTGTTATCCTCCGATACCCCGAACGAGTTTTGTGGATTCAAAAACTACGCTGGACTTCTTGTCGGCATGAGGGTCAGTAAATACTGTCTGTGTTTTCATTCTAAAGTGGCCATTTCCTTTAAAGTTAAGGATTTTCTGCTATAGCTGGCTAACGTTTATGTCACCTTGTTGCAAAGTTGGGACTTTTAGTAAACATTAGCAAGTGCATAAAATAAAAGTTCTCTTTCATAGCATTCGTTTCGTATCTCACATTGGGAACGCTTACAGCGTGACCTCGTCAGACACTCACTCATGCTACTTAGAGTACCGGGGTTACGCAAGTAACCTAAAGTTTTTATGTTTTTCACTTCATGTCTTATTGAGCTGTTTGTATTGTCAGTAAACTGTATGGCGATGTTGACATTTCTCTCTGTGGACTATCCTGGTAAAACAAAGGTTACATTAAACACAGTATAAATTATAGTATATTATATCCTTGAATTAAGATGCCACAGAACAGTGCTCTGTGTTGGCTATCACACACCTTCCTGTGATGGACTGATTTCTTTCTTTTCATGTTGCTATTGGAAATAAACTATAAAAAGATCAACTCTTGAACTTTGTTGCATGTTATCATCTCTTTCCTCTTTTCACTAAAGCAGGGAATGCGTATTCATACAAAAAAGTGCTTTTCTCCTTTAACTTAGTACTTGTGGTGACCTTTAACAGAGAAGAGGTACAGCTGAGAGCTTTTCCATGTCCAGTTGAGTTGGCGTGAAGTTACCTGAAGCTAGACAGATTCAATTTTTAGACATATGCCCCAGCATGGAGCCTCTGGGTCTGGACAGGAGAGCTGTAATACTAAAAGCAGACTGCATTTCAATATTACATCACCCCTGTCCCCTGAGCTAATGTTGAATCAGTGTGTGTGTGTGTGTGTGTGTGTGTGTGTGTGTGTGTGTGTGTGTGTGTGTGTGTCTGTGTCTGTGTGTCTGTGTGTGTGTGTGTTTGTTTGTGTGTGTGTGTGGTGTGTGCGTGCGTGCGTGTTTCCTTAGTCCTGAGGAGGTCCAGGAAACTGCAGTGCAGAAGTTTGAGGATTTCAGGTTTGTTAGTTCAGGGTCATTTTCTGCTCCCACTTTCTTTGATGGAAGTTGCTAAAAAAAACTTTTAGGATTATTATAAATAATCAATGAAGCCTTGCACTCCTATTAAAAAAATCAGGCACAGACTGATCATTAGCTGTGAGCCACTGGAGCCCCCTAAAGCTTTTACTGTACGTTGTGGTAAAGACATTACTGTTGTCATTACCTCAATTTGGATCATTTTGCAGTGGAATAAAACTGTGTCGATTCCCCAGAACCAAATCTTTCTGAGATCCTTTGCTGTAACAGTGAGGGAGTGAAGCATTGTGCATCAGCTGCTACCTGGTTCAGGCCACAACAAGCAGCTCAGAGCTCTGACAATAGAGATTTTAGCTTATTTAACAGACACATAACGCTGAGGTGAAGTGCATCACATGCTATCTTTTGTAGGTCGCTGCGGTTTGTTTTTGCACTTCCTTTGTGCAATGTTAAATCAGGCTCCTACGGTGGATTTTCATCTCTTTCACCAACAAGAAGCCGTATTAAAGATGAACAGTGTTTGCTTATCTCCCTGGGTGGAAATACAGAGAGGCAGCGATGTAGCAGTACAATAAAAACAGGATATTGACCGTGAAGGAGCATCTTCTTACCACATGAGAAATCAAAACAAGATTTATGGACATAATGAGCTTAGATGAGAAAGCAAAAAAAATAATGCTTGTGTGTTTGTCTGTCTTTGTGTCTACGAAATGGCCTGTGACTGTTTAAATGTATGCAATTCATTCACCGAAGTGTGATTAAAATAACTAGTCATTATGGTTTTTTTAGTGAGCATATGGGAAAGGCAGTGTTTTAGGGGGTAAGCAGAGACTAAAGGTTAGAGAAACAGTCTTTTTTTGAACCCTGGGGGGATTCAAATGGAGTAAATCAGCAACATTTTCCCTTCTTGCAGCCAGAGAGATAACCTTAAGCGAGGCATTTGATCCCAGAATGCTCCAGTGGGGCTGCTCAGTGGCTAGCAGGGGAAGACGGAGGTTGTGCTCCAAGGTGTGAATATGTGTATAAAATATGAAGAAAAGCAATGCTGAAAGAAAGCATATGTGCTCAGCAGCCCTAAAGGTTAGAAAACATGACATCATGGGATATTACATAGGAAACAGCCCTATTGCAAACGACTGGCAGGTCTTCTCTAACGAGAAAGGCTAACCCTCGCTCTGGGCAGTGAAGAATTTACCTCTTTCCTGCTTCCCATTCTTCCTCCATCTCTTCTTCTACTCCTTTTCTCCACCTAACCACCACTGTCACTCTGCATTCATCCGCTTATTGGAGCTTCTTTTCTTCCTCCTAGCTTTCACCTGACATTTACTCACAGGCAGCTGACCCTGCACTGACCATTTCTGCGAGAGTTACACAGTATGGCAGTTGAAGCACAATATGCTTTGTGAGCAGTGAGTGCAGAAGACCTTTACAGAGGGATTTGCCATATTTATTCAAATAAAATGAGACAGTTGTATCTATTTTGTTAAACCAAAAAAGCTTTGTTATCGGCCCTTTATCAGTACTTTAGTGTTGGTTTGTCTGACATTGGCACCCCTGGAAATTTTTCATGGGGGTGGCCAGATGGGTTGACTGAAAACTTTGGAGTGGCCCACCAAAATCAACAAGCCATAAGTTAATTTCAGGAATTCGCTTTTGCTATTGTGTTATATAGGCTAGTTAAAAAAAATATGTCAGTATCGCATACTTTGGTTTCTTATTTTACAATTAATGTTACTAATAATCTGATGTGCACAGACTAGAACTGGTACACTTTCCATTGTGGTTACACAACTGTCCTGTTTTAATGTGTTATGTATCTATACGTGTTAGGCGATACATTGTTCTTGAGTTGGCTAGTTGTCCTTGTCTTAAAAAGCCAAATGTACAGCTTTAATTTGAAGGGGTACCTTGATTGAAGGAACAAAACATTTACCGGGAACAAGTCTTATCAAGTATAAGTATAAGGGAGAATCTTGGGTACCAGCACAACCCTTTTTCATTCAGATGTCTTGAGGTGAGAGTTGAAAAATGGCCATGCCAGTTGTTCCCTCGCCACAATTTCGCCTAAATTTGGAGCATTAGTTAGCCCCCTTTACCAACAAGCTATACTGACAATGGATGCCTTAGGTTGTCTAACTTAAAAAAATATTATGCAGCAGCCTCTTAAGCCCTTTTTACACAGAGATTGTGCTTTAGTGCCGCTATGAAGTCCCTTCTGTATGCTGCCTTTGCATTTTTACACAGGACCAAACAACAGCAGTGTGTGATGTTAGACTGCATGCCGGCATCGTGGAAGCAAAAGAGGTGCAATGTTAGTAACATGTAACACAAGAATGTAAGCTTCTAGTATGACATATAACAGATGAGTCAGCGGCGCTTTATAAACAAAAACAAATGCATTAACATGTCAATAATAATCATTTATCATCTCTGTTTTATGGCAGTTGTTCTCATCCTCTGTTGGGAGGGTAAGGTGCTCCCAGACCGCATAGTTTTCCCCAATTTGTGGACATTTTCAGTAGCTGTCCTTCTTTGATTTAGCTGTTAACTGCTATCCGCTACTTTTTAAATCTCCCATGGTGGGTCGCACACGTAACACGTTGTCAAAAAGTTACATCTGTGCTGCCCATGATTCTGTTTCTTTTTTATAGACCTCATTTCTGTGCTGTTACTCCCATGCCGGCTAAAAGGCGAGATAACTCTGTCCTCCCGTTCCACAATTGTATCTTTTATACAGAATAGAGGCATAATGGCGTGAAATTCCCGCCTCGAAGTGGCTTTAGGGACACTAAAATCAGCCTCCAATTAAATTTGCTTAAATTCTTAAGCATGATATTGCTTAATGTTGATTTACAGACTCACCACACACATCAGGTTGGAAGCCCTGATGTCGGTTCATATAGCACCTGTGCATTATAAATTATATTAGTGTGGCGTTTTAGTGTCCCAAGTGCAATTCTAGCCTCAGGGCTTTCTATCTTGTCATAAAGTCAGAGATTGAAATGTTGAATAATGTCAAGTTGTATATTTGTGGCATAACAGTGGACATACAGAGGATGCCAGCCTCTCCATCAGCCTTCAGAAACCCATGTTCCTCACAGTGTCATCACTTTGAAGTACATGTCAACAATTTGAGTGCAGCTAGCAAAGTGATGTTAAAATATCAAAATTGAAATGTTGACTGTGACAAAAAAAAACAGTCACGGTCAACATTTTTTGAAAACTTCAAGAGGGGGAATATGTGTCAGTCAGCCTCCCAAACAGCCACTCAGTCTCCCCATGATTTCAAGCTGTTCCAGATACTAAAACATGTTTCAAGCTGTTTGCTCATTTTCAATTGTTAGAAATGCTACACAGTACTGCTTGTTTTCTTAAACGGGGCTCTAAATTTTGTTTTGTTTAAAGATTTCTAGTAATTAAAAGTAGGTAAACATAATTAGATGTTTAGTGATTTTCTTGACTCTGTGTGAAGTGCCTCACTCATCACTGTCTTTGTTTGGGTCCTCCTCCTCCTCCACTCTTCTCTTTTTCCATTTAATTACAGTTTTAAATGGTGTGAGTTTGCAGAACTGGATCGAAACTCTGGCTTTCATGCTTTCAAGTATTGTGTCAACTCCAAACTGCTGCTAATCACTAACACCTCTGACTTTTAAGTGCTGAATGAAACTGTTTTGTCTCATTATGAAGTATGCACAATCCCAGAGTCAGAGACACACAAATCCTGGAAGCATGTGGTCCGAAACTAGCCTCTTCCTCCCACACAATGGCCTGGTGTCATTCAATATGATTAGAGACTGCAGGTCTGTGGTCTGGTAAACAAGATTACCTCTTCTTGTTGTCATTTTATCTCATCAGGCCACAGCAGATCCAAATCAATATCCTCAAATTGCTCAGCAGAGGGGAGGAAGCAGGAGGCAAAATAGGCCTTTGAGGAATGACGCTGGTCCCTTGGCCTTTTAGAAATCAGTCTTGCCTGGAGTTGATCATTTGTAGAAGAAATACAGGGCAGATTTGTAAATGTGCTCTACAAATTGATAACAGGACGTGTAATGTGTACGTGCATTTAGCTGTTTGTCTCTGGGATCGTGTTTACAATGTTTGGACAGGCTAAATGAAGGCCAATAGGAAGCATGTTGGCAGTGTGTTATTAAATGGGATTTGTTTGCTGGTGGGTTGCCAGATCAGAGATAGTGGAAATTAGGCATTAAGCTAATGTAGTGTCACAAAGCAAATGCATTTCATATCTAAAAATGCACTATCGTTGCTAACCTGACAGCCAATATTACAATATCATTATACATTTTGGGGGGAAAGAAAATCCCTTGGTCTTTCCAGCTTTCATCAAACAAATGACACAGTAAGAAGAAAACATGAGCGAATAATATGCAAAACAGCACACATGAGTGGTCCAAGAGGAAATGATACACTTAACCAAGTACTCCGGCTTAATCTCTTCTGCCTTATTATCAGCATAAAATGACACATTGGTTGTTAACGACAGAGTGAGGGAACATGTAGCTCGCCAACATCACTTTCATCATAAAACCTTCCACTGATGTTTCATACATTGTTCCTTTTCTCTGTCTCTGGTGCACTGCATCACTGTGGATCTTCAACGGGCCCCTTTAACTGTACGCCTGATGAATCGGGTTAGCTCATGGAAAACCTGCGGCCCAAGTATAAATATTTGGCGTTTTGATTCCAGGGTAGTGTTTGGTGGTTACCCAAAACAGTGCAGACTAATAGAGGGAGTTAAAGGCAGGAGCCGAGGACTGAAATACGCAGATTACACAGTTTGCCGTACCCATACCACCCTGCTGCAGTAAAGACTTTCCACATTATCTTATATTACTACCGACATTGCAAATTAAAGTGATTGATTACATGTCAGCACAGTGTCTTGCTTAAAATATGCTCAGTATGTAAACATGCATGAGTTTAAGAGTTGACAGGGCTGTTTTCTGACTATATGAAAAGCTCCGTATTTGTCTGTTTTGACCCAGAGAAATATTTTTTTTATTCTAAATAATTCTTGCTGCTTTGAACTTGCCTTTCATATCGTAAGGCCTCTTTCATGATGCAATAAGCTAGTTAGCATACACTAATTAGGCATCAGTCTTCAAAAATAAACTTACAAACTAAAAACATACTTATATCTGCAAGCAAGAGAAGGGAACCAACGCTGGTACAACGGGGACACCGAGCTGTCACAGAGCAAGTCTAGTTAAGATTGATTGTTGTTATGATCAGGACATTAAGTTTGGGGAAGGGTCCTGGTTACAAGAGCTCATTGTAGTTAAAGGAAACAAAGGTGGACTGTTGGTAGGAGTGAACACCTGCCTGAGGTGTCAAAGTCATACACAAATCCATCATAACAGCCTCTTTCTTATGACTTAGTTGCAGTGTGAGAGCATAGAAGATTTTCTTTGCTTTGTCAAAAGGGCTGGATGGTTTGCTTCCAGAGGATAGCCTCCAATTATTATTAACTGATGCACTCCAAATTTAGAGTAAAAGCTGTCTGTTAATTAACTTGCCCACCTATGCTTTGATCTGTGATATGAACTGACCCACACACTATATATGGGGTTTGAATCCCATAGGCTACTATTCTTTCGTGTAATAACGGAAATTATGTGCACAATTTAATTGTTTGTGACTGCCTTGTTGCTTCGATTTTGATCTTTAAACAGCAAATCCCAAACGCTTCTCTTGCTCAGCTTCACAAGTTATTATTAATACTATTATTTCGGTCCTCCTGGACAAGAGTGTTTAAAGTGTTCAGGATTTTCTGTTCAAAGAATCAAGTAATATTTTGCATCCGAGACAGTTGAATGTGTGAATATCTCTCTCTTTAAACAAATTGCTTTGATTTTAATGGAAATTCTATTTTTTTTTACATGTTTGTTTTAGAGTTGACTATTCTCCTTTGTTATGGTGGAACAGACACTGATGTTGGCTCTGTAATAAAAGTTTACGAGCAGAGTGGTGCTAGGCGATCCAAAATGTGTTATGTAGTTTTTCATTATACTCTCACAATGCCTCAAGTAGTTTTTAGCTGATACCATTTAAAGATTAGCCTGATGAGTCTAAACAGCTGTGGAACGCTGTACAAGCTACTGAAAGTTGAAGTTGGTTTCCTTTGCATCTCATGAATAGGTTACATTAATGAAAAAAGTAAACCCTTTTTCTGCATTTAAACAGTTTTTGAAAAACACTGTACCTCATCCATGTGGTAGTCCTTGTTTTTTGATGGAAACCAGACCAATGGCATGAGTAGTAATGATTGCAGGAAATAAATAGTAAAGACAAGGTGACACTGTGGATAAAGACTATGGAGGAATATGTGACATGTTTCGTCGTGAACAGATGCCCACCATTTGAATAAAGAGTAACAACATAAATTGTCATAAACTTACAGCTATAGTTTATTTGATCACTAGATAGTGAAAATGATGCGTAAATATATTTGCATGTTGCCGCGTAGAACTGGTAACCACGCCTCTCCTTGTTCTGATCCTTGTGTTGCATTCAATTTCAGATTTAGGTATTTCTAAAGAGTTCCATTGGGAGCAAAGCCAAAGTGCAGGAGTACTCATACAACATGCAGAGAATATAATCCATCACAGTCTGATATTTGTCTTAGATAAACCAGCATACTGATTGATAGCGCAGAACTGAATCAACCACAGTCTTACCCAGTGAAAAGTAGGACATGTAAGTCAGTGAAAGATGTTCACAGTGACACTGTGTGATGAACTTTATGGTTCTGTGTCAAAAATTGATTCATATTTGTAGTTTTTCAAAATAAAAACCCCCACTCTACCCTAGCAGCTTATCGTGGATGCCAGTTCTATTAATTGGACTCTGTTGTCAGGAAGATGTCTTATCCAGGATTCTCAAAGGCTAGCAGTCGCTGTGAGCAAACTGGGTCTTGTAACCAGGGATGAAGACAGTAGTTTCCAGGGCAACAACCACAAGGGACTGCTCGACTGACGACAAAGTTTCAGATGTACAGTACAGTGGAGGATCTTGGTTCAATCTTATAAATCACTACCCTTTCAATGCCTCGCTTCCCACACCGGAATATTTTTGCAGTGCTGTTGCTGTGGTCTGAGGTTCAATTCCTCTCAGAGCAAAGTGATCTGTCTCTTTACCTACCTTGTCAAGAAAACACACCGCTAATTTTCTCTTCTTCTATCCCCTTATTGTGCACTATTTTACACTTGGCCAAGATGTGGATCGCTGCAGTTGGGTTTGAGCTTTGAAGCTACTGACTGAGAGCATTTGCTAAAATACTTCAATTTTGCTATCAGCAGGAAATGAATCACAGTCGAGCATCTGCCAGCATCCCCAGATACCTCAAAGCTACTCGTTTTCACCCTCTAAATCTTCCTCTGTGCTGTTCTCTCCTCCAGAGCGCCCACTTGGCAATGATCGACACTCTGATGATGGCGTACACGGTGGAGATGGTGAGTGTCGAGAAGGTGATGGCCTGCATTCGTCAGTATTCATCCAGCGACCCCGAGGTGGAAACACCTTACGACACAGAGGACGCAGTGACCACCTGGATCAACAAGGTGGGTAACGGTATATCTTTTTAAAATAACAGATTTACTGTCACTACAAGGACAGATTGTAAGATGCTAGCCATTGGGGTTGAGCCACATCATAAACTTTGAGCAGGCTGGTGCTGTACACAAGTGACTGTAGATACCCTCGCTCAGGGGCATTTAATCAATGTTGGGCTCATACAGCTTGACCTCTGAAATTCCACAGTGCACAGCAAGATATTACACTCAAAAACACTGACCCAAATACCATCAAGTCTGTTACATGTACACCCTGAGGTCACACCATATGACGTGTACAGGTGAACTTGCAGCACATGAGCAAACATCCTCCTGGGTGTAATAATTGTCAAATTCTTCACTTCTTTCGCTGCTTTTATAACCTTTTAACAGAGTGCTATTCATACGAGGATGGCCGTGTGTTAATGTGACTCACTGTATGTGCAAGAGAAATTCAGGGAACAAGAATATGGTGACGTCACGTGACATTTTTGTGCTTTTTCCTTTTGATGATGGTGTGATTTAACATTATCCACATCTTACATGAAGTTGAGGATCACGTGGAAGACAAGGCTGTTCTCATCAGCTATGACACAAGGCATCTTTTCTTTTTGACTCCTCTGAACTCTACAGCTAAATCACACATTCTTGTTTCAACTGACAAGGGCTAGTTTGGATAATAATGTGTAAAGGTTGCTGTTAAGCTGTGTTTTGTTTCTGTATTCTTATGTTCTTTCCACGAACAGCAGTCAGGGTCATTACAACCAGTTAATGTCCACGGAAACACAGACAGATTATTTTGGTAGCAGCTCTGTTCACCCAAACACACAAGCCTTACTGCTTACAATGAAGTGATGCTGCGAATGTATGTGATCAAACAGGTGACCACAGCTGCTGCTCTTCCTCAGTGATCAAACTACATCATTTTTACAACTGTCAAGCCTACAGGTGGTGCATGCTGTTTCGGGGCCATCCATCACTTTAATATACAAAGCACATTATTTTATGTATTTAATATTTGGATTTGGTCCAAGTTCTATATACTGTACTTAAAGTGCTTTAGAAGCTACAAGAAAAGAAATGCAAATGGCCCTTTAAAAATGATCTGTAAAATGCATTACTACAGTAGGTATTATACAAGTATTATTACATGTTACACATCAGTAAAATGTGGCCTAATACACTTTGAACCGACATGCACTGTGTACATGAGACTCATTACATTATGAAGTAAGTGGTTGGCTCCATGGCCTGCCTGTACAGATGGCTGCGGCTCCTCCATACAGTGCTACAGGGCCCAGTCTGTTTACATTCTTCTACTAGGAACACTGGGCTGCCGCCAGCTCTGAGCTTCACACACACACACACACACACACACACACACACACACACACACAAAAACATACACACACAATAGCTAACAGGTGTGGTCATGGAGTCCTACCGGTCGGACATATGGCTCTCTGTTGGAGCCCCTTTGTGTTCCAAAGGTCCAAAATTCACTGGATTAAAGCAAGCTGATTTCTGCTTTAACTGGAGCCATATACATTTAGGCAGACATACTATAAGTTGCCGAAAGCGTAGGCTTGAGTGAGATTAGATTCAACTCAACTCGACTTCATTCTGATTAAATTGAAATTTCAATTGATTCAGTAAATCCGAAAACTCCTACGATGTATGCCTGTAAACACAGATTCTGTCATGGTTCCTTATGGAAGAGACAGTAAATTGACACGTAACACAAAAGCACAATTAGCTAGTTTTATTTAAATTAAAATGCTCATGATAAAAATGTGATAAGGAACTTTATTATTACTCTTTATACGACATATATTATATTATATTATATTATATTAAATGTTACTCATTGTGAATTTGACTTGTCTTCTCTCTTTCAGATAAACGAGTATCTGAAAGACGTCATTTCTCAGGAACAGAGGAAAAGGGAGACGCAGAGTGCCGAGCCTGCTGGGAGTCCTCGGGTGGGTGTTTTTTTCCTCCCCTTCCTCTCTCCCAACACTTTACTAACTACACTTCAACATACAGATGTCGCCAGTTTGATGGACAGTTTCAACTAAGCTAAGTGAAATCCTCGGTGCCACTTAATGGACTTACCACAGCATTCTCCTTTTGACTGACAGATACTTGTCCCAGACCTCTGTGTCACTGTAATATCTGAGACCAGTTTTCCTCGAGAAGATCTTAAGCCCTTAACACCCAGCTACCATCGAAGAAAATCTCACTCACATATGTCCGAGCTTTAGACGTAAGCTCAGTCTGTATTTGTTAAATGAGAAAAGGAGACATCTTCAAATTGATGACAAGTTTATCTGCCGTGGCAACAGTACGAGCCTCACTCACTTCATTTGTGCCCTAACCAGCAGATCAGTGCTCTCGGGTCTCATTAGGCCAGCAGTCAGTTAGTGCGAGGTCATCCATGTGGGGTCAGGGAGAAGTCCTGCCCTCAGTCCAAATCTGTTATATAACTGTGTATGTGTGTGTGTGTGTGTGTGTGTGTGTGTGTGTGTGTGTGTGTGTGTGTGTGTGTGTGTGTGTGTGTGTGTGTGTGTGTGTGTGTGTGTGTTATGTATTTGAGTAACTAGACAAATCTGTATTTGGATTCTGTAGTTTGACTCTGCATTTCCAATAAATTATTCACATATACACTGATTAATGTGTTCACTCACTTAGGAATTTAAATCTCACAAAATAGTAGGGGGGAAAGAAAATATTGATACACCTTAATATCATGACATTATGTTTTAAATTAATAGTTTACATGTTAAGATTAGTACCAGTCATTCATTTTGATTTGTTTAAACCCCTGATGGCTAAATCCTTCAGTGTTGTAATTTATCTTCAGCCTTTTGACTCTTTTATTTTCAACGTGACATCATATCTCTCGCATTAACACAATAAACACAGGTCTATGATACAGACAATGTCATAAAGGACACAACACTAGAATGGACAGTTTGAAAAATTAGATTTTAAGAAAGTGTAGTATATCGCCTTGCTTACAGTATCACACTATATCGCAGTATATTTAATCATAATGGTCTTGTCACAGGTATTGATTCTTGCCGGTACACAGCCCTGCAAAAAAACACATTAAGGGCTTGTCTTCACCAGAGTGGTTTTTTTTTCCTGAGGCCAGTGTATTTTTTCAGTGCTTAGCAATGGGAGTGCTGCATATTTAGTTGCCCTAACGCTGGCAATATGATGAGGCCCTGACCATGAATTCTTCACAGTTTTGAGAGTGCTGAGAGTTGAAAAATGTTCACGCACTTGGTCAGTGCTACATTAGGTATTATGGTCTGGCAATGAGGGTCAGAGTTGGCATAGCACTGACTAATTATCACCCCGACACAGCGAGAGATGATCAGTCACGAGGAAGGAGAGGGGGGAGCAGGTGGATGATGTCACACTGATGTCTCATCCTTCATGCTTCTGCTTCTCACCTCCGTATCATTTACTATGCACCACCGGCAGTTTTCAAACAGAAACGTAACCTTTGTGGTTTCTGTATGATGCAATGGGTTTTTAGCAAGTTTCAGTGATCCCTGAAAGTCATGAACCCCCTCAACACATTTTAGATAATCCTGAGAAAATTCAGTTCACACTCATCAGCAGCAGTTCAGTCTCCGCTCTCTTTTATTATTCATTTCCTTTTTTTACGTTTCAATTTCACCATGCCCTTGATCTCTACTCTACTCCTACGCTCAAGACTCTGTCTCCTCTATCATCAGATCTTTTCTCACCCCTTCCCCAGGGGCATGCCTCCTCTCTGTCACAGTTTATGCCGGGCAACAAACTGTGACACAGCCAGTGATGCTGCTTTGCAGGAATGTTTAGAGAGTTAGAAAGACTACCTAAGGAAAATATTGAAACCCTGTCCCTTGTGTTTTCGTCTGTAGGGAGTTGACATGAAGCATTGCACTGTGTGTGTTTGTGTGGTTCTTTTCCCAGTCCCAGGGCTGTGCAGACTTCCACTGTGTTTGATGCTGATCTGACCAGTCAGTGTGCAGACCCAGCACACAGCATGCCTCAGTGATCCCTCATGAGCACACACACTTTTAACTGGTGAAGTTGCATCAAAAATAAGTGACCAATCATTTCATCATTACATTTTTTCATGCTTGTTGAACAAGAAAACTCTTTCCAAAATGGAAAAACTCGAGTTAAGTCAGAGTCTCTTTACAGCGTCACCCTGTCATTGAGTGTCTCACATGTGGAGCCATGCATGCTCAAGATGTGAGTGCCAACACATCAGTTTGTTTGGCCCCCAAGCATGAGTGTTGGCCCTTCAGTAACATCATCCCTAACCTCAGGGAGGCTCACGCGGATTGGTGTGTGTGTGTTTGAGGGAGTGTGTGTCCTCATGATGACTGTCTCTCTCTGTTGCTCGTGGCTACATTGTTCTAGTCTGAACTGTTGTGAAAGTCACAGTCATTAGATGATGTAGTTGTACACTTTCTGATAAAGTACTCTAAAATCAGTCAGTGTGTCTGCATGCAGCTGCTGAAACAGGTTCTGCTTCTGTCTTTTTAAAGCTTAAAGGAGCACTTTTCTGTTTTTTCAACCAGCTTTGTATCATAACCGTGTGTACAGTATGTGGTAAACTTCCTTCCATCTTGCCAGCAGCCAGATTTCCCGGCTCATCTACCAGCTCAAATAACCAGCCGGCCGTCATATTGCTTTCTGTGTTAAAACGGACAAGCTCACATCACCGTCACCTATCAGTGGAAGCGTTTATTGGTCCGATGTGGCACAGTGCATTCTGGAAGTTGTAGGTTTTCTACCTCTTGAGCAAAAGCTTCTTTTCTCTGTTTTCTCTGGTCAGGTATAGCACCAATTTCAAAAGTATTTCTGTCTTTCTACTGCAGCCCAGTTCTCTAAAAAGATGATCTTTCTAGCAGTGAAATACCCCTTTAAATACTTTTTTGAATATCAGAAAGAACAGTGTTGTTCATTGCATTGTACATGAGAAATTTGAGCCGAATGAAGACTTGGTGAAATATCGGCCTTTTCTAAAACCACTCTCTGCATATTGTTTACAGGACAGTTTTTAAACTTTAATTTGTGTCTACCTTAGTGGTCTCGCTGCCTCAGACAGGACACGTTGCATAACAACTGCTTGCTGTGTTGGCAGACGCAAGGCAGGCACAGTCAGCGTTTTGGGTATTCGAATGTAATAATGACTCTGCTTCCATCCAAGTGTTTTTTGTCTTCTGCCTTTCAGTGTCTCAGTTTATATACATGTGTATATTCTACATATGTGTATCAGTCATAAAGTGGCTATTATGACCATAAATTTTACTGGGTGGTCATAAAACCACAAGCTTGTTCTCTGACTCTCTCTGTCCCTCCTCTGCCTCTGCAATCAGGCCAGAAATATATTTCTTCTATTGCCAAACTAACAATAAGCTGTGTTGTTTTATGAGAGAAAGAAACCACTCATTTTATTTGCCTTTCATTGAGACACAATAAAGCCTGAGCATTAATGTCCTAATTGTGCACACACACAATCACGTAAGTTGACTGGCCCGAAATGAGGCAAGGAAATGAGGGTCTCATTTACATCAGTCAATCAGAACAAGGTGACAAAGAGAGGAATTTGTCAGTAATTTGCATTAGGGTATGGGGGGCGCAAAATGATTTACACTGCACTAATATGCAATAAAAAAAAAAATATGCTTCTGTCTTTGCGGTATGACTGCAGTGTGAGTCACACAGGCAGCCTCTGTCTCAGTCAGACAGAGAGAGACACGTACCCTCCTAGGACAACCCTGTAGAGCTCACCGGGGCAACAGTGATTTTTTATTTTAACCTACTGTACCATACCCAGGGGTGAGGGTGGGTGGAGGGTAGTAGGAGGGAGGTGTGTGGGGGGTGGGTGACTGCAAAGGCAGCGTCAGGACAGAGAAGTGAGGGCTAATCCTTTTAAGTTGCAAACGCTGAGCCGCAGCTCAGCCGGACATGTCTGGCTTCAGAGGATGAACTTTGATCGGGAAGAGGGAGAGTTGCAGGATGATTGAAGTGGAGATGGACGGAGTGTATGTGTGTTTACATGCACATGACTGTGATGTGTGTGTATTTGTGCGTTTGTGTGCCTGTGTGCAGTTGTGTGTGTGTGTGTGTGTGCCTTTCTGTAAGGAGATGATGGACGAAGGCCTTACCTCTCCCCAGGGGTTTGATTGGTGGCTATAACAGATTTTAAACTCTGTTTGACCCTGCTTAGCCCACAGTCTTAGATCATCACTTTAGATGCAGACAGTCTTGATCTCCTCCATCATATTCTCAAACTAACCGGGGCAGCAAGGCTTCGAGATGCGTATTCTGAATACCCTGTCATTGAAAGTTCACATTGACCCCTTCATTGGCTATCTGTGGGCATTAGTAGCCATTTGCATCATCACAGCACCCTTTATCAAAACCCCAGACTCACCTCCTGCTCATATACAGAATTTCAATGACATTCAGAGAAGCCCAAAGTTCATCATAACCCAAAGATCGATCTCCCCTGCTCTGTCTCATGCCATGCTCCCATCCTGCCATCCAAATGTTCAGCTTGCATTGACTTTATGAGGTCATGTATTGGAGGGCAGAAGGCAGACTTTATTTCTCCCTCTCTGCCTTGAATGACCTTTTGCAATGTTCATTGAATTCCAGTGCACGACAGCTAATGGTTTCTTTACGTTAGGCATCTTAGTGTTGTTATCAAGACATGTATTAGTATAACCAAATTTGCGAGGTCCAACAAATATCCAGGAACCTGCATCCTTGTGTTTGATAAATGCATGGAATCATGACAACGTAAATGTAAACAATATACACTGCAGTGTTTTTCTTTCCAGCATCACATCCAGAGAGTCACAATGATGGAGCGATATCAAGTTTAAAGGCAGTCCATTCACTGGCAAACAGATACAACTGATTACCTAATATGTTGTTTATTAGATTACATCATGTTTTCTCCTCTGATGGCATCAGGCTCTCGCTGTTGACTAAAATTACCATTCAGAGAGCTGTGACGGTAATCAAATCAGGAGAATCCGAGAAAGCTGCAACTGATCTTTTTATCCTCTCGCTGTCTGTATTATTTATTTGGGGGGCTTCAGTACAAAGCAGCTGTACTTTCTCACGAGTCATGGCTCGCCCTTTGAAGCTGAGCACTTGCCAGCCACTTTGAGTGGCACTCACATTCGGTTCTTTGATGCTTCGAGGTAGTGTGGGAATTAGCTATTAACTGAGGCAAGCCTCCACTCTTTTGGAATCAGCTTACATTGTCAGTGGATAGCTGACAGTTTGGCTACATTTATGCAGTGGGATTGTTATTTGGTTTCTTTTAGCTGCTGTGGGATGCTCTTCTCTTTGGCGACAGTACAATACAGTTCGTGATTTTATCGGTGCCATATGGTGTCCCTTCATTCTAAGATTCATGTCAGCAATTTAAACACATGAAATTCTCAGTGAAGGCTTCCACATATCAGCAGTGAGCTCCGATGAAATTTGGGACACTTAAAAGACTCCCAATCAGGAAGTATGTCTTTAAAGGCAGTAAAGAAGGATGCATGCCTATTACTATAGAATGTCCTACAGTGTGCTACATGTAATACAGCTTACTTGCAGGTCTAAATATCCAAGTTCTTGAACACATAGGCACGCAGAAGGGCTGAGAGGTGGGCTCTTCCTGCCTCAGGCTTTCCATGTCGGTGCATGGAAGGGCAGGAAGGTGTGCTCTCTTTGCCTCAGGCTTTCCTCACATGCGCATGGAGGGCAGTGAGGTTTGCTCTCCCTGGCGTCGGCTTTCCATGTAGGCACATGGAAGGGTGGAGAGGAGTGCTCTCTCTGTCTTTGGCTTTCCACATAGGCTCTTCCTGCCTTAGGCTTTCCATGTAGGTGCATGGAAGGGCACAGACGTGTGCTCTCTTTGCCTCAGGCTTTCCTCACATGCGCATGGAGGGCAATGAGGTTTGCTCTCTCTGGTGCAGCTTTCCATACAGGCGTGGGAAGGGCGGAGAGGCCTGCTCTCTCTGCCTTTGGCTTTCCACATAGGTACGTGGAGGGGCAGAGAGGTCCCAGAACAGAGCCATACCACCAAATATCAAATTGCAATGGAAATAAAGTTTTCTTTGACTAAAGTGGTCCTAACTGAACTGTTGTTGTTCACTATTCAGTTGCAGTGCCATTTTATTCAAGAGACACTGTGCCTATGAAGTAACCCATATTCGCCGTGGCCATAACTAAACTCTAACTCTGCAGACATATGAGTGTCAAAAGCCTGAGATACACACTCAGAACTTAACACCACATTACAATGAACACAGTTTCAGGGTTGTTTGGGTTGTGTGGGCTGCTTTTCGTGCACTCCCAACAAAACACAGGTTCTCTCCCTTTGATCTCGCTGCTGTCATGTCTTTCCTTGTATTACTAATCGCATTACGAACTAATCTCACTAACAGGTATTTCCTCGTTGTTGTCTTTTTTCTTTTGCTGTGCTGCTGCAGTCTCCAACCAAGTGGTACATGAAGCTTGTGCCCGTAAGTCTAATCAGCGCTGTGCTCTTTCATCTGTGTATCCATAGTGACCGTCTCTGCTCCGTCCTGCCTTTCTCTGTCTTTATTCCCATCATTTTTTTTGTTTTACATGTGTGCACATCAACCTGTGACTCCATTGCTATATAAACAGCTTTTCTTTCTCTTCCCCTGTTTTGGTTAATGAGTGTTCTCTTGTGCTGCGTCCATGTGATTGACTGTACAGGAAAAAACTTTGAAAAGAAATTATGATATGTTACACGTGTATTTGTAGAGTGTGAATTGCGTCATAAACCAGTTCTCCTTTATTCTCTACAGTCTTAATTAATTGCAGTTTAGTGTAAAGTTGCATTTATTGAAACGTATGGGATACAGGCATTAGGAACATGAGTGTTGGAGTTGAGACACTTGCTAATGTGAAGGTCCTTGTCAGTGGAGCTAGACACCCTTGGGGAATCAGTGAAGCAGTCTCAAGGGATTAGTCAAACAGAAAAAAAAGATTATTTTTATTAAAATTTGAGCTCAGAGATGGGATGTCTCGGAGCATTTGGCACGAAATTGCTTCATAGTCCCTGCGCCAGCTGCTCTCACTGTAGACCCTCTTGTAACATCGTCCCTCTCAGCCTCAAACATTGTGTGTGTTGCAGTGGAAAGTCATGCCATTGGGGTGCACGCACAGTTACTGTACATAAAAAACTGAAGTTGAATTGAAAATGCTGAACATGTAGATAATAATTATCCGTTATCACACCATTAGGACTAACAAAATAATCAGTGAGTCACTGCAGTTGTATTTGTGCAGCGCTGATATTTACCATGGTGGGTTTTTATTCCCTCTCAGTGGGCCCGCTACGACTGTTCCCTCTCAACAATTGTAACATTTTACTACACTCGCTGTAAGACTCCACAAACATTCAGTTACCTTCATACATGAGTAAATTTAATGAAGGCTCATAATGTGTTTTAGAGTGACAATAAAGATACAGCTGTTGTGATGGTTGCACCATTATGCATGGCTAATTTTGCAGCTGTGATTAATGATTAGATAAAGAAACAATAGGGCATGTACTGTGGATGAAGGTAGGTTACTGTTGCACAATGCAGTTCGGTTTATAGCAATGGTTCTCGCTTATTTAGTTAGAAGGCCAGCATATAATCAAGGGCCGTACAGGAAAAATGTAGTTGCTAGTGGTCCACTGAAATTGATAGCTAACACCACAAGCATTGATGACAGAACATAATTCCTGTGACAGTCACAAGATATCGCTTGTTGTCATGCAGCCAGTCTAGTTCTAGTAACCAATGCTAACCAGACAGATGCTTGCTAGGCAGACACAGCTTGATACAGTAGCAAGTAGTGTATTAAATGTAGACGAGATTGCAGAAAAATTTAATGCATGCATTTCATGTCACATTCAGGCACCGCACAAATTGTTTCAGAGGGCCACCATTAGCCCGAAACCTGCATTTTGTGCAGCTGTGGTTTATATATTCGTGTTCTATGTTATACAGGCTCGCTACAGGAAGGAGCAGACCTCGACCCAGTTGGTTCCCTGGATCCCCCCAGTGGACAACCTGCTGAAAGACAGCACGGACGGCTCGGCCCTGGGTGCTCTGCTGCACTTCTACTGTCCTCAGCTGCTGCCGTTGGACGGTAAGGAGCTTACAGTTAGTGTGGGCTGTTGTGTGTGTGTGTGTGTGTGTGTGTTGGTTTGGGACAGGACATCCTGCAATGTAGCTGAAGGTGACCGTAATACAGTATATCAGCAGGAGTTTAAGAGCTCTGTTGGTCCAAACCAAATAAAAATGAAAAATGCTTCCAAGCTTTTTTTAATAAGTTTCTTTTCAGTGTCACCAAAATAAACATTTGTTTTTAGGACATTCAAACCTGAGCACAGTGATTCTCTCTTTTTATATACATCAGAGATCAGTCGCAAACAGAAGATGTATTATAATCACATCAATTTGATAATGAAGTGTGTTGTCAGTGGGCCAAACAAACACCCCCCACACACACACACATACAATGCATATACACACACACACAAACATTTAATGCAACTGAGAACATCACAGGGACAAAAGATCAATCACTCAACACTGTTTACCCTTTAGATACATTAACACACAGCTCCACCCACAGGTCGATGCAGCCCGCTGTCATGATTAGTCTATCATTCACAAACCACTGTGCTTTAACACCTCAGCAGTTACTTGCTAACACCCTCAGCACTGTACTTAAGACACCTCACCCATCTCAGTGCTCTGAAAACCACCGAGGTGTGCGTCAAAGTAGAACCCCTTAAATCATCAAATTCAGACTGACGTTACACTGACACATGATGGCTCCCTCTGCCCTGCCAGATGTCTGTCTGAAGGAGAACATGACGCTGGCTGATCGGCTATACAACCTGCAGCTCATACAGGACTTCTGCAAAGACAACCTGAACAGCTGCTGCCACTTCAGCTTGGAGGACATGCTCTACGCCTCGTCCACCATCAAGGTACGGCTCAAACCTGGCTACATTCAACACCAAGGGTGGGAGGTCCAATTCCAAAATGAGATCTATTTTAAAGTCTTTTACAAGGAATAAGTATTTTGTTTGGGAATTGAGAGCTGTCCTTTTTGAGAGTTTGCGTTTTAAGAAGCTGGTTGGTTTTTATGATCGTTTTAAAGACTTTCTGTTCTTTCCGGTCAAAAATATGCTACATGTGACGGAATAGAAATCTCTGGAGTGACTTGATGCTTGTATTGTGATACTGATCCTGTTTGGTAGGTTTCCAAAGCTTCTCTTTGGAAAACCACTTCTCCACTGCTCTGAAATTGCTTTTACAGTTAGTGTGCAATCGTCATTACAGTCTTGGACAAATATCTGTCAGAATGTAAACTGCTGAACTACTGACTTGTTGAAACTGAGCCTTTACGATATTGCAATTGTGTGTGTGTGTGCCAGCAGAAAGAAGAAATGCCAATTGTAGTTAGTGGAAAAACCACCATCTGAAAAAAAGGGACCTCCTCTGAAATGGCTGTTAACATAAAATCCAAGCAAGTGGTTAATGTCAGATTCTAGTTTGCACATTTGCAAAATTACAGGCAAATCAAAATGTGGAGTTATACTTAAGTTAATGGTTGTTTCCATAAACGGACACAAATCCCATATGTGTAAATTCATTCATGAGCTTGTCGACAAAACAGATTAGAAAAGCATATGGTGCGGTACCCAGTGAGAAAAGGCTAAATGAAACAGGAGAAACAGGCAGCTCTGTAGTCCAGTGTGGTGAGTCATGCTGTGGAAAAACCATTCAATCCAAACTATCTGTCTTCACCAACCACAAGCCCGGAGAGCTGCGCCGCTCTCTGAGCATGTCTGCATGTGTTTCTTTCATTCTTTCCTCACACACAATTTCCTTGTCTTTCTTTATTAATTTCCTTCTTTAATTTCCTCTTTCTTTTTTCTTTCATTATTTCTTTCTTCATTTCCATCGTTAACTTGTTCAGTCATCCATTCCCCACGTTTCTTTCTGTCTTTTTCATTCCTTTTGTGTTTCAGCCTGATTTTCTGTGAGTTTTCTAATTTTCTCCCGTCGTTCTTTTGTCTCCTTCAATCAATCATTGTCTTTCTTTCACTGACTCACTTCTTTTCACTCTCTTATTCGCAGCTTGCTTTACATTTCAGTTAGGAGAAGCACACGAATAAAGTAAATTGTTTAAATTTGATTTCAGGTGTATAGAATAATGGATGTTGTGGCAACTACCATCAATGAAACAGCCGCTAAGAGGCTGAGTAGGCTCATAACTGTAACTCGTTCAAAGAAATCCATGCCAAATTCTGGCTCCTACAGATGTGATGATTAACCTTCAACAAAAAGACTTTAGACTCTACAGGGAGATTTGTAATCAAGGGGTGTCTACTGTACCCTGAGCAACAGCAAGATAAATCCCCCCCCCGTGGAGTCCAGACACTGGTGGTAGTGGTGGCTGGTGGCTGGTGGCCAGTGACTCTCCTGAGGCTGATGAGGGGGATAAGGCTGATGACTCTGCGATGGCTAAACAATGATGGGGAGGTGAAGCGTGTGCACAACTGCAGCATGAATGCATTAGAGGGGAAAAGAGAATCATATTTAAAAAGACAGCAGCATGATGATAGGCTAACAATGAAGGTGTGTCACCGTGCTATTGGTTAAATGTGATCAGCTGATTGAACAGCTGATATCTCAATTGACAGCCCCAGACAATGACGGCAAATAACGCGAGTAAGCATGACTTTGAGGAGAGAATGGCAGACCGTATGAGAAATAAATGACAAGCCTAAGCACTCAAAAGTAGAATCTTCCTGACTGAACTTTTGTTAGAGCTTCATATTCTCCAACACCAGTGTCACCACTGTGTGTGTGTGTGTGTGTGTGTGTGTGTGGTTCAAGGTTACCTGCAACTAATGTGAGATTATTGATTGTAATTTCTTTGTATATACATAAATCTGTGGTGCTGCTGGAGTGCGTCAGATAGAAACAGCTTGGAAAACTGTGACAGTAAACTCGCTCTCTGCCCTACTTTCCTTTCCTCTACAATAAAAACATATATAGGACCTGAGATCAACCAAAGTTTGGTAAAACAAGCTGTTAAACGCTCTTATTCTTGTCCTTCCTCTTGCTTAAATCCAGTGTTGTAGGATTTATGGGAAGCAAGGTCTCAAGTTTGAGAAACACATGCTACATTTATACATTGTGTGGGCGTGCATGACTAATATTATATTTATGTAAAAGATCAGTGTTTGCTCTAAAAATATTGTTCTAGTTGCGATCATAAATGTGTTTTTGTCGGAAGAAAACCTTTTCATCAAACGGCCACAATTCCCACAACTTCCCAAAACGGCGACTCTCACTACTCGGCCACACAAAAGGCACAATTTGTCTGGTGGTTTCTGTGTGACTTTCCCCTCCCTGCTTTGTGTTTCTGTTTGTCCCCGATGTGTCTGTCTCTGTTTTGCCTGAGAGCTGCATAAGCAGTAAAAAAGGTTGATGTGTCTGGATGACTTTGACTCTGCCGCAGCGTGTCCTCTGACGGAGAGCTGTTGTCCTCAGCACTGACTGAGCACAGGTCACTGAGAGGACAAACATCAGCGGACTGTTTGAACTGACTTAACATCAGCTCTCAAGCCACCGTGAACTTAAAATCAGGCTGTTTATAGTGCAGTTGTAGCTGTGTTTCCATGCTGCTGTTGAGAGCATTTTATACACACTAGATTAAATGCATTGGTCGGCTGAGTTGAATTAATTACATGGACTATCTGGACACTGATGCAAGACTTTTGTAATAGTAATGGAAATATTCTTTTAATATAAAATGCAATAGGTTCTTCATATTCTGTGCTTCTATTTCAAGCCAACAGGGAGAAAGGAAGAAGAAAATTTGAATTAATTCTCTTATGAAAATAAAGCCCTTGTGAGATGGATAAGGTGCAGCTCACACACATCTAAACACACAGCATCAAAAAAGAAATAATGGAGTCGTGCAAACCAGCCAGTCACACTATTTTGCCGATTTCACCGAGATAACATTAAAAAAAACAGCGGGGGCAGAGCTGTTGCCTGAGAGCAGCGGTGCAGCCAGAACTGCGTACAGAACCAGTTAGATTCACTAACCTTGACCCAGTTTCCAAGCAGTTACACCCTCAGTGGCTGTACGCCGTGGCCCGTCATACTAATGGAGACCTTATTATAGAGATTGAGCCGAGACATTAGCGGGGAGGGGGAAGGCGAGAGAGGTGTTGATGTGGAAGAAAATGGAAACAGGAGAGAGGGGAACGAGGGAGAGCAATAACACTTACACAAGTGGCGAGTCTGAAACGGTTAGAGAGGAGATGGATGGAACGGGGCGGGCGGGGGCAGCGTCTTTCAGGAAGTTGAGGATGTGTTTCGACAGAGGTGCGAATGTGACAAATAAACATAGCTGGAAGTGTTCATGTGCTAATCCTTCCATCAGATGTGATTAAGATCTGATGTGTTCCATTCTTATCCATTGATTAATTACTGAAATGTGTTTTCTAATGCCTATTATGATGCCCCAGTGCCTACGATGACATATTCAGATGTATTGTTGTGTTCAACCAACACTATGAAAACCAAATATAGACTGTAGACTGTAGCTGGTGTGGGTTAGACACTTTAATAGACATTATCATTCATCCGGAGAGATCAGATATGTGCAGAGATTTGGAATTGAAGCCTCACAGCCTGAACATTTGACGGCTGAGCGAGTGAGTGTCCTCATGCCTGCACGTTTACACACACGCCAGCCTGTGTGGTATCTCTGTGTCAGATTCCATGTGCTCCTTTGTGGCTGAATATGTAGAGCACTGCACATCAATCCACCAGAGTCTCTCTCAAGATACCACAAGGCTCACGGTGAAAGCCTCCATAAAAACAACATTTTGAATGTTTGGTGGAAACAAAATCAGTCCACATTAGCCCCAGAATTATCCACAGTATGTCTTCATAAGAGACAATAGACTAGCCTGCAGCACCCAACCCCCCAAAGCCATAAAATACACACATTACTCAGGGTCTTTTCTTTCCTAATGGACACCAGGCTAGTAAATCACGCCAACCCACTCCCATTTACTGGCTCTTCATTTAATTAATTCACAGCGCATCTAAATTACCATCTGTGGATCCAAGACGGAAAAATGAAATTCACCAGCTTTGGGCTTTTGCCAGCGTTTTTGCTTCTTCTTTAACCAGGAGGTTTGTAGAGGCAGACGTGCTGAGGTTGCCCCGAGGAAGGCAATTAACACACTTACTGTAATACATAAGCTGCCTCTTCGACTTGGCTTTAAGTGTGTGGATCATGTGCAGTGTGACTGTTAGATATCAGTAATGGAGGATGTACAGTGTGGTACACTGCATGGTATCAGCAGAAAAAGTGGCACACAGAATTACTTTTACTTTAGAGGTTGGAGGTTGGAGCTGGGAATGGCGTCACACCTGAGTCGATCATGTTCCAGTGCAACCAGTTGGAAAACCAAGATGTCGTTAGCAGTAGCCAGGTTAGCCATTGTTAGCAGTACCAGTTAATACCAGCGCATTAGGCAGTTTTTTTATGCAGAGCCACATGTTAAGAGATAAAAGTTGGACAAAATTTTGTGTATGACTGTTTTAATGACACACAAGGAAGAAGGAAGTGCTAATAAACACTATATTACTGCAGCTTTCAATACTGTTGAAGCGCAGAGCAGCCATTTTGGATTTTGTGGTCTTGGTCGGTCAAGTTCCTTTGACTCTTCAAGTCGGAAATCCAACGTCAGGGGTGTTCAAGTTAAAATTTCCAACTGAGAACTCGGAAGTTCCGATTTTCTGGCGCACCACTACAAACCAGCTAAGTAAAAAATGTTTGAAGCTATTGGCCCTTTCAAACACAGACTGGGTTATCTGTTTGATTTATAGATATTATATTAATTAGCATTACTCATTCTATAGCAGGAAACGACACTTCAGAATAAAAACTCTGTGAGTCACTTGTGGTCCATTCAGAGTGAACCCATGACCCATTTTTGGGCCGCAACCCAGTAGGTTGAGAACCACTGCTTTAGTTGATGGACTTATTTGGAGTGCACTGTGATAAGCCTCAGTTTCTAGACCACCAGCAGATAGAGTGCAAGGATTTAAGTAATAATCATCAATATTTGCAGTGAAGCTATAAGCATTGACACTTTAAGAAATGTGTGCACAGAAGTTCAGTCTTCTTTAGATGTTTTTCTCCTACTTTAAAAAGGTTTCTCTGCAGGCCGCCGATAAAGTTGGCGCTAAGTCAGGAGAGCGGGTTTTCCAAATTGAGTCTGACTGTCTGGCTGCAGGACCTAGATCCTTTAATCAACCCTCAGGCCCGATGACTGTTGACATTAATGCCAAGTGAACACTCAGTGTGTGTCTAAGCTTTGTGTCTTGCTGAGTTGGATACATTTCTTAGGGTGTTTATGTGCATCTGTATGCATGCAAACCCTAAATATTGATGATGCATTAATACCGTTCATGTGTGCATGTGTAGCACTGTTTGTGCCCATCTCCGTACAGTGGATTAGCTCCCTCCCTCCACCCTCCACCCCTCATAACCCCGAGCTCTCTTCCAGTAATCACCAATCAGGTTCCTGTTTTCATCCTGAGAGTGACACACACTGACACTCAAATCTCTAAACAAGACTGCTTTGGCAGTGCTGCAGACTTGGCAGAGGTAGCAATGCCAGTCAACAGGGAGATAGGCGTAGCGGTGGTGCGGTGGTTGGTTGTTTGGGGCTCTGTGCGAGTGTGTGACTGCTGACTGGTGGTATTACGCGAGAGCACTCACACCTGGTGTGTCAGTAGTAGTCAGACAGGCAGATGGGAAGAGAGAAGTCGGGTTGGGCTTTTGCCACCAATCCCGGCTGGGCGGACGACAGGAGGTCTTTGTCTCTCTCTGTGTTTCTTTATTTCTTTCTGTCCTTTTTGTTCCCTTCATGGCTGTTTTTTCTTCTGTTCGTCTTAAGCCATTGAGGAATGCTTCACAAGCTGAACACACCTAAAGGTAACCTGCATTTTAGTATTTGACCAGCTGTCTGTTAAAGAGTTATTTTACCCCAGAGATATTAGAAAGGTAAATGTAACTCAAATCAAAGGTAGAGGAGAAAAGAGAAAAAATGGAATTGAAAGGTGAGAATCTAGCTGTAGCCAACAACTGCTCAGTTTGCACATTAAGATTATAATTCAATATTTCTCTGCTTTACTTTGATTAGTTTAGTAGCCATGTGCACTACAGCTTCTCACACCTACATTGTGTCACAGCGACACGCCTTTTTACACATTTCCTGCTTTTCTTTCTGCCATGTGAGAAAACAAAAAGGAGCCCCCCCACCCCAAAAAAAAACTGCTAAAATGCTGCAGTAACACCCGAGGGAGACCACAGCTACTGGTGTTAATTGCCTCTGCCCCTCCTGCTGTGCTTCTGGGCAGCAGTTGAGGGGCTCGTGGGGTGGATGCATGATGTGTGTGTTTGCTGGTGGGTGCTCGGTAGAACGAAATGTTGCTGATGAGGTAAATCAGGTATCTTTAGAGCTGAGCCATGCAGCATTGTCTTTGTCTGGAGACCACGGACCGAGGGCGGGGAGGGGGCGTGTTTCCTCAAGGTCGTCCCTGCTCCGCTGCACGTGTTTTGCATATCGTGTGCACATGTGCATATGTGAGTGAGTGCCGGCATGTTCACGGCAAAAGACGCCCAGTTTGGCATGAGAATTGATTAAATATTGATTATTGAAATATTTTTAAGTGGAAATAAATGGCCTGAATTGTCCACAAATATGGAAATGGAACTTTTTGTGAATGATTTCAGTTGCTGCAGCAGCCTTAGTGTCATCCAGACGGCAATTTTATGAATTTACCTTATTTTTTAGTGAAGGAATTCAACTCATTCTTTGCTTTGTTTCAAGATGACGCTTATTTAAAATGTCCTTCACAAGTTTTTTATTTTATTCACCGTGTCACACACCTTTGTTCACTAAAAAAATGCAGTGTTTTGACTGAATGTGAGACTGAATGGACTTTTCTAATGTTGACAATGAGGACAACAACAAAATCAGGTTGCACCATGTGGTGTTTTTAGTAATGTTTGTTAAAGGCTACATATTTCACCTAGCTCTGGTATAATTTTATTTCTTGGTCCATACATTTTTCCTTTGTTGTAAGGTAAAAAACAAACAGTGGGTTTGGGAAAATACTGAGGGAAATGACTTTGTACGTTGGACATTCTGTAGTGCAGTTTCCTCAAGCGTTTTGACCTCCCACTGTATGTTGACCTGATTCAGACATGGACACGAGCGGGCACAGCAGAAGCAAAGATCACTCCAACATTTCTTGCCCGATTCCAATTCAGGTTGGCTGGTGGATTACACGCTGGTGATTGAGAGCAGAAAAAAATAGCTGACCTCTATTTTATAAATTAGGTTAATGCCTTAATCACTCCTCTACTACGGCAGGTACTGTTGACATTATTAGCAAAGTGGAAGATCTATCACGTGAAAAGCCATGATGTTGGATATATTATCTTAGCGTGACTCTCAATAAGTCAGGAGAGCGATGTTTTAAATTTTACTTAAAGGTCACAGATTTTTGGAAAATGCCTTACTAAAAAAGGATGATAAATATAGATCCCTCATAAATTACTCCACTGTAGGTTGAACTCTGAAACATCTTTCCCTTAAGAGGATACTCTATGAAATGGAGCAAGATTGGTGAATTATTTATTATGCAGACTGAGAGATAGAAGTAATGCTCATCATCTGAGGTTCCCTGTGAGGTTTAACAGAGACACCTACTGGAGAAATGGGTAAAATGCAATCACATGTCCATCAATATTGTGGGTAAAGTGACCACAGGACACTTGCAAAAATTTGTTCACTGTAACAGAAATTGTGCTGAGTGATTATGTTTTATTTAATCTCATCTTTTTCGACTGTGTCCTCAGAATAACTACCTGGTGTTCATGGCAGAGCTGTTCTGGTGGTTTGAGGTGGTGAAGCCGTCTTTTGTGAAGCCCAGAATGCTGGACAACGAAGGCACAGGCAAGTCTTCAATCCTCATTATCTCATGAAATATCATTTGAAGAATATCTTCAAAGTGAGGCCATTTCTCTCTCGGAGCAACACAGAGAGACTGATGCACGCACATGGCTAGACTATTTTAACACTTTGCTTCCTGTCTACTGAGGAATACAATGAATCAGCTACAGTTTATTCAAAATTCTGCTGCACGACTCAGTGCTGACTAAGACCAAAAGGAGAGCACACATTATGCCTATTTTAAAGTCTTTATACTGGTTACCATTTAGTTTTTGTGTTGATTTTATTAGTTTATAAGGCACTACATGGCCATGCACCAGAATACCTCTTAGTAATGCTCTTTGGTTTGGCACCCAGTAGCTCAGTGGGTAGTCCCATGTGCAAAGGCAATATCCTTGCTGAAGCAGCTGCTAGATTCCAACCTGCAGCCCTTTGCTGCATGTCACCCCTCCTCTCTCTCTACCCCCTTCACACTTAATCTGTCCTATCAAATAAAGACACAAAAAATTATTTTACACTGTTTTGTTTCCATCACAATTTTATTGCTGATCATTAGGTGTTTTTGTTTTTTTTGTATATTTTGTCATGCAGTTGTAAAGCACTTTGAAGTGCACTTAGTTGTTCGAAAGATACAGTTTGTTTGATTGATGATTGATTGAAGTCTTATATTCAGATCTTATGATAGCACTGGGAGTAGCAATAGCAACTGTAGTGTCACATGTAGAGGTATTTGTAGCCGTTGAAGTACCTGTGGGTGTATTTTATCTGAAACATATACAAAGCAAAGCAGTTGTATTTTACTGTATGTTGTGAAAGCACAGTTTAATCATTTGTCCCTGTTGTCTCACCTTAGAGCCCTCATCATTATTGAAGAATATGCCACTCATCCCCATCTCCAAGGCAACCAAGAGGAGCTTCATGGAAAGACCCCCAAGTCCTGAAAGACCCAGGTGAGCTAGTCCAAATCATGGTATTCAATGTGAAACTCTGTAATCTAATCAGTTTACTTGAGTGGAGCTGCATGACTTTATGACTTATTAAGCCAAATAAGATCAGCTATAGCTGACAAAATAAAGATAAAAAGGACAATAAAAATATATATATCAGAGTGTATAACATGTCTGTTTTTTCCTCTCTTTCATTCTGTAGTTTGCCTCTTCGACCGCAGCCTCGAAACTCAGGTGATTTTTATTTATTTATTTATTTACTTTTTTTGTTTAACCATAATTGTATTATCAAAATTAAAACTTGTGTTCTAATTCTTACTTTGCTTACTCATGTCATCCAGGAGAGATCAAGAGGTCAACTTCAATGTCCTTTGTCGATGGCAACCTCGGCACCTGGCCTAAAGAGAAAAGGTTCGTAATATTACTGTCCTGTTTGTGTATTGCTCATTTAAAATATCTAGTCCCCAAGAGAATTAATGATCCCATGGGGATTAGGAAATGCGTGTTGCGATGTTGCCAAGCTAGACTCTTTCCTCAAGTAATCTTGTATTTTAGAATTTAGAAATAGAAACACAAAACAAGTATCTGAAGATTTAATTGTTTGCTTTTTGTTTTCCTGTTAAGGTCTGGGCCTTATGGAGTGTCCTTTGACATCCCCTTTGACAAAGAGGACTCTGCTTCTATGAGTCTTTCCTCTACGCGTGGCATGGTCAGGTCCGTCAGCACTGATGATGGTTCTGGTTTCAAGGTCCACCACCTGCCCCGTGGAATGAAGCGTAACCTGTCCTTCCAGCCAGTGAACGGTCAGAGTGTAGGCATTGAGGAAGAGGGCTGCCCAGACAGCCTGGCTGGTGTGGAGCCCACCAGGCGAGCGTTCCCCAATGGACATGGAAATGTCATAGCAACAACTCCCTCCATGGAGGAAGCCCTTCAGATAATCCACAGCCCAAACAGGCCCCCACTGGAGGGGATCAACAACGGTTTCTTCCTGCACTCTCAGGGCCATGGGGCAAGTGTAAGTGTCTTGGAGCCAGTGTCAGAGTCGGACTCCAAAGGTCCTCTTAGCACCACAGACACCACTGAAGTAGACACTGGCGTCCATATCCATACAGAGGACATGCTGGATGAGGATTCCTCTCTGAAAGACTGCTCTGTGAACATGGACTTGGATATGGACACACCAAGCCCCTGCCCGAGCAATCAGAGCAAATCCCCCTCAGGAGTGAGGATGACCAGCTTTGCAGAACAGAAGAAGAAGAAGCATTCTCCATCATTGCCAGACTCAGGGAGGTGCAGCAGCAGCTCCCTCAAGACCACTCCTGAGGGCTCTGACTTTGGCCTCCCATTATCTGTCTCCTGGGCCCCAACCCCTGAGCACAGCCCCATCCATCAACAAACCACACCTACTCTCACTGCTCAAGCATCGCCCACACCTGTACAACTTCCACCCAACGACCCAGCTCAGGTTATGGCTACGGAGATGGTGCAGCTGAGGATGAGGTTGGAGGAGAAGCGCAAAGCCATCGAAGCACAGAAGAAGAAAGTGGAGGCTGCTTTTACAAGGCATCGGCAAAAGATGGGTCACTCTGCGTTTCTCAACGTGGTAAAGAGAAAAGGAGATGGGGCTGCCAGCGGAGAAGAAGGAGGGAAGATTGAGGGAGAAGGCAAGGCAGCAAGTCCCACCTTCAAATTTGGGAGGAGCAAGGCAGACACACCTGATGGGGCAGAGCAAAGCAGCACAGCCTCCTGTTGGACAAAATCACCTGGTGCAGGAGAGGAAGGTGGTCAAAGCCATGCTCAGCTCACCGAGGTAGACCTCACCGAGTACACACGTTCTATTGAGAAACTCAACCATTCATTAGCTTTCCTCCAGACTGAGATGCAGCGACTTGCTCAGCAGCAGGAAGTCATCATGGCCATGAGGGAGCAACAACATCAGCAGGCATGGGTAATACCTCCTCCACATACAAACCCATCACCACAAAAACACAGTCGAGCAGTTACTCGATCCTCAGGACCCTCTTCTCCTGCTGACTCCCCTCGTTCCACCCACCGCTCTCCAACCAGCATCAAACGCAAATCTGCCTCTTTTCACTCACGTAATCCTCGCACCGCTCGACCCAGCGAGCTAAAGCTGGCACCTTATAATCGAGTCCTAACTGCCCCACAATCTGTCGACAGCATCCCCAGGCTACGGCGATTTTCTCCCTGCCAGCCCTTGGCAAGTTCCTTTGTTTACTTGGGGGAGAAACCAGCAACCGCCAACCCAGACACAGTAGCCTCAGATGGAGATAAAAACAAGGAGACGGCGTCACTCCTCTCCCCAGAGAGGGAGATTGCCAGTATATGTGTAGCCAACTCACCGCCCAGCTCGCCCAAAAGGGAACAAGCAGAAGCAGATTCTGTTCAGAAGCCAGTTGCAGAGCTGAAACCTACCATAGAGTCAACGTTTCCTGAAGTGCTTGCCCACCCTGTGGTAGAGACCTTCACCGTGACACCTACAGAGATCCCTCCCCTACCAGACGCCTCAAGCCAAGGCAAGACCAGTTTGATTGAGGTTCCTCTGTCAGTCGTGAAGCCACTGGAGGATCTGACCCTCGATGATAGTTCGGAGATGCAGCAGGGTGATGAGGAAGGCCCTGATCATGATCAGAAGATGTGTCGGGGTTTCTTCTTCAAGGTAGGCTGTTGATTCAAAGAACCAGTCTATATTTTCTAGCACTTTCTCTTCTAATGATAAATAAAAAGTGGATGAAACTTAACCAGTCAATGTTTTGTGAGGTTAGGTGAGGTGGGATACGATGCGATACGATGTGATATGATACAGCACAGTACGATACGATACAAGACGACACAATATGATGCAAGATGATACGATACAAAATAAGATATACTGTCCCTAATGAGGAATTGGTTCTGGACTCTGTACTGGAACCAAAGGGTGGAGTCAACAAGTAAGACCAAAGAACCAGCAGCATAATTCATAAAAACCTCAGCATCTAGGTTGCAGCCACGCAGCTCCACTTTAAGATTCTGGAAAAAGGCAATTACATTTGAACCTAGGGCAGCCATGTTTGTTTTCATCAGGAAACACAGGATGATGAATGGTTCAAGAAACATGTCAGCTGAGAAAAGCGTCATCTTCCCATTTATAGGTTGTAAGATGGCTTGCTAGCTGCAGTCTGGGGCTTCGATGTAGGTCATAAAACTGGGGCTGTTGTGAATAATTCAGGCACAGCTGTGGAGATGTGGGGTTGAAGAAGGGTTGAGTAGATAGTGGATGTGAGGGTGGTTGCTGGGGGATGAGCAAAGGATGTTGAAATAAAACTCTGGGTGAAACCAATTTGTACAGAAATTAACAGCGTGGTGTGCCTGTGTCGGAAACAACATAGTCAGGCAATGCAAAGAATATGGATAAAAACAGAATAATAACATAAAATTGCATGAAAAGTATTTAATTGTGTAGGATACAGAGCAGTTTAGCCTTTCTGACCCCCAAAATCTGCTCGTTTGTTGCCTCTGCCAGCCTTTTCGCAGTCTCATTTAATTACACAAAGGAGGGTTGACCTTTTGCAGTAACAGCTCAGATTCTTTAAATTATGTTATTCATCATTTCGGAGTAGATGAATAAAAAGATTTAAAGAGTATCACACAGTAATCTGTGTCACAGCCATGGAAGGTCAGCCTTGATTAATAAACAGCAGCTCCAAAACAGTACTGTATGATATCTTCTAAATGTTGACTGTGTTTCCTACATGACCTCAGGCAGACGGAAAGGCCGAGGAGAACATGGCTCAGAAGAGGGCTGCGCTGCTGGAGAAGAGGATGAGGAGGGAGAAGGAGAGCCAGCAGAGGAAGATGCAGCAGGAGGCTGAGTTGGAGCAGAAGAAGGAGGAAGCTCGGTATGTTTATCATGCAATTAAAAGAGCATGTGTACAATTACATTTCTAATATCACACCCCACCCCACTGTGTTTCTCTGCCCTGACTCTGTTCTGTCTGTTCAGACTGAAAGCAGAGGAGGAGCGCATCAGGAAGGAGGAGGACAAGGCCAGGAGGGAGTTCATCAAGCAGGAGTATCTCAGGAGGAAGCAGCTGAAACTGATGGAGGACATGGACACTGTCATTAAACCTCGACCGGGCGGCGGGGCCAAGCAGAGGCGGGGCCGTCCCAAGTCCATCCATCGTGACAGCATGGACTCCCCCAAAACCCCTGTCAGAGCTGCCACAGGTAACCGTGGTAACCCCACTCGTGGTCATCCCATCTGTCGAATCTGTGTCCTGCTGCCACTTTGCTTTGTGCCACTTTAGAGTGTCTTAATTACATTTTATCACACTTTAAACAAGTCATTCTTGTTTTAAATAATAAGATTAAAGCTTAACTGTGATATCTTTATTATTGCCGATGTTTTTGAGCCCAAAACAATACAGTAGAACTTCAGATTTGAGTTTGAACATGATGATATAGTGTAGGAGCAATGCAGCACTCTGTGTTTTTATGTCAGTGATATCTAAGCATTAAATAATGTGTGTTAATACAGCTATATGCATGTTATTATGGGGTGTATCCATGTGAATTTTGTGTGTCGGCCTATTACTTGATGTGACAGGTTATTTTCAGTCATAACACTGAGGCTGCATTGCTCTGTGACAGGGTTGGCACAAAGCACAGTGTTGTTGTTATCCATGGTGTCGGTGTAACTGTGTCGTGCTGTGCCACATCTCTCGTCTCACATCCAGGTTCACGCCAACGTGTCTTTTCAGTCTCCAGCTTGTCCCTCGCTTCCCTCAACCTGGGAGACAGCGACAGCGTTCACTCTGAGAAGAGATCGCCAAGGTGAGATGTCCTTACGAGTCTATAGCTGCTGGTTTAACATGGAATGAAAGAAAGGGTGTTATTTTGGTGTAGCGTTTTGATTTTAACTGGGACTTCTCAAAAGATTTCATACTTTTGGGGGATATGATTAGTAAAATATAAGTGTAAAAGCCTCCATGCAGTTAGGCCAGTTAATCATTTGCTGTATGATCAAATATAAAACATAGACTAGGCATCCTGCTAATGTCATTTAACCTGGTTCACTTGCTTTTAGAATTACAGTCAGCAAGCCACTGTAGAGGATCATATAAATCCATGCATAATATGTAGAGTAAATGCAGACTGAATTATGCAGAGCAGAAACTGATGCTGCAATAATCTATTTAGGCTCAATTCTCAAGTCTGTAATTGCATAAATGTAACCGCAGGTGTTTTTGCCTTAGCAGCTGGTGGAAAACTCTTTCAGGGTGTAGTCAGATCTGAATTTGACTGGACATATATAATGTTATAACAATGCCAAAACCTGAAAATACCTGAGAAACGTTGACTATGGACTGTTGAACTGTTCTTCATGTGCAGTAATGGTGATATTTTCTGACCTTTTTTCCAAAGCCAAGCTCTAAAGACTAACTCCCGTTTACAGGTCTAACATTTCTCCTGTATTCTTCTACCTTCCATCTTTTACTACTTTCTCTCCTGCTGTTTCACACACGTCAGAAGTGCTAGTTTAGCCTCTGGCGGTCTCTTCTACTTTCTGAGCTCTCCTAAACTGAGAAGGAGAAGGTTAGTTCCTGCTTGGCAGTTCCACTTTCAGGCGCTTCATGCTGCCCCGCGTCTAATCCTGCACTGAGACCCTGTCACCACACCGGGTTTTATGAGGGATTGATAAAGCACTTAAAGGAAAAGCATCATATTTCCTTATGATGAACTTCATAAGATGAACCTCACCACCAAAAAACAATCACTTTCTTTCCACTTAACTCTCTGCTGTGCCCTCCTCACTAAGTTACACTCCTGCTCTGGCTTTTTCACACCTGATACATGTAGTTTTGTTTTAGTTTTTATCACCACATCTCAAACCAGTTCTGTTGAACACACCCTGCATAAAACATCCATCTTATCAAGTCATTTAACCCAGAAAATATCTTAAAATCTGCTTGTAAGATTTAAGATATCAGTTCTTGGAACGTGAAGATCCAAATGAGACTTTAATATCCAATGGAAGATCAAGCCTTTTTGAGAAGTTGAAGCTAAAATGACTTGTTAATGTGGCCAGTTTACTCTCACAAAAAAGCACAACAGGCAGATTTGAGTTTGGCTTTATTTGCTCTTACTGTACACTGCTTTTGGATTTTCACACACTACAGAGGCAGGATAGTGTGTTTTATGAATGCATTTTGCAGTGGAATTAGCTGTATTCACTCTGTATTTATGAAAATCACTTGCTTACATAGGTGGGGACACATTGTGCAGTTGCAGTCCAGAAAAAAGAGCAAGTAAATGCCAAGTGCTGCACAAAGAGGTCAATCAATACCTCCTTTATTGACCTTGATGCACCAGACTGCTCACACTACTGCACACACTGCCTGTGCTTGCAAGCTTTGCTACTTTACTAGTTACTGTAAGGATGTACATCAACCAAACCAAGCCCAAACTCAAACAGCGCACTGAAATAGTGCACACAGTTTCATCCTCAGTGGAGGATAAATCTGTACAAACATGATGTAGACAGGGTGGGAAAGTGACACCAGCCAACAGCCTCACACTGCTGTTGTGTAATGGAGATGGCACCATGTTTCAAAGTATTTAGCTGGCTTTTATCATAGTACAGTAGTTTCCTGCCCTGTCTATGGTGTAATCTGCTGAGTGTACAGGAGCAGCGCCCATGCAGAAGGGTGACCTAATACTCTGCGTGTTTGTGTTTGTGTGTGTGTGTGTGTGTGTGTGTGTGTGTTCCAGGCCAGATTCTGCAGATGGCTTCCTGTCCCCGAGTCGCTCCAGCAGCAGAAATGGAGAGAAGGACTGGGAAAATGGCTCCACAACCTCCTCTGTTACATCCAACACAGAGTACACTGGTAGGACAGCTTCATCATAACAGTTATCAACACAGTGATCAATGTCTGGATCTTGTGTAATGTTTGCACAGTGTTTTTTTGTTTTTTTTTTAAATATTGCAATGTGTTTTTGTTCAAACGTCCCCCTTGTCTCACTGTAGGGTCTCTTGGTAGGGTACCTTAGTAGATGGAAAATGTAAATTAAAGGTAAAATTCACCACCTTTTATGTTGATGTCCAATCAGTGTTGATGGTAAATGTAATCAACTGAAGCAATACATTTCTCAGTGGGTGTTAGATGGAGTGAGAAAGCGGCATTCCTCTGCCCGGGAGCCGTGCTGGCAATGCCTACATGTACCAGGATGCATTGCGCGAGAGCTTTTGACATCCAAACAAAACTTGAATATAGCAAAAAACATATCAAAATATAGTGTTAGGTGATGAAATACTCATTCAATGGCCATCTGCCCTCTTTGCCTGCTGGTCTTGTTTGTCTTTTTATCTTTGGGATCCTGAAGATGGTCTCCAACGCACCTCTGTCCAAGTAAAAGTAAAGCCTTCATGCTGTCACTTTCGCTAGTAATTCACACACAGGCTCTTTCGGGGCTCTTCCAGCGCCAGTGACAGCATCCAACAAATACTGCCCACACTGATATTCATTGCGGCCGTTTATGTTGGTGCACAGGCACCACTGGTCAGTTTTTTTTCACGGCAGCTCAGGTTCTGGATTAAATACAGCAAACTATCCAAGTTAATTTATCCTCATAATGTGTCCTTGTCCATAACATCCTTTGCACTCAAATTTTGGGATGCCATTTTTGCTGTTGTTAACATAGCTAGTTTGCAATACAAGCAAAGAGAACAAGTGGCATCTAGAGCGCCCCCTGGCTACCCAGAGGTGGAAGATCAGTTCTTCCTTGCCTCCGACTGTAGCTCCTTTTACACTGCCAGATTTCTGCGAATGTTGGGCCATTTTGCTGGCAAGCTGCGAGTGTTTAGACACACACACAGCTGGATTGGTGAGTTGATCCGAGATGCCCAATTTCTCAGTCATTACAGCACAAACTAAGGAATTTATTGCTTCACACTGCCTGGACATCCTCATAAAATTAGGGCTAATTTTCCCCTTTAAACATATAATCTGTGTGATCACATTTTTTTAAATGCTGCATCCATAGCTCTAAAAACATTGTCCCTACACACAGTACCACATGGATGTGCCACCAATAGAAATCTTCATACATGATTTATTAAAAGAAAGAGTAAAAATAGGGAGGGGGAGCCTTTTCTCTGACATAGCTGGAGGAGTTGCCATGACAACAGTCCCATCCCAATGTTCCCTCTTCTCTGTTCTCAATCAGGACCAAAGCTATACAAGGAGCCCAGTGCCAAATCTAACAAGCACATCATCCAGAACGCTCTGGCCCACTGCTGCCTCGCAGGCAAGGTTAATGAGGGGCAGAAGAACAAGATCCTGGAGGTAACAGCACGGAGAATTGAATGTATTGTTTTATATACTTTGAAGGGTCGGGGTGTCCTGGTGGCTGTGCTGATGACGCACAACACATGCTTTCAACATTGTGGATTAAAATCTGATGCAGGACCTTTGTCTCTCTTCCTATTTTTAGTTAAATATCACCAAAACCTTTGCTTTCCTTTAGCACATGTGATCTTCAAACTGCATCCAATGAGCTTTTCTCCCCTTAACAGGAAATGGAGAAATCCGGTGCCAACAACTTCTTGGTTTTGTTCCGAGACGCCGGCTGCCAGTTCCGCTCCCTCTACACCTACTGCCCCGAGACGGAGGAGATCAACAAGCTGACAGGCATCGGCCCCAAGAGCATCACGCGCAAGATGATTGACGGCCTCTACAAGTACAATTCGGACAAGAAGCAGTTCAGCCAGATACCAGCCAAGACCATGTCGGCCAACGTGGACGCAGTGACGATCCACAGCCATCTGTGGCAAACCAAGAAGCCAGCCACCCCTAAAAAAGTAGTGCCTGCCCAGTCCTAATGGAACTTGATACCCCCAATCCCTCCTCCCATCCCCCCTCAAACGGAACATACCAACTTCAATTTGCACTTCACTGTACATATCCATGAAGATTCAAGCACCTGCAATGCCAGTTAGATGAATGCATATATGTCTTTTTTGCAGTTTGTTCGTTTTTGTCCCCCTCATTGCATTCCCGTCCGTGTTTCCCCTCCCGACTCTGGACTGGACATGACAGGACTCAAAGATTATGAACAACTGGAATGTATGCCACTGTTGAAGAATGATGTAAATGCTTATCACCCCGTGTTTTTAAGAGATTGTCACGTTTGAGTCGAATCATGGAGGCATGTGTGTGAGCGTTATTTTGTTTCCTATGTGCCAAACGTCAAAAAAAGAGACAGTATGAATGCTAGGACATTTTACTGAAGCACTGAATGTTTTTAATTCATGTACAGATTGATATCTGTTTGCATTATCCTGTTGAGGCGTGGCCTTATGCGCGTTTTGTTTCAGTGTGTGAGTGCAATGAGGTGATTGTAAAAAAAACAACAACAAAAAACAAAAGCGTATACAGAGGCTTTTTTTGTATTTGGAAGAACACTTTTTTCTTCATCTCTGTGGGTACAACAGTTTGTATATTAAGGTACGTAAACTTACAAAGGGCCAAAAAAAAAAACGAATTGCATACAGCTAGCGTTAGACACACAGGATCAGTGTGATCTGCTCAACAAAGCAAAGCGGTTTCAGCTTTTTCAGAACCCCTTTTTTCGAGAAAGTGATTTTAAAGAATGCAGGACGTTACTGTAGATCACTGGTTCTCAGCCTGTGGGTCGGGACACCTGCAGACGACTTGAGCTATAATGTGTGATGTGTAAAAATATATTTATACAAGTATGCCGTCATGTTTGTAACTGTTGTGTTCAGTTCCTTTCTCTCATGATATACAGAAGTAGCTTCAACCTCAAGACAAGCTCCAAGAAGAAAAATTGACTGAAAGTGAAAATAAAAGATCACCTCGCTGCTGGTTTATAGCAGATTTGTGAACAAATTAAACAGCTCAGTATTATTTTATTCTTATTTTTAATGCTGCCTTTGAACCATGTAGGATTTTTCCAGTATAAAATAATGTGATTACACTCTCACCCACTGGTATCAGGAATATGACAAGGACATGACACATAGGAGCTATTTCTCTTTATATAAATATCAGGAATTAAAATTAAATAAAGCGTTGTGTTCTTCAGATTCACACTGAGCTTACTCATCTTCAAAAAAGTCCGCACTTATTCTACTCTAACGCACTTTTGGTAAAAGCATCCACCAAACACCAAATGTAGTAAACAGTGTGTATACAAAGTTTAGATCGCTGATTAGTTAAAAATTAATTGCTCTGTTATGTTAAAGAGAAAAAAGGCCAGTCATACATCACAGCAAGAATCGCCTGATATATTAAAATGGCCACTGTTATTATGGTTGTGTGTCATTTTCAACACATCTGTTTCTCCTACATAACACAAATGTGTGTTTACCCAAGAGTGTGTATAAGCAGCATATTTGCCAGTTGCCTATAGATGCAACATGTCCAATTTGTTTCTATTATTAGGAGAGTGACCTTCACACAATAATGCAAGGCAGAATAGGGCAGATCCTTGTCGCTGCATACGGGTAGAGACTCGCCACAGAGTTTCATTGGTGTCAGTATCACGTTCCTTTCACCGCCAAATGTCAAATCAACACCATTTGTAGGTTCGAACGAAAACAGATCTGCAAACACGGTGCTTTGTTTTAAACTGGGGGGGGATATTTATGACCAAAAGAGAGCATGTACATGTCTTTGAAAATGTAATCTAGTATGACGGAGTGTTCCTCTGTTGTTTATTGGAAGGATTACTTGTCCTCAGAAGCTCTGTCCACCTGCTTATGGCTGTTTAAGGCCAAGGTAAATGGTTATTTAAACTGTAATGATATTGTACAGTGTGTTCATGTGAGCTCATACCTATTCACTATGATGACTTTGTTTTGTTTCGTCAGACGCTGTGCTGTCATTCAACATATTGCTGAACATGTAGTTTCTTTTTTTTCCTCCTTTTTTTTGGCATTTAATAAAATTAAGCATGGCCTCAGCATTAACGTGGTGTTTACTCTAAAAACTAAATGTCTTTTTTTAAAGGAGGAAGGGATCCGTCAGTCAACACAGGCAAGCTGAAAGTAGTATGGTATAGAAATCCATGATATTCATGGACGGGGTCTTGAGGTGCAGCCAGGGGGAGGAAGGGGTCCAGTTTGAGCCCCCAGAATTGCATCTCTGCTTTTGCAGATGATGTGATTCTGTTGGCTTCAGCACACTGTGACCTCCAGCATGCACTGGGGTTGTTTGCAGCAGAGTGTGACCTCCAAATCTGAGGCCATGGTTCTCTGGCCTGCATCTCTTCCAGTGGATTGCCCCCACAAGGTTGGGAGAGAGTTACTGCCTCAAGCGAGGGATTGAAGTATCTTGGGGTCTTGTTCACAAGTGAGGGTAGAATGGAGCATGAGATGGATCAGCGGTTTGGTGAAGCTGCGCCAGACCATGGTGGTGAAGAGGGAGCTGAGCCGAAAGTTGAAGCTTTCAATTTACTGGTCCATCTACATCCCAACCCTCACCTATGGTCATGAGCTCTGGGTAGTGACTGAAAGAATGAGATCATAGATACAAGCAGCTGAAATGAGCTTCCTCCATGGGGTGGCTGGGCTCAGCCTTAGAGATAGGGTGAGGAGCTCGGACATCCGGAGGGAGCTCAGAGTAGAGCCGCTGCTCCCTCACATCAAACGGAGTCAGTTGAGGTGGTTTGGGCATCTGATCAGGATGCCTCCCGTTGGAGGTGTTCTGGGCACGTCCCACTGGTAGGACGTCCCGGAGCAGACCCAGAACATGCTGGAGGGATTGCATATCTCATCTGGCCTGGCAACACTTTAGGGTAGCCAAGGAGGAGCTTGCCTTGTTCCTTGCCCTTAGTGTGTTGCGATGTCTGTGCCCTCTCAACAGACTTAGAGACATCTTCCAGGACATCACTGTAGAAGTGCTGCCAGTTGCTCAGATATCTGCTCACTCTTAGATTTAAGTGCATTAGTGGTGATATGAATCTGTCTCACTTGGTCATTGAGCAGCTGGTTCTGAGTCTCTGAAGGATCGTTGCAGCCCTGTGTCTTTACACGGTAGAACCCAAACATAAAAATGAAATGAAAAATTAAAAGTTTGAAATGATCCCGAAATTAAAAATCAGGTGGTTTCCGTAATCAGCCAGCTTCCTAGATGTCCTTTTAGAATTCCCATACCAGCCGAAGGGCATTCTTCGCAAATTGTTTAGCAACATGTTGGTGAAGATTCTCAGTCATCCAGGTCATGGTAGTCTTAAGTGCTATATCGTAGCCAACTGGACTTGCTTTGGTTTCTTGAAGACATTTCACCTCTCATCCAAGAGACACAGCATACTAACTTTCACTCGCTAACCCATATGTAAAAGCAAAGCTGAATGTCTGAGGAGAAAACAGACCACACAGGTTATTTTTATTGTTTTTACCAGTGATTTCATTAATACAATTTAACCTAAATTATCATGATAATCAAGTTTCAAGTTTCTTTAATTTTCTTTAATTTTTTTTCTCTTTAAATTATACAGGTGCTCAAATTACAGCGCAGGAGCAGTTCCAAAAATGTGTCAGGTTTCCATTTGTGTATTAGAAAACATTATTTTAAAAAGAAAAGAAAATGTAAATGGTCAAAGACACTTTTACAAATGTAAAAAATAAATAAAAATTATGATAATAATCTAGTATATCAATAATGATAATGATGAGAAGAAGAAGAATAAAAGAGGTAAAAACAAATCACACACTCACACACACACAAAGAAAAAATATTTAAAGTAAATATACTATTCCTTGAATATATACAGAGGAGTTGCACTTAAACTAAATCTTTGGACATTTTGACGCACAAACATATATTAATACATTTTTAAAAAATCAGGTTTAACACATTTAAAAGCCAGTATAGTATAGTATAGTATAGTAAGGTGTAGTATAGTACGGGATATTATAATCACCTTTTTCTTTTTCTTTTTTGGGTGCTTGTGCTGAAGGTGTGACCGCAGGGCGTCATCACTACACTTGATTGGTGCTTTGCGGCTGCGTCCGCATGGCAACCGCGAGCTGTGTACAAGACGGAGGAGCAGAGAGACCTTTCTAGAGACGCTGGCTGGGATTTTTATCATCCAGACACCAATTTCCCTGCGCTCATATTCGTACATACCCTGCTTTCTGTTACGTTTGGACACCGCAGACGGAGTGGAGCTGCTTTAATGCGGCGTGTCGTTGGCGCAGACTGACAGGTGAGGACTTGGCACTGATTCACGGCGGCGTGTTAGCCTGGAACACCGGTGGGTAGCCATGCGCGGTGTCCTGCACATTAAGAGGGAAAATGAAAGACATTGTGAGAGTGTGTTGCTGTGCATGCTGTTCCGCTGAACTGGCCGTGTGTGTGCGCAATGTGCTGTCAAGTGAGAGGTGTCTGCGCGCGGATAAAAGTGCTGAGGCGGTCAGGTTTGGGCCGCAGACCCGCTGTCACATCCAGTACCAGAGCTGGATGTTGTTGCTGTGTGCTGGGAGGAACAGGGCGGTGTCACCGGCTGCTCTGCCTCCAGACACCCGGAGGCATCACTGCTCTTAGTGCACTTACACAGAGCGGGTGGATCATGCATAATGAAGACCCCTTTATGTCTTTGTATAGCTGTGGACGTGATGTGGTGTGTGATTAACCATTTACAGTCCGACCCTAAACAACTGCATCCTGAGATCTTACCATGATCACTGGAGAAATCCTCACTATAGTGCATTAAGGTGATTTTTTAAAATGTTTAATGTAGAATAAACACTCCAAACCCTCATACGAATAGTATGGATGCTGCACCACCATGTGAGACCACACACTCCAGATATGCCATGCCACTGGAGCTGACCACAAACCAGAGAGGAGCACACTGAACTCACTTTAGAGGCAGCCTTAATTCTTGGTGGCATAGATTCAACAAGGTGCTGGAAACACTCCGCAGAGATTTTTGTCCATATTGACATGACAGCATCACACAGTTGCTGTAGATTTGTCGGCTGCACATCCATGATGCCAAAGGATGAGCCCATCTGCTTCAAGGTTCAACGTGTTGTTCATTCAGAGATGGTCTTCTGCAGACCTTGGTTGTAACGAATGGTTATTTGAGTTACTGTTGCCTTTCTATCATCTTGAACCAGTCTAGCTATTCTCCTCTGACCTCTGGCATCAACAAGACATTTTCACCCAGAACTGCTGCTCACTGGATATTTTCGCTTTGTTGGACCATCCTCTGTAAACCCTACAGATGGGTGTGTGTGTGTGTGTGTGTGAAAATCCCAGCAGTAAGTCCCATACACATAAGCCTTTTTCTTTTTTGATGCAACCATGTCCGTCTCATCTCCCCTCTGTCTGTATCCCAGCCGACCTGCAAGCTGCCACCACAGATCTGTAACCATGACGGCAGAGGAGACAATCAGCATCAAGGAGGCAGAGGTGATCAAGGTGATGCTGGACTTCCTGAACTCCAGGAAGCTGCACATCAGCATGCTGGCCTTAGAGAAGGAGAGCGGCGTCATTAATGGACTCTACTCTGACGACATGCTCTTCCTCAGGTATGATATTACAGCTGACTCATATGACAGGTACATTAGGAGAGGGTCATTGTGTCCTGAGAGGGAAGATTTCAGATTTACAGACTTGTGTAGCAGCTGTTTGTTAGAATTTGGGTGCAAATTACCACCTTGTATTTTCTTATGTTCCATTATTAGATGCACCACAGTGATGGGAACAAGGTTTGTAGAGGCGCTTTTAAATTGTTGATCTGCTGCTTTCAACAGGCAGCTCATTCTGGACGGCCAGTGGGAAGAGGTGTTGCAGTTCATTCAGCCTCTAGAAGGAATGGACAAGTTTGACAAGAAAAGGTGATAATATGAGGTGTTATTGCACCGCCTAAAAACATCAACCAGAGTAGTTTTATTAATCGTTGAGGCATTATGAGAACATGAGCCCTAACTGATTGTCAGTTTTTGTCAGATGTCTACAGCTAGACACTGTCTCAATTCAAATAATGTCTAGTCTAATATTAAGCACAGTATTGAGGTTTCCTTTCACTGGTGACTGGGTCGGACTCGCCAGTAAAGCAGGAGACTGGAACGAAATTAGGTCAAGTCCCAGTGCTGTGGTGGCATGATCGAGTCACACACTGTCAGCCCCTGTTTCCCACCAAATACTCAACACATATAAAAAACTTTTAAAACTCAGTTGTCCTACATAATTAAATTAGTTTAGTTTATTACAATAACTCACTTGAGCAATAATCAAGTCTTCATGTCTTTAAAGATTATGTCCTAATACTGAGATTTGTCCTCCCAGGTTCCGCTACATCATCCTAAAGCAGAAGTTCCTGGAGGCTCTGTGTGTAAATAACGCCATGTCTGCTGCTGAGGACCCTCAGAATGTACGTAAATATACAGTTAGGAAAATTAATACTGGCAATTTGAAACCAGTCTGAGTTGATAAGATGAAAATGTATGGAAGCCTGGAGGCCGTCAGAGTGGGCTCAACACTAGAAGGCCACTCGCTGGGAAACCAAATACACTCAAAATTCCCCCGAGTATAGCAACCTAATGGAGCTGCTCAGCGGTCGGTAGAAGAAGCTTGTGATTAATGCACACCATACACTACTACTAGACTTTGAACAGACTTTCTGTGACACCCTCTCTTGTACAAAGAGTCACACACTGACATTTAGCAAAGACTGAAGAACTTGCAGGGTCACTGTTTGCACGACTACAGCTAGATTCCTTTTGAGATTATTTCCCATCCTGCTCCTGGTGGATCTATTTTGCCAAACTGCCTTTAAGAAATAAGACATATTAACGAATCCATACATGTCTGCAAAAACACATAGCTCTAGAATCATGAGATGCAAGGCCTCATATGTCAGCAGCATTCTTGTCAATTTGGCATCAATGTAATCCATTAGGGTTGCAATGGTATGACATTTTTATGGGTTATTTATGGTTAAACCAAACATTGTATTACTATATTTGACACTTGAAACCAATATTTAATGAAAGCATGTGTAAAACGTCTCCCTTTTGAAAATAACTACAGTAAAGTTGAGATTTTCTGTCCACTTGCATTTTGCTTCAGTATTGTAGATAAGCAAATGTACACGGTATGATAGCCATCAATTTTAATATCATGGTAAACCTTGAAACCAGTAAGAATGCATCTTCATTTACAGTGTTGATCTTCCCAGTTTTTAGTATATAAAAATAGAAACAGGAAATCACACAAGCAACTATTTACATGGACCAGTGGGAGATTATGTTGCCAGCCAGGTCGGATAATGGAGTTACAAGAAGTAATAGAACAAAATAAAATAAATTAAAGTCTAACGGACCTCAGGCTCAGATAAAGTCAGCTCTGATAGGGGTTATATATGCAGTCCATTTGTTCCAAATTAGATAGAATTGATCTTTTTGGGTTCTTTGGGTTCCATTTTGAATATTTCTAAAACTACTCCAAGCCAATTGTCTATTTTTGATGGTGTTGAATTTAACCATCTCAGAGTGATAGATTTTTTTCGTTGCCGTAAAGAGAATTTGTAATAGTCTTATATCCTTCCTTTGGTCCAAAAAGAAACACGGCCCAGATACAGAGTTTCAAAGTCCATAGGAAGCTGTGTGCCAAACATTTTACTTAGAGAGTCATGAACACCCTTCCAAAACAATTTCAGTTTGGGGCAGTCCCAGAATATGTGATAATGGTTTGCCAATCGTGAACCACACTGCCTCCAGCATGGCATATTGGCATCTCTATATTTCTCTTGGTTGGGTGTCTTAAAGTACCTGATAATGTTTTTCCAGCAGTGTTCTCTCCAGTCTATAGACTTAGTTGAGGACCATTGAAATTGGCAAATATCCCCCCAGGCCTCTTCTGACAGTCTAGTCCTCGCCTCTCAGTCCCACTTCTCTTTAATATGATTAGTGTTGTCGTCGTTCTTCTAAAACTTACACACATACCAGTGTGGTCCTACAAAAACAGGAAAAGCATCTAAAAAAAACCACCACTCACTTCTCCTCTTTACATTTTCTGTCCACTCCAGCTGGAGCTCACCATGCAGGCAGCAGTCAAGTGCCTCCACAGCCTGGAGGAGTTCTGTCCGACCAAGGACGACTACAGCAAGCTGTGTCTCCTCCTCACCCTGCCGCGCCTCACCCACCACGCCGAGTTCAAAGACTGGAACCCGAGCACGGCGCGTGTCCATTGCTTTGAGGAGGCCTGCGCCATGGTGGCTGAGTTCATCCCTGCGGACAGGAAGCTGAGCGAGGCAGGCTTCAGGGCGAGTGGAAACCGCCTCTTCCAGCTGCTCATCAAAGGGATCCTTTACGAATGCTGTGTTGAGTTCTGTCAGGTAATACGATACCCTAAAAATGAAAAGGTTAGGTATTCAAAATAATCAGGGCTTACAGAAAAACTCTACAAAGTCAGTTATGGGTGATGGTCAAACTCCCCTCTGTTTCTGTTTTCCAGAGTAAAGCAACTGGCGAGGAGATCACAGAGGGCGAGGTGTTGCTGGGTGTGGATTTGCTCTGCGGTAATGGCTGTGACGAACTGGACTTGTCGCTGCTCTCCTGGCTGCAGAACGTCTCTCCAGGTGCCTTCTCTTGCGCCTTCGAGCAAAAAACCCTCAACATCCACGTGGACCGTTTGGTGAAGCCCAGCAAGGCCGGCCACGCCGACCTCCTCACCCCTCTAATCAACCGTCTGTCCCCCTGCTGCCCCACCTCGCCCTTCCGCCAGAGGCCTCATTCAGCGGACACCTACATGTCCAGGTCCCTCAACCCGGCTTTGGACGGCCTGTCCCACGGTCTGGCGGCCCAGGACAAGAGAGGCATGGAGGCGAACATGAAGTCTGCCCTCAGTCGGAGCCTGGTGGAGAATAATGTGCATCAGCAGGACGATTCACCTGAAAAGTAAGAGTCTAAAGCACACATGGGACGAATGATTTGTGATGTTCTTTGGAGTACCAGATGTCTGCAGCACTATACAGCACACGTCAAAGCATAGTTATTATAGTCATGAATATAATATTATCTTTCCCGGAGCTTTCCTACAAAGCTCTCTCCCTTAGCATATGTGTTAAACCTAGTGGTAGGTCTTGTTGTATGACACAATCTGTAGCTCCATTAATCCCAGTATCCCTACTTTAACAGAGACAAACTGCCTCATCTGTCATCTCCTCCAGTGCTGCACAAAGCTTATCAGACTGCAGCAGAGTGTTGATGGATGCAGTTTAATCTTGAGCCTTCACCCTAATGACTCATTATTGAAAATCACAGTGCTGAAGCTGTCGCTAAATTAAGGCTGTAAATATGGTGGAAGGTGATTTTCCTCATGGAAACTCAGAGCTGAGCAGGTTTTTGCTGCTCAAATGTGGTTTAAGTGGGGTCTCTGTGGCTCGTTTGGTCATTACTGCAGCCTTCTGGGTACATGTCTGGCTCAGGATCTTAGTCATGCTGTTGCTTTCTCTTTCTTGCCAGTTAGTTTTTGTCACAGTGGACTGGCCACAGAGAGCATAAATTGCATCGTAGGAAAAAGATACCTCAATCACCCAGCACAAACTGTGGCCATTGTAACTGGTATTTGTGTGGTGAAAACGCTTAGAAAGTAAGGCATCAGATCATGACAAGGTGAGCTGACGACGACGAGGTTTGCATCACAGGGTTACAGCAAATTAAATGTTACACCATTGAGTGATAGGCAGAGAGACAGGCTTTAATGGAATCAAATGAAAGAGCTACTAGAAACGGATCAGTTTGCCAGACTGTCTGACGTTGCCATGTTCTCTGGCTCCACCTGCTGGACACAATTAATTACCACAACTCTAAGAGTTTCTCATCCCTGCAGGAATTTATTTAGAAATATGGTATGCAACTTTATACAAGATAACAATGAAACAAATATGAAAAACAACAAAATTAATCTTTCAGTTAAAGCAAAGGTAAATATGGTTTTCATGTCTCATTCACTGTGGGGCTGCACTGAATGTCATTTTTAAAATTCAAAGCTTCCCCTGAGGTTTGTTTTAATGAAGCTTTGAATATCTGTCATCATGTTTTATGATGTCATCACCCTAAAAAGCAGTACAGAAATCATCAAACAACATCCTTAATTTGAATAAAGTGATTCGCCAGATTAAATTCATCTTTTTTTTTCTTAATTAAATGAACTTTCTTCAGTGCATAAATGTAATTTATGGTGGCGTTAGATTGCTGCTCGACCATCCCGTTAATACAGATGTGTGCCTCAGTATTTCAGCCGCAAGTGGGAGAGAAAACAGATTTTTTTGACCACAGTGAAAATGTTTTTTGAAAGATAATAACCAACGAATATTTATTGAGGCAGAAGCTTTGTTTAAAAAACATGATTACATCTCTCTTTTTCGATAAAGTTTGATTCTATAGTTATTGTAAATGTTTGGATCACACGAGTTGGGATCAGTCCTACGCAGCCACCACTGGAATCTAATTCTAGAAATGGAGTAATACTAATAATGTTAGTGTAGCTAAGTCTTTATCTGCAACAGCACAGAAATACGGAGTTTAAACAGAAAGATTAGACAAGCAAATAAAAGCTTGTAGCATTCAAATGTTGATTTAGAATTCAAATGTCAACATTATGAGTGAAGCTTTGAAATTTTGAACTATTTGATACAGCTCTACTTTATTGGAATGTGGCATTTAACCTTGTTACTGTTGTTGGCTAGCTTTGTAAAAATATGAGTAGCCCACATTAGTGCTATTCCTTTCCTTTTGCTATATACAGTATAGTCCTTAAGTTTAATATGCATGAACTGTTTAGTTTTTCAGCTTGTATTGTGTTGTTTTACTTCCTGCTCCATCTCAAATCAATTCAAACTTTGAAAAAGTAGTTGTGAATTGACATGTATATTTTCCTGGCAATAGGAAGCACCCTCAAGGGCTGGATGGACCCAACACCACACGCACACCTCTGACCCCTGGGAAAGACGGCGGCCCCCCCTCCAACACAGAAACAAATGAGGTAATTAGAACTGCAGACTGTGTGTGGACTTGTGTGTGATACAGACCTTAAATCAATGATAAGCACAAAGATGTTTCAGGAATAGAGGAGTGGCGCGTCTCACCTTTGGCTGCTCCGGCTAAATTGGTTTCATGACTTGTGTGAGGACTGTAAAAAGAAATAGCCCTGGTCGTCTGTCTGGTCACTTGAGTCAGTCTGTCATTTTCAGTCTGTCTTCCCTCCGCCGTCATTACTCCAGATTTAAGAGATTTAGAATAGATTCCCCGTGAACCCTCCTGAACCACCTCGTCTCCACACCTCCACTGCCTCATAAATCCTTCCCCAATTCTCTCCCACACCTGCCCAAGGGGCACTAGCACCCTCCAGCCCCCTGTCCCAGTGAAGAGGGTGGAGGTCATGGACGCTGGAGGCAGATAATCTGGTTTGATGTGCGGTCACACCCAAGATAGCCTGCTGTTTCCATCATCGCTCATCTTTATGCATCCCAGGTCCCATCCAGAGGAGCAAAGTAGAGATTGGATTGTTTTGTGTGTGTGTGTGTGTGTGTGTGTGTGTGTGTGTGTGTGTGTGTGTGTGTGTGTGTGTATGAAAAGTGGTGAGAGAGGTGAAGGGGAATATACTGTAGACCTGCTGGATATGATGAGGTCCTTGAAAACTTTTTATGGGATAGATGATGGAGGATGAGGCCTTGGGAGTTGAAGAGTTGTCAGTAGTGGCTCTTGGGAGAGAGTTTGTCTATTATAATCTGGTGTGTGTGCTCTTGCATGTGTGTTTGTGTGTGTGTGGAGTCGTTAAGGCAGAGACTACTGAAAGGCAATGATAAATATTGGGTCACTGTTCAGGTAAAACAAATCCTGTCAAAAAATGTGTCAGAGTTTCTACATGTTCTGCAAAAACAAGTTTACAATGTGTTTATATTTTAATAGATGTGTGCATGTGTTTGTCCAGCGTGCTGATTCCTCAGAGCACATCCAGGAGTACTACAGGCAGCGTCTCCGCGTGCAGCAGCATCTGGAGCAGAAGCAGCAGCAGAGGCAGCTTTACCAGCAGATGCTGCTGGAGGGAGGGGTGAAGCCACTGGACGGAGCCCAAAACAACCTCACAGAGACCTTCCTGAGCAGGTGAGGAAGCCATATGAAAAGATTCAGTGATCTAATAAACAAAATTCCAACTCAGTGCTGCCTTGTTGAGACAAAGACATCATGTTTTTGTCTAGGTCCATTCAGAAGCTGGAGGAGATGAACGTGGGCATTGACCACAGAGGAGACGAGGTGATGACTCAGTGGAATGGACTGCCCGGGAACACCAGCACATCCAGTCCCAGAAGCGGCAACACCCGACACACCCCAGACACCGGGCCGCCGAGGGACAAGCCAGGTGGAGGGGTCAGCAGCACGCCATTAAGGACCGGGAGCCAGGGCTTGCCTTACCTTAACGAGTCCCCGGTACCTGCCAGTCAGAGGTAAGAGCCTCCTTTACTTTTCCAAAATGCTAATCTTTGTATTATGAAATAATATCAGTGTTCATAATATATTATACTGATATAGAATTAATTGAGCTGGATATGTGTGTGCATTTTTATTATCAGTGCTGAGAGGATCAGAGCGTCTTGCCCCACAGTCCAAGATGATTCTGGCTGCTCTACGACACGTAATTCACATGAGGTACAGCAAACCGTCCAGTGGTTATTTTTATAACCACCTAAATCTTTGACTTTCACGTAGATTGTAGTTCCAAAGATTATTTTTCTGATCCTGTACAGCCGGGGAAGTCCAAATCACAGTTTGTTAAAGTGAACCAGCTGGAGGACACGCAGGCGGTGCGTGCAGTGGCCTTCCATCCCTCTGGAGCGCTGTACGCTGTCGGCTCCAACTCAAAAACCCTGAGGGTCTGTGCCTACCCAGAAGCACTGACTACCAGGTAGGAGCCATTTACAGGTAGCAACAAATCCAAACTATGAGATATTCTTAAAAGATTTTAGATTATTCATGTATTCATTTATTAGCATGTTACGGAAGAATTCCACATGAAGACACACATGACGAGGACTGTACCAGCATTTAATGAGCAGAAGCAAACAGACAAGTTTTTGACAAAAAGACAAAGAATACTTAAGGGGGAAAAAATCAGCTTCTTCACACAAAAAAAATCCAAAATTGTGAAATCCAGTTTGCATTTTTTCCCACAGATGTATGACATTTTAGAAGTCACACCTTCCCACATATTCATCTCTCTGTCTTGTCCCATTCAGTGGTTCTGGTGCAGTGAAGCAGCCGGCAGTGCGCTTCAGGAGGAACAAACACCACAAGGGCTCAATCTACTGTGTCGCCTGGAGCCACTGCGGACAACTGTTGGCTACTGGCTCCAATGATAAATTCGTCAAAGTCCTGCCTTTCAATGCAGACAGCTGCAATGCCACAGGTAGGCCTACAATTATTATTTTTTTTTTTTTTTCACATTTTTCTACCTCTTACAAAGGTCAAGTAGCCTCTGTTGTGGTTAAACTCATGGTAAAACTTAACTGTCCTTAAAAAAATGCACAACAAGTACAGTTTGAAGAATGATTAAGAAAAAGTGATTCATTTTTTCTGGATACTGATGAAATGTTATCGTTTCCATCCCGAATGTACGCCTCTGATTCAGGCCCCGACCTGGAGTTCAGCATGCATGACGGTACCATCAGGGACCTGGCCTTCATGGAGGGCCCTGAGAGTGGAGGATCCATTTTGATCAGTGCCGGAGCCGGAGACTGTAACATCTACACAACAGACTGTCAGAGAGGGCAGGGTCTTCACGCCCTGAGTGGACACACTGGTATGTTAGCCACAGTTCGTGTGAAAGAAACAGTCTAAATTGATCCTTAATGAGAAAAAAATGACATTTAAGACATAAAAAATGGTATCTAAGATGTCACTGTTTGTTTCAACAGGTCACATTCTGACTCTGTACACGTGGGGAGGGTGGATGATCGCCTCAGGCTCTCAGGACAAGACAGTGCGGTTCTGGGACTTGCGGGTGCCAAGCTGTGTGAGGGTGGTGGGCACAACTCTGCATGGCACAGGTGAGTTGCATCATGACTCTCATTAGGGTGGATCATTTATGTGGCAGCAAATGACTTTCAGGTTGGTGTGGCATCTCATTTAAAAACAAGAATGCACTAATGCTTCATGAAGGTGTCTGGACACAGCGGAACTGCCAGTAACTGAACAGATTTTAAATTAGACACTTCACATTGATTGATTTATTGTTTCATAAAATAAAAAGGTACTTATTTATTACCACTCTGTCTCACACAGGAAGTGCAGTTGCCTCAGTGGCAGTGGACCCCAGCGGCCGCCTGCTGGCCACAGGTCAGGAGGACAGCACCTGCATGTTGTATGACATCAAAGGAGGCCGCATAGTCCAGACGTACCGCCCCCACGGCAGCGACATCCGCTCAGTGCGCTTCTCACCTGGAGCCCATCATCTCCTCACTGGCTCTTACGACAACAAAATCATCATCAGCGACCTTCAAGGTAGAGGCGCCTGCACTAGGAGAGAAAGGAACAAAATATATTGTGTATAGTATGTGTAACAAAAATACGTCTTTCTTTTCTCTGACCCCAGGTGACCTAACAAAGCCCCTCCCTCAGACAGTGGCAGGGGAGCACTGGGACAAGGTGATCCAGTGTAGGTGGCACCCCCACGACCGCACCTTCCTCTCCTCGTCCGCAGATCGAACTGTCGTCCTCTGGGCACCGGGCCCCTGAGCTGCTCACTGGAGGAACAATGGGTAACTACGGCAGCAGCAGCAGCAAGCACAAGAGCACGAGCAAAGGAACCCTGACTGCTTTAGTGTGTCTGTGTGTGTGTGGGTGTGTGTTTGTGCGCATACATACTGTGAGGGTCACGCTGTTTATAAGACGCTCCGTTAGAGTTAACTGTGTGTGTGCTGTGTGTGCATATGTGTGTGTGTGTGTCTAACTTGTGACAGATGATTTTGAGGTGGAAAATCTAGTCACTTTGAAAATACTCATTGTATATGTCTTTGTGAGTGTGTGTCAGTGTGTGCGCAAGCAAACACAGCATTCTGACAATGTGTGTGTAATTAAAAGTAAAGCAAAATAAAGGGAAACTAATCCGAAGATTTTGCAAATGCTTTAAAAAAAAACAAGGAAACGTGGAAATTAGCGTTAATATTTCCATCCAGAATTCATGTGAGGTTCAGTACCTGTCTAAGGTGTGTGTGTGTGTGTGTGTTCGCTTAACACCTTTAGCTTTTGTAAATAAAGCAGAAAGATTAACCTTTTCGGATTTACTTAAAGATTTACTTGGCAAATACGTAGTTCGGATATAGAGATGACTAATGCCTGTATTGAAGGGTTGAGTAAGTCCACTGCAAGCACACCTTCAAATTTAGTTTTTTCTCACGATGCCAAACTACATTTAAATCAGCTGTAGTCAGAACTTGTCAGAAACATGACAGTCGCTTTCAAAGGTAAATAGAGTTTGGTGCAACATAAAGAAGTTGCTCTATAGTTTCTATAGGAAGCAGTGAGCCACGTTTGGTTATGCATATCATAATGTGCCTTTTTGTAACATTTGTAGAGATTTTTTGGACGTGTGGATTGATTGAGAGATTTATTTATTTATTTATTTGCAGCATTATTTTGATATTTTCCCATATGCCTGGCATCTGTACATTTTTGTGATGTCACTGTAATGCGAAAAATGATCACCCACTGGCATTTTTGCCCACTTGTTTTCCCAAAGTGTTTTCCCTTACATCTGTTACGATTAAAAAAGTGAGAGTAACTGGCGTTGTACCACAGAAGCCCTGAGAGGCAAAGAGGGGGGAAAAAATCAATTCATTTTCCATGGTGGGAATGTGGAAGGTGGGGCACACGCTGGACAGGTCACCAGACTATCACAGGGCTGACACATAGCGACAAACAACCATTCACGCTCACATTCACACCTACAGCTAATTTAGAGTCACCAATTAACCTGCATGTCTTTGGACTGTGGGAGGAAGCTGGAGTACCCAGAGAAAACCCACATTGACACAGGGAGAACATGCAAACTCTGCACAGAAGGGCTCCCTCATCCTGGGTTCAACCCTCTTGCTGTGAGGCAGCAATGTTAACCACTGTACTACATGCCAATTTCTAAGTTTGTTTATGACTTAAAAAAGGTGGGGGAAAAGGTTTGGCAGGATAAAAAAAAGTTCCTTTTTTTCCATCTGTGAAACTGGTAAAAAAAAAAAAAAGTGTTTGCAGTTGTGTTCAAGTTGTATTCTGTTCATTGTTGTAGTACTCATTTTGGCCACAAGAGGCTGGAGTGCACCACAACCCCGTGTCCTAAACAGGACTAAAAGCATTCACATTTTCTGTCAGGTGGCTGCACTTTAAACACAAGGTGTATATATTGTGTGTTGCAAGTTATGTATTGTTACTGTTATGTCCGTTACCTGGAAGAAAACATGAATGCTTCTAGTTCTATTAAGAACATGGGGTAGTGGTGCCCTCCTGCCTCCTGTGTAGGTTTTTTCCACCTGTTTTCACAGATTAAGAAGCTTCCAAAAAATCCATTCAGCATTCTCTGTAACCGCTTATCCTGTTGGGGGTCGCAGGGATCTGGAGTCTGTTCCAGCTCACATTGGGTGAGAGGCAGGGTACACCCCGGACAGGTCGCCAGACTATCACAGGGCTGACACATAGAGACAGACAACCATTCACGCTCACTTTCACACCTACGGACAATTTAGAGTCACCAATTAACCTGCATGTCTTTGGACTGTGGGAGGAAGCCGGAGTACCCTGAGAAAAATTGCAAAAAAATGATCCTGGCAAATTCTTTTTTCTGGATCGCCAGATTTTTTTTCACTTGCCTTTTAGGGCTTCCATACTTCAAACAAATGTTGAAAATACTCTACGTTCAGGTTTAGCACTTAAGTGGTGAGTTATGGTAGTTTCCGTCCCCCAGACCAAAAATTGCATCTCACACTAAATAGATAAATTGCAACAAGTGAGTCTTGGGTTTGAAGTTTTAGAAACCTTTTGTGTGGATTCTGGCAAAAGCACATTTGCTGTGTACGTTCACAGAGCTGGCTCAACTTGTCATTAACAAGCAGATTCGTGGTCATTTCAAAGGATGAGCACAGTAAGCTTCTCTATTGCATTAGAAATTAGGTGTTCAGCTGTTGCCACCAAAACATAGACCTTTAAATGCAAAGACAAAATGGCAGCAGGATAAAGACGAGGCACTTTAAAGACAGGAATGCTGCAGGACTGCACAGTGTGAAATGACAAATCTAGTCACATCTTCAACTTAAACAAAGACGACTCTAATTTTATCTTCACTTTTACCAAGCAGCTATGCAGACACCTGATGGATGTGACAGAGACGAGGGTATTAATGCATCATATTTTACATTACGTAGTGGCTTACAATGACTGTGTGGTTTTAGACAGTGTTTGTGCACACAGTGTGTAACGATGGATCTGCCACGGGGTCAACGGGGTTCAAACTGTTAAAGTAATCAAATAGTGGCTGTGTAATGTTCTTGCTTTTGAATAAAAATGAATAAAGGGTATTTTTATGTTACTCTTTGGAGCTGTAAGTCAACTGATGGAATAAAGACTTAAAGTTTCATCACACTGCTTGTTACTGTGTGTGTTGCTTTGATGTCCCTGACATATTTTCTGCTCTGTGTAATTGCCTATGTTGCTGCTAATGCATGTAAGGACTGCTAATGTCCTGCAGAGTCCCATCACTGGCATGGCTAAACTGTAGGGGTAGGAACATGCTTTTAAACAGATGATGCGTTTACTGTAGGTGCCTGGTATGGTCAGATACTGTGCAGAAGACATGTAGACAGAAATTGAAAACGGGAGGAACAAGATGAAGTCACACAGGCCACAAAGAGACAAAGTGCAAGAGGTTAAAGAGACAGAGGGGTGATGGGAGGGATGGAGGTAACTGCAGAGAGAGGAGCGCGAGCGGGGATTTACCATCACTCACATGCTGCGCTCGATCATTCCCTCTTTTGTGGGATGGACAATGAGGGCCAGGGGTGCAGCGCTTAAAAAGGATACGAACACTGTCACAACCAGCAACCCTGGAGAGACGCCGGCCGACCCAGAGGTATCAGACTAAAACTTGGACTTACACACAACCTGTTTTTACTGCATTTCCAGGAAGATGCTGCGTTCTTTGAGGGTTTGAGAGGCAAAGCAGCGACTGAGAACTTGTATGTGGAGAACAAGTGGGACTACAAGGGCAGAAGAGATGAAGCTGGGAGACCTCTAGATTGCAGCTAACAAACTAGGCCTGCTGGGACCCTGATCTTTGTTCATGTTGCTTGCTAAAATGAATATTGTCAGACACATTTGGGATTCAGATGTATACCATAGATCTTTTTTTTTTTTGTTTGGATGTGATTTTGTAATTTGGACACGCAAGAGCTGCAGAGAGGAGAAATCAGTGTATGAAATCATTGGTTTGCTGGCCGTGTGACAGAGAGCGACACTGCTGACAGTTCAGTTGCTCAGTACTAGAAGATTAGTTTGTGGTGCACAAAGGGGAATTAGCGGTGAACAATGGCTCCGAACTGCCTGATAGGCAAGCTTATTGTCGTATGGCGGTTTGGGTCAAGTGCTCTGCTGGCTGTGGCACTGACGAATGACTCGCTCTCTTGTCTCATGGGCCGGCATGTATGTTTGAAATGATCACTTTAAAAGAGTAAGAAGTGGTTTCTTCGAGGACATGTAGTTTTAGAGTGTGAGAGGCAACAGTTATTGCAGTTGTTAGGACTTCCAAATAAGGAATGATGTGACAGAGGGTAACTTGACCTTTGTTATCTTCAATGGACGAAGATAATGATGTATAATGGGTCATTTTTGGCATTCAAAGAGTATCACTGAGTACATGGTGTACATGTTGCACCCTTATCCATGCTGTCCTCTCTTCCCCGAACAGTTGCTGAATGTTTAGGAGGACAGCTCTACCCCTGGCTTCTCCACCATGCTGTATACTTTAGCAGGAGGGGGCACGCTCTGCGGTGTCGCTGCCCTTGTGCTTCTCATCGTTTCTACAGCGACAGATTTCTGGATGCAGTATCGATACTCGGGTAGCTCGGCCAATCAGGGGCTTTGGAGGTTCTGCATCAACCACAAATGCCATGCCCACACCATAACTGTAGGTGAGTGCTTGAGGGATTTGGGCAAAACAAAGGCACTAAAGGTCGCTGACCCTAAAGAGCTTCACTATGAATTAAACAGGTTGAAGGAAGACACCATAATAAATATATAAAGAAAACTTTTTAAATGCTGCATTGTGCTACAGAGGAACTTTGCATTGTGATGTAACATACAGGTGTCAGCATGCAAACTAAAATATGAGTATTTGTGTCAAATCCAAGTGTAAGTGTCTGTTGATGTGTACGTGGTCTTGACCTTTTTGTGTCCAGCCTTCTGGGACGCCACGCGGGCCTTTATGTTGCTGGCGGTGCTGAGCTGCTTCGCCGGTGTGGTGCTCGGCCTGAGCGCCTTCACTAACGGCACCAAGAACAGGAGGGTCCGTACAGGCGGCATTGCCCTGGTCCTGTCAGGTAACATGCACATTTAGCAAGTTAGGCTTGTCTGGGACTTTTTCCAATGGGTTTACAGCAAAGGTTAGTCTAAGTGCACACAATATTAACAGGCTATTTATGTGTGAGCTTCTTACATGCATCCGCTGTGCTTATTTTTATATTTTACTTTTTTTAAATTGTCTTTTCATTCCCAGGTTTTCTTGCTCTGCTGGCTTTGGCAATTTACACTGGAGTGACTGTTACTTTCTTTGGCAAACGCTTCCTGGACTGGCGCTTTTCCTGGTCCTACATCATCGGCTGGGTGGCCATCATTTTGGCTTTTGCAGCAGGTAGTTACTATATTTCATTAGTTGTGTATTTTGATTATTTAGTTTGTAAAAAAAAAAAAAAAAAGTTTATTTAACCATAAAACATCTCTTTTTTCCTGGCCAAGACAGGCAGCAACACAAGTTACAGACAGACAACACAGAACAAAAATACAGAATTAAAAAATATGAGGCAATATAAAACATAAAATGAGATGACTACAAAGAAAAGACAAAAAGCACTTTAAAATATACTAGAAGAAAACCATGAATACACGTTCATTTCATTGGTAATTAAATAAAAAACAATTATTTTTGCACCTTTAGATTTCCGTACTCTGAAGCGTGTAAACACACACACTAAGTGGCTGTGGTGCATACTGTATTGGGCATCTGAGATCTAACACTTTAATACTAGCTAAATCAAGAATTTAGCACCTTTACATGTTTCAGTGTCTGGTGACAATGACAGACTAAATAACTAACAATGTTCCACAACCTACATTCAAGACATGCCGTTTAGAAATTAAATTTTATCAGTTATATTTGTGTTATAATGTGTTACCTAATTGTCTGGTTAACTCTGGTTCCTCTCAGGTGTGTTCCAGCTCTGTGCCTACCAGCGGACCACTGCAGAACCCCCTCCTTCAAATAACCCGGACAGCTGAACAAGATGAAGACGCCGATTAGCTCCAGGACTGTTGCAATGGATGTCACTGCTGCTTCTGAGTGGCTGCCTAGAATGGAATAAATAGAAATCATAGATGTATGTGTGGTTTTACTGCAACTCTGATTCACTGACAACAACATTTATATATATTTATGATTATGCTGACCACAACATTTAGAAAACATCTTAGCTTCTTGGGGTCATCTTACTTGACACCATACATGAGCAGAGCAAACGTTCAAACATCTTATCATACCCTTATCAATTTTTATGTTAAAACATGCTTTATTGTATAGGTGTGTAGAGCACATTTCATAATAACACTACATTTATTTTCGCCAAACGAAATCAAAGATAAATTCTTATTTATTTTACTAAAGCAAGCAAAGGCCTCCTGTAACACTGGGTGGCGTGTGCATCTGGTTGGAATTAAAACGTGCTCTAAATGTAATGTAGTTTTCTACAGCAACGTCTGTGTGTTAGAGATTTGCCACTAGATGGCGTTCTTATGCCACATTTAGGAGGCACAGAACACTGCTGTGAGATAAGGCCTGCTGTGTCCCAAAGTGAGTTCACATTACTGGCATTCTCTGAGTGATCTGGCTCCTACAAAGAGCATAATGCATCCCCTTTTCTGTATCAACAAGATTATTTATTTATTATTATATTTCACAATTATGAGAAAAGTTTTCATAGAAAAAAAACAGCCCAAAAAGCAAAAACAACAACAAAAACAACAACAACAAAAATTGATTATCTCATCAATTCACTCTCTAAAAATAATCCACTGATCCAACTAAAAAAAATTAAGCAAACTATTTGCGTCTTTTTAAGTTGTTCCAACTCCGGCATTAATGAGTCAATCCCATGAGTCTTTCATAATGTGACAACCTCAGTTAGTTTAGTACAACAAACATGATTTGCTTTGACATTGAAAAGCTGAATTAAGTTAAACCAAGTTAATAATTATCCAAAAGTTGTGTTAATATTTTGTGATCACACTATACTTATTTTAATTCCATCTACTCAAAAATGTCAATTTGTTTTTTGACCAGCTTCTTAAAATAATTTAATCAAACAAAGATAATTTTTTTTTCCAATGCTGACAAACATTATCCACTAACCCCATGAACATTTTTTGGAGTGCAGAAAAACAAGATATTTTTTGTCATGAAAACCTTATCCATAATTCTGATATAATAATCTTATTTATTTATATAAACAACAACAAAATATATGTATTTTCTCCAGTGAATGCATTATCATCCATATGTAGGATCCTCTCACTGACCTAGCAAAGTAACATAAATGGGAAATAATACAATATATGGTGCTGATGCTAAGTCGCAGGTAACTGGACCGAAGAATCTTCTATAATATCCTCACATGGATGACTTTCTTTTCACAGACATAATGATAAAATATCATAAGCAGGACAGTATAAAGTATTTTCTATATTCCAGATTTAGTCCAATTTGCAGTCAAGTTTTAATGATGCAACAAGTTACTGTCAAACAACAGATAATCTGCACTGGAAATACTTTGCAGCAGATGCATTTTTTGTGTAAAAATTTCTAAATTTAATTTCTTGAATATGAAGATTTAAAGTTGCCTTCTGTCTCATCACAAACATTAATGTGTGCAAACAGGTGTGTTCTGTGAGTGTTTTCACTCGTATCCAGTTTACCTGTACCACTCCTAAAAACTTAATTTGATCAAGTTAATTCTTCATGCATTTTATCAAGTCTTATGTGGGAACAGTAAATAACAGCAAATACACAAAACATTATTTACTTCGCAATGTTTGATTTATTTTGAATAGCAAAGCCATCTCACAGAGACTACTTTGAATTACACAGAATGCAAATAAATATATATAGGACCATAGTAGAATTAAGGACATTAACAATTGATACAAAATTATTTACAACACTTTGAATAGTGCAAAACCACACAAATACTGCCCTCATTGAGATTCTTGCATTGAGTCCATTCAAGGACAGTGGATGTGTGTGTGCTGCCCCCTAGTGGGGGATAATAAGATCTGACAGTACTGAATATGGCATGTTGACAAGAACCTAAGCTGAAGGTAAGAATATGACTCTTCAAACAGGGTGTAGCAAAGGCAAACCCGCTCGCTACACCTCGTCAACAACAGCTTCCACGACAAGGGTGATGGTAAATCATTTAGATGTGGCGTGGATATGCTTTGTTAGGTTAGTTTAAAAGGGTCATGGGGGAGGGGAGGGGGAGGAGAAAGCACTCTGAGATGCCATATACAATTACATCAAATAGTGAAGTCAAGTGAATGTCAATGACTACTGTTCTTTCTCAAAAGGGACATTTGAGAAATCACCAAAGCCACGATGTACGAAATGTGAACCCCATCACGAGCACTAGACTTTGAAATGACAAAGGAAAAGATGACAACCTAAAAACCACGTGGCAGGTAGTGCCCACCACCCCTGAGTGAAAACAATTTAAAAAAGGTCTTAGCACCGTCAGATACCACAGAACGCCAGCTTTGCCATTTCTTATCAATCCAAAGTGTCTTGGATTGTGACAGGCACAACACATTTTTTAAAGTGCGCGCGCTCGATCGAGCCATTCCTTTCACTCTAATCTTTTTTTTTTTCTTACACAATTTCTTCCCCACAAACATCGAACTCCTTTTAAAAACAGCACACCAAGATAAATCACATTTTTTGCCATGCATAATAATTTGTTGCATATTGAAATTTCTTCTTGGGACCACTTGTTTCGCTGTTGAAAAACTCGGACCTCACAGCAAGTGTGGTTGCAAATTCTCCTCTCCAGGTGACAAAGAGTGAGAACGCAGATACAGTATCAGTCGAGTGTCGATATTGCAGACACGTGCATGAACATTAGAAATACATTATTGGTGCTACTTTACATAACCTGAAAGTTCTAGAAATGCTGCTTGGTCTTCAAGGGGCCTGTCAGAGAGAGGTTTTGCACTTTTAACACAACGTGGTCAGACTGGTAGACAGTACATCGACAGACATCTGAGCCAGACAGATTTTAAATCTCTAATCTTGAAGACCAAAGCTATTGAAAAGTCGTACACAAAAACATGTTGATGCCTCTGAGACAACCTTTTGTGTCCTACTGTATTAAATATTGTGCATTGATGATGCATTCATCCACAGTTGAGACTGCAGGGAAATAACCTCTGAGCATTGATCATTAAACTGGTTTAAATCATACCAAAGACGAGGAAAGTAATACTGCAATCATTGCTGATTGGAGAAAGAGAGAAAGGATAAGACCACCAGGAGAATATCGAGCCTCCGTGGGCTGATCTGATTTTGAGGTTTTACGATCATCATTTCAACCCACAGCTGATTAGGAAGATGAGAACCATTCGAAGAGAAGAACCCAACAGTTGCTGAGTGCACAGACAGAGACAGATTTGTATACACCACTGATAGATGGAAGGGTAAATAAGAGATAGAAAACCATTTTAAAAAATCATCTCAGTGCACTCATGCAAAAGACGTGCACTGTGTGCATCTTTGGCTATGCATAGCACTACGTCTCTGGTGTTGAGGTGCAATAGTAAGCACTACAGCAGGCTAATGCTGACTGGTATAGCCCTGTTCAGACTGCATGCTCAGGGAGAGGAGTCTGCTTGAAAAGCAACGGATGACGTTAACTTCACGGATGTGGAACAATTCCTGTCAGGAAGAAGTGCCCGTCAACTCGGCTAGCGTGGCACGTTGCTAAGTTAGAGCCATTTGGCTTTGGTTTCAACAACAGACACGCTGCAACCAGGCAGTGTGTGTATGCAGTTTGGCTCGGCTCTTTGAGTCTAAGTCGTGGCATGTCCGTTTGTCTACTGCACTAGGAGGAAGTGTAGCCCTTCAAGGTAATAAGTTGTCTCTGAAATTGCACAGGTTGGCCATTTTTTTCCTCTAGCCAACAGCAGAGGTCATGTTGGGAGCACAGTCTTGAGTACATTAAAGTTCTCCCTCTGGGTTCTGCTGGAAGAGGTCGAATTCATCCTCCGATCACGAGTCAACCAATCTCTCCTTCAGTCACTGAGTGTTATGTGTCTTGGTACCTGGGAAAAGACGAGAGGGAACCAGTTATGAGCGGCATATCGAAAGCAAACTAAATACACGCCCAACAACTGCTACTCAATCATTTAGTTACTTGGCTGCACCTATTACAGGAATTATTTTGCAGTGTTTCCTTGAAAGAGAACAAAGCAAATTACGTAACCAACACCTCAACACCTAATAATTCTCAATAAATTCTTGAAGTGACCAGGATACATGTATTTTTTTAAGAGCTTTATTAAACGAAGGATTAGTTTGACAAGGGGAGTAAAGAATTATTTGAAAAAGAAGTCAGTTTTCAGTTTTATTTGTGTCAAGTACATGACACTGACCACCGAGTGGCAGTAATGAGTCATGACTGTGGCACTTGGGGCACACATAATGCTGACTTCATTGAATTTGTCTTTAATGGCACAGTGTAATTACGAGGCAGAACTGCTTTGCTGGACAGATATAAACTACTCGCTTCAACGTTTTATCTCTTTAGCAACCACCCTGTGAGTGGTGTTTATGTTCAGAGAAAGACTTCTCACCCGCTCTGTAAAGTGAACTCGGGCAGCGCCCCGAGGGATGTCAGCTGTTCCTCCAGGGCCACGATACGTAAACCAATGTAGCCAGATGACAGCAGCAGCAGCACAACCCTGTAACAAATAATGAGTCGTGAGTCCTGTGTATTCACTGTGATAAAGGTCAAGGATATCAGCTTATAGCAGGTACAAAAAGAACCAACAGCTAAACACTTAATTAATGCCAATACTTTTTAGGCCTTTCAGCCTGCACTTAGAAAGATGCATACCTTGCATTTAACTGCACTACCAGTTCACATTACAGTTTACAATACTCAAACTCACAACAAAGGAATGTTAGGCTTCAAATACTGTACAGGTCAAGGAAGTGCTGCATATGAGCAATCAAAAACTGGTTTGCAAATGCCCATAAAAAGTTGGTGAGCTTGGGTTTTCTACAATGGAATGAGATCCTACAAGATCACCTAGTTTGTTACCACTATGGTAAGTTTGTGAAATTCCTTAGAGTTTCCGTTAAGGAGTGTGACTTGTGAAAAGCAGATTTAGATCAGTGCAAAAGGCACTGGATTAAAGGACGAAGAGAGGGAGAGAGCAAAAAACAGAACATGCTATAAAGAGAAAGTGCTACTCACAAAATCAAGTAAATAAAGAGTAGAGTATTGAGGGTGCTGGCCTCTCTCTGAACCAGCAGGGACTTGGCCTTTTCTGTCACGTTCCATACCCACGATCCACCTGAACCTGGAGAAGGAAATGCAAACATTGCATGAATATCAATGGTTTCCCGTTTGGAGGTTGTAACTGAGGGAACATTTCTACTTCTGCACAACATGGTGCATATTTTGTAGATGACAGCACAGAGTGAGATGCAAAATGTAGCTATGAGAAAATCATTACAATTAAAATAACTGTGTTAGATTTCAAATACAGACATCTTCCAACTAGCACTGTCTGAATATATATAAGCTAGCAGCTCCTGGGGATCAGACACATGCCACTTTTTATTGCGTGCCCCTTAAGTGCTAAAAATGACAGCCCTCTACACTAGCAGCCACTTTGATAAAAAAAAAAAAGTACTAGCAATAACTTGCAATCTGTGTGAGTGTATGCCTTACCTGATACTGACAGCTCCTCTGAGGACGAACTATCACTCTGCTGCATGTGAAGGCCCCTGAAAGTCGGGCCATTCCCATTAGGCACTGCCTCTGAAGGAGGGAGAGAGATGGGGGAAAAGGAAATCAATGTTAGCCCGCTATGCAACCTTGGACTTTGCATGTCAACTGGACTGAACAGACATGAGATAACAGAGGCAAAACAAACTGTCAACAGTTTTTAGTCCAAATACGCATAGCTGATGTCAGCCGAAGATAGGTATTCCTACCGATTCCCCCCAAATAGACACTGTTTAGAGTTCTCTATTATACCAGATAATTCTAGATATATGTAAACATAATGTAAAGGACTCTTACCTCTCTGTGGTCTGTGCAGAGGCTGGTCCTGTAAAGACTGTGACTCGGAGCCATCAAATTGGTCGAAGCTGTCGTCCAGACTGGACTGGCTGGAGTTCTGTTAAGGTAAGAGAGTAAGAAATACCATCACAATCTGATCTAGGAAAAATGTTACCTTTAAGAGATGATACATTTTTTATTTGAGTATTAAGAAAAGGTCTCTTACCACGAGTTTGCTCTTATCGAAGCTGTTCTCAGCTGAGGAGAAGACAGGGCTACTGTTTGTGCTGCCATCCTGTAACAGACAGACATGTTTTCGTTTATTCAAAGTTGTGTGGATGATTAGTAACTTCTATTTTGATAATCTTATCATGAGGTTAGTTCTGACGAATGGACTGATAGTCTACATGCTGTGACTCTGTGCATGTAGTCAAAATATAAATCATTTAAATGTTTGGAGATATGCAACAAGGTTACAGTAGCAGGCTTGCTGCCCTCTTTTCATTATAAAACAGATTTCTACAACTATATTTATGACTGAATTTGAGATTCTGTTTTGAATTGCAGAACATCTGAATATCTAAAATCTCTGATATTTGACTTCAGTAACTCACCTCTATCTGAGGACATACTGAACGCAGCAGCTTATAACACGATTCTCTGTTCCGCAGCGACACAAACAGGAACTACACAAAGAGAGGGAATAAATAAAAAAGGGAATATTAGCCATATGTCACACCAAACCTGAACCACAAAATACACGCAGTCGTTGATTAGATTTCTAGTTAAACAGACTCTATGACAATTAAAAGTGTTTAAGATAAATGTGTTGGGCTGAAGCTGAAGAAGAAGAAACTGACCTTCTCTCCTTCTGTAGTGCGGACTGACAAGGCGTTGGGTACCAGTAAAGCTGTGTTCTGTTTCTTCACTATGAGGATGCAGGAAACTGGAATAACTAACTGCAAAAGCACAAAGCAACAAACAGGAAACAGTTAGAAAAGGTGGATCAATGTGGTGAAATACCAAACACAAAAAGACATGCATTAAAATGAGGTATTACATTAGTATAATTTACCTTAGTGTCTTTGAGCAGAACTGAGGAGTAGAAACAGGCATGGGTGTCAGTGACGTACAGTCGACCGTGGTAGGGCACTTCCTTCTGCAGGGCACAGATGTATGCTGGGAGAGGAGATAAGCACAGGTACCTTTAGTTTTATGTGGTTCCGCATTCATTCAGTCATTCGCTCTCTTTAATTTGTGTTTACCTACCATGTATCAAGTCTTCATTCTCAGGAATGTCTGGAAACAACTTGTGGAATGTCTTATTGTGCTTTATGAAACTCTAAAAGAGAGAAGAGAAGGAAATTAGAACAAAAACCAGGACACTAAAAGACTCACAAATGTATGTACTTTAACCTGACTTACACTTTGTGTGCCAGTGCCCTCCGTCCTCTCAAAGCTTCCGCTGTCAACATCAAATGTCTGCGACCTGCAGAGACAAACATCACAGCTGTTAATTCAAAGGAAGTCTGCGGCTTCAGCAGCTTAATGTGAGAAGATACAGACTCCACACTTTCCACACAAGTCTCTCCAACCCCCTCTAATTTGCTGAAGAAACCTGCTATAACAGGCCTATTCCGTGACTCAACTTTGGTTAGTGTGATGTCCCTCAATCCGTTGCAAACGGCTATGTAATCACTCCGTCACATAGGCAGTAATAGGGATGAATATTGCTCTTCACAGCAATAAATATCACAAATCCACCCTCAAACATGTGAATCATGTGAGGAGACAGCCAGTCCACGATGGCTGTGCAGTCATGAGTGTGTCACGGCCCAACACCAGCTGAGGGTTAGGTCTGGTCTTGTGATTCGTGCTCAGAATAGCTGTGAGTCTCTGTTACATCAAATGTGTGATTTTAAGCATTTTGAAGACTGAGAAATAATATTTTCCCCGCACGTGTTAATCTGAGTCTGTGAGAAGCATTGCTTACATTTCAGGTTTTGGATTTAGAAAACAATTTTAAAAATGGAAATAAGTGTGAAAGCAAAACTATCTCTTGGCTTTTTGGAACATATTGGAACATATTGGAACATATAGGTATGTGTGATTCATTATGAATCTGCTACAGTTTTAGCATTTCTATTTGTTTTTCAGATCATTTTTCCCCAGGTGCTGCATAAACCTTAAGGAATTTGGTACAATTATCCCTCTGTCCCATCAGTCCTACCTGACGGCTACTTGTCTGGTGAGGGTTTTGTGCTGTTGCTGGATCTCGAGCTGGGCTGCTTCCAAGCTCAAGGCTTTCCTGCTCTCCGCCTTCTTGATGCTGCCATTGCTTAAGCTGCTCCTGCTTTTCTTCACCTTGGCTGGCAGCCCGCCACCACTGCTGTCTACTGGGTAGCTGCTGGACATGGAGGGAAAAAGGGTACGATTTAGAAACATACAAAATGTTTTAAAATCATTTTCATGTGCACACACAGTGGGCATATAGAATTTCTCTTGGAGGAGTTACAGCGAGGACATAAAAAAACACAGCACGACTACTTCCAATTTTATCACTGCATGACTATTCTCAGAAGCACAAAAAGTCAGAGCCAAAACACCCACTGATAAAACTCTTCGCCTCTTTAGAAGCATACACTTGAAAACAGTGCATGACTTCACCAGTCATTTCACAGTAAGCTAAAAACACAGATGATGAATCGAGGACCAAGATGATGAGAACATTTTGAAAAAAAAAAACCCCAAAGGAAGTCAGTGCGGGAAATCAACATCAGCCACCAGCTGAATTACACTAAATCTACGAACCGTCTCAGAGAAGATGCCTATCTCAATCTCCTGTACTCTACAGAGTGTCATCATCTAGCACCAAAGAACAGTTGCTAAACACTGCATTTTAACAGCAAACATCTGGCTTAACATTGACTTGGCTGCTCACCAATCATTGTTTAGGAGGTCTGAATAACCAGATAAGCCTATTTCTATTCAAATGAAAGGCAATGTGATGGCTGGACTGATATCTGGCAGACAATGGGGTTATCTCTGAGATATGTTGGAAAAGATTACACTTTTCCAAATCACTTAGTTTTACTGATATATGTTGTGTCAGCTCTCTGGCTGCACCTTTACAATTACACCTCCTGGCCGCTTTATAACCTGATCTACGTAGGCTCGTGCTCTAAAACTGACAAGACTCTGCAAATATGTCATCTCAATAAACTGAGAAAAAAAAACTACAGTCAGAGTGCTCTTCAAAGGCTATAGCCCGTCCTTGACCAACAACCAACACGACACAAATCTACTGAAAGACTGAGGAGTCTACTGAAGTCTAAGACACAAAAAAACCTGCCGATGACAATACAGAACAAACTGACTAAAAACAAACAAAAAAACTGACCTCTTAAAACAAACAACAACAACAAGATCACCTTACCTGGTCAATTTAAATCGCTTTGATGAACGGAAACTCATATACCTACTGACAGTAGGCATTTCCTTTTCTTACAGAAAAACAACTCAAAACACTATTATCTCTAAGCTCTTGTTGGCCTCACGCCATCAAAGCTGAGAAGTTCCAAAATAAAGACACTGAGATAATAAAAACAAAGCCCAAAAAAGATTTTTATAGTCCTCTGTTTTAAGAATATGGTCCAAGATAAGTTGTTGTCCTAGTTAAGAGAGGGTCCTTCGCCACATCCTGCTAGGAAAAAAACCTGTTGGTGTACTGCTCTATGAATGTGCTGTTAAGAGGAAGCCACTTTGTGTTGAGAATGGTGTGACACTCCGTAGTGAGTGACGTCAAACTCAGCCACTCCTCCCCCCCAAGAGAAAAAAAGCATGAGAGAAACATACACACAATCCCTCTTTCCCTCACACACAAGCACAACGCAGGCACTGACATGTTAAAGAAAACAGGGCCCATCCCATACAAATCTTCCACTGACAAACATTATCCAATATCAGAACCCTGTCTTGTTGAGATTTGTTCTGCTAGGGCGAAGCAGGATCGGGAGTCTTTCGAAAACAGTTCTATATGAGTGTGAGTAAGAAAGTAAAATACTTGTGAGGTGCTCAGACTGGCCCATCTGGCCTGATCTAGGAGTGGTGCATTATCTACCTCCCCTCGGGCAAAGAATCATACCAAGGAGACAGTACAGCAACAACACAATCTCAAAGGTCTTCCCCAAACGCACTCAGGGTGCGAACTAAAACATTTGAAAACACACTCTTCCTGACTGCATTACATTTCAAGAAATATTACTTTGAGTACATTGTTTCACTGCTTCAGTCATGGACAAAATAATTTTCAATCTTGGTACTACTGTCTTTTATCATGTCAGTAACTCTTGAACAATTTCACTACTGAGTCACATTAGTAATTGGAGTAAAGGTCAGGAAATGCAGCCTCAGGTGGATGCCTACTCTGCAACCAGTCGTGACTACTAAACAGTGAACAGCAACACTTCCTCATCAGCACAAAAGAGGTTTAAAAACTATTCAAGAGTTGTGTAGTGGTACATTCTTAAGTGTGATGAAAGCTTAAGCCTGTTAGTTATTAGCCACGTTAAATAAAACCCACTGTCGTAGGTTAATTGTAGCTCTGAAACATAAGGGAGGTAACCAACATTTACAGAAATGTTCTATGTTCTAAAATACGAATAAAATATCCAAAGCAGCTGGTAAACTTTGGGGAAAGTATGCTACTGTGGCTGGTGTTTAGACAAAGGCAGCACTCAGTGGGAACAATTTCATCATCAGTGCTAAACTGTTGACCTGGTGTCTGTGTTCAAATATGCTCACCTGACCTATTGCCACGATGCAGGGCAATATAGGCAGTGTTTAAAGACTATAGACTGTTTGAATTTCTCAACAGCTTCCTCTCTTTGCTCAGGACTAACCGTAACCATTAACAAGGTCACGTTGAAGCTGCTTCCTGTAAGGCTTAAAGTGGGATGTCCTTTATATTTGAAGGGCAGGGTTGCAAATTTTCCATAGGTGCTCTCAGTTTAGTAATCTAAATTAATTGGTAATATTATCAAAATAAAGTCCCTGTATTAGTCAGGCATAAGACCCCAGACAACAATTATCTATGCCATCATTGACATGCACTTTATTTCAATACAGTCTGGCAGTCAGTCACCCAATCCTACTGTGTATAATGTTTATTGCAGTGGTTCCAGGAAATACTGGCATAGTGTCTGCACTGGCAGGTTGAATCACTTACACACATGGACATCAGGCAGAACACCCCCTTGCGGGAAACTGATAATCTAACATCTAACAGTGAAACATTCATGTTTGTGTGGAAAGTACATTTTCGGCGGAAACCACCTCAGTCATCTGAGGGCTGGGCTAAATAGGAAAAAAATCTAATTTCACAATATTTTTGATGCAACACATCAATATTTCAGTGATATTGTAGGGGTGACTATTGGTGCTTTCACAAAATATTTACACCATGTGATTTTTGAAAATTTATCATCAGCTATGTAGATATCATACTGAGTATGTAAAGGCAACTAATAGAACAGCTATTAAAAGTCTGGTTAATTCAGAATATGACATAACTTTAATGCAATGCAGCCTCTAGAGCCAGGAAAAGGCATCATTACAGTGTCCCAAATCTTAAGACTTTATCTAGTCCCACATCACGGTATCAATTTAATATTGACTGAGTCAGTCTAGTGACCTATTAAAAAAAGCTCAAGGCCAAAGCCATCAAGAATAAACAGGTGCGTGACATTATGCGTGTAATCACGAAATGTTACAACAAGGAAAAACACCATATTATAAAATGAACTTTGCACTGCATAAAAGCCATGTTTCTTAACCGCCACTTCATGTTTACAAAGCAGGAGGCAGCCTACCTGAAATGGGTGTGTAACGGCCAGGCGAAGGCCTTGACCTCTGACCTACTTCCATGTTGGAGCTCTTTGTTAACACCACCTAACAAACTCAGTGTTAGTCCTAGTGGTACAACCGTGCCTCACATTTCAAAGCAGGCACAAATTCTCTGCAGCGGAGGATTAAAATGGACATGCACGAGGTTACTCGCTTCAAAGCACAATTTGTCTTGGGGGGGATTTACAGAGGGTCTATTGAGAAAACAAAAATCAGCACGACTTATTCAGGCAAGTGGACTGACGATTACTTTTTTATATTTGAAGCACAGATATGAAATTGATGACACACAACAGAAGTCCAACAAAAAATTCTATATTGGTTGGTGGAAAGAAAACATAAGCAAACAACAAGCCTAGATTTACTCAATATTGCTCAAGAAAGCCCTTTCTTATCTGCGACAAATTGCCCCAGTTCCATAAACGAATCACTGGCTGAGATCAAAAACTCTATCTGCTTGCTAGCCTTACCGTCCCAGGTCCTCAGCAGCTTGAGAATCAGCCACAGCACGATGTTGGTTCGACAAGCCTTTCCCTTTTTCCATGACTAACCGAGTTCTCCCTCCACGTTTCCCACAATCTTAAAAAGCTTGTAGCAACTACTGGTTGAGGCAGCCAAAAGACAGAGTATGGCAGTTTTGCACTTAGACCCCGAGCTTTAACAGCCAAATCAAAAGGGTGTAAAGGTCTGTTTTACTGCAACGTTTTAAAGCGCCAAAGAGCTATACGTGACGATAGTGCCAGAAACACACGGCCGGAAAGAGACCAACAAAGAGAGGAGAGTGAAAAGACAAACAAAAAAGACTGGTTGGGGTTCAAGCCTGAAATGCCCCCCCAAGCTTTGTCCTGTCTGAGTCCTTTCTCGGTCTGTGTTGTCTTGGAAACAGCTACAACAGTAGGGGGTAGATGGTAGAAACATGGGGGTGAGTGAAACATTGCCAGGTTATTCTCAGTTTAGGAGGCTGGACAACAACATTCAATAGCCTGTTCTCAATAGCAATGAGATGGCTTTAAAAGCAGCCAGTGCAATGTGGTTGACAAAAGCTAGCTCTTTGTGGATGATGTAAATAGAGCCATCACATGTAGGAATATTTGTGTTTGACTAGAGGGGGAGAAAAGCTCAGAATATAAAAAAACAGTCAATAGATTAATGTAGTGTACTCTAAATGTAACAGACTCTTGTTTCAATCACAAACAGCTGAGAGCTGCTGATCAATAGGCTATTTCTGTACCTATGATATCACCATCCAGGAAACTTAAGCAGATAGATAAAGTCCAACTGCACTTGTGACATCGGTCTTAATATAGCCACCATATATCCCCCTGTAGCTCTCCAATTTAACCACCACCTTCTATGTTTTCACTACACACCTCTTGGCGTTGAGGTGGAGGATGAGGTCAGTGGGCCGGCTGTGTTATAAATACATTTTCCCAGTATCAAAACTGCACAGGTTTACTTTTTGCTACAGCCACATGGCCTTGCAGAGTTCTCAAGAGTGAAACTAAACTTCCTGCTTGCTCATCAACAAACTACACCTTTGTCAGATGCATTAATACCTTTAACAATCAGTGTTTGACTGCAAGCTATCCATAGATATAAAAGGTTCGACAGACCGTTGTTTTTCCTTAAAGTCTGCTTCTCCTTACTGCATAAAGTCACTTCCCAGAGATAGTACAAACAATCCACAACATATAGCTTACATGACAACAATCATCTTAATCAAGCAAGTTAAAATCCTCATAATGCTGAAACCCAGATCTCCCAAAAGTCTAATTAGCTTCTTTACATATCACTTCATCCCGATGAGGCAGGAAAAGGGTGTCCCAGAGGTCCCTTTTTTGGCCAGGTCAGTTTGATAATTACAATGTGAGGACAAATCTGCATCATAATGCTGCCAAGTGGACAAAAGGAAATGCTTATTCATTCACCTCGCATAACAAATTCAGCTATATACATACCTATGAGCAATTCCACCTTTTGTTTGTCACTCCCCATTTTATCTACAGATAAGACTTTCACAATACCACTTCTAAGGCGGTGCGAGAGCACTTCTCACAAGTCACGTTCATCTCTGTTCCTGAAAAAGCACTCATCTTTAAAATACTCTTCCTATCATAAAATTGGAAAACCAGCTTCACCACGTAAGTATTAAACTGCACAAATTGTTTGATAGAATGATATGAATCAGGGAAAGAATGCATCTTTCCATTCCATAACCACATTCCTGTAATGCTTATACAAAATCCATAAAGTTAGATATTAAATTTACAGTACAATTAAAAGATGATTAAATTTACTGGGAGCTAGCTTGCACTGAAATGGGGGCTAATTTCTCCAGCACAGGACATTCCAGCAGAAAAAATATCTCTTTTGGGTACAGAGTTAAGATGCTTCTGTTTGCTGTCCCGAGATGAGACATATGATCCCTGGAGTCTTGCTGCAGACGTCAGCCATACGTCAGCTTTTAAGTGCCAGTGCCCTTACAACAAAATTGCGGCCATACAGAATGCCTACCTCAAAGTTTTCCTACAGCCAGTGTGACGGCTCCAACAACATGAGCCCCAGCTTCACATGCGAGGCTGAAAAAAGGTTTTACATCCGTGCAACCTCTATCAGATCATCTGAGAATAATGCAGAGCCAGATAGTGTGATAGCACCATCTTCTGGAGAGCCGTGGATAATTTTTGTCATGTGAACAGCTGATTCACCATCACCCAATCAATGCCAGCTTACTCTGGAGCAAAACAACAGATTGTTGCAGCTGCGCTTTATTGAGCCAAATGGGACAGTTAAGATGTTCAAGTTTTTGCAACCACACAGAAAGCATCGGAGAATCCTAATCTATGTCTAGTTTCGTTTTCTAGGGGGTTTTTTTCCAATCGATTTGACCTACTTCAAAAACCAGAAACTAACAAATGATTGCCAAAAAGAAAATTAAAGACTGAAGGGGTTATGTGTCTGCGCATATATGCATGTATGTGTGAGCTTCAATAAGAGCAGTCAGGAAGGGCAGGGAAGCGAGCCAGTGGTCATGGCGAAATAACATGCCGTCTGTGGCGCCCCGCCAGGGCTCAGTCTGCAGGAAAACTGTGTGTGCGCCAAGTGGAACAGAGCGTGCCTGTGTACGTGTGTTGCAGAACTGTGTGTGTGCGGGTGTGTTTGGTGGGAAGTCATGTGGCCTTGTGCATGCAGCATCTCCGTCCACTTCCTCTGCACTAACTGGGCACAGAGACAGAGAGGGTCTTTCTTCAAGGCGACTCAAGAGTACTTTCAGTGACCAGGCATGTGAGCAGGGGGATGGCATGGAGTGAATGTGGCTGGAAAATCCAACCTGACTTTAAAATCCATAAAAGTAAAAGTAGGCCACTTTCTGTATACAAACGGGGGGCTGGATCTAATCTACAGAAGAATTTTGTTGATCTCAGCTCCTTACAGGACCAAGTTGTCAAGGTAAATTATCATATCCAAAACATTACATGTGCCAAAGCCATTTTGAGTTCCACTTGTACCTCAAAAACCTGCTACAACCCAGTTTTTTAATGTGCAAGACTATCCATCTCAAAAATTCTAGATATCTTGAATCACAGTGTAGGAGGGTTCATCGATGTATCGTGGAGGGAAAAGTGTATAGTAGGAAGTCTACAGCAGTTGATTTCATTGATAAGTAACTCCCTGCTGAATTCCTTCTGACCATGAGTACACCTGGCTGCTCTCTCTACATTTACTCCAGCCTTCTATGAGCAGCTCATCTTGACATGGTGGTGCCAAGGTAGTGTTCCCATTTTCAAAAGGACGGGGTTTATCTTGAAATCAAAGATACTACTTCAAAAAAGCTGAGTCGCACAGTCTTTTATGACCAAAGGAAGGGCATTCTGTCTGCATAGAACCATACCAAATGTTATCCCAGTGATCAAAGCTGAGCACAACACCAAGCTTTTAGATAAGCCTCGTGTGTCTGAAATTAGACTGACCTGTGCTGTGACATCTACTTTAAGTGGAATTCACCAGGCTACTGTGAGAACCAAAAGGTGAGTAAGCCAAGAAGAATACAGCCTTTTCCTTGGCTCTGTGACAAGGGCAGAGGAGTGGTCATTAGCATTAGCTTGACAGAGGCAACACATAACTTCAACCGTGACCAGCTGGTTAGTATGCAACCCCTCATTTAGCGATAAACCCTTCTGCAGATGTGGTTTCCATCTAACTTGAGCCTCTTTTCCTCTGCGCCTGCAGCACATCTCATAATTTAGACCTACGCAGTCTCCGCTGCCCACAGTGGCAAGGAAGCTCTGTCCTGGGAGCATCTTCCTGGAGCCAACAAAACGCCTGCAAAGCTGCCACACCCAGCCTATTCCAGGCTCCCTCATCTAAACAAACTTTGCAGCAATAGATTCTTCCCTATTGAAACAAGGCTGGTCATATTTTGGAGGATGTGTGCATTGCAAACCTGTATGCTGAGTGAATTAAAAGCTAGCAAGTAGGTGCTCAGTGTTACTACATCTACTCATTTTCTTATTCCTTTAAATTACTTGGCTAATCTTCATGTAACAACATTTACACATAGAAAGAAAAATTAAACTGTGCAGAACATAGGGGAGATTAAATGAGTATGGATGCTGCATTAGCTTGGTTTGAGCCCTGGCTTATTGCAGCCTGACACTGCCACAACACAGTGCTGTATATGTATGTGTGTGTGTTGTTGTAACAGATAATCACCCCATATACCATACTACAGACACATCATAGCTATGCTGATAAGCAGCAGGCCGCGTCTGATTGGCCCAGCTCTGTAGCAAATGGCTATCTATGGGGAGAAAAGTGAAAGGCAAAGCTCAGAGGACGGGGAGTGCTAACAGTGAGATACAGGGAGCATTTATATAACACCATGTACCACCTGTGGTCGACTCATGGGAGCTAAAAATAGGCTTTTCTGGGAAAACATAGACTTGTACGTCCCTAGTGTGGCAGGCACGCGTGTGCACTTCCCTGGGGGTAACACAATATATGTGTGCAGGTTTAAAAGAGTGTAGTAGTGAATGTGGATGTGCATAAACGCGCCTCTGCCGAGCTGGTCTGCTGTGAATCTCAACAGGCCTGGCTCATCCATGACAGAGGGACACAAAAGTGATGCCAATCTGACCCACATAGGCCAGTGGATGAAGTCATGATTTCTGAGCAGGAGGCCTAGGCGAGATTAAGAACCGACCAGATCTGGACTAGCTTCCCTTTATTCCACTCACTCACCATATAATGCTGTTTATTTACACTGCCTGGATTAGATTAGCCAGCTACTAGACATTAACAACACAGGCATAACACCTATTTACAGGGATAATGTGGGTCAATCATTGTGTTCTTGGAAATGACTCAATGACAAAAGAAACAAATGGTTACCAATTAAACTAAAACCGTGAGAATACTTCCCAGATAAATGACAACAACATTGTGCTATCAAGTATTTAAATTTTACCAATAACAAGCATTTTACTCTGGGCTTTCCAAGCCTGCCTTTAAGCACGCTACATCAGTGGTGGCAGGTGCTTAAGTCACCAACAGCTCAATCAATGACTAATGTTGACTAAGCCAAAAACGTAATGCTAAGCATATGGTAAACCCCAATATGGAGCCTCCAGTAACGTTACTGGCTGTGCTAATGTAGACTAGCATTGTAAAGACGCTACCAAGTGTATTTTAACTCTAAACCAACTGTTACTGTTTTTCTGTTTCGTTATAGTGCCAGTAAGTGAAATTGAATGTGTCACCAACGTTAGCTAAAGATAACTGAAATGCCAACACATCCTCAACAAGCCGGATGCTAACCTGCTAGCAGTAACGTTATCTAACGTTACCCACAGATTTAAAGACGTATTCTCCCTTTACGTACATTTCATTTAAAGTCAGTCCCCAGTAATACGTTTCCTGGTGTTGTGTTAAAAAGTAACATCGACAAGAGACGAAACAATCCAGTTTTGTCGGGCAGGCTGTTGTCTTCAAAGAAACGCTAGCCGTTAGCATCCACCCTGTTGATGCCGCTCGCCCGGCAGATAGCGGTTCAGCGTGAGGCGAGCCGCGTTCACTGCACTCACCTCTCTTTCATGAAGTGCTTGATTCTGACGATTGCCTTCTCGTCGATCTTCCTGAGGAAGGTTTTCAACCTGTCTCTCTTGTTTTCAAGCATCCTTCCCTCAGCCAGTGGTCGTCGGTTCGTGTAGAAACGACGCTCCACGCCAGACTCCACCGCTCTTGTTTGGCTTCTGCTTTTTTTCCCCTTCTCACTCCATCCACGGCTCATTAAGATAATGAGCCTAAATCGGACCAAGTCAGCCGACCAATCAGCGTCGGTGACAAGTTGTGAAAAAACGGTCATGTCAGACGGCTTAGCCAATCAGAATGACGCAGCTGGACTTCACCGGCCCCTCTTTTACCATATATGGAAGTCGTGTACTCCCATTCTTGAGACATCTAACACGTAGGGCATGTGTTATTATTGTGCTGGTCCGGTCCTTTTAACTAATCATTTACATATGATTTCAACATTTAACGTGCAAATACTTTGGGGAATACGCTACAACAGTGTTTTATTTGCCACACTACACTTATGTATTATGTTTAATCTGACATCAAATATATAACTGCACTGGTACACCAGGGTGGGGCTGTTTTACATTCATCAATACACACACAAACATAAATTGTGTTGCATGACAATAAATCTATCCCCAAAATATACTGCTGTATATTATATATATAATATTGATAACAGTAACCGAAAACAAAACACATCATTGTCTGAATAAGGTTTACATCTGTTGTCAGCTATTTCTGATCAATTAATATTAGGCCTACATTTAGACTTTTAGGCTAAATTGTGATATTTCAGAACAAGCACAGACTATTTTGATGGACTACAAAAGCCGGCAGCACCCATAAAGTTAAAAAGTGAAATTACTCTAATCTCATGAATCATAATGAGCCAGGGAACCAATTAGCATTTATCCCTGCTCTTGTGAAGGGAAGTGGAGGCCAGTGACTCAGAAGGCCAGTCAGCCGCTCAGTTGGTGGCTTTTATTCTAGTGCCACAGCATGAAACACTTAATTTTGGCCCCTCATTGTGCAGGCAGCTAATGAAGGGCCCAGTCTCTTACCCCCTTCCCCCTTTTACTGGAGAAAAAGGCAACAATAGCAGCACCGATGGTGAAATCACACATCTACTGTACAATCAGCAGACCAGGGCCACAAAGCCAGAGCTTAAATCATCAACTAAGTCACACTGTAGTCACACGGGATGACTGTGTGTGTTACTTGTGCCTGCCTTATGTATTTAAAAATAGTGAAATATGCTCCAGAGGGGTGGTGTTTTCTTGACAATCTTCTTACGGTAAAAGCCTGGGTTTGAGCTTCCTGTGGGAGCAATTATTTGATGTGTCCTTCAGCAAGTTGCGCAAGGGTTTTCTGTAGCTGACCCTAAACAGTGACCTACATGTGAGAGGAGACCCTGTACAAAAAATAAAAACAAGAATACATGACATAGATCATGGCATATCTGGTGGAAAATATGTCCTATTATGGTTAATGGTAAAGACTGAATTGCAGTTGAAGAGTTTCTATATTGGCTGACAATGTTTTACAACCTTTGATATCAATTTCTTTGAATGTTTGTCTTTAATATTATTGTTTTTTGATATTTTAGACATTACATTATTAAGAAAAGAGACTTGTTAGTCAATTCCAACAACTGCCTCAGTCTTTGTCTTGATGTCACTGATACGTCACATCATGACAAATCAGTGGGTTCCCACTGAAACATGATTTGCTCCGGTTACAGCACAGCTTTCTCAAGAGTATTTCACAGCTCTACTGACGGAGACCTTGAACACTTATAAAAAAACAAAAGCATCAGTCAGCTTGAGAAATTCACACAAATCGTAGAAGTGAAAGCCTTTTTTCCCTGAAAAGACAGCTCAGATGCAGCCGTGCCACCAGGAACAGCAGAGGCAATGTATCACATCATGACACAGCAGACACACCACCCACCTACCCATACAATCTGGCCTACACCAGCCAGCCCACGCTCTTCCCTTCCGTCTTCCCCGCCAGGAAACTGAGCAGATAAAGAGGAGGAAATCACGCTTCATAAGGAAGTACGTGATGTAATAAGGGGGTGTAGATGCAGCGTAGGCAATTTCAGGCGTTCCTGTGTTGATTCATCAAAGCTAGACAGGTAATTGGGCAAAGTGGGGAACTACGCAAAGATGTACGACTCACAAAAGCGCCAGCTTCAAAGTGTGTCAATTGGTTTGAGGTGTTTTGTTCGAGAATATGAACAATGCAACATCCTGACCTTGAGGCCCTTCACATTCAGCACCACAGTCATTGCTGAATGATCCAAGCATCAAAAAAGCCCAGATAAAAAAAGAAATGAAACAGAATAAAAGAAAGTATATATATCACTGTAAATGTCTTTGGTCCACACATTTTGCTAATATTAACAGTCTGAGTCATGAAGCATGAATTATTCACCCTTGATGTAGTCAATATTTGTAAATGACACGCCATCTGTTCACAGCCAATCAGCTGAGCGTCACATAAGAAGGGCGTATTTAGAATATGCTTTTGCAAACAAGAGAAATGTTTTAGCAGCTTTTATTACTGGCTTTTATTACATTCTTTTGTACTTCTCTGTAATATATAACCACTGTATATAAAGGAAGCATTGGCAGGCTGCTGTTATGAATCCTGCATATTTCATTATTGTTTGCATTTGGAGTTTTTGAGCTGTCACTATAAAGTTTCAGTTCTTTCAGTTAAAAAATTTACAAGCAAAGTCTTTGCCTTAACTTGTAAAGAAGCAGTAGCTGTAAATGACATAAGAAGAAGGGTGCAACTCTTGTGCAGTGTTAGTGTATGAGTGAAAATACATTTCAAATGAAGAATAGGGCTTTGAGAGATAACTGGAAGCTACATCAACTTCTTGATTTGATTCGTTTGTTCCTTTCTGAGCCAGTGAACAATGAAAACGTTCATGTTAAGATCTTGGTGGGTGGAAATCCTTCCGAAGTGGGCAACGGCCACAGCTGACAACTTTCAGGGTCCATTGTGTAGGATTTAGGGACATACAATGGCAGAAAAGGTATATAATATAATAAGGATTTTTCTTTAGTGTGTAATCACCTCACCTCGTTGTGGTAGCTCAAAATGGATAGACCAAACTCTGGCTCTTGATGCAGCCATTCACGTTTTCATGTTTTTGCATTTTTGTATCAGCCACCATAGTTAATAGCTCCTCCACAATTAGCATCATCGGAAAAACAGTTTTTTAAAACATGAAACCGCTTTATTCAGTGTTTTCAGTGTTTTTATCAGTTAGCGTTATCAAAACCTGAACAACAAACGGTGGATGAACTTTAACTGGGAGGAGTTTTAGCTGTTTACAATCTGCAATCCTCACTGTTAGATGTCATTAAATCCCCTTAAATCTTAAACAATGCGCCTTTAAAGATCCAGTGTGTAGGATTTAGTGGCATCTAGTGGTGAGGTTGCAGAACTGAAATTTCTCCCATGTGCCAAGCAGGGGCGGACTGGGACACAAATTCAGCCCGGGACATTCAGGCGCTCCGGCCTACACACTGGCCCAAGCACTGGCCCATGCACCGACCCACACGTTTCTACCTATGATCCTCTATATGCTTGTACACACTGCACAAACACACTGACTAATTATTATACAAAGACATCAATAATTGTCTGCCCTGCCCTGCCCAGCCCTGCTCTTGTATTACATTAAGCCCATTATATTTCTATGGCTCACAGCCATGAACTAAGGAGGTATAAATTGGGCAATAGGCCCTATAGTCAACTTTTAGTCAACATATTACTACCACAAAAAAATCCCACTTAGTCCTACTAAAAAGGTTTTCCTCTGGCTAAAATGTAATGCATAGTAGGCTCCTCATCACGACTGGCGATAGTCTGTCCCTAAGCTTCATTGTCCTTGGGACTGGGAGCACTACCTAAAGTTAATTGCGTGCATCCACAGGAAAAAAGCAAGCACATATTTTCTTTTAGTACAGGTTAAAATTATAATGACTTAATGCAATACCTAGTAGGCTAGTTGGCCTCTTGAACTGGACACTAACAAGAAATACGCAATTTGCCAAAGCCAGCTTTGTATGTAGGATAACTACGATGGCCGATAAGAAAACACAAAAATGCAAATGGCCTAATCTAAAGCCAGTGTCTGATTTGTCTTTTCTGGGCTACTGTAGAACAAAATGGCAGACTCTATCAAAGCGCACCGGAACCCTTTGATATAAACAGCTCATTTTAAGGTAACGAAAACACAATTATTCATATTTTCAGGTGAAATCAGTTTCTGATCACCATCTCTGCCAATAGATGCCCCTAAATCCTTCACATTGGACCTTTGAACGAAGGTCCTCTCCTGTTTAGCAAACACAATAAAAGCTCATTTCCAACATAATGTTTGTATTTGTGCTGCCAGTTACAAATCTGGGAAACCTGAGTCAGTCTGTTATCTCTGATGTTGCCTAAGTGAGACATCTGTTTGCTTTAGAAAAGCTAGATACAAGCTGTCATGTATGTCTCTACAAGAAGAGAAAGTGAGATGTCCTCTGCTTGGAGGACTACCTATCCATTATCTGTTGCAGAAGGAATGTTTTGTCAGTGAGATCCTTATTATCAGCTGCTGGTGTAAACGCTCTGACCTTGGGAGGCTATAGCAAGACCTTGGCCTGGAAAAACGAGGCTGTGACGCACAGAGAGCTGCAGTCCTGCACGTTATAGAACAGGTGTGCAGGGATGCTTATGAAGCAGTAAAATAAAAGTACATCACAGGCTGTATCTCCACTGTACAATGACTGAATGTAAATGTCTGGCTTGATGTTATACTTAAACATGGTACACATATCAAAAAGAAAAGTGTGTTTCTAAATAAAGCCCAATATATGGCAGTATTACTCATGTAATACTGAGAGACAGGAGATGTATGTGTGTATGTTATATGTTATATAACTTAAGACATTTCAAGCAGTCATCTATTTAAGCATCTCAGACCGTCTTTTCGTACATACCGTACATTCTGCCTGAAAGAATCTTTGTCTGAGGGGAATCACAATGGAATGCCAACACATTTCCAGCTGGCGTTTTAAAATGTGATTTTTGTGGAATTTCCAGAGCTAAACGGGGATAGATAGCTTTTTGTGTCATGGCATGACAGCTTCCTTGATTTGCACATGAGTAAGGCATCACATGGGACAAAGTGTGACAGATAAAACTGTTAAGGCCATCAGACCATCGGACCATCATGGCAGAAGAAAACAGGAATGCATGGCTCGTCAGTGTTTATGTGTTTCAATCCATCTTTCTGAGATTTAAGATGTAAAAAAATGTGTGTCTCATCATACATTTTACAGTATCTTAGCATTATTTCCATACTTTGTCACATGTATAACAGGCATTTTGTTTTGATAGTCCACCATTTCTCAAAACATGCTTACCTTTCATAATTGTTTAAGGCACAATTATATCAAATCAATTTCTAGGAGCTTAATAATAATATATCTATTATTTTAGGGCTTTCCTGTCATGTGTACACACATTTTGGTACAGTAACGTTGGAAACTGATATCTAAAAACCTTGTCAGTACAAGAAGCAGATCATGCCAACATGGATTAAACATCTGTTTAGTGGCTTTAACCGTCATCTTCTATATGGTCTGTCTGTTGGGTCCAAAAGGTCAGTGCATCACCAAGGATTCACCTCAGCAACAGCCAATTTCATTCAATGAGGCCAGTGAAGGGGGGAGCACCTCACTCCCTACCCTCTGATATCGTCTTTCCTGTAACACTGGGACATTGTCTGTGGCAAATGTTCGAGCGGCCCACTTTGGAAACCATTTTGCAGGTATGCTGGGCATTTTCACACTTCAGAGGGATGTTCACATTTTCGGGGTCATGTATGTCTTGCGCCCAGACTGATATGGGGGGATTAGAGCTTAAGCGTGTCATGTGCATGAAGAAACCTGTACCTGGTGTGTTTTGTTTGTGTTCTCTATGCGTGAGCTGCCAGAGGCTCAGGTGTAACACATACAGTCCTCAGCTCAGAGGGTGTTGGGTTTCAACCCAGCAGGGTCTGGCTGGCCTCCTCCAGCTACTGTTACCAAGCTACTCTCATCACTTATTTATCTGCTCTCCTCACCCCAAAGCTCTCGGTGGCTATTTGGTTGGGTGGTTGGTCGGCTAAGCGGGGGGAAGGACAGAATTTCCCTCTTTGCCAGAGCAGTGCACCATCAGGGCTCCTAGAGGAGCACCATACCTGAGCTGGGGCCCGATGCAGAACGGGGAGGCTATGAGCCCACAGGACTCCAGGGCAGAAGGGGCCGACGCCATGGAGGAGCAGAAGGTCCAACACCGGAATCAGGGTTGTGTGGAGCCCACAGCACCGCCGCTTCCTCCTCCCTCACCGCCACCACCAGGGCCACCAGAATACCCCAGACCTCGGCTCATCTTCCACACCCAGCTGGCTCACGGGAGTCCCACAGGCCGCATCCATGGATTCACAAATGTCAAGGAGCTGTACGCCAAGATTGCTGAAGTGTTCAACATCTCCCCCTCAGAGGTACAAATCAAACTCAGCTTTACGTGTCAACATGATTTAGCTAAATTGTGACATTTCCAGTATTATGAGAAATGATCAAGATTAAAAAATGGTGTTATTTCTTTCTTGCATTTCTGCTCAGGCAGGCCAGCTGCAAATAGGTATTAGGTTTCCATTCTAGGTTATTTTCCATGATGCACTATTGAAGATCATTTGGCCGCAGTACTGTCTGCCAGACTTTGTACTCGCCTGCGCCTTGACCAGGATCAATAATGGAAACAAATAAACAGATGATGTTGTGTTGTCAGCAAACACCAATAGAAGTGGTAGTGCCTTTACTGCAAAACAAAACCAGGTGATGAACATTTTTGAAAGTCATTCAGATAACAAAGTAGGGTAAAAAAAAAACAAATGACAAGTGCTCAGTTACACTGGAGCAAATATCCCCCAAATCCTATCCTGTGGTAACAACAATTACTGTACTTAATTTGTCTATTTCATTGGAAATAATCAAATCCAGAGATTTAGATTTAAACACGGGATCCTACGTTTCCCATAATGCAAACATTAGACACTTTCCATGAGACTCTCCATTCCTTGTGAGTACCCACATCTTTCAAACTCAGTTTGAAACATAAGCTTCCTTTTGTAATGTTGTCACTCCCAAACCCAATCCAAGATAATCCCCTGATGTCATCACAAGGGTTATTTCCTCAGACTAAACAAAGCTTCTCCAAAGCCAAAATACATTTAAAAAGCTGTTTCCATAGCCTCACTATAACTCCACATGACTGGTAAACTGTGTGTGTATGAATAGAGTTCCCATTTCAAAACCCCCCAAGAAGTAACATTACCATAAATATCTTAATACAGCATTGATTAAGCTGTAAAAAAAGTGGCTGAATTTTCTGATTTAGAGACATTCAAAAATAGATTTCAGGCAATCCCTGTTTCCAAAATGGTTATCCAACACTGTGGGACTAAACAAAGCAAGATTCAAAGCACTGTAGGGGATCAAAGGTGTGGTCTGAAGTCAGGTTACAGCAGGCAGCTGCACAAGGCCAGAATCCTTGAAAAGAAGTCTAGTCACTAAACCTTTAGTAGGTCAGGGCTGGCCAAACCATACTGCAGCCTGATGCTGCTCTCAATGCTCAGCACAGCCAAGGCCACAGGCTGTCTCAGGCAGATGGCAAAGAAAGACCTATCAAAGTCTACACTTTATTTTTGTATTTCAAACATGACTTTTATTCAGAGCTGCTAGAAGGAGATGCAAAAGTAAATGGTAAAATGGTAAATGAATTGCACTTGTATCGCGCCTTTCTAGCCTTCCGACCACAAACTTTTACACTACATGTCACACACACACATTCTCACACACTGGTGGCCGAGGCTATCATACATGGTGCCACTTGCTACTCAGTAACACCGATGGAACAGCCATCGGGAGCAATTTGGGGTTCAGTATAAGTCAGGATAATTGTGGTCATGTACAGTATGCAGCTGTTCTGCATGCTTCTCCTGTATATTATGGTAAGACAGCAATAAATATTCAACACTAGTCTTATCTAATACTTATCAGTAGCGTTATGAAGGCCACCATGAAGGCTTTCCCTATCAGTGTATCACTACCTGTTGGACACGAATGACTGGAGATGATGGGATATAGACCGATGTGGGAGAGCTAACCTTGATGATCTTATCGGGCAACACCCAGCCTTGGTTGTGTCTTATATTTTGGCCTGTTAAGTTACATTATATCCAGTGTTTAAATGCTAAATATCTATTTTAGAAAGACACTGTCAACTTATGTTCATGAACACAGGATATCACACCACATTTTTTTCATTTCATGTTGTTAGCTCTAGCTATTTCCTCACAGCAACGGGATCCTCTGTATCTGCACTCACTGCTGTCTGCATAGAGTTTCTATGTTGTAACTCAGACATTTTCGTACTAACTGAATGAGACACTCTAAATTCCTGTGAATGTGTTTGTCTTCTTATATACTTATGCAAGCCATGCGGTAACTTGGCGGCCTGTTCGGGGTATACTCTGCCAAGTGTGTGCTGGGATAATCTCCAGTGGTCTGGAAAGAATAAACAATTTAGGTAACGGTCAGATTGATGACCAATAATAGCAAGTAATGCAAGGGCTTGAGCCTGACATTGTAACATATACATAATGATAAATGGTAAAGATGAATCTTTCAAACGTTGAGACGTTTGAGTTTTTGTCAGTGTAGACTGTCTCTAATTCTAATGCAGAAGACTAGAATAATAAATAAACACACACTTTTTTGGTCTTGAATGCTTTAAGACATTAAATTAAATGTTTTATGAGGCATTATTCAAATTATAGCTGATTTAATAGCCTGTGTATCAAGACCTTGAACTGCAGCCAAAATTCAAGTCACAAGACTTTCTATGGAAAACATCAAGCAATTAGTTGGCGATAGTGAGAAGTACAACAGTTTCCTTGACCTCCCGTGGACTGAACAGCAGCAGCATAAAGTTACAGTACAACTAGATGCCAAAGATGACCTTGGACTGCAGTCAGACTGTTCCGCCCACCAAGAGAACTACAATGAGCAATATCTTACAGGAACTGTTCCAAGTACGAGAAAAGTTCACCTGGGTTATCTTGAATTTCCGCTATGGATTATAAAGTTATTACAGTCAAACTTGAACTTTAACCTCGGGTTTCAGAACAGACAACAAAAAGACTTCCGCAAAAATGAAAGCTATTGCCAAAACAAGGAAATTAGTGTTCTGAACTATAAAAGCAACTATAAAAAGTGTGGGCTGGAGTTGTTATCAGAGAGTCACGTGTTTAGTCCGACAATATAAAATGTGCTAATGCTGGTCTTTAAACCACAATTATTCTGACACATCCACAGATTAAGTCATACCTGATGACCTCTCGACTTTCAATCAATAATTCAACCACTAACCTTAAAAAACAACCATGATTTTGGCAGAAAACTCCTAAAACAAATAGAAACATGCCCATCATATATCCAAATCACAGAGTGCTGTGAATGACTCTGTTGTTAACACTGAAATATACAAATGCTCTGAAGGAGTTGCCACATTCATAACTCAACACAAAATGGCCAAGAGCAAAATCAAAGTGTGGCTCTGCTGCCCTCTGCTGGATAATATCTATACAGCACAACTAAAGGAATTCTTATGGGCTCCATTTGGCTTTGCAATAAAACACCAGGAAATGACAGAGAAACTACAATCACATTTATTGTAGGGAATAGGTAGGCAATTATTGTTGTTTTCCAAAACCTAACTCATTCATTTTTTTAAAAAGTAATTCATAAGGATGATCAAGCAATACATAAACAACTCACTAATTCTTGGGCAATGTTACTGACATTTTTTAAAAGGTAAAACAGTTTACTTTTTTTATAACTGAAATGTGCGCTATCAAATATTAAGGGGCCACAGTCATTTTACAGATTTGACATAAAGGGATAGCAGAAACAAGGTTTCCAAAATATACTAAAAACAAGATGTAAATTTTTTTGTTGGCAACCATAAAAGCATATATGGCAGTCCCAGGAGAACATAAAACCCAAACAAACAAAAAAATGGCTGTATATGTTAAGAGGTGAGGGGAATCACAAAGGAGTAACCCACACACCAAAGAAATGGGCTGGAAAAAGCCACAAGAGTCCACAGGCTGAGATCAATATAAAGAAATCCAAAACTTTAATTAATACATAAGTGCAAAAACCAAAAAAGTGCTAAAAAAAAAAGTGCAAAAGAGGCAGCAAGCAAACGTTTCAGTCCTAGACTATCATCAGTGCTACTGACATGTGTTTTCCAACAGAGATAAAGACAGGCAGGCCCTACCAGGTGTGGCCAATCTAGCAGCTGAAGCTGATATTGATTAACGAGATGTGACATATTTGTGAGTACAACTACTATATTCAGAGGCAGTGTTACAAAAGTGATGATAATACAATTCTTGGTAATAAAAAGACCCTACAACAGAGATAGTCAAATGTATATATATGGAAAGAAGATATGTACAACAACAAAAATGTGTGTGAATAAAAAAAAACATCTACATAGGTACAGGAGATCCTTCTTGTGGTTTTGACAAGAAGTGCGGTGACGACGAGGAAAGAAGCCAGTGGGTCCGTCAATGCTTCCTCCTTGTCCAGTATGAAAAGAATCTGCATGTACCAGCATATCATTTGTTTACTAATGGGGCTGAAGGTTGTACAAGAAACCAGATTGTCAGGTTGAGATTTTTTAATGGGTGGACCAGTACAGGTATAGGAGCAAGCTTTGCATGAAGCTGAGTGTATGTTAAGAACTATTAGTCAGTGGGTGGAGTTGCTGTCCACCAAGCTGGGGGGGATTTAGGGTTGAGACCCATTCAGGCCAATGCAAAAAAAGGAGTGAGGTTACATACACACGAACACAGAGACACACAAAATATAAGATAAAGTGCAAGGTGAAAACAGCAAAACAACACTCACCGTGTAATAGGAGTGGATACTTAGGAAGCTAGGCCCCGGCTTGGAGAGGCCCCAACCTTCCCTCACTCACTGTGCTGGCATCACATGAAAATCTGGCCTACAACACACACAAATGAGAAGCAGTGTCTTTGCAGCCTGAGGATTTACATGGTAAATATATAGAGTACCATGAATGAGCTACACCTGGTGCCCATCCAAACCTAATCAGGCTAACTTAAGGTGCATATAATAACATATGAATATCGACTGTATTCTGCTTAGTTATTAACTAGAACAAGCAACTTTCTGGTCCATATCTTCCCTTAGATCCTGTTCTGCACCCTCAACTCTCATAAAGTGGACATGCAGAAGCTGCTGGGGGGACAGATCGGACTGGAAGACTTCATCTTCGCTCACGTCAGAGGGGAGACCAAGGAGGTGGAGGTGACAAAGACAGAAGACGCGTTGGGCCTCACGATCACAGACAATGGAGCCGGATACGCTTTCATCAAGGTGAACAAGTGACAGGGTTTAACAAGCTGAGCCTTGTCTGTCATCTCAATTTAAATCTAACTGGGAATCCAAGCAGGTGAAAAATGTTAAATGTGTTTCTTTTAGAGGATAAAGGAAGGCAGCACCATAGACCAGCTGAAGACGGTATGTGTTGGTGACCACATCGAGGCCATCAACGACCAGAGCATTGTAGGCTGTCGACACTACGAGGTGGCTAAGATGCTGAAAGAGCAAGCGAGAGGCATACCCTTCACTCTCCGCCTGGTGGGGCCCAAGAAGGCCTTTGGTGAGTGGAAAATGTTTCTCTGTGACTGGGGAGTGTACGATTAATGCTCAGTAGTCTTTACAAATATTTGAACTAAAAATATCACTGTCCTTGTCTGCTAATCAGTGGTATTGCGTGGTATAAATCCATTTCTGATTAAACGACAGGATAAAAACCAGCAGAGCAGAGGTGCTGACAAACAGGAAGTGCAGGCACTGGAATAAAGATCATGGAAAAACAAAAACATTTCATTGTTACTGTTAGGTCTCAGCACACGTAGGAAGCAAAGGTGTGTGTTGACTGGGATTCATAACACTGACTATTAATATCCTAGGTGGCAAAAGCTGCCCCTAGGGTATATGTTTTATGATGGGACTGACCATGCAAGGTAAAGCACCAACAGCTGATTCCTCAGGGAGCCTCTCTTAGCCACAGTTGGCCCGAGTTTTTGATTGATTTCAGCTTTCTCCGGTACGTTTTCATATCTCACGATCCAAACAGAAAACAGAGACAGGAACACTTTAGAGAGAACTAGGCTGTCTGCCAGTGAGCCTGGAAAAGTGCTCAAACTTAGCAGCTACATTTAATTGAGCAGTATTATGGCAGTGGTTATTCAGCCTCGGCTCAAAGGTTTTTGTGTGACAGTAGATGATTTAAAATGGCTCTGCAATGATAAATCAATTCAAACTCTGAAAAACTTAAAGCAAAACATAGAAACAAAATAAATGTCTTTGGTTGTAAGTAAATGCAGCTCTTGTTTACAGAGTGACTGTAATTATTACAGAGAAATAGAACACTGGTAATAGTGCTTTGGAAATCAACTTCTTAAAATGAGCAACTGAAATAAGTTTTCATTTTCAATCAAGTACAGACAAAATTAAAAAGGCTGAAGGGATTCTTCACAACATCACAACCACAAGGGAAACACAGGCTATTCTTTTCAATAGTTAAACTTTTTTTTAAGCTAACAATTCAACTCCAGGCATAAAACACATGAAACAAAAGCAAAGCAAACCTTTTATAGGAATACAGAAACAATCTGGAAGCAGCCTCCACACACACAAATTTATACCTCTATGAGTCTACCTTAATTTTAACTTAAACTAATCCATACCCATTGGTAGCTTTGTCACCTTCTACCTATGCCAATCCTCAATGCCTATGTGCAGTTTCACATAGATTGACCACGTCAGTGAGTAGAAAAACGTGGGACAGACAGAATGACTGACTGACAGAATGACACACTGACAGTTTCCGTGATTATGTACAGCATACCATACCATGACGCAGTCATACCAAAATTTAGAAGAAAAAAAAATTCGTCCACAGGGGGAGCCACAGCGATCGGTCACATTTTAGCCATTTTTAAGCATTTTTTTCTGTTGTTATAGCTCCACCCAGTTGCCAATTAGAGTTAAATTTCTCCAGTCACCTTGAGGCGTCCTGTTCTACATATCTACCAAGTTTAGTGAACATTGATTTGGCGGTTAGGCCTAGATAAGAAATTAGCTCTCTAGCGCCCCCATTTTGTTTGATGGGGTCAATAATGGAGGGGTCCCCTCAGATTATGTGTGGTCATACGCCTACAAAGTTGCGTGGTGATCAGTGAAACCCTTGAGATGTTATACACCTTTATGTGATGAGCCGCGCCCTCCGCAATATTCATTGCCTTAAAGAAGCTCAGTTTTAGTAAGTTTTCCAACTTTTGCCAAGAGGGAACTTTAGATATTGGTCCCTAGATTATGTTCACCGAGTTTCATGCAGATCGCTCAAACTTCCTAGGAAGAGATTGATTTGAAGTGTTTTTGAAAAAATTCAAAATGGCGGAAAATATATATAACCGGAAGTTATGGATTCTTGATGTAAATGTCCTCACAAATATGGTACAGGAGCACACACACACATTTATACTATTGTGCTTGTCAGAACATTGTATGGACTTAAAATTGGTCACTCTAACCTCACCAGTTACTGCAACATTTGTAACCCTAACATTCGACTTCCCTTTAACCTCCACATAAAGTCCCCAAAATAAACAATCAACCTTATAACAGCGTGAATAATGTGTTATCTAATGTGACACACAACCACACACACACATACACACACACACACACACACACGCACACACACAGAGCATAGTGCCTCTCTTTTCATACGCTTTGCAGTCACATAGAGGACAGTGCCAAACTGTACTGTAAATATTTGATCCACATGTACTTGTTGTACTCTCTTCGTTGCTAGAGCGCCTGGAAAGCACCTCCGTACACACTTCAGTGATTAATCTGCCAGGAATTAAAATGGATAAACAAATTCATTGGATAATAGTAACTTGAACTTTTAGCAAAACCCTGGCTTTGCTTCTTTCTCTGACTTCTGCTGTATTTATTATTATATTACATACTTATATTGTAAGTCACACTGGGAAAAGATAAATTATGATCAGAGAAATGTATTTAATCTTTTTAAATAAAATATTAGATGACATCACCTGATATCTGCCTCCTACGGATGACCAAATTCTGCTCTTTTCATGCACTTTGAACCTGTGACCTTTTTTTGTTCCGATTAAAACATAAGGGCGTCCTTTTCCCTTTTCCCTTCCAAGATGTGTTTTACCTGTCAAAAGTACAATAAGAGGCGTATTTATTGCAACAGCTTTGCAACAGAGGTTCCCTTATAATGTGAATATAGCAGTCTAGGCTGGAGCCCAGCTGTCCACAACCTCATATCAGACAGGAAACCAAATCCATGGTCAAAGTGCCAATTTCCTGTGAACAAATAGTACTTCTATTGTCACCATGTACTGTTGTTACTGAAAGATAGAAAAGTAGTTGACAAATCAATCTCAACTCAAGGTTCACAAACTCTCATGTTCTGGAGCTTTGGACTAGCCTTCGTTTGCAGATTGACTTTGCTAAGTTGTCATGGACGTTTAGATGTGTATATATTATCAAACCAAAACCTGGTTTTGGAGGCAACATCAGGGTAAAATGTCCTCAGGCATGCAGTAGCTTTGTGTACAGTCAAACAGGAGTCACAGTTTAGTATCTGGTTGAAGTGATAAGCAGAGCAGTTAAACACGTCCCCTCATTTCGCTGTATAAACCTGCCAGTCACCATTATCATGGGTGTGTAATGAATCTCTTAATAATTGTTGTAACACACACACACACACACACACACACACACACAATGGCTGAGTGCCAAATCCTCATACGATGGATCACATTTCGTGTGTAAAATGATTTATTACACTAATTAGAATGTAACGGAGCTGGGACTTCATTATGGCCCTAAATGTCAGAAATATTAGAGAGAGAATATTAGGTGGTGCACAGAGTGAGAGTTACTCACATTGGCAATTACAGATTGAAAGGAAAATTATTTTTATTGTCTCCAACAATTTATATGCGGTTGTACACACAGTCAAACTGCACATGTTAAAAAAAATATCATCCTTGTGATAAACTTTTTAACCTATGATTTAAAAAGGCATGAGTGGTGGCATGAGTTAATACTCGGGTGAATGATTATTTTCAACTAAACTTTTACTTTTAAATGATGCCACAGCATATGATCTTACAGTGTTTGTAACCAAGGTGGCAGCAATTCAGGTAGCAACAACTGCAAGTCACAATTATAAATGCAAATGTGAAAGTGGCTCATAAAGTTCAATTCCAATGAGCTGCATGTTTGAGCATTGGGTCTGATATCACTATTCTACAGTACTGAAATGATCTGATCTTTAGAAGAGGAAATACGGTATTTTCAATGTCATATTTCAAGGTCAAATAATGAAACTTATCAAGGGACAAAAAGCCGTCGCTTCCTGAGTTTTAGTCACACACACTGTCAGCGTGACGTAGCCGATGCTGACCTCTGACATCCCTCAGGAAAGAGTTTAATTCCCTTTTGTGATCAGTGACATATCATATGGAAAACAGATGTGCATTGTTTCGCAGACCCTGGAGCATGTGTGTTAAAAATAACTACTTGAGAAACTATTGAGCATTCAACATGTCATAACGAAACTATGAGCTAGGATGACTGTCAGTTTTGGTCTGTACCAAATTTTATCGATCCATTTTAATAGTTGTTAAGACATTTCACTCATAAACAAAAATTAATTTTTTATGGTGGCAGCTGTGTCCGTGTAATAGATGCTGAGATATTTCGTTGTATGTGAAGGCTTTGAGCTGGCACCAGAAGAAATGGACAACGGTTCATTAAAGTCAGTAAGACTCTTCCTCATGTACTTCATTTTGGATTTAAGTAGTGAAGCGACTGACCAACAGAATGACAATAGCAATAAGTATACAATGCTGTGGCAATATTTTCTTGTAATATTAACTTGAATGTTAACACAAAGATATGAGGCTTGTCAGTTAAATATTTGGAAGATTAAATGGAAAATGGAAATCCACAATTCACATAAACTCGATAAAGAACTGCTCTTTTACTGGAACTTCAGAAACACAATAATAATGAATATACACGATTGGCTTCAACACTGTTCTCTGTGTGGATAGGACACAACACCACAACAAACTACACATTGAAATTTGATTTTATTTTGCTCACAGGCAGCATGCCTCTATAAAAATGATTTCTCATTTCATCACACACCAAGTATTGGTTATTAAAACAATATCTCATGCTCTAAAACTAGCAGCAGTGGCTGGGTTTCCTTAGGTAAACTCAGGATGCCTGTTATAAATTATATATTAGTTAAAATGAGTTGAATGCTTTGTCATTTGTGAGGCAAGAAGTTCACATCAGGACAGAGGAACGTGAACCATAGTGCGATGCGTAGTCCTTGTCTTTCCTAGGAAATATGTGCTGTATTGACAGAGGGACACCATAGTTAGTAGTGAGAGATATCAGTGGTTAAACAAACAAACTCAGTCTTTAAAAAAATCCAAAGTGAAAGGACATAATGTCACAGCTAGATAAATAAATAAAAATCCCACATCTCTTTAACTGATTAATGGTTAGCATCCTGTTTGTTTGTGTGTGTGTGTGTGTGTGTGTGTGTGGTTAGACATGATTGGGATGAGGACCAGAGCTCCAAAATCTAACGAGGGCAAGATGGTGAACGGCAGGGAGACGCTGCGTCTTCGCTCGAAGGGGGCTGCTACAGTTCAGGAAGTGGTGAGTTTCACACGCTCTGCTGGACAATGACTTCATAACTTTGTCGTGTACTCAGTTAATGACATGTATACACACACACACACACACACACACACACACACACACACACACTGAACTGAACTAAAAACACATACACAGTCACACAGTACGTGTTATTCCTGAGCAATGTCTCTTACTTACTTCTGCTATGATGTGAATCCACAGATCATATCACTTGGGGAAAGTCTGGAAGCAAAAAGGTCCACATTTTAAGTCACAAATATAAAACAGTTGGTGAACACCTTCCAGTAATACTAGATTTAATCTAAAATCTTTGCTATATCTATATAACATAAAGATAAGTGATGAACAATAGCCTGATACATTTGGCTCTTGCATGTTTTGGCATGAGCAATTCTGCTCTCACAGAGTTGGTATCACCATATTTAGAGCGTGAACACAACTAAATTTCCACTGACACCTCTGTATTTTTCCTCTCTGCTCCGCCAGCAGAATGAGTTTGAAGAACAGGCCACCAAGAAAGTGGACGACCTGCTGGAGAGCTACATGGGTATCAGAGATCTGGAGCTGGGTAAGACCACCCACGTAACACTTGGGGGCCTTAAAATAGACCTCACCTTTGGGTTGATGTTTGAATATACGGATGTGAACTGTTGCTGAGCTGATGTTCACACAGAGATCCGAGAATCAGTGGGGTTTACTGTGAGCTGTACTAGACTGGCAAACTGCCGCACTCACTGTCTACTCTGGCATGCTGAGAAAGGCCAACCCACTTCAGCCCTGCGCCTGATTAACGGAAAATTCCTCCTCAGAATTTATACTTGCCCCAAATAGTTTACAATGATGAAATGCATCTCTAGGGAGCAGTTATGTATGTTCTCATATGTGCTGTAATTTAGTATTTTTGAAGTAACTATTTTCCCTCAACTTTTTGGATCATGGAGTTCATGCATTTTGTGTGACTCTTCAGCAATCTGTGCTTTATGTTTGGACCTTGAGTCAAAATGTTGCCATTTGTCAAGGTCAAGAATACTTTCTACACTCAGCATCAATGATATAAGCAGACATAAAAGCAACTGGCAGCATCATCACTAAAAAAAGAATTAAAGTAAAAGAAGAGAGGCTTCTCAATGCTCAACGTCCTGGGATGAAGCAAGAATTTGGATGACATGCGCACTTAAAATTGCAATTACAAGTTTGCCCTTTCCCAGACTTCCAAGGCCAATGGCATGATTTCCAGATGGACGTTTGGCTGTTTGGACCTCATTTGAAATGGGTTCATGATTTTTTTAACATGCTCGCCTGCCTGTTTTATGCTTGGAATTTACCCTATGAACTTTGATTGGTTGCATACTTTGACTCAAATATTTTTGAGGTTGGAAGGTTATGTCCAGTATAATGGAGGGAAAAATACTTGAAAAAATATGATTCACTCTTAAATACAGTTTGTTTAGAGAGACGAAACAACGTTGCTAACAAATGTCTGTTGGTGACCTAATGCAACAACATTCAGCTATATGTAATGTGTCAGTGGGGATCCAAGCTATTCATTTACTCAGATACCTTCAGGCACATGGAAATCTAGCTGCCATACAAACTCTTTTTGAGGTCCTGTTGTCTGGATACACATGTACAAACGGTGATAGTATTGACACTTGAATGAGAGCAGATTTCCAGCGAGCAGTACGCTTTTTTTTTTCATTTCCACTGTGAAAAGTTGTGGATGGTACCAATGGAACCATTCCGTACTGTTCCCATTTTGGTCCCCTCTCTGTTGGGGTACCTAGCACACGCATCTGGTACTAAAAGGTGGAGCTATGAACACTGCAGTCTGTTGATTGGTCAATAGCAGACGGTCACTCTGCTCAGGGCTGAGCTGTGGCTGGTTTTGAAGCTTATGTAACCACTGTTAATACCATGGAGAGTTTTATTAGGAGACTGTAACTATAAAATGAAAGGATGTTTTACTGCCTCTTGCAGTGGCTGTAGTCGGAGTAAAAAAATAACTCAGCGGGCCGACTACCAGCAAATTTAAGGTGGTACGTTAACCTGCAATGTTACTCAGTGCATAAGGTGACGACGTGACTCAATCAACACACCTTAAATATTCCATATGACAACTTTGACCATCACTTTAGCTTTAATATGACATACACTTTTAGTAATGAGTGGATCTAGAAGCATTTATATATATTAATTTTGGGCTCCAGCAGCACTAAACCCCTGAGCTTGCCTGAGAAAGATTGAATGCACAAAGCTGCTATTTTTGAATATCCCATGGAGAGAGACTCTCACTGCAGCCTGTTGTATTTTGTTCCGAAAATGTCGGCATTCAGCCTTGTTCTGTGGATAATTAACGAGGTGCAGACTTCCCTCTACGTCACTGATAATGACAAAATACAGTGAGTGCTGGACGGAGCAGTGAGTGACAACCACCCCGCCCACATTTAAGGGTACTGTTTGCGGTTAAAATAGTCTGATAGTGTGTTAAACATGGGGATTACATTTTGCCTGATTAACCGATTTGGTTTGCTGTGTCATTCGAACATCAACATAACATTAAGATACACAGTGTTTTTGGTGGGAGATTTTGAATGTGGGTATTTCCTGTGCATAAAGAAGTTGTCCGTGCCCATTTTAATGTTAAGTTTCATGTTTGTTAAAGCCCTAATGCAAAAGTATTCCACATAAAGTAGATACTAAAAGTTATGGTACTTACACATAGGCTATATTTGAGTGTCCCGACAAAGTATATTAATGATCAACAGTATATTAACCCATACTATCAGTGGCAGCAGTTCATAAACACAGTGACATCATTGAGGTTCCCATATCCCCATACCCATTCTGGCAAACCACCAATGTATTCATCATTGTGTAAGATTGAAGTACTGTTTGGCTTGTAAATCACATGATTAATTGGCCAATGTTATAATTCTAAGGACCAGAATAGTACGTCTAAATAACTCTGTCTGTGCTTGGTGTTTATGCTTAGGCTGCAGAGAAAGAAAATATACTCGCTACAGTCAGAAGCTGTCAGCATTTGGCTGTAGTAAATCCTGTCCCTTCTTCTCCACAGCAACCACCATCGTGGAAGCGGGCAAAGACAAGAAGAACCCTGATGACTTTGCCGAGGCCTTGGACTCCGTTCTGGGAGATTTTGCTTTCCCTGATGTGTTTTTGTTTGATGTATGGGGAGCTATTGGAGACGTCAAGAATGGTAGAATGTAGACATTTACCATATTCACAACATTGAGAGCGAGCTCTGTTCCCTGGCACATCCTACTGGGAAAAATGTATAGAAGGGACTTATTAATTATTAATTAACAGAGGTAATTCAACCATTTCCCTTTGAACAGTCAAATGACAACAAATTGCCCATAAACAGACATCATCACTCTTAATGTTTTCCTGCAATTTGACAAAATTTACCAATAAACGCAAAACACAGACATTTGCAGTAGTTCTTAAATGCATTTGGACAAAAAAATGAAAAAAAACTAAACTGAACCGTAACTGTGTGTGTCGCTGATGATCTTGTTTAGAAAAAAGTGACTGTAAAATGTATTGGTTCACATAAATACATACTTCTATTTTGATTAAAGATAAAAGTTTATCAAATGTTATAAGGGCTCTCTCCCCATACATATAGACCACTGTGTTTAGGATATGTAAACAATGTGTCAGGAAACACAACTGTCAATCAGCCAGCCATCTAGGAATTAAGGAAGTGAGATAAGCTACAGTCAGTCTTTTTCCTCTGATGAAGGACAACTGGGGTAAACAGGAGAGGAATGGTGAGAACATATTTGTCTAGTTATAATATGTTTTCACACAGGCTGTTACTATGTTTATATAGAACTGGTTTACTCTATTGAAATAACCAGTTTAAATATTCTCAGTCCTCTAAGGAAGTGACTGATCTAAACTTACAAAAAAAAATCTAATTTAAGACATCAATTAAATTCCTCATCTGGAAATGGGATCATCTGTGGATGAAGGTCAAAGGGGTGATCTCCAGCTGATGGTACTGTCCTGCAATTTTAACAGGAACTAAGCCCATATTTCCCATGATAAAAAAAAAATCCCAAACAAATTAAGATAGCTTGTTTGCGTGTCAACCATTTCCTTGGAGTTCCCTGCTGCGATGTTGCCTGAAAAAAATGAAGGTCTTCATGCCCACTAGCATCAAAGTAACTTTGCATTCACTTGCTTCCACTTCTGCCATAAGCTTACAGGAAACGTTTCTGGTTTGTTTCAATAAGAGAATGTAAATACTTGACCAGTTTGTTGCAGTCTTTACTCTTCAGTATCAATATGCTGCTCTCTCTTTCTGTCTCTGCATTGAGGAATCTTTACTGTAAGAAGAAGGGAGCATCAAACCATGTGTTGACTCGACTCGACTTCACTCAGTATTTTTCTGATCGTGATGCTGTCTTTAATCTCTTTGTATATGACCGCGCCTCTTTGTGAAGACCTGAAAATGTATGGCACATTTCACATGTTTAAATTTTAAGTAAAACAGTTGAAACCACAGCTGTTAAGCCTGTCTCTGTGTGTGTGTTCAACAGAAAAGCCCATTTAAAAGATTTAAAGGTGTTTTTGCAAATTCTTTATTTATATGTACAATCACATGCCATTGCTGTAAAGCACATTCAACATTTACACTTCATTTGACAGGATGCTGCTGCTCAGGAGTTAAAGAAAAACACATCTTACTATCAGTGACTGTGTCAGTGATTTGCTTGGTAACTGAGTGACACTTTGACCGGTATGACAGATAAATATGAATAGTTGGGTGACTGAGTGATCAAGAAGAGCAAAAGATGACTCTTTCAGTTTTATTATACAATAAATTATGATCTCATTACAATATCATAATGCAAATATTACAACAGCACAATGTTTGTCATTACACTGCTAAAATGATCAGGCTGACCTGAATTATCCAACAACTAAATCATCCCCCAATGAATCCTTACACTGTTATAGTAGGCTACACACCTTGAAGTCAAAAGTCAGGTAAGTAAATCTGTTTTTAAATGGTCAGTTCACCCAATTTCCCCCAATTTTAACCTTACTTACACTTGCACATAACCTTCTGCACTTTTTCCTCACTTACAGAAATGTTGAAAGTTTTAAATGTAATTTTCCATCGGTCTGAGCAGCACAAATTAACTTCCTTTCACCTTCAATGCAGAAATGTCAGAGGTTAATATCTCAAAATCTTGGCAGTTACAACATACAGCTACCTTCATGGCTAAATACGGATGCACAAAGTGATTTTGCCATGTAGGACACGCTCCTGGCTAAACATTGCTAACCAGGCAGACTATGCTAATGAGCACACTTGCCAATAGGCTACAATTTTAGCAATTAGCTTACTAGTAGATAGGCTACGCTAACGAGTAAGCTTGCCAATTGGCTTGATTATTGTTAACTAACAAAGATTAAGGATAATATTGGTTGGTCACAATGTCGGTCCAGGGACGCAACATGGGGTGTTGATCCAGGAACATATAGCTTCGCAAAATTACTTTGTGCAAACAACAATAGTGGTGTGTGAGAAACGTATATTTTTGGATATAGTTGATCTGATGGTTTGAGATGGGAGAGTCTGACATTAATAACCACACCAGTGACACAATGAGGAACCAGAAAAGTGGTAAAATGACTTATCTATTATATATACATAACACTGTCAAGGATGCTAATCTTAAATCTTCATTTTACAATTACAGTTAAATGTTCTCAGATCTTTATATCAGTAACACTAAATAGCTGATGTCAGGCATTGTTTTTTTTTTTTATTTATTTATCAGGGCACTCAAGCTACTTGCAAATATGACCTTTCATGCTGTGTATTACATCTCAAATTAATACTGCTACATTTTTCTGAAGTTGGTAGTGGAAGACTGTTCTACCACTGACAAATAAACGTATTTTCTGGGTCTGCGTAAATAATCACAATTTAATTTGTTACAACAGTGACATTCTCATTGGCATCCACTTTCTTTTCGTTTTTGGTTTTCCCTCAGCCAAACATGGACGTGCCCAATAATGACATGCATGAGGACTGAACCCGAGGGTCCATTCCAGGAATTCTGAAAAAGTTAATGACTGATCATTTCAAGGTCTTGAAAGTTTGGTTTAGATAGCATGCATCATCAAAACAGTTCACAAATAGAAACTCCATGCATTGTCAGGTATTGAATAGGATGAGTGTTAGATAGGATGAGTGTTAGATAGGATGAGTGTTAGATAGGATGAGTGTTAGATGCTACTGTTGCACAGTTACTGTACCTTCAACAGGTAAGATATTTAAATAATTTCAAAGGTACTTTAAGAATGGGAACAACGAAAGAACAGCACTTACCATGAACCTTAAAAAACAGTTATATAATTCTTTGTGGGTCTAATATGACACTCATGAGCACCTGAGCAAAGTGTTAATGAGCATAATGTCCTGCCAGAATGAAGTGTCATATCAAAACTATCACCTGAATGACCTATCCATTGTGAAAAGCTGTTAAAACTCAAATATCATGAAAGCACTTGATGGAGCAGTACATGTGGACAGAGCAGTGTATGTAGATAGCTTAAAATCTGTTTTAGCTGACTGCAGTGCACTGTAGAGTGGTTGCGGGTGTGATCCATAAGTGTCCAACCAGACCCTGCTCTTTCACGTGCTCTAAATTTAAGTGTCATTGTTAATACTGTTAAACATTTCAGTGGTATGCAATAAAAGAGATTCAAGATTCAATCCTTCCAGATTACCGGTGCAATCCTGCTTCTTATCCTGGTCACAGTTAACATGAAACTCATCAGAGCTTGAAAACAGTCAAACACATACTGCAACACTCAGTCTGATGCAACATATCAAATCCAAGCAATCACGGAGAAAGAGGTGGTGGCTTCAGTGTAGATTGAGTTACGCTTGATTTCTCTGTCTCTCCTGTTTCTTCTTGGGTCAAGGTGCTCCCGATTGAAGAGCGTGTCAACCTTCGGATGGTTTCGCCTATAGACGGGTACATGGTCATGATGGAGCTCCGAGACCAGTCGAAGCGGGGGTAGATTCTCTTGAGAACCGCCCTTCGAAACAGGATGTATACCCAGGGATCGAGGATCTGGTTCCAGGTGGCGAAGCGTACCCATAGCAGCAGGTATCTGATCTGGAGGGGACCTCCGGACAGCACCGTTTGCGCAATAAAGACCTGTTGGTGAAGGGACAGAAGTGGGGATAAGGACGAAGGAAAGAGGGGGCAAAGAGAGGAAGTCAAACAGTTGCAGGGGGGGAAAGACACAGATTACAACAGACAACAAATTACAGTTGAAAGAAGTGGGAAGGGGAGATTAGAAAGTAAGGAACAAGAGGGGAAATATTAAATTGGTTAATAGTGCAGATACACACAGACACACACATACGTGTTAAGTCCACTGAGGGAATGACTAGACTAATTTTGCCATGTCCATTCTGAGGCAGTGGCTGTTGCAACACAATTATCCCCCCTGCTTTACTTAAGCTGCAGCATTTTATGTGAGGCGTAGCCTTATTAGCATCAGGTCACCACTCTCTTGTGGGGGAAAAACATGCTAACAAGCTCCTTAAGAAATGACAAATTGGCTTATTGTTGTCTCTGTTCCAAATTCAGCTAGTGACAAAAAACTGTTCAAGTGTGGTTTACACCCTAGCGTTAGTGTTAAGGAAACCGCTACATAAATCCACTTCATCATGTTAAAAAAAACTGTTTGCATGCAAGTGTTGAGATGAAGTGCAAACCATAGTTTTAGTTTTATGCAAACTTTTCTCAGAGGCAGAGTTGCTCCGGAGCCTGAAGCGTCCACAGACTCACAGTTTTCTGGTGACTTAAATTTTCACAGAAGGTGGCATTTGTGATCTTGCTTACTGGCAACAGGCGATTTCAAGCGCGATAAGTTACTGTAGCAAGGTTGCATCACATTTACTAAGCCTGAACAACAACTCTTGATGTTTAACTCTTATCTGTTGGATTTTCTGCAGCTCTGCTTCAAAGAAATGCTTGAGTAACTACACAAAACTACAATCTGCAGATGGTTAAGCTATCAGGTTTTTGATGAAAAGCCATCTGTGTTAGTTTCAGGGAAAGAAAGCAGGCGCAAGGGCAATAAACAAACTTGACAAAGGGCTGAAACTATTTAAGTGAGCTTTTTATTAACCGATTAGGAATGGAATGAAGCGCACAGAGCAGCAGCAAAATCAGGATGAGACACTGGCTGCACTGCAAAACATGCTCCCAATGATACTTTGAGCTTATGGGTTATGGTTGTAAGCTTCAAGGTATCAAGTAAACAGTGTTACCACAAGTCCATCCATGAGTTTTATGGGTAGGTGTTGAGGACATGCTGAAGTAGTCGGAAAACCACAGCCCAAAGTTACGATGGGGGTGAGCAGTTACTGTGGGGAAGCCGTGTTATTGTAACGTTTCGATGTTTTGGATTTACTTTTTACTCGCCTTAGTCGGGACACTTGACACATGATGTATATCCAGGGGTCAAATATCTGATTGCAGGTGGCCATTCGTATGTAGAACAAAATAATGTCATCTCTTACAGGATCAGCAGTCACCACGCTCATCAGAATATATATCTGTGCAGGGTGTTACACAACTGAGGTCAGACAGGACTGCAAGAAAATATGTGCTCCACTTAGGTAGCTTTGGCCCTTGTTTTACTTTCCCTGATGTGCTTTAAGTATGTTTAGAACTGAAGCTCTGAATTGGCAACACCTAGTGGCTCCATCACCGATGACGGTGTGATAGATGGCAGTTCATGCTGGGGTGAAAGCAACGCTGCACCACTTTTCTCCAGGATAGTCTCATTTTATATTAACACACACTTTACCATGAGAAAACTGAACGGTGCACACAACAAATATACACATAGGGCTATAAAGTTTATGGTGTTATTTTAAACACAAACCCATATATCATGATCTCTTGACATGATCGTGAGCAGTTATCAAAAAGCACTCTGTCTCCAATCAATCAGTGTTTTGATTGAGACACAAGTGAAAAGGGGACAAATAAGAGGGGATCATGGATGGAGATTAAAGAAATATTTCACCCCCCAAATGACCGTATCAATCACTCATCCTGTGTTAATGTTTTTCTCGAATGAATTCAAAAACTGAGAAAATTCTTGATGCACTGAAGTCATAGGGGACCATGTTTAACAGCACTCACGCTCACACAGCTCATGCAGCACAAGTCTCATTTAACCAGTCGTACGTTCAGTACTTTCTAAACACATGTTTGCTAAAAACCTGAAAATTGAATGTATCTACGCTCTCTTCAAAGCCAGACTCCATTGACAAGAATAGTCATTTTATGTGGCTAAACAGGGGAGCTGCAAGTGTACCACTGCCTCGATCTGTAGTTTGTTTGTGTTGGGCCAGGAAAGGCTAGTTCAGTGACAGACTGTCAGCAAAGTGTCGCTAAGGTCTATGAGTCAGATCCTAACTTATTTCCTCCACAGATCTACCCTTTCAACCAAATACGGTCACCTCTGGTTCCGAAAACGTAAGACGACAATGGCCGAAATGCCAAACTCGAGTCTTAGAAACAGGAGTTCACAAACCAACGAGTGACATCACTGTAGCCATGTCCATATTTTTATACTGTATATGGTTATTTTGAAGTCACACAGAAACACAAACAAACTACCGATCGAGGCAGAGGCACACTTGCAGCTCTCCTGTTTAGCCACATAAAATTACTGTTTTTGTCAATGGAGTCTGGCTTTGAAGAGAGCATAGATACGTTTCATTATCAGTTCAGTTTTAAATAGTTTTAGTAAAAATGCATGTGTTTGAGAAGCACTGAGCATACCACTGGATAAATGAGACTTGGATTACGCTGCACTAATTGTGTGTTTGCAAGCAGATGCTTGGATTCAGTTTTGATGTTGTAAAAGGCGGGCCCCTGTGACTTTAGTTCACCAAGATTTCCTCCGTATCTGGATTCTTCATCGACCAGGGGCATGCAAGAAAAACATTTTCTTTATGAATTCAACAGAAAGCAGAGTAAGCACTTGATATACACATGGTCATATGAAGTATTCGTTAAAGTAGGTTGGAGTAAATTCTTCAGGTTGCTTCTACATTTATGACCTTTATACTAATCCTCCAGCAGAACACTTAAGAGATTACGCTCAGGAAGGGCAGCAGTTTATTATATAACTTGGGCGTTTATTTTTGTAGCTTGTCCTATCGGTTATCATAACATCTCATTTAGGACTGTAATTGCTGAGATCTCAGAATGTAGCAACATCCTAAAAATAGGTGAAATTAGATCATTAGATTAAATCAGATGTTTATGCAGGCTGTGAAAAAGTCAACAGTTTCGCATAACTAGCTACGGCCATAATGTTGCTGGTAATCCTTCATTACAAAGAAATATCATGATTGCACACAACTGCAATAACTGCAGTAGGTCAGAAAGACACGCTGTAGAGATGTTTACACTGGACTGTTGGGTTGTGATTCTTCCTTTGCCTTTATTTTCTGGCCCAATAAATTTGGCAAACCAAGGGGTAGTGATGTTGCCAAAGTTAAGTCCCTGTTGTAATAAAGACTTTTACCTTTTAAAGGCACTGATTTCACCCGTGCTCTAAAGCCGAGATGTCTCATCTCAGCAAAGGCGTTAAGGAACTCTCTGATCTGAGGTAAGATCAGAGGGCTTTCAGCTCAACTAGCTAGGAAGCTGCATTGCTAAGGAGAAATGAAGCATACAGAGGGGAAGTGGAGAAAAGTAGCTTAGGACTATCTGATGCCTTATTATGGTTCAAACAATTGAAGGGCAGTGCAGATAAGAACAAGAGCTGGATAGATAGGGTCTGGGTTGGGTGCTCTCCGATACCCGAGAGACCTATAATTCGGTGGACATCGTTCAGTATATGCGTTTAAGGAGACATATGGTGGCAAAGAAGGGATGGTGTTTTGTGGATAGCTCTCTGGTGGACAGTTGCATTCAAAGACATTAAAATTCAAATGCTGAACATGTGCAGAATGTTAGGATACACTTTGGAAAATGCAAAGATCGAGTCAACAGATATTCCTCTTAAGAGCAGCCAAAGAAGGCACATTTGCCCATGGGTCTTATCAGTACACCAAACTTAAAAAACCTTAAATGTTTCAGTGCAAAGATACGCTGAGATAAAGTGGGACTACAACAGGGAAGAGTATGAAGTGTACTTTTCAACATGGGTTTACAATTTTCCATTAAACTGGACTTCAACATATCAGATGTTTGACTATTTATAATGGGCAAACTCACCAGGAGGGGGCACCAGCAGATTGAAGCGATGACCATGATGAGGATAAGCTGAACCATCATCTCTACCTCGTGGTCTCGGCGACGCTGGGTCCCACCCTTTCCGCAGCACACCTTGATCAGGGTCACGACACTCACCGTGTTCAGCAAAAATGACACAGCGATGCACGTCAACCCGACCAGAGAGAAGAGGAGGGAGAAGACCATGTTATATCCCTCAGAGCTGATGTTGAAAAAACACCAGGAGCCAGGCATCTGCATGTGGTAGCTCCCAACACCTGTTAGGGGCAGCAAAGCTATACAACCAGCGATCAACCACACCATGAGCACCATGGAGACTGTCCGGCACTTGGGCATGCTGGTGGAGCGTGCAAATGGGCGGTTGATGCCAATAAAGCGCTCCACTGCCATGGTGGCACCAAGCAGCAGTGGGCATAGTCCGTAGAAAACCATTGACATACCCATGAAGTTGCAGAAGTGGCAGTTTGGATCTAAGTCCTTCCAATTAAAGTGTGTAACATGGAAAGAGATTACAATGGAGCCTGTGACCAGGAGACCCATGAAGTCAGTGACCACCAGGCCACCCAGGAAGACCAGGAAGAAGGAGCGTGAGCGGCTATGTGCCCGCCGGAAGGACTTGAGGAGAGCTACAAAGGCGATCAAATTGGAGGTGAGACCCAGAGCGGTAAAGATGGAGGAGAAGTAGGCCGAGGCGATGGTGGGGAGGTACTTGAATGGAGGGCTGTTGATGGAGTAGCAGAGTGGGGTGTTGTTGGCTGAGGCATTCATGGTGGCCAGCCGGTGTGGGGGTCGTTGATTTTAGATGAATCAGAGGTGTACTGGTGACACCAGTGTGAGGAATTTCATTTCTCTCTTCAACCTCAAAAGTAAAAAGAGAGAAGTTAAATATTTTCATACACAATACAAATGAAATGAGCAAAGAGAAAGAGAAACACACACAAAAACTGTCCAGCTGTTCTTAGAGTTGTTGTTGCTGTTGTTGCACTTCAAATGGGGCAGTTTTCAGGCCATTTTGTTTACTGTTGTGGGTAGCCTAAATGGTGCTTATCCAGTTCTCAGACTGGGGATGATTCCTATTTAGCATCCTTTTTCTACACATACTTAGCTGTTCCCATCTAGGGTTACGTTGGGTTATCATTTTTTTCTTCCTCATATTTTGCCATAATTTACATTGGTTATTATAAAAGCCCTGACACACCAAGCCAACAGTCAGCCACTGGTCACTGTTGGGCCATCAGTGAGCGCCTGTCGCCCTAGTTCTTGCAGTGTGTCCCGCATCATTAGCACTATTTGTCAGTATCCGACCCTTGTCAGCTTTTATTTGGCTGATTCAGCATGTTGAATTGTCATTGTCTGTGAATGAAATCACTCTAATTTGCAGTTCAACTCAGGAAGTGAGGAAAGCAAAGAAACGACTAAAGTCAAGAAGGCGTCAGATCAAAACAAACTTGTTAAACTGGGTAAGATTATGTTTTAGCCATTGACTTCTTTAGTGGAAATGGCTCATTATTATTTTTGTTAGTCAATATCATTTGTTCTTTCAACATTCTTTCAACTGTCTTGAATCCATCTTGTCAGTCTTAGGGTTTCCCTTTTTTGAATGACAAAGACAGACTGCTGCCTCCTGCTGGTATGGAGAGTCATTGCCTCTCATGTAGGTGCAAAACATAAATGCTAGTTGGCTGTCGGCTGTTGTCTTTGCAGTGTGTTCAGGTGCAACTTTTTGTCCAAGACACACGTGACATGAGGCGACGCAGTGGTCGGCCTTCAACATTACTAGTTCTTTGATGGTGGTTTGGTGTGTCTGGGAGATAACACTGTGTTCACCAGTGTATTTGCTAAGATCAGGGGACATGGCTGCATGTATTTGCTATATATTTGCTAGAACAAAGTCCAATGATGCAAAAAAACAGGAGTTAGTCAAATGATTAAACCAACAGTGTAGTTATATTATCTAAAACACTTTATTTGGAGTTAAAACTGAGAGCAAGTTCATCCGAAATGTTGGTGATAATTTCTCATTTTGCAGGAAAACAGCACAGCCACATTAAGTTAAAGCCGAACCTTGAGACCGGGCTGTAAACTGTGACATCACAAAGGACTGTTTCTGTTTCACGGCTTTCCTTTGTTTTCTCTCTCTGACCTGGGGGCTGTCAGATCATCTGACTGCTCCTGTTGTTTGCCCTTACTGACATCATTTTTAGCAGTGTATGCTCCCAGATCTCAGCAATTTACTAATTAAATGCAAAAATAAAACACTATTCTTAAAAAAAAATCTACATCTTAATCCAATGCATCTTGGAGTACAGCGAGTGCCTGTTTAGATTGGACATAAAAACCATATAAAGTCAATGTACCAGCTCAGATACAGCACGTACACAGCACCCACACAGACACAAGCAGACATGGACAACATGGGGCAGAGATGGAGAGAGTGACACAGGGACCGATATAGACGGAGAGTAGGAGAGCTGTCGTATCCTGGCAGGAAATGCAGTTATGTGAACAGTACTGGCAGAGACTTTAACAGGAAATAAACACACAGTGTCACAAACAGACTATGATGTTGTCCCTAGTGGTATGTCCCCAATATACTGCCCGTAATGGGCAGATTATACGTGACTGGCTTCAAGTAAAGTGGAGGTGGTGCACGTTAGGCCAGATATTGAAGTGAAATCAAGTATGGGAAATAAATGTCATTTTCCTTAAAAAAAATATTTGTTTGATGGCGTATCATGTGGGTATTTATATCATCCTCAAAATAAATGACATGGAAATATAAATGTTCCGTGTTAGGACTTGCATACTAACATATGCCTACTAGATACTCAGCCTGTATGGTCTGCACACTGCCTTGTAAATGAATGCATAAGAATGCCGTCACCAACAGACAGAAGGTCATGTGACTGTATGACACTGCAGACAGCCAGTCTGACTCGGCCAGCGGCTCTCACATCAGCTCTCATAAATGTTGCAGAAAATTTCCAAACAGGTGTTATCAGGATAAACTGATCACATATTATGATCTACATAGTTACTTTTTTCCAATCAAAATGTGTGTTAAAATATATTAAAACTTCATGAAGTGACATTCAAAGCTTTAAGCCTGGCTCAAAATCTCCACTGTTATGCAGTCTGAAGAGATGTAATGCACTGTGGGGCAGCTGAGTATGTCCTGTAAGCTCATGCCTCAAATTCTCGCTATTCAAGTATACATCTGGGCTTTTGTCAAGTGCACAAAAAATTTAAGTTAAAAAGCTAAATAAACAAAAAAAAGGATCATGTTTCCATTGAAAAGGTGGGCTGACAATGAATTAAATATGAATCAGAATGAAACTGAAAGCTGTGATAAGTGTTTGGAAGCTGTTAAATTCAATAACCAGAAATCCTGTCCTAAAGATTTTCCACATGGACATTTCTGTCACTTGTCCAATTACTTTCCTGTAAAGGCATTTTCTATTGTTTAGCCTTTGTACATTAACCTAGAAAGATGCAGAAAGTATGGGTAGCACATTTGGTAACTTGATCTAAAAAGCAGACGCTCTTTAAAAAGATGCACGTGTAGTGCATATTTGACTTCATTAGCTGACTTTTCGGCATCCACCATCTGTCATTTTAATATGCTCTGCTCTCATGTTTTCCTGTTAAACTGAGAGACTGAAAACAGAAACTGGAACTGGAAAAGGGGAAAAAAGCACAAGGAGTGTGAAGATGCCATTGTATATTGTACATTGCACACATTACAAGCAGTTCAACAGTTCAACTGCACCACAACAAGCCTGTCCGACCCTTGAATTTATGTCTTCAAAGTGAGAAACAACACGTCTGTTAACAGTGGGGCAAAATTCATTTCCAGCTCGCTAAAAATATGTATTTATGTTGTGTTGAATTCAACATTTTGCTGCTGTTTTATCTCAGTCTCAGTGGCTGATTTGCACCTACGTAAAAATCTTGGGAAACTTTTGCAACTCAGTGGAAATCCCCAGGTGACAAAATGCCCCTGACACTGAACCTGTTAGGAAAGATTTTGTTTGTTTGTTTTTTGACCATACATTTCAAAAGAGATTCTTATTTGATTCTATTCTGGTATTAACAAAGTGGACATGTTAAGAGCAAATTTGCTGCTCCATACATCGATTGCAGGAAATGGACACATACATGTAAAGTCATATGACTAATATCACTTAACATGTCTCAGTTGTGGGAAATGGATACATGCATGGTAAGTGATATTAGTAATATCACTTAACATGCATGTATCCATTTCCCACAGTTGATATATGGAGCAGCACATAGTCATATTAGCCGTGACGGCAGGTTTTGCGTCTAATTGTCACATATTCCCAAACGGCAGAAAATCCAAAGATACATGAAATGAGAGAATCCTTTGCGATAAGCTAACTACACCATTATCAGGTCCTTTCATACCTCAGAGAATACTAAAATGAGAGAGAGGGTACTCGGCGCCAGCTCTTGTACAACCCTGAAAACCTCTTAAGTGTGCCATTAGCCAAAAGTGCCTGTTAGCGTCTGAAAATCAATATGTCATATTCAAAATGGCTTCACTGAGGCAGTCCAGTGGTTTTCTATTCAAACTAATGGGAATCCACGGAATGAGGTGCGTGAACTGCATGCCGTGCAAAATGCAGAGTGTGTGCAAAATATGTGTCGAGAGGTTTCTGAGTAACTGCCGGAATCTTTTTCTGAAGAGAACTTTTTTTTTTTCATCTAAATGCTGAACAGATTGGCTTCCACAGGACACTATTAAAATAGGGTTTGCAGTGTGAAACATGCAACATGTACTAAAACCTTCTGAGACCTCTGGAATAGTCCTGCAGTCCATCAATACTGTACAGTCATATATTATCCGTGTTGGTATTGCAATCCTTTTAATCAAATGTATTCATAGTTAATTAAAAACAAAAACATGGGTTTGTGTTACATTATCAAGGCATAAAGGACAAAAGCTAAAAAAAAGAGCACTAATTTGGGAGATAATAAAAACTAGAGACCATCTTGCATTGGGGCGGCTGTTGCTCAGGAGTTACAGCGGGTTGTCTGCTAATTGGAAGATCGGCATTTCGATCCCCGGCTCCTTCAGTCCGCATGTCAAAGTATTCTTGAGCAAGATACTGAACCCCAAATTGCTCCCGATCCATCGGTGTTAGAGCATATGAATGGTTACTGGGTAGCAGATGGCCCCGTGTATCATAGCCTCGGCCACAATGTGACACAAGTGCAGTCCAATTCCCATTTACTCCAGCTGCAATACAGCAGTCCACAATATAAAACAAATGTGAGTCCCCCCCGGTCCCTTTGCTAGAACCACATCAATTGTCATACTCAGTCATTATTTAGATTACAGCTACACACCTGTAAAATTTTATGACTGCATGTTGCATGGTTGAGAAACTATCACCTTAATGAAATCTGCCCACAGATGTCAGACAGACGGACAGGCAGACAGACAGACGGACAGACAGGCAGACAGACAGACAGGCAGACAGACGGACAGACAGGCAGGCAGAAACACCTGGAAAACTACTCAAAACTGGAAAACTACTCAAAACAGCTGTGATAGTTCCTGCAATAAAAGGTGTCACCAGGACCCCATTTGCCATGATAACACACACACACACACACACACACAGACTCACAAGGTGAAAACGATACCAGCCCTGATCACATTCCTTTGCATTAAGTCTATTAGCCAATGAAGTGGTTTTGACATTGCGCTTTCAGAAACTTCACAGCCTGCTGGTTTAACTGGGTCCTCTTAGAAGTCATTATTTCAAAAACAAGATCCACAATGTCAACCTAACTTATATAAAAATCTTGACACTATATGACATCATTATTCATATTAATATTAGAAGATCTTTGGTAAATGCCAAACTGTTTCTATGCAGTTTATCAAATAGTACAGAAAAAGAGTGAGAAAGAGCGGAGAAAAAGAAAACTGATGTGAATACTGTCAAGAAATCTGTAAAGTTGTTAATGATGCTGACAAGCTGACTACATTTTTGAAAAGGTTTTGGAGCCGACCCTTGTTGACTTGACCCTACATAAAACTCTCTAAAGAAACAGCTGGCAGTGCACCAGTTTGTTTTTTTACATGCTGGGTGCAAAGAGTTCATGTGAAAACACATGGATTGCACTCACTCTGGACCTAAGCCCATATTTCACGCAATATTTCTGCCGCACCAGCCATATTTGTCACAAGGTAGAGAGGCCACTGCACTGACAATGTGCTGCTGTGCCTCGCTGACTTACAGAATTGAGAGAGCATCTTCTGCGAGTGCACTGGGACGGGATCCAGCATCATTTCTAAAAATATAGGGCCAAAGGTTTCAGTTTCTGGCAAACAATTCTGCCACAGGCAACGTGCCTTTGTTTATTTTAACATGCACACCACCAGTGGGAGATAATTCATGAAGACTGGCAAACGCTGACGTCATGAACCACATCTATAATACCAGGAGATTGTTCCCAAGAGAGTTACCCATTATAAGTTGAAGTAAATACTGAGTTTAAGATAATTTGGCGTAAAATTGTCCTTTAGTTCATTTCCACAAAACCCTTTGCAGAGTTTAAATGACTGAACCACTGAAAGTGAAAGTTAATCATTACATTATAGTAACCCCAAAGCTGTTTTTGACAGTGTCTAAAAAATACTGAACTAAGTTAGCGCAACTTTCTTTCAATAGTAAACTGAAAGTCTCTGAAATATGATTTCTTACAGTGACATATTGGCAAATGATGAAGTTTGATGCCAAATACTTACATTTACAAATCTATAGCATCAACACAAAACAATTTAAGTTGACAAAATGCAACTTCTACTGGGTGCCCTGACAGAAAAGAAACCTAGAGTAGCCCTATTTATTCTGAAATAAGTACTGCAACAACTAGAATTATAACATGCACATATCATAAAGTCTCTACTCTGCAAAACTTCCAGTTAATCTCTAAACATTTGTTTTTAAAAGTTGATTTCTGAGGGATTCAAATTCATCTTACCACCGCAGCTGCACTTTCAAGATCCAAGTTTACTCTCAGTTGGGAAGTTTGCAACACTCCATCCAAACCATCTTTCTGCACTTATGGTTTAACAACACAAACAATAGCCACAGGAAGAGGTGGGAAACATATCTCGTACATCAAGTCCCATGTGATGGAATTAAAGTCCTACAGCAGGCTGCAAGCAGTAACCCCTGATCATCTCCACTCCTTTCCCCTGTAGCTCAGATACTCATCTCTTCCCCTCCAGTCGGGTTTCCTTTTGCTCAGTTGGCCCCTCCCCGGAAGACAAAAGGGGAAGGGCTCTGGGAAGACACCACACAGTATTTTAGGCAGAGGAATGAGCAGCAGACAAACGTTGTAAAGAATCAAAATGTAGGCAGTAAATTGTGGAACATGGGGGGAAAGGGCATTTGTCTCATGTTCATTCGGAAATTCTAGTTAACTTATACTTGTGAGTGTGTGTGATGGGGAGGTTGAGGTGCTGTCATGTCAAACTGTAGAAAAGGGTCAGTGAAAGACTATTTAACACACCAAAACACACAGTATGGGACTGAATAGCGACAGTGCTTAAAATGCCAATAAAAATGAAGTTGTGTTATCTTAAAAAGCTGTGTGACAGTAATGTTTGCCTTTGTTGACTTAAGACTTCAGCAAATAGAGTGATCAAACTCATTTAACGACACTGACATTCAATTCAAGGCTATTCAGGAACAATTGGAAAAAGGTGGGCATGCCGTCGACAGATGCTTTTATTTCGTCGGCTTTAAATTTTTTATACTGAATCTGACCTTTACACTGTGCACATAACTGAAAGACTTATTCGGATAGGCATATGCAGAGCAGATGTGGATCATGGCTGCCAAACTCTTTCAGCTAAGCGAAGGCATGTGAATCAGTTACGAGCAGAATCTGGCAGGAATAAAAGTAAAAAAGAGAATCACAGGGTTATTAATGTTAGAGGTTATATTGCTGTCATTTTCTTTGCTGATGAATATGTACAATTCACAAATGTGTATTGAATCTGAGGAAAACAGTCTGTGAATTGCAACTTATGTTGGACAAATGGGAATCAGTGGACATTAAAGGGACAGTAAGATTTTGGAAGATTTAGTGGCTTCTAAGGGGCGAGGATTGCAGACTGCAACCAGTTGAAACTTCTCCTGATTAGAATTCCTTCGGTGTTCATCATTCACAATGTCTTTATTGGGAATTATCTACAGAGGTCTCTTTCCTCTCGAAAATAAATGGAGTCAATAAAACTGGTAAAAGCACTAAATTCCTGTCAAACACATAATTCGTCAGTCAACGTTGTAATCTCTCAAAAAAATCTAAAGTGCTTCTTTTTTACCGAGTCAGAGCTTACCCCTGATGACCTTTCCCCTTTCAATGAAGCCTCTCCCCCCAGGCTATTTTGACTTTCATTAACTTAATTATACTTGCGTGAGGTTGTGGGGTTGCCATAATTCAGAAGAATGCCCTCAAGTGTTCCCTTATTTCTATGGCCCCTTTTTCATCTACTGAATTGTTGGCTTTTATGATAGATGACACCCCGCTAGTGTACAGACTCCGTAAGCCAAATATTAATTTTATCTTTTTTTTCAATCAGTTTTCATCTTCTGATCACCTTTCCCACATTGTTCTGAAATACAACAGTATTGTCATTCTCATCAGATTTTAACATCCACATTTGCTGAATTATGAATGAACTTAAATCTTTAGGTCTACAGCAGTCTGTGAACGACCCATGGTAAGGGCCACACCCTATACTTAGTCCTCTTCTCTGGTTTATCTGTCTCCTTCACCAATCAATCACAAAGCTATCATTATCTCATTTGACCTTTCGCTAAGCCCTGTCCCTTTGTGATGGTCCAACAAGCTGTCGCAGTAAGCATGGAGCTGACACTGTGACTAACTACACTCCCTGAAGAAATATTAGCATATTTTTGGAAAAAAGTAAACAGTGATTCCAGAGAGAAGCAGACAGAGGGGTCTACAGTCTGTGTTTGAAGGATATATCCAGGATGTCAAACTGACTCAGCAGCAACAACAGGTTAAAAAGACAAAGATAGTTAGAAGCTAAAGCCGAACTATAGGCTACAGATCACAGTGTAAAAGTGAACCACCACATCACTGCTGATGCTTGAACCAGCTGTGTGTCATCGCAGTGTGTGCAGGTGAACGGTGTTTGGCTTCGCCCCCATGCCGCCACCAGCACCCGGACCTCCACTGCCGGACGGGCGGGGATCTCCAGTGAAAGTCAACCAATGTTGATCTGCACACAATGCGATGACACACAGCTGGTTGACTATCTGCTTCCCTTCACTGGTTCCTGTACAGCAGGGTGGGTCTTTTCTTCGGTATTATAATCATTAAAAAACATTCAGTAGGCTATATCTTCAGTAGCTAGCTAGCTAAAAATACACTTTTCAGGGTTTGATTTTGGTTTTGGAACCTCTCCAGGTAACGAGTATCATTAATACATGACGTGCACAACATTTAGCTCCAAATCCACAAAACCAGCCTGAAAATGAAGGAAATCTGAAACCATTACATTAAAGTCAATGGAGCACAGCTGTGTTGTTGTCGGACCCTGGTCTGAGCCCGCCCAGTGCTACATTATAATTGGCCAGTCTGCGTCTGGGGGGCCAGACTTAGCGAAGGGTCAATTTGCCACATTCTTCTCCTGCCCGCCCTGTTCTTCTCTGCTCCTGCATTATAAATTCCTCCACTGCTACAAAGTTTGCAGAGGCCTGTGGGGAAGCTCCCATCATTACCAGCAGTAGGGCTGCACCATGTCATGTAAGCACAGAAGAAGTTGTCTTGTTATGTAACAGTACTGTTTCAGCCACCGTTGACTGTCTCATGCCAATCAGAGCTAAAAAACATGAGCCTGTGGCCTCACCATGGTTTAACAAAAATACTAGAGAAATAAGGAGAGCATGCGGAAGGGCAGAGCGAAGGTGGAAGTGGGATAAATTACAGATTCCAAATTCAGAAGGATCTTTTGGTTTAATACCAGCAGGCTGTCGAAACTGCCAGAGCTCAATATTTCTTCGATATTATTACCAAAAATGGTCACAATCCCAGAGTACTTTTTAGTGTTTTCAGTGCTGTCACCTCCTTCACTCCCTCCTCCTACTTAGATCCCTCCTTAAATGTGAAGAATTCCTACACTTTTTTGGACAAAATTCTTAATATCAGAGCAAGTATTATTCCATCTGTAAATAGTCTATCAACTTCCTCTGAGAACATTGCCGTTCTGAATGCCTTTAACTCCATTACTCAGAGCTATTGTCTTTTCTATGAATACCTCCACCTGTTCTCTCGACATTATTCCAACTAAATTCCAACAAAAGGGCACTTCACAGTACTGAATCAGCCCTACTAAGAAAACCTAATGACTTCCTCCTAGCTGCTGACTCAGGTCACTGCTCCATCCTCTTCCTCCTGGATCTAACTGCAGCCTGTGACACAGTAGATCACTCTATTCTCATTCCCAGATTAAAGAAATGGGTGGGGGGTTTTGGTTTTGCTTTAAACTAGTTCTTTTCATATTTATCCAACAGATCCTCTTTTGTTTCTATCAGTACCTCATTTTCTTCCTCGGCTCCCATCTCCTGTGGTATCCCCCAGGGATCTATACTTGGTCCATTCATCTTTTCTATTTATTTACTTGCACTGGGCCACATTATTCAAAAACATAAAATGTCTTCTCACTGTTTAGCAGATGGCGCACAGACACAGATCTACCTCTCCTCAGAGTCAAACAACATCAACAAACCAAATGACCTCAATAACTTTATCCATGACGTCAAATCGTGGGTGGCTGCAAATTTTCTCCATTAGATTAAATCTAGTTATTTTATTTTGTATTTTATTTTATTCTTATTTCTCCTCTTCTTGACCCATTACCACCCTCAGTTAAATCACATACAAAAATTCTTGGAGTCATAGTTGACTTGAAGTTTTAAAAAAACAAATCAAGTCGTAAAATTAAGTTTCATGCCTCTGTGCACCATCTCCAAACTCAGATCAATTTCTGAACAGGAGAAAGTCCCCCACACCTTCATATCCTTCAGCCTTGATTACTGCAACTTGTCATGTTTTGGTATGGCTGAGTCTTGTTTATCGTGTACTCCAAAAAACAGCAGCATGAGTTTTAATAAGGTCAAAAAAGAGGGTTCACATTACCCCCATTCTTGCCTCCAAACACTGGCTGTCTGTTAGCTACAGGACACATTTTAACCTTTGTCGCATAATGTTAAACTATGTTACCCCCTCTGACATTGTAGAGCTCCTTTCCCCATATCACACTGAGAGAGAACCGAGATTGTCTAACCAAACACCTCTGTCTGTGTATTATGGGGACAGGGCTTTCTCTATCACTGCCCCAAATCTCAGGAATTTTCCTCCTCCCACCATCTGAATCTCTGCCACCACTGAGGTTTTAAAGAGTCTTCTTCAAACACACTTTAACTCACTGGCCTTTAATTGTGCATAATGTGATTGTCATTATTCCTGTTACTGTCACAATTCGTTGAAGGTATACGAACAATACAGACAGCCTAGCAAGCCCCAGCAGCCTGTTCTCCCCGATGAGAGCCTGGGAATGAAGCGAGCACTGGATCAACACTGACCATAAAATCACACTCACAATCTGAGTCCTATCCACTAGGGACAACTTGAAAGAGCCTACAAACAGCAAAAATGTAAACACGAATGACAGTGATGAATTATGGTATCATTATCAGTGAGAAACTGTTGTAATGTCTCCGCCCACGCCAATTGCCAGCACTTCAAGTGATCTTACTTCAAGTTCGGGCTGCCTTTTGCCAATTTGAAGACAGAGGCCTGTAATCTCTGATGCAGTCCTATCATTTGATGTTCAAGTAGTAGCAAAAGTGGTGCAATCATCTTCAGCTGTGGCACATTATTAAGATCTAGTGTTTTTTTCTTTCGTATGCTGACCTGGAGACGTGTAAGACATTTATTGGTCTCAATTATTAGAACTTCTTTTATTCAGGGTTTAGCAATCCAGGCATGTACAATCCTTACATACTTTTTTTTGCATTTGTTTCTAACATATATATCTAAATATCTATATCCAAAAACAGGACAAAAGGAAAGGTAACACTTTAAGTACAACACACAGTCTGAAGCACTGAGGTACAACGCGGTGGATGTACTGACTTTACTGTGCTACAGCCTTGCTTTAGGCCAGCGTGGATGTTTTCCTCCGACAAGAACGTGACTGATATTCCCTCGTCTATACCCCATGTGGTAGATGAAAGGGTTTGAGATAAGGAACGAAACGGTGGGTGTCTGAATAACTACAATTTATTACACTTAAGCAATCGTTTGGGCTTTATACACTGGGTATGTGAGTGAGGACTCATGGGAGAAGACAGATGCAGTGCAGAGTAATGGCAAGATTAGAGACATAACACTGAAGCAACTAGTAGACCAAACATGTTTTTTCTCTTGCTATCATATACATGGCTCCACTGTACTGGATACTATTTCAAGCTTAGAGTGCTCAGGTGCATATATTGTTTTGCTGGTGTTATGTCAATGTCATGACCTCTGAGACCGTGTTCACACTAAGCTGGCTAAATCTAAATGTCACATCTTCTCTGTGTTTTGACTCGAAGCTGGCATTTCTCACCCTGGAAAGGCAATGTTTTGCAGAGTGGGTGAATATGAAAAATTCTGTGTCATGTTTACTGCACACAAGACAAACTTAACTTTCCAAAAATATGACGGAAGGCTGCTCAGACACTGTCAGGTGCTGGGAACTGGTGGTGCAACCTGAAAGACACTGCAGCTTAAGAGGGCAAATGCAAATGAGCAAAACACGAGCAAATAGAGAAAACAATGAAAACGCCCCCAATTTGACAACATGTGCAGCATTTAGAGAAAAAACACTGCAAACTGTGAGGCCAGCTAGAAAGCCTCATGTAAAAAAAAATAAAGGAGGGAGAAGAATGTGAACAAGAACCAGAAGAATGATGTTATCACCATCGAGGCAACTTATAAAGCATCACTGTTTTTGGTGACCTCGCTGTCTCCCTGCTGTCACAAAAATGAAATGTCCAGCGGCTTGGAACAAACAGACAAGTTCTGCTCGGCTGAACTTCAGACTGGTCCATTTAGCAGCTAATTGCATTGAAGTTCAGGTGCTAATGTCCTCCGGTTGCCACTCTAATTCCTAGCCTCAGAGCTTGTTGACAAGAAAGATATGGTTTCTAAAGCACACAGTGGTAGCATCCACCCTGTTATCAGCCCATTAAATGGCAGTTATCAGTTGTCATTGGGAGCATGATTTTGATTTTGTACGGTCCTACTCACCTCCTATATTTTCCTCTGTTGCTAGGCGGCAACCTCTAGTTGCCGTAGTAATTTTGACAGGAGCGGAGAAGAATGTCAGGTGACGTTGTATAAGGGAAACAAGTCCGTGTAGGGAGGGGGTTGAAGTGGGTTACTGGGACGAACTAACATAGGATATTCATCTAGGTGACAGGTTCAGTGTGAAACTAAAAGTCAATGTTGACTTATTTTAACTAAGCACAAAGACAAACAAACATGGGACTTTCAGAGACCACTGTTGTATGTAACCTAAGTCACATAACAGACATACTTATTTCAACCCAAACCATAATCTTTTTCAAAACCTAATCAAGTAGTTTTGGGGCCTAATCCTAACAAAACTGCAATTTACAACGTTGGATAAGCACCTACTGGCCCACTAGTAGGTGCAGTTTGCCCCGTCTGAAGCATTATAATGGTAGTGATAACAACTGCTCAGCCATAAGAGACTGATAACAATCAAAGTGGGTGTTGGTGGAGGTTAAAGGTTGTAGGCCTTGTTTGAGACAATAAATTCGTCCTTTTTTATATCAAATTGTAGAAACAATATACTGTACATGCAATCTTTATCTGTATACATAATATATAAAAAGTGAAAATTGGTAAATTGCTTAGAAAAGTAAGAGACCATTAAGCTACAACAGTCAGAAAACACAGCTGCATACTAGGGAATTCCATGTAGTTTAACTAAACCAATATTTGACCAGCGAAGGGGAATTCATCTGGGATTTGGACATGAAAGCGCACACAAAATTTGTATAGGCTGCATATGTTCAATCAACCATTTATTCATTAAACCAATTTCAGTCAGCTGTGGATTATTTAAACTCACACCCACAGAAATGCATTGAAAAACTTTGCACACGATGGCACAGAAAGTACAAAAACATATTGCATAGTCTGTCACAGTGGTTCTCGACTGGTGGTCGCGGTCCAAACGTGGGTCACAGGTCTATTCTGAATGGACCACAAGTGACTCACGAATGGGTCAAGTTTGTATAATACACACCTTATCTTAGAGTACAGTGAATTTCCAGCACAGAGCACAGCTACTTGACAGAGACAGCAAACTAGTTCAACGACAAGGCCTTCGCAAGTATGATGCTGAATGTGTCAAACTGTGTGGACCTTGAACTAATGACTAAGGAGAAATCTGGTTCCCATGGCTCAACCAGTTGGGAACCATTGTAAAAATGTGTGGGGTAGATGCAACATCTTGAAGATAGATTGACACTGAGAGGGTTGAAGTCCCAAAGAAAGGAGACGACATGGACAAAAGGGAGGCCTTCTATTTTCACTTCCTCTTTTATTCTTGAGCCTTATTGCATCATTGTTGAGTTTTATTTAAGACAGCTTTTGTACATATTCTGCTTGAAGGGCTAAAACACAATATCCCACTGACCTCAAGTCACCACAGACTTTGCATGGTTCCCATACATAAAAGATTTAACTCATTAACTGACAAAAGACCTTTCCCGAAACAGTGCCCCAATAAAATCCTCCCTCAGACTTAAAAGTTTCCATTCTTGATTCCAAAATTACATTTTACAGGTCTTTACACAAAGAGCTCTGGCCCTTGAAGGACGGTTTCAAATGAAGCCAGAAACAGCTCACCAACCCCACTGAACAAAACCTCAGCAACATATAACGAGGAAGAACAGGCAGGGAAATCTGGGGTATAGCATGAGCCTCTGCAAGGGTCATGCCTTCCTGATCAGGAGAAATAACCTGCTGACACCATGGCTGACTGTACCAATGGAGAGAAAACTAGAATGTGGAGAGATGCAAGAAACTGGAAAGAAGGAAGTGTTAACTGGTGGAAGAAAACATTAAAGTTATGCAATGCAGGAACTGTTGGCTACTGTTTGTAAACAGTGTAACCAGCAAAACTGAAAGCCAATCCCTGTCAGCCTGTTCTTCATGGCTGTTTGAAGGGCTCATCGCCCAGCTCTCCATAGTGAGTTCACCTGTTCATCCACCTGTGGACTTTTGTGTTGTGGATTGCTTCGCCACTCATCATCGCTGCTGACAAGCCTTTCCCTGTCTATGGTCGGTTTCCACCAGTGTGGCAGCTTCTCCTGTGAGTATTCCTGGTTTTGGATTTCCCGCTCATTTGACATCGCCTTCTGCCTGCTCCCCCACGTTACCATTGCACACTGCTTGCTGTGTGTGCGCGCCTGAACGATGTCGGCAACTCACCTATTTTTGGCTCTGCTAGTCGAGAGCTTTAGACTGAACCAGCTTCCCAGAAAGCTGGGACACTGACTAGTTTGTTCTCTCTGTACTTATCTAAGTGGTGCATTTAAGCTCTTTATAAACGGTTCCGCCTGTCCACAGTGCTGCTTTTGGGTCAAACACTCACCTGTTACATATTAACGTTACTTTGGCACTGTGTCTGCAGTTTCGGAGCTTCCTTTTGAATGCATGCTGCTTATAGTCTGGCACCTGGTAACTACCTTTTTCTTTTAAAATTAAATGCCCATTTGCTGGGAGCAAACAGACAAGTTCTGCTCAGTTTAACTCCAAACTGGTCCATTTGGCAGCTAACTGCAGTAAAGGTCTGGTGCTGCTGTCCTCGGGTTACCACTTTAATTTCTCAACTCTGAGCTAATTGGTAAGCAAGATGTGGTTCCTGAAACAGACACTGGTCATCTGGAGCGTAGATTTCTTGATTTCATAGATTTCAGGTCACTGATTGCTTTTAGGAGAATTGTTCACTATTGTTTGTAAACAGTATGAGTGAGAAGTGAAAGTGAAAGCCAACCCTAGATTGGCTCTGCAGGATGTTCCACCTCGCTATATTTATGTATTTTTTTGGCATTGTGTTTGCATTTTTTCATAACTCCCTGTTGGATGTGTGCTGCTTACAGTGCCTGGGAATGTCCTGAACACAGTAGGGCAAAGGGCAGAAGGCAGGGTCTCTGTGCATAAATACACTGCAACACACCTCTGGTTGGTCCTAAGTGATGACTGAGAGGGATTACCTCTGTACATTGTTTGTTTTGCTGTCTTTGAAAATCCTGCCTAATATATTTTTAAATACTCACTGTGAACAAATCTTACATCACCTATTAACTACAACGCAACATATTTCCTCACTGTGCACATTTAGAACTTAACATGGTCTTAGCGATGGTAATTCATCTGTTTCTATTAATTTTCTGCCTATACTCCTTCTTGCTCCCACTTCTCCTCCCGTCATCAGCACATTTCAACAGTCCCATTTAAATTCGCATACCATATATATTTTTCCAGACAACCTACATACACATATACACTTATCATTCTCAGCACTAAACAAATTACAGAACCTTACTCTCCATACCCGAAACAGGAATCTGCAGATGTCATGAAGGACAAGAAGGCACATCTGGGAGGTACAGAGAACAACCACAGTCTCATCAGAAACACCTTGAAGCACACTCTCCTTTCCTTTTGTGGTTCCTTTCATGCAGTCTAACCCCCTCTGATATCACCATGTACACTTCTCCTCTCCCTTTGTCATTGTAAACTGAATATTGGTTCCATTGTTTAACCTCTGACCAGCCTCAGATCTCCTATAACATTTCATTTTAGTTTACATGCATCAGCGCCTACTGAACCCTTCTGTTCACAGTATAAATTAGCTGCTCGGCACCATTGATCTCTTTGTAGCTTACCCACTCAGACACACTCTGTGTGCCTGTAAGCACCATATCCTAGTTAATCATATTATACTCCACTCTGACTAACACTTTAAAAGGATTCTGAGTGATTTCGTCAACATTATGTAGAATCAGACCTGACCATAGTAGGACACTGGTACCCTATTTCATATCTCTGCTGACACAACAACACCCACACAAACACACATTCTCGGCCTCTCTTTTGCATCCATCCAAGTGGCTTTTGTGCCTAAACATAACCACACATTAAGCACTGTTGAAACATAAGGAAATACAGTGTTTCGATACATATAAAAGTTACATATCCATGGTTTGGAAAATGTACAATGCCAATATTTATTCTGGGAATTAGGTTGCTATTTCTCACTTTAATGACTTCTCAAATTATGATTCTGATGCTGTGCAACATGAGCTATACTTTTTTGTACATAAGTTACATTATTTTTGTCTCCGTAGACAAAGTGAATGTGCACCAACCACCTAGCCGCTAGTAAACCCGGATGTTTGTTAACTTCTCTCGAAAAAAGTCATTTTATTTGTTTGCTCCAGTGAAGCTGCTCCGAAGTAAACCAGGACAGCTGTTAGGGCAGAAAACAGTTCCCAGGCTCAGATGTGTGTAACTTAATAAGTATAAAGCGAGGCAGAAGTGGAAAGTGATTAATGCCCAGTTTTCTTTGAATTAACTTGATAAAATAAACACACAGAATTCAGAAAAAACGCCCATACGTAAACACACACACAAACATAGTACTCAGCTTCTACAGTTGACGTACATCAATCCACAAACACCCGCCCGAAGCATGTGCTTACATATTTACTCTAATGAGGTGTAAAAAACAAATGTAGTGGAAAAGATACAGTACACATCAAATGCACGAGACTGAACTTTGCCTGAACTCAGTCAGAGGCTCATACATACCTGTGGCAAATGTCTCCACACATGCGGCACAGACACAACAAACACATTTTGTTCTTGAAGCAAGGCAGCTGACAATACATCCACTGCGAAAGGCTGACGGAGATGCAGGTGACTTCTTGCAGCCTCCTTGTAGACGTGAATGCACCTTGAAATAGAGCTGAAACAAAGAAGGTCTCCTCTCACTTTGTTCTCATCCGTCTGTGCAGGCATGTTGGAACAAAAGTTTGGAGGCCAATTACTCAGGGTGAAAGGTGTGTGTCATACCGCTAGTACATGGTGATGAGTCAGTCATGGTACTGTCTCAGCTGTGGGAAGTTTTTTCATTAGAATCAGTATCTCTGGATGTGTGACATATTTAATACGTTTCACCGAGCTGCCATTTTGCTAATGCTTGTAATGAGGTGGACACATTGACAGGCCGCATGGCTGCTGGCTGTTTTTGAGACTCAGAACTGTTACATGATACTGTCTTTAAAAGGTGCAGTGTGTAGGCTCCAGGGAGATATATTGGTAAAAATTGGAATACAATTTAAAATGTTTTTGTATTGTGTATAATCACCTGAAAATAAGAATCTACCTTAAATGAGCGGGCCCTTGTCTTTGGAGATCGCCATGTTGCACTGCCATGTTCCTATGGTAGCCCAGAGTGAACAAACCATATACTGGCTTCAGATAGGGCCATTCGCATTTTCATATTGACCACCGTAGTTAGCAGCTCCTCAGCAACAAGCCAAACAGCTTTGGAAAAACACTGATTTTTTAAGTGAAACTGCTTTGTTCAGTGTTTTTACTGGTTTCAGTCACCAAGTCTGTTTGTTTGGAGAGGAGAAGACCTCTGCGGATGATTCTGCTCCCAGTAAAAAGCCTTTTTTGTTTGTTTGTTTGTTTTGACTGGCTTTAATCACCTTGCACTTTCGTCGAAGCAAAATTTGGCCAATCAAGGTGAGAGCACCTGAGCTGTTAAGAGGCTCATGGAGGGCAGGTGTGTGAGCCTCATCCCTCATCTGTGATCACTCCTGTGCACATGCTTGCCTGGTGAGCGGAACAAACCTTGTGTTTTAAATAGATTTATTTGTCGAGGTAGTGTAGGGGCGTGAACACACCCTGAGGTATTTAAGTGTAAATATTGAAGTTGCTGTATTTTTAACTGCAGAAATGACATTGAAGTAACAGTCCAGGGGAAGAGGCAGAGGGAAGGTATGAGTGTCTTTTCATGTAAGACAATGTTTGCCTGTGGCTGGATGAATATTAATGTGTTGTGTTCAATTCACAGGCAAAGTGCTGATCGCCGTTTATTTTAAATTATATTTCATGTTATTGATTGTAAATTGTTTTATCTGTATTTTAGTAGATTGAACTTATTAACGCATGGTTTTATCTGTCAGTGCTGCAGCTGCTGTTTGGCTCCGCTCACAGGAGCAGCTGGTGCAGTGGAAGTTCACCTTTAGTTGTGGTGACATGACGTAAGGTTTGGAGTGTCACTGGTCGTAGTTTGGATGTTTTTTCTGTTGGGAAAAAGCCACATGGGTGAAGTTTCAGCTGGTTGCAGTCTGCAATCCTCACTGCTAGATGCCACTAAATCCTACACACTGCCCCTGTAACTGCTTGTACTTCTGAACAAGCCATACTTCAAACCTTCAAAATCAAGGCTCTAAGAATGGGTTGTCAGTGCTAAATAAATGTTAATGAATGCAGATGTGGAGTTATTGACTGTGTGACCTTTCAATTAGAAGTCTGGTGGTTAAAAAAATGCCATCAAAACTTAGATTAAATCCAGACAGCTGCCAGTTGTCCAGCAACAGCCTCTTGAAGTAAGATTTAATCCCACTCGCACTGGAGTCACTGAAGTACACTCACCAGCCACTTCAGTAGGTACACCTGTTCAACTGTTCGTTAAGACAACTAGCTAATCAGCCAATCACGTGGCAGCAACTCAATGCATTTAGGCATGTAGACATGGTCAAGACGACCTGCTGAAGTTCAAACTGAGCATCAGAATGGGGAGGAAAGTTGATTTAAGTGACTTTGAACGTGGCATGGTTGTTGGTGTCAGACGGGCTGGTCTGAGTATTTCAGTACTGCTGCTGGGATTTTAAACACAACCATCTCTAGGGTTTTCAGAGGATGGTCCCAAAAAGAGAAAATATCCAGTGAGCTTGTTGATGCCAGAGGTCAGAGGAGAATGGCCAGACTGGTTCAAGATGATAGAAAGGCAACAGTAACTCAACCACTGGTTACAACCAAGGTCTGCAGAAGACCATCTCTGAATGAACAACACTCTGAACCTTGAAGCAGATGGGCTACAGCAGCAGAAGACCACACCAGGTGCCACTCCTGTCAGCTAACAACAGGAAACTGAGGCTACAGTTCACACAGGCTCACCAACACTGGACAATAGAAGATTCCCTCATCCTCTGATGGCTACGTCCAGAATAACATGCCATGTCACAAAGCTGGTTTCTTGAACATGACAATGAGTCCACTGTACTCCAATGGCCTCCACAGTCACCAGATCTCAATCCAATAGAGCAACTTTGGCATCACGGATGTGCAGCCAACAAATCTGCAGTGTGATGCTATCATGTCAACATGGACCAAAATCTCTGAGGAATGTTTCCAGCACCTTGTTGAATCTATGCCACCAAGAATCAAGAGGGTCCAACCCGTGACTAGCAAGGTGTACCTAATAAAGTGATGGCTGAGAGTCTACTGTAGATGGTAAACTGAACAGAGTGACTGAAGAGGAGCGTCCTTTTCCTTTTATGACAGTGCTCCAATTTATCTTCCCCCTCTCAGGTTAATTTCGATTTAGATCCTGGAGCAAAACAAACTCCCAGACGAAAACAATTAGATTGAAAATTCCTTTCAGTCATTATTGCACTCACGTTAATCCAACAGCTCAACTTCTCAGCTACTGTCATTTAAAAATAACTTTGTAGGCCCACCAGAGAGCTGTTCATAATGCTCTCCTGCCCCCCGACCCAAATAGTCTCACGCTCTCACAGTTCATCAGTGGCACATGGGCCAGAATTAAGAAGTCCACATGGTCGTTAGAACAGAGGAGATTGTACTCATTTCTTTAGCGTAAGCTTTCACATGAAACATGGCCAAGCTTTGCTCTCCTTATCTCACCGTGTCTTAAAAGACCCAGGGTACTTAATTTTAATTAAAGCGTATCAGCCAAAACAAACGGCTAAAGAGAAAGGCAGACAGCTTGGATCCCATGCAAGAAAAATTAGGAATTCAGTGAGATCAATGAGGAGTTTGAAGGAAACAATAAAGTTATGACCCAGAGTGTGTCACACTGTAAACATTAATTACAAAACTGCATGCGTCTGTATCTCTGTCCTTGCTGTTTTGTGCCCTTTGTCTGTTTACCTGATTGTTTCTCCTTTTTTGGTGTTGGTGTTGTTTCTTGTTTCGTTTAAGACAACTTTTTTTCTCCCGCTTGACTTTCAGTTGCATGATAGTACCTCTATTGTTTACTGTTGCACCATTGTTGATCGGATTCTTTGCTATGTCTTTGCATATTCACCGTCTTGTTTTGTACATTTATCTTGTGCAAAATCAAAAAAGACAGAGGGATTATTAGTGACCTTCATTTTGGCTTCTATGTACAGTGGCAGCTGCTGTAGTCTCAAAAAACTTTTGTCCGTCTTGTACTTGTTACCCTTTTGGACTTAGCAATTTTATATTCATTCCACTTACCCTGTTGGAGGTCACCGGTGTGCTGGAGCCCATCCCAGGTGACACTGGACGAGGGGCAGAGTACACCCTGGACAGGTCACCAGACTATCACAGGGCTCATTAACACCTACGGCCAATTTAAAGTCCTATCCTGCATGTCTTTGGACTGTGGGAGGAAGCCGGAGTACCCAGAGAGAACCCAAGGACCTGCGAAATCCGCACAGAGGGCCTCACCCACTTTGGGTTCGAACCAGGACACCTCTTACTGTGAGGCGACAATGCCAACCACTGCACCACTGTGTTATATTGTACACACCAAAGTAATTGTGTTCTGGGATGTCAGCAGTTAATGAAGCTCTGAGCTGCAGAAACAAAACTAAAGTGGCAATTAAACCATGGCTTTTCATTAAGAACACAACCAGCGTCCTTATGGGTTCTCCCCAGCACATTACCCCCTCTTAAAGTTGCACTGGAGCAGCTGAGACACTAGAGGGAGAGAGGTTTCTTCACTCTGGGTGAGTTCATCATCATGGCTTGGACTCAGATATTAGGCACGGTCCATCCCAGCAAACAAGTTCTCATACAGACAGAGCTGCGTTTTGACAAGCCATGATAGAGGTCACGCACCTCCTGAAGTCTCATGCCAAATGGTTGCTCAGCTTAGTTCATGGCTTCATAATGACATACACTGACTTTGCCCCTCTAAACCCATAAAGGCGACATAAAGAACACAGGCGGAAAGCCCTGTCCATTACGTGGTGAAGTTCAGTAAGTGTAGAGGTTAGTGAACGCCCTCTTTTTACAAGGCTCATATTTGTGGGTTAAGGCCCGAGTGGCTGACTTAGCATTATGCAAATGTCAGGGTGTGGATCCACTAGCATGAGAGGCTGACCATGTAAAGCCCCGTTAAAGCGCTCCACCTGTGTTAGTAAAACTAAAATTATACAACATATTCATCATTTTTCAGCCTAAATTCAATTTCCCAGCTCTCCACTCGGCTGGAATGTGATTTAATTGTGCTCAAATGGACATGTTTACAGGGAGGCTTTAATGGTTCCACCGCTGATGGTTTCATGTGTCCTTAATCATTACTGTAAAACTCACTTGAGAGCGCCACAGAGCAGATATCACTGTGGTGTTTAATTCTCTGCCATCATTCTTACGCCCTGCTTTCCATTACAGAACCATTATCCCTGCAGTTCTGAGCCTAGTCTGTGATGAACTCAACGTTTTAGCTGACATTTGAAACCAAAGGCCCAAATTAGTTTTTTTTAGAAACAAGTGTAAAAGGACAGTTTTCTCAAGATATAAGACTTTCCTGTTTGAGCGTTTACTGGAAGTTCATTGCTCTTGGTGTTTGTGGGCCATGAATGGTGACTGTCTTTAAATCCAAGCCAAGTCATTATCTGAAGTCATTCTTGCCAGAAACAATCCTTTTCCTTGTATGGACATATGTAATAAAAAACATTAACAAGACAAATGTGGCCTTCTACTCAGCCACGGGGGCCAAAATAACAGCTCACATTTTATACTGGATCAAAACATCACCAAAGAATGAGAAGAAATTGCGTTGTGTGCAATATTTCAGTGTGAGACTCTAGAAACAGGTTCAGCTACTTTGTAAATAATAGAAATTGTAGCACTATACGCTACAAGTGTTAAACCTGAATACAAAATGAGTAAACACTTGAAAAAAGGAGCCTAAGGCACACTTGAACACCCGCACCAAAACATGTCGAATAGCTACAGGCAAACAAAAGTTTTTTAACTTGGTTCTAAAAAAAAATAAAAATAAAATGAAAATGAAAAAAATCAGTCGTATTCTAATTTCCCAAATCAAATTTATTTGTCAGCAGTGTTGACCGGTGGCAAATCATCATTCATGGTCATGGGAAATGAGGAATCAGTCCTTTAAACTTGACAAAATAACAAAAAATAATGCGATAAAATAAAAAATTAAATGAAAATTCAAATTAAAATAGTAACTAAAATCAACAGCTCATCAGACCAAAACAAACATACGACCTAAAAACATAACAAACAAGCACTTTGCAGATCTGGAGTCTCATTTGTAAACACTACGTACGCACAAAACGATGCCTGAAAGAGGACCAGCATTGGACCAACATTGACCAATCAGTCAGCAGAGCCATCTCCAGAACAAGGCCACTGGCATGGCTACGTGTTGAATGTAAACAGAGGACTGGGAGAACTGACAGCGCAGAGAGAGAGAGAAATAGAAATGGTGGATGAGGTAAGGACAAAGTGAGTGAAAAGAACAAGACTGAGAGGGAGAATGAGAGAGTATAGCCCCTCTTCCCTCTCCAACAGGAACCGGTTTTAATAGCAGCAATCAGTCAGTGGTAGAGCTCTGGCTGGAAACACCGAGACAGAGGGGACGGAGGGGAACACAAGACAGATTATAGGAAATAACAGCACGAAGGGAAGTCGTGTCACCGTTTACTGCTGGCAGATACTCAAATAGCAAAGGGGGGAAATATGCAGCACTTAAAGTACTCCTCAAAACTATGCATGTTTCATACACTGCAGAGGGAAACTTATTTGTTTTGGTCAAAGTACACTGCTCAAGAAAATTAAGGGGACACTTAAATCACACATCAGATCTTGATGAATGAATTATTCAAGTTGATAGTCTTTACTGATGTTGAGAACAAAAAAAAACGTAACAACGGTCAATGGAAACCAAAGTCATCAATCCACTGAGGGCTGATGACTGATCCACAGCAACTCATGATGTGACACTGTAGTGTGTATGGCCCCTGTGTACCTGTATGCACTCCTGATAACATCTGGGCATGCTCCTGATGAGTTGGCGCACGGTGTCCTGGGGGATCTCCTTCCAGACCTGGATCAGGGCTTCAGTGAACTCCTGGACAGTCTGCGGCAGTACTTGATGGTGGTGTCAGATGCACCGATACATAACATCCCATAGGTGCTCAACTGAGGAGAGAGCAACTGTCTGTGGTCGCCACATGTAAAACCATTCCCTTCTTGGGGGTTGTCTTGCTTCCGCCTCTCCATTGCACCTGTTGTCACTTTCATTTGCACCTAAATGGACAGACTGATAACCCTGAAGTTTAACTGACTTGGTGATATACTGTTCCCTTCATTTTTTTGAGCAGTGCATATATCTAAATGCACAAATTCCATATGTTGGTGTATCAAAATTAAAAGTGCAAGTCAGTGATAGATGGTATCACTAAGCCTATCACGCCCTGATGTAATCAGCATAAAGAAAACAAGAGCCTCAGGAGAAGACAGTGCATTTCAACACATCATCTACATTAATCTCTGATTTAATTGAAGGAAAATTGGTCTTCAGTGTGTTTATGAGAATGGTGCTGTGCCACATAATGTCCTGCAGATGGCAGCAAAGTCTTTTGAGAGAGCAGGCCTGAGTTTTCTTCAGTTGGGGAAGCAAAAAATACAGTTTAGACAGGGTGAGTGCAATATTATTTTTAAGATGTGAATCTATCTATCTATCTATCTATCTATCTATCTATCTATCTATCTATCTATCTATCTATCATGTTAGTGTTTCTTTACCTTGTGCTGCAGTCATGATTGTGACATACAGTGATCATGCTATGACAGGTAGACGGAGTGGATCCATCACTTGTACTTGGAATACCCTGAGGTGGGAAGACATCCTGCTGTCTTTGCATGTATTTATTTATTTATTAGTGCTCCTCGGCTGCTCGTTTACATCATCAAGAGCTCCACGCGGCTCTCCTCCTGCTCTCTTCCTCTGTGAATCAGTAGGCATGTAGCACGGTATCCCTCTGACACCTTTACTATTCTGGCTGCGGTTCAAATGTCAGTAAATCTCTTATTATAAAAGACGGCCATAAACACCTAATGGTCTGGCATGAATATTTTAGAGCCCTGAATGCCGTACAGAAATGACCTCTGGAAACCCACAACCTTAGCAAGGCACATCTCCGACAGATAACCTCTGCGGCCGGTGCAACTCAAGGCCCCTTTTTCTGGTTCTTTTGGCTTTTTGTCGTGGCATGATTGGATTGATTTGTCATTTGCAACAGAAAGAGCTTGGCCACGGGGCTGTGGATAATCCAATTTATCGCTTTGCCATTTATTACAAATTTCTGTGGCTTTTGGGTCCACTGTCACATCGATTCGTTGATTGCTTGCTTAGCTGGGTCCTAATGAGCTGCTGTCTGAATCACTGCATAATCACCGCCCTAATTCACTTCCTCGCCTGCCCTCACACTCGGTCTGCTGGCTCGCCACTATTAGAAAAGAATGGACTGAAACACAGCTTTCTGAGCAGACAATTAGTAACATCATCCTTGAAACAGGGTGTCATTCAGCGTATATTAGCCTTTAATAAATGACAGTCCTCTTGTGATTAAGCGGAATGTTGTCACAGATTGGTGTTTCAGGTGACGAGGAGCTCGTTGGCACGTCGGCTGCAGCTGATGCACGTGTGAATTAAGTGGCCATGAACAGTGAGGTCTTAGGAGAGAGGACTTGAAATAATGGGATGGTTCACCAGAGCACCGCTAGATTCTCTGGTCTAAATATTTAGATTACAACCTTCAAATTACAATGTAAATACTTTGTGTGGATGGGATACCAATTAGATAATTACTGGGTTGTTGCTGGTACGTGGGTGGCACAGTGGTGCAGTAGTTAGCACTATCGTCTCAGTAAGAAGGGCTCTGGGGCTTGCATGTTTCCTCCATGTGGGTTTGCTCCAGCTTGTGAAGCATGAATAGTTGTCTGTCTCTGTGTCAGCCCCGTGATAGTCTGGGGACCTGTCCAGGGTGTGCACCGCCTCTCACCAAATGTCAGCCCTGTGAGGCATTACCAGGAAAATGACTGAATGTTACTGGTAGGTACAACAGAGTAAGTACAGGAATTAACACAAACAAGTTATTGCTTAGGCACCTGCCTAGAGCACCACCCACCCCTCCATATATATTTTTCTGATTAAAAAAAAAATGGTACAAATGTAGAGAGCATTAAAATAAGACGAAATGTTAAGGCAAACGACATCCAGGGCGCAACATTTAGAAAAGAAAATCTAAGAACTTTGCAAATACCGATTCTTTTATTGTTTGGTATAGGGGTGGGGACTGTCTAGGGCAGTGATTCCCAACTGGTCCAGATTTCTCCTAGTCATTAGTTCAAGGTCCACACAATTTAACATAGTCAGCAGCATACTGTCGTTTGGCCATGTCATCGAGCTACTTTGCTGTCTCTAAATAGGTGTCAGTTATTCACTCACTCCACAGCAGGAAATGGCACTTCAATATAAAAGCTCTGTGCCAAATGGTCAGGGAACTTCAGAATAAAGTGTGTTTTTTTACAAACTTGAAACTTTCGCGAGTCACTTGCGATCCATTCAGAATGGACCCTGGACCCACTTTTGGGGTGTGATCCACCAGTTGGGGACCACTGGCCCAGGGCACTGAACATGCTAGGTGCAGCACTGTCAATACATACTTTGTAATTACTTTGAAAAACTCAACTGTTGAGCAAGAATCTGTTTTATTTTACATCCTGTGTACCCTGCGATTACAGTAGAGCGCGGCTCGGGCCGCATTTTCCTGACCGAAGCCGACCCGAGTCCGACAGACTTTCTGATTTTCAAGTCCGAACCCGACCCCAGCCAGATGCATTTTGTTACCTGACATAGTTATTGTTATCATGGTTACAGCTTGTCTGTGTTGTGTTGCGTTCAGGCTTTGTCACACAGATAACAAATCCCAGCACTTGAATAGGCCATAGCACAACACAGCAGCATGTCAAGTGGGCCGAACCCGAGCAAACTATCTGATCCGACCCGACCAGTTGAGTTCTGACGGGTCCGGTCGGGCTCGTGTCGGGTATCCACACTCTAGATTACAGTACAATTGTTGTTGAAAATTATTACCCCCTAACACCTTACTTTAGTTTGGGTATCAGGTAAGTATGTCATTAATACTCTGTGTATACTAACTTGTCACATAGTGTTAAATAAACACAGTTACGTTCGGTACCAACATTTTCCCTTCCATCACATATCTGAAGACAGACGAGAGAGCAAATACCACCAGGTGAAGGTTTACCTCTGCACCAATATAAGCCTGTCTGGGTGGCATTTATCGAGCTTGAAGAGGGGCTTAAGGACCCGCCGGGATGTGTTTGTGAAGAGGCTGGTGGACAAATATAGGAGGGAGCTAATCAAGCCATCTATCAACAAACAAGTGCACCATCTGTGTGCTTCATCACTTTCTCAATGCAGGTCCCAGTGTAATGATTGATGTACAAAATGCGTGATGGTGCAATTGAAGTATTGTAGTTAAATAACTCTTTATCAGCTATTTGCATATTACAAACAGGTTGGGATATAGGTGCGGTGGACAGAGATTCAGACATCCAGTTGAATCACAGCCAAAAATCACAGGCAAGATGGTTTTCAGACAACATTTCTTTAATACAAAGTCAACATATCTACATACACAGTGGCTTTAAACCAATTATTGTTTCAGTTAGAAGTAACAGTTTGAAAGTGATAGCACTTGGCCCTCATACAAAGGAAAAACTATTTTGCTGAGTTTGGGTTCTTTTTCATTTCGTCGGTATGTACTGTATATGTTCTATTCTTTTTGATGTAATTTTTTTGTTAGTGTTGTTTTTTTGTTTTTTTTTGTTAGTCCCCTCCCTCCCGCTCCCCCAAATATTCTGCAACATATTCCAGTAAATTTGGCGTCTGTTTTTCAAAAGTCTAGCATCTTTACATGAAGTCAAAAGAGTAACACATTGCACAAGCTTTCCAAAGACTTCCACGGATTCAGTTTTGGCATTTTGGGCCATTTACTACGAGTCTTTTTTCGAGTTCCAAAAGACTTCAGGATTTTAGTTCATTATGAAACATCTCAAGGTTCCCACTGTTCAGAAATGACGTGCTGGAAATGTGAATTTGCAGCAAGTTTTTGGTTGTCTTGGTCTTCCCTTGGTTGCATCGCACTGCTCTGTTTCATTGAGTCCTGATTTCTTTCTGCATCCCACAATGAAACATGGCTGAACGAAAAAAACAAAACAAAAAAACACAAAGTATGGTTCTATACAACGTTTAAAAATGCTCTCGGGGAGAAAATAAATCAACATGTCATGTTGCAACTGAACTACATATGGCCTTTAGCTTAGCTGCATTTGTCCATCAGCCAGTGATATATTTATGGATAACACCTTGGCATTTTAGGCAGTTGGACAGCTGGGGATTTTCAGGGGATTTGTGGAGAACTTTTAAGGAATGGAAAAACACCTTTGGGTGCTGTTGTTTCTCACATTAGTGGAGACAATGAGAATCTACACCTGTGTAATCCCCATTTTGTTAGAATTTGAGACTGGGGGTCTAATTATTTAAACACAATCAGTTTCTGTAGCTCCATGGTGTGACAGAGGAAAGTCCATCTTATCTCCAGCAGACCCATGCTAATGCCGGGGCAGGAAACAGTTCATGTCCACCACATTGAGAATAAGGATGTAGCAGGACCTTGAATTGATGGTTGATTAGCAATTCAAATGGTTAGCGAATGGACTAACTTCCCATCCTCAGCTAAATTATACCAGCAGAACACTGATGCTGATTGCATGCCCTCATTGAGGCTATAGGTGTGAGAACAGGAGCTGGCTTGTTTCCCAGTTTAACTGCTAGCAGGGGAAATTAAAGGCAGAAAAAAAAAAGCGAGTGGTAATTAAAGACCAGGGAGAAGGGCTGGAGAAAGAACATTTCGGAAGGAGAGAAAACAGGCTTTACAAACACCAGGAAGTCGTAATATGAGCAGAACCTCGGTCTCTGTGATTCTGTTCCCGCTCAACGTATGAGATTTTTGAGGGTCAAATGATACAAATACATATAATCTATATATTTGTTTATTTACAGGTATATTCTAGATCATAGTGGATATCTAACAAAATGAATGACCACATTATGTCAGAAAATAACAAAAGTTAAAAAAAAAAAAAGAGAAAGAACTGAAGAGGATTTTCTCAAAAACCGTGAGGGTCGTAGTCTGTACATGATCATACAAGGTACAGCACGTCGAGTTGGGCTGATATAGCAAGTTCAATTATGAAATTTTTGATTGATTAGATATTTTTTTTCAACCAGTTCATCATTCAACAGTTGCTCAAAAATAACTCAAAAAGAACACTAACGCCTACAAGTTAATGATAATAAACAATCTCAAGGTTTAAAAATGGCATCTCCTCGTCGGCACAGGATCTACCCCGGGGGTAGAAGTTAAACATCGGTGAGTGGAGGCAGAGGATTCAGGCGTAGCGCTGACATCGCCTCTGCTTTTTCCTCGAGAAACGCACAAGGTTTGTGAGATTACAAAAACAAACAAACAAACAAAGAGAAACCAATAAAAAGTCATATTTTCAAACATGAGCACTGGCTGGTATAAAAAAAGATGATGAGGAGAAAAATGTAATTAATACTAAGTGTTTGGATATATCTTTATATTCTGCATTTAAATATATATGCATGTGTGAGTGTGCAGTATATATATATATATATATATACATATATATATATACATACATACATATATGCACACGTACACACAGACATGTTATACTTAACATTTCTACAGTGAAAAAATAGAATGTCTTTTAACGTAATATGAACAAATAAGCATTTCTCTTTTCCTGCTAATTTTAAAAAATGTGATACAACATCTCTGTTAAAAAACTAAACCAAAAAAAGAAAATAAAAAGTCAACTATGTAATGTAAAATAAGTCGTCATAATACAACAGTAATGTTTTCATAATGTTACAATAACAATAAGGCTTTTTTGGAAATAAGAAAAGATTACACACAGTTCTGTCCATCGCTCTGGTTTTTGTGCACACCTGTCGGAAACCTCCACAGAGTCCGTACACTCACCTGTACCAAAGCACTGATCTCAAAATGAAAACCCGGTAATTTCAAAAGCTCGATTTTTTTTTTCTTATATTTTTTTTTATCAGACACATTTACATTAGTGCGTCAAATCCAACCTGCAGTTGTTTTTGGGGGTATTTGTTTCAAGTTTCTTTTTTCCTTAGGGATGTGCAAGTAACTTGTACCGAAGAATTTCATTATCACATCATGGCGTCGAGATCCAACATGGCTGCCTGGTCTGGCTGTATCGCCCACAGAGACATCATCTATAAAACGGAGGACAAAAAACCAAAGCAACTACTTCGTTTATCCACCTGTTACCAAACACACATACAGTGGAACTAAAGGCCAATTTTTCAACCACATGAACACACAGCTTTGTAACTGCAACAGGCCTCTCTGCCACTCTCGAGTGTCTTAAACGATGATGATTATAGAGGAGGCTGGAGAAAAAAATGAGGTGGGAAAGACCAGTGGACGATGTTGTCATGTGGATGCGCTTTCAGTCACGCCCGCCTCGGCGCGAGCGGTTAGCAGAGCTGGCATCTTTTGTTTCGTCAGTTTCCTCTCCCTCAAGAGTCACACTTACAGCATACACGAGATAAGCAGCATGTTTGGTTTTGACAGAAAGTAAAAACAAAAAAAGAAGAAGAAGAAAAAAAAAGAGATAATTCCTCATAAGACAAAAAAGTTAGAAACAATGATGATGAGCGTTGGTCACTGTACACAAAGAAAGCCCCGACTTTGCGGGCGATCCTTGTTTGGTTGTTCCGTTTGTTCCAAAGCTTCTCGCCTACCAGATTAATCTCTTGTTCAAAATGGTGGATGTTAACACCGAAGCCCCATGATGCAATGGTTCCAAAGAGAGGAGTGATTGTAAAAAATCATGGGACACGGTTGCCATTTCTCCCACCTTGACCATCCGCAAGACGAACCAGCCGCGGCTTCTTGCAAGAGCCGAGATCCCCCCCCCCCTCCTGATTTCTCTGGTGACTGAGACACGAGACTCCTGGGGCACTTCTTCAATACACTGCAGTACTTTTCAACATCACTGTGGTTACCTGGCTTGGGATACTGAAGTTCACAATTCATGAAGCTAACTGATCTTAAGATATGTGGTGCTGCTTTCTCTCCTACAGCCGCTGACAGCGCCGCCTCTAAGCTCGTAGCGCTTGAGAACAGGCAGCTGTGTGATGTATACTTTAATAGTTGAGTGTTTTTCCACACAAATTATGCATATCATTAGTGGGACAGTGTAAAAAAACTCAAGGTTTATTCAATGCTAGATGGTAGTGTTCTCGTGCTAGTTAGGTTTCCGCTGTTTATATTTTTTCTTTTTGTCTTACCAGAGTTTGGGGGAAAACCGTTTGTGTTCACACAGGCAACCACAATTTGGTCATTTTCTCTGGATATCACTCACAAAATGTGTTGATAGAAATACTTGAACCCCCTTTTACACCCAGGCATATCAAAAAAACAAGAAAGTCACCCCGTCTTGGCTACATCCATCTGCCTCTCTTTGATTTGTTGCCTTCTCCTTCATTAACTGTTGCTTGTTACCGTTGTATCACGAAGATATTTTTGAGAAGAGAAATGTCCACGAATGTTTACAATGTCCTCCACATTGAAACACTTGAGGTAAGGTAAGCAGTCTGACGCTTTGATCGATTCCCGCCCCACAGCTTGAGCCACAGCGTCTGGTTCCTCTTCCGGTGAGGATTTTCTTTTGTTGGTGATGGGCAATTTTCCCTTGCGTCCTCACGAAGGGTGTCTCAATCGAATTGGAATTACTCTTCACTGGTTGGTCGGGCATCCTGTTTCTTAAAATCTACTTTGGGATCCTGTTTGGTGTGTCTGAATTAGAGATGGTGTTATCGTCGTCTGCTGTTGTCGTTTCAAATTTCAAAGTTTCTATGGCTCAGGAGACTGTTGAGGGGGGGCGACAGGATTCTGGGGGGAAGAGATGGCTTTTTACGTTGCATAGTGATCAAAGCTTCCTAAGTACTCCAGAGCTGCATGATAGCAGAATTGGTACTCGTCCTGTAGGAGAGAAACACACACATACAAGAGAAAAGGCATCAGAGAACAAATCTTGCCTGTAGTTTGAATAATTTACAATAATAATGACAGATTAGCAATTTCAGATCATTAAAACAAATGTCATAGATATAGATTACATAAATGGTATTTGTATTTTTTTACTGGAGTTTAATTGACTTGCTACAGTACAATTACATGTTCCCCAAAACTAGAGGCAATGTGTTTTTGTTTGTGTCTCTGTGTGACCTCTGACCTCAGTCTGGACCATGGCTGGCCTCTGTGTCCGGAGCATCTTCACTGTCTGGAAGATATCAACCACGCCTTCATAGCGCATTCGCTCCAGGACGATACTGAGGGTGATGAAGACTCCCGTCCTGCCCACACCAGCACTAGAAACACACAGTGATGACGCAAATTAATAAGGATGTTATAGATCGGTCTGAACTGAATGGCAATGGTGTGACTTGTTTTGGACTTGGGACTTGAGTGAAACAATGACTTGGTCCCACCTCTGCTGAATGGTCAGTCTTTATTTATGCTAAGGAAACTGTCAGTCTTGTACTACCTGGGCTCCAAGTCTCTTACCATGTATGCACTTCGTAACTTTGTGACTCTACATTAGGATAACCAAGACCCCCAAATAAAAGTCATCTTTAAATAATTTTGATCCTATGTTTTTTCTAAAATGCAAGCTACATCTACAACAGGATTTAGTTGCAAAGCTGCACTGGGCAACTTTGTACATCTGCAGCTCCGACTGCCTTAAAGAATCAACCGCTCAGAAACTTTGATAGCCAGGTATCCTGCGGCAGGGTAACGCAAGCGGTGGCGATGGCAAGGACGCAATCTGCATGTGTGAATCCACTTTGATGTGCGCCCACGTTCTCGTCAAACACGAAACGAGCCCTCAAGGACACACAGGCGCACTCCAAATCAGGCACACAAACAAGCGAGCAAACATTTTGTCTCATTAAGCCCCTCCCATGTGTCGAGAAACTCTGCCTGCTGCTGCTCTCCAGAAATACTGAGTCTTAACTCAGATCCTGAAATACTTGAGAGCTGCCTCTCTAAGCTGCTTTGCTGTGAAATGACTTCCACTTCACCAATGGAACAATAATTGATATGACAACAGATTTATTTGGGCTCCTTCCAGCCTCCGATGCTATTTTGTTGAGTGAAGAATGAAAGTGATGGCTGCTAGCTGACACTTTGGGTTTGTGTGTGCCTGTTGGGGGACCGAGCTAGACGTAGGACAAAAGATGACTTGTATCATTTGAAAATAAATGAAATGATATAGCACGTGGTAGTTATGGAGCCTAATCATGCAGAACATATGACCACCAAAACAGCATACACCCATCTGCTACCAACCCCCACGCTGCAGTATCTCTCAGCCCACCCAAAGCCTCTTCCTGGGAGTCGGTCACAGCTTGTCACATGGACTCTTAAACTCACTCAGAGCTCCTCTCTCTCTATTTCTTTCTCTATTTCTCTCTCCCTCTCTCCCTCCCTCCACGAAGATCGACTCTCCAAATCTGAAGGCTCGCCGAGCCGCTGCAGACTGAGAGGATTTGGTGTCCCCATTCACAGGAAGTAATCAGGCAATTAATGACAAAAAGCATGTGGGTCTATTAGATAGTGGCTGAGGAGGGGAGAGGAGGAGGAAGAAGAAAAGAGGGTGGGAGTGGAAGAAAGGAGGGCCGGGAGAATGGATAGATGGATGGAGGGGAAAAGAGAGAGGGAGAGGGGATTAAGAAATAGACAGAGGGATGACAGACGGGGAAGGCCGGTGACAGAAGACTGAAGAGTAAGAGAAAAGGAAGGCATAAGCTCTCCACTTGGAGATGAAAAGCCTGAAGGAGGAGGGAGGGAGGAAGAGGAGGATGATAGGGAGGAGCAGGAGGTGGCTATGGTAGTGACAGACAAAGAAACCAACGAAAGCTTAATTCATTTTTTTCCACATCACTACTCAAGAGAAACTTCTCTCCAAAATTAGATATCTACCTTTACCCAAAGTGACATCAACTCGCGGAGAAAAATCGCTTGTTTAAAAAGTACAAAATTACCACAAAGTATTTAAAAGGGCTGCAGGTGACTTAAGTACCCGATTAACAGCACAAAATTCTAATGATTTACTACACTGTGGGCTGCAGACGCTCTGCGTTAATCCTCTTATGGTGCTCCAAAAGTTCACCGAGATGAGTCAAGGATGCCTTAACTGTGCGTTTGGCAGCTGAATACAACACAGTCATGTGACTCCTGCAGTCCAGTTTAATACTCCAGTCCTGCAGTTCCTCCTGCAATAACCCATCCTCTCGCTTTAAGACAGCTCTCTCCCCCTACCAATAACTCTTAGGGCTCATAGAAAGGAGGAATAACTCAGACTTATTGGAGCTTCCCTGACACATCTTACAACTCCCAGGGGGCCGTTTCATGGCTGGTGACATCATTGCTTTTTAATACCGGAGAGGTGATGTTATGTTTGATGATGTCATGGCGCCAGTGCGACAGAAATGTGGAGAAAAAGTGACACCTAATCTGTTCCACGAGTAAACCATGTTTATGAGACAGCGAGGGAATTATTCAGCGTGTTAACACCTTTGTTGACACTACGGTTGTTTCCCGACTGCTTTGAATGCCAAACCATGAAACACCCATGTATAATTGATCACATACAGGTAAGTACCTTGGTTAAAGGAATTTATAGACATTTCCCTTTTTTCTTCACTAGACTCGCAGAGCATACAAAAACAAAGATGTTCATTGTCCTGCAACAAACAGTAAAAACTCACTCAGATGAATGCCGCTCAAGGTCTATTGATGAATAAGAAAAACCCAGAGGCCTTGGTGTTGACCACTACCAAATATAAGTTTCTACCTGAAGTCCGGCGTGTCAAGTTAATGATGAAGGTTACCTTGGAAGCTACAGCCAAGGTGATAAAAATGCATCACGGAGCAATCATAAAAACCAAACAGAATGGCTATATCATTTCATGCGCCTCCTCTTTGCAAATGCCAAGCCGTGTCTCAGCCTTATCAATTATGGAGGAGATGGGCCCATGGAGGTGCGGTGGGACTGTACTGCGGTGGCTAAAAGGTGAGGAGGGATCGTATCTGATGATGCTGTTAGAGCTGCACCGCAGGAGGTGCTGCGCTGCAAAAACAATAACCACCTTAAAGATTGATTTAATCTTGCCTTATATCTCTTTCAAGAAGGAGAGGGCGTCTTTGGGATGCAGTTTGGGGCGAACAAGTTGCAGTCCCTGGAAATTCAGCATATCACACCCCTCTTTTTAAAAACCTAAAAAGTTGTGTGCTGTGTGGTACAGAAAATATGCTTCAACGTGACAGTGAGACTTGTTACCTGCAGTGGACAGAGATCGGTCCATCCTGTCCAAACTGCTCCTTGGTTTTATGCACCTGGCCGATAAAATCAATGAATCCCTCCCCAGATTTGGGCACGCCTTGCTCCGGCCAATCAGTAAACTGGAACTGCCTTACTGTCCTGGACTGACCGTCCTGCAAATACAGAGAAAGGAAAGTGAGGTGTAGACTGTGTAAAGTAACAATAAGAAGCAAAAAGAAGAGAGGACATTTGTAAAAAGCAAGAAGAGGAAATAAAGCAAAAGCAATGAGTGCATGAAATAAGGGTTAGAGGGGCATCTTTCTTCATATATTTTTTACACTCCACACTCTTCGGATCATTTCAAGAACCCAACGCAGATAATGCAATGCCGCTGAAAGGTCTATGAGGCCGTAAGATCTTATTGTCCCTTTAAAATGAAACAGTATTTGTTGATGATTTGTTCTTCATAGAAGTAACACAGCAAAGATGAATAAATGCACAATGACACACACATCTCACCACAGAGGGACAACGCGTCCTCTCCTCTCCCACCCAGCTTCACTACCTTCAACCCAATTGTCTGTATTTCTCCTGTCGTGTCTTTTGTGTGTGTGAGTGAGTGTGTGTGTGAGCCACGAGTAGGTCCTAGTTAAAGCTAATCAATAGTGTATCTGCCATGACAAGCGTCTTCTCCCAGACACCATGTTGAATAGGATAATCCTGCGATGCGATCGATAGAGCGACCTGATGGATGGAGGTAAGAAGCAAGAGCTGGGGACCGACGGAGCAGGAGGTGGGATTGGACGATGAAAATTGAAAATAAAAACCCGGACACGCTGACAAGCCCCGCTAGACAAAATGCCAATCTTAACAATTTAATCTTAAATCGATTCTTATAATCTTGTGTTAGTGGTGCACTTGCGCTTGCCTCTAATGCAAACAAAAACATTTAAATACATCTTTTTTTTTTTTTTTTTTTTTTTTTTACAATCTGGTGTCATCACACGAGGACAAGAGAATTGATCTGCTTTATTTTGAGAGCACTGATCATCGAGTCTGAAAATGCACAGTCGATACTTGTGTCCTTGTAAAGAAAGTTCTTTTCAAGTTGTCTCAGGGAGAAAACACTTCTCAAGACAAGCGAGTGGAGAGAGGCAATTTTTGCATTGTGAGACGAGCTGTCTGCTTGATGCCACCAGCAATTAAGACAACCAGGTGTTCATTTCTCCAGTTGTTTCTCACTTATCTGTGCAGCAGACTCTGCTTCAGACAAGATGTGTCACTCTCACACATTCTGTTCCCATTTGTTCACACCGCAAAGGCACGATTCGATTAATACTCATTTAGCAAGTAAAGTGGAATCTATGTGTCCTTTTTGTTATCCTGCTATTACATGGTGTAGAATTATACACCCGAAAATTAGGTTTTAAGTAATTTTGCCCTACACTGTGTTATAGAATCAATGTAGTATGAAAAACAGGTAAAACAGAATTACATTGCCCCTATAGCAAATTCTCTGGACTTGTTTGAGCAGATTGATAATGATAAACACATTACATTTATGCACAGAGCTGCTGAAATGGTAATCAGACAGAAAGGTAACAATCAATGTGTGTCTAACTCGCTTCAACCTTAGAATGGCTGGAAGCTGAGCTGCAAGCAGCGGTGCACACTGCCTCTAATGCCAGACAGGCTATAAAACATGCAGGAAAGAACTGTATACAGTCATGGTGGCATTACACGCCTCTGATGAGAACACACTGCTGAAAATATGGATTATAGTGGTTCTGTTTGTCTCCTGAAGTAGATGCTTTGTCAGGTAACCACCATGAGACTGGAGGTGCTCTTTTATTCTATAATAGTTCATGCAAATGAGAATTACTAACCACACACACTGGCTGCTGGGTAAAAATAACTTCAAGATTTTTTTTTGGCATTTTGTCTTTATTTGATAGTGAAACTGAAGAGAGCCAGAAAAGGTGGGAGACAGAGAGAGGGGGGATGATGTGCAACAAAGGCCACGTGCTAAAACCCTGACCACTGTGTTAAGGACTGAGCCTGACTGGTACATGCTCTACCAGGTGAGCAATCTAAATGCCCCCAAAATGACTGGAAGTTATATTTTTTCTAGTTTTAATGAGTCCAGCACAGTTACAAAATGGAAGATTAGGTGTATAAATTTTATCATGTCAGTGCAGTGTATGCAGAGAGAACAACAAAAACTCTCCTCACAGCAAGAGGATCCTGGTTTGAACCCCAGGGTGTGGGAGCCCTTCTGTGCAGAGCCTGCATGTTCTTCCTGTGTCAGCGTGGGTTTTCTCTGGGTACTCCAGCTTCCTCCCACAGTCCAAAGACATGCAAGCTACGTTAACTGGTGACTCTAAATTGCCCATAGGTGTGAATGTGAGCATGAACGGTTGTCTGTCTCTATGTGTCAGCCCTGTGATAGCCTGGCGACCTGTCCAGGGTGTACCCTGCCTCTCGCCCAATGACAGCTGGGATAGGCTCCAGCCCCCCCACGACCCCCAACAGGATAAGATGTTACGGAAAAAGAATAAATTAATGTAAAAAAAGATGACAACAATTATCAAAACATAAAACTAACAATGGATTTCTTAGAGAGCTTTCTTCATGTGTTGCTCTTTAAAACAACATACATCATACTGAGTAATTATTAAGTGTTGATGTAAACAAGTACCTTAGGCTCTATATTCATCATGTATGTTGCCACGGGGCTCCATTACATTCTATTTATTCATTCATTTTTGCATTCATGTTTGCCATGAGCTACGCATCCCCCTCTAATGCTAGCATGCTAAATGTAGATGGCGACTGACTGTTGAATGTATGACATCTCTAGCTACTATATGTCAGACCATCTACATAATCTGTCTTTGCGCTCTTGATGCAAAGTCCTGCTGTAGCGTATCTACTGATGCCACTGAGATGTATTCCTGTACATTTATTGCACTTGACAAATACAGTGATTTGGATTCTAATAAGCTAAGCTCCATGTACCTTCGCTGTATTATGACGCATTGCATGTTTCCTTTCTTTCGTTGCCTTTGTTTTTCATCTCAAAAACATTATTTTGCCTCAGCGGGGGGATTAAAAGTGAAAGAGGAGCAAAGACAACAACACAATAACCCAAGCACGCCGAAGAAAGAGAGGAGAGGGAAAAAAAAAAAAGAGAGGAAAATTTAACACACAACCTGAGGGCCCACGCGGCGTGTCAAATTGTGTGATTAAATACGTGACTGGCTCGCTAGATGTGAGTGTTGAGGCATGGAGTCTATGCTATTACTGCGCAGAGGCGTGCGATGTACACGCGAACACACACGCACACACACTCCTTGTCATACATATACAAACACATAAGCACACATGCACATCTGTGTAATCTATGGTACAGTATGTGGGGGTTAACCGCAGTTTACACACACATTTGTATGCATACACATTCAGCAAAATGGGGTTAAAAACCAACCACACGGAGCTACATGTACAATTTGCATCAACCTAACCTCCACTTTCACACCTCCATATACCGTATCTCTACTATAACATTCTTTCTCTGGTTTGTTTTTGTAACTTTCATGAAGCTGTTGGCTGCTGTTGCATTGCTTTGATGATTTAGCCCGACGAAATGTGTGTATGTGTGTTCACAGGGGTTAAAACATATTGTAAATACCTGTATGTTGATTGTTTGTGTCCTTGTATGTAAAATATACAGAGGTATGTGTGTGTGTATGCATGAGTGTGTACATTTGTGCTGAGAATATCAAATTAGCATGGAGAAAGTAAGCCTGTGTGCACATTTGTGTGGAAGTGTGTGTTTGAGCCCATTAAGAGAGGAATTCTGCACACTGCATGGGTTATGTACTGTATAAAGAAAAAAGTGTAAGTGTGTGTGTGTGTGTGTGTGTGCATGTGTGTATGTGGGGCAACGGCATACCAGCTTAAACAGAATTTAGGTCTGATTGCACACTGTGGATACTGTGTCCGTTTGTGTATGAGTGCTCGTGTGTATACGTGTGTGGATATATAATGTATTAATATTCTTAATACCAGTAGGATGACTGCTAACTAGCTGCCACACCGCCTGGGAAATCATTGGATATGTCAGCCTGTTTGGCAAAGAGAGGAAACGGTTTTATTCCTGCTGCTGCTGCTTCAAACTGTCCGACCTAATTGGACCCAAAAAAGAAATCCTGAGGTGAAAAGATAACTACGCTACAGTGGTGTGGAGTCGGCTATAAACAGTTCGGGGCAAGACAAGTCACGTTGGTTGTGAACTTTCATTAATATTTGAGTGAAGTTCCTTTCAACATAAAGTCATCATGATGTTATTTTGTGTAGAGACCCATCTGACTACAGAGGAAAATAAAAATATCAGAGCCATTTTCGGGACTTTTGAGGAAAAAAAACATCATCTACTTGTGATGTTTCTGTGTTTATGTGACCTACTTTCCCATAACCTGCTTAGTCTCCTACATTTCCCACACTTCAGTGAAGGGTGGGTTGACGGTGCAATTGTGGAAATTACAGCATAATTTGGTATTGGGCGTTGCTTCTGGTCATTTGAGGCTACTGAAAAAGTGGTGTCTCTGTATACTGAAAGATTATTGTACTGCTACTGAATGTCAGTATAAAATGGAGAATCTTTGAAGAGACCTTGGTCTTTGAAACTGAGGAAGTGATTTTAAAAGCCTAATATTTACTGCTGATGTTCAAACGGGCTCACAACAATTCAAAACAAAAGTACTGTCAAAACCTTTAAGTTGAAATGAAGGCGTCATGTGTTTTACTGGTTATATCTACACAACCAAGAAAAAGACATACATTGTTTGCATCTCATTTTTATAATATACAACTCCCCAATTCATTCTGACCAAATGTTATAATTACTATTAGGGCTGGTGTGATAGGAGATTTTCACTACACTATTGTCATGACCAAAACAGCTCATAATGACAAAATTAATGTGATATCTATAGAAAATTAGAATAAATAAATAAATGATTATTCTGTCAGTCAAGTTCATCTTTAACTATTGCGCATTTTGTGTCTTTTTTTGCAAATGAAATACACTTAAAATTGTAAGGCAATAAAGACGGAGTCTGTAACCCTAACTGTGTTAAAGTGTACAAAAAGAGCAATTACTCTTGATGGATAGTGAAAAGGCAACTGGATGGCGTTAGCGTAGGGAGACAAAGTGATAACAGAAAAAAAAGTAAATGATTTAAGAGGTTCTGGATTATTTACAAAATATTATCAGATGAGTATTTCTAATGTGGGTTTTCTCTGGGTGCTCCGGCTTCCTCCCACAGTCCATTGACATGCCATCTATGTTAATTGGTGACTCTAAATTGGCTGCAGGTGTGAATGTGAGTGTGAATGGTTGTCTCATGTGTCAGCCCTGTGATAGACAGACTGACAAAGGACAAAGGGAAACACACAGGAATTTAACACAGAGGACTAATCACAAAAACGACACACGGCTGGAGTAGGAAGACATGGGCAAAAGGAGTGAAACCGGGATTGGCTGACAACAAGGGTGGAGCAGAAAAGACTAATGCAGAACAGGTGTGAAGAGAAGACTCAGGGAACAGGGAAGACTTAACCTGACAGAAAACAGGTGGGAAAACACACAAAGACAGGAAGTGAGGAGAGAACCTCCAAAATAAAACAGGAAGCAGATTCAATATAAGGTAAACAACATCAAACAAGGAACACAAACAGAAAAACTCAGAGACAAAGTCCACAAGATAACAGAATATGAAACCAAAACCCAGGATCATGACACCATTACTGTCAATATTGTTATTTATGTTTTTTACTGTCTATGATTTTGTTGGTCTTACTTTGTTGGTCCCACCTCACAACCCTCTCAATCCACATCAACACTCAACACTCTCAGGTATGTCTTACCCTGGCGTCTGTGACCTTGAACTCTCGGAGGATGTACTGGGGCATGTTGTACTCCGCCATGGGATCAACCACAAAGTACTGATACCTGGCAGAGCGCTCCGCCGGCCAGTACTGGTGACATTTTTCCTGTTAGAGCAAATCAGTGATCTCTGTTAATCTATATTACATTATAACAGAAATCAAATGTTCATGTCTGTGTGTGTTTATTTTTTACCCGTCCCATTTCTCTTAGTTTGGTCAACATGACTACAATAGTAGAGTTGTTCTCCCAGAGCATTCTCCAGAAGTCTTCTGTGGTCTCTGCCAGAGGGCCCTGCGTGGCGATGTAGGCCTTCTGTTGCCTGCATACAGTAAAACCATATTAAAAGCAGTTGTGTGTGGCTTGTGTAATTAATCTGTACTATTTTTAAAAGCACTGATGCAATTTCTGGGAACAACACTGACACCTGATACATCCTTGAATGGGACTGAGTGATAGCTTTTAACAAGTAATACGCTATCCTGGGGATCTGAAGATGAAATGCAGTTTGCATTAGGCATCTTCCATTCACATCTAAATCATATCCCCATCTCACTTATGTGTTGTACTATCTCTTTACAAATGTATCGTTAAGTTTAACCTCTAAGGAAGGAAAGTTTTAAATTTATGTCTTGAATTATTAGAGATGTTTCCTGGCAATAGAAACCCCCCCAAAACAAAACAGTAATGGCATCATAACGCACACGGCTCCTGCTGGCATGTGTTTGCCTACCTGTATCCATCAATAAAGCTGGAATTGATGTAGTCGGATCCTTCCAGGCCTCTGATTGGCTGCAGGCAGACACGCGTGGTCTCGTAGGGCATGATGTTGACCAGCCGATTCTTGAACTTGTTGCAAGGAAGGTTAGCACTGATGAAGCGCGACGTGTGGGCTTTGGAGTTGGCCAAACGCTGGAGGGGAAAGACGTAGGGATAGATGGAGGAATGGAGGGAAGGAGTGCACAGAAATAGAGTGAGGCAAGAAAAAAAACACAGAAGAAAAATGATGTTGCACAGAAAGTGTGGAATGAAAGGTATGGAGGAGGAAAAAGATGAAAAGAGGATGAAAAGAAAGTAGTGTTGAGGGGAAGGGGGAATGAAATGGCAAAAGCCATGGTAGTTAGAAAGAAGGAAAGAAGAGACATGAAAAGCGGAGACAGAGGAAGGAAGAGCAGGAGAGGATGATAAAAGGAGGGGAGATGGGGAGATGAGGAGGAGGGGGGGGGACAGGTGCGGGACAGATAAAGACAGTATATCAATGACAGAAAGTAATAAAGCACACCCAATCTAATCTGCTTTGCCGATGATGACACAGCTTCAAAGGGACATTGTTTATCAAGAATATATTTATCGGAAAGCAATTCAAAAACTTTATCCCCTTCCGCAACTTGTGGGGTCCTGCAGGGTCAGATGCAACAATGGAAAATATGCCACACACCCAGACTAACAAGCCTCTGGATCAAGTCTGCACAAAACTAAAAACTCGTCTAAAAGTGGGTCACCAGTGCCTTTGATAATGGCAGTGTTGTATGTGTGCATAAAACGTAGACTCACAAAGGGATGCTCAGAAAGACAAACACACACACACAGCATAATGATCAAAATGAAAAGCTGTACTGCTACATCATCATCGTCATAGGGACCTCAGTGTGAGTTAGTGGGTCAGCAAGTCTTATGATCGCCTCCTCTTGGCTTCAATGTCTCAACAAAGCGTCTATGTGTGTGTGGGTGTGTGTGCTTGCTTGTTAGAGTTTGCCTGCAAATGGAAGACACCCTAATCAGATTGTCTAGGGCCCCTTTCAGACAGAGAAAAGCGTGGTGAACTGAAGACACCAGCAGCATCGCAAGAGGGTGGAGAGAGAAAGATGAGTTTCCCCTTCCCTGACCCTACTAAAAAGTAGGCGGGGATGCAGGTTTAGTTCCTGGACTTCTTGTCTCTTAACAGTTGTCAAAATGCACAAAGTCAAAATGTTTCTCCTTGAAACTCAGTGTGAACAAGGCCTAAGTTATCATTTCTCTCTTCCCCATTAGAGCGTTGTCCTCTCTTTCCCTCTAATTTCCCTATAGCGCCAGTACCTCTGTGTCAGTGGCTACTTGGAGTCCGTCCAGACCTTCTCCCCCTCCCTTCCCTTCATCCCTTGCTACTGTCCTCTCTTTGATCTGTGTTTCACAAAGGCACCTGGAAAGGCTTGAGGTAGCCTGGCAGCGCTAAAGAGGCCCTCGGCTACGCCACCAAACACCGCAGAGGGTGCGAGGAACAGAGCCAAACCTGGCAACCTGTCATCTAACAGGGCGGAGAAGCACCTACTGTTGGGTACTCTCTGGTCACGGTTGCCAGTTCCTCTCCCATTTATAGTACAGTCTATCTTTTTGTTTGGAGGGTAAGAGCTGATGTACATTAGGGATGTTTCACCACAACAGGGATAATCATATTGGGTGTATGTCACAACATGGGGCTTACAAATCTGTGATTATCCTTATCCGAACCTGCCCCAGCCATAACCCTAACAAAAATTAAACAATACCTGTTTAATAATGCTTATAATGCAGCTACAATGCCACACAATGCCTTCAGAATTTTTTTTTGGTAAACTGTCACCATCAATTTTATTTAAAACCAAAGACCATCTTTGTCTTCTTGTTTGGATCCCAATTAAAACTCCGCTGCTGGGTTCCAAATCATTCTTTCGCTATTTCCCAGTAGCTCTATCTTTTGTTCATGGAATGATTTGTGTACTGCATGTTGCTGGATACTTTTCTTGGAAGTGTATTGTGTGCACAAGCGTCTTCTGTGCATAAATCTTTCCCCGAACATGCTTGTTATTCATTCACATATGCCAGAAAGCGCTAGTCTGACAACTCCACGACAAGTCCCTCTCCTCGCTTCATTCTCCCCCCTGAACTGCAGTGAAACCCACCAGTCGCAGCTTAACTCTGCAAGACGCCGTCTCCCACCTGAGAACGACAATGCCCTCCCACCCGTCCCCATAGTGCAACATTCTGTCGAATCACTTCCTTAGTGCCAAGTTAGCATACAGTCGTCCCTTTGTTCATTAGCCAAACGTTCCTCCCTCCACTTGCCCTGCCATCCACCTCCATTTGTCATCATCAAGTATTAATTACTTAGCTCCACCACCCCTCTTTGCACACACCTCTCTTCTCTACCCTGACTGTAGCGTGGACGTTATTAATCCCCGGTTGACTCCTGACGCCAGCTCAGCATTATCCTTGTTACAGATGGCGATGGAGATTCCATCACCGTTGTGCGCCAGTGAGTAAAAAAAAAGGTCGAAACACACCAGCACTATTATTGTTTCTTGGCAGGGGGGCCGTGTTGGTGAATGGCGATGGGAAGATGATGGATGATTTGAGAGTGAGGCTGTGTGCAATTCAAGGTCAGCAGATACTGACTGGAGCGTCTAAGCCGAGGTGAGTTTAGAAGTTGATGATTGTTAAGATCTCTAATGGAGATCTATGTAAACACCGTGCCTGGCTGTTTATCCTCACCAACTGCTTCGTCATGGATTTCTCTAAGGAAGCGTACACTCTTTCTTTCATAAACCTAAACTCAAATCCCTGCTGCTTCCAGCCAAAATGTTTTGTTTTGTGCCTGCTAGATTAAACCCAATTTCTTTTCTTAAGCATATTATTCCAAATCCTCCAAAATGTGCGTTGGGGCCGAACAATGAAGGGCTTCATTATTTCCATTTTCTAGCTTTTAAAATATAATAATTCAGTGAGTATCTAAGTGATTAAGCGATTGAAGTGAAACTCAAGAAAGTAGAAGAGATATGCTGTCTAGTTCATCTCAGATCATGTAGAGCATACACTGACAAATAGATGCCATGTAAATGAAGCTGCTATTCTATACTCTACTTACCTGGGGCTGTAAGGTACTACATCTTCAACAAAAGTGTCTCAAATCCGTAACTCTTCAAACTCACTGTGTTATACACTTGTTTCCAACATGTCTGAATGAAAAAACCAACCTGCCTCTCCTTTAACTCCTAACTCAGTTTGTTTGAGCAATAAGGATTTTCTGTAAACTGCATCTTCACTTGACTGAAATGTTATTCTCCCAGTTCCTCCAATCAGCTACAATAATCATCCATATTACGCCTTCCCCAGTCTCCTCATTTAGGATCACAGTTTCTCGCAAGAAATGCGTTTGTTATTCAAGAACCACTGTATGTTTTGTTTGGGTATCAGAAATGCATGATCATAAATCAAAAAGCCATTACTGCAACCAGCAATTAAGCACACAGCAAATAATGATGAGGAGCAAAAAATATGAAAGGCGAAGAAATTGAATTTGCATCCAAAATAACTTCTTGGAAGATAAAACTGGCAGCGAGCCTCATTTAAAAGGCTTACATTTGCTGACGATAAGGCGATAGAACTCTGTGGTTTATGTCCAAAGTTATGATAGAGTTCAAAGAGTGAAAAGTTAAAAGAGACACTGATCTAACATGGCTGCTGTTGCTGATCTGAATAGCATATTATTTGTAACCATCTTGGCTCCAGGTCAGCTTAGTCTGAGAGGTGAGTTTTTGAGCTGTACATTTTAATTGGTACCTTTTAATTGGTAAATACTGTCTTTCCCATAATTTAAATGTCAAACCCCCCTAATGGTTAATCTGAAACACTTTGTCAAACACAGACATGATTTTCCGACTGAAAACAGTAAAGAGATAGAGCTTAATCTCTGCATAAAAGCCCATAATTTCAGTTAGACCATGTTATTAGGAAATTGTTCCATTCCCTGTACCTTGAACTCTAGCTCCATGCCAGTTACGTGCTCGCCGCTCTCCACCTGGGCCAGCTTCTGGATGTAGGAGTAGAGGCTCCGGGCAGCCACTTCAGTGTTGCCACAGGCCACCGCCTCCAGCAGTGCATCGTGAATGAAGCTGTACTGGTCCTCCGTCTGCACCATGTAATTCCGCTGCGAGCGCATCAGCGTCACATGGCCGTAAATGTCGACCGTCTTCTCGTGCTTGATGCGCTCAAGCATGGCGTCAATGACGATAAAGCAACCTGTCCGGCCGACACCCGCACTACAGGAGGAGGGAAGGGAATGAAAAGAAAGAGAAATGGTAGATTTAGGAGGTGTGTTAAATGAAAATTAATATCTCTCCTGCGTTTATTTCTCGGGTCTTATCCTCTCAGGGCTCTGTGTGTGTAATTTACAGTTATTCGCACTCCTAACGATTAAAAGAATTAAAAGATTATGCTTGTCAAGTAAGGCTTGTAGATTTGTTGTGGTATCACATTTTAAATAATTGAGATCGAGAGGAAAACAGAGAGATATAGTGAAAGCTTGAGAGGGAATGAAGAAACAACTAAAAATGACAGATAGAACAACAAGAGGACAGTGATGGAGACTGAGCGAAGCAAGCTGTCAAATTTCAGCTCTATTGTGTAGTGCTTTGGACTCAGTGAAGTCTTCTTATCTTGACAAAAAGGAAGGTTTCAATTTGAATAAGCCATTTGAGAAATATCGCTTGTAAAAGGAGGAAGGGCTAAGGAGCAAAAAGGGAGAAGCAAAAAAGATGGGAAGGGATTACTGTGAGGCTTTTCACAGAGAGGGAAGAAAGAGACAGAGGTGGAGAGCATAAAAGCACAGAAAAAAAGGGGATGCCTTAAAAAGAAAGATGATGTGACCAATGGAGGAAAGAAAAAAAGATGAAGGATCTGGTAAAGAAAGAGAGCGTGTGTTTGTATAATGTGTGTTATGCAATGCATAATAGCAGTCATACAGGAGCTCTGCCATTTTGTTGTTCCACGTGTAGGGTTAGGCTTCATTTTAGTGGCATGGAGCTAACCACAGGGGACATAAAACTGTCCCACTTTGGCACGGAAATTCCAGTTTGCATAAAAGTTTAAAAACTCTTTGGATCCCAGAACAACAGAAGTATTTTAACCAACCCTAACAACAAAACATTGCAACTGACCTGCAGTGGGCGATGATGGGTCCGGCGTCAGGCGGGTTACAGGTCTTAACCCTACGGAGGAAGGCCAGGAAGGGGGTCGGGTACTCTGGTACTCCGTGGTCAGGCCACGCCGTGAATTGAAACTGACGAACCTCCCGCTTCTCACTGGAGCCATTCTGGAAAGAACAGAGAGAGGTGGGGATGGATACAGTGGTTGAGTTTTGTTTGGAGTGACTGACCAACTGGTTTTATTTGTGTCATAACTAAAAATAAACCAAATCGTATTGTGTTTGCTGCTTTTGCTGCATGGCTGTTATACACATGGCATTTTTTAAGGCATTTTAAGGCGTATTGTATGATGACTGTGACACTATGACTCAAAACAAAATCTCTTAAAGCGTTAAAAGTCCGGTGTGTAGGATTTAGGGGCATCTAATAGCAGAAATGGTATGTAATATGCATAACTATGTTTTCACCAGTGTATAATTTCCTGAAAATAAGAATAGTTGTGTTTTCGTTTGCTTAGAATGAGCCATTTATGTCAACATATTAGGGCTGGGCGATAGACCTCAATCAACATCATGATTAATTAAACATTTTACCTCAATTACAAATAATAAATGATAATTTTGATTTGTTTTTTTGCTCAACTATTGAACCTGGAGTATTTTTTCTAATGAAAGAGTATATATATTATCTTGTGATTTTAAAATTATTGAAGGAAACTCATAGATTAACTGTTAATGGTTATTTATTGAATATTAAAATATTTTGAATATTGTGTAGCCTTTGTACATGCTTGTGTTATTGATTGCTGCTTTGAGGCACTTGTTGCTGGGTTTTCGTCAGTCTCTTCTTTTTTTAAAGCCGTGTGCTGTTCATATTTTGTAAGGTGATTGTGCTTCAAGTGCTAAAAATATATGGGTGGTATTACCTTCAGTCGCTGAAACGTTTTTCTGCAGTGTTCACATTCAATTTCTTTCTGTTCAGTGTCATCTTCACGAAAAATAAAATGTCTCCAAATGACGGACATGGCATTTCTGTTTGGTAAAAGTTACTCAAGTGGCTCAGTTAGCTCAGTGTTTGAGTCCCTCTCCGTGTTGCTTCCAGGTCGCGGACTGGACAGGGCGGAGTCACATGACTACACACTCAGTAGTATGTTTTTAAAGGGACACTACGTGAACACACATACAGCGGGGAAGGTATTAACAGAATGTAAAAGCAAAAAACCAAATTACCAACATGGGCAAGATTATGTCGGTTTGAGGTTATGAATGTCGGTTTCAATTAATTGCCCAGCCCTACAACATATTAGATATTCTCTTCCAGAGAGTCCGCCATGTTGTTTCTACGGTACCCAGAACTGAAAAATAACTGGCTCTAGATAGTGCCATTCGTGTTGGCCACAATAGTTCTCCAACACATTTGACACACAGGAGAATTTTCAGTTCTGCAGCCTCACCACTAGATGCCATTAAAGCCTACACACTGGACCTTTAATATCTACACGGAAAAACAAATTCTCATGTGTACACAGGCAGATGTCTCGGTTTGCACAAGTAATCCTCCTTATAAATTTGTGAAATTGATGCACATGCCTACTAACAAGGTCGATATGGTTGTGCATAGGATTGAGATAAGTGTAGCCATATTTTGATGGAATATCATGTTTTGAATCAATGAAAAAAAAAACTGTAACAAAATTCACATTGTAACCTATATGAATGAGCCACTGCTGCTGCGCTCACTGAAGTCTGAAAGCTACAGATTTTCAAGGGTTTTAAACTTAAAATAGATCGAGTGCATAATTTTCCTTTGGGATGCTGATCAGATGGACTTATAATATACTAAGTACAATCATTTCTATACTGAACCGTGCAGGTATTATATCTTCTTGCTCTCATATTGCTGCTGCTCAGAACATCTACAGATACATGCAGCAAACACCAACATTACACAGACGTCTGTCAGCTCCCGCCTCAAACTCAACGCTTGACGCATCAAAGATACAAGCTGGGATCCAGAGGAAGGTTTTTGAGGAGGATAAGAAGAGAGAGAGAGAGAGTGAGAGAGAGGGAGAGAGAGAGAAAAAATCTCCCTTGCATCTTTCTGTCCTCCTCTCTCTCCTCTCAGAAGATCCTCTAATGGAGGTACTGTTTGCATTTCAATGCGGTGTTTCTGCTTCCCTGACAGAGGAAATTTTTCCCTTGCTGAATAAATGAATAAATGAGTGTGGTAATTAAAAGCAAACTGACCTAAATCTTATTTCTCTTTATTTTCTTTTGGACATTCCCTGTTTCTGCAGTTGAGGCAGGCTGAATGTATGTGGTTGGTGCTTGGCTGCTGGTTTTATTTAAATGTCTTTTTTTTTTTTTTTTGGTTAAGGATTTATCAGCAGACACAATTCCAAACCACTGCAGGACATGCATACATATGGATACGTACCACGGTGGCTGCTTTGTAGATGCACTGTGTGTATGTTTGTGTCAGTGTACTGCCAGCTTGTGCTACAGTACCTTATACTTCACACAAATTCAACACAGCATTTTTCCCCCCTCAGAGATATAAAGTGAAAACAGCTCAGTGAGAAATCACAGCAATGGCTGCAGTTATGAGGAGGAAGGAGACGATAGATATAGAAAGAATCCTATCGGTGGGTTTGATGGAGGCTGAGAGCAGCAGAATGTAAATGGCCCTGAATGTCAACCAGCGAGCTTTAAAGCACCGTGGCTGCTGATACGTTGCTATCTTTGCCGTCACTGGTTTACCCTGGTGCTCATTGTTCCGCTGACACTCCTACAAAGTTAGCTGTGATTTAGGCATGGGGCTACCACTTTTTGCATGACCACAAGACGTGTGAGTCTGCGACTGAGAGTGAGTCTGCATGTAAATGTGCCGGTGTTCCTTTTTGTCTTCTTTTCTGATTCTTCTTTTCTGTGTGTGAGCGTCTGTCTGTGTATATGCTAATGCGTATTATTCATGTCTGCAGGTGTGTACCTGTGTGTGGCATCACATCTACGCATGTGTGTCAGAGGTATGAATGGTTGTGAACGGGTGTGCACGTGAGATTGCGTCATCTTAAGAACGTTTTCATCTGTGTGCAGACTCTGTAGCTGCCTGTGTGTTTCACTGTTAAATTTTGTGTGTGTGCATGTGCGTGTGTGTAGGCACAGAAGCATGAGAGCAGTCTGCCAATTATGTATATTGAGTTTCTCTTCTGCTCACTTTACCTAAGTGCTCCAATTTGGCAGACGCACATAAACAGATGATCTATTGAGGAGGGAGAGAGCCGAACAAGGTAAAAGGGGCGGACTGGAAGGACAATGCAGAGGGTAATGTATGAAATATATAAGATACCAGTTTATGCAATCATTTTTGTTGCCTATGTAAACTTTATATCTGTTTTTTTTTTTTTTACAACATGTAACGTGAATTGGCCCTTTGTTTACATGTTTACAGGAAAGACATTTAATGTGTCGTTCATGGTCGTCCAACTTGATAGTAAATATAATATTGTCTTTGCTCAGGCGTCCACTTCAGAATTCTTTGCATGCCCTTGCTGGTTTGTTACAGTGTTGCTGCGAAAGAGCAAAGCGGTAGTGTACGTATGTGTGTGGGAGGTGGTATAGAGAGTAATCATCTTACCTTGTGCAAGGAGAAAGTGCGGACACAGAAAGTAGCTAGTTCTATAGTGTCCAACAGAGTCACTTGGGTCATACCATAGGTTTCTGTGCCACGACTGGGCCAGTACTGGTCACACTTAATCTGAAAGCGAGACAGAAAGAGAGAGACATATCTATGTGACATTCTATTAAAAGGTGTCTCCACATAAAAGACGGAGTACAGGAAATTTCAAACCATGCTCGTTTCGACATAATAACATGCACTCAAACACCGCTCATAAAGCAAGCCCTCCTGTGGATTAAAACCGCAGGTGGTGTTGACAGAAACTACAGGGTAGCTTTTCTCTATTTCATATCTGAGAACAACACTATGCAGGCTGAACAGATGTAACCACAAGTGTCACAGCAACTTCATTCTTTCAGCTTAACTTCAGTACCCGCAGACAAATCCTGCGTACAGCCTTCCCTACGTCTAAAATGTTTACTGGCAATGCAGAGTGCAGGACTGTAATTAAAATCTAGAAAACATAACTACTTCGCAATCAATTCTTAATTCAGTTGTGTCAAAATAAAAGCCTGGTAAAGTGGTTTTATTTCAGATCCTCACATAAAATAACTCATTGTTCTGAATGCTTTGCTAGGAGTAAAATTTCTCATCAAATCCTGATTGGGTATCTAATGTTTTCAGCTCCTTTTCATCCCATGGCTCTACAGTATATGTGGAAACACAACACCTGCTTCCCCCCATCCCTCCTCTGTCAGCTCACTTAATAAAGATTCATTCAATATGGGGTGTGACGCGCCGGCGGACATTAGATGAGAAGTGACAGCCAGCAAGGGAGATGCACTGCGCTCCAGCTTTCTCTCCCATTTCCTGCTCAAGCTGACACTCAAGTTCTACCGCCCGCTAATCCTGATCACGTTTGACAGGAGTGGACCGCGCATGTCGGGATGGAGGATAGGTAAACAATTGAAAAGGGATAGAGGGAGCGAAAATGAGCGGAGACACCTGGGCTGAGTGAGCCTGATGTTGACACAGGTTCGAGTTGACAGGTTGAAACATCGTGGTTGGCTTTTTGACATTTAGACACGTCCACTCCTTGATAGCGAAGGATACAGTCTTTCTAGATCCATCCTAAGGCTGTACTTACACCATTTGCCTTTATTTCATTTCATTTTTTCGAAGCGCTCACCTGCATTTTCAGCTCATAATTTAGAAAAATGGGTCATATGACAGGCACTTTGTTTGCGTAACGACTACCTGTCACTACGGGCAAACAGAACTGATATCTAACTGTCACACAGCTAAGAGACTTCCTTAACAGAGCCAGCGAGCTTTCGACTGATTCACTATGCAAGCTGCCAATTTTTCTAAAACATTTTCCATTTTTAAACTGATAGTTTGTGGTTGTAAAGTGCTGCTGCTGTGCTGTCTTCCTGCTATGAATCTTTCTGATTTTTGCTAGAGTTAGTTGGCTTACAAAAAAGTCACAGGCACAACTCAAAATAGATGGATGTTCGTTACCACGCAAAGTGTTCATTTCCATCTCCAGGCTGAGCCCCTTTCCAAAGACTACAATACACTTCCTGCACACCTGGTGGCCACTTCCCATGGACATACATGTATTAAAAGACAGAGACAAAAGTGGACTAGTGTGATCACACCCTGACATCTCACTCCTCCCTCCTGGGACGAAGCCACTGTGCTCTCCATGCACTTTTTCCTCTAACTTCCACTATCAACAGATGGTCGTGGGAGGCACTGGTCACAAGTACCGCAAAAACTCTGTGGCACTCTGTTGCTTAAAATTTAATTTTAGCTTACTGCACTGTGCACTCCGAGCGCTAAAACTTGCTAAGCTCTCGGTACTGTGGGGAACATGCAACAGCTTGTCGTTTTCACTGCAAATAAAGAGAGAAGTGAGAGCCAAGATACTCCCAGTGGATACACAGCCTACCTTTATCAGATGCACGGATAGACCGTCTCTGAGTTAACTCTATTTTATCGCTCTCCCCTGCTGCTTTCAGCACCCCATTCAAATTTCTACACTTCTCCAAAAGCAATCCATCTCAAGAAAATGAAGTCTCATTACCTACCGATGACATTCAGGTGTGAACTGGGAAATCAATGCAGAGCTGAGCCATTTTAGCAGCTGGTTCTTGTACTTGGTCTTGTGAACCACAGATTCATTTTAAGGTTTATTTAAAAGATGCATTTTTAAGGTGGTTTGGGATGTCACTGGAGGGAACTTTAAAAACAAAGCTGCAAAAAAACAGTGCCCAGCAACCATACAAAAATCATTTAGGTGGACTTACCCGTGACTTCTCCTCCAGCCTGGTCATCATGACCACAGTGGCTGCTCTCTGCTCCCACACCATCCTCCAGAAGTCCCCGAATGTCTCTGGCAGTGGACCCTGGGTGGCGATGTAGGCATTCTGCTTTCTGTAGCCATCAATGTAGTTGGCATTGATATAGTCGCTACCTGTGATACCTAAATAAAGACCGGAGCAAAAGACAAATATTAAGAGATGGAACATTCTACCTTTTATGATTTTTTTCTCTTTTAATCCATTTTCTCCTTTAATCTATCTGACTTTTTTTCATTATTTTACTCTACTCATTATTTGCACCCTTTGCTTGGTGCCATCTGCCTTGATAATTCCCACTTTTCACACACACACACACTAACCCTGTTTCCCAATCAATGAAGGTGTCAAGATTCTAGATTGGAAAGAAAGAAAGCAAGTAAATTGCTTACATAATGAGTTCTCGCACTTCTTATTGTTGAAACAAGTGAAAATTGGCTTAGATCTGTGAAATTTTTTGAATTGTCCAGAGCAGTGGCAATGCCTTAAGATACGGCCGACTGTATTACCCAATAGATCTTAGTGCTCCTATTGAAAATAAAATTTGAAGACATAATAAAAGATTAAATGAGATTTTAAAACAGTCTCACAGCCTTTCGCCCCCTCTGTTAGAGCAAAGCTGAAGGAAACCTCAGTTTGAATGGATTTAAATGCAGCAAAAGCCTTACAGTCACAACTTCCTGTACTGCCTGTTCTGTCATGTTCTTTTTCTACCTCTGCTGTTCTGCCTAGGTTTTCTGTAGATATGTCGTAGCAGCCTACATCTGATTTACCACCACCACAGATGGAGTGTGCTTGTAGATGGAGGATAGCGAGGAGTAAATCAGCCGCTCAGCCGCCACAGCCGGGAGGTACATCCAACTACCATCCCTGTCAGCCAGCCACCATGCTCCGTTGCACACCGGTCCACTAAATCTAGCCGTAAGGTACGCCTCCACATTGCGGGGTAGACAAATGTGTACTGGAAACATTTTAATGACAAGGATGGTGTATATAGCACTTGTAAGCTCTATCGCAAAATCCTGCTTCCACTGACTGCATGTAAGTATTCTGTGGCATCCTTAAATGTGTCTGCAACTAACACAACACTTCAAAGCTACATTCTGCAGTTCACAGCAGGGATTGCTCATGATACCAAGTGGCATAGCTGTGTAACTATGACACAAGCCTCTAGTCTCATCATGTGCGGTGCAAAACTGTCATTAACCTCAGATGTCAGGGAATCAGGGTGTTGTGGTGATGCTAACTGTCCTCCATCCAAAGAGTCAAGGGCCCTGTTTACACCTGGTATTAATATAAGTCGTGGGTGATTGGATTGCAAGTGGACAGCTCTCAGTACAGCTGTGAATGCACCAAATGCATCCTTAATGTGTCTTGAGATCTAATCACTTAGGCCACATATGGTCTCTGCCACATATGGCCACATTCTTTCAACAGTGTGTATGCTAATGTGTCCTGGGCCACATTAACGACCACCTACGAGGCTGACATCCTGGCTTATCGACTCCCCGCCAGTAGACCTAGCACTGAAGAGACCCTCCCCTGAGCTGCTCTCCTCCTAGAGAACGGTCAGTTCAACGTCTGCCTGGTTGGCACAAGCTAACACATCAACAGCTGTTAAACGGTCTCCACAGAATCACACTGACGCCAAAACGACTGTTTTTAAACCTGGTAATGACTATTAATATATAGCTAACAGTGCTAACAGTGAGCCTTGTCCCTGTATGTGCACGAGCGGGCTGTCACCGGTGAGTCAATGGAACGACAAACCTCTCGCTGGATAAAAACAATGAAACATTTTGCCATTGCAAACGGTAATTGTTTATATGTTTATTTGCATGTAGAGCGGGAAAGGGAGATCCGATTTCAAGTGGTCATTCGAGACGCTTCTGGAGACACATTCTGACGAATTTCGAGCTGTCCACTTGTGATCAGATCACCCACAATGCTTGTTGATACCAGGTATAAACAAGCATCTTCAGGCTGGGTGCAGAATCACGACAGGCTCACACATTTGAAGTTGTTCTACTAAAAGGATTTAAGCCAAAATGTCGCAAATGGAAACGGGATAATCTGCGATTAGAGTGTGTCTAACACTGAGCATCTGACAGCGATAAAACAGAACATCACCCATCTTCATTTAACCAACTTCTACAATCCTGTCAGTTGAAAAGAGACTCCAGTGTGGCAGCATCTGTGTTGGAGAGTCACGTCTCTTTGACTGACGTCTCCTCACTCAAGCGACAAACAATGAAACACTTCACTGGGCTAATTTAAGAGAGGAGACGCAATGAGGACAACAATAGAGTAAAAGAGGGGAGAGAAAGACAGAGAGAAGACCAGAAAAAAAGACCAGAAAGAGCGAGAGAGAGAGAGAGAGTTGGGGAGGAAGAACAAAGGAGAAACGAGCAGAAAAAAATAAATAATAAAAAAATGAAAATAAGGAAAAAAGAAAGAAAAAGAGAGGCAAATGTCATTAAAACGGATACCACGTCGCACAATCCGACTGTGGTGCCTTGGCTTTAGTCATAGCTAAGTGAACAGAGAATGGCGGCGTGCATGAATTGTTCTACTGCTGCGACTAATGGCAAAATCACTGCAGTGTAAAATAGAAATTTCAGACTTGATTAATTTATGTATTTATGGACGAGGCATTTTTTCCCTAGGATAATTTTGTTATGCATGTTGTCGCACCCTCAAATTGGCCTGACTATTGCGAGATGTCGAAATCTAGTTGGAGCAGTTAGCTCACACAAAAGGAGAGTACTGTGGAGAGGGGAGTTTGGCACTACACTGAGGAGTCTGGAGCTCTTCTGGTGATGCAATGCCAGAACAATGTCAGCGGTGAAGGGTGACTACCTCTGACAATGTCCCTTGAGATTTAGGAGTCAGGGGAAGAGTTTTTCTGGCTCCGAGGTTCTCAGTACTCTGTCTGTGGGCAGTTAGAGGGAGTCTCACGAGAGTGGGGCAGATCGGATGAGACAAATGGGACAGTGGAAACACTGGTTAAATTCCTCGGTCACTCTGAGTGTGAGATCTGACTGAGTGCCGGGTCTGAAGATGAGATGAAACAAGTCCTTGCCTAACCCCCCAAAATATTATGATTCCATGAACTGCTTAGCTTCAAGCTGAGATGAGACTAGTGCGCTGTTTAGCCTCCACCAAAATACAGTTTCGGTCTATAAATTCATTGGTTTCAGCTAGACTTATGAAATCCAGACCAGTCTTCTGTATTTATTCTTCTTGTCTTAATGACGTCATTGTATTTAATGTATTCTATCCTGTACTGCTATGTACTGTTCCAGTTTTGATCTCGGTCCGGTCTATCCAGTAAAAATTCCTAATCGCTTAAACTGACTCTGTAATTATGAAGATTTCCCAAATGTTTTGCAAGAAGCTGAGCTAATGTCTGCTGTGGTGTACTGTGGGTACAGAGCGTGAGGCCTTACCTTCGATGGGAGCCAGGATGACGCGAGAGTGGTCATAGGCAATGACGTTGGCATAACGATTTTTGGGCTTGTTCACCTCCAGGTTGGAATGTTCCCAGGTGAACTGCTGGCCTGGATCGATAGACTGATGAAGGAGGGGGGGGGGGGCAGAGACAGGCAAAACATGCACACACAAAGAAGAAATCAGAAGAGCCTTGGGAGGAGCTGAGCAATAACAATACAACCTGAATGTTATCAAAGAAAGGCGAGAGGGAGGGGGAGAGATTGAGAGGGTGATTTCCCCAAAGGAAAAAAAAAAAAGAACACGGTATCATGAAAATCTGCTCACTGCCTGGTTTAAATACTCACAGCAGCTGCACACAGTACTTTATCAAGATCATTAATGTAGCGGGTGCATAATGGCAAATAACAATATTGATGAAGGCAGCAGCTCTCCCCTTCGAGAGGAGGGCGTGGAGCAGCGCCCGACGCTCGGGCGGAAGACGAATTCAGCCGTGTCTTTAAAACACAAGAATTCCAGATAAATATTCTGTTTCCTTGTCAGGATAATTAAGTATTCCATTACAGTTGGTTGTTTGCTTATAGGCGTCTGGCGCTCTGTTGGTGTGGGGACGGAGACTTGAAGGTTATTTGCAGTTGGGGCTCCAGCATGTATAGTGGGGGGCTGCAGACAGAGACCGAAGCTGAATGAGGTCCAACTGGTAACCTGATCTAACAATTTCCATGCAATCATTACAGCAATCAGAGCTTCCATCTGTTTATTTCTTTCTTTCTGCCCTCTCGTCTCTATCTCTCTTTCTTTGTCCCCGTTTTCCTTATCTGCATCTCTCCATCTTCAAAGTCCTCCACTTTTTTTTGTCCACATTTCTTTCGCTCTTTATCTCTTTCTCCATCTCCTGTCCCCTTTCTGATGTTTACACTCCCTCTCTTGCAGCCACCCTCCAGCTATTTTCCCTTTCTTTCCAGATTACCTTAAGGCTGAATGTGTGTGTGTGTGTGTGTGTGTGTGCGCGCACACATAAAAGATTGGGGTCAGTTCCCAGAAAAAAAACCTCAATTCAAAAACTGAAAACCACATCTGTGTAGTCCAAACTTGAATCATTTTTTAATAAATTAGATTTAGGATGCCAGTATGGCAAAAGTCCATATTCATATTCTACACCGGCTACAATTTCTCCCCCTTCTTCCTTTTTATGATCCACGATGACACGTTTGAAGAGGAACGACAGCTCCTTTCAAGAAGGCAGGCTCCGTAGGACGTGGCTCCTAACTGCCTCACAGAAGACATATAACAAACTCTATGGCTTCAGTATCGTCAGGTAAAGACTGTGGCTGCCTTTTCATTGCCGTTTGTGTGTCAGATTATCTCCTCTTCATCTCCGCTCTCCAGCGGAGATGCCCTGCTCCCCCCTTCTCTCTCCCCTCACTGAATCCTCATCATTAACCAAGCCTCCCCACCTCATCTCTCTCCCCTCTTCCCTCCATTTTTCCTCCACCCTCACATCCCGCCTGGCTAAAAACCAATCAGTCAAAGCCCCGTAGAGCTGCGCTTGGCAAGCCAGGGCGCCCGGACGAGCAGCCATTCATCAAGAAAATAACAAAATTAAAATTACACTTCTCTATTTAATTTGGTCATTTATTTTTCCTGGGGGGTGGTTTTGTGAAGGGGCAGGAGGGACAGAGAGAGTGAAAAAGACAGAGTGGGAGAAGAGACGAACGGGCGGTTTAATGTTCTCTCAAAGCCAAGTAATTAGAAGTTGTGGTTGTAGCAAAGCGTCAACTTTGGCATCACGTCTCCCGTCTCTCTTCCCACCCCGAATGGAACAAGCTTGTCCATTTGGTACATAGCCTGGATGTGGATTTATGAATAATAGATACCCAAGAAATACTGGATCGCTATGAGAAGTCATTATCCGCCAACATCCACAGGCAGGCATGATGACAGCAATCTATGCTTGGTGTACCTGCTTCCTACCTTAGCCCGGCGTGCAGCGAGGTGACAGGCACTGTGATTTAGGAACGGCGAGGAGGGGATATTGCTTGTATGCAAACGAGAGCTGATTCAGCACTCCTGATTTCTAATCAACTCTGGTGTCATTTATAACCGCCGCGGTCTCAGAGCTCAGACAGCTCAGTTACCCCCTCTACACACGCACACACACAAATGTGCTATGTTAACGCCAGTGTGCTTTTCCCCAAAAATACATTAGTGGAGTTGTGCGTACACCAGACTATATCTCCATTTTTTAGAAGAACGTTTTTGCTGAGCTTATGGAGCCATAACATTTTCTTTAGTAACCTTCAATCTGTAATTCCTGGTGTTCAAATTAGGTAAAGGTTTAATTTTTCAAATAGATTTAACTCCATCAAGTACTCAGTGTTTCTATTTTTTCCTCAGTTGAATGCAGTTAGCCTATTTTGTAAGTAAGCAGCCACATTTTGAAAGTCACAAAAAGGACATGTTTCATTTCACAGCAGAAATATTCAACTTCTTTTTCCTCTCTCTCCTGCTTCCTGATGCAGGACTGGATGCATTACACTGGAATGATTCTGTTATTTAGCAGAGAATTTGAGGAAATTGCATCTGGGAGTTCAGGAGTTGCAACAACCCGCCAAGGGAAATTTTTTATGTAATTGAAATGACAATTGTCTTGCTTTGCCATGCTGAGGCTGCAAATATATCTGAGGAAATGAGCGGCTGACAACAACTGATATTTCATAATTGCTCAAGCATCAGCAGCTGCACTATTGTTGATGAGCAGGGAAACAAAAAAAAAAAAAAGGTAAGAACCAGCCGATTCCCTTGAGCGGAAGAAGGGACTCTTGTGTTCCCTTCCAGTGAAAACACAATCAGACAGAAATCAATGCTCTGGAGAAACTTTGACCCTTGGCCCGCTCACCTCATATTCCTGGGAGAGCTTGAGGTTGTCGTTGGCTTTGAGAAGCTCTGTGTGTTCGGCCAGCTCTGAGATAGGGATGGGAGGATGATTCATCATACCTGCTCGCCAAAAAATCGAGAGAGAAATTCCACACAGGGGGAAGAGAGGACAGAAAGTTTATTAGTACAGCAGACAGGACACACATGTTCCAAACTTTCAAATCACACAACACGTAGTTTATGGGTGAGAGTTTGTTGCTTACATAACAATGGGAGTTTGGGTTATAGTGGTGAGGAAGCTTGTGCAGAACATGGTGAATGTCACACACACGGACATATATAGACTGGTGATGTTATATGCACTTCATTGGACCAGGCCAGAGCTCAAAAACAGCTCGGGTTTGTTGAGCAGGGCTGATTGATTATTTGCCAAAAAAAAAGCTGGAAGCATACACCCACAGAGCAAATTGTATTAATTCCCACAATGGTCATGATGCTGACATGATAGACAGACCAACGGGACCAGTGTTGCTGAGTGTAGCAAGAGGAAAAACATGTGGAGGCGTCGATAATTTTTAATAGCTCGGGAAATTAGTTTAAAATGACACAAGATGAAAAATGTACGTTTTTGATGGTGAAATCACAGACAAAAAACACAACAGCCCTTTTTACTCTTTGAATCACTGGAATGCTTATGTTGACGAAAATCCCTTGTACTCCTCATTGAAGATAATCAAAAGTAAAATTTGCTTTCAGCATGGCAAAAAAAGAGGAGAATTCTGGATCACTGGAAAAGCAACTTTCAAAAGGACCTATGTCTTGAAGGATGGTTTTACTTAGTTATTTCTCATTACCTACACATGAAAACTGTATATTATTATTTTCAACATTTAAACTTACTCAAGGCACCATCCTCTATCAAAAAGGAAGATGAGAGAGAAGCTATGAAACAGCTCCCTGATGCAGATCAGACCTAACATATCCCACAGGGATGCCGTACGGCTCTATCCTTTATCTGTAATGCTCTTGTTGTGCTGTGTTGTTAGCATGGAGACAATTTTGACTGTTGCCTCTATAAAAAGGCTTATTCCATAACAGAGCCCTGACCTGGGGGCTCGTGGGAAGGGAGGTGGGGAGGGGGTAAGGAGGTTTAGGAGTGTGAGTGATGCTGAGTGACACAGTGAGCTGCTCCATTCCAGCCAGCCGGTGCAAAGCAAGCATGCTGCTGTTTCGACCCTTCCCTCCATCTGCTGATTCCCTAAAGTAAGTGAACACTGGCTCTAAGACGAACACCCCTAACCTTCTGAAAGCATAAACTCTCAGTTGCATGTCCACTATGTTGTCTTCAGTCATTTATTCCGAGGAATTCCAAGAATGAAGTAGCTTTTCAGTTGGGTGGCAAGATTGTGAGATTCTTTTTTTTTTTTTTTGGCGTGCTCCAATATCCACTGAATATTGCGTCGCTGCTGCTACAATATTATCAGCCCTGCTGTGCACTCCAGTCACTAATCCATTTAGGAGCATAATGCTGAGGCCATGTAATGGAATATGGAGCAGCCATAGATTGTGGCTGTGTCCCTGCATGCAGACCGGCAATACTTAAGGCTTTCATATTGTTAATAAAAGGTCTCTCTTCCTGCCAGGTGACGAGGTCAGAAGTCGATGAAATGTAGAAATCTCCTCATAAAAAAAAAAAAAAAAGTTACCGAGGCTTAATTGGGCGTGAAAATTGGCATAATCACATTAACCATCCTTAATTTCCCTTTTTGCACAATGCTTAAGATCCCCCTCCCCCAATGTCAAGGGGGTCACTGATGTTTGGGCTGCTTTTGTTGCGCTTACGAGAGGGGAGCCCAACTCTGTGCGCTGACAGTCTTCATTAGTGATGGTAATTTATTTTACACTGACAGAACAATGCAGCGGTGTCAATTACATGAAGATTAACAAAGATTACAATGCATATATGAGACAAATGGAGTTGACACTGGATGCCGTGACATCCTCCAGAAAATGAACGGACACACTGCATTAACAGCCGACTCGACAAACACTCGTGCCCTTCTTAATGATCATCACCATTTAAATGATGTTTACTGAATTAATCTTTTAAAGCCTGTGTTAAATATCTTTAAAAGAAACTCAAACAAAACACTGTAAGGGTAATAGGAGATCTCAAATTATATCACCACATTTGGACATAGCTGTATTTCTTTATTCAGACTTGGGTTTCCCAATGAGCCGACAGAGCGTGCAGACCGCGGTGGCATCGTTTGAGAATGAGACAGAGTTATTAATCACATCTGGTGCTGGAATTCATTGAGACGAGCATCAAGAAACAGAGGGAATATTGCAAATTGAATTTGGTTGTCAGTTTACTTGCCTCAAATTCAAAGTGAAAAGGTATCAGGAAAAATACGAGCACAATAAGTAAATGCGTATGCAAATGAGGGGGCCTCACTTCTCCTTGAGAGAACAAGAGTGGGTTGTTTGAGGGGAGATCAAAGAATGTTTGGTGTGTATGTGCGTGGTTGTGCGGTTTTACTCTGCGTGTCTCTGTGTGTGTTTGGGAGTGAGTTGCTGATATACTCAAACTCCATCAATTCCTTACAGTTTGTGTTTACTCCCCACATTACTGTCTGCATGTATAAGTACCTGGTACAGCTGGAGAGCTATATCAGGACAAAGTGTTTACATATACACCCAAATAAAGCATGATGCCCTGCCAGTGGGGTAGGCTGAGGGTTATACATACTAGTGTTTGTTTACTCCCTCGAACTTTGGTAGAAGGTTTTGAGAAACTTGCTTGACAATAATTTGAATCCTTAAAACTGCAAGATTCTTAAATCCAATATTTTACCTTTATTCCACCTCTGCCAACATAACGCTATACATCTATAAGTTGTCATTTTTTCAAAGATGAACCTCACAGCTAAACCAATCTGTTTGTGCATCCATTTCTCTCTTTCCCTGTGCACTTTCCCACCCTCATCCATTTGTTTTGTTCTCAAGACAAATGAGTCGATCGTGCCTGATTTGTTCTCTTATTCATTCTGTCATTTACACACCGCACGGCACATTGCAGTGTTCATCTAAGGAAAGATTTACTTAACAAAACTAGGCGTTTTGCCGTGACCTGTACTGGAGCAAAGTCGCTCAAGGACAAATTGTTGTTATTCCCTACCCCAACTCCAAAGCTCTCATCCTTCTCTTCAGCACCCCCCACCCCTTTACCCACGGCTTTTTACTATCCACGTACAGACTGTACCATTTTTTTTCCCCACCGCAATCAACAGCGTGATCAATGAACACAGAAAAACAAACTAGCGTCTAATTACACATTTCCAATCTCCCGATCCGCAGTCGATGCGCCTGAGAAATATAATGATTCTTTTTGATAAGCCAAAGCAGTCTCTCTCGAAAAGCCTATTTGTGATGTTGCGTATTTCCATATAAAAGGGAAGAAGTCTGTCTGTGGGTAAGCAAAGAAAATAAAGCGGGGAAAAAGGGGGAAGAGGAAAACCAGAAACTCTGCTTTTTCTCCTAGATGATCCTTTTGCAGTGAGCAGGGAGAGGGGGTGATCAAATGTCGAGCCATTGTTTGCCACCGCTTTAATTAATTCTGCTCGTTATCTCTGAGCGCAGAAAAGACCCCGTTACTTCAGAATGGAAATGGAGCAGTGGTGGTGAAGGAGGAGGAGGAAGGGGAAGGGAGACCAACAACAAGGAGGTGAGGAAAGGGAGGCAGAGAAAGAGGGATAACAGAGATTGTACTCCTGTAAAAAAAAAATTATAAACAAAAAACACCTCTCAACCATCTCTACATCAGCAGAAGTGATCGCACAGGTTATTTATGCATGGTGGATTAATGCACAGCCAACAGCCCAAGTGAATATAGTGACTGACATCCAATTAAAGAAAAAAAATATAGCCCAGTATACCAATAGAAACCAACATCAAATTAATTAGTGCTAAAAAATTTTGCTGCATAATGTGAAAAAACAAACAAATGCAAATTATGTATTTGTAAATGGAGGCAAGCGTGCTTGGAAAAAAAAAAGATAAAGAAAGCTGGTACGCAAATGCTAAAAGCATAGAGACTAACTTTCATAGTCAAAATCTGCTTCACTCTGAGGGCTGCTTAGACCAGAATCTGTAAAGAACAGCAAACATAAGGGAAATGGTTTTAAAAGGCTTTAATGCAAAAGAAAATGCTATGTAAAAAAGAAAACATAAAAGTGTGCAAAATGATAAATGGCCCAGAAGTAAAACCAACAGCATTTTTTTTAACAGTTATTCAGCATCAGTAAACTCAGGCCCTTCTCAGGGAGGCCTGAATGACAGACTTGAGGCCAGACTGCCAGACAGACGTGGAAAAGTAGGCCAAACATTTTCAGATCAGATCAGATCAGCTACAGTCCTCCTCAGGAGCAGACTGGTTAGCCATGGGCATCAGCCTCTGATTCCCCTGCTGAGAAAACCCTTCTGCCAAGCCCCATATCAACGGTCATAGAGATCAGGGATAAGAAAATTGATTTGCTATCTCTAAGCTTTCATAAACACCACTTGGAAGAGCCCATTGACAGCAATGAGAAATAGACAGAGAGGGGAAAAACCAGCTTATGTTTCCTGGTGAAAACTGAGTCTGAAAGGTTCCTTTGTCAGCGGCCTGGTGCTGAGGCATCGGGAGTGAAAGGTGTGGAAAAGTGTCCGCATTCTTGGCTGACAGCTGCGGAGCCACAGCTGATGGGAGTCGGAGCTCTGAGGAGCGCGGCGATGGTTCAAAGTCTTATTTGCTCCAGAGGAGAAGTCCTCTGAGGCTGCATCCACCGACACCATGCTCAGGTCGCCTCAGCTGTTCAAGCACAGAGGAGCCATCTGTGCCAACGTTAACTGGACATGTGGCCAAGAGATGCAGTCTGATGGGATGCTGCCAACCTGCCCATCAAGTGACGCGAAATACATTTTGCCGGTGTTTGAAAGCTGAAATCACATCAATGGGGTCGCTCAGTGATGAAAGAAGAATCACATCACCCGAGGATGGCAACTTTGATTTCAAAGAAAACAGCTCATTTGTTCCACAGCATTTATAAAAAATGAGACATGGAAGGCAAGGAAATGTGATTTGCAAGCAAAATGAAAAAAAAAGAAAAGAAATTTGTTTTTCAAAAAGAAATCTCTTCTTTTACAAAAAAAAAAAAAAAAAAAAATCTGGCCTAAAAAATAAAACACCTCTTTGATATAGTAGAAAGGCAGGTAAGTCATCAATCCCAGTCGGGAGCCAAAATGAAAGGAAGGGATAAAGGCAAACACTAACATCATTAGGATGTACGTCAAACCTAAAAATCCTGCAAAGCTCAGTCCTGCAGAGTAGAAGTTGCTAAACAGAGGTTTACCTTACACTGACGTCTTCGCGAGAGGACGTCAGGCCAGTGGCGCCAAATGAGCGTGGAGAGATGAAGACATCGAACATCCCCCTCTCCCTAATTGATTTGTGACAATGACTAATTAAACATAGCAGGGGTGGCTCAGATCCACTGTCTCCAAACGTCATTCATCACAGCAGGAGGGAGGTACAGGCGTGTCTGATTATGTTTATGTGTAAGTGTGTGCTGCGTGTGTGTGTGTGCTTCAACAGAGGTGTTGGCGAGGAGGAGGGCACGGTTGCTGCAGTCACTGCTGTAATCTGGAGAAACAAGTAGGCTGCTGATGCATGCGAGCGATTGGCTGGTGTCCGTGGGTTTCGCAAGTGCACGACGCTGTCTGCAAGAAAATGTTTGATTTTTACATGCATAAATGTGGAAGTCGCTTCTCCTGACAGAATTATGGGGGCGTGAAGTGCCATATGCGATGCTGTATCGGAGGGGGGGGGGAGATAAAGAGAAACACAGATGGAGACGGCATAAATAGAAAATATATCAAGAGATATGTTGAAGAGTAAACCCAGAGTGAAACTCAGTTCACCTGTCTTTTAATTTGCAGGAGAGGTTTTTTTTCTTCTTCTTCTATTTTTTCCCTGAACAGAAATGATGTGAATTCACATTAGCGCAGCGGCGAATGTCAAACTGATGATGTGAAGGCAGGGTTCTGAGATAAGATATATTGCAGGTGGTAATTGTCGTGATGATTGTTACAGTTTTCCAGCTTTTCAACTGCGAACTGCTAACGAAATGAGAACCAGAGGGAAACGGGAAAAATTGCAAGAGAGAAAAGCAAAAGGGGGGGCTTGGTTGGACATAGACAGTAGATATCCACTGACTCGTGCTGCTTCATTACTTTGGCCCCATTTGACAATTAAACCCCAGGCACCGATGAAGATAATGACAAAATGAGCCACTCCGCACCCCAAGGAGTTATGGGATGTCACTGTGTGGCTGTCACATGACCTACAGGCTTTGAAGCACACGCACACACACACACGCACACGCACGCACGCACGCACGCACGCACGCACACACACACACACACACACACACACACACACACAATGTGCACACTCTCTCTGAAACGCATTAGCCAAGCTTAGCTTATAGGAAGCCCAATCAAAAACATATTTTTTTGTTCCCCAGCACTAGGGGTCACTGAGCACACATTGCCGATGCTCCATATGCTCTGCTGGATAGAAGAGGCCTTGGATAAGTGCACTGGGAGTATGCTCATTTGAACAATGGTTGCTATTAGCTGATGGGGATGTTCACAAATGCTCACCGGCCCACTTAATTGGGCTAAAATGTCCATTCAAATTAAATTCCCCCGGTGTGGAGATAACGACATCGCCCAATTCTGCGGAACAACGACAGGGCAGTCGAATGAGAATGCTTGTCATATATAAAGAGAAGTCTCAGCATGTATTTGTGAATGTTATGTAAAAGAGAGATTGTAACAAGAGTTTCTATTATTTAAGGAACAGAGGAGGACAGCTGAGGGCAGAAGTGCAAAGTGCTGGAAGTCATTGGGACAAATGGAAGGAATGGCCATTATAACCTTGCCATAACAGAGCCACTGATAGGGCTGTGAACACCAGGTGAGATAAAGACGAGGGGTAAATTGAACTTCCACATTTCTGCGTGTGAGTAGGTTTGCGCATCTTCTTTCATCCTCGTGTCTTTCCTCTTCTCAGATGTAAAGATGTCAGTTTTTTTTTCCAAGGTACAAACTCAAGCAGCATGACTGGGCTCCCAAAGAAGCTGAGGAGAAACGCTCCATTTTGAAATCTGAGCCTTTTGATGGAGCAGAGACTGGCCGTGGATGACAGATGGATGGCTGAGAGACAACTAGGCTAGGAGACAGAGAGGCGGGAGGCAGCAAAAAAAAAAAAAGGAGAAGAAACGAGGGAACACACGGAAAGAGAGTGGATGTGTTTATTCCACCTCTGGAGGATGTTCTCCTCAAAATGCACGTCTCATTCCTCTGTCAAATAAACTACTTGAGGGAAGAATACGATCTAAACCATCGAGTGGAAAACTCACAATAATCCACGATGCTTAGCTAGAGGTGACTAATATGACTGCAATCAGATTTGTTTTCACTTTCTTTCACCGAAACCTCTAATCTGGCAGGATGATACGTTTCCAAAACTGGAAACATGCTCACTTGTTCATCCATGTGACTTTCTGAAAATGGCTTGTAATGAAGCATTAGGAATTTGAATACAACAACCTCAAAAAAGCAAACTTTGCTCCACTAAGATTCAGACCAATGACAACAAACTGTAGAGGCCACCATAGCTTATATCACAGACGGCTAAATAACAGAGACAGACCGATAATGGGTCTGAGAAGGAGGAGGTTGGAAGATGGAGAAGCCTTGGAGAATGAGTTTGGGATTGAATGCGCTCTGTTGTTAACACCAGGCTTTAGCTCGGATGAACACCAGATGGAAAGTGAGACAAAAGAGAAAAGCAGGTAAGAACCCAGGAGATCTTCAAAACAAGATTTGTTTCCAGCATAAAAACATTACGTCCAACAACAGACATCACTTTCTAACTATCTGTTATCATTACATGGGGACAGGGCCGACACGTAGATATGATTGCAGGTAGTTATGAAGGCACATGATGTCAAACAGAATGATGTGGGAGCACTTCATGGACATCATTCATGCTGCAGCGTAAACTGAACTTGAAGTTGCATCATTTGTGGATAGTTAATCTCTGTGTAGGCTGTGTGCATGTGTGTGTGCCAATGTTACTATTTGCCATCACTACACATCTAAGTTATGTGTATTAAAACACGTAACTGCACACACGTTTCGTCTTACAGGAATGAAAAGTTTTCACTGAATATTCTGGTATCAAGAAGGAACGTCTTCTGCAGGTGTCTTCATTTGCCCATATATTATAGTGGTTGGCCAATTTGAGCTTTTGACAGCCAGTAATGGTATTGAGGGATTAGCGCAGCTGCTAATAAACATTTTCTGCCAAATTTTAAAATTTGCTTTCCATTTCACTGGGTTCCAAAAATTAGGATTTTCAAGTTCCTGCAAAATTTTGCTATTTGCAGTGTGAAAACTTTTAAAATAGCATTTTGTCTGTTACAGCCACTGAAGCAATGGCCTCTGTGACTTTTAATGTAGGCAAGTGGCTTCTTAAAATCCACTTCTTTATCTACAACTTTGGTCTCTTTCCAAACCCCCCCCCCCCATAGATTGGCCCAACGTTAAACTAGCCACTGACATGCAGTGATAACAGGCATGAGCGCTCCACTGAAAACTGCCTGAGAATGGAAATCCAATTAAACCAATGAAATACAAGCCTTAGATGGCTTTTTAACTGGCCAGCTTTTATCCAACAATCAAAAGTAGTTATTCAGAGGTCTAAATGAAGAACATTACCGGTTGGTATCTCAGCAATCTATGAAGTATTTTGCAATGCAGAGCTACTTGTGTTTTTACTTACCTATTTACTTTGTAAAGGGGGACTGGGCAGATGTTGTAAATCTGCGTCCAGTGGGTTCAGAATCTGTCGTCAGTGTCTGGTCAGCAAATTGTTATATTAACCCAAGAACCAAGCTATAAAAATGTCACAGCTTTCCCTAAAGGCAAAGGCAGGCAGGTCTCGTTTCAAGTTTTACAGGCTGTCACACTTAAAGCTGGATGACTGAACTTCCTTCTTCACATCTGTCATAATGTCAGTGAAAATTAAAACTGTTTTTTTTTTTTACTGAAAGGCCAATGTGGACAAATATGGAAACACACTTTATACAGTCTATCAGTGTAACTATACCTATATGTGTTATTAAGACCGTTTGTGTTCCTCAGTCTGTGTGTTGTGTGTTCTTCCTGTACCTGGAGTTTGGAAGTTGATGCGTCTCATCTCCACAGGGTCTGTGGGGTGGTGGGGTGTGATGTCTGCGTTGTTCAGCAGGCATTTTGTGCGCGGCTCTGACTCTTTTCTTTTGCGGCTGGAGGACAAGACAAACAAAGAGTAGAAAAGAGGGGGAAGACGCACAACATAAACAACACAACAAGTTTTAGTGAGCGTTTGATCTGGCAGAACAGTCACCACTCTCACTAATGATGACACCTAAAAAAAAAAATCAGCAACGTCAACTGACTGGTAACTCAGCAGGTCAAGAACGCTTGAGTGAAGCCAAATCAGAAACAGGGGAGCTGAGAATGCGTATCAAGTACGCAAAATTCTCCCTCACCTTCACTAATTAAAGGCATCTTTTTTTTTTTGCTGAGGCAGGCTATTATGTCTTCCCCTGTAAAATGCAATAAAGTACGGCTAAACCTTACCTGTCAGGTTTGCTGTTTCCAGAGAAAGCAATAGGAGCCAAATAAATATATAAAGATGGTGAAAACACAACACACAAGGAGAAAAGGAGAGGGGGGGAGGCAAGAAGAGAGATAAATCAATAGAGAGCAGTTTAAAATTCACAGGGGTCGCTGCTGGGCTCGCAAAACGCGAGATAAAGCTCATCAGCATTTGGAGGAGGCGTGTGCATGCGTGTGCATGTGCGCACGTGTATCAGTTTGTGAGAACAAGAGAGTATTCAATGAAATGTGCAAGTAAGTGCGTACATTCGTGGGTCCGTGTCCGTGTGTCTGTGTGTCTGTGTGCATGTGTGTGCTTATGTGTGTGCACGAGGGTGCAGATACAGATGGGGAGAGGGGAATGTCAGGGCCAAGGGCAGACCCGGGAAACACTATTCACCAGGGAGAGATGGAGAGGGAGATGGGAGAGTGAGGGGGACAGAAAGAGAAGAGAGAAAAAAAGAGAGAGATCCAAGGAGAGATGTTACTCTCCCTAACCACAAAGACTGAGGTAAGGCAAGGTCAGACACTCAGGGATCATCTGACAGTAGCAAGCTGTACTTGTGTTGCTCACACCAGCCCCGGCCCCCTTAAAATTATTCAGGGATCTTCCCTGGTATGTAGGGCGACCTCTTACACATTTGGGACTTGCAGTTACTGAGACTAAAAGCACTTAAGTGTAAAACAAGGGGGGGGATATTGACTGTATATGTATGTTCTAAAGCCCCAGGACGCTAAGGAATATGAACTCATTTAGACTTGTGACAGGAGGAGAGCTGCCTCCTGTAAAGTTCATAAAAGCACAGTTTGATGTCTACCACTAGAAATTAGGTCCCTGAAATCTTATTTATGCATAAATGCTAAACTAATAATGGCTAAAACAACTAGTAAGTACTTGAATAACACCATATGGGCTATTATTTCCACAATTAATTGGCAATATTTGAAATATATGCCTATTTAAATCTATACATCTCTTTATTGCAACATTCTTGGTCTAGTTATTGAACACCATCTCAAAGAATCTCTTCCTTTCTCCTTTCTTCAAACCCCTCACTTCCCACAACCATCTTTTTCCACAAGAAAAGCTTTTTCATATTTACATGCAACAATGTTGTTAGATTTTGAATATCATGCTGCCATGAATGCAGAATAAGCCCCTCTTTCAACATGCTCCCTAACATGCAATTATTTCCCAATAGCCCAATTCCCCTGCAACACTGCAAATAACTGGTTCAACATCAAATGACAAGAAAATGTTCATTGTGTTTTCACTACATAAGAGAGAAAAATCTAGCACTTTTACCCTTAGCGAGTAAAAACATGGATCATAGTTTTATTGCTTGAGTGGAGCAGTGGGTGGAGCAAGACGCTAACAATGCAAAGCGTAAGGGTTCAATTCTCTGTGTATCGTAAGAGGAAGGTTAAAACAATTTCCAGAATAAATGGTCGCTCAGTATAAATTATCATTGCTACGTATACTTAGCCTGAGTGTTATTATCATTTGAGGTTGACCGATGTTATTTTGACACTGGTGTCTAAACGTAGATCAAACTGCATTCTCCACAAAAACTACGATTCAAAAACCAACTCACTTTTTATACAGGAGAATGGCGATGACGATGCAGATGATGAAGACTACAGCCAGGACTGGGCCCACCACCCATATGAGTCCGTCACCAGTCTCTACTGGGCCCACCTCCAGCTCGGGAGTCACCACAGTGTCGGTGTAAGGGCTGGTAGCAAACATTTTCTGCACAGAAAGATCAGGTACACGTTTACACAACATATGGAAACAAAAATCCAGGTTACAGCATGGTATTTGCAGGAGATGAATGAAGTTTAGTTTTAAGTACAAACTGGACAAAAATGAAATTTTAGATGAAGAAGTGAAATTAAATCCACTCTGCCAAAAAGCAATTGACTAAAAGTGCGCCAACTGAACTGTGTTGGACTCACCCCGGAGGTGGCGTTGAGTTCAGCCAGCAGGAAGAAGACATACTCCTGGCCAGGTTCAAGAGGCTTGTTCTCACAGCTGCTTTGGCGATAGTCAGATCCCACCGTGAAGCTGGAGGGCAGCTGCCTGAAGCAGGCTGTGATGTAGGGCTTCCTCTGGTCCAGCTGAGCCAGCTGGCGGCGTGAACGACGCTTGAGGGTCACCTCCCGCAACAGCTGATTGATGTGAAAGGGCATTGGTTTAAGGGCTTTTTATATGCACTCCTTTTGGTATCCTCTTTTATTTTTTGCAGATTCTACAACATCAGTCCCTAATTCACTGACAGATATATTTCACTGACATGGCCGAGACCAAAGAAGAGAAACTGTAGGTGTAGCTGCACCCTTAATCCTAGTTCAGACCAAAGATTTGTGATGAGACATGCAGCTTCTTGCAATGCTCAGTTCTGCAAAGTTGTAAACCTGCCGGTTCACACCAATGCAACTACATGAGATGGTGTATCATCTCAATGCAACAATCTGTTTTCCAGCTTTTCAGGCTTATTTAGTTTAATATTATTTGTAGCTTCTTAAAATATGAATGAGAATAGTGATGGTGAGATACTGGCTACAGTTGCATTTGTAGTAGTGATTAACGACGAAACTGACTGTAGAAACAGGTGATGTGCTTTACGTTCTAAAACCTGCCAATGGCGATTTGACAGGTGACACCATCAGCCAGCTTGAGTCGAGCTCGGACGGCCAGTTCACACCACTGCAACTTTTCTCTGCAACGTTCTAAAATGGTTTAATCTCGTAGCCAATCACTGTTCTGAGCTGGGCTTTAGATTATAAAAGCTGCTAACTTTCTGGCAATGTTCCATGTAGCCTTGGTCCAAGACCCCTCCCCCCTCCAACATCCAGAGACTCTCATTCATTTCAAACTGCAGACAGAGGCAGGCACTAAGCAGAGGGAACGTGTGTAATCCCAAATCCAATAGGGATGGTTGCTGTTGATCTGGCGCTCAAGGTGACCTTGAGCTATGGTAAGAGTGGGTAAAGACTGTGTAATTCTCTCGACTGCATTCTTAGGGGGATAAATTAGCATAGCTGAGATGTATTTGCGTCCGAGTTGTGAGTGCCCATGCTTGGTACATGGCCTGTACAATACAATTTTCCTAGCTCATGCAACTGTTAATAACACAAATCTTCTATTATCAATTACATCATATTATATTAGTTTAATTATTTCTGTTGTGCCAGAGTAACCTCACACTGTTTGCTTTTAAAGTATCCTACCTCTTCCATGTCCATCTCATCAGGGTTTTTCAGGTTTTTGACAGCTCCTGAAGTCCTCTTAAGTGGCACAACAACCACATAGAAAGTCCTGGAAAACACAGCACCAAAGTAATTCACAAACATTACCAAAAGCTCCTAGTGACACTTAATTGATACTGCATGATAGTTTATATGAAAACATTCACCACAATTTTGACAATTAATTAAGCGATAATTCAACACTTGCAAAAGTTATAGCAGAGTTCAGCATGTCAACTCCCATTTCAACACCTCAGACAATGTGAGATCACACTCCATATCACATCACTTTAACCTAAATACCTCAAAGAAGATTCAGACAACACCTGCAGAACCCATTTTCCAGCATGACATACTCACTTGACATCCTTATTATCAACTGGTGGGAAGGACATGGTGAGCATGTTGTCGGGCTCAGCGTAGATGTCCAGCTTGGGTTTCTTGACCAGGATGAGTGGTGCAGTCTTGGCAACCACACGGTGTCTTGGCCCACCGTCTATGCTTTCTTGGCAGGTCACCCTGAACTCGTAGGTGGTGTTGTGTTTTAGCCCCGTGACCAGCACCCTCATCTGCCTGGCATCCACATCCATCTTCTGACGGTTGTACTCAATCTACAATTCAACAGATGGTCCAGAATTTTAATCGATAATTGGTAAAAGGGATAGTTGGATGAATGATTATTTTGGCAGGTCAAACAGCGTTCTATATTTCAGAATGGGATTTTAAGGAATGTTTTTTATGTTAAAACATAACTCGGCAGACAGCTGAAACTCTTTATTTGCTCTACATGAAACTCACCGTGCATTTGTATGGAGATTTACTGTCAGAAAACTTCCATGCAATAACCACAGTGGTCTTGGTGGCCCACTTCACAGTGAAATTCTTTGGAACGTCTGTTGATTGGACAAATGCGAGGAAAAAAAACAAACAAACAAAAAAACAAAACAAAGACTTTAGTAAATTGAAAGTGTAGAGAGATCAAGGAAAGAGAAACAAAAGAAGAACCTTTGGTTTAAAAGAAAAGCTGTTGTTCCCCTGCAACGTTCCTCTGGGTTGGAGAGTGAGTGTAACGGTGAGCTGTCATTGGCTGTGAGAAGGGCAACGCCATTGGTTAAGACACACAGCACGTAAGACTCATGGACGACAAACCCATGGAGCACAAGGGTGTGCCCACTGGCTAGCCATCGTGGGTAATGCCAACCCATCTCAACACTGTCTTTGAACCTATGACCACTTGAGGATTAACAACTGACCCATGTGGTGTCAGTGCCAACTGTTCCTATGCCTATACTGAGTTTGGGTTGGCACTGCCAACGTGCTGCCAGGCGGGCATAGAGACAGACTCAAAACACAGCATGCCAACAGTCCTTAGCAGTGCATCTGGGGATGCCATGCCACAAACTTTCCCAATAAGGGACAAGGTAAGGGGAAAGGCGGAATTAGGGAAGGGAGGGGATTAGGAAGGGGGGTATATCTCAAAACAAACCCAAAACCAAAAAAGAAAAAAAGAACCAAAATCTGCTTTCTGTCATCTTACAATAGTCAAAACATTCTATTGGCGTGACTGGGTTTGACTGAGGTCCTACCTTGTTGGAAAACTGGGGATGTGAGATGACATTAGCTGCGTGAGTGTGCTTGGCAAAGGGCTGCAAGGATGACTGACACAATTGTCTGACCAAACAGCACTTACCTTGAAATTCTAGGCTGCTCTCCTCTTTCTCAAAATGACTGACTATAACTTACTGACTTGGGTTTTACCTTGTTTTGGTTAGTGAAGTGAGTATCCCACGGCAAACAATTTTAATATCAATCTTTTTTCTTTCTTGAGGAGAAGTGGAGGTGGTTGAAGGAGGGGGTGGGGCAGTTTTGATTTTTTTGTTGTTGTTTTTTTTTAGCCAATTTCCAACCCCCTGCCAACCGGGTTGGAGAAGAAACAGGCAAGCCCTACCTGTTGGATCAAAGGCCACCGTCCGATACTGGATGGGCGGGCTGTAGGGCCCTGGACCTACACTGGTGTGTGCACGTATTTTCACATCGTACGCTGAGTTCGGTTTGAGGCTGTTGAGAACATAGCTGGACTGGTTTGGGGGCAAGCGAAGCTCCCGTGGTGCTCCAACGGCGCCGGTTTCCTTATAGGCCAAAGTGTACTCCGTGATTACCCCATTTCTCTCCGCCAGCACTGGAGGAGACCAGGACAGCTGCACTGAGCAGCATGTCACGTTGGAGCCCTCTTCAATTTGAGGGTAGCCCCCTGGCGTGTTCTCGGGTACACTGAGTTCTACCACAGCCTCTTCCCCAAAGCCCCCCCTGCTCTTGGCTGAGACTTTAAAGATATAGGTGGCCCCCCGGTGGATGTTGCCCACAGAGTACTGTCGTTCTTGTGGAGCAAATTCCAGTGTGGCTAAAGGAGAGACATCTCTGCGGCCAAACTGCAGCCGGTAACCCTGCAGGTCCATACCACTGGTGAATTCTGGAGGGTCCCAGCGAACCACAGCTGATGTCTCTGAGTCCTGAGCCACTGACAGATAGGGCAGACCAGGCACTGTGCAAACAAAGACATAAAAGAAATCCCAGTGTCAGTGTTTCCAGTTCTATTAAGATACATGTACATGTTGATCACAAACTGAAAAGACATCAGGAATACTGTTATAGCTGTATTGAGGAAACCATTAGCGCTTTTAGCATGGCAAGCAAATACCTGCATTAGACCTGTTCGATTATACTGTATGGGACAATACAAGAGTGGATGTGGACTGCCAACCAATGAGAATTGAGAATTTTTTAAAGATTATAGTAAATATAAACAGATTACAGAGTCTACAATTTTTGTTTTGTTTAATTTCAGTCATCCATCAAATAACACCCTGGCAAACTGAGTCGCGTGGAGTAGTGGAAGATCCTCAGAACCTCTAAATTCTTGAGTGATTGTTGTAACCATTACCATTTTATGACATATGTAAGCTCCAGCCAAAATAATTTTTGTACTGCAAAGCATCACTAAAACTTTAAGCAGAGAACAGTGCCTCTCTCAGCTGTAAGAGTCATTTCTTGTTGTAAAATAGATGATCTACGCTTGGGGTCTAGACACCATTCTTCAGAGTGGCCCAGTTTTGCTGCTCTTATGGATGACACACGTCTCATCTTAACTCTCCTTTTAAGGCCCCATCAGTGTGATAGAGGCAGCAGCAGTTATGGGAAGCCTTCAGTTCTCGAGTTGTCGTCAAAGCTTTGTGAGAGATGAGCGTGGCTGATTCGCACTTGAGCCCCATCTCTCTGTAAATAGATTCTATCTTGCCTCATCTACGTCCCCACTTTCTCAGAAATACAAGGCAGTGGCGGGACAGATAACTGACAAATATAAGTTAGGATACAATTGCGGACATACACGCTGTTAGTGATGTACTCAATCACAAATACTTCTGTTATTTTTGTATAACAATACTGACTGGATGAATGATATGAGGCACGCAACACATCACAGTCACTACATTTACCATCATCAATTTAATTCCATGCCTCAATGTGAGATAGTGAAACCACTGGTGAGAAGATTGGCTATCTCTGTATATTTCTGATTCAAATAGCTTGCCAACTGGGTCGGCAAACTGGGTCGGCAGCAAATTGGTTGGTCCTGGCTGCGAGAGCTTTCTCAGCATAAATTAAAAATGCTGAATAAGATGAATACAAATGATTAACTCTAGTTTAATGTGTTACATACATTTCGCCATTATCTTTAGCCGCCACAATTTAAACATACATTTGCCTTTTTCATTAAACATCTAACGTTTGTTAAGTGTTACACTGCATGAATTTATATTGCAGAATCTATCTGAGCTTTTTTTCTTACAATTTATGTCTCATATACATCTGCTTGTGCATGACTTTGTGCATAATGGACAGAGTGTATGCGCGTGTATGTGTTCATGTGTGTGATGGTATAGGCCCTGGTTTGCTGCCAGCTCCAGCTCCTATATCACCATTCCACCTGCATACAGAGCTATTTGGCTTTTTGCCCAGTATGGACTTAAAGTAATTTGGAGGAGCCAACATTAGTCTGAGGCAAAAGTACTCCCTCTCAGTGGAATAGTATCACTGCGTGTATGTGAGTCTGTGTACATGTGCCCACATATAGTATATATTCCTGCGCCAAGATGTAAGTCCTAATGTGCACGTAGTAGAAACACACACACAAAGCAATCCACTCTACACAGTCCACTCCCTCTGCTCGTATTATTCATTTCCGTTTGCTAATGGTCTTCTTTCTGAGGGCTGTTGGTGGAGGAAGACGGGGGTTGGTGGGTGGATGGTGGCTAGTCAGCTGAGCCTTTGCCGGTAATGGAAAGGCGGGGGCGCCGAGTGTTGGGTGAGACGAATGCTCCTAATACTCCTCGGCTACATACTATAGCTCAGCTTGGTGTCATTTAAAAGCCCACTCTGCCTTCATGCTCACCGCTAATCAAGGAAATAGAATCAGAGATAATGATCCTGTGTGTTTGTGTGTATGTGTATGTGTGTATAGGTATGTGTGTGTGTGGCTTCAATTCTAAATTTCTGTGCTTCGCTTCTAACCTCAACAGGCTACCAAATGTATCCATTACAAACCTTTGTGGCCCTGAAACTATTTTATTACTTGTACATTCAAAACATTAGCGTGTTGCACACAGGGGAGAAGGATCATGGGTACTGAGCCAGCAGATTGGTGTCGGGAGGAGGTGGGATTGTTTGTGGTGTGTACAGTGTATGTGTTAAAGTGTATGGTGCTACAGGACGATGAGAGAGAGGGTGATGGCATAGTGAGGGGTTGAAAAATGACTGAATGAGGGATGATGAAGGTGACTGGGGACAAGGAGCAATCTGCAGCAAAGAGGGCCCAATAGGGATATGAGGGGGGAGAGATATGTGTGTGTGTGTGTGTGTGTGTGTGTGTGTGTGTGTGTGAGCATGAGTGATTCTGGGGGTTCTTAGACACTTTGATTGTCCCTCTCCTCACTGTTCATTTCTCCCCCCCAACACTCTCCCTTATTCTTTCCCCCTCTCCCCACTTCTCCCCTTGCATACTGCCCAATCCCCCTTTTCATTTCCTTGCCTCCTTCCCCACCCCCTCCATTTCCCTCTCTCTCTATGTCCATGTCAGGGTCGACCCTGGTTCAATCCCTCCATGTGGGCCTCCCGGCACGTTTCCCATCAGGCTGCAGTATTAACAGCCTGCTGTGGACACTCACTCAGCCTGATTGAGCAAGAGCCAATCAGGTATCCCTCTCATTTCCTCCCTGTCTTGTGTACACTAAAACCAAAATATACACACAAACATATTACATCTTGCTTGTGTGCAAATGATATAGTGCACATATATGCACTTTTTAATTATCTGTCACCCTGGATGTTCGATCCTCTGCTTTAAGTTGCATTCCTTCACAATAAAAAAAATATCCCACTGATTAACCTGTGGCTACAGCCTGCCTAAGGAGACTCAACATATCTTAAGACATGTGGGGGGTAAGAGGTCTTTTTTGACCTTAAAAGGTCATGACAAATCCGTCACTCTCTCATCTTCGTTTCCCTCTGCTTTTAATTTAGCCTGCTTACTGAAGGAGTGTATGTGTGTGTGTGTGTGTGTGTGTGTGTGTGACAGGGGTTCGTGGAGGGGAGTAATTGGTAGGGTAGGAAATGCCATGGAGTCAAATCTGCAACAAATTTCACATGGCCTATTTGGAGTGCAAGAGCTATTAAGGAAGAAAGCGAGAACGAGGGAGAGAGAAGAGACAGGGCCATTACATCGATGATTTCTCACTGGACAAAAATAACAATCAGGAAGTTACTAAACATGCAATGAGGGGACCAGGGCTGAGGTTTCAAATCAGCTGTCTGCATTAGAATAACTATCCACACCCTTTTAAACATGCACGTATCCCTAAGCATCCTTTCACAGGATGCAACGATCGAAATGAAGTGCTGTAGCGTTGGGGGATGGGAGTTTGTTCGCTATCAAGGAGGGCGGGATACCCTGTTCCTGTCTGACAGCAGTGTGACTGAGTTCATTTTAGTCTATATCCACTCTGACTGGCAATATGATTAATGAATAATGCAAACCACTTCACATAATTACAAACAGCACAAATAAAACTTCCAAAATGACACACGGTAAAACTTTAACACTGGCTGCCAGGATAGTGCACCATCAACATTAATACAGTACTGTACACAGTACACTGTACAAGTACAAGTGTAGGATAATGTATCAGAATTGCTTTTCATTAATTTTGGTCTTTAAATCTTTTTGCTGCCATTTGGGGCCAGTGATACTGCGTGTGTGAAGTTAAAAAATCACTTCCTTGACGTTTTGCTTTCACTTAAAAGCCTTTATTCATAGTGCTTTACCATAAGATGACCAGCCTTTCCTCCCTTATATGAGAATCCACAAATACATCAGCCATCATCTTGAGGCATCTCTCTGACTTGGCATACCCCAAATTGTTTTAGTTTTTTGCTGCTGTTGGCTCAGAAGATCTCAAGGTGGAGGTGCTGGGTAGCCCACTTCATACTGTATCCTACCTTTAGAGAAGGGGTGTAAAATTCTTTTTGAACGGAGGCCAGATTAGATAATGTGTAAATGCCTGGTGGCCAGTTGCTTCTTGCATCTGTTTATGAAAATGCATTCATTCCATCAGCGTGGTTCCTACTTAGTTCATGTCTATAAACTGTGAGATAGTCCTGCCATCCTGAGGTTAACAGAATAAAAAATGCAATGTAAACTTGCTTTAATTCAATTTTATGTAGTGGACCACATATAGTATATTTTGAGACAGAAGTCGTGGGCCGTTTTAAATCGATTCGGGGGTCATAGACTTTGGACATGCTTGCTTCGGAGTGTTGTATCTTTGGAACAGGTTTTCTTTTGAGTTTATCTATTTGTTAATTCTACTTAGATTTTTGAAAAACTTTTCTACTTATACCTGCACAAGAAAAGATGATAAAAAGCAAAGCCATTGATCACTGCTCCTTTCAGCCCAGTGAAACACTCCACAATGTGCAGATGGGACGGCAGAATAACATTTTCAGACACAAACATTTTAATCTTTTGTCAATAAACACTCCCTTTGGACCCCCTCTCAAACTCAGTCTCATGTTGGCCATGGTAAAGTTTGTTCCTCAAAGCAAGAGTATGGAAAGTATGAATCACAAAAAAAGGCGTTTTTCAAACCTAGCTTTCATTCAGCAAACAAAGACAGCTCCAGACACAGAATGGATGTTGTTTGTCTGCGACTCGCAAATGAGTGCACAGTTCTACTTGTTTTTGTATCCGACACAATCCTGAGATAGATACTTGTGGATAACTTTCTGAAACAGCAAACTACCTGAGGTTCTTTGGAAAGTCTGGAAGATGAAAAGACTTGGCCATTGATGTGAATCGACTTTAAAGTGGCACTAAAACACGCTGTGTTTGTCATGATGTACTTTCTTGAAGTTTCCTTTATGTTTCCTAAAAGAACAAGACGATGATGTCATAGTCCCTGGAGGCAATTGTTCATTTTGAGTACATGTTTGTCTGTAAATTTAGATTTTAAGAGCTGTTGCATACGTTATGTGTGTTTATGTGTGTTTTAAAAGTTGTCCTGTGGTAGAATATTTCATTTATTTGCATCACATTTTCAAAGTGTGCCTGTTGATGAGCGAGTTTACCCAGGGGTAAAACAGTTGACAGAAAGGTTTTGCAGAGGACATTTAAACAAAGTGTGTATGGTGAAGATCACAGATGTCAACATGTTCACTTGGGTACATGGTCTAAGTTAGGATATATGTGTTTTTTTTGTAAGTAGCTAATTTTTCATTCAAATTTGGGGACTTTAATTAGCAGAGTATAGTAAATTAAAAAGAGAACGTCTGAGGTTAGGGCTTGTTAACTGGTATACCGTCTACTATGAGACTGGTCTTCGTAATCATAGGATCATATTATGATCCTAATGTATTATTCAATCAGCAGAAATGCTCTAAAGCTGTCCACTATGGTTGTTCTGGAGGGGCGTAAAAAGACATTATACCAAAGATGTAGGCATCTTTCAGGAAAGTAAACCATTTTTTTTTTTACACATAAAAATTCCCCTTTGTTCCCTTCCTGTTACAGACCTCAGGAAATTCCATGGTTTTTCAGAAATCTCATAACCAACGGGAACCCTGCTCTTCACAAGGCCATCCTAACATCCCTCAGAACAAGAAGGACACCCCTGAAAAAAAGGCTTCTCCCAACCTCTCACCCTTTTCCCTATTCTATTTATCTTGGCCCCCTGGCATAAACCGTTTCTTTACACTTCAATAATAAAAAGGAGAGGCTTTCCCTCTGAGGGACAGACAGAGTGCGCTAGACTGACATATCAGTCAGCCGGCCCTGACAGGAGGATGGAGAGTGACAGCACTCACTGACACCCACTCACACACTCCCTGACACCTGTAACACACACACACCTGTCAGGATCTGGGAAATTTGCCTATGTTTGTGTGTGTGTGTGTTGGTTTGTGTGTGCGTCTATTGGTATGTTCTTATTCATGACTGTGCCACAGCATGGGTCTGCATATACTGTATGTGATCAGAAGTGGAGACTGCGTGTTCTCATGAGTGTGTGTGAGTGACAAGGTAAGTGTGTAGGTGTGTATAAGTATGTATGCAGTTGTGTACATATTGGCTCTCTGAAGCCTCCCAGAGCCGACTGGCACAGATGCTCACACAAAGGGACGCTCCTATCTTGGCTTGACGCCTTAAATTCTTTCAAGGAAGGCTTTCACACTCTCAGGCAGCCAACCTCCCAGGTTTAGATCATGTTCATGGTAACTAAGCCACTAGCTTCCAAACAGACTCAAGCGGCCCCGTTAAACTGGTGTGCCTACTGGTGGTAACAAGGGAAAAAACTGGAGAAGACGAGGCTCTGTAGTGTGCAGGCAATAGCCTCCAGTATTTTATCCTTAAAGCTCAAACCAGCAAACCCAACAGGGGTTTTCAAGCTGTCATAATCTGTCTAAAAAAACTACCAAGTACCTCATACCACCTCCTTGATCTCTGAAAATCCGTGGATAGTCTTCTGAACATGATTCAAATGATAAATGCTGCCCTCGTAGAAGCAAACATCAACTCAACTGACTGAACTGTTCGTGAAGCCAAATCAACCTCAGAATGGTTTACTTGGAAAAAAATGTCTCATATAAAGTTTAGTAGTTGAAAATGGCTGGTAACTCAAAAATATGTATTTTTGAAGCTAAAATCTTAGCATGAGACATACCTTTGATAAATATACCTTATGCACTTAGCAAAATGTCAGATTGCCCTTGTTCTTGTCTACTTTTCTAAATCTTCCAAACAGGTTTGGATCAGTTAAACGCACTACAATGTCGCTGTGAATGAGGATCCCTTTTGTTATTTATGGAGATGGTAGCCTAGCAGTAACATCTGGATGGGAATCATGAGGAACCCCAGAGCAAGATACCCTTCAGCCACAGGCGGAAAAATAATTCGCTAGCTTTTTTTGCCCGCATGAACAAAGGCTCAGTAAACAAAGCAACACATAAATGATTTACCCTTGTACTGACCTGCCCCTTTGGTCACCACCAGTTTGGGTTTGCTGCGGGCTCCATCCCCCTTGGTGGTGTACGCTGCCACTGTGATGGAGTAAGTGGTGTCTGGCTTGAGTCCTCCAATGACCATTTCCTATGGGAGACAGGCAAGAGACAGGAACAGAAAAATGTCAAAATGTGTCTTTAATTTTTGATGATTTGACCCCCCCAGCCTCCCCTTCATGCAGCTCAAACTGCCTCACGTAGAATGTTAATCTACCGGTATGCGAAGTGTCTGCTGGTCCTCTTTATTAATTTTCACAAGACATGCATTAAATGTAATGTTTCCCCCTGTGTAATGGGAGACCATTCCATTAAGTAAATCCTTAGAGTTGCCAAGGTGGAGGAGGGACATTAGGTATGTAAATGGAAAGTGCCCCCCTTCCCCCTGTTCCTTTAGCAATATTCCAATCAACAACTTAACTTTGTGATAAATGCATACTGAATACATCCTGCCCATTCGCTGGCAGTTTTTACCTCAGCCATTAAGTTTCCTTGAGTCCTCTTCAAAGAGAGGCTTCCGATCAATTCTAATGAATCTTTCAGGGGAGCAGGTTTGAACGAATGCAGAATGAGGTTTTTAACAGGCTGGTTGGCAGAGGGATGGGAGAGGTCAATAAAGGTAAATGAGCTATAAGTACTGTCTTGCACTTGAGATGGTATTCACGTAATGCAGATGGACTGGGGTTTCAAATCTGGGTTCAAAATAAGGGTACAAAAAGAATCCTGCAGTTGTGAACAATCATCAGGGGTGTGATGAGGATTTTGCAGTAGATTTCAGCGGTCTAACAAGGCCGTTATGTAAGCTTCTGTCTGAATGTGTTCAATACAAGTGTGTGAACTTCGGGCAGCACAGTAACTCTAAGGCACCACATAGACAATCAAATAATATGGTTTAAACACGCACACAAAAATAAAAAAAATAAAAAAACACATCACCAGAGCACAAGACAAAACATACTGTATCAACACACAGCATGGCACACGTAGCATTAGCATTCCAGGCACAGTGGGCAGTGGATATTGCATCAACCACCGTTTTGTCGAAGCCAGCTGGCAATAGAAGTCTGTCCCTTTTTTTTCTTAGCTGCATATATAGAGATAGTGAGGAGGTTGGCTGGGCAGACAGCTGAGGTGAAACCTCTGGGCCACTTTGTTATCCAAACTTATTAAATAAAGATTGGAGGGGTTGTTTAAACTGTGAATCCAACCAGGTTGATGCAATACCCGCTGTTTATACCCTTTCAGCTACACAAAGCACTCAGGCGAAACTTCGTACTCACATATTCAGCTGTATCGTCCGTTTCCCACTAACCCCCCCGCCAAAGAGGAGAGCGCAGGAGAGAGAGTAATATATATTTTAAAGAAAGAGAGAGAGAAAAGAAAGGGAAGAAATAGGATTGTGAGAGACGGGGGCATGAGAGGTTTGGGAGCAGGGGGTTGGTATCAGAATTAGGTCACTGGTTTCGTGAGGTCAGGAGAAAGAGAAGCTGTTTGAAGCTTATGTTATGAGGAGCAGCTGAAACAAGGCTGAGAGTTGTATAGGTCTGCTTGTGGGGCCTGGAGATGTTTAATCATGTTACTGTGCAGCTAACAATAAGCTACCTCGGGGTTAAATCATTAACAGCTACAGCCAGTGGTGACATTCAGATTTTGTTTTTGAGGGCTGAAAGATGAGGTCATTTTCAAAATATACTAACAAAACTATGTAACTAAAAAGATATTCTTTGCCAGGCATTCCTTGTTAACTGCTGGGTGCGTGCATCGCTTGGATCTTATAATTTAAGTTATTTAAGCTCATTCTACTCTTGGATCCGTGGTCCGCTAAATGCCAAAAATGTCAACGTGATGCTTTTGGCATTTGGCCTGAATGAACCCTTCATTCATGTGGAAAAAATAGAATTTGATTCATTCATTCCCAAAATATGTAGAATTGCATACAACTATTCTTTTCTGTGTTGTTTACCCTATTGCTTCAAGGCTATAATTTCCATTTGGATGATTGCTACTCCGCACAAAAGTCTCATTTTGGCAGGATTCCTCCGACAAGTTTTGTAAAAAGAAAAAAGGGCCATTATACAGGGTTCCATTACAATTCTAGCTGTCAGTGGAGGCTGATTTTTGGTGAAATGTTTTCATGCCAATTTTACTCCCCCCTCCCCCCAGGCACAGAATACTATAATCAGCATTTTCTTTGAGTCTTTGCGTTTGATACAAGCACACAATCAGACATTTCATGGCAGATGTTGCCATAAAGCAGGGGTCTAGACATTCCTAATAAAAGCCATGGAGGCAGAGGAGGGAGGACAAGATGAGTGAAGCTTTGATTACAGTTCTTGTTGTGGGCTGAAGGGAGAAGAATATTACAGCAATATGAAATGAAATCCAAGAGGGGAGAGCACCCATATCACTTCCCATACTCCAGCAACATTTGCAAAGCCACAACAGTGAGGATGAAGTGCACAATTTGCAGTCTGTGTGAGGGAGAGAAAAGTTGGGAAAAGTTTCTCTGAAATGTCCACTGAGGTTTTAATGGTTGCATCAGTGTAACTGTGTTGTTTCATTGTGCTTAACTAGTGAAGTCTCAGGATTAAAGACTAGATTTAAAGGCAGACCTGGACATATTTGCAAATTAATGTGAGCAAAATCTGCATGGTATAAGCGTGCTTTACGGTGGAGTCTACATTTCTTTGACATAGCTGACTTGTACTGAGGCAACTGTGAGATGGTCATACCTGGGCATCGGCCAGCATGACGTCCTTGATGAGGGGCAGGCCCCGTGACTCGCCATTTTCCACGCGTACATAGTGAACCTGGTAGCCACGGATCTGACCGTGCTGCTTGCCTGGCGTCAGGGAGCGCCACATCACCTTAAGTGCTGTGGAGTTGAGGACCTCCACCTCCACTCGCCTTGGAGGAGCCCCAGGAACTATAGGGTGACAAAATGAAAACTCAAGTTAGAATCATTTTGTTATTCTGCTCCACCATTTCCAGATATTAGTGGGAATGTGGAAAAGCTCCTAATTCAACAAGTGTAATAATCACACAGTACTGTGTCAGTGATATTGCTCCACATCCTTCACACTATTTGTAGGAGCAATGCGAATAACCACCTGACACACACGTGCACACACGATATCCATGAAACATACCAACAACTGGCAAGAATGAGAGACGTTATCAAAAACAACAAACACACTCCAGTCTCCGTCTTCCGACAGTATCATATCTGCCAACACACGCCCATACCACCAACACTGCAACACTGCCTCCTCCATCTTCTCAATATGTGTCTGCTGTGTCTGTCTACCATCAGTGGGAAGCTCTCAGTCATAATGACAGGCCTTTATGGAAGGCCTTGCTTCTAGGCTTTTCGGTGTGCCACGGACCGGCCCTTTCTGAGATGGATGTGCCATTAATAGAACGCTTCCACTCAAACTGCTTCCATTTGCTCGTCCACAAACACTTCAAGTCCCCTTCTCCCCCCCTAAATCACAACCCCATTTCCCCCATCCTCCCCAGGATCGTGCACCAATCTTGTTTATTACCAAAATCTTCTCTACCTTTTAGCCCTGACTCTTATTTCTTCACCTGGCACTTCTCTGTCACGCGTTATTATCGTAATGACACCAGAGAATTTGTTATAGCTATTGTCAGCGCACTGTGGCTTTCACCCTTGCAATTCCTGATATTGGTGTCTTTTAAAACAGGTATGGTGACAATTTAAGCTTGTCTCTACTGTTGCGCTCGTTGTACATCAGTGTCAGAAAGACGCTTAAAACGCTGTGGTAATGGATGTGAAATGGATCGTGGAGAATAGAAGCCAATGTCAGCCATCCGTCAATGATTCAGATGTGCTGTGACATGCCCACATCTTTACTTGTCAGTTTATGTATTTTATTGTTCCAGTGCTTTTCTCCATTTGTTTTCTGCTGGATCAAGTTTATTATTTTTTGCTCTTCTGAGGTTGCGTATTGGCTTCTCTATGGTTTTTGTGCCTAAATGGTACACAGTATTTGTTTGTTTTAACATATTCTGTATCCTCAGCTACATTTTTAAATAAGGGTATTTGAATCGCAATCTTAGTGGACACACGCCCGCTGGTTTAACCTCCAACCCACCGTCGCCACCGTAAATGCACAGACCGATATGGCCTTGCAGTGTACAGCACTCATAAATGCTTATGACTCTCAGTTGAGCAATGGGATACAGTTAAAAGCCTACAGATAGAGGCAGGATATGGGATGTGGCGGCTATTATGATTTACATTTGGTTAGTTATGTTTTAATAGCAACACATTTGATTTCCCAAGTGTGTTATCTCTTCTAAGTGTTTTCCTTTCATATGGCTTACACTGCTGTATGTGGTCCTGTTACTTATGCGCAAACATGTTGGTACACTTCTGAAAACATTCTATCAAGACATTTGGCTGAGGCCTAGAATTTATGACGATTTTTAATGGCTCATAAGATGGACACTCCTGCACAGGCAACACTTTCTTCAGACACACATACATACGCTCTGACTAACTAGCAAACAATACTTTCATTCCTACATTAAGTTCAGCCTCTACACATTAGAGATTAATGTACCATCTTCATCTGTGCGGCAGATCAGGGGCTCGCTCTCAGGGCCTGGCCCGATCGCAGTGAGGGCGGCCACAGTGATGTGGTACTGGGTCCACTTCTCCAATCGCTGCAGCAGCACCTGCGCTTCAGTGGCAGGGACTGTGGGCTCCTCTGTGGGCTCCCCATCGTCACTGCCGCCTTCTGACGGGCCCACCACCTGGTAGTGCACCCTATACCCCGCCAGGACACCGTTCTGACTCTTCAAAGGCGGGGGGCGCCAACTTACCAGCAGGCTGGTGGAGCTGGTGCTGCTGCATTTAATGTCTTGAGGGGGGGCTGAGGGCTCTGGTGAGGTGGAAAGGACAGGAAGGAAGGGGGTCGAGGACGAGGAGGACGGGGGAAGGGGGGAAGGCAGGGGTGAAAAACAAAAAAATAAAAAGATGGGAGAGATAAAGAAAATGATAAAAGGATAAAAAAAAACAACAAGAGTAATTCGAACAAAAAATTGCAAAACAAAGACGGAGGCAAATATGTTTAAAATAAAAAGAAAATCATCAAGCAAATGTCAACATAAGAGGCATAAATGGACAATGGCACAAGCTTGTGTAATAATGAATCAAGATGGCTAACCTTGTGGGACAAATGACACGCAGACATATTTGGTTCTGGTACAAGTTTTTTGGCATTAAGAGGTATCACATGCTTCATTGTGTTGAATTTTTTTCTTTGAGCAGTCACTCATTTCTGCTTAAAAATTAATTGTATGTACCATAGAAATAAGTCATCCTACTGCAACACTATCTCGATCTGCAGCCCTACTTTCAACAGAAGCCATTTGTTTGGTCCTGCAGTGTATTACAACACAGGAGATGGGACACTGTCTAGCTTACGTCATCCTCTTTTAAAGCCTGTACTCAATATATTCTGAAGGTTTCACGGTGCAGTGCCAGATGGACAGGGATGAGCATATCTATTGTGTATTTTATTTTCAGGCACTGAGCTGAGGCTTCAGTCCTTAAAACTAAAAACTAGCGACTAGGTTAGTCATGAGCACTTAAAAAAAAAAAAAGAAAGAAAATAAAACTCATTTTCTCCCTCAGCATCTCTGCAATTATTGCAACCATTACACCACTCAGCTATCCAGGATTAATAACACACACCGTCGTATCCATAAAACCAGCAAAAGATAAGATGAATTTATTTAAGTATGTTTGGTGTTCATGTGCTTTTTACTTAGACGCCTGGCAGCCACTGTAATGTCCATCTAACCTTGCACGATTAAACAATCCATTTGAGAGCATTTGTAATTTCTGTACCAGAACTTTCAGGCTAAATTAGTATGAGCTAAAACAAGCTACTTTTGCCCCCTAAATATAAGCTCGCAGGAAGGTAGTGTAGTCTGTCCTTTTTTAATTTGCAACAGTATAAAAGCTTTCCAATACGGTGGCTGTTATTTGTGTCTAAAGTGTTCTTCCAAAACATATTAAAACCTACACATCTGTGAACTTTCTAAATCAAATTCAATGCCTCTCGCTTCTAATCTGTGCCAAGCTCTCTTACACAGCTTGTGCTCGTCCAGAGAGTGTGTGCTGTGCAGGGAGCGATAAAACGTTTCACTTCTCATCCAGAGTTTGGTATTATACGGATAAAAGGACATGTATGAAAATATTTCTATCCGAGGCGGGTTTCCTCTATCCCCCTGGTTTTGTGTGAAAATATTCCCTCCATCTTGGTGTGACAAACCCAGTTCATTATTACATTTTTGTCTGTTATGTAAGGTAAAAATAGCACAATAATCAGAAATAAAATGAAATACCGTCAGAAAGAAAAGGCATTCCACACACACAGAAACTTAGAAAATAACTCAAATGAAACCCATGGAAACAAGCAGCATGTTCTCATTCCAAAACAAAGGCTGGAAAAAATAAATAGTGAACTGAAGGAGGGTACTGGGAAATGAATTTCTCTGTAACCCAGGTGACTCAAAAGAAAGAACCACAACAACAGTTAAGGTTCAAAATGACAACTCATGAGAAAACATGAAAAAAACAAGATACTTGGCATAAACAGAAAACATTTAACTTCTTAAAAAAAACAACAACAAACAAACAAAAAGAAATCACAAGCATTGTTTGCATCATACGTACCTGACTCCCACAAATACTAAATTTTTAAGACTTTCTTACCACCAGCACCTGACCACAGAGCGTGCTTACTCTGTGGTCAGCGAACTGCAACACTTTCCCTCTCAGAGAGCAAGCCAGAAATGTTGACATCAATCCCCATTTTCAAATCAGGAAATAATACCTTTGATTTTGACTCACTGAGAGTTAGTTTTGGACCCATTTTGGGCTTATTTGGAGGGAAAGAGTTGGCTCTGTGCTGTAGCCAGGGCTGTTTAATACTCAAGAATCTTTGGGGCCGGAGGGTCCACAAGACTGTGAGAGGGGAAGCCATAGGGGGAAAACTCACTCCCAACATATTCTTCTCTTGTGCACTGTACACAGAAAACCATCTGTGTTCAAAATTTGTTCAAATAAATCCCATTTCATAGCCCTGTGCCTATGTATCTTTGTACAGCTTACTGCCATTTTGAGAATGCCAAGACACAAGAATAGAGGAGGCAAGACAGAAAGCGTGTACATCTGAATTCATAAAAGTTTAAAGATAGTGCTCTGACTGCAGTGTCACTTTGGGTAGAGCAGATTTTTAAAAAAACGAGAAAAAGGGGTACTGACTATCAGAAAGGCCTCTTCCCAGTGAAGACTGAATGTTCTAGCACACAACAAATAGGGCAGGACCTCAGCCACAGTTCCCAAACCCTTCTCTGTGTCCAATGGGCTTATTTACTTACGGTCTTACTGGATTTTGAGCCTTTCAGCTTCTTTCCTCCGCTCATATTGTATTTGCAAACTCTCCACGTCAAGAATGATTGCTCAGTTCTCAATCTTTGTGGTGCGGAAAAGGCTGTGAATCTGACAGGGGCCAGGCTATCACAGTGCACAGGCATCCTCACGCCTGATAACGGTTTAAGACTGGCTGGGGCGCAGCTTTAATAAAGTGCATATCCCATGAAGGCCAGCGGTAGGATTATGGCTAGAAGAACTATACGACCACAAAAGAAGGAACTCAGCTAATGCTTCACTTGAGGTCCTTTTGAAGCTTCCCTGAAAGAGTTTCCTAAATGCTATTTGACAAATAATTAGTCATGTCAGTATTCATATCCTTCTCTTTGACTTTTTAGTCTGTTGTGATATGACTAAGAGCTCTGGGTATAAAGTCTGTAGTGTCAAGTACCCTTGGCATATCTAATCATTATGACTACCTTCATATCAAAAGTGCTTTTAGTGCAACGTCCTCATTGGATATAAATTACACACATTGCTAACAGTTTAGCTACACAGGCCATTACTCAGTGTCTGTTGTCAATTCCTAAAGTGACACAGATTGCCAATGCCTTTGCTATCAGAGTATAAGCACATGTCTGCATTTGAATTGTATTTTCATTACAAGCCTCGAATGACAGGATGTTCACATTTGTAGATCATTATGGAATTAATCCCCCGAAGCCAAATGGCCGTGCTGTGGCTCACACAAATATTCCAATATATCTAAAAACCTCCTGCAATTACAGTAAGTGGGGGGGCTAAACTGCTTGTTTGGCTAAATACAGAGGATTTAGAATCTGCCACTTTAATTTGAGAGATAGCACTTGACTGGCTACTGGCAGGTTCTAGGTATAATCTAAATGTGTAACAAAGCCTGACAATCCAGGGGCCTGGCTCATAGCTCATCGCAAAGCATGAAATTAATTCTGACGCTATGAAATGGGATTCTTATCTGCCACTCTGGGGCCCTGCAGTCCCCTAACACCCACTCCCAGAGTCCATCTTAGGTCCTGTTAGCATGCCTTGCAACTGGGTAACAGCTAGAAGAATACTGGGAGCCCTCCCAGCTCTCGGGTTGTGGACCCACTCCGACCACGTCTGAACGGTCTTACAAAAACGGTCTCTCAACCTGGTCTGACTATGGCAGCATACCCCAAGAGGCCTTGCTTCTGAATGAGGGCTACTGATGCCAGTGACATCTCGTGAATTTTTTAAGCATGATGTAATATTGACCAGGAAAATCCAATTAAACAAATGTGGTGCTCTTTGATTTGAGGAGTTATTTGGTGTCACTTGCAATGGAGCACATAAGGACTGAGATCCAGGGGGATTATTAATTTTCACAGAGATTTTTCACAAGCTCTTGACAGAGTAGTCCCCATGACAATAACCTCTGGTAATGCTGCTTGGACTGAGCACAAACTTCAACAATCTGCGAACATTTTGTACCACAGATAATGGACAATAAAGCAAACAGGGAAATCATGTCTGTCTTTCTTTTCACTTAGTGGATGAGGGTTTCAGTCTGCCAGACAATTCATTGGGTTCAAATCCAGGTTGAAATAATTCTGTAGGGCTGTGAGTCGAACATGGCACTAACAATGCCAAAAGTCAATGAAACAAAATTAAAATTGTATGCGGTGAGTCACTGCGCTGTAATGTGCTTCAGATAAAAGAATCCATCTGGCATTGGGACATTTTTTTTACCGCAGTGTATCTCATTTTCTTTTGTGCAGTTTGTGATCTTTCTTTCACGTCATTCATCTTCAATTCTATCTGAGTCTGTGCAGATAGTTCAGTCGAGCAACAACTAAATAAGGCTTCCTCATTGTAGGGTAGTGAAGGGTATGAAATTATTTTACTGTACTTCATATGTGGGGGGCATTTCTTACTCCACTTATTATGTTTCTCTGTTCGTGCAAGGCCTATGTACTCCTTGTTTATACAATATGCTTCTTTTCTGTCTGGTGTTTTCCCAAGAGGCTGACAGTTTAAACTGTCTCTGTTACACTACGCTGTGAAGGCACTTAATTCAAGCTATATATGTCACAGGGCTCTTCACTGACACGGGTGCCTCGAGATGCTGCTATTCCTGACCTGTATGAGGAGCCAAACAGCAGACTTGTCGGTTCAATATTTAACTGTGTCATGTCAAAAGACTGCTTATTCTGTCTTTCTAATACTCTGTTGGTGTTCCAGGAAAACACTGCAAAAAATACCCGACGACAAAAAAAGTCAGGTTAATTGAATTATGTATTACGGCAGACTGAATCCCTAAACCACACAATCACTTACCTCGAAGGATCCAAATGATCAAGTTATTTATTGTGTTGTGGGAAATCTTTTGCTTTGTCTGACTTAGTCTATGACTTTTCTGACCTCAGCAGTGAGAAACCAATGGGTCTATCTCACACTTGCTTGAGCAGGGACTCTTGATACAAGACTGGCTGAGAAAAACCAGGAACGAGTGCTAAGTTGAAACCACAGAAGTAGAATGGGTAGAAAGGGGTAAAGATGTCTCTTAAGCATAAAATGGCAATCACAAAGATTTGATTATCATGGCATGAAAATGAGCACTTATATGGAACACTAATTAAGTTGATTAGTGCTCCAAACATAAAGTGACATTCATTTCCAGGACAGTGATATCAAAATTCTGTGGTGGGCAGACAGATACAATTATCTACAGACACTTACCCTTTCTATCCACTGTAATTGTATGGTTAAAACAGTTGAAAGGAGGAGTCCCTTGTCTCGAGCAGAGACTTAAGAAAAGCCACCAGTTAGACTTATTCTCTCATGTATTTACTCAACAGGCTAGGGTATGTCAGTGCTGTCTGCTCTGCCTGCTGCACTGTAGTTGCTTGTGGCTGTAGTGGACTTGGGTTCATGCAAGAACCCGAACAGAAAGATGATAATAGCAGCAAGCTACTGTTTGGAGTGATGTCAAACCAATATTCTTTTGGATAACCCAGAAAGTAATAGGAATTAATAAATAAATAAAAGATCTAACTCAAAACTTTTTCTCAAAAGACTCAACGTAAAAGGAAGAGGACACAAAGTGAGCAAGGAGATGTCAAGCCATTCCAAGGAGAGCGTTTGCTCCATTGCACGGGGGGGAACAAGTGGCAGAGAGAGAGACACAGCTGGAATAGGGTGATGTAAGAGGAAGAGAGGAGTGTATCCAATCCAATCAGCTTGCGGGTTACCAGTCAAGAACAAATGCAAAAACAGAGGTAAGGAAATCACAAACACACATCGACAGGTGAAGATGCGCACAGACACTCGAGAGACGCCAAGACAGAAATGGGGCTGAATGAACATAAAGTATATTCATGCCTGGACTGATCAAAGATCAACGGTGCAGTGATACGTTCTCAACAGCACCCCCAGTGGGCAGGAGTGAATGTTGCATGCAACTGGCGCTCTCCTCAGTGACTCTGCACTGTCTGTGTAGCATTGCTGCCCAGCAGTACCAAAAAGAACTGTGAAGTGGTTGTTCCAAAGCCCCCACAGCCCAGATGTGGGGGGTACATCCAACAAGTTGCACTGGTAGAAACAGAAAATGTGTTAAAAGAGGTCTACTCCCACCGCCATGGCTCTCCTATGTCCCAGTAAAGGTCCTCTGCCAGTTTATTTTAATCAACGTAGCCACTCTAATGATGCATGTATACATGCATCTTTGTCTGTGACTTCTATATTCTGTATCAGCAGGATCCACAATGAGCTCAGATCAGCCCCTAATCCCCTCAATATAGCTACATTTTCAAGGTTCTTTACCATTAATGTATTAAATGTCAATACACATCATTGTTAATCTTTGTGTGCTGTGTAAACCCAAAAGACATGAATTTCATACCCTGTCATCCCAGCAGTCCTTTAGCTACTATTGGATATTTGATTGGATAAGCTGTGTGTATTTTCTTTCTGTACAGCTTGCACTACTGTGAGCTATTATATCACTCCTGTTATTTTTTGCTGGTTGGTTTAAATAATTCAGTTGTGTTCCTGCCATCTGTAAAATAAAATAATCAGTGCAGAACTGATACACTGGAAAAAATTCAGGCAGTGGGCATGCGAGTACTTTTGGTGACTGCTGATTGGGTTTTTTCTTTGGTCTTTGACGACTCAACCCCAAATTCCCCATCCCCGGTCTGAATACAGTTCATATGAGAGCCTTGGCGGTCTTAGAGGAGAGCTGACATTTTTTGTGTCTCTGTCACACGGAAGAAAGTGCACTTGCTGTTGACAAAGGAAAAGCAAATATGAACAAAAGTGAAAGGGAAATAAAGAAACTGCCACAATTGTCAGTTGACGTAGACTTTTTTGGAAGTGTTGCTTACTCTCATACATATTTGGCACCAGAGCCACCTTAGAAAAAGAAAGGTAATTCTAAAATGAAAAGGTTGGAAAACACTAAAAAAAAGTGACTTAAACCACTTGCAGCTTAGTTTCAACCTTAAGTCTCCGCAAAACAAACCGTTCAATGTGTAAATGTTGCTTGATATAAGGTAGAAAAAACCAGTGTCATATTGTCAAATTGAGGATAACAAAATCAAGATCAAATGCAAGATCCATGTGTTTTAACAAAACTTGAACACATCTGTAGTCCATAATTTCCAAATCAACTTTGAACCCTGATTATGTCTGAGAAAAACACAGTCACAGTTCAAAGGTGACGTCATCAGAGAAAACAAAGTTCATGAGCTCCAGCAAAAGGAAAAAAACAAAACATATAAACTTCATGAGAATTCACTTTCGCAAAGACATAAAGTCACTCAACTGCTTAACTGGGGAAATCCTTTTGTTAGCCAACCCACAAAGAGAACAGGAGAGAAGAGTAAATAAAGGGCTACATACTGGCTTGCAAGGTCTTCTGTGTTATGTCATTGGTGAAGGCTCCGATGCCTTTGTTAGAGATGGCTGCCAGGGAGAAGTGGTACTCCGTGTGTGGGCGGAGATTTTCCACAACATATCTTGATGTGGGACCAAATATTTTCTTCATCTATTGATGGAGAGGAATGTCATTGACAAGTCTGATATAAAGTGGTTGCAAAGAAATTTAATGTTGGATCATCAAGACATGATTTACACTCTCATTGCTGAAATTCTAAAAGAAACACCCAAATTCTTACCTGGGTGCCAAAACTGCCTTCCGTGTAGCGAAGTTCATAATTTATAATTCCTTCTTTCTCATAGGCGGCTTCCCAAGTCAATTCAATGCTGGTATCAGACACAGCACCAACCTGGAATTTGGCGGGCTGACCTGGAACTGAAGAACATAGCGCACAACATTGTTGAAGGAAATGTTGCTAGAAATTGATTAAGAAGAATTTAATGTTGTACCAATGGAAGAAGTACCATTTACCATTGGAAAAAAAAGTCTTAACAACTTGTCAATGAGGTCCTTCTTCCTGTTCAGCGATTAATAAAAGCGCATATTTGCTATCTCCACACTAACATGATGAGCATAATGAGATTTGGCACCAAATAGCAGAGGATTAGATGAAATTAAATTGAGGGGAATAGATAGAAGGGAAGTTCAAAAGTCTGTGCCCAAATGGCAATAACAGCACAAAGTGCTCTACTTATTGTGAGGTCTCTGAGGTTGGACATGCCTCCTTGTGCTAGCATGGATTGAGTGATTTTGCTCAGCCCTGAAGTTGATGGTGAGTTCTCAGATTTTGGTTCTTTCTCAAATATGGATGCTTTTTCAAACTGCCATGATCAAACAGATTTTTGTCATCATTTGCAGAGGCTGCAGATGTGTGTGTGTGTGTGTGTGTGTGAACCTTGCACAGCAGGGGAGACAAACTTGTCTCTTTGGCAGCAGGCACTGTCTAAAGTTTCAGAAAATGTGCTGCTGATGCACAAAAAGAGCTGAATATGTTCTTTATGGGTTGTCAGAAAGCTGGGGAACATATGTAGCATTCGACAGTTTCTGTATAACTTGTTTTACTAACTGCTCAACTTTGTTTGAACATTATACAGGTGCCTCTTGTGTGCAAAACTCACTGACATAAAAATTTAACAACGGCGATGGAAGAAAAGGATATTTCAAAGTTTTAACACCAGCAACAAAGCTGATAAAATGAGTTTTCATATCCTTACCTCCTTGCAGTACTTTGACATGGATGGGCTCAGAGAAGGGTCCATCTCCTACAGAGGTGAATGCTAGCACTTTGATTGTGTATGTCTCTTGAGGAACCAAGCTCTGGATAGTGGTAATGATGCTGTCCTGGACATTATGAATCTGCCAGAGGCTCATGGGCTGGGAGTCGTCCATGGTGTAATAAACACGGTAGCCCTTGATCTGCCCATTGGGCTCCTCGGGCTCTTCCCAGCGCACCATCATGGTATTTTGAGAAATGATCTGGGCCTGGATGTTTCGTGGTGGACTGGCAGGGGCCTGCTCACCAGTCCGTGTTTCTACCGGCTCACTGGGAGGACCCTGGCCGATTGTGTTAACAGCTGAGACTCGGATTTCATACTCTGTGTTGGGGTAGAGGCCACCGATGCTGTAACGTGTAGTAGTGATATCATCCACTGTCTCATACTTGCTGTCTGGGGACTTTGCCCTGTACTGGATGATATAGTAAGTCACTGGGTCTGGGTTGCCCGAGTCCCAGGTGATGGTCACACTGGTGGCAGTGGTTTCAGTAACCACAGGGGTACCTGGAGGCTTGGGGAGAGCTGTTGTGGTAACAAACAGGAAGGAAAGAGAAGTCAGTTATTTATCATGACAGTGACTGACTCACGAACTTTGTAGCATAAAAAGAAAGCCTGGGAATTCCTTTATCATGCCCAAAGAACATGATGTCAATACACATTGTGACTGCAGTTTTCTGTACATTATTTTAGACTCAATTGAAGCTAATTTTCCTGATAAGTACACCTCTTCACAAGCACAGATATCTCTTACATTTGACAGTGATCTGCGCCACAGCTTCAATGATGCCAAGGCTGCTCATGGCCACGCAGGTGTAGTTGGCTGACTCACGGACGCTGCTCAGTTCGAGAACATTCCTGCCCACTGGCATCTCATCCTCCGGTGTCAAATCCTCTGAGTTCAGCATCCACTTGACGTAAGGCATGGGCGACCCCACCGCCACACATGTTATGTTCACACTGCCACCGGGCATAATTTCCTGACTCGTTGGTGGAATGGAGAAGCGAGGAGGCACCCGCCGGACTGGGGGGAAGGCATGAGGAAGGGGAGAGGATGACAAAAGAGGGCAAGGGAGTCAAAAAAAAGAGAAAGAGGGGTAACAAGAGAGGCCGATGAAAATAGACCCTTCTCAAAGAAATACTTAACACATAAGGTTCAACATGGTACATGTGAACTGAAACACAAAATAAAAGAAGTAGACTTTTCAAAACATAAAAAAATATACAAATAATGAGAAAGAACTAAACTAACAGAACTGCTTCAACAACAAAGTAGATTAACAATAAAGCAACGATTCATAGCAACAAGGTTCCATTGACCAATATTTGACCCATCACAGCACAATTAAAGACACAAAAATCTATTACGAGTTTCTCATCTTTGGAACTGAGCTGCTGACATATATACAACTACAGCATAACCTGATCACGAAGTATGAAGGTGTGTAGTAAAGGCCATGTGATAATGCTATCACATAAAGCCACCATGGCAACCTGGAACTTCCTGTCCTCTCAGGCACACATGCCAAACAGGAAGTAGGCCATTTCAGGCTTCTCCCACAGCACAGGAAGTGTAGGGTTACTGGACTATTGACACATTCTAGCAGAAGTTTGCACTTGACACCTGTCTCTTCTACCTAGATATCTTAAAGATGAGAAACTTTAATCAGATTTTTGTGGTTTAGGGTAGATCCACTGGACAAAGCCTTATTAAGATCTGACACGGTTCCATTGATAGATGCAGCTATCAGTTTCACAGACAGCATGCATAAATAGACCGAGGTAAATTAAGGAGTAAATGATAACAAAATCAGATATAAAAATTGAGATAAAATGCATAGAGGAATATAACTGAAGGGTCGCTAGCATGCCCAGACAAAAGACGATTGGAGAGGAAAGAAGAAATACAAGATAGAGGATAAAGCATCTGAGGAGAGGAGAGGAGAGGAGAGGAAGAGAGGGAACAGAGGAGCAAAGAGTGACAGAGGAAGAAGAAGAGAGGGGAAGGTTTGGAGGAGGGTGAAGGGGGGGTAACCCACTTCAATGCTGTGTAAACTTAGTTTTTCTCCAGCAAATGTGACAAAATGTGATGGTGGCACATTGTCACATCGCAGTCCCAGTTAACACAAAATAAGTATTGAGGAACAAGGTGTGTGCCTAGAAATACATAGAAAAAGAACTAGTAGTTGTAGCTAAGAGAGTCTACTATCACAGAGTGTTGGAGTCAAGAAACAGAACTGGATCAACAGGGAGTAGAAATCCAGAGAACAAGAAAGAGAGATAGAGGGAAAGGAAAAGAGAAAGGTAGATGAATAAGGGCAGAATGACAGCTAAAGAGAGGGAGACAGGGAGGACCTCTAAACTCATGGATAGGAGTTGAGTGGAAGGAGGTTGATAATGAGTCTGAGACGCAGAGGAAGGGCGTGAAAGGTACTGTGTACTTGCATGTGTTTGTATGTGTATGTACACAGATGTATATAATTTCTGCGTTGGTACTGGCATGAGTGTGCGTGTGTACAGTATGTAAGAGTTAGAACGTGAAAGAGTATGAGTTAGCAAAAACACTGTGTGTTCAATGAGAGGCATCCCAGCAAGCACTTGACAAATGCTTTCATGCAAGAGGTGGCCACGTTCAGTACTAAATGAGCACAAGATTTTCAAGGTGTTGTATACTGCAGGATTTTCCTTCCCTACATAAATCTAAGGTGAGCGACAATAGTATTTGTTCTGCCTGAGCCCAGATGGGTTGGATAATAGCTATATTGCTGTTAAGTCAATTACAAACTTCCAACATGTACAATCATAGAAACAAACATGCTTGATGGTGAAGTACCACCTTGTGCTGAGGGAAAACCCTCCAGTGGTACATTAAAACTATGTATTATGAGGGTTTTAAACTTATTTTGAATGAAACATGTATAGGTTTTATTTTCGCCAAAACGATAACAGCAACTATGGGATACTATGAATGTCTATAACTTCCATGTGTCACCATTTTCACAGGCTTTTCAACAATTGCTGCTAACCAAAGTCTCTACATCTATTCCATGTCAACATGTTTGTTGGGATGCAAAGAAGGTTCAAGAGAGAGAGAAGCAAAGTAGTGCAGATGTGGAAGTAAAAAAATGATGAACTAAATGGAAGAGCTGATTTAGAGACAGATAGACAAGACAGGAGAGACAGGGACGAGAGACAAGACACGAGGCAGAACAAAACAGACTCAAGCAGCAAGACAGCAGACAAGAGGACAGACAGAGGGAGACGGGCAGACAGACAGTGACGGATGGCCACGCAGACATACTGTACAGTACGCAAGGGGGGAGGGGAGGGGGGTTTGGGTTGTCGGAGAAAGGGAAGGAGGAGGAGGAGGAGGAGGAGGAGGGCATAAGTGGGGGAGAGAATAAGGAGACTGTGATTCTAAATCAAAATCAAATAAAACCAAAACAAAACAAAAAGAAGACCATGGCTCAAAGTGGGTTTGGAGGTCTCACACACTGGGGCTTAAAAGCAAGAATCAACTACACCTCCCCTCCTCCCCGCCTTAAACATTGCAACTCAATGCAAATGTAACTTGGGAAGTAGCGGTAAGGTGGGCGGATGTGAGGTGTGTATGTGTGTGGGGTGGGTGGGGACCGAGGGAGAGGAATCAGGAAGGGGTGGGGGGGGACTGAGAGGGGTATCAAGGATAGGTAGCATTCCAAAATACACCGTGTCGATCCAAATGGGATTCATATGATCGTTGCATGGGACACTTTTTCCAACAAACTAAGGGCACAAATATCACCTACACACACTCTGAGGGGATTTACCAGATAATTGACATTTACTGACCTGAGCACTGAGATTACCACTAAAATGTACATACACCATGTTCACATGTAGTCCGTAGAGGCCAAGTATGTTGGTGACTGAAAGCATGCTAGCAGCATGTGCAATGGTGAGAACACAGCTACTGTTACTGGCTTTTAACAGCCATGTCATGTTTAGTGATATAAACTACAGCATTCTCCTTTTCATGTAAAATATGTATATAACGTCAATAGCTAATTACAGTTATAGAGTGAATTAAACATGGATGGAGACCTTCTGCAGCTTTTCATGTGTCCTTCTCTGTACTACTCTACATGCATCCTCTAAGCCTGTAATTCACTGTTAATGTCAATTATGTTACTACCTTGGGCAAGACACGACCTGACCTTGAGGGCAAAAACTTCATCACTGACCTTTGAGGGAACGCTCTAATGTGGTACACAAACTCACACACTGATCTGGCATAAAATGTACCAGGAAAAAACATGGTCAATAGCAGATTCAAAAAGTCTGTCCAAAAAAAGAAAAGAGCCAAATTTCCATATATTAGAATCTAAGTAAAAATGCCTCCATTAGAAGCAAAATCTGTAGAAAAAGATTTCGGGGAATCATAACCTGTTCTGCCCCGATCTGACTGTACAGAAATTAAATTAAACAATGGGACGCATGACCTTTTGGTTGAGATATCATGCTTTGTCTCATCGTGACAGGTATAATTGGATAGTTAGGAAGTCCGAATGGGAGATTTTCTGAAGAAAAAAACATGTTGAACTGGAAAAAGGGAAAAAAGCCCATTGTATAGGCACAGAAAAAAAATGCATTCTAATTTGTCAAAAAAATGCCTCACTGAACAACAAAGGTGAAAGGGCAGCCCATTCCTCACACAGACATGCATGGGTGTGGCTATGGCATGAGTGACATATACAGGTGCGCCCCCATCCACTCGGGCAGACACCAGGGAACCAATACAATCCAAAAATGTCACCCAAGCCCATCCAAGCATGCCATCCATTCCCAAATATAGCATTGTTCCAGACACACACGCACAAAATCAAACGAAAGGAAATAAATTAAACTGAACAAATCCACAAAAAGAACTAAGTCCGAACAGCATAGACAGTACCAGAGTGCAGCTGTGTTCAACAAAGAGGTATGCATCAATACTATTAGATGTTTTTCAGCTATAATTTGTCTCTGCTTGAATTTTGCCTCCAATCCAAAAGAATGGTGAAAACTGAATAGGGTGAAAAGAGGATTTTTTTGTTTTGTTTTTAGGGGAAATGTCCAATCAAAGTGTGTTTGATGGTGCTCTTCTCTCCCTGGGGCTCAGGTCAGCCAATGGACCGGGGAGCTGAAGTGGCTGAGTGAATGAGGTTTCCCCACAGGAAGAGGTCTATGTTCACCTTTGTTCACCTACACTGTCAGGGCAATGTGGGGACTAACACCAGCCACCTGCCAAATGCTGGTAACTTTTGGCTGTGGCCTGCCAGGGAAATTTGAAATATACAAATCACTGAGCCAATATACAAAACTCCCTTCTTACAGGTCTTCATGGCACGGGGGCGCACACAGATGATAGTAAGTCTGGGAAGAGTCTACCTGTCGACAGCATGCACAGTGTGTCTGACACATAAATAAATTTGGTCTTTGGTTAGAAAAGAAAATCAAGAGCTCAAGGTCAGCTGATGCTACAGCACATTACACTATACCTTGGGAGAGGCAATGGTAACTCTTAAAACCCTGTAGACACGTCGGGGAACAACATTAACCGTGGGTCTAAATGTCAGTATCACATGCAAATGAATCACTGCTAGCTAGACACAGGCCTGTATGAAATGACTCAGTGTTCAAGTGGACACTGACATGCCAATGGTCCGGTAAGCTCTCAAATGCTGTGTATGTGTGTGAGTGGCACCTACGCTATCCTACACTTAAAATGTAGTGCCGGTAAAACAAAGAAAATAAAGAATCCCAATTGCATGGACAGGCTCCTCATTCACAGAGACCAGGAGCCCAGCCGGCCCATTTGGAATTGAGAGATAATAAAACAAACATATACCTTTCATTTGGACTACTAACAACACATAATCTTGTTTCAAGCCCCAATGTGGAGAGAAAGACAAGAAGCCTTACAGTGGACGAGGTGGAAAGCAGTCGAGAGAGAACGCCAGAGTACTGCACTAACTCTAATAGTGGGCGGTGTTGTGGAGGGATTTGTGCCAAAAAACAGAGGTCAGAAGGTGGACATTATCGGCCATTTTGGTGAGGCAGTTTTTGCTGCCCCAAAATGAAGGGGGAAGCCAAAATAATGTGCAGCCTTTAGTGTCACCTTGAAGCTGAGATTACACCCTCTTGCTGCCTGAGGACACAGGCGCAGTATGGAGATCCTTTAGTCACACTTGCTGGGTGAGGCCTACGGCATTTACATATAAGCCGCGGGGGTCGGCCTGTATTAACATACCTTGGCTGCGCCAATGCTAAACAGTCACTATCGGTGGCTTATCAAAATGGAAATTATTACCTAAAGGAAACTGACAGGAATCATGGCAGGGGTATGTGATAATAGCAAGCAGCGGATTGAGGGGATTTCAGAGTGTATTGCTCTTTTCTATTGTCTTACAGGTAGATGACAAGCAGCCAAATGATATCGCAAGCATGTCCCCTCACTGTGGTGATCCCTTCAGTGAATATTATCAGTCAAATTGAGAAAGGGAGTGTATTCATATATCTGCATTAGAATAAGAGGTAATGAAACTTTGGTTCTGTATGGAAAATAAATGCACATCAGATGGCAACATGGTGGGGTTTTTGTTTGAGGGGTGGCTATTCAGGACTCCTTAAGACAAACATCTAATAGAGATGGCAGGATTTTTGCTTTGGCCAGTGAGAACATAAGGTGTAATCTAGCTTTCTTTCCCAACGTTACACACAAATGCATAGCAGGACATGCAAGCACATTCAAAATCAGGCAGATACCATTGAAGGAAGGCAAACATGCACATGCGTACATCACAGCGCAGTCTTTCTGCATCACTGTTTTTCTTAGGACTTAGAATTAAGATGTTAAAACTGAATGTGGACATTGTCAGGCTTTTTTTATTCTCTGTTTCTTACGGTGGGATTGCGCCATGCGCTGTGGACACCATTATGTGGAGGGCAGCAATGACAGATTATTGGCCGGCGGCTTTCACGGACTCAGCTGTTACAATTACTAATGGAAAGTCTTTTGAAAGCCAATTGGTGCATAGAAGTGTCTGAATTGAAACACCCATTTGTGTCTGAGATAACTGCTAGATCAGAAGGGATGATTATATATATTTGTCTAATGATTCGCCTTAAGGACAAATGATGTGGCTGGTGCAATGGAAAGAAATATATCAGCTATACTCAGCATCTTTGGAAAGGAAAACACTGGCTAGCATTTCTTATTTTTTGAGGGGGTTTCTCTTGCTGATATTTAAGGGCTCTTTGTGGCTCTTAATAAGCTCTTGACAAGAATAAAAGCTCAAGAGCTACTTACGAATAGGAGGAAAAAATAATTCTTACTGGCTTACTTGGTAGGAAAATAGTAACTGTCAAGGTGCCCTACAGCAAAATATGTTCAGTCTCCGAAGTTGCCAACAGCAGAAGACTTTGAATGTGTAGATTCCAGAGATAAATTTAGTGCAGCATGTTGCTGAGAAAAACATGTGTACTCCTTTGGATAAATAGAGGTCACTAAAGTATGGGAATTAATGTGCTAGCTGCTGGAGCGGTCGTCACTTTTTTATATGACTTTGGGACAGAGATCAGTCTAATCTCCAAGAGATCAGCACACCTTGACAGCCACACTTACAAATACTCCCACACTGAGAGGAGACCGATAGGGGTGGACGTGTTTTATCTCTTCTACCTGAGTGAATGATATGCCTGATCTGCCCGGGCTTGTTGAGCCGCATGCGATACCCCTTGCTGAAAATTGTGGTTCCTTTCCAAAAATATGTATCTCATGTATTCATAATGCTAGTGGAGCCATGAAATTTACAGGCAAGCACTGCAGCGGGGGATATGAGATTCACTGTAGATCTGATTCAGTTGGGTATGTCTTGGAAAACTTGGTGCATGTGCTGATACTAACATTAAGGTGGAACATCTTTAGAGATGAGGGGAAGTTGGTGCAAAGCCAATTGCTTGCACTGATCTCAAATTCATTCGGAACTTACGCCTCATTATTGCTGCAGGAACACTGTGTGAATGCTTAGAAAAGCAAAGTAATGTGTGTCTTGTTACAGTCCAGTTTGACAATCATCATTACTTTAGTCACATCAACCTGAAAATCAATTCTATTCCCTAAGTGTGTGTGTGTGTGTGTGTGTGCACAAGGGAAGGAGGTCTTTTGAATAATAAATTATAATTTGATTGAGTGTCATGACTGCGAGGGAACACAAACAGCAGTCACTCAACAAAACCAATCACATCTAGCTGCCGCCATGTGAAAATAAAAGTATCTTTGAGCACCCGCTAAGCAACAGCAAATGTGATGTCGAAGTCATTATATTGTTATTGATCCACACGACACTGTAAATGGCATCCCTTAATGGCTGCCTGAAATCACCATGGAACCCAATCAGGCCCAATCAGGTCTAATTTTTCCAGTAATGGATCGCTATAAACAAGATGACAGGAACACTGGCTGTATACACACTTATTATTTCATTCGGCATTTGCATTTGCACTCCGAGACTCAAGAAGCAGAGCAGCATCATTTTGAAAAAAAAAAAAAAAAAGAAACACAAATCTCACAAACAAATTTAACCACAAAAAGACAAACATTTTAAACCAAAAACTAAGATCAGGAACAGAATTGAAACCAAAGTAAAACACACAAACACAACACCATAATCACCAACACAAAAAATTAAACTAAATAAAGGAAAGCCAAAAAATCTGGTTGTATCAGGGAAGACACTTGTTGAGAAACCAAAGGAAGAGAAGGAAACAATTGAACAAAACACAGGGAATGCAGAAAGGAAAAAAACAACAACAACACGGCCAAAGGAATTCTGTACAGGCATGCGAGCGCAGTTACATTCTCCCATCATGCAACAGGTTCTGTTATTTCCACGTGCTGGGTTTCCATGACAACACGTGCAAGAAAGCCTTTAGGTGCAGAAGCAATACCAAAGGATGCAAAACGAGAAAAGGCCCCACAATGCAAACATAAAAGTAAATTAACAAGACCCGAGCTAATCGGGTTTGCTTTCATCATTTCTTCCTTGGAAATAAAGAAACATTTATTTCATAATCATTTAGCAGTTTGGATTAACTGATTAGTATTTCTTCAAATTAGTAATGAGTCGAGCTCTGTAATAGGCAAATACAGCTAAAATTTTTCAACATGTTGATTTTTTTTTTTTTCAAATGTGGGTTAAAAAAAGTAAAAAAGAAAAAACACACCAACCTTCTCGAAGCTCTGAGGGATGTAAAGGGGTTGATGCAGAACACAATGACATGAGGAGAAGAGAAAAATAGGGGAAACACAGAGAGAGTAAAAAAAGCCACCTCAAGGTGTTTAGCTGCAGCTACATTTCCCTTTTCTTTAATCCTTTTTTTCCTCCTTTTCCCTTGTCCCTGCTATCAGTGACACCCGTCTTGAAAGTACACTTGCCTGCCCCCCCCCCCCTTTAAATAAACTTTGAACCAAAACAATCAGATACACCCCAGTGGCCGCACTGTCGCCTGGTAAGAAAAAAATTGTGAGGCGCCACTGGTGTCAAATCAAGCGTACCATACTCATAATTCAAAATTTCACAAGCTCCGTATAGCCACAAGGAGAGGCTCCTGTGGTGGCTGTATTTGCTTTTGTTAGAGAAGGAAACCAAATAAAGAGAAAATAAAGAAAGAACTAATGAGAGATAGAAAAGAAAAAAAGACACAGTTTGGGCTGAAATTAGCAGCTGCAGTTCAAGACAGTTACAGTAAATGTTGTTAGAAGCCAATCAGAAGCACTGTTATTACGGTTTCTGTTTGGGAAGTAGGCTCAATTTTCCCTGGTACAGTATGCCCCAGATCAAATTTAGGATTGTTGTTTTGTTTTGTTGTCTTTTTTTTTCTCCTGAAAATTGATCCGTACCACAGCTGCTAATCTCGAGTGCATTTCGCTTTGTGAACAAAACATAGTCAACATCAAGTATCAGAATTGATTGACAAAAGTTAACTGAAAACAGACAAAGGTTGACACCATCAAGGCATAACAAGTGTGTTACATACTGTAGTGTGAAAGTACCTGGCTAATTATGACCCTTGTGTAGGCTTTTAAAGAGCATGCTGATGGAGCCAGTGTTCATGGAGATTGCATGAATTGTTGGAAATGATATCAGGGTATAGCTGTGTGTTTCTGACCAAAGGAACTACTAAATATCCCAGTGCTGTGTCAACAAAGTGTTCCCATTATTATTGTTATTTAATGACTCCTGTAGAGCTCTCGACTGTAATTTGCCACGGACCTTTTAGCTTCTACCCTGCTGTACGTGGGGGGGAAAAAAATAAAAAAATGAATAGCTACTTGACATTAAGTGTCACTGCATCAGAGTGGAGACAGCATGAGCCTCCAGGATGAATGCTGACAAGAAAAGACACTAATCTTGATGAACCATTTTTTATCTCCTACTCCTCAGAGTTGAATTTTTCTTCCCTATGCCACTACTTCACAGGGTATGATAATAGCAATAATAATGAAAAAGCAGCTCCCTGACCCATTTTATAATGTCAGGGTAGTGAATTATTTATTGGGAACAAAGTTATTTGGTACACAGCAGAGGGAACAAACTGAGTAGATACCGAGGCATCTTTATTTAATATGCACAATATAAATAATACATGTCGAAAATGCATCTGCTTCAATTTATCAGAGCTCCCTCAACAGGGATTCATTGTCATTTAGCATTAGTGGTAGAGGCTAGGCTTTTGTCTTCATTGCCTGTTTCCTATGAAACTCAACGTTCTCTGTGACTGATTGTTTTTCATATCTTCACTTTGCTGGAACATGCCCTCCAAAATTACTGCTGACTGTAAAAGGCTTTAAAGATAATACCCCAAAGCAGAAACAGGGGAATACTATGGATTTATGCTCCAGAACACCATGAAGAAAAAGTCGAGGAAATGCACTCTTTATAATCTATGCCACAGAGCTTTTCTTATGTAATACAGAGCAGCTGACTGTGTTAAGGGCCCTTTGCTATTAATTCACCACAAGGAAATCCTTTTTACCCCCAAATCTGGAGAAGGAGAAGGGGTGGAAATTTTGATTGGTGGGCATTAATACCTCGCCACTCAATCAAAATCAAGACTTACCGTTGTGCTCCTGTACCTGAAAAAAGCTAATCAAAAAGAAGTCCTTTTCCGACTCTTTTTGGGTTCCATTACTTTGAAGGGAGGGGGGGAAACATTTTATCGGGCACACAATTACAGGTAGAAGGCGTCTTACAACTGATAAAGTAAAGACATACGGCTTGTTGTGCTACACATTTCCTTCCGAGCGAGTAGGGGAGGGCATTCAAAGACAAAATGGAGCATAACATCATAACAGAGAAGAACATTAGTTGGTCAATTATAGTTTTACATTTGGAAGTTTCAGTGCATATGAAATTACATTTGTGGGCAGGCAATACTATCAATGCTAAAAGATTTATACTACTCGGGTAATACTATTTTGCAAAATACATTTTGTGCAAATACAGCTGGGCTAGAATGGAAGCAATTATCATTTGTTAAGCTCAACAGTAATGCCACTTAAAGCTGAGCTGCACTGTTCAGACATTTTAGTCAGAATGGGATGGATGTTTTTTTATTTTTTATTATTTTTTTTTTTTTTTTGTGGCCTGGCTCTGGGGCCGGGTTGCTCCCTACCTCGCACATATAGGTTAGCAGGGGACGAGTAGCGCACGCCTTCCACATTAGACGCCACGCACTCGTACTTCCCCTGGTCGGTCTCCTCGCTGTTCTCGATCTGCAAGGCACCTGGAAGATAAAAAAACACGCCGCATAGACAAAAGGGGAGGGGGCAGAGAGAGAGAAAAAGAGACAAAGAGAAAGAAAGCAGGGAGGACTGATTAGTCGATTTGTCGGTGACAGCACATGAAGGAGTCAGACAATCTTCTTAATGCAATGTATCTTGAATTTCTCAGGGAGCATTTAGTCAGCAGCTGTTTCTCTAGTGTAGAAACTGGGTTCCTCTCCAGCCTCAGCCATCCACACATGAATAGGAATTAAATAAATTACAACGGGAAGCAGTCATTTTACATTTGTGGCTATGTTGGTGTACGTGAGACATGAGATCTTGTTTAAAAAAAAAAGCCATGATGTAAGTGTGATGAAAGGTAATGGAGAAGTGTGTTGAGATGGTCCTGCAAACTGAGTGAGATGAACACATCGCCCTTTGCATAGCACTCACCTAGGGAGAGTCTGTGTGTGTTGGAGTGGGGGGAGAGGGGTCATGGGAAAATATCCAGACATACAGTTCATGTCCAAATGAACACTGGCATCGTGCATAATGCAGCAGCTCAGCTCCTCTGTGGTTAAAGCACTGTTTAACCGTGTGATCTAAGTCCTACATTATCTCTTCTAAACATTAAGGGAGAGAGAAATTAAAGGTATATCCACATGAACTGATTTACTGGCTACTGTTGTGACTGGATTGTTGTCAACCTTTATATTCCTCCATATTATCATACTCTAAGGTATATGGTTTTATATGAACCCTGTAGAGCTGAAGTGTTTCAAACCTACTATATACATTTTCAGTTTTTAGATTTTATCGCCTGCATGTGCAAACAAACTCAACCTAAATGCTCGGCAACAACACTGAAGAAGGGGCGTGGGGGACGGAGGAGGGAGGTGAAACAACGGGCGTCAGATCATTCCTCGTTAGAGCGCTGTTGACGGCACTTCCTGATGATATCATTAGGGCTTCTGGCTGGCTCAGCAGACAGATTGCAGCCCAGGCCTCCCTGACAAACACAGCACCATCGCTCGTTAGCGTTTAGCCAGGAAGCATCAATACGCCAGCCGCTGCCCAGGATGCTTTGTAATATACCATAACCTACTCCATCACATCAGCAGGCGGAGTGAACACAATGTTGTACAAAGCTACTATTCTGGAACATTGGTCTAATAACGTTTTTCAGCTGTGCCGCAAATGAGACCATCGATCCTGCTTAATTATAAAGATTAGTCACGCTTCCACCTTGGCCACAGCTTAATACTCTAAGAGTATTTTACACCTTGGAGTCAGTACACGGATTTCTACTCTTAGAAAAAAGAAGCCGACCCGAAGCTACAACAATCTATACTCCTCTATTTTTTCCCCTTTTTCATTTCCCTGATCATCCTCATCCCCCAGAGGGAGCTGGTTCTGGCACACAGCTCATGAACCAAATGAAAATGTCTACCTGCAGAGTGCAGGTGGTGGAGTCTTCGCTCTGCGTTTATGCAGGGATCTGATTTGGATGTGTTTGATGTGCGCTTGGAACAGCAAATGCCAGCCCGGTGGCAGGTGGCTTGGAATGTGCTCAGAAGCCTACCGCCTCAACACCAGGGAGACCACAAAGTAAGGACTGTGTGAAGTTCAACTCCAGGTGGACGGTTCCAGAAAGCTCTGCCAGCGGCTCGTCAGCCTAGGTCCCTGTGCTGAATTATAAAATCTTTGGAAGGCTGAAGTTGAAGTTGGTGCAATTTTTTTTCCTCAATGCTTCATAAATAATAATGCTGAAGGGCTTGTGGTTGTGGGCCACAGCCCCCTTTTTTTGTTGTAAGTTACCAAACAGTTAAACCACAAAAAAATGTTCTATATTTCATATATTTTTCATTCTGTGTGTGCCAACAGCTGAAGGTCTGCAGCTCCAAATGCTTCCAACAAATACAAATGTCGTTGTGTGAAAATAATATTCAACAAATGTCATCTGAAGGTCAACAAAACACAACCACCAACATGCGGAGGGTGACAGATAATGAGCCAAACAAAATTAATTGAGAGCCAATTAAAACCAACATTGGCTGCTGTAAATTGTACCTCCTGGCGAAAACGGAGAGAGCGAGCGGGGAGGAGAGAAAAAGGGACGAGGGTGTTTGAGCGGATGGAGGGAGTTTCATCTGTTCCTCTCCATCTTTCGCGAAGGCTCCTCGCTAGGTGGTATTATCTATTGTTTCCAAGCTCCTACTGGCTTCATTACATATTCTAGCTATTATTTAGTGGAGCTGTGAAGAACACATAAAGACTCCTTCCGCTGGCGGGAACACAGAGAGAGGGAGAAAAGTGAGGTCGGGGAAAAAAGGCGAGGAAGAAAGAGGCAGGGAGGAGAGGCAAGAAGGGGAGATAGCAAAGAGAGTGACAAAGGAAGCAAGAGACGTAGAGGAACACTGAGAGAGAAGGAGGAATTGAGATATTTCTTATTTTCTGCCTTAAACTTGTCTATTATTAATCTCTCTAAAAACTGAGACCCCTAAGTTTTACTCTCCTAACGAGCACAGACGTTATTCTTAACCTCGTGAAAATCTGGGTGAGTTATAATTTATCTTAAACTGTATACACATTGAAAACAACCAAATCCTTTATTGCACACACTGGATAAAATTAGATCTGGGTGAACAAATGTTTGATGAAGGAAGTCCAGAAGGAGAGAGACAGAAAAGGTATGAGAGAGGAGGAGAGCAAAAGAGAAATCACAACTTTATTCTATTTTCAGATGCTTTATGCTCCTCTCTCCGTCAGATTCACACATAGCGGAGATGCAATATCCCGCTGGTGTTGCATGTGTTGTGCCACACTGTGTGAGTTGCATATTTCTTCTGTCCACTTTGCCATTTCCACCCTCCTCATATGTTTCCCTCTCGTCCCAGCTTTGTCTTTTGAAAACCACAAAGACGTTAATTTAAACGAATCTGTCCCGTTAATGTCATTTATGATCTCTGTGCCCATATAATAGAATAAAACATCTTTCTTTCTTGGCGACCGGTTAGTCAGTTTAAAGCCTGATAATATTAGCATTTACAAACAACAGACCTCTAAGGGCTTTTAACATACAAATCCAAACAAACCCCTCTTTGATGTCCTATCTCAAGCAGCAGCACACCCGTGCACGCGTGCACACAAACTCCACCCTTTGAAAACCCTCGTCACCAGCGTGTCTCTTTACCACCATTTCCTTTTGTCTTTTTTTTAATATGACTGCACTCTCTGTGTTTTGCATAATTGCGCTCGGTCTACCCTGCCAGCCTGTGCCTCACCAAAGCGCAAGTGGCCATTGGCATTTTTTTTTTCTCTTTTCTTTTATCAGCAAAAGAGGAAACACAAGGAATGAAATAAATGCAGAAAATTATCTTTCACAAGCACAATAAAAAAAAACAACAACACACACACCCAGTCTGTTCACACAATGGGCGTTTGCTGATAAAGACTTGCCTAGCGACAAACGGCAATTTACGGTGGCGCTCACAAAATGGCCTTACTGTGCTTATGAAATGAGTCCTATATGGGGCCTAATGGCGTGTCTTTCCTGTCTTCAGTTATCAAGTCTTATCAAGAAGTTTATTTTGCCTGATTTCATTAGGGGAACATGGAAAACAGCTCATGACAGTTGACTGCTTTGCTAGCCATGATGTGGCCTGTATTACTTTATATGATATCAGCACGGTTTGACTGTCAACTGATTGTTTAGGACAGAAAACTATTTATTTTACTCTACTTTGGGTACAAATATGACAGGTACAGCAGAACTTAAGTGCAACCGGCTGAATATTTTATTACATTACATCCTAAGTTTTTTACTTCAACTGTGAGAGTGACCTGCAATTACTGTGTGAGTATTACTTGCTACTTAATCTTGCTGAGGGACATTTAAAAAGGACACATGAATGTCGAAGGACATTACGTGAGCTGTTGTGGGTATTGAACCTGAGACCTCCACTTACAGGCCACACCGACCATCCGTGACCCCCAGCTAGTGCCGCCCCTGCTAAGTAATAATTCATGTTTTTCTGGGTCAGAGGAGAAAAGATTGGTGACATTTTTCCCCCCATCTATCCTATTCCATGATGTATGCTGCACCATTAGGATCCAAAAGAAGAAAAAACAGTGGCTACAGTTGAGGCAAATAAAGTCCCTGATAATAATGACTTCACTTCCATGTGGACCAATTAGTCTCCATCTCAGTCAAAGTGACCCTCCCTGCTCGCCAACACGCGCAACCTCCAGTCTCCACTGTTACCCACTCCTGGCTGTCTTGCAGCATGTTCGCTGCCTTCATCCATTCGATAAAGAGGGCTGTAATGGGCAGTGGGTCTGGGACATTTGTCCCCGCTGTGACAGCTGCCCTGGTTAACAGCGCTGCATGCCGCAGGCTGATCTGATGAGGAGCATTGAGGTGCCAAGGTGTGATAACAAAGAGCACTGCCTGGGCAGAGTTCAACAAATACATGTTTTTGAAGGCGAATTCAGATTCTGGAAGAGAGACACTTGTGTACCGAAGCTGCTGAGAGGGGATACTTTTTGCCAGCAGTATTTAGTACACTAAATTTCATAATTTTCTTGCCAAAATTTTATGAGGATTTAGATTTGTCTTGAAGGCAGTGCTATCCACCAATCTCTTCAATTGGTAAGAGATTGGTGAACTGCATTTAAACTAGAAGAGTTTCATTCAGGTTTCCTTTGTGCAGCTGCAGGCTGGGAGTAAGCATATCACAAAGTGTCATTTTTTTTTACAAAATATCAACACTGACAAATCCATATAGAGATCAGGTTTAGCCTGGGTTGGACAGGGGAATGACAGGAGGAGAGGGCAAAAAGTGTAAGGGTGGGTAAAATCAGACAAAAGAGGAAAACAAGACAGACAGCATGGGGTGGAAAGGGAGTCTCATTTATGAGAGGTGCAGTATGCAACAGAGAGAGGAAAAGAAAGAACAAAACAACCAGAGCGGGGTGGGGGGGAAGAGTTGAAGAGACAGACAAGCGCAGAAAAACAGAAGGACAGATGAGGGGATAAAAGAAAAGCAAGGAGGGGCAAGCATGGATGATTAATTTCAGAAAGTGCCTGAAGCCGTGGTCTACCCACCCCCGTCGCTGCTTTGTAGCAGCTTTGCCATGTCTACCCCCCCCAGTCCCATTTGTGTAATTCAATTAGTGTGCTCCAGCGGGCCTTGATTGATTTGTTTAGGCGATCAACAAAATGGCTGGCCAAGTCTCACTCTTTCTTTCCCTCCCTCTTGCTCCTTCCGCAGCCCACTCAGGCCTGCCGGTGGCACACTGTTCTTTTCATCATTTTATCTCTCATTTTCAGTTCATGTCTCTCATTAGTCTCTCATTTCTCGTCTCCTCTCCTGTCGTTTCCTTGCCATCCTCTCATCCCAACACTGCTCACTAAAGCTCTTCAACAGTGCAATTAAAACCCCAAATTAGCACCTTACTGTATAAGTGGATACACTCAAAATAATAACCTTTCAACTACATGAATTAAACTCATTGAAGTGCACAGAAAAGCACAGGATTCAATACATTGAGTGCACTTCATGATTAAGCAGGAAGTGTTACAACTATGTTTCTATAATTAAATTGCTAAAAATATTTAGATTCTCTGTCATAAAACTTAAAAACAACAACAATAACAACAAAATTAGATGCGCAGAGATGCACTCTGCTATTGAGAACTGTTGTCAAGCCAAACATGTCCTTGTTGACAATGCAGATTAAATTGAAAACAGCAAGCGAAGTGGAATTAACAAGTTTCACACCATGGTTGTATTTTCACATCATCATTATCGCATCATGTATAAACATTATAAGCCCAGTAGTATCCCACTTCACTGTCTGGTGTGTTTCCAAGTTTTGCTACAGCTGGTTCAGCAGGATTCCATTAAACAACTCCGCAGTTGTTATTGTATTGTTCAACATCAGTTCATATACCTCTTGCGAATACACAGGGAGACTATTAGAGCGACAATGGCGGGCGACAACATGTGGAAAGTTTCGGATTTAAGTTGTGAACTTGCGGTTTTAATAATCACACATGAGAGAAGACAGCCAGTGTGGACACTCGGCAGCCAAGTATGGAAATGCCCTTATCTCTCCGTCTCCCTTTCCTTCTGTCTGTATCCTGTCACTCGGGCACGCTCTGCCACCACCCCAAGGTCATTATACTGTGATCGCACCAGCATGGGGTCCAATGTGTGACGCCATTGTTGTCAGTGCCCATCTGGTGGCTTGTAACGCTCCCATGAAATCAGTAATGAAGCAGGTAGGGAGTCCAGCTACCTTTATACCTATCACTTACCTCTAGGCCAGCACCTGGGTGGCTTTGTATTGGAGCAAAATGAACATTTTGGATATCATGACGTTGCTTCACTTTCTCTGAGCTAAGTCCACATTATATTAGACTTGCTACTTTTCATATGCAAAACTATCTCAGCGGGTAGCCTCTGCCGCTGCCCTGTCAGCCTCTCGTTACCTACAGCTAATGCAACCACTACGACAGTTTGTATTAACTGTCTCGCCTTTACAGACCTCTGTATGCTATATGCTAGTAATGTTGTCACATTACTGAAATCTCTCACTATGATACAATATCTCCAATACATTTTCAATACCACTGGGAGAAACTGACAATAAGGGCATACAATAGGTTAAATATAACAAGGCTATCTCATGACAACTACGACTTTTCTTTTCTCAGCAGCGAGGAACGGCAGAATGATTGTAGTAAATATTAACAATAAGACAGGTCAAGAAAGCACCGTTGGTACCCGTGTATTGATACTGCGGAAAATGAAACTGTTTCAAACATTTAGAATCAAAATGAATCAAGAGATCAGTATGTTTGACAGCACTACATACTAAAAGTCTTCAAATGGTTCAGAATTCTGCAGCTAGATTTTTAACTTTAACATCCAGTTTCAGCTTCCCTTCAGTGGTTTTATCACATCAGACTTTAGGGTACGTCTGATAACTTACAAAATTCCAACTTACAAAATTCATAGCTGTCTGATATTCTTAAACCTTACATTCCTCCCCATGCTCACTGCTTTGTCCCCAGAGTTAAATAGAAGTCAGCAGGCTTCAGGCCATTTTCCTATCATGCCCCCCGTCCTCTGGAATAACCTCCCTGCTGACTTCAGGCAGTCTAACTCTGTTGAGGCCTTTAAATCCAAACTCATCTTTTCGCCTCAACTTTCAGTTAGTTGCTTGTTTTTTTTATTACTTCAGGACTTGTACCTATTACGCTTATCCTTCCGGCGGCTCGGTCTCAATGAATCTATTAAGCCTAGTACTTATAGTCCCTGTTTGTCCTGCCTACGAGAATACTTTCTGAAAGCCACTGCATCGCTCTCACTCTCTGAGCGTCCAAGCCCTGTGCTGATCTGTCTCTTTCCCTACTTTCTCTTCCTTGTCCTGTCGTTTCAGTCAGGCTTCTCTGTTCTGGACTGTCGGCCATCCTGGGACCTCTATCTCCTGACTGACGGTGCCTCAATCCATGAGATTCATCCTCTCCTCTGTGTGTTTGTTTCCTTTCCCATATCTGGGTGAATGGTGTGCTTCGCCTTTTGTGTCGTCTTGGGGGAGTTTTTCTTAATCCCAATCAAGAATCTAAGGATAGAGGGTGTCATATACTGCACAGATTGTAAAGCCTCTTGATGCTATCGGGCTATATGAATGAAAATGCCTTCACATTAAGTGACATAAAATGACTCAGCAGTGGGTCAAGTGGCGTCTAACTGAAAGATGTGTTTTGGAAAAGCTCCATTTTCGAGAGTCACTTAAAGTAGATGAGAGTCTGCATTAGTGTGGACACGCACCTATGCAAACAAACCATTTGCGTCCTTCTTGATCTCAATTACATTTGCATTTCTCTCCAGATCCTATGCTATTCATTTTCTCTCTACATTAGCAGCATACATTTTTGACAGCAAGTCAGTGTAGGCACGCTGTGATGTGGTGGGGAGAAACCGCTTTTTTCAGGCCGCTTATCTTATTATGCAAATTCAGAGTTCATGAGTCATGCTTGCTTTTGTTCACCACAATGTGATTTATGAGACCTTCTTAGTCAAACAAAGCGGTGCAGGGAGGACTGGGTTGGGCTATGTTGGTTATGAGTGAGGGCTTTAAGGGAGTTTACGGTGTGAATTTAGTCTGAAACCTCAGGTGGACATGAATATGTTTGATAACATGCTTCCGTTCATTCGTGTCACGTATGGCTCGTGTGAAATGGCTGAGGATGGAGGACCTTAATCTTACTGTCGGGGCTCTATCGTCAAATGAATCACCCTTTTGCTGTACCAGACTAATCATGAAACTAAGAGCATTCATCTCGCCTTGATGAATACAGGGACATACATGGCAAACTGAGATATTCACTTACCTGCTCAGCCTGTGGAACAAAACCATTTTACAACAAACACATGAATCAACAATCACACTGAATCAACTGGGAGAAAAATGCTTCAGCGACAAAGCCTGCTGGATAATTACAAGTGAAAGTTAAATTGTCCAGGGAAATGAAAAAAAAGAAAAGAAAAGAAAAAGAGTTATTTGACAAGGCTATCGTATAATTTATCGGAGTCACGCTGCTTTACCTCTGTGTCATTCCCTTCCCACCTTGATATCCTGCTGTTTATCCTCACACATTATAAGAGCTGGTTTTGGTGTGGTAAAAGGACGTACATGTTGCCTTGTGTGAAAAGGTGGCCATTGAACGCAGCAGCCTCCGTAGTTTTGCCTTTATAAATTGCTGTGCCGCACGGTTACAGGGAGGACGGGAATGAAATCAAACATAATTTATGTCGAGTTTGTCCATTACATACAAGTATCTCCAGCTATGGCTTGTGAAAGTGATCCCTACAGAATGTGTCTATTGCTCCACCATTGGATGGAAGGATGAGGAGGATATCAAAGCAGAGAAGAAGGTTGCTCAGATCGTGTTCAACACTTCACAGTATTCAATACCCTAGCCTTATCAACAAATAAGGCCACCGTCACCCACCCCGCAAGTCTTCATCACCAATCCCCCACCCTCCAGCCTCATGTCCAAACAATTTAAATGTCAGAGGCACAAAGCAAACAAACTGCCTTGTAATAACCCTCACCATCCCTCCCCTCTGCTGTCAACCTTCTCAATCCTGTATCATAACCAGCCAGCGACACAATTTGAATTGCTCAGTAGTTTCCTGACACTGACGATGTGGAGGAGATAGTAAGAGGGCACAAACACAGAACGCCCACAGCAGTGGTAGAACTACACATCCACAATGACATAGGGCATGGGAGTGTGAAACACGTATGATCACGCTCACAAACAGTGTGTACAGAGAGCACAGAACCCAAACACAGATGGAATATTAATGTTAGTGGACAGAGAAAAGTTTGTCATTTTTTAAGAGGAAAAGCCCACATGATACTCCCACGTTGGGTGGAGTTAGGAGCGGTTATGTCTGGTTTAATGTAAGTTAAAGTCTTTTAACTCCCTTTTTTCATTGTGTTAAACATCTTACCTCGTATCGGGGTACCCTCTGGAGGAGACACAAAAACGAAGACACAACATCAGTTTAGTTAAAAGTTATTGTTAGTAGTAGTTAGAGGAGTTATTTGGGTTGGAAGGTGAATAACTGGAACTAGATTATCAAAGCATTAGGTAATCTCTTACAAGGCTTCCAGAGATGGGGATTTGTTTTTTTATAGAAAGAAGGACAAGACAACACCTCTCATTGCTGGTATCACAAAATCTAACCCAAACAAGCAAACTTTTCCTCTCCTTGCCTTAGACATATTAGGAGTAAATTCAATGCTTCACCAGCAGAGCTGAAGAAGCTCAAGGTCTTGGCATGCACTGTAACATGGCTGCATCTTGGGGTGATAACACAGAGCAGGAGAGGTTTGACCTCAAGTTGACATGGATCGCTCCAGTGGCAGAAGACTTTTCACAGCCAACTGACCTTGAATAAGAGGTCAGTAAAACAAGTTGGGGCGCCACGGTACTATTCCGGGTATCTATCTCTGCGAACTTGCTGAAGGAGGAATAGAGTCTCCACTAAACTAGAATTTCAGGCTTTACCTTCAGGCAACCACAAGTTAAATCAAACAGATTGAAGTTCTTATTTATCCTACAAGCCGTAAACCTGCTTAACTGTGACAGATAGACTCTTCACCTCAAGCTTCATCCCTCCTGCACGGTCATTCAATCTCCCGGCTCTTTCCATTGTTTCATTTAACCGAGAGTTGTATGTTTCCTTATTCTTTGTTTATTGTGAGTCTGTATTGTGTTACATGCCTGACTGCAAGCCAAATGTCCCATTAGAGACGATAAAATATTGAGCTTGTCCAGTCAGTTGCTGGTGGGCTTTTAAACATAGCCCGTGTTGTTGCTGTGATGTAAAATGCATCCCTTATAGGCAGAGCTTTGGGCGTGGGTAGTGGAGCCAGCTTAACTTCAACCCCCTCTCTGCCAAGCATTAAACTGTCCTTCCGCTCTTGGCTTTTTTTCCCCTCTCTGTTTATTGTTTTCTAACTGTTTTTCCTGACTCCCTTTTCTTTTCTTATTTTATCTGTTCCTCCATTCCTCCCTCTTTCCCCCTATTTCGGAGTTATTGTGTCTTAGCCTTTCCCACAGTTTCTTCCCTCCTGCCTTTCTCTTAGTGTCCCTCTCTAAATCTAAGGATGACTCATGGCAACACATGCCCTTGGCCATCCCTTGAGAGTGCCAGCAGGGCAGTGCCAACCCAGGGGAGGTGCCCTACTTAGCATATATGGCCTGCAGGCACAGAGCTGAGGGTCAAGGGTACGCACTGCCCATTGAGCCTAACACTGCAGGCCTGGCCCTTGTGTGTGTATGCAATCATGCAAGCTGCACACAACAATACATACCAGCAGCCCTACCAACTAGCTGAACCAACAGAAGAGCAGTAACTTCCTTCAATCCATCCATTTTCTGCTGCTTATCCAAGGCTGGGTCGAGGTGGCAGCAGGCTAAATAAGGCAGTCCAGATGTCCTTCTCCACAGCAGTGTTTTCCGGCTCCTCCTGGGGGACCCCAAGGCGCTCCCGAGCCAGAAGAGATATATAATCTATCCAGCGTGTTCTGGGTCTACCCTGGGGTCTCCTACCAGTCAATCCCTCTAAAGGAAGATGCCCAGGAGGCACCCTGATCACATGCCACCTCAACTGACTGCCTTTCAATGCAAAGGAGCAGCAGCTCTACTCCCAGCAACTTCCATATGTCTGAGCTCTTTACACTATTTCTAAAGGTGAGCCCAGCCACCCTTCCGAGGAAACTCATTTTAGCCCCTCATGTCTACCATCTCATTCTTTTGGTCACTGTGCAAAAGCCATGGCCGTAGTTGAGGGTTGGAACATGGACCAACTGGTAAATTGAAAGCGTTGCCCTCTGGCTCAGCTGCCTCTTCACCACAGTTGTCCATTTCAATGCCTGTGTGCTGATTCTGTACCAATTTGCCTGTCGATATCCTCGACAATACCTCTAACACTTAAAAAATAAAATAAAATCAAGAGAACCTGGAGTTTAAGATGTAAAGTGGTGCCAGTAATTTCTATAAGCTATACAGTACATTAAGTGGTGTTGGTGGCTGGGCAGTGGGATGAAATTTTCAATACCTTTTTATCGGGCTGTTGTTGCGGCTCTGCATACAAAGGCATGTTTTGTGATACCAGCAGGTAGGAGGCAATCACTGAGTTTGAAGTTCTGCCTGGTTTGCAATGTACCTAGGTGGAATAATTGCCTTCCTTTAAAGTTTCACTAAACGGTGGTGCACTATGTTTATGTTAAAATCTTAAAATATGTCAATAATTGTATACCATTAGTGACATATTATTAAGATATTTACGAAAGCATTTATAGTTTTTGACTGTATGTTCATGCTCTGCAAAGTGTGCATTTGCTGCAATGAACCATATTGTAATTTAAAATTACTTTAATAATTCAATGTAATGTTGCTCATATTGTCTGATGAAAGTGGAAGACGTCTTTAAAGAAACATTTCACAGACTCTTAACTATTTCTCCCTTGCAAGGTTTTCATATTCTATAAATGATAAAGGATAACCTTTTTTCTTTATCCATAAACAGTGCACTAAGTGCACAGATTTACCACAGAGGTAGTTTAGAGTCATTGAAAAACCAGGCAAAACAACAGTGACATTTTAATTGTTTCTGCAATGATTTTAGAGACCACATAATCATAGATAATCACAAGGCAAAGGAAATAGGGCTCTGGGAAGGTTACATTGTTATAGATTTAGAGTTTGATTAGAGGCTGCAGAAGCTGTTGGTTTATTTTGCTTTAGCTGTGATGAAATTTTAGTTGAGGGTTAAGGGGTTACTAGTTAAAAGTTAGGTGAGGTTAAGGTCAAAGTTAGGCTGAGGTTAGGATAAGGTTAAGGTTAATAAAGCAGGTTTATAAAGGAGAAGGCCATCAGATGTGGACCTTAGAAAGGACAGGGTGACAAAAGAGGGACAGAAAAAAAGAGTAAAGTATTAAGGACGGAAAACAGATAGAAGTTGTTCGGTTCAAAGGAATTGGTTCCACCAAAAAAATATATATATGAAAAAATGAGAAGGAAATAAGTGACCTCAGTCATTGGAACTTCTAATATTCGAATAATAAAGCAGCATGAAAAGATAAAAATTAAACTTAGCCAGGCAGACTGGGTCTGGAGTGGCCAGCCTGTATTCAATTACAATAGCAAATCCACCTGTACTACGGGCACACAACCTAATGGCAATAAGCTCCCCTTCTAAGCTTTGGCCAGCCAGAAGTGGATCCAGCTTATGGTGACAATGACCTAAATATACCTCAGCAGTCCGCTGACCTCCCTGCATTATCAAATGTGGCATTATTTTGCTCCACAGAACACCCCAGCTGTTTTGTTAAACACCCCTCTGAATATATTAAAAATATTATTGAAGGATGTAGTCTGGCCAGAGGCAATCTGGCCAGAGATGTTGCCCATCTGCGTGTGAGGAGGATGGGGTTGTGTGATTGGCCGAGTGTCAAAGTCTGACCACCCTCCAGAGGGCGTCTGGCTGACCTTCTCATCACCACAGACACCCGTCTGGGATCCTGGTGGTGTCGCAGCAGGTCTCAGGGAAAACCTGGCTGTTGTTACCACATCTGCAGAGCTCCTGGCCACTCCCTGCAGATCAACTTTGATGCCAACAAATGTGAGCGTTTTCTTGCACGTTTCAGACCAAGTGCAGTTGAACTCAGCATGATTCACACTGGAATGTGCATACATCTGTGTGAGTAAGGGAGCCATCCAATGTCAGGTCATAATTTTAAACCTTTATATCAAAAAGGACCTTAATCTTTATGAATATGCACTCCTCCCAATCCTCTCACTGCCTATGGCCTCTGGTTAATCTGTTCTGGCTGACAAGGCCAGCGAGGGCCTGGGGTCTGCAGCCACAGGGACTTGGGGAGAAATGTCAGGCTCCCTCCACACCTCTAGAGGAGCTCCTCAGGGGACCCAGACGCAAATATCACTGCCCTGCCAGCACAGCATGGTCTGGCACATAAAGAACGAATCATCAAGCTAGGCAGCTATCTAACAAACAAGAGCGGGATGCTCTTTCTCCCAGTATACATATTCAAACTTATTATTAAAACCTTGTGTTTTGTTTAAGGTGGGAATAGGTCAGATCAATATGTGCATTTAAACATCAGATGGACTGAAAGTCACATGAGAAACATTGAGGATTTATTTGCAGTAGCTGGAGGCCGAGTATGTTTTTGAACTCGTCTTTTCCAATCCACTTCCAACATTCCCCTTACTGCTCCCCATGTCTTTCCAGAAGTCTTTATCTTACCACCATCTTTGGGAGCGCACCCATCAGAGTTACCCCCTAAGGCTTGAGAGTGTGCCAGAGGCAAAAGAGCAAACAAGTAGCTTCCAAAAATTGTCAACAGCAATCTGATCAACAGAAGAATATACTGTATATATAATTAAAAAAAACTATTCAAAGGCTGTCACACAAGAACTTTTAGCTTTGTTTTGTTTGGGGATTTTTGGAAGTTTTTTTTATCTTAAAAAAAAAAATAAAAATTACTGAATACTAAAACCTGGAGACCTAAGATGGCTACTCGAAGCTCTGAGGACATGAAAAGATGGCAGCCTAGGAGGCTTGAGCACACAGGCCTTTTTCTCATCAGCATAAATCCTGCCTGGCTGCTGAATGAGCTTTCCAGCAAAAGGGCTACAGAAAAAAGGCAAGCCCCCAGAGCTAACATTACCTTACGAGAGCCTTGGTATTGAAACAACAGAAAGTAATTTCCTTTTCTACCCTCTACATACACGCATAGTTTGACCTGTGAGTAAAATATACCCATCTTATAGTCACTGGGTATATTTTTGCAAGTAGTTCAAAAAGTCAGGAGGAGTACAAAATGTGGCCAAATGTAACTATCACTTGAGACCTCGCCCTCTAGCATGGGCAGCAGAGCCTTAGCTAGAGATCTGTAAGCCAGTGGGGATGTGGGCCAATTTGGCAAGGGAAGAAAATACTCTCCTGAGAAAATATTTGGCCAAGACCAGAGGGTCGACCCAGCCCAAGTGTGGGATTGGAGGGTTCAACCATACAGCGGTCCTGCAGTGACCTTCACTTGGAAAGAACTCAAGATTCTTTCAGCCCCTCTCAGTACTTTCTGCACTTTCCAAGGGTATTTTTGGACAGCAAAGCTGTTATTGTGAAAACTGAAGTTTGACCGTTTACACCTGAGTATAAAACAACAGTGTATTTCTGGAGGAAAGTGTTCTCTGTATAGCTCACCAAGAAGACCAAAAATACTGTAGGCTATAACTGCAGAGGAGTAATTGTCTTGGATTCAAGCAGAGTCCAATTATTTCCTCAAAGCCTGCTGTCTTGCAACTCAGCAGAGAGAACGAGCTAGATGTGACAGGAAGCATCAGCAGTGTAAAATCTGGATAATATGGTCAGGGGAAAGCACATAAGGCAACAACTACTTCCAAGGTAACCTTGCAAAATGTACTTAGAACTTTAAATAGCCCAGTAAAGTTGCTAAAATATTGAAGAAAAGGTAGTTGAACTGGGCAGTTTAAGTCTTACTGTGCATATTAGCATTAATGCGAAGCAGGATGTTGCCTCAAAAGACTTGCTCAGCAAATCTTCCCCATATAAATAAAACCTGTGCTGCTTAAAGGTGGACTGCGATGCCTGACCAACTCTCCAAACCGTGCTGCTGCTTGTCCTTGATTTGCCTTTCTGCTATAAGTTCCAATGTGGGGGGGTGACAGAGAACAGAGTCGGCATAAGGAGTGTGGGTGAAACAAAAGTAAAAGTTTAGCATAAATAGAAACAGAACGTAGGGAACAAGTGGCAAAAGAGGACAAGGGTGAGAGGAGAGCAAGGGATGCATGCATTTTGGAAAGTAGTTTCAATATGCCATCTGCTTCAAGGAGAGTGGGTGGGTTTTCTGGGCTTAGCAAGACACTTACCAAAGGTTTCTGTAAATGACAATGCAAGAGGAAAGTAAATAGAAAAAGAGGAAGAACAACATAGTTCATTTTAGGTTGAGGTTGAAAGTGACTGCCCTGCAAGAATTAAAGGGGACTACAGTTTAGTTGGGTCATGTGTCCCACCTCATTTTAGCAGTTTTACCATGCCATACCATGGATGGAGCAGTGAATTTCAAGTCATTTAACATGTATTTACAAATTATAAATCTACTAAGAGGATAAGATTTTTGTTAAAAAATAAAATTAACCCATTCTGGTATCAATTTTAAAATATAGAAGATTTAGTCGTATTTTTAGTTATATTTTATTGGTTGATTTATTTTATTGTTTTTTTAAATTTTAACTTGTGTTATGGGTCACAGCCAAATGAAACGTGTTGAAGACTCTGCAATGTGAGACACATCTGAGTTTCAGACACAAATATAGACAAAAAACATAAAGAGAGAGACAGTTAAACAGCTGACTGTTTCAGTTAGACAGGACACAAAGACAATTGACAAAATCATGAAACAGATAAGACAGATGTATACAGAGGTTAGACAACAGGCAGGAAGCTGAATTTATTTGTCCATCATCCATAGATGCTCAACACTCATGGAGCCATGTTGTCAAAACTAACAGGGAACCCAATTTTTCAAGCAGAGCTGGCCTTTTATATGATTATATACAACTTCAGAAATATCTGGTGGTGTAGACAGGCTTATCAGCTGCCAAATGTACCTAAAGCTAATTCTCAACAAATACTGAATATAATCAATAGCTTTCATCAATGTTTTGAACTTTCCAATATAGTGAGGTTTCAATGCATCACTAGCGATTTAGAATATTGTCTGCTGAAGTTGGACGATCCTAATACTACCTAAGAACTGCAATACCACAATGACAACTGCATAGCAGACAAACTCTGATATCATAATTATCTTCACAATTGTATGACTGCAATGAAACAATAACCTTGTCAAAGCTGTTTCAGTTTCTTCTTCTCTAGTGACAGCTTAAAAACCCTGAATGTAAAATATCCTCCACAATTCTTTGGCATGGTAACAGACTAATACTTGGAATTAGTATCATAAGTAGTGTAAAAAAGTTTTTGCAAACATCGTTATCAGAAAAAAGTGCTTTGTTCCTGGAAGGCAGGTAGTGCACCAAGATGAGCATTAAGGTGTAAACATTTACATTAGAGTTCTCTTACAAAGAGTCCCTTGCTGAGACTCTTTGTCCTCATCCTATAGTCTAAAGTACTGGCTGACAGCCTTCTCCAAAGCACCTAAGGACAACCTATTATCCCTGGAGGAGGTCCTCAGGCCACCATGAACCAAGAAACAGAATTTTCAGTAAGTTCCACATCATCCCAGAGAGAGCAAATAGCCACGCATATTTTAAGAGAAGATTTTGCTTTGAAATCTGTAACATTTACTCCCAAACTGAACACCAGCAAGTTAAATATGAAACATATCTAAAACTATATCCACCTTAGGGAGCTGTGAGATGATGAATTGATTCTTTTGCGTGTACAACTCATGAGGGCCACAACTGGGGCACAGACTCAATGGCAACAGACTCTTTATTTAGTGGTGTCTACACTGATTTACGTTTTCAGCAACAAATCAAATAGGAGTCATTGGATTTTTCGAATGGCGACAAATCATCGACCTAAAATATCTACCCCTTATTGCCCGGGGCCACTCCAGGGCCTGCACTTAATTAGCAATATAATTAGACTTTGCTTTACTGGGCCTCTCAGTGGGGTTTAATCAATGGGAACAAGACAACATATCCACCACTGAGCTGTGTCAGTAGAACATGGACCTGGCTCTCTTTGTCTACTATGACACACTTCTGGGATGTTGTGAATCATTTGACCTCATTCAGTAATGTTAAACTATAAACCTAATTTGTTATTTTCGACACATTTTTCTGGGCGAATGATCTATGGTTGTAACATGGTCAGAGCACTATTACTACAACACTTCACCTTTATTGTATGCTTCTCATTTTGTAATCTTACCCTCATGATATGATGTTCAAGTGCTTTAAACAATAAACACCAAAGTTTAATTGGGTCAACACATTGTGTTGCTGTATTGTGTTGCATCTGCACTTCAGGGGATTTTCGTTTCTTAAATATAAGGATAACATAAATTCTCGGAACTCTTGGTGAACTGAAACCATACTCAGTTCCTATAAAGTTTCCACCTGGAAGTGAAAAAACGAGACAGTGAAACCACTTTAGCTGCAAAGCACAAAAACATCCATTGTTGTCTACTACCAAAAATGTCCTGTGGAATCAAACAAGCGCTCAAGTTAGTGAACAGGAAAGACAGCAACATGCTTTGGCTTTCCTTACCTGAGCGTAGCTGTTTGATTCGCCCATTACTTGCACTGGGATCAATGGGCAGGAAGTCTTTGTACCAGGTGATTTCTGGGTCAGGGTTGCCACTGGCAGCACAGAGCATGGTAGCTGTTCGAGTGCGCTCCACCACTTTGAGTTGAGGACCCATGTCTATGTTAGGGAAGCCTAGTGGTAGTAGGTCCTCTGTGAAAAGAACAAGAAAAGAAGAGGTGTGAGTCCTCTGACTTGCAAAGCCAGCTTTTATGATTTAAAAAAAAGTTAGCATTCAAAGAATTTGTAATCCTTATGCACATATTTCTTCTGGCAGCTAAAACCACACAATAGCAATTCACCAGGACAACATAAATTGTTACACTGCAGTTTTGAGTGACTTTTTGACACCTTGCAAATGTAGCAGACATTTGTGTATTCTTTAAATTTGTCTTTGTAAAATTACATTTGAAATAACAAAGAACGCTGTCAACTGTAATTATTAACTCCATATTAACATAATTGAAATCATAAAAGTGACTGCAAAAAGTACATAAATATGTCAGAAAACTATGACATGAAATGAAATATAGTATTATGCGCACTTACAATCATTTCATGACTCAATACATGGTTTAATACATTGGGATAGTGCCCATGTTACCATAAATCTTGAAATCATACAGTCACATACCCAAATAACCTCAAAAGTGTAAAATTATACAGGCTGACTACAGAGCCTAATCATTCTTTTGTATTCAGTATTTTCCTTTATCTCAGGAGACTTTCTAATCCCAATTTACCCTCGACCCCTGAGACAAATGCACCTTAGGACTGTGAGATTATAGCCAGACATGTACAGTAGCCAGATAAATGAATAAACCTACTGAGGAGATGAGACTTGAATCAACATGTAAACAGCATTTCATTACAAATCTGGCTCTCCCAGAGGGCTATGTTGAAGCATTGTAGAGGTTTAAGAACAAAGACCAAGGGGAAGCAAGAACTGAGCTTTCTTTGACTTCCTCTGTCTCAGAAAATGAGGTGGGCTGTAATTGTTACAGAAACCATCCTATATAGCCAGATACCCACAGACTGCATTCCCATTATCGCTAGCTTATCCATTAAGAGCCATGTGTCTTAATCAAATGCCTTCAAGGAAGACACAGACTCTCTGCACATATTCTCGGTATAACAAGTCGTAAATAAATAGCTATAAATGCAAATAGAAGATCAGAGGCTGAGACAATAGAGTGAAAAGTAATACCAGAAGGAAAGCTTGGTAATCCTGGTGATTTCTACATCTAGTCTCACCATGCTCAGTAAAATACACGACACTCAAGTCAATTTGAGATTACAGAGAGCTCTGCAAGACCATTACTTGGTTGAGACACTATAACCAACAACAGCCCTGGACTGAAAACCAATTGAGAGATCTATTCTTTAGATTTCACTCCATTAAGGGTGCAAATGTTGTGTATAAGGATTGGATTTAAGCCTCATTGGTTGTCAATATTGCTACTCTTATTCAAGAGCCATCACACTAGCCAGTAAATGTTGTGGTATACTAATATACCCGATCAGCTAATGCTAATGCATGATTGCTCTATTATTTCACAGTTAAGAGACGACAGTGTAGTGTGCTCTGTGGTCACTGTTCTCTGTATGCAGACTCCCTGCTCTCATGGGGCAATTAGTCCCATGGGTCAAATCGCTTGACATCTACCCCGACTGGAGCCAAAGTAGTGACTCATTCTTAGATGATGAGAGCTGAGAGGGAACCACCCCGAGCTGTGATATGCATCAAAAGCTCAAGTTTGACTGAGTAAGATGCTGGCCAGTGGCACAACAGAGGTCACTATTCATCTGGAGAGCAGATGACCTCATGTCCACACAACAGACATCACAGTGTTGTCATCGACGTGCAAGGGGGTGCAAAATCAGAACAGTAAGTGGAGTTTTAGAGTTGTGTAATCTGAAAGAAGGGTTGTTCTGTCTACCTTTAATGAACATGGGGAGCTATGCCATACTATATATTCCACTTTATAAAAACAAGACTGCGAGCAATTAAATCATGATGGATTAAAGTGATAATCATTTTAAAATCTTCTAATCTTTTTCATCAAATATTCAAAGGATATCAAAAACGACAGTAGGAATTTCAATATGGTGATATTTTTGATTGATGCATCTTATATCCTGAATTAGCCTTAACAGTTTGTTATTCTTTAGTCACCAAGATAAATTAAAACAAAAAGACTTTGTGGTATTTTATGCACTTGCATTGTGTACTCGGTTTGTATGGAGAGTGGTGAGTTTATTTGTGTTCACATCTTAAAATATTGAATCTTGGACAATAAATGACATATGGGGAAAAGGGAAGAACCAGAGGGTCTCAAAACTAAATCCAGACAGGTAACTAACTTAGGCTGACATCAACAGGGCCCAATGAATATTTCAATGCTAGGTTCAAAGAAGTACAGGCATTTACACTGTTTTAGGCTCTGTGCTGTATCCTCTCCATCGATTATTAATGATCACCCCTGTATAATCTCTTTATACCAAGTTCCCCTGAAGCTTAGAAAAGAAATGGCAAGCCTACACTTCACTTTAGAACAAGACAGAGCAATATGTTCTCACAAACTCCCTCTTCTGTGTGTCCTCAATGATATATGTATAAGATGCCATAAAAGGTGCGGCAGTCTCTTACCCCTCTAGCTAGATTTGTCTGTGAAGTGTAGGTCTGTCCTGCTCTCTGGGTGTTACACATTATTTGATGTTCGTGAGGCCTGTCTGTGCTTCGCATCACATTGACTCTGCCATCATGGTATGAAAACAGAGGCTTGCACAGACTACAGTAACGAAGCTGAAAACATACACAGAGTAAGTGGATTTGAGACTAATGAAATTAGGCAATTGACAGAGGGAATCTGCCCGAAAGAGCAAGGGACGGCAGGAGAAGGTGGGCGAACAAACAAAGCAACCAAAACAGCAGTAGACAAGAAGCAGAGATGGCGGATTCATGGAGAGATGATGCTATCGTTACAGCTGCTCTGACCTGATACAGCACCGGCAGCCGTTCCTGAATAAATGGCATGTATGCTGGTTACTTACTTCCCCAGGAATAGAATCTGATACCATCTTTCCCCCTGAAGCTTACAGGCTCTGTCGATAAAGGCGGCCATGCAAAAATAAATAGATCACTCATCGAGGGAGTGTTACTCCAGGGTTAGCATGCCTGACTGTGAAGGGGGGGAAGGCAACCAATGACATGGGATGATAGTATCCTAAAATTCCCAAAGGGCCGTACGCCCATAATGGTGTAGCAATTGCCTTTCTATGATGTGTACCAGGGGTTCTCTGTGATGACAAATCTTCACAGGCTGAATAGAATCGAAGCATGTGCACTATTGGTCAATGACAAAAACGCTGTTTATTTAGCTGGGAGCAGCTTTTGTCACTTAGGCCAACCATCATCCTACTACTGAGCTATGAGACACATGCTGCAGTTGCACCCTTTATTGTGCCAGGAATTCTCAAAGTACCATGTCACATTTGACTCTTTGTGTTTCATCCAAAAGACACACATTCATTCACTTTTAATTTTCTTCCTCACGTTGCAAATGCTGAAGCAAAAAACAGATAAGCTATCTAATAGGCTATTCAACTGGGTCTTACCTCATGATTGTTTTCCAGATTTGAAGAATATCAAACAACCCTCACCCACTGGGTAACAAAAAATCTCTGACTACTCCACAGGTGCTTTTGTTTTAACAGACACGGTGGGGGTGCTTAAAGAGAATCTTAATCTTCCCAGCGTGCTACCTGTCTTCTTTGTTGGGCCAACTTGTTTTTTGACACTGCTACAAAAGCTTTTTTTTTTTTGATGCATCCCGTTGATTCGAACATTGGTCAGTGCTGGTGATTGGCACCTGGGCAGCTCAGCTTGGTCCCAAACACTGCTTTGATGTTTAGCACTTAGGTAGAAATGACAAAGGCCTTGCAAAGGCATGATTGAGACCTTTCTGTAGTTAGTCAGTTCAAAAACTATTTATCTACACAAAGCATGTTTTCAGTATTGAAGAAAACAGATTTTCTCACAAGATACCATTTGGAGACAGGATTTGGGCAGGTTTCAAAGATCACAACTTGCTCAGTGCATGTTAATTGGAGTTGGCTCTAAAGTCTTGCAAGAGGAGGAACAGTAACCTAGGGTTACTATGAAGGCAACAGCTGGCTTGCTCGGCATGACTCCAAAGCCAAGCCTCACATAGACTCTAGTTGACCTTATCTAGATTTTGATTTTTGTCATTCTCTTTGGTTTTTTCGGGGTTGGCTTGAGTGCCACCATTATCCATAATTGTCTTTAATTTTGCTTCGCCATTTAATATCATTACACAAGTGACAGGTGCAAAGCCTTTAATCAGCCTCTGGTTAGCTTAGCCACTGCCCGGCTGTTAATCTGCAGACTCATGCCTTCTGTTGCGTTCTGCTTTCTATCATGCTAAGTGTGGCCCTCTTAAAAGGTCCGTCCTTTAGACTCATTTAACTCTCCTGACTAATCCCATTTCCAGTGATTCACTGAGACTGAATCAAAAATCTCTTTTTCGTAAATGTAGGTCTGGTATAGTCAGAACTGCACGTCCAGAGTCCTACAGCTCTTTACAAAAGGGCTTTATGATATGTCATTTAGTGAGCGCTTTCATATTTTCCAACACATAGTATACTGATAAATGAGTGGTCCAAGAGAAAATTGAAAGTACGGCCTTGGAACCCCTATTGCTGTGCTATACCTAGTATATATAAGCATAATGACCTAGCATTCACAATCTACTTTTTCAAATACAATGTAAAACTGTGTCATAAAATATACTTTACAACACCACGAATAGTCGCCTCAACCTATGTCCTACTCAACAAACAGATAACCCTGGCGCCTGCGATTTCCAATGCCTGTTTCTACCCACTCACCAACACAAAGAATTACATAATGCTGATAATATGGTTTACCCAGTAAACTATACAGTATTACACATGACACCAAACCTCAGTGTGTTAATGCTCTGCTCTACCATGTAAGCTAAACTGGCAACTGGAACACTAACCCTGGCAGTGTTAGTCCTGGGTGATGGTCAGAATGTCATCCTATATACTGATCTTTATATTATCATACTGCACTTGTCATCCATTTTCATTTAATGTCAAAATCCCTGACACAGTGGCTTCAAAGGTGCTTGTTCTGAGCCATCAATTATGTCACAGAGAGGAAAGAGCTAGAGCAGGAAAGAGAGGAAGAGAGGTAAAAACCCGACTGGCTGGGGCTGCAGCAAATGCCGTAGGGTGCTCCACCGTCCCCCGCACCCATTACTCATATTATTATTTTCACTTACTGAAATGATTTAATTTCATCAGCAGCCTAATCAGGTTAACTGATTACCCAGCGCCACAGCATAGAGACACAGGCTTTAAGCAGGTCTGTGCATTAATACCACAGAGGGGCTGCAGGGGGAGAGACAGAGCAAGAGCAAAGGAAAGGAAGAGACAGAGAGAAAGAGAGAGGGAGGTAAGAAAGAGTTTAAAGCCTCACTCCAGTGTATTCTGGCATTTTTTATATTTCATATTTTTCTGAGTCATTTCCTGACAATGTTGATTAGCCACACTGTTTGCCAAATATTTGTTGACATATAATTTAATTCTGTGCTCAAAGCTGTAAAAAAGAAGGTTGCTGCTAAAACAGGAGGATGGCGTAAAACTATTAGAGGCTGCACGTCAAAATTCATCCTCCAAGCTTGGGCAGGTGTCCTGTCACGCGTCTGAGAGGCAAAACTGATTGTTGTTGCTTGCTAGCGAGTCAACTTATCTTGTATTTTGGCTACACTGAAGATTTAGGGGATGTGGACCGTTTGTAAAGAGGATGTGGGACGTATCTTTTTACAGGCTACACCTGCAGCACACATATGGTGAAGGGTTGTGTGAGTCACAGGCAAAACAAAATGGTGAGCTTTCGATTTCGGGATTATGTGAAATTGATTCTTCAGTTTTTGGACCTGGCACAGCACTTTAAAACTTAAGAGTTTGTGTAGTATGGGTGAGTTAAAACCTACAGACTACAGTGGGCTATGGTTATGGACATGGATGTCTGACTATTTACCACATCCCAATCTCAGTTTGAGAAAGAACATTAACTGAACAGGAAATAACACCGGCTGGACTGGGGCTTTAAGATTAAAAGCTACAGAAAGAGAGGATGATGAATATAGTGGAAGAAGATGAAGAATAGTAAAGTGTGCTCTCTTTCACACACATAAAAGCAGTCGGGATAAATAGATGTTTAACTAATGGGCAGACCCAGCTGCTGGGACTCTACACAATGCAGTTTCATTTGCTCTGCACCTATAACACAGCCAGAACTGTTCACATCAAACAGGCAGGCCAGAGAAAAGAGAAAAGTGCCTGTGTTAAAGAGAGAGGTTCTGTAGTACAGCTGGGGTACAACTGTATTTTAGGAAGTCTATTTTCTAGAATGCACGAGTGCATGAATCGTCTTTGTATATACTGCATATACATACACAAAAACGAATACGTTTTTAAGGTTACAAGGTTCTTTTATAAATGTGATGCACATTTTTCGCTCTAAATTGTTCTCATTTCAATGATCATACGCTTGACTTTGAAGTAAATGTTTCCCAACTCAGAGTACATCCAAGACCATTAACCTGTATTCTTTATAATGTGAAAGACATCGATCTGTTTTTGTCTGCACTTGGTTGTGTTGTGAAGTAAAGCAGCTAAAAGCCATCATCTATTTAAAAGAATGTGTGAAACCAGGTGCAAGCTTCTGGTCTTTATCCCACACAGCACACTGGTTTGTTTCACTTAGAAGCTTTCTTGTCTGTGATGGACAGTCGGTGATTTCTGATGATGCTATACAGCCAAATGTATATCTTCCAATCAAACCAAATGAAAGTTTACAAAAATTCTGTCATTTCCCAGCCTTAAATGCATCTTTCCATGACATTTTTTTTTATAAACAATGGGATTCCTGTTGAATTGTTTGAGAAATATACAAAGGAAGACAGGGGAACAGTGACACCGAAAGATCCAGGGACAGAGAAGAATAGCAACACAGGGGAAATCTAATCACAGTGTCTCTGGCCCCGGCACCGATAGCCCTCTCTGGATAGCCATCTCAGCTGAATAATGGTTATTATACAGCGAGCACTCAACCTCTACCCCCCTGCTCTGTTCTCGGAAAGACGTCTGATGTCCCATTGGTATTCTCCACACCTCGCACATCTAGCCACCAAGGGCAACATTTACATCCAAATCTCCAAAATACAACCCGAGAGGAATAGTCTGAAAGAGCAGATGAGAAGAAAGGGAAGAGGGGGCAAAGGAAAAAAGTGACAAAGGAAGCGAGAGAGAGGCAGAAAGATTGAAAAAGGTGGGAGGGACAATAAAAGTGAGGCAGAAGTTTGCAGCATTGCTTATTGCACTGCAAAATGAGTTTGTCGGGTCAGCATCTGACCATATGAAGACCCCACAGGGTAAACCATCTATTTGCTTTATCTTTTCCTGTTGAAATTTTATATGCATTTTGCAGTTTACTTTCAAATTTACGGTAACAATTCTTTGACTGTGTAACCCCTCGGTCCCTGAGGCTGAGAAAGAATAATAAAAGAGTCGGTTATAGACCATTTTTGTAAGCACTATAAGTTTGTTGTTTACCTTTTTATACTGTTTGTGTGCTGTGTATGCAGATGACACGCATGTCCTGTAAGGACTAGGTCACAGACTTGAGTATCAAAGCAGCTAGGTATTCCACTGTATTAAGTATTGCTTATATCCCACATACTTTAAGTGGCTAAAGAGACAAAGAGAGTGACAACAACTTTACTCTGGCATTCAAACTGACTGCTCTGACAGTTCTGACCGTTGGCGGTTTGCAAACACTTTCCACACCACCTCCAATTCCGAACACAGCCCATATTAGGCCACATCCATAAAGCTATCATCACCACTGAGCTAAACAGCAAGTAGACAGCTTGTTTGCCAAAGAAAGGCAGTGATAGCAGCCAAGAGGGGGATATTTTAGAGAACAAATGGCAGCAACCACCACAGGCAGCAGCTATGACCACTGTTTTGTCAAACATGAAAGCCAAAAGAATCAAAGCAAAGAGGAATTGATGGTGAACACCAGGAACCAAACCAGGTAAAGAAAGGCCTGTTCCTAGATAACACTAGGCAGAAACATTTTTCACCCTCAGACTGAGCAGGGTAATAGCAGGGCACCATTTCCTGTCCATTACAGGCAAAAAAGGAAACTCAGGTTTTGTCCATATATCAGAGGCTGCTAAATTTTGAGAAAAATAGGCTTCCAAGCAAGGTTTGAGGAGCTCCCTGTGTGTTGTATGTGGTGTTTTAATCACTTATAGCAACATGTTTTGAAGACTAAAGGAAATTATAATTTGCTTGCAGATTTTTCAGTCCCTATAAACTCAGACAGCACTTGGCTGATACTGAAATAAACACACTTCTGCTGTAGTGACCTCACACAAAAGTACATCTGTCACTAAGCCAGTTTCATATACCTTATGTGAGTAGAGATGTGTACTTTTGAAGCTACTTTGATCAAAGCACAGCATGCCTTTACTTCCTCATCATGTCTTGAATCAAGATTTGTGCTAAATCAATATATTACTTTCATTAAAACTTGCGAAGAGAGGGAAGCTGCAGCACAAGGTGTTGCGCACAAAAATACACAATATATTTTCATCCTTTATTACTTTATCCAAGCATGTTTTTCAGCTGATGAGAAGGCTTTCTGACAAGTTCCTACCGATGATTTTCAATGCTGGAACCAGGGTCCAGTCTGAAATAGAGAAAAAATATAGGATACAGGCTGTTTCCCTGATGTGGTGAGCCACCGCGATAGACACTGCACAAACGAGAGAAAGGAGTAATTGTCTAGGACAGCTCCAAAGATCCCCTGCCTGCAAGGGGAAGAGGTGGAGGAAAGAAAAAAACACAAAACGGGAAAAAAAATTCTGTTTATCCGTCTCAACCGGTGGAAGTTTATCGAGTTCCCTCCCTCCCTTTCTCTCTCACTCTCTTTCCCTCTCTTCTCCCTCCCCTGTCTTGTCAGGCTCCTGAGGCGTCTGGGGTAAGACAGGCGAACTCCAGGGGAGACAGGGGATGAGGCTGGGGCCATTAAAGGAAATGCCTCACTGTAGAGAAACGTCAACCAGTCAGGTCTGGTTTAGTGGTGGGTGGCTTTGAGTGTGTGTTTCTGTAAGTACGTGTGTGCATGTGTTTGGGAGGGTGGGACTGTGTGCGGAGGCTCAGTGGGCACCTTGAAACCTGACGTCAGTTTACCACACGGTGTGGGTGGCAATGCTGCTGTACAAGTCTCTCAAAATGGACTTCTGTTGTTTCATTATTATAGAGTTGAGAGCCAGAGAGAGAATGTAATGTATACCATCTCAGTGAATCACGAGAACAGCTCGGTTTTATTCTCCTGAAATACAACCGCCCATGAAGGTTGGAACATTGTGTGACTAATGGTATGTATATAGCCCCTTTCATGCATATACTTTACCACCTTTGCAATTTAACATGTTGTCATCAAAGGTGTTTTTTCATGGAAATTGCTTTGGAAATCTGTCTACATTTTTTTTGTAACATTCCTCTCTGTATTAATTCAAAGCAACCATATGTATGCTATTAACAGATAAAGCATGTTCAAGGCTATGGTGTTCTTTGTCACAGGAACGCTGTCTGCATTCTTACATACGGTATATGAATGTGTGTACATATAGTGTCCTTTGCTCTTCTGAAGTCAGCGGTGTAATAAATTTCACATTTAATTATCACTTCCCATTCACAAGGAAATGAAATGTTTTAATAATGAAATTGCTGTGACTGAGCCAATGTCTGGTTGCGAGACATGTTTTCTTAAGGGATTTTCCCCTGCAGCATGTGGGGAAAAAACACAGGAGCTGCATTAGAGCCAAAACTTCTCAACTTATTTAATACAACTTTTTTAAAACAACTGAAGTGGCTTGGATCCTGTCAGACGATGTAACTAGGCAGCATAACTTTATGTCATACCTAATTAATGATGACATTGATGAGAAAGCGTGTTGGGGGTGGGGTGGTGGTGGTGGTGGTGGTGGTGGGGGGGGCTTTGACAGCTCACTGAGGCGCAGCATACCCCATAATTCCAGCAATGAGGTTGGATTCACGAGCAATCTTTCGACTACAAAATAACTTTTCAAATTCATCATTTAAACAGCCTGCACAGTCTCTGAGAACGCTGTTCTTCCCTTGTGTCAATATTTTCCAACTCATCACCATTCTACAGCCGTGCTTCCTCTGTGTTGAGCAGGAAAAAATAAGAGATCCATTACGGACAGTGTTGTCATGTATGAAAAAAGTCAACATGGATTTGCCTCCATATGGGAGACCGAAATGCTAAAACCACTGCTTCAACAGGGGGTTAACAGGGCTTATACATTCGTGAGAGTCAAGACTTGGTACTCCTGACATGTGGAGCAAAGGCCTCTCTAAGCTTCCCAAACAACTTTCGGCCAAAACAACAACGGATTGAGAGGGCTGAGCTGCTGCACTGTGCCATTTCTGCCAAAGCAACTAATCTAACCCAAAACAAATACTAAAACCTGAAAACAAAGACTGGCAGTAATTGCAAAAAGGATTTAGAGGGAGGTGGATGTGTGGGGCTGGGGCGTGAGGTCATTGTCTTGGTGGGCCATTAGCTTAGTGCACTAAGCTGCTAATGACACGTTTGGAGGCACCTTTGGTGAACAGAGCAACAATTATGAAAATGTGATGGCTGGAAAAATGAAGGCTAGTCAGAAGACTGCCTGGTAATTGTTTAATGTCACTTGCAGATGACAAGCAGACATAGCAATAAGGGTCACAAAGGATGTGGGCCTTCACCAGGGAGAGAACAGTTGGAGTATTGGATAAATAAGTCACTTAAAAAGATGGCAACACCAGGAGGTTGTGCTTCAAATGCTGATAAGCTGGGTAACAAGCAGGGCTGTTATAAGAAAAAGTTGACAACAGAAGACCTCAGCTGCAATTTCACCATCATTTCCTGCTGTAGAGCAGCATTTGACAGAGAAATTGGTGAATGGTCAAACTTTCTACTCTGTAAATAGAAGGAACCTGCAGAAAGAAAGGGAAAACACATACAGTACACTGTGCAAAAAAACAATTTCCCTTTCAGCTGTAACAACCCAATGATGCCCCCATTCACACAGAGATGCGATGCTTCAGCTGAACTCCACGTGTTTCAATAGAAGGATGGAACAGCGAATGAGGGTGTATGGGTTTGTGGGCCGAAGAGAAAGACAGAGGCAAGAGCAACACATGTTGGAAGTGGTGTTGCCCTTTAAGGGCCAAGGAGCACAATGTTCTTTAAATATGAGCAGCTGCTGTTGAATCCAGTAGGATCTGGGCTGCACTCCAGAACACAAGCTTTGTAATCATGAAGAAGTCCTGGATAGCATCTTACAACAGGCTTCTCTCCGACTGCTATTTCCTTCACACTCCTGTTCTCTATTTGTCCCTCTGATAAGTACACCTTACATGTCACTAAGAACCGCATGCAATGCAAACAATATATATATTATTCAGTCATGGGTTCTAGAAGATTTTCCTTGATGTGTTGAATGTGTTGGATACCTAGTTTGACACTTATTACACACTACACTTATTTCATCACAGAGGAAATACTAATAATCATGCTGTTAAGCCGCCCATCTACGTTCCGGAAGCATAGGCACGGCACTTGTGAAGCACGTAGGACTTTAAGTCTTATCAACTCTGCCAATCCTGCAGGGCCCACGGCATGACCTCCGCATTGTACGACTTCAGTCACCTGGGCTGGTGTCTCATGTATATGCATGAAGCTGGTGGTCCAGGCCATATCCCCTTGCTCTTCTTTATGCATGAGTTGGGCCACTCCAAAGGTCGTCACTCACACCGTCTCCACAGGAAGCACCTCTTTCTCCCATGTCTCATCCTCTGCTTAGGTGTGCAGCACCTACACTATCCTAGTCTGGATTGTTGATTTGTTTCCTGCACATTACTATAGCATTTTTTTTTTTTTGTTGCATTTTTTTTGTTTTATTGTCTTCAAGATTAATTGAAACTTTTGTGGGTAAGTTAATCATATGTCCAGCTGCACTGGTCGTCCAGTTGCACATTAATATAAATATATGTGCGTATACACATACTCAGAACAGCAGTAATTGCAGAATGGCAGCGAACTGATTAACATTTTCTCAGTCATCCTACAAAATCATATGGGATCAAAATACTGGCACAAATTTAATGAAACATAATGAGAAACGTGAAGGGAAATAGGAACCAGATGCAGGAAATCTAACTGCTAATTTCAATCAAAGTTGAATTACACATAGCTTTAAGGAAATAAATGAAACAAATTGTGATTTCATTAAATTAAATTCATGAATTAAGTTTCTATTCTAACCATCAAATACGTATTAGTGATTATTAGTGTCGTTTTTGGGGCTCCACACACAGAGGGTGGCTGTGGCTGTTTAATAGAATAAAATGAAGAAGAAAATGTTGCTTTTCCACTATCACTTTCTCATTATGAAACAGATTATGGAAATTACCTGATATGGGAGGAAACATAAGGGTATCTACCGCCACAGGTTGAATCACCAGGACAATCAGCACAGAGAGTGCTTATCGTTGTAAAAGTGTCTCGAAGACACTGATCTTTCAATTTAGTACTCTGGCCAACTCGTTGCTGTGACAAAAGATCCATTTATCTAAACTTTCTAGCCAGAAGTAAACCAATCAGCCAGACCCTAGCACCTCTTCTGCTTTCCTCTTGCTCTCCATCTCCTTGCGTCTTCACTTCTTCTTTTTCCCCTTATTTTTACTCTACCCCCATCTTATATTGGCTGTGGCCAGATGTCTAGGGTGGCCAGGGTCGCTCCACTTGAGCAAGAGTTATATGAAATTGATGGCCAAGGTTCGGAAACCAGCCAACCCTGGCTAGAGGCAAGCTCCTTCCACTTATCCTGCTCCATCAGCACCACCTCTTTTCTCTCTCCCTCTTTCACCTTTTGTCTTTCTTGCTAGCATTCAGCTTGTGTATCCCTTCTTCATCCTTCAATCACACGTGATTACAGATGTCACTCGATTCATTTGACGGGATTGCTGCCGCGTTACCACAGTGATGCCGCGGCTGCATTACAGGTTCCGAGGATCAAAGGATTCAGAGGCCATAAACTCTCATCTGAGTGAATTTCCTCTTGAGGGAACTTTTTCTACAAGATAGAAAGACAGAATGAGGGAGATAGAAGGCTGGCAAAAGTCTGGCAGGCATACAAATGCCAATTTGGAGGTATGAAGTGGGGCAAGGGGAGGGAAAGGTGAAAGGTGGGCAGAGAGGTATCCTCCAAGAGTGGAAAGGAAGTGTTGGAGGAATACTTCTGAGCAAAAAACACAAAACTTCTTAAGCCTTCAATGAGAGATCAGGGGCATGAGGGCCATCCACGTGGTCAACATCCGCCTATTGATTTGTTGTTTGTGCCGAGCCTGCCCTCTACTATACACCAATAACACCAATAACAGCTAGACAATCCCAACACAGCATGGAGTAGCACCTTATAAGCACCATTACTGAACAGAACAGGAACTTTGCTGCACACATAATCCTCCTCAAATTTAAGAGTCAAGTAACAGCCACAAAAAAGAGAATGTTAGTTACTGTGATCATGCACAAAGAGAGAGCATTCTGTTAATACCTGCAAATGAAAAATAAAATGCTTGCACTGACTAGCTGATAATAGGTGTCTCATGCAAGAATGGGCTCACTGCGAGCAGGTAACCTGCACCGATGGGTGCAGATCTTAACAGCGCTAAACAAATGTATTATTTACTGGTGGAGAAGGTGAGTGCTGCTCGGGAATGAGAATTGACTTGTTTGTCAGGGACAAGCTGGAGATAAGCAGCTGGCAAAAACAACTGAAAGAGTACATAGCATTAGCTCAGTGTGGATCCGGTCAAATGAGGTATGTCAGGGTCTCGGGCTCTGTTAAAGGAGGAATGGAATATTAAGGCATTTAGCTTCATATTATGTTGTGGACAATTTCATTCAATTGGCGTATAAGTATATATTTTTAACAAAGGCTGATGCAGCCAGAAGACAAATATGAAACTTTGGAAGGTATCCCAACAGAACACATGCAGTCAAGATGCAGCATTAACACTTTGATGTGGAAATTATTTCAACAAAGTCTCCTTAGACTTAAGAGTGTTTTTCGTATCGCGGCTACAAGTCTGCTGCTTATCTCCATTTTGTCCTAGTCTCGTAACACTGAGCTTATTGTCTTGGACCCACAAGTACAACACAAGTCCAATAAGATATAAGAATTATACAATTTATTTTTTTTTTTACCTATTCCTGTATTTCAGTATTTATGGTGTTTTCCTCCTTCTACCTTTTGGCTTTTCTACTCACCTTCCTGCCACTTTTTTCTGCATTTTCCCCCTCCTATCTTTCTCACTTTCACTATAGGTGTATGAGACCAGTGGAAGAGGGCAAAGGTCACCTCAGAGGCAGGCGGACAGGAAGAGGAAGAACAGCGAGATCTGTTGCTGATACTGCCAAGTTTATTCTTCACTGTCTCATTACAGAGCAGCCACTACCTGCCTGCTGGCTCTCTCCCTCTTCCTCTGTAGCCCCCCCACCCACCCCCCGGCCGATCTCCAACACGCATGCACGCACGCACGCACGCACACACACACACACACACACACCCTCTGTCACACACCGGCTGTCAACTGTGCGCACTTGCACACAAATCATGAAACTAACTCTGTCTCTCATACACACACACACACACACCTGTTCATGTTTCACTATGTGTCTTATTAATTTTTCATCCAGCCTGTCTGATGCCCTGGACTCACCTCTTCCTCTGAAATAAAACACACGCACACAAAAAAAGCATTCAACCCTTGAACACCAAAACAGCACTGCATTAGCACTACAAAGAGAAAGGAGAAGAAGAACTGACCACGGACAAATCAATGCAACAGAAAATGTAAATGGAAAAACAGAAAAACTTACATCTGCAAAAAGTAAGTTTTGGGAGAGAAGAGTTCTCTTTAACAGCCATATATTTGTGAGAAAATGTAAAAGTGTAGTTTTAAGAGGTTACAAAAACCCAAGGGGTCTTGAATGGACTCAAGGGGAATATTCCAGCAACGTAAATGTGTATTTGTGCTGGTGCTTGTTAGATATGTACAAGGAATACTGATGAAATGAAAAGCAAGGAGAAGAAATTTTCTCTATTTTTTCTCTCTCTTCTCATCATCTCTCTTTTCTCAAACTGTCTCTTCCTCTCTGTCTTAGCCTGGGCTCAGACTTTTTAAAATTTGAAATGGGATTGCATCACACACGCGGAGAAATCTCACTTTTTTCTTAACTCATATTGCAAACATGTGCACACTTAAAGCTGCGAAGATCAGAACAGTTCATAACATAACCTAATGTAATGTGAGGCTAACCTTCTTCAACCTTGGCTCATTATACTTGAGGTTGCATCCAAGTATTTCAAAGCACATTTTTTCTCAGTACAGCAAAGGCATTTTAGTTCTAAGGTAAAAACATTTTTGTCTATCAAAGGACTTAAAAGAAATGAGAGACTAAAAACCATCTGTCTATTATGAAGGATACCCTGCAGTTCTATGACATACTGTGAATGGATCAGGATTTGTATTTTATTTTACTGCAGTTTGTTTAAAATATACCTGATAAATGGCTGTATTACAAACATATACACACTGCTGTCCACTCTGACAGGCTGCAATTTCTCTCTCACACATACAACCCATTGAAATACAAAGAAAGAAGATTGGTAGAGACATAAAAGAGAGAACAACTGTGCATCAGACAGATAGAGAGGGGGCTTTGAACATAATGGTGGAGATATTGTGTGAGAGAGACAGAAAAAGGCAGATGGAGAACTGAAAGAAGAGGTGAAGACAGGAAATAGAATGTCTTAAGGCTTGGCCCGGAGCCACTCCTGGTTGAAAGGTTGATTGGTCTCCATCCCTTTAACTTTCACTCCAGTTCGCCTTCCCTCTTGCTGCTGCTCACTTTTTTCTCCCCCATCTCATCACTGCACCTCTGTCTGCCTCCCACCTCTGTTTCACCCTTCTTTTTCAACCCGTCTCCTATAAAAAGGTACCTTGACTTCACTGGTCTTGATCTCTGCACAGACTGTACGTGTACCAAGATCCAGAAGCCCATTAAAATTCACCATTACCTGCTCCTTCACAAGAGAGCGGCCAATTAGCAGACAGCCTGATCAAACAGTAGGCACGCTACGCCCCAACTCCCCTCTGGGTAATAGTGGGTGCGTTCCTGAACCTGACCGGCACGGCGTTGCTCTGTGGCAGATGGGTGGAGTTTCCAGTCAATTTAAAACCAGCAAATGAAACGGCACATGCAGCTTGTGTTGATCTGAATCTATGTGCGGCAAGACAACAAAATGCCACATGACATAATAAGCACTGAAAACTGGTAAATATTCGCTGTTAACGTGGTTTGACATGGCTAAATCCCATGGAAATGGTATCGTATTCTCTTTGCCAACAAATGTAAACTGAGAGCTGTGATCAAAGTTTGGCACGAGTGACGTTTATTTACCCTGACATACACTGGATTTACATGCATATGTAAAACAAGACGAGGAGGAGGGGTGCGGTTAGGGTAGGTTGGAGGCAAAACTACAGAAAAAAAACCCCCTAAAAATACAGTTTATGAACTTAATCAGTGCCGTGGATGAAAACCAGACTTGCAACTTGGCATTCACAGAGAGAACGAACGATGATTGGAAAGGTTCGAGAGTAAGAAGAGTGATGAGACACAGAGAAGGGTACGTTTGATTGGTTCCACCTGGCTGGGAGTGGCGAAAGGAAAACAAGCAGGATGTGAGCGTGACTGTGTGGGTGGGTGCACACAGGTGTATGGCTGCAAATGAAGGTCATGGCTAGGTCTGGTATCTAGCACTATATAGAGCCAAACCAGAGTACTAGACTGTGTGTGTGCATGTGTGTATGTGTGCATCAGAGGTGAGTGCCTGCTGGTTCAAACAGCCCAGAGCACACTTCGTGAGAGAAACTGCAGTTCCATGGCTTCACCACTGAGGTTCAACTGAACCATTTCCACAGTGAGGCATTTATTTCTGCCTCACTGTGATAGTAATCATAGGGCTAAAGACTGTAGCAGTCTAAAATACAAGCACACAAAGCGGGATAACACCCCATGATCTCCCCACAACAGCGTGAGCTGACAGTATCCCAGTGGCAACTTTGCCTTCTTTTTTTGACACTCAGAAAACAGTCAAATCCTTAAAACAGAAAAAAGAATGTTCCCATGACAAAAAAACCCAGAGCAAGCTGCAAGTTGAGTCAGATCTCAAGAGTGTGCTTCATACGCTTGTCAGTCCCTCTCCAAGGACTCCCAGAGGACTGTGTGCAAGTCTTAGTGGAGCCAGATGGCCCCCATCTTAGGTATTCAGCTGAGGCAGTGGAGCAACAGCCAAGGAGGTGTCACAGTCGATGCTAAACGCACCCTGCCATTGCCACCAACGCACGCAAGTACACACAAACACGGAGATGACAGAAGAGAGGATGGCGTTGTGTCATTGGAAATGGGGTTTAGGTTTCGCCTGTCTGTATTATCTTTTGTATGAATAAATGTATGTGGATGTGTAAAGTATTTACAGAATGTCTATATCCTGCTACGTGTACACATTTTCGTAGATCTAAGGTAGTGTACATACAGTATGTGTTGGGAGTGGTTACACGCATGCACATTGCTGGTGTGTATGCATAGCTTTTCGGTGCAGACAGGCATTGAGGTGTGTGTGCAGTGAGCACTGTGCTATTGTTAATTTCCTTTTAAACTCCAAGCAGAACCCACATGCTGTCATGGAAGATGAGTTTGCACTACGACAGAAAATACTGTGTCTCTGTGTATATGTGTGCTTAACAGTGACTGTGCATATATTCACTTGGGTATGCCTGTCTTTGAGGACTGCTGCTATTTTGAGTAAAAATGATTCCTGCTCTTAATTAGGCTCAAATTTCTCATAATGATTTATGTGTTCAGGGAGTTTCCTAACCCTTTGTTAGCAAGTGTGAACCCATGCAGGCATTATATTGATGTGTAAGCCTTGCATGTTTGCATGTTATTCCATTAAGTGTGTGTGCATGCAGCTGTATTTTCTCCCAAATGTGTGCCATGGCTTTCTGGCCGAGTCACCCATTATGGCGACCCATTTTCTGCCTCTCCAGATCCCACACCACAACCCCTCTGTTTACTGGGGATGTGTCCCTTGTGCCTTGTCCCATATCCCATAATCCTTTGCCCCTGTTCCAAGAACCCATGTTGGGCTATTGTCCTCCTCACCTGTTCTACACTGCCAATAGTCCGCAACACCCCCTGTTGTCTCCCTTCATCTTTGGCCAACTATTCACATTTTTTTTTCCTATTTGTTCTGCTGGTTTGCTCCACTTCCATCTATGTATATTCTCTCCCCACATTCACCCTCATTTTATATCCATTTTCACTGCGCCCTAACACCTTTCTCGCTCCTCACATGTCTGCCCTTTCTGTGAATCAAATTATATCGCTCTCCTCTCATATTTCCCATTTTTCTCTCTATATCTTTGCTGTCTCCTTCCTAATGGGTTAATGCACGGGGACCCGACCTCATTAAAGATGGAAAACAGAGAGAACGTACTGCTCTCCTCCTCTGCCGCACATCCTGCACCCTCACCCTCCCCATCATCACACTCTCTTCCCTCCTTCAGTGCCGGGGTCTTGCCTGGGCAGGAGCGCCGCTGCCTTTCTCTGGGGCTCTAGAGGAAACCTTGTCGAGCTGATTCCAATAACTTTTCATTTTCCTTCTGCTCCTGTGGACCGCCCTGGGTTTGCCCTGCTCTCTCACACACAATTGCACACACTGGCGTGCACATGCCTGCGCTTGTAGTTTAAAATTTGGTGTGCTTGTTTCTCGTTTTCAATTTCTTGTTTTCAATCTGTCTGTGTGTGTGTCTGCTGTTTCTTTGTAAAGGACTTTCAGGACTTGATTTTAGCAGATAAATTGAGTTCTGACTATGAATAACGTGGTCTGAGGATGAGGATGAAACTATTGATGCAGGCTGGAAGCGTGATTGCTACTTAGTCTTGTAATGCTATATAAATGCTACACACAGCATCCTACACAGTGTTTTGTAATCAAGTGTCCAGTAAATGGCAGACACTATTCTATAAATGCATCATCTGAGCTGAGCAGCAACCACACGTCCATCAGGAGCACTGGTACCTACTTACTCAGTGTACATCACTCTAGGCACTGGCATGAATTGTCACAATTGTGAACAGAGATGTAATTTCAAAGTTTAAGTACCACATTTCAAAATGCATCAAGTTTTGAAGGACACCTGAGGCAATCGCAACCCCCTAGCACCCAACAGCATGCTTCCAGGGCGGGGGGGTTTGTTGCTAACAATAACTAACCCAGGATACTGGGCCAGGCTTCCAGTCCCTGGTCCAACACCCCACCCCACCGCACTGCCTGTGGATTTGACAGCCAGGAAGGCCTAGCTCGTGTGCTGCCAGCCAGCCAGCAATAGCTCAGCTTCATCCAGCCCTGGAAACATGGCAGATGGCGGCAGGAGAGAACAGAAGAGAAGACAATGTGTGTGTGTGTGTGTGTGTATGTATCTGAGGCAGACAGAGACAGGTAGAAGGAGGGAGAAGAAAGTGGGAGTGTGTGACCACATGCTCGCTTGCCTATGATACCGTCCTCCGTGACCTCTATGCTAGAGCTAAAAAAAAAAAAAAAGAAGGTGTATTATCTTTTCTGAATCTAAAATAGCACCTATAAAGACAGATCAATATGAGGTCCACAAAGATCAGCTGTGTTGTTATTTTACACCTGTTTATGTGTGAGTGTGTCTGGATGAGTCTCCAGACACGTCTGTCCGCCACTGTGCCCTGACTGTGTGTGGTGGGGTGACCAATCAATCTTTTTCATTCAGGGATCCTATGGGTTTTCATCATGGGCAAATAGAGGTTTAGCTCTTCCATGAATGGACAGCTGATTAGTCTCATCAAACTGATGGATCCTTGATAAATAGGTGTCACACTGTCCATCTGCTGTAAGCGAATACGTGTCTACTTTAGGCTGTGACGTGCGCCTGCACAAGAGCTTTAGAAGATAATCCTAGACATTTTCACGTACTGTACAGTAATTTGGCTTTGTTAGTGATGAGTCGTGTAACTGATTTAGCTTATATAGTAGTACTCAATAAATAAAAGCTTTTATAGATGTCACGTAGGTCTTCATCAATAAAACTCACAGCACACAGGAAGACAATCTTTCTATTTTTCTAATATGTCAAAATCTTATAAACTCACATATGCTATAAAGAAAAACCTTGTGTGAAACTTATGACCCGTCTAAACACCTTTTACAGCAAAAGCCAAAATGGTCTACCGGAGCACTACCTACAGATATACCGAGAAAAGTACAGCCCTCACTAACTCACTGGCAAGTGCAGTACAAAAACTCCAAGGCAAGATGTCATCATAAAAAAACCTGAGGAGCTCACGGACGTCCACTTAAATGATTTATTTTTGTAGTTACCCCTCTGCACACTGTTTCATAATGCAGGACTCACCTCGGATGATGGACAGCTTGGCATTGACGGTAATCTCGGCCTCGCTGTTCTCAGCAACACATTCATAGATGTTCTCGTCACGTGGCGCTCGGAGAGGCTGGATTCTGAGTACGGCGCCGGCACCCTCGTCAAACTCAATGGTCTGTAGGGTAGAGTAAATAGTGAGGTTGGGTTAAGGAAACAGTTTCTTGGGAGGATGAGTTTGATGTCAATGCTCTCATGTAACTACGCTACCTTAGTAGTAAGTAAGTTTCTCAAAACTGATTGTAAACTGGATCCAAACTAAAGACATTAGGCAAGAAAGGTGTGGTGTCTATTTTTTTATATCCTTCCGTTCTCATAAATACAGAACTATAAGGAAACACAGTCTCTCTCCACACACACACACACACACACACACTTTCACACGCAATCCCAGCCCCATATCTTTGCGTGTGATGTGTTCGCCTTTTTGTGTTTTCATCTCTTGTTTTTATCTGTAATTATGCCCTTTGTTCTCTGTAAAGCCCGTTGTTTTGAACCTTGTTGAAAGTGCTTCTTAAAAACAAAATCAGACTACACTTGGAACGCAACATGTGCCGAGAATACTGAGTGGAAGGAAGCTGCATTTATAAAAAGACTCACTTTCAAAAACGATTACATTTAGGGAAGAGCTACATAAACATTAACGCCTTTTATCTTTGAATTATCAAGATACTCTTGATGTGTCAAATCAGAAATGATGAGGCTGCTCAGTAACAACATTAGACGTTTTCTCATAATTCTTAAGTGAAGTACAAAGTGCTCTTTTAGGCAAAGCTGTTTGTGTTCACACAGGGTTTTTTTTTTAATGTGAGTCTCATTCAAGTATAACAAGAACATGGCGAAGGACAGTATTAGAATGTCTAAGGAAACATCTATCTCCATAGGATTTAGACTAATTATATTAATTGACTTACCTAACTGGATGTCAGCATCCTGATTTTTTAAATTTTAAAGAAGTATTTCAACGCTGGAAGGATTTCTTTGATACACTGGGCTGTCTGTGTCGTAGAAAGACACAAATACCTTTGAAATTTGTGATGTTTCTGAAAACATGAGGCAAGAAATAGGCAACACTAACAAAATCTTTGTTCATATTCGATCAACACTGTTTACTGTTACTGGTTGATCTCATTTTTGCCCACGTCCTGTATACAAATTCTCATATTACAGCCAAACAGTGCACTAAAATATGTTTCTAGAAACATTTTAGGGAAGAAATAGGCAATATTGTGACATAACCTTGGTTTAAATTTGATCAGCACTGCCAAGTTTTATAGTTTGATAAGAGTTTGGTCTGATTTTGAGAGAGAAAAAGAAAGGGGCAGGTGTGTCTCTCAATCCGCTTCTACACTCTTTGTGTCTGTGATGGCAGGCATACAGAAATGCAGAGGTCAGCCTGCAGCAACAATCCTAGAATCAGCAAAAGTTGGTATCTAGTGTATTTAAGCTGAGAGATGGGGACTGGTAAAATGGAGGGTTTACCACAGTTTATTTAAACATACTACCCACGCTGTTGTGATACAAAGCTGGTTGAAAATTGGCAAGGTATCCCTTTAAGAACAATATAGTGATCTAAAAAAGTTTGGACTCGCTAAGTTTTTATGTTTAATTCAACCACTCAATCAAATTCATTTTCATAGAGCTACTTTAATAGCAACCTTTTGAATGTGACTTCATTTCTAAAACTTGATGCCAGTGGGTGACAGTAGGGCAGTTTGGCCCGAGAAGTTACAGAAACTGGCAACTGGCCAACGTCTAGAGAGCCACAGTTTTGATCTCCCTGAAAATCACATTAACAGCCATGCATACTGCTCTAAGAGGCAGAATCTCAAAATTGGGGAAATGACATGACTCTAAATGGTGACATTTCTGAACCAATTACGCCTTCTTTTTAATATAGCCAGTCATTTCCCAAGCTAATCTCTTTTGCTCTAATTTCCGGATGGATGAAGAGATAGAGAGGATGGTCAGCGCGTCTGCCAGTCTCACAGGACATCTATCAAAACATCTATCGTTCCTCAGAGGAGCTTACAACATCTTGACGAAGGGTTCACTGCTGGGATCTCGGAGCAAAGCATGACTTTGAGATATAAGTACAAGTCTTCAGCAGCCCTGCTGCTCCACTGCTGCACATCTCAGGGCTGAGCCGCTAATTAGGCTAAAAAACACTGCAGAACATGGCATCATGATCGATATCAAAGCAGCTGTCTAGAGGGTAGAACAGGGAGAGAAAAAAATCTGAACTACTTCAAAACCCCTTTACAAATTTTTTTATTTCATGCTAAACGGAGGAAGAGAAGCGTCCGTTCTGGCGGGCTCCTTCATGCCCTTGGCTTTGTTTCCCACTTAGCATGCAGAAGAAGAGAACGTACAAACACAACTTGTCTTTTTATTTTGTCCTCCATTGAGATGCTGCTTCTCCCCCTGTTGATGTTGTTGTCATTTTTTGCTTTTTAGTCCCCTCCCCTGTGGTTGTCTTCATGCTGCAGCATGTGCATGTCTATCTCTGTGCACTGCTGTCGTTAACGAAAGCAACTTTTTAATTAAGAGACACTGAGCATCAATCAAGACTTTTAGAGATGCCATCTGGGACGCCTGCCGAGAACTGAACAACAAACATCATGAATAACGCACAGACAGACGCATTCACACAGACAGGGCGGTATGCAGAAAAAGAAACTCGCACTGGAAACAAGAATGTGACAATGGAGACAGAGCCAGTCAAGTGCATAGAGGACAGAGAGGGAGGACTAGGAGGGCTCTGAATTGCGTTACTGGGTGACTGTAGCCAATGGTGCCCCAGCACATTGCTCAGAGGTTAAAGAGGCCAGGCCATGAAAAGACTGGTAGTTGCTGTCCAGAACTATTTGTGAAAACTGTGGGTGAAGAAAGCAAACGAAGACACCCTTTTCTGTCTTTTCTAAGACTGTGTGGGAACCCAACTGCAACAGGAGACTGTGTGGTGCAGGTCAGCATTGTGAAAGAGCGTGTGGGCAAATAAAGGTTAAAATGAGTGACATAGTTTTTCGTCTTATACTTCAGTCCAGTATTGCATGCCATTTCTGCATAGACTGTATAATGGATGTAGGCACTGTGACATCACCCATTGATTTGTAGCCTCCTGTTTTGAAGGCTCAAGTTTTGCATTTTGGCTGTTGCTATCTTGGATGTTTGGAGCCAGAATGAGCGAGGAGTGGAAGTTACTCATAGACTGTGGTGATGCCTCACAGACAGCCTGCCACTCAAAGCAGAAATGCCCTTAATTATGAATAAATCTTAGACTAAATAAAACTTAAATGGGCGAGTAATATAAAAAAACACCACCCATACAGTTGTTATGAATGGACAGACACCAGAATCATTTTTTGTATGAGGCTGTAAACATGTTTATTTCTGCTGTAAAGTTGGACATTCTTGGGGTCTATGGGGACTCTATTTTGGAGCCTTAAGTGGTCATTTGAGGAACTGCAGTTTTTCGACTTCATTTTTTAGCCCCAAAGGTTGCCGCTTACATTTCAGTGATGTGGGACAGGACAGTAAAAATAAAGTTACACTCCTCACAGTGCAGCAGTGCTCATTGACTCACCTCTATACGCTGGGAGTTGACCTTCTTGCCTTTCTTGTTCCAGCTAACCCTTGGCTTGGGGTCGCCCGTCGCCTGGCACACAAAGGAAACCACACCCCCTGAGACGCCAATCTGGTCGACGGGAACTTTAGTGAACCGTGGTGCAGCTGGAAAGTGAGGGTGACACAGACAGAGAGAAGGAGAAAGAGAGACATTAGCACAAGCCATAAGACAAATGTTGAGCCACTGAAGCTAACCCAGTTCCTTTCAAGGCAGCGTTAAATAAGCGTGATTACATTTCCAAAAGGACAGACTACCAAATTCCTATTCCCACACACAAGACACACACACACACACACACACACACACAGGACTCTATAATGTCACGCAAGCCCACTCTTCCTCCTCTTGCAACCCCTTCTGTATCTTATTCTCACTCTGTGCCACACACCCACACACACTGTTCTGCAGCAGAGTGAAGTCTTGGATAAGGGAGGCAGTCAGTTTGAGTTTTTGAGACACAAGATGAATAGATGCACAGATAGACAGGTTAGGTAGACAGACAAGCAGACAGATAGCTCACCATGTATCAATAGTGGTCTATCTATATCAAGTCAAGTGTCTTAACTATGGGACACTTGGGATTTGGTCAAAGAACCGGTTGCCTTTTTTTTGCGACAGGGCAGCCTCTTTAACCACTGGGCTATGTCATTATCCTAAATCTCCACCTGCAGTACACACTTGGGTTGAATTACAGGACTGTGCCTCATCTAGTATCCTAATTTCAGCGCTGTGTAGTTTTGCATGTAAATCATGGCGCTGTGAATTTATATGTTGATGTTGTGCCAAGGTGCTGATGATCAGTAGCTCAAAGATCTCTCCATAGGGAACATGGAGTCTGGATATTACAAGTACCAAACCCTCAGAGAAGGGTAGTAAGAAGATGAGGCAGTAAAAGTGGGGTTTTGGTTTTAATCTGATATCATATAAAAGTGCTTTTCCTGTTTGATAGAGGATAGCGTGGATAAAGCCACAATAATCGGTGGTTCAGTTCTCACTTGGACCGCACAAACTAACTAAGGCTGCTTTCAGACCTAGAGTTCATTTGTAACCGCACCGAGACCACCTCTTCAAGAAGGTCTCAGACTGGCTGTGTTGGTATGCACCCGAGTATGACTGCTGTGTTCACACCTGCCCAAATGAACCGCACTTATGGGGCAGACAAACTTGAGTTCAATTGAACCGAACCAAACAGGGCAGGTGTGAAAGCACCCTTAAAACGTATGCTCTCATACATCTGAGACTCTTTGGTTAAACTCTTCTCATCAAGAGGAAGTAATTTCGGTGCTTCAGTTTGTTGCCCGTGCCTTGGTTGCAGTAGGTTCAAGACAACAAGCCTGGTAGAGAGAGACCAAGAGAGAGACAGAGAGAGAAAACAGAGTCTCCTGGGGAACTCGTTAAATCTGAATCATACAGATATGTGGGGATGATCAAACGGCCAGCGCATAACGTCAAATTAATAATTAAGGGACCATGGGCCGACACCAGTCTCCAGGCATTGCTAAACACATATGAAGGAGAGTTCCTGCATTCATTATCAGCTAAGGAGAGATAGAGAGCGGATATTTAAGAGAGAACGAGGCAAAGAGAAATAGTGTAGGACAAGGAAAAGGAAGAGAAGAAGGGTGAGTGTACTGCTTCAGGAAAGCAGAGGCACCACATGCAGAGTTCAATTCACCGCCCCCGACTAACCACCCGAATGCTTCTGACGCAAATATTACACCAAGATACACAAACTGGTTTAACTAGTGGTTGGTGGGTAGTTAATCTCAAAAGCAGTTTTCACAATTTCCTCAACCAGCTGGAATTTTTCAACTAGAAGAGGCTCTCTAAATGAGAATGAGTGGTTATTCACATCATAACAAATGCCAAAATGTGTTCCTGCCCTGCTTACGAGTGTGCGCCAGTGTGAGACACATTTAACCTTGATTTTACAAGCTTAGATGTCTGTGGATGCGAAATTATCGCTGAAAGCAAGAATATGTGCTCATTACTCTGTCCATGGTCAAATGAAGATAAAAAAAAAATGCTTTCAACTAAAAACTATTATGAGTACTTTTATTGCAGACTACAGTCAGCAGTCAGAGTTGCTCACCTGCAGATGAGCAAAGCTACTCTTATCTGGCTTTGATTTCTGTCTTCTTTCTTGCCCTTTTTTCTTGGGTAATTTAGGGCATATGCAGCTCTAGGGGTAGAGCGTGACACTAACTGCACTGCCAGGATTAAAGGTGTAATTCCCACTGTGCACAGTATTGCAAGAATTTGGAATTAAAGTGATAACTTTATAGCATATGCGAATTAAACTGTCATCTATGATAAAAACAATAATAATAAAAACATTCTCAACATTGATGGACAACATGGTAAGCTAAAAAAATCAGCCAAAGGGCAAGGATAAACCTCTTCAACTTTTCTAAGAAGTATTAAAGGGCTGTGTTGCTAGCAATCATTTAATGTTGGAAATATTGATTCCTGGCCCCTCCTGATGGTTAAATGAGCGTGTATTGATTATTACATCCCTCAAAACATTTCTTAGCCCTCTTTGAATCTTGCTCTGCATCTGTTAAAAAAATCACCCATGATTACTTGATGAGGAGTAATTTATACACTCTGTTAATATTTTAAAATCACAGAAGACTAATTACACTGGGGGCAACTATTCAAGAAAGCCCAGTTTTGAAAATGATATGCAGTGGCAGTAAGAGTCTCCTGTTTGCATGTTCACATCAGCTTGGGCGGTGTACCTCCATACCTTCCTGACATGTCACTGAGGTATAGGGTATATGACAGTATTCCTGTAAAAAAAAAAGAGAAAGAAAAGAAAAGAAAAGAAAGGGAATATTTTTATACATTTTCACTTATTCGACAGCAAAACACAACCGCACACCTTCTGATTTTAGGATTATCTCTTTGATGGAACTAATACTACCTTAATTGCCCTCTCAACTCATCACAACACACACGTCATTCAAATTCAATTAATTTATCTTCAAAATAAAACCTTATTTCACCAAGTTGGATGTGAAAAAACAGACTGCCCATTGCGCCAACAACTCATTGTTCCAAAACATTAATAGCCCGAAAAATGTCCCATTGGACGGAAACTCTATATGTCCAACAGCCTGTTATCCCATAAACAAACACCCGGTACTCTGAAGACCCACTGCCCCGAAATCACACGCTCTCCCAAACAGATCACTGGATCTTCCCGGGTGCCAATTTTTTTTCCTACAAAAGCGAAGGCATGACCCGCCCTATCCTGCCTCTTATTGGCTTGTACTTGTTGCCTTTGATGGTTGGGTTGGTTAGGTTAGGCTGGTTAGAGGGTGAGATTGGTTGGGTTAAAGTAAGAATGTCAGGATAAGCCAATCAAAGGCAGAGTAAGGTGGGTCATGCCTTCACCATGGGAAGAAAGATAATCTTGTGGCAGGGTCAACTGATTAAAGGCTGTGAAACTTTCTGACTACAGGGAGACTGTGTATTTTTCCGAACAATGGACCTTTGGATCAAAAGGCGCTTAATTTCGATATAATGAGCTGTCAGAACAATGGCATGGTACCAAAATATGCTGCCACTACTGCTATCTTGTCTCGTTGCTGGAGGCTTTTAAGTAGTCCACTTGTTGCTGTTTTTTCACGTGCATCATTGGGACTTGAATGATTAACAAATCTAACTTTCTAATAAGATTATACATGTTAAAGATTAGCCATAAAATCAAAGATAAAAGTCTAAAACAAATCACCATCAACTATATGGTCCACGGGAGTCTCTAATATGAAGGTTATGGGCTGTTTCGAGTACTGCAGCTTTTCTCTAGCTTCAAGGAGTAGGCCTACTTTATTTGTCTGGTGCATACACTGATCCCTTTAGGCATTTTACAATCTCAATTTCCATTCTGAAACTACTCAACACAGCTTTACAGAACACAGCTCCTCTGCATTTGACCTCTCCTTACAATGTGCCCTCTGTCGAGACAGAAGAGGGATTTACACAGAGCAGGCCTGTGGCAGTGGTTCTGCTGAAGGCCAGCGCTCTTTGATTAGTTTTCCCCTGGACCATTCGACATTTCCACCCAGTCGCCTTCTCCCTCTCCTTCTCTCTCCCACTTCATAGGATGGGGGAGAGATGTACAATAAATGCACCAGCCCACACGTCAGTCTGAATTTAACTCCTGACAGATTCAGGATTTCTTCTCCTAATGCTCTGAATATACTTTTAACATTACCTCAGGAAGGTTTAAAGAAAGCTGGGGAGGCTAGGAGGGAAAAAATGGTTGAAATGAAAAAGAATGACACAGTAGGGGTTGACAGGAAGACGAGTGAAGGAGGAGGTGGTACTGCAGGGGTCAGTGGTAAAGAGAGAGCTGGAAGAGGAGAGGAGAGGAGGTGACAGGAGGTCCAAGGACTAGAGAAGATGATGTGAAGAGGGAGGGCAGGACAGAAAATCTTGAATATATCATCAAAAAAGAAACTTTAACAACTTTTCTCCCTTCTTCAGCATCAAGTTGGACAATGCTAACATCTCTCTAGGGAGAAATCTCACCTGTACCGGCCAACCTACTTCATTCATTTTGCCTGATCGCATTAAAAATCATGACTACGAACTCATGCATTCTATTTGACATCCTATTCAGCAGACATTTTTGACACTGTATTCTGTCCGCACTGATCAGAGACACTGTGAACAAAACAAGCCTCATTTCTCAAACTCACACTGACGTCTTGACTGCATAAAAGAAGTGGACATGGCCACTATAATGTCACCTACTGGTTTGCCTTGAATTTGGCCTTTTTGCAGTTGCCATCTTGACTGTTTGGAGGCAGATATGGCAATATTTGGATGAGAGGGTGGAGCTGTGGAGGAGCAAGGGGTGGATGTGACTGAGAACCTGAGGAAAGCGCTGTGGTAGTGACTCGTCAATCATAAGGTAGCCACGCCCTACAGTATACCTTGCTTTGTCATCTATTATCTCTATAAATGGGACCGTAATTTACAAAATGAGAACGATTGGGACCATAATCTCACTAGGACCATGTTTCCTGGGGTAATAAATAAAGTGAGATGTATAGGATCATTTTCTAACAGACTTAAATACAATCAAACTTCTTTTAAAAAACAGTGTTATCCCCTAGTGGCCTTTAAATAGAATGCAGGCGTAAGACACTTCGCACTCACTTTACTTCTCAGACCCAGAGATAACCCCCATGAGAGAAAAAGTACGCAGGTCTCTATAAACTTTCAGATGGTTGAGTAAAATACAGTTGAGAATGTCATACACGGCTACCAGCAGAGCTATGGGGCAGCAGTTTCAGCTGGACAAAAGCAGAGGCAATGCTACAGTAGACACAGAGGAGGTGCTCTGCCTCACATGAGGCTGTTATCATAGGTTAATCTGCTGTCACTTTTCACACAGACGTGCTTCTAAAAGTGACATTTCATAGAGACATGACTTCAAACCATAGAATTAAACATAATTACATTACATAAGCCCCAAGTTTAGACAGGTTTCAGTTTTAGCTCTGCTGTCTCCCTCTCTCACACTTGCCCACATATGTGCTATATCTATTTTTGCTCTTTTTTTGGACTATTCAGGAAGTGAGTTTAATATTGTTTGAACGCCATCAGCATTATTTAACTTCCAATCAACGCCGGTTGGGTAAAGGGTAGACACTGTGGCTGGGGGCCCATGAATGTCTGCTATAGTGCAATTACAGGTATGCAGTGTGTGATTGTGTGAACTCAGATGAGCGTAATTAACCTTTTTTTTTTCAGTTTTCCCCGGCTATGTGCCTCTGGGCTTCTGCTGCCAGTTACCGTTGACTTTGAGCCTTCCTTTTTTTTCGGAATTTGAACCTTGGACATAGCCAGTAATTGCAGGGTAAAAAAAGGTTGAGTGGTGTCGGGGATTAAATTGCTTAAAAAAACATTCCCAATAATGAGCGATGGCATAGATCACACTATATTATCAAGAGATACTCTTATTCATAATGTTTCATGCATTGTGTGAGATCAGTGTCGGCATCATGGGTACAAGAAGTTGACACAAACTGGCTGTTATAGGGAATCAACTGTATGGCTTTATGGACTTTATCTTCTTAATTTGAAGCATCTTTATACATTAATATATTAATATTACGTCAGTCCATTTTAGCATCACTTAAAACTTGCTTCACTGAAATGTGTTATAATTATAAAACTAAATGTTAAAATAAGCGTATTGTTACCTCAGTCTTTTTGTAATAATGCTTTCATGGCATTACGATGAAATGCTACATTCAGCACGTTTAATTTAGGCATATTTAGGTCTACTGTGTTAAAGTAGCTACAGTTAGAAAACTTTTTCTTGAAAGTCAAAGATGTACAATTTAAACACCATTTTCGGTGACTATAAAATATGCTTTACAATGCCCTCTGCTTTCTGCGCGGACATAAGAGTGTTACCCAGAGTACATAGCTTTTGAGGTTTGATTCCCACCGGTGCCCTATTCTAAAAATGTCCACACTTCTTTTGCTGTAAGGTACCTTGTATAAAAGTCTCCACCAAACGGTGTGTGTTATGTTACCAGAGATGACATTGCAAGGACATTGCACCCGCAGTGGCCATTTGTCCCTTCCACCAAAGTCTCTCTCTATTCCCCAAGCTTCCCCCCAGACAGACTGAGGTACGGCATTGCCTAGATAAGCACACAAGACCCGTCTTTATCTGCCTGGCAGGGGGACATGGCCTGAACTAAAATAACCAGCAACGGGGGCTGGCTTTCTTCACAAGGCCCCGAGAATAGAACAGATCCACGCAAACACGATTGGCGAGCGGGAGGGGGGGGGGACCTCACACACACTGTGCACACAGACGCTTGTTTAGCTAATACAGCTACCACCTGCTACTGGCCGCTACCTCTGTTGGACCTGATAAGACAGAATACACTAGTGCTGTGATTATAAAGTGCTGGAGAGTGGGAGGTGGGCATGTGAATATGAGACAGCTCCATTTACACTTCTGTTCTGTTGTCGTTTGCTAGAGGGGGTGTAAGAGGAGGGAGGGGACTGGCTTTATGACTAATACAGTAATTGATGGAGAAAAGCTTCTTGGGTCATAAATAGGAGCCATTATCCGCTGAATTAGCAAAGTGGGAGACAAAATGACGCATGGCCATTCAGTGATTTGCAGAGAAAGGCAGAGAATTGGGTAAAGGGCACTATCCCTCTTGCTACAAATAGGTATCTCTCACAGCACATCGAGATCTTTTTCCAACCATGTCTGAAAAGAACATTTGGTGCTATTAGTGGTAGCAAACTAACCCTACTTTCTCCTGTCAGTCATGGCAGGCAGGGTAAAAGGTGTGGTCAGGGTGAGGATGCAGATATATGACATCAATTTCCTTTGTTTTTTTATTGCTGTCCTAATAGTTACTTTGGATATGAGTAACACGTTAAAAAGCACAAAACCTTTTCCTCATTTTTCCATCCCACTCAATGCCACTTCATCTCAACACACAGTCACCTGTCTACATGTGCTAACAGATATAATCCTCTGTCTTATTTGGTATGTTTACAAAGTGCATGACAGCACCATGAATGACTGTGTGCTACTGATTTAAAGTTAATTTACTACTTAATCCTGACTGAGATTAAACTTAATTTTCGTATTAGCCAAACAGCAGACACATGACATGCACATGGGCATGGCCACTGTCAAGACTGACTGCTTGAGGAACTTAACAACCGATAACTAGTGAGTGGAGAAACCTGGCGTCCTGAAATATTAAAAACTTTATTTTTCATGTTGCACGAAGTCTACTTGAAACTTTGAACATTTTCTGTTAAAATATGATTTACTGTGAGAAATTCTAAACTGTGTTCAGCAGTAATAGACCAAGTCAAATGGACTAGCGGTGCAAAGTGATGTTGCTGACGTTGAACTACAGCCATGTGCACCTCTGAGGTGTAGAGATTTACCAGCTTGCAGTATCCGCCTAACAGCTATCCAAAAGACTCAGCAGGCCGCCAAGCTGCTGGAGCTGCCTGTCCGTCAGTCTTGGAGCTGACTTAAAATCCTAACGGCCTTTATCAGTGTGCACGAACACACACACACACACACAATCGCACGTAGACTTAGGGAGGGATGGACGGACAACGGATAGATAGAGATTGATTGATTAACACAGCCAAATTTGCATTCACGTGGATGCATTGAACAGCGCACACACACACACAAACAAATATACAAACACACACTCTCGCTCTCACAATCACACACACCACACACCCTCCAGGCCTAAACAACCAAGCCCCATCAATCAGGACCAATTCTCACAGGCTGCCTGGGCAAGCGCCATCGCTATGGAAACCAAGCCTTTACTCTAAAGCCGTCTTGCTTTGTCTTGTCTGGGGGTTTTCACACGCAATCACTGCCAACAAAGACCAGCAGACTGCTGCAAAAAAACTTGAACCAGGCGAGAATGATAGAAAGGAGAGAGAAAAAAAGTTGGTTAGACTGTCGCCAACTTCTGATGGGAGTAAATTTGGACAATTTGGTGGCATCAACATCAACATACTCCAACTCGGAAAATGAAAATGAAGAAATACGGATCTTTATCCTCAACAACAGGCCTTACAATTCTACAGTTATTCAGTCAACAATGTGACATCATCTACCATATCTAACTCAATTTGTAACTGACCCAGTACATTTAAATGAAATAACAGCAGCAAAACAAAAACAAGTAACAGCACACTTAACTCATTGTTGACGCTGCAGGGACACACATGTAATGCTGTGATTGTATTGGTGACGTACACATTTCTGAAACAGCTGAATGTGTGTTTAAAAGAAGCACACATGTTCTGCCAGTCAGGATGAAAAAGAATTACAGTCTAGACTAATCCCAGCTGTAACCATATTCCACAGGGCATGTTTGGGTCAGGCTCCATTCCTATGTAACCCTTACCTTGGGTGTGCAAGCTTAAGGGTTAATGAAACAGTTGCTTTTCCAATTAAAATATAAGGAAGGAAGGCTAATTGGGATTTGCTCTTGGGGCAGCTGGGGTGCCAAGCAGTTGTGGACATAATGATTCACAAAGTGAGTTTGTGCTGTGTGGACTGTACAGCCAGTTCCCACAGTGGAAAATTGTCCATCCTGTAACCTCAAATAGTGTCTTAACATGATGTTTTCCTTTTAATAATTTAATCAAGAGGCAGGATTATTTTGCCTGTTTAAATGTAGTTAAACTTCTTTTAAGAGAATAATATTTTCATGATACAAGTAGAGAGGCTCAAGTTCAAAACATTATGACATATTTTAAGATGATTCTCAAAGCAACTGCTGCCAAGAAATTAAATTATGTCACTTCAATAGAAACTGTTTTCACTTGTTTTGAGAAAACAAAGATTTCAGGGCTCAACAGCAGATACGCTCTCCCCCGTTGCATCATACAGCGCGCCATCTATGTCGACTGCACTCCAAGCAAACTCGCAGGGCTCAGGCTTTGCAGTCCATGAGGGATTTGTGGCAGGATGTGGGATGAAATAAGTTCTGGAGTGTAAGTACCCAGAGGTGAAAATACTTTGCCCGACCACAGTGCTGTCACTGCGAAGCTGCATTTCTAAAAAGAGTGGCAAACTCATAATATGCACAAATTGGTCCCATTGAAACCATTGTTGAAGGCTAAAGAAAAAAGTGAAACACACTAAGTATCCTTCCGCTCATTGGAAATAAATAGGCTCAATTCCTCAGAGAGAGGGAAGGGAAATTAAGCTTAAGTGTGGGTCTGATTCTGAAATGGCTACAGAGCGCACACAAAGACGATCAAATGGGAACAATTTTGTGTCATTTAGACTCACTTGAGGCAACTGACAGTTGTTGGCTCATTAAATGAAGAGGACACCTCCAAACGCCTAAGTCGTTACAGGTCTGATCAAAACAAAGGACGAGAATAAAGAAAATAGAGGCCATATTATCTTATCTCTCCAGCGAAAGTAAAATAAAAACTAGAACACATGCTGCATCTTTATATTCAAATCCAAGCTAAGCTAAATACAAATGAAAGTCTCCACCTGTGCAGTCTCAGAAAGGCGGTATAAAAAATTATCACAACAACAGTCAGGCATCAAGGAATATCTTTCTTAGGAGGGGGTTTCAAAAACCTTTGAAGATCTAAACGTGTTCATCAAAGCATTGAAGGCATTACAATTTTAAAAGCTACCTTGGTGGTGTGTTCAATTCCTCTCTGCTGGAAGGGAAGAAAAAAAAAAACATCGAGGGATAGTGCCTTTCACGCACTTCAATCACTCGTATTGTTCTGTCAAACTGAGTTCATATAACATCGCTCAAACTACTGGAGCATGTTACTGAAAAGAGACTGAGAAGGAGAGATGATGGCAAAAAAGAAGAGATATAAGTATCACCCACGCTGTGGCTGCAAGCTTAGAGGACAGCTATTTGATCCATTGTGCTGACCAGGACTGTATTTTTTAGAGGCCCATTTCAATAAAAAAAACATGCATTGCCTGGATTTTTTTTCTGACATTATTGCCTCAGTGTTTAATCTTTCAGAACCAATTTGATATTTGATGGGCACCCACGATATGCTGTCCTGAGACCTCTTTGTAATCAGCCATATGTGCTTGAGCTGCACTGTCGATCAGTTGTTTAGCATTGTAAATCCTTTCACTGGGGGTAAAGAGGAAGTTTCTTGTCAAGGTTGTTCAGTCGTCTTGTATTGCAAACTGTAAACATGTCCAGAAAGCTAGCACTGTGGCTGCACATACGACTAAAACTCACATGTTGAACGCCCCTATTTTCATTTTTATTGTAGAATACAGTCGACTTTACAGTGAATGCAAAGCTTGAGGTCTTTCCAAAGAGCACTCAACCAGAAGAAAAGATGGTTTCTTGTACCACTAAATCAAGTTGTTTCCCTCTGCCATGTGTAAGTGCCAACAGGCTACTTGAGGCAGGGATTCATGCCTGTAACTCAATTAAAAATTAACTTGTTTTCTTCTCATTTGAGAGAAAAACAGTGGTACGAGAAAAGCATGGGGCCAAGCATGCATCAGCAGGGTGCACATGAAATTGAATTGGACAGAATTAACTTGACAGTGTTGGCTAAAACATAATTTGACTGGAAAAGATAAGGAGCGAGGGAGAGAGAGAGAAAACAATTGAGAGAAAACAAGAGAGCGAAACAGAGACAGACGTAGGGAAGAAGAAGAAGAAGAAGAAGAAGAAGAAGAAGAAGAAGGAGAAAAATAACAGCTCCACTAAGGGGCTTCGTTTTTTGTTGTTTTTTTTCCCTCCAATTGGCAGCTTCAAAGGAATATAAATAATTGAACACCCTCACCCCATCACTGTGAGTTCTGGCCAATTACTATTAGGAGTACTTTGCCAAGAATGCTACTGTTGAGGACTCGAAAAAGGCCAAAAAGAAAGGAGAAGAAAGAAGTGGGGAGGAGGTGAAGGGCCAGCAAGACTGCTGACAAATAACCTTGTCTCGCTGTCCAAAAACACAAACCCATATGCAAACAGATAATGTAAGAGTCACTTAATTTGGGAAAAATAGAAATTGGAATATATTAATAAAAGAATGAAAATATTTTATCTTTTTTTTCTCCATTCAGTGAAGAATATATGAACCCAAAAACCCATTTGATATTAAGGGGAATACAAATACAAGACCATATCTGTTTTCCTTGATATTAGAAACACTGGTTCTTGTTGCACCTTTATCGCCCCCAAAGAACGACAGAACACAGCTAAAAAAACAAAGAATTGTCCATCCATTTGCAGCTTTTAGACCAACCTTTATTTTACAAAATATCTATGGCTACGTCATCAATGCATCTCATTTTTTTCTTTGGAGGCTTTCAAAAATCAAATAGTAAAACAATACCAGCTAATTATTTCTGTATTTATATAAGTTTAATACCTATTTATGCAACATCTTTTTGGTATACAGCCCTAAGTGCTATGGTGTAACTGAAATGTGACTCAACTTTGTGGATGGACGACAAGCCATGTAAAAAACAGAAAAAAAACAACATCGTAGTCCGCCATGGTTGTGACTGCCTCTGGTGCATGCTCATTACATTAAGCAACAATGTGCATGTGCTAATTGAGGAGATGACATCATCTTTACCCAAAATGCTCCATTTTACATGTTCACACAGATACAAAGTTACCAGTGTTTTGTAAAATCTGCACCTGATATAGGTGACATACTACCATGGACCTCCTATAGCTGATTACTTACATTAACATTATTGTTTTTCATATTACACGCTTTCTGAAATGTTCTGTTTAAATAAGCAAATGATGCATCATCTAATTAAACATGTACCCTTGCATACATTTTCAGAACAGAAATCTGAACTAAAATAAACACCTAAATGTGTATTCTAATGTTTTCTTGACACTAGTCTGACAGAATACATGTTGTGGACGCAACAAGCCCAAAATCTAAAAATCGACCAGTGCATGAAAAAGCTATGCTTTCACTTGCGGTGTCCCACCTTTAGTGACCTAAAACTCTATCTGCCTGTGGATGAGAAGTCCAAACATTGAGGAAAACATCAGTTTTCAAAAACATTTGTATATGTGTGGACAGGGCCTTAAAGCAGCTTTAAATATCCAATGACAAATTAAAGTACTTGTCTTAATTGGAATTGTTAATGGTGGCAGAGCTGTTTGAGCCGAGGTTTATTCAAGTAATTCTTGGCCCCCAGAGGTCTTAGAGTCTGGTGGTGTGTGTGTGTGTGTGTGTGTGTGTGTGTGTGTGTGTGTGTGTGTGTGTGTGTGTGTGTGTGTGTGTGTGTGGCCATTTCTATATGCGCAAGACAAGGCGCACATCATGGCAACTCTTTTACCCCAGAGCTCATAAATCAAAAAACTAATATTACAAAATGGTATTCATATGTCTAATTACTTCAGTAATGACCTGCAATTTCAATATTCACAGAGAAATTTTAATCAGCCTGTACTGACAATGTCAAACACAACCTTTAGGTGTCTGAGGTTTAAAAAATAAATAAATAAATCACAGCTTCTGGTTGCTGTGTGTGATTCAGATCTTTTAACCATTACTGTCTAATATACTGGTTTATATATATTTTACTCTTAGATGTTTTAGCAGTGTTGGGTCTTTTGTTCTGATGACCACTAAAAAGCACCCTGGGTTGTAATTTTGCATAAAATCTTTAAAAATAGTTGAGTTGATTTCCACTTTCAAAACAATATTTTGCCAATTAACATGCAATGATAGAAAATAACTGTAATAATGTTTTGTTTTGTTTTTGTTTTAAAAAAGGATACATTTGTTTGCCTGCAAATGTTTAGGAGCAAGCAAATATTGATGCACACATACAGTATAGTGATCGTTTACTGGTTTGATCTTTATCTTTATTGTTGCTAGTTAAGTCTCTAGGTGTCTACATTGCACATTTATATAAATATATATATTTAAATAATTATTTATGGACTCTTGGCTAACAGGCGTTTGAGCTAAAAGGTCTAAACATGATAAAAAAAAAAATAATTTTACATCACACAATTTACATCACTTGTGTTTTTTTTTTAACATGTATGCACAACACTTATTTTATAGCCGTGCTTCAACAAATATTGCAGATCTGCTTCCTCAATATCCTATGGCCACCTATGATAAAGCTCAGGTGACACACACACATGTGGACACCTGCACACAAATTTCATGCAAACATGCAGATAAATATAGACATGCATACAAACAGGGAGCCGAGCATTATGACGGCTGGGGTGGTGGGATTTATTGAGCCATCTTTCTTTCTCTTTTGATTAAAAATGTCTCCTTCTCACTGTGATTTATGAGTTTAAATGGAAGGGATGGATTGCAGCGAGAGAGTTAGGGAGGGATGTGCGAGGAAGGGATGACATCATACTTTCAGCTGGGGTTTTCTGCAAAAGGGTGGCATCCACTGTGTGCTTGTGTGTGTGTCTGTGTGTGAGGGAGAGAGAGAGAGAGAGTTGATACGTGGTGGATGGTGTCTTTGTCCCACCCCCCACCCCCCCGAATCCTCTCAGTCTACCAGGTGGGAGTGAATATAATTGGACAACTGCACCACTGGGCTGCATGTGTATGTGTGTGGGTTTGCGCATGTGGGTGTGAAAGACAATCAGCGAGAGCAAAAGAAGCTAGTCTGTGAGTGTGTGCATATATTGCCAGACATAATTGTGGGGTAATGCTGTGTGGCCCCAAAAAGAGATGAGAAAGAAGAGCGATAAAGTGTGTGTGTGTGTGTGTATGTGTATGTGTGTGTGTGTGTGTGTGTGGCCAGGAGTGGGGTGGACAAGAAAAAAAAGTCTGAGCATGAGCAAGACACAATGTGAGGGAGGGAGAGAGCTCAACAAAACAGCGATAATATCCACAGGCAGAGCAGACAAAGACAGGCAGATACTGACAGATGGGGAGAGAACCCTGCTGTTAGTGTATTTGTAAGCATGTGTGTGTGTGTAAAATAAAAGGGGAGGGGGCTAATCTCCATCAAAAATGAAGCAGACTGCACTGAATGTTATTTAAACCAGGGTGACAAAAGCACAGACTATGAATAAGTTCAAGTAGAGGGGAAAAACTGAGTCCTTCATATCAGTCGAATAAACGGAAGACAACGCACGCGCAACAAACTGTCTTCATATGTAGCGTTTTAAGAGAAGGAGCTTTTGCACCTTGGCTTTACTTTCACTGTGAAGAGAGAGCGTGTGGCCTTGCAGTCAGACAGAAAAGGCAAAAAAGAAAGAGAACAAAGACATCTGTTTGACATCTGTCTGAGTGCAATTTCAGATGTTTTCAGCCAGCTGAGCTGAAAGACACTCGAATTATGCTCCCAGACACTCAAACCACCATGCAATCAAGAGCAGACAGCTCTGTTGCAACATGATAAAAATCAAGTCCTCCTCATGTTATCTTGAACCACAGTAGGAACGCACTCGCTGAATGTCAGAAACTAAGGCAAATGAAAGTACAGACAGAGGGAACAAGGTGAAAATGCAATTTATCTTGCAAATTTCCTGCGATAGACAGAAAAACCAAGCACGACTTTGGCAAATTTTCAGCTGTGGCACCAAGACTGGAGCAGGGTTCCTTGAATGTCACATTGGCTAAATCTGTTGACATTTCTAAGTGCCATTTTAACAAAGATTTTTACTCTCTAGCTCACAAGTTTTATGGATTCTGTCTCTTTGTTAAGGCCTTCCTCATTTCATTACGTCTTTGCAGGCTAGTTTTTCAGTTTGTTTAAGTCTGAATATAACTTCTAATTTGTGTGCATATAAGGTGAGAGCAAACCTCTCTGCCCTTCCATGTGCCTACATGGAAAGCCTAAGGCAGGGAGAGCAGCAGCAAAGACCCCCAAGAACAGACAGAACAGAGAAGCATCAATGACAAACAGAAATGACATAGATAAGTCAGACACAGCATGAAAAGGAGGAGCTGGGGTGGAGGCGGGTTGCAAAGTGGCTTATAGAGGAAGCAGCAACCGTAGGCAGGCCAGAGCAGTTTAAATAGGGCGCCCTGAATCAGATTCGCCATTTGGATGCATAGAAAGGAATCGTGTGATCTATCAGCTGACTCCCTTCCATCAATCAGCTGCTCCATCAGTTGATTGGGCTGCTTGAGATCAGCTGATGTAGCTGGGATGTGAGCTGAGCTTGACATCGTGTCCTGCCTGATTTCACGCTGTAATTTACCGTTCTTTATAAAAGATAAGGCCTGTTTCCACCGCAGGAACTTCGGGGTAGATTTACGGGGCCGGGGCCGCTGGTGCGTGTCTCCACCGCAGGAACCAGCCCGGAAGGACAGAGTTCCGTAACTTTTACAGGGGCTAAACAAGTCCCTGCTTCGGGGTAGGTACTCAGAACGGCCCTGAAAGACTCCTGGGTGGGGCTTGGGGGTTACTTGGTGCTGATTGGATTTACTCAAGGCGGAATGTGACGTTAACAGAAAGCAACAAAATAGCCGGCATTTTTAAAACTCAGCAGACGAGGGTTAGCTCGTTCATAGCTTCCACCGCCATGTAAACAAACTTAATAACCGGTCCGTGAAAACATATTTTTTCCGGCGGATGTCTTAGTTACAACATGATTGAGCTAGCAAAGCAGTTTTGTGTTGCTGTGTGTGGTTTTTATTCAGTTTTGGGAAATCACGATGTCTAGAAAGCATCAGTAGCTGCAGCTGACAGGGACAGCTAACAGCAGCAGCAAAGCTAACATCAGGACGTCATTTGTTAAAAGCCTCCTGTTGTCGGATACGACATGAAACTACTCCAGTTACCTCAATCATGTTGTAACTAAGACATCCGCTACGTTGCTCCGGTCAAAATGGTCGCGCAACGATTACATCACATCCAGAGCCCTGTAACTTCACAGGAACCTTCCTCCTACTCCGCTCTCTCAGTGGAGACACGGCGGTTGAGAGGGCCGAGCGAGAGGACGTTCCTGTAGTAGTTCCTGCCCCCAAATAGTACCAGGAACTTCTTCGGTGGAAACGGGCCTATAGAGTCATTGAATGGGGGACAGAGCTGTCTCAGCTTTAGGCTAGCAGGTGGGGTAGTAGCAGCGCCGAATTGACGTTTATGTCAAAGAGACAGCCAGCAGTACGGAACCATGGGTGAAACGGGTGGGATGTTTTAACATCATGTTATGTCTCAAAAAAGAATAAAAGCAGCCAAAAATGACCACAAATTGCAAAAACAATGAGGTCCGGGAGCTCCTTACTCTCCTCTGAGCAGAGGACAAGATCAGCTGCTATATAACAGGGACAGTATATGATTGTTACTGCCATGTTATGCCACTGTTATAGTTGAGAAAGTGCTTCTAATGCATATATTTTAAGTCACACAAGAGGCCGACGCTGTTGTGATACACGTCATACCTGCCACACCTCTTTTGCTTCTTTGACGCTGGCATGTTATCTAAAATCACACCCTGGGGCAGCATTATGCTGTCGTTGTTTGGTTCTGTATAAAAAAGCAAAGGTGGTGTAATGAAGGAACTTGGTAGAGGCCCTATCACGCACTCTCTGTGTAAAAAAGGGCTAGAGAGTATGGGATGGATACGATTGGAGCCACTCAGAATGTCAAAGCCCTGCCGTTCCTTAGACACATACACAGACAAAAACACTGAGGCAAGTTTGCACACATCATTTACATGTTGTATAAACTTGTCACCGACACACTCCAACACATATGCTCACAATGATCTGCAGACTTACACACATTCGTCACGTCATACATAAATAATTCTTTTACATACTCACCAACACACACCTACCCACACACACATACACACACACAGGATTTACAAACAATGAAACCCAATGGGGAGCCTCCCCACCTCGCCATCACTCTTGTTGTATTTCTCCGCAGAGCCTCCTCTTTGTTTTGTCTCCTTAATGCTGCTCTAAGCCCATCTTAACGGGGAAATGGTGCAGAACAAATCCTAAGCAGGAGTTGACAGGGTGGGATAAGAGACTACTGACGTTGCTCTGTTACCAACATGGCAAGTTATGGAGGACGATTTATACAGACAGGCATCATGTATAGACAGTGTTTTGAGACATCCATGAATTTTAAAAAGCCTGGGTGGGGCTGATCAATATCGGTAACTTGCAGATGTGTACGTCAGTAGCTATATGTCCTTTTCTTTGAGGCCCTATATGCTCATTCATCATAATGACAATGCAAATGCAGATGTAAGAATGACAATTTCTCTTTCAAGTCAAAAACAGAGCTCTTGATATTGCTGTGAAATTCTTATTTTCTTGAGGCAGCAGCAGAGACATCCTATAAACAACATACCTTTTGGAGATGAAGACAGCCTCTCTAAGATGAGATGTCAACAAGTTGAGATAGTAATACATGTCTTTACATGCTTACCAAAAGCAAACTGAAAAGAGGAGTAGCAAAAAGCACCTCAAGTATCTCCATGAAAGGCTCTGAGTGGGAACTTTTCCAATGCTTTGTTTACTTGCCCTCCTCCACCTTTCTGAAATGTTCCCTGTCTCTACCCCGTGTATCAGATATGAACGATGGACCTTTAAAGGGCACTACATAGGAAAGCCGAGCAGTTATCAGTGGCAGCATGTGTCTTGATACTTACATAAGGCGTGGGAGCTGGTGAGCAGCAGTGATAGCAGCAGAGTGGTGACAGGCAGCAGGAGTGGCAAGGAGAGGCGAGGGGCACCGCTGGTGGCCATCTTGGCTCCAGTAGGGGAAGGGGGGGCAGGGAGGGGTGGGGTGGGACTGATGTTCGACCTGGCTGGAGAGCCGAGGCCCCGGCTGCGCAGGGAAGGTTGGGGTCTTCACGCAGGACGGCTTGGCACTCTGCAAAAAGACAGGAAGAAAGACGAGAAAAATTAGACATTTTTGTCATGAAATTTAGGAGTATTTTCTACCCACATAAGGAACATGACTACTTAGCATTTACTTATTATGACAGAGAGGTAACACAATATAATAGTTTCATTGTTGCAACAGCTCTTTATGGGAGAAAAAAAATGCCAAAATAAATGGTGCCAAACTGAATGTATCCATTTTGAGTATTTGACAGGATGTTCTCAGCCAGAGAGACTTGCAGTGAAAAGGTAAAGGTTGCACCCTCATCGACATGTCATGTGACTGTTGATAAAAACACAGACTACTCCACTCTGCTGCTCTTTTCACAACCCCTCATTGCTGCTGACACATAAATGGAAGGAAGGTAATAAGGTGTCGGTGACACTACTGGAAGCAAAGAGTCGAATACCCGGAACCCTGTAACCTCCCCATCTCTCAACCAGGGTCCTCTCACATCCCTTAATTAGCAGGGGAGTCACTGTTTTCCATCTTTTTTTTTTCCTTTCCTAATCGCCGGATCTTGTCGTTATTTGCTTATCTCATTGCCTTGTAATTACACAGGCACCCAATGATATTCCAGGCACCGTCTCTTTGTTTTAGACAAATTGCCATTAATCCCCAAAGCTACACAGAAAGACTGGGGACACCTCCCACCACACGCACACATGCACGCCATTTCTCTCATTGATATGGCTGGTGCGGCACAGAGCCACCACCAAGTGGTTATACATACTCTTTAATTAAAAAGACGTGAAGAAAGAGACAACGGAAAGAGAGAAGTGAGAGAGATCCATGACGTGAATGTAATGAGTTTGTCAATGTCTTGACGAAAGCAATGTCTGTGTCAGCAGCCAAGTTGTAAACACAAAACTGTTCCTTCTCAGAGGACCTAGATGACAGGACCCGGGTTCGAGACACCATGTCGGCATCTGCTTTAGTGTCCTTGTGCAAGACGCTGAACTCCTCGCACCTCCGGGGATGCTGCTACTCAGCTGAGCCCACACGAGGGGTGAGAGCGGCTCTCTAGAAGTGAGATTAATTACCTGCACGCTGGGTGGTTAACAGGGTACTATAGTACAAACTGTGCAGACGGTGTGCTCTTTATTGTAGATGCCCTAAAGCAACTTTTTTTTTTCCTGTGTAACCTAGAGGTTAAAGATAATATTCTGTCAACAAAGGTTTACGGGTTTGATCCATGAAAGAGCCACTTTCAAACTGTCCCTGAACACCTCATAAAATCCTTACCTGCTAACTTACTGCAAGTTGCTTTTGACAAGAGTGTCAGTGGCTGAAATGTGAACTGAATGTACTTCAAAAATAGCATAACTGATTGACAGTTACAATCTCTTTCATTCAGATGCAATCAGGATCAGAAGCTCAAAAGACAGACAACTTCACAGGCAAACTACAGACTGGAGGGATATGGAGTATGGATATATAAACTACCTCACTTAAGTAAATATTCTTTAATGGGTAAAACAAACAAAAAAAAATCACCTTACTCAAAAACATGTGTGAACATTTCAGCCATGTCAAGCTGCAAAACTGTCAGAGTTGAAAGGTTAATATATGCAGCTGCTTTACAGGGCTACGTTTGTGACTGCGGCCTTGTGAGAGAGGCAGACAACCACAGCTAATTGCAGTGTAACCAAGCACCTCAGACAGCAGGCGTGTACAAGCACCCCACCCTCCACAGCTACTGGACCCGGCTCCTCAACTGGCAAGGTGAAGCAGACACACACATGCAGCAGCAGGCGCACTTAAAATAAACCCACAAATGCATGCGGCAAAACCCATATACGGCACAAAAGCACACACATGCACAGCTTAAAGCTTCTGGCAACTGAACACACTTTTTTTTCCCACAAACGAAATTCAAACAGAGAAATTTAAGAACATGTGATACATGCACACTTACGAAAACACAAAGGGATAGATTAACAATGAGTCTTTTGTGGCAGCACCGTGCCAGAAGCGTGTGGGCGTCTTTCAGAAGCTCAGCTCATCTTTCGACACAATACTATACACACACGACCAACATGTGTGTCCTTGCTTGTTCCTCATTTTCTTGGCCTGGAGGGCAGGTGATGTCATTGGTGAGAAGTGAGGGATAAACATGAACAGAGGGAAAGAGGGAGTATCAAATTATCTAGGAGACCTTTGAATGATACCCCTATTGTTCTGACTGTAAACATTGGTGGAGGCAGAGGGAATCTTGCCATGCCTGTAGGGAATTACTCTATCTATGCTCACAAAGTGCCTAGGTTATGATTTATGGCCCTCCCCTTAAGGCATGGCTTTCTATCTCTACCTCTGGTTGCTATACACACTTCGCAACACAATTACAACAGCTATTGTTGTTGAAGGGCCTCGCCAAACATAACCTAGGGACAAGTGTGGGCTTCACTTTAACCATAGACACTGTCTTGGTGGCTCGCACTGCCTTTGTTTAAACAGTAAATAAAAATTAAGAATCAGTGAAGCAGTTTCACCTGAAAGATACATACAAGCCTGGACATATTTAATAATCCCTGAGGGACTGGAGAAGCTAAACCCTCATTAAAGCAACATTTTGACCTTAATAGCAAATGCAACTCTAAGGAGAGATTCCAACATGACACTAAAGCAGTCCTTCACTCAAAAGGAAGCCATGATACGGAAACCACAGCATGTCAGTCCGGCTATTAGCACCTCCATGGGAAAACCTGTCAACTCTCGCTAAAAGCATGCATCACTTTGCCTCTAGACATGGGCAGAGGGAAGATGGAGTATTTAGCATTCTGGCAGTGCTAGGAGAGAGGCCAATCGATTGATAAACCATTACCTCAGCCGCTTCCACATTATAGGTTGTGATCGAGAGGAAACTGCTAATGGTAATGTTTTGCGGATTTCAATGTGACTAGGACCACTGCAGTAATTTACACATTTCTTAGGGAAATCGGGATAATTAGCAATAGTTAGTGATTGTTAGGCTTGTATAATGTGATCACTGGAAAAGTAAAAGCACAAGCAAATCAATTACCACCTCTGGCAACAGTACGTTTATGCTGTATGATAACCTACTAAAACAACTTTTGGTGAGCTGCTGACCTTTGTAAAGGGTGGGAAAACTACTGCTAGCAGCAATCGTTGACAACGGAGCTGCAACATCAAGTCAAAGTTCTCTAGTGAAAGTTCAATCAAGAAGACAATACTTTTTAAGCTCTGGCTCTAAGTTTCTTTCTCACCCTGCCATTCACTCCTTGCACGTATGCTCACTCACTACGTCCAGGTGCCTGGGTAGGTTGATCGAGTCATCTGCTGATTCACAATCAACCAATAGCACAGCGACACACCTTCTCTGTCAGCCTATCATCTTACTGCTCCTCATTTAAATATGGTTCTGCCTCTGCCGCAGTTCTTTCTTGCTGTCGTCGTGTGCGCAGTCTCTACAGATTCATCAGCCTCACATGCCTCATCAGTCATCAGCCTCAGAGTCAGCAGCCACCACTACCACCAGTGCCTGGACTCCATGGGGGGATTTATCCTGCTGCCACTAATGTCTCTCATTTACAAAATATCTCCCTCTGGTGTCCAAGTGCCAAAGACTTCTGTTAAATCTTAATCAGATCAAATCATCTGTTAATCTGCACAGTCATATTCTGTGTTAAATACTATCTTAACTCCATTCTTCCGTCTCTCCTGATTGACCTCCCAAGTTTCCAGGGCAGCCGCACATGAAGTTAACATAGAGGACTGATTGAATGACAACAAGTCAAGCATTTTTTCCCCCCAGATGTTGGTCCATCAAATCTGAAATAAATGGTGAGTGAATAATGGACCTACATTCATCAAGTGCAACTCCAGTGGGTTGCCAATGTTGTTCAGTACTGCAAATATGTAAATCATAAGCGTTTATAAGCCAAAATTATCACAAGGCTTTCTGCCATCAGGTGGAATTAAAATATTTAACATTTCACACTTAAAACAGCTTTAAGCAAATTCATGCGAAGAAATGCAATAAAATAAGTGCTGCTCATTTTTTGTGTTTCAAGACAGACAGCCTGACTGTGACAAAGCCCATCCATTAAATTCTAGGTTATTCCCACTGATGGGCAATGAATATATTTTGAAGCTAGAACTTTTTTTCGTTTTTAATATCTGGCCATCATTTCACATATTAACCAGTTGCCAGGCTTCAGTAATTACAGCCAAAATGGCAGCCCAATTTCCACTGAGTGGTGGCAGTCACTGGCTATCACAGACTCCCACTTTGACATGGTCAAGCTTTAAATTCAGCTCGTTTCCCCATGCAATATTGATACTAATGCATTTGATTACTGAGATTGAGAAAGGCAGCGAGGGGAAGGAGAGATGGGAATTTGCGCCATAAGCATGAAATGAGAGCAGGACCATTGGCTATAAAACACACAAGTGTGCACATCCACACTTTCACACATGCCACAATGGGCCGAGAAATTTTTTTTAAAAAAGGAAAGAGCAAATGCTACGGAGTGAATGGAGGTGCAGGTAAGTATACATACATTTCTTGGAGAAGAGATGAGACTACTGACTTTAAGACACCAAGCTATTTCCATCCACTCATACACACTGTATTGTTGCCGTACAAACAGTTAGTCCTACTCTCACATACACACACTCACACACACACAGCTAAGATGTGTAGTTGTATTCGTGAGGAGAAAAACAACTACTTATCACCTGAGGGACCACATTAATAATCCCTTTTATGAGGTGAACAGTAAGCTCACTTCACACACAGAGTTAAAAAGCCCTCAGTTTGGTTGGGCTTGATGATCAAAACCGAGTGTTTGATGTCTAGAACTTCAAAAAGAATAATATTTTCTGTTTGTCTAGTCCCCCCCTCCCAAAAAAAAGTTGGACTTTCTGCAGGAGTACATTTTTCATGCATTGTTTGGTTTCTAGAGTGTGTTTGTATCAACAACATCTAATTTTTGGCTCCAGGACTCTGACAGGCCCTGTTTACAGTGACTCGCTGCTGCAGCACGGAAAGGATGTTTTTAATTCTCCAAGGATGGGTATTGGCCCCGGTACACTGCAAGGAACTTGAGAAGGTTGTGGCAAACTGCCTTCGAAAAATCCGTCCAAATGTCACTGGAAGAGCAGAGGTTTTCTTTTATAGAAAACCAACAACATTTGAGCCTATTCAGAATTGTACACACTCAGATGGAGGGATGCTGGTAGCTCAGCGCGGCTTCTGCAAAGACAATCTAGCACAAAAGGCTTTCCATCTCTGGTTGAGAGCGATTAATCCTTCTATGACTCAAGCAGTTCATGTGAGTGAAACGTCCAGCCAAACACAATTACTATTAACTATCATTATTTTTATAAAGGGCACATGGGTCATGTAAAATGAGCTGAGGCCCATATAGGTTAATTTCTTTAAATGGGAACATTATTTGCAACAAGGGCCACTAATGACATAACATCAGTGTTCTTGTTCAGTGCCTTCCGCCTACAACAAAAGCCTGACCGAGGTCTTTAAATTACTCAAAAATACCACTGATGCCACTTATTTGAGGGCCACTTTGGCATTTTTTAAACTCATTTTTAAATAAAACAAGTTGGTTATTACTTGAAGAAGATATGTGAGTGTTTTGTCTAAGAGAAGGGCAAAGGTGTCTACTCAATCAGGAAACGGAGAATACCGTTCCACTAACTTGTTACCTTTCTGGCCAAGGCTAACGCAGCTCATAAGAAAGATATGAATTTTTCATATTATATTAAAAAACATATTATTATTATTGTTAACAGGATGATATGGTCCACCTCTATTAAGCACAAAAAGAAACATCCATCTCTGCTAAGTGATAAGGCTGGGCGATAACGACTATGTATGATTTATCTATATATTTTCAAGTAGGGGTCGCCAGATTATCGGGGCCGATATTATGAATTTTTAGGGTTATCGGTATCTGTGATTTTTTTCCACCGATATGCCGATATACAGTTTTGTTTTCCTTAGCTGTGCTGTTTTGCCCCTGGCGTGCTTCTCACTGCCTGCACATGCAACTCTAGGCTCTTCACCTCGGTTACTGTTAGTTACTTAATTACTGTTAATTCTGTGTCATCTATGATTTTTACAGCAGACATATATCGGTTGTAAATATCGGTTACTAAACTTTACAGCACTTCACAGAAACCCCGCTGTCAAGATGTAACTGCTGTGCAGCTGCATATTTTTTGACAAATTTGGCTTCGACTTGCAACTGTAAATACAGAGATATAAATTTTGTCCATATCGCCAGCCTTTCTAAGTGGCTTATGTTACTGTTAATTAGCTAATGCTACTAAAGCTACTTTGATAACCTAACATTCAATAGCCACAAAATCCATAATATCATCTTGCTGACCACAAATAAAGACTTTTTTAGATTAATGCAGAACTTACTCAGACATGGACTACTTGCTCAGTCCTGTTAGCATTGCTTACTCTCTACAGCCGCTGAACTTTGAAAGGGGGGCTTGACATAGTATCAACAAGAGTATGATAGTAGTTGATTTGATAGTTTGTGTGTGACAAGTAATGTTGTGTTGTTTTGGTTGATAAATGGTTGGTATAAATGGCTAACATAATGCCAGCCGCTACTGGTTGCTAGATCGTACAGCTAATATAAATGCTCAGTGTTCTAACCTTTCCAAACTACCAACAGCAGTCATTGTCTGGCTGTGGTGTAATGGCATGTAATTTTCTGTGTGTGTGTATATTCCAGGCAAGCAACACTTCCTCTAGTCTCCACATAGAATCACTCTTTCACATCGATTTTTGATTTAAAAGACAAAAGGTAAGAGGCTGATGCAGTAGGAGATCCTCACGAAAATAAGCCAGCGCTGCTTTCTGTTGTGGGATGATGGAAAAAATACTAATTTTCCAGCAAATACTGCCTTTTTCATGGCCCTCTCTTAACTCTGCTATTTGCTGGCTGCTGTTTATGTTCAGCCTTCAGCCGCCGTCTCTCCCTCTGCAGTCTTTTACCTTAGATGAAGTTTTTATGCGCCAGCCCCGAGTTACAGGCTCTTACCTCAACCAGTTTACTGCCTTTCATTGATTCATACCCTACAGAAGACTAACAACACAGGAATGTAAGAAGCAGGTCCATCCAGTGTGTGTCCATATGTGTTATGACCAGGTTATTTTCGTGTGTGTAGGTCGGTATCAGTGTCTCAGTGAACAATTTTGTCCATGCATGTTTATGTGCATATATCTATTAGTATGTATTTATGCATGTATGTGCATTTATGTATGCATAAATGAGTGCGCAGCAGTTCGTATGGGTGATTTTATACTTATCTGTTTTTATATGTGTATTTGGCAAAAAGTAGGTAATAATTTAGAGTGTGTGTGTGTGTGTGTGTGTGTGTGTGTGTGTGTCTTTGTGAAAAGCAGAGATATACCCAGACACACAAATACACACACGCCCCAATCTCAGCTATAAAACAAGTCTATAGCAACCATCTGTTTTTCACCATGCTGAAATCCTAACAGTATTGATTCCATGTGTCACTGGTAAGGTTTCCCTCTCTTTCCCTCACTCACTGCACCCTTTCAGCTTTCTGCATCTGATTATTGACTACATCTTAAGACAAACTCCACCGTGAGGACATAAAGGGAAAACCCAACCCAGTGCACCCTGTCCTGTGATACCTTAAAGCTATGTAAATGATAAGAGACATATGGGCGGTATATGAGAGAAAGAGTGTGTATGTGTGTGAGAGGAAAGGTGAGTTTAGCTTCTAAATATATCCCTCTGATCAAACTGGTCGTCCTTCAAATCCTCCATCTCTGTTTTCTTTTTCTCCATCGGATCCCCCTCCCCTCCTCTCCTTCATTTCCTCCCTCTCCTTCCCTCCCCCCCTCGAACTCATGCATACTAAACTATGCTTGCATTGCAGATGTTTGGTAGGGAATCACATGAATTTGCATGGAACTGCAGGACTATTATGTAAATGCCCCAGTGTGTATCTACCTCCCAGCTTCACTCTTTCGTTGCCATCCACTCCATCCTGAGAGATCCGTGTCAGAGGAATTTAAAACAAGGCACACCTGTCAGTAACCAGCGTGTGGATGGGGATGCCCAGGTGGAAAGAGAGGAGCTTACGCGAGGTAAATATACATACATGTTGCAAGATATTGTCTGTAACACTAAGATTTTAAGCATTTAGCTTTGACTTACACTCAATGCAACAGCAGGATAAACTGCACACGTGCAACAGGTAATGACACTATCTCTGAGACCTTGCATGTCTGACATATTCAGGACAGAAATCAGAGCCAGGTTTGACAAATATATCAAAATACAGACATATGCAAATATATTAATGTTCCTGATTATGGGCAACTCAGAATCTGTGAAACATGTGACTCAAATGTCTGGTCCTTGGAAGAAGACTGTCCAGCAACAATAAAATCAAAGACTGATATTTTAACTTACAGAATAAACCCCTGAGGGTGTGGTGTTTTTTCTGTTTTGGCAACGCATGATCACATTTTTTTGCCTAAACTGAAAGTTGTTTGCATAGGTAGGGAAAACTGCTCCGTCGTGACCTCATTAAGAGATTGCAAAGTGCCCTGCCCTGGCAACCTCTCCTTGGGGTAGCTTTCCCATGAGCCTTTGCCCTTAACTGTTCCCAACCTCCAAGACCCAGAAATGGTGCTTGACACCTCAGAGACACCTTGTGTCGGCCATCTGCTATCCCCCTGGGAGCAGCGTAACCTTTCTCAGGGATTTTATGAGCCTTTTGAGCTCCCGTTTGCCTTCTAAGAAGAGATTTTGCTGCAAAGCACTGCTCAAAATCAGATCAAGTATTTTCTTTTTTTACTCAGAAGTTGCCAGCTTTTCTCGTGAAATGACTCTTGGCATTAAAGTGTAGCATTTTAGGGGTCGCTCTTAAAGTTACGAGTCCGAGACTTAAAATTGTTTGTTTTTTTTAAAGCTCAGAATCATCAGTGTTTTGTTGTCTGATCAATGTTCAGGCAGCTTTCATAGCTTTTTGAAGAAAAAAAATGACAGACTATTGTGTCTGACTACCTCCAAAAGGAACTGGAGGTTTACAAAAAGATTTGAGACCAAATTACCAGAAGCCCATTGAATCTCAACCTTTTGTTTTTCTCCAGGTGTTGCCCTGAGTTCGATCGGTGGGAAATGGGTTTATTCTGAGCATTATGAGGCTGCACTGTCCTTCCAATAAACACCCAGGGCTGTGAGGCTTTTAGCTGAAATCCACCTCGGTTGAGGTTGAGTGCACAGCAGCAAGCATCAGGGTCGTGCAGCGGGGGCGAATGGATTGGCAGCTGGGAGGCTTGGGCGGCAAGCTCACCTCCTAAATGCGGACTTTATTGCACAGCCATTTTGTTTACCACCGAGGGGTGACACAGTATCTGTCTCCTGTGTAACCTCGCCATACTGTGACGCCACAAGTTGGCAGATGCACACAAACACACACACACACACAAAGAGGAACACTTGTTTTTTTTCTGCCTCTCCTGGTCTGTCGCGCTGGCTGCCACAGTCGTAACAACCAAAGGTTACAGGTGGCACTGTCTGTGATGGCCATCACCTCGGAGTGGAAGAGTCTGGGAAGGGTTGCTACATATTACATACAGGGGAGGCATTTAATTATAGGACACAGTACAGGTCACAGTTGGAAGCTGGAGAAGGGAGGTGAGACAGGGAGTGAGACAGGTCTTGATAATAAAGGGGCAGCTTGTTGGGGCTGTGGTGTGTACGTGTGTGCAAGAGAGACTGTGGCGATTAGGAGAACTGGGTAAAGTAGGAGGGGTGACATCAGTGTTTGGCCATCTGCCAATGGAGCCTGACGAGCATCGCACAGACCGGCCAGAGGCTTGAGCGCCCTTTAAAAACTGCCACAGGAGGGTGGGGAGAGAAGTTTTTGAAGGGCGGCTGGGACAGTTGGGGAAGAACGCTTCATATTCATTCTGGAAATGGGATGCGGATGGGGGGAATGAGATTATTCTAAGTGATCGACGAGGAGGCGGAGGAGGGAAAGACTGGCAGACCAGGGTGTTTAGAAAATGTCTCCAAAACCTCCTCTGTGTAATTGGCATGGCTCACCGTGAAACATTTGCTGTGTGGTTTGAGAAGTTTCATTTCCAAAATGAGATATGTATACCATTTGAAAAACTGTGACACCTACACAACAAAATGACTGCTGGCGTGTGAAGAGAATTCACAACTGAGTGGAACTGGAGCTATCTTTGGCCCTTTGCTTTAAAAAGTTAAAAAATCTGAATGAAAAGTCTTTTTAAACAGAAAATGAACATCGAGTGTGGATCTTTTTCTGAAACAAAAGCACAGTGTAACAAGTGAGCTCAGTGTAATAACTCGGTGCTTGTCATGTAAGGACATTTAGCGTGCTAAGGATCTAACATCACTAAATTGTGGTATTTACACTATAAATTGAGCATGAGCAGAGCCATCAAGGGTGTTTGACAGCTACGAGTCTTAATTTTCTGTTTAATATAATGGAGGAAACGCTGTTTTAAATGAGAGAAATGAAACCTGGATTATCTAAAAATTCTTCTGCTGACTATAGCGACTGATCTTACAGCCCTTTGACATACCCAGGTCATTAAATACGGACTTTTTGTCACACCCCTTGGCATGTGATATTAATGCTAAAGGCCCTTTAGCATGTTTATAGACTGCATACGTCAGGAAGGAAGGGTGGTGGATGGATTTTCACCCAGAAAACCGCAGTTTGTGTCCCGTGTGACACCAAAAGTCAGCGTAATGGTAGGTAGTATACAAACCGTGACGTTATTACTACATGACAAATGTGTATTTCAAGTTTTGTTTTTGATCAATGATCAAGTGGTTTTGTTGTTCCTACCTTAATGCGACCATTTCACAACATTCAACCACGTTTTATGATGTGTTTTAGCTGTGCTTCACACAGAAACACTAAAGGGTGCCCTCAGAGATGCAATAACAGTTGGTATTTAACGACCTGAGATTAAAAATGGGTCATTCAACATCTTTAGACCTAAGAGGCCTTTGATCTAGCGAGAGTCAATAATGTATAACTGACATTCTATGCTCCTAAAAGTGACATCATCCTTTAATACATTTCTAAGAGTAGAAATTTACTTAAATACTTTTTTTTTTAAACACAGATGTGGCCCTCAGCCAGCAGCATGCCACAAATTAGTTGAATCTGTCCCTTTTCAAACTCAGATTTCCAAATGTAACCCACACCTGCTTTGGCACTGACCATTTAGTTACATCTAATATGAGCCTGCAACCTTTGCTGAAGCACGGCTGCTTTCTCAGGGCTCACATCTGAGGCTCCTTTTGTCGGGACACACTGATACAGGAACACACACTCAAACACAAAGAGGAAATCTCTACTGGCTCTGTTGATAACAAACCCCTCTCTTCATCAAGGGTGGTCATCTTTTTCAGACTCCTTTTTTCCCAGGGAATTAATTGAAAATGGAGTTAATCCTGGTAATTTGCCTCTGAAATTGGGCCAAAGCCCATCAGCTGGCTAAGTAGTGTTTAGTAACCTTGCTGTGTTAGCCAGAGTCTCTAAGATTGAACTTTTTCCATGTGTGATTGGGAAAGGTGTATTTTAATTTGCACTTCTTTGTGCTATTATCTGATTATTGACTAAAGGAAGGAGTGAACATGAAAATCATTGATCTAGAAATTTACATTCCCACCACCATCAAGCCAGGAAGGCATATAGAAGACTCTGCTTGGAATTAAGTTGCTTACTCATAATATTGTAGTATGTCTCTGCACTCATTCTCAAAATGACATTAAATTGCTGCATTTTCACTGCGCTTGATTAAAGTGACTGGATCTGATTATATGGTTCAATGTACAAGAAAGAAGATAAACGTGCTACCATAGCAATTAGTGTTGTGAAACTTTGTGTGCAGCAGGCTGTGGTTAGATACTGTTTGGGCTGGAGGTTAGGGGAGTGTCTGTACCCCTGTCAATCACGCAGCATTGTAAAGAGCAGAGACAGATGGCGAGGTTGACCCACACTCTGTCTTTCTGCCTGTCAGTCCACCCATCACGGTCCCACCACCAGCGCTATCACTGAAAGCCTGGGAAAGACAACTGTTTTTTTACAACCCCTTTAAAAAGCCCCATGGAACAGACAGCGGCAAATGTGACACTTTGACTCGGGACTTTCTACTTAAAAACCCGAGCCTTGCTTTCCAATATGGTGCGGTACGGCAAACCAGACAATCAAAGAAACAGACAGAACAAACACTTAAAAAAACAAAACAAAAAAACAAAGACAAAAAAAGCAGAGATCACTTAAACACATCCTTACAAGCAAAAGGACAAGAGCAACACATTATAGTGGGAAACATGAATTTTGCATCTACATTGCATTTTAAAGCCTAAATAGAAGTTATAATCCAAATCTGACTGTAATAATTGAATTTTCCTGATCATAGCAAGTGACAAAGCCGGTCACCATGGGCAATCACGTCAACACACAGTAGCTTGCCATGTGAGGGTAATAAGACTCCACATATCTTGATTTCAAATTACTGCCAACTGCAATAACAGATCAAAAGAAATGCCACATATTCAGACAATATCACTAACTGTGTTTTGGGAAACACATGACTGTAAAAAGCCCCATAAAACTCCCCCATTGTTTGTAGATAACCATCGGACGACCAAGCGATGAAAATCCCATGTCCTTTGGCCGACCATTGACGCTCACAATGCCTCATGTGACCTGTTGAGCAATTTAGCCAGCGGTTGGCAGATGCTGTATGGGTGGAGGGGCGATTCAGTGGGAGGTAATAATGTGGCATGATCCATATTAATGTATTCCTCCACATTAAATTATTGAAACACAGAGCCACTGTTGTGAACTGGCTTTACTTTCCTCCCACCCGGCGGAATAAAGAGTTTGTTTGTGTGGCAGACAGAAGGTCATTGTGCACGACGGGTATGCGCGTGGGCAAAAGCCAGGCGAAGGGCGGTGATGATAGCATGGTGGAGTTTCCACGAAACGCGCTCGTGCTCAGTATCTGAGAAGAAGCTCGGACAGAGGCCACTCAGAAGTGTGTTTAATGCCTCTGTCTCTCACATGTTCACTACAAAGTCAGCTATGACTCCTTCGAGTAGCCCTCCTTTGGCCCTTTCACTCCACCAACGTCCTTTTATGCCCCCACCACACTCTGTCACTTTGTGCTGTTGCCTTGAGAATGAATTTCAGTGTCCAGGGAGGGTTGGGAGTTGAGGAGGGCAGTTGGGGTCAAAGGTGAGAGGTCAAACAGCTGGTAAACCTCTTAAAATCCTCTTTTTATATTTTTTTACACCATAAATTCCTTCACAGCGGGGCAGCTTCAGCCATCCGTCCCTGCCTGGTTTAACTCTGAGCATGTGCATGAGAAGGTTTTCGACACCTTATATATGTGTGTGTATGAGTCACAGCCGTGCTATGGTATGCATATAAAATGTCATATTTTTGCGAGGCTTCAGAACACAAAGACAAATTTATTCCGCGGTATTCAAAACAGCAACACCCCAGTCGAGATGGGGTGGGTAGGGGGTACCGGGTTTGTTTGTTTTTCCGCCTGCAGTACCCACGCTGATTTTAAGTGGTGGTAGAGTGGGTGGGGGGGCTTTTAAGTCCTGCAACTAATGCATAAACAAGACCCCTTTCTATCCGTCTCGCTGTCTTTTATTTCCTCTGTGTTTGTCATTTTACCACTTTACACACCCATGCTGCGTATTGTTGTGCTGTGTGGCACGCTGCACGGAGTGAGGGGGAGAGAGACAGAGACAGACAGACAGACAGAGGGAGAGGAGGGGAGAGATATCTCTACTCTCCTGCTATAACTTAAAAGGACACGCTTACAGAGCCAGAGAGCCACACACACATATGTACACAGGCACATGTAAACATGTAGAGAGCGGCAGTGGCTGGAGAGGAGGGAGAAAAGAGGGGAGACGGAAAGACAGACAGAGAGGCATTGTTTATATCCATAATCAGAATGTAAGAGAGAAAACATGAGTGAGAAGGGAGACCACACCCCTGCTCCTTTAAACACAATCACACACACACAGACACCAGGCGAAACCACATCCAGAGCGAGATGAGTCTGATCGACGGATGAGTCTGACATGCTGATGATGAAGCCGTGGGAGGGACGGGCTGGAGGCAGTGGGGGTCTGAGATGTGTGTGTGTGAGTGTATGTGTTTGTGTGTGTGTGGTGAGGGGGGTTACAGACTTAATGGAGACAGATGAATGTATCATATTGGCCCCAGACAAGGCTGTGGAGCCACCGCCAGTGACAGTGATCTGAAGAACAATGTATACTCAGAGAGGCTGAGAGAGAGGAGGGCTCACACTGCAGAGTCAGTGCTTCATGTAGCAGTTTAGGCATCGGGCACTTAGCTCAAGAGCACTTTGGCAGTGATGGCGGGTACAGTAATTCCTGCTGCCCTTGAATCAGCAGTTCGCGGCTCAAACAGACCTCCTGTCTCAGGATTAAACCAGAAACCTTTCAGTTTCAGTGATTTGCGCTACTCTAGCCGGAGACACCCGACAGAATCTTGGCCCATGACTTTGCGTGGGATGGAAGAAGCCACTTATGTCACACTATACATGTTTTCTATTGTAATCCAGTTATGGATTACCATTTTTTACAGTGTCACTCCAGGCTCAAGCATGGTTTCAATTTAATGTCAAGTCTCTAGACAGATTTACATGTCTGATAACGTTTCGTTTTGGTTTTAGCCACTGGTGTTGCCCATTATGTTGTTAGCTCTTTCCACAGAGTGCATCCTCATCGTGTGATTCTCCCTTAAGGAGCTATCAGGAGGTAAACACCAAACTTCGGAAGACGCCAAGCCACAGCCAGTTCCCAAGAGAAGACACAAAACTATTTCTCCCATTGTCTTGTCATTTATGAGCGCACCCAGTGGCCATTTTCCATGGTGTGTCTTTGCCAAGGAATCATCCTCACTGGCAAAGTGTTCTCCTTTATGGCCATTTTTATGTCGTGGGAAAGTGTGAAAATGTATTACTTTTATGATTAGTAACATTCCTCCTCCTGACTCCTGAATTAGACATTTTTCTCTGGGTCTATTCAGTCTTTCAAAACGTGCTTGTGATGAAATGCGATGTAGATAAATGCTTGTTTAACACACAAGTCCAATCAAGGTCAGGAACACATGTTGTTGTTGTGTAAGAGGTGGAATGAAAACAAACATTCTTTAGGGCCTCTGGTGTTCATGATGGAGGCTATGGCTATGTTCAGACTGCGGGCAAATCAGATTTCTTGCTCAAATCAGATCTTAAAGGCAGACTGTCTGCACTGCCAGTGATCAGATTTGAGTATCCAGACATCCAACCTATTTGCATAGATTGCTTTGGCAACAACGTTGGCATCAGTATCTATGTAGACGTGCTGGTGACATGGATTTCCAAGGCGGAAGTATAAGAGCAAAGGTCTTTCCCTCTTCCCTTTTTGTCTACACAGAAGCGCCCCTCCAAAACACCACCAGACAATTTATTGCTGCGTCTATTCACGGACGGTTGTTTCCCATGCTGTCTTCCAGAGCACTCTGCTAGTGGCAGCATGCATTCTGTACAACACTTCCAGCTCTCTAGATTTGACATCGTTGTTATGTCATGTAGCAAGTGATGCAAAAGACACTTTGAAATCCAATTTAAGTGGGCGGAGTATCCAGACTGAGATGCCTTTGTACAAATTTGATGGGAATCACATTTCAAAGCACCTCCAAATGTGGTTTGGATCACATTTGCAAAAATCACATTTCATGTGTTTTTGGGGCTGTCCAGACTTTCTAAAAATCAATCTGGATACAATTTGGATATGCCAACAAACAAACAAACAAAAACCCAATTTGGGCTGTCAATCTGAACAAGGCCAAAATGACAAGTTGCCTCTGAAGCCTCATCGACAACACAAAATCAAAACATCAGGGCGGCGGAGCTCAAAAACACAGTGGGGAAATGTTAAAGAGTCCCAGCGACAAAAACACCAGGGCAATTAATCGTGGGGAAAAAAAGAGTGACAGAGTGAACAAAAATTGAAAAGAAGCATAAAAAGATGACATCCATGCCAGGCTGCCATACCACCAAGCTGCTCATCTTTTTGGCGCCGGGCAGAGTGCTGGCTTTCATTCAACCAGGAGGCCCATTTTTTTCCAGAGCTTTTTATGTTTCTTTTTGTTTTGCTTATTCACCATAAGAGTTGTGTACAAGTCGTTCGCTTGCTCGCCTCGCATTTTTGGATCACCCTCACTCGCTGTTCTTTATTGGACTGAAAAAGACGGCTGGTTTTTCCAAAGCCTCCGGGCCTTGAAATGCATGCAGGCTGGAATCCAAAGCCCCTAATCACGGCTAAGGGAATAGGCTGACTGGAGAGTCACGATTCGTAGCGAGGGAGGAATGGAGAAGGAGAGGAGGGAAGGAGGGAGAAGAGGTGAAAATGAAGATAGGGAGAGTGGGAGAAAGGAGGAAGTGGCTATCATGAGAAACAATATGGTTTTAGGCAGTTGGCTAGACAGGGAGTGAGCCAAAAAGCCATTACTACCCATGACACTATAGCTCTTGATTATACGTAAATGGGACCTGATTGAAGGCCTTGTGTGATGGAATGTGAAATGGAGTGTGTGTATACTTCAGGTCGAGTGTTTGTTCTCTCTGAGCATGTCTAAACGAGCACATGTGTATGACTTTATGACAAGACTACAGAATTGTGAGTGTGTGTGGGGCAGTGTGTCAATGTATTTGTATGTACAGTACATGTGTGTATGATGTGTGAGTGAGTGTGTGTGCGCTTGTGGCCTGCCACTCCGGTACACCTCAAGCTGTTCAGCTGTCGTCAAGCTCGCTCAGCAAGAAGCAGGCTGCTCCATCTGGTCAACCCGCCCCTCCTCTGTCTTCTCTAGAGAGTCGATGTGTATGAGTGTGTGTCAGTGTGCATGAGCACGGCTTTTACTATCACGTGCACTTATGTGAATACCCACACATGCACAAATATGTGCAAGTTCTGTGTGTTATGCAATGTGCCTGGGTATATTCACCCCATCCACTTATCCCTTGTACACACACACACACACACACACACACACACACACACACACGCACACAGCCAGCAGCTTAACAGGTACTATAAAATTAATCAGTATTCTATTACCCTTTCATCCCTCATTTCAGCGCTGTGTTTGCTGGCATGATAACAGGAAAGCCTCTGAGGTAAATTAGAGACAATGACACAAAATGAGAGGCTTGAAAGTCAACAAGACAAAGCCCAAAACCCACCCAGGGCCCCCGGCAAACTATAGGTTTAACATCGTGGCTCATTCCAAGCTCAGTAAAGCATAATTTATGTGCAGCAGAATTGGGCGATAAAGATAAATGTCTCAATATTTCAAGATGTTTGAATATAAAAATAGATTTTTTTTTCTTTCTTAAATGGCTTTACAAAGGAATTTGTCCAATCAGACAAATAACACCACATTAACCTACTACTATTATTGAACATGTAAAGGTATACTTTGCAGGAATTGTTGTAAGCTGAAACCATTTCCCTCAGTGGACACAAAGACTTTATTTACTTTTATTTCAGAGATAAGAAGGAATAAATTGTGAAGACAATAAAGCCTCCACAAAGATAGCATTTTAAATCTTGTGTGTGATTTATCCTTTGGGGATTTATTTATCCTGCCTTCACATGAGCAGAGGAAATTTCCGCTTGTCGCTAAGCTAATTTATACAATGTAAAATGCCATAGACTTGTGCTTAAAACATTAGCATGTTGTATTTGTGGGGAAAATGTGCCCACCAAAGGACAAATTCTTTGTCTGTGAATGCTGCGAGTTTCAGTGAAGTTGATTTGTGTACTTGTGTTTGAAACTGTCGCTATTAAACCATGTTTAATGTGCGTTTTGGGTGAATAGAAACTTTACAGCACTTCACAGAAATTTCACTGCCAACTAGTGTTTTGGAGGTGTAACTGCAGTGACACAGACACACCACCGCACAAGTATAAATGCTCACAACGGTGTAGGCAACATGCACAGGCTACACCGTAGGGTCTGCATATTAATCGCGCTTAAGGCTGGCTCCAAAACCAATTCAACCTCAACAGACACTGATGTTAAAATGCTCAACTTAAAAGCAGAAATAAACATGTTTACAGCCTGGTACAACAAACCAATGGGTGAGGTCAAGGTAGCTATGTCCATTATTTTATACAGTATATCACTGTAACCTACGCTTTCGATTATCCAGCACTGTAAGTTCTTATATTAACGGGATGGAAATTTTCATGAAGACAGAAACATCAATTTCTCACCAAGGTAAACAGCCAAATGAGGCAGGTCCGTGTAAATCACCTGCCTGGACTTGCACAGATGTCCACACCAAATGTGTGACAGCACAGACTGTCTACACGAAAATCACGCAGACTGTGAGTGTGATCAAGGCGTATGAGAGAGAGAAAGGCGAAAACAAAAGCTTAGGAGAAAGACAAGCACAGGGAGACAAAAAAATTAAAACAGTGCAGATCATGTTTTCCTCTAAGATTATGATGATTATGATGATGACGTTTGTCATTGTTATTACACCATTATGTCATTCTCTAGAGGGTGCTAAAATGACAAAACATATAAAACTGGGTGATTTTGTTGCTTGTTTTATCCACCTAAAGCCAATTAAGAGCTTTAAAAGCACAGTGCATAACTTCATTAATGAAATGATGGCATCAGACAGGATCATTCGTGTTTCAGAGACACTAAACAGAAAAAGTTCAGAAAGTTATTTCACACAAATAAACAATGGTTAGAGTTTTGCAACAAAATGTCTCATTTGGTGAATGCTCCGTGCCCCAGAAATCAAATGTGGGCTGAACTGAGTGTATGGCGACTGTGTGTGTGTTTGTCACTAACAAGGTCCCATGAGGCCGACTCAGTCACCTGGGCATTGCAGCATAGCTCGTAGCCAGGTCGACTCATGAATGAACCCAGGGCCACAACAGCAATATCCAGCATTTTCCACCAGAGTGACAGTGTGTGTGTGTGTGTGTGTGTGTGTGTGTGTTTGTGTGTGTGCGCGCACGTGTGTGTGTGCGTGTGTGCGTGCGAGGGGCAGGCTACTTCAGAGCTGTAGTGCAGCTGGCTGCCATCTCCCTGCACCATGGAAATGTGAACCAGCTGCCCCCTCTTCCCTCATCAGCCTCAGCAGATAACACAGGGGCTATTGTGCCCCCCAACACACACACACACACACACACACACACGCACACACACACACAAACTTCAACTTTCTCTCGCTCCTCTTTTTCATTACCTTATTATCTTCTTTCCATCACTCACTGTCATTTGTTTTCACCGCTTTTCACCCTACCTCCACTCTTACTCTTTCTCCCAGTGTTTGGAGACGCCTGCAGTGCTGCCAGTCTCGGGCATTTAGTATTTCATTTTTTCCACTGTTTAGCCACATTTGCAAATTAATCCGTTTTGCCACTTCCACAAACTGACAGAGATTCAGCTCTATCCTCTTCTGGCTGTCTGGCACCTCTTTCCTAGTGAAAATCTTCTGATGCACAGGAAGTAATGCATTTCATGTCTCTGGTTTGTTTGTGTAGTCATCACACTGATAACCTGTCATCTTGGCTAAACAGATAAGCACAAGCCACCTACCTAAAACTTAACATCCACAAAAAAAAAAAGAAAAAAAGATCAAATAAATTTTAAAAAAATCAAAGAAATGTAACAGTACCATCCACACAGCATGAATTTGTTTCCTCTCACTTAAAAAAACAGCCATTTCTGGAAGAAAAATAGTTCTTTGGTCCCTTTAGGTCACCTTCAACTTGATATTTACTTGCTCAAAAGTTGAACCCAACAAATTATTGCATATGTGAATACTTGCTGCAGAGGTAAAGACAACATGAAGAAGGGAAGGAATCTATCGATTACCACTTTCTGCCCCAAAGAAAGCAAAATACACTCCACCTAATAACGTCTGCTAAAGAGTTGTAAGGTTTCTGTGCCTCTGTCCATTGCTGTAGTTTTAACGTGGCCTTCGACAAATATTTTGCTCAAAATTAAACTGAAAAAGTGTGTGACTACTTACTGCAGCTTTGGATGTAAACACCAGAGACTTGTTCCCACAAAGCAACTGGGAAGGCAACCACTCATGTGATATTTTAAATGAATTATATTTTATTCATGGTTTAATCAGGCTCTGGCGGTAATGTGCTTGATTTTCTCCACAAACATGTTGTTTTGTTTGATGCAGTAATGCAGCAAGTACACCTCGGGCTTTTTTGTTTCGTGTTTACACTCTTCTGTGTTTTTTTTCCCACCACCTATTTTTCTATAAATGTTGTCATTCAATCTCCCCCTCCTGCTCTGCATGCCCTCCCTTAATTCCTTTGACAATCACTTGTTTTCCTTAGTTTTTCCAACTTCCCCCTGCTGCTTTCCATCCCCGTCCTCCTCTCCCCTTCTTCTCATCTTAACATCACTCATCTGCCTGCTTTTTTTTCTTTCTTCTCGTTTGTTCTACTTCTTTCCCTCTGTCCACCCCCTGTCTGCCAGGCTTCCTTTGCTCTCTGCGAGCAGAGGAAGAGAAGAAAATAACAACATGGTGACTGGTCTTCACACAGCAATGCTAACCGCGTCGGGGTCAGAATAGACACACACACAGTTGAATCTTTTAGGCTCGGTTAAAAACACACACTTGTACCATCGAAATGTAGTTAAAGCAAAACACACACAGCAGGAGCAAACACACACACACACACAGAGCAGCAAACAACTGTGAAAGACAGATCAGTGCGAAAACCAAACAGCGATGCTTTCAATAAACACGTTTCAGTGACGGGGAGGCATCCTCCTCCCCATCATCATTAAAGGCAGGAAAGCCTGCTGTTTGGCCCCACGGAGTAACGAGGAGGCGGGTAGAGTGGTGGGCGAAGGGGTGGGGAGCTATCAAATGACACCCTGACATTTGAGCCCGAAACAAACGAATCGATCGTGATTAAATTATTCATCTGTCTGTTTACCGTGGAAATAGAAGGGTTTGGGGAAATGGGAGGGAGAGGGAGAAAAAGATGGGAGGCAGGAGCGAGTGGGAGTCTTACAACAGCTCTCATGTGAAGTTCCCATTCAAATCGTACAACAATAATCGGCTGTATTAAGTAGAGTTTGCAGCAGCTGTATCTTTTTTCAGGTATTTCTTATCTGCTATGGCTTCATAATAGTATTTCTATAATAATCCTACAAGTGTGTTTCAGTGGTATTCAATAATTAATTTGCAGCAGGCTCTTTCTAGTGTGCAGTTTGTATCTCCAAGGGTACATCCAAGAATATCCTTACAATTCTCCTATAGTGGTTTAAAATGTGTCTTTATATATTGATATTACAAATCACTAGGGCTGAGATGGTATATTTATCTCCTGATTCAATACTATGATGGGGTGCAGATTTATTATGTATTGTGATTTTTTATTGAAGTTTTGTTGACTTTTTAACAAAAGACAGTGCAAAAAAGTTGAATCATACACTTGTAGAGAAAGTATATGAGACATGTCTGTTTTTCTGACTTGTATTTCAGCAGCATCATATAATGCATAGAAAAGTAGTAAGCTAATATTTTTACGGTCTTATTTTTAATAATTTTATTCCAGTGAGGCACTTTGTGACCTGCTCTGTGACTGATACTATATTAAATAAACATTATTACTTATTTACGCGTACAATATGCTGAATAAAACCGACAGTTGAAGTAAACTGCTCAGTTTGCTGTCCCTGCTAATCAAGCTGCAGGTTTTCCCATACATTCATATATTAGTGTTGGCTGCGACAATATCAACACTGACCGTGACTTATTGATTTTTTTAAAATGTATTTAAATGGGTAAAGTCTTGTTCATTGAGCGCATTGACTCACTCAGCCCCTTTCCCCATTCTCGCTAACTCTATGTTACCTAGCTAGTTAGCTAGCCGTCCTGCAGTTGCCCTGTCTCTTCCTGCTGCTACGAGACTATCCGCAGGAGAAGAGGAAGCCGAAGCTGCGGCGACAGACACAGAAGCTGCTGTAGCATGCTTTGGGTCAGAAAGTTTGCTTATCGAGCGAGGAGTTTGCGCTGTGCTGGCTGAATTGGAGTTGCTAGTTGAGCAGCTGCAGCTCCGTGTCCTCAAAATGTCCATCATTGTCTGCTTTCTCGCATAGGCTTTGTCTTTCTTGAAATAAATATGATGTCACGTAAGGTTACCAAAATAAAAGTGGCAACGTCTCTCCATCTCTGCATTGGAATAATATTGATACTGACATAAAAAAGAATTATTAGAAAATCGTAAAGGGAAAAATCACAATACTTAAGTGAGTCGTTTTCCCTTCCCTCCAAACAACATATTATTCTAGGGTCAATGTTCTAGGGACATAGACAACCCTCAGGACATCACAAGTTTTATAGGAACATTAAAGCTACAACAAATTATTCTTTCAATGGAAAAAAAAGTGTATGAAATAATATAGGAAATAAACACAGCAAATAGAAAGTGTCCATCACACGGTCCAGCGCCCAACAGCATCTTCAAATTGCTTATTTTGTTTTGTTTGCAAGCTTCCCATTGGAGAAGCTGGAACGACATTGGGTTGGTTATTTTAATAAATAACTTAAATGATGAATCAGTTATCAAAATTGTTGTCCATTTAATTTGTTGATCAACTAATCGATTAACTGCTAATTTAAAGTTTTACAGCAACAGTTTACTGTAAACTATTGTTGTGGTTCTTTCTTGGAGTGTGTGTATGCTGAAGCACATCATTGGCATTTCAGAAAACTTCATGTCAATAAACGAGACTACAAACACACACATACACACACACATACACACAAAAAGGTACATCATGCCTTGTACCCTCACAGCCCCACCGTTTTTCCAGAAATTCAATATGGCTGCCGCCTCACTCCCTCCCTGCCTACTGCATTCCACAGATAGAATAGATGGCCCTGCTTAGGATGACATTTTAATGAGTGTGTGTGGGAGAGAGGCTCTGAGAGGGTGATGATAGAAGGGTGCACACACGCACTGGCGCATGGATGCACACAAAGACTAATACACACTGATACAAAGAGCTACTGTGCACAAGTGTCACTCACTCACACACGCACACACACACGTATATGGATGCACGCGGACAAACACACATAAATACAGAGTGCTATTATGCACATACACACATTAGCAGCGACACACACACAGAGTCATCAAAGCCTCCTATCAAGTAAAGCCAATCCTCGACACTGACGAAAGGGCTTTATCCTCAACGACACCGGTCTCCACCACATACATCATCATTTAATAATCACTGCAAACAACTTGCCAGTGCTTACAGGCTGTATCCAGTATCTTTACACTGACACACCAACAGTTGACTCGACGCTAAGCCAGAGCTGGAAAAAGAATGACTGCCATGTTTTGACACCTCAGTACATTGTCCCCGGAAAGATTTCCGCCCCTGCCAACAGGAAGTCGATGTGTATATAGAAGATTTAATAACAAGATGGTTATCTTGTTCTGATGCTTACATGGAAGTATCCCTTTTTTTCACTCCACAGGGAGGTCAGAGGTCGAGGTCGGCTTCAGAGCAGTCCCACTGGAGATTATAGGGATTCAATTCTTAGTTGCTAAAATCACTTTGGCAGAGAGGAAGTTAGACAACGGCTTTCCCCGGTTCCCAGGTTCAACAACTTTGAACTCAGATAAATCTATTTGAGGGACAGTTTCTCAACAAGATAGACCACCAAAATAGAGGTTTTGGGCACATGGAAAAACAGGATACCTCTTTAATTTTTTTTTTAATATATTCATGAGTGGCATTTGACCTGTATCATCATCTATCCCAAATTGTTTAGACAAAGATAAGCCTACTGAAACTCTCTCAACCATTCTGGTTTTTGTTCACGTCATTTAATTATAAGAAAAAAAAACCAAACAAAGTTATAAAATTTTAAAGTGTAAAAGTACAAAAACAAATTTATTTTGTATTTATTCATTTCTTATTGTATTATTTCCACTGTCAATTTTAATGTCTTTATTCATTCAAATTTAATTTAATTGCTTTGACAGTTTTGTGGTGGATTGAAACTGGTGCTGTACCTCCTCTTGTACAGACCTCTATTATCCTGTTTTTATTATTTTTGTTCGATAAGGCTGACTGTCTCATTTGAACCTCATCTAGAGCCGTCATGTACCACCCCAAAGAAAACCAATAAAAATTTGAATTATCTAAAAAAAAAATAAAGTGTAAAAGTATCCAACTTTCACCTCTCCTGAAAGCAGCGACACGTTTTGTTTTTTTGCCTTTACGCTTCTTTGCTGTAACCATGTCTGCTACCTTACAGGAAACACCTGTCGCTAGGCAACTGTTTGTTTGCCTGTCTACTTTCTGCTTATTGAAATATATTAGTTCCTCCTGTATTGTTCCTACTTGGTGTATGTCTACAAACTTTATGATACTAATATCATCGCAAGATACAGAAAGAAATGTACAGTGAACTTGCCTGATTAGCTAACATTTTGTGGCAGGCCACATGCAGTAGCCTATGTGTTGAGAAACAAACCGCAGGCCACGATTGGGATTTGGGCCAGACTTTGGATAGGCCTGACTTTATGAAACCTCGTTCCACTGGGGGGTCTCAAACTGATGATTCCAATCTCAATTTTCCTTGTATCCATTATGTTTCCTATTTATCGCCGTTATTTCTTTTCTCACAAACTTTCCTTATTATAACTTTCATCCCTTGGTGCCTTTCGTTCGTCAGATACCACCACTTTTTAAATAATGTCCTCATCTATGTTTTAAATACCAAGCAAAAACATTATGTGGCATACTTTTTAGATTAATAGATTCACGGACAGATGCAAGGCAGAGAGATGTGTTGACACATCATTTCTTAAGAGTGTAACCACAGATAGTTAACCTCAGCAGCTGCAGATTATATTAACCTTTTAGAGGAAGCGTTTGCATATGAGAGAAGGAGAAGGGGGGGGAGAGCTAGCACTGCAGTATAGCCCATGGGTTGAATTAATGAGATTGTAGGTATCTGCATGGCTGCACATTTTAACTGGGCTTTGGGTGAGGACACAGTGTGAGAAAAAAAAATGGGGAAGAAATGGGGAGTGGGGAGGTCAGGGCAAGCAAAGGGGGCGAAACACACACACGCGCGCGCGCGCGCGCGCACACACACACACACACACACACACACACACACGTTACTGCTGAAAGCCTCTCGTCTTCAGCTCCCCATTTATAACCTTCAATTAACCTTCCTCCTGAATACAGAGGAGTGTGTGAGTAGTCCAGGTTGAATGGAGTGTGTGTGCATATGTGCTGGCATATTCTTGCTGACGTCTCTGCATGTGTGCGTGTGTGTGTGTGTGTGTGTGCCTGTACCCGCTCATTCGCTCTCATGCATCTGCTTTTACTCAGCCGAAAATCAATTTTACCGAACCCCCACTCCTCCCACCCCCCTCCGATCAGAACGCATCTGAGCCTCATTGAAATTCAAAACACTGAAAACAGACATTTCTTTATTAGTTTAGTGCTGCAGAGCTCTGGACATTCGGCAGAATAACTGGACACACGTGGAAATACACCCGCAACATGTCTGTTAAGAAGCATCTGATACGTCACGTTCTGTCATTTGTTTCTAGAGTTAAGTTTCAAGTCTGTATAACTATGAGCAGCACGGCTTTGCAACATGAGACGGGTTTCCTTCACATTACCCAATTCAGTATTCTAGACTTTTCCAGACCTTGATTTCGTGACTAGACTGAATGATTCCGGTTGCTGTTGAGTGTGATGTCTGCTGACAAGCAGCACATCTATCACTCTCTCTCATATATCTGAAGATTACGCTACACTACAGCTAAGATCACAGTGTGACTATCAACTAGTGACTGCGTCTGCATTTTGGCATCACTCTATAAAACTGCAGTTTGTTTGAATACCAACATTTTAGTCCTGCGACAAAGCGATTGATCATTTGAGTGACCCCATTCAAGGACGCACAGAAAACAGATAACTTAATTTGCGTTGATGTTGTGCTGATGTCCCTAATTTAAAAATCCGGCGGCGACATCCACTTATTAATGTTCGGTTCTAGTCCAGCACACTGATGCAATAACATGCAAAGCCGCATGAATATCACAATATTACTGAGAGTTTTAGCATTGCATGTTTTTCTCTTCAGCCGTTTTATTGGGTCAACAAAGCATTGGCGCTGATACTGGCATCGGCTTTCAAAAAATATATACAGATGGGATCTTGTGCTCTTACTGTCACTGCCAACTGCTTTTAACTGAGGATAAAAACCCACTAAGGATGACCAATGAATAAGACAGTGGCAGTAAAAAGTCAGTGTCAGACATTTTTGAAAAGCGTGTGGAGTAAGAGTGCTGATTTTAAAGTTTGTTTTTTTCTCCCGCTGCCTGTGTTATCTAAACCAGGTGAGGAAGGGCTTGGGCCTCATTTTGGACCCCCCTCCCCTATCAGCTTACAGACTGAATATTACATCCAGTCAGGCAGGATGAGGGAGGGAGAGGAAAGGTGTTAGATGAACAGTGAAAACTGCAAATGAGGATTTTTTTCCTTTTTTTAAAGAAGACTATATTCTGCCTGTTGCTGCACTCTTAGCTTCCTCATCACCCGAGGCTGTGCCTAAAAATAGCAAGTTCCAGCCTGTTAGTATACGCGTGCGTTTGTGTGTGTGTGTGTGTGTTCAAAGTGTATGTGTACTTGGCGCAGCTGCTCAGAAGGAGGGTTGAATCGGAGCTGATGAGGGCCATATAAACAGTGAACATCTGTGAGAGCCTATTCATACTGTAAAAATATAGTAGGCTGTAGAGAGCGAGTGTGTGTGTGTGTGTGTGTGTCCGAAATTCGGCGAACCACACCCCACTCTCCAAGTCTCTCCCTCTCTGTCAGACCAAACCTCATTTGCCCATCCCCCCCATTCTGCATTCCACTAGACTTGAGGGGCCCTCAATGACTTCCTGACTGCCTCTCGCTCTGTCTATCCCCATCTCCTTCTCTCTCACACACACAATGTATCGCACACACACTCATACCAAGCTAATGTATGCAAATTAGTGTATTTATAGAAAGGTACAGTAGGCGACATGATAGTTTAAGAATGCACATGGACTCATTAGACCATGCATGTACAGTGTGTATTCATGCGTGTTCTCGTAAGCATGTCTTATGTATGTTAATACACTTGGCGACATCACATTACAAGCGCGCTGACATTCAGAAGTATGAGAGTCCGTCCTGTCAAATGTAGAGGGAACAGCAGACAGCTCGTACATGTACCTACTTGTACACGAGCGCTTGACTAACTTGTGGTCAACCATCCAGAGGCTGTTCACATCAAGTTACGGTGTACAACCCACGTTCTACACTAAATCTGGGTTAATATCCCCAGGTCAAGTCATCACACCAGACATAGGCTTGAGTGTGTGTTTGTGTACGCCTGTCAGAAAGTGGGTTTAGATCAGTCCGTCAAAATGTTGGTGGTCGTTATGAATGGGTCATATCACCCCATTGAACTTCATGTGGTTCATATGTAATACAATTTTGTGTAGTTCTATGGTTGCGCAGTATATTTTCAAACTCAATGCTGTTGGCAAAAATGAACCTGTGACAGCAGTCCGATAAGAATAGGTCAGATGCGTATAAAAGGGGTATTAGACACAGGCAGGAGGAATATCATTTGTCGTAATAGGCTGGGGATAATTGGCTATATGCATGTATGTGTCTGTGTTCGTGTGTCTGTGGGGGGGACCAGCCTCTCTGTTACATTGTTTGGAGGTTAATCCAGGCAGGAGGTCTTGAATAGCGGCCAGACTGGAAGCCAACAAGGCAGCAGAGAACACACACAAGCATACACGGTGGAGCAAGAGAAGAAAAATAGAGGATAGAGGAGTAGAGGAGTTTCTGGTGGGGTGCTTTTCCGTATAACCTGCTCAAATCACCTCTTATTTTGGTATTTAAATATTTCTGAAAATAATTCTGTGCTTTATAAATGCTGAATATGTTTTTTAATTGATATAAATAAGCCAATTAAACTGTTGAAAGTAAGTATTTTGTACTGATATTCTAAGTGTAGGTATTTATCCTCTGACAATTGGTCGATACATTCTAGACTGATGTAAATAAGAAGCTGAGTTGGGAGTAGACTGAAAGAGCGAGATGCTGAGAGAAGGAGGATCCCATTACAGATCTTTTGACATATTTGGAAATCTTTTCTGGCATGTTTGCCCAATAAGACAGATTGAATTCAACATAAAATTCACAGTGGAACAGAGAGGGAGAAATGAAAATTGACACAGAGACACCATGAAAGATCAACACAAGCACAGGCCCTGTACACAGCCATTTCATATCCACTAACATCCCCACTCTCCGCCTCGATCTCGCTCTCTGTGCGAATAAAAAATTCATGAGAAGCTGACAATTTGCACGAAAAGACTACAACCAATATTTGACCTCCACTGGCACCACTCAACAACCGCTTTACATCCAAGAGGTAAGGGAAGGACAGGTGCACTATGGAAATCAGTCAGAAGGACGTACGCAGAGGTAACCTTTCCCTCCAGCTCTGAAAAAACGGATTGGAATGAGTCTCTTTCAATCCTCCACAATCAAAAGAGAAGAGCAAAAACTGTCCTGTGGTCGTCATCCAAGCCTGTCTGCAATACTGGTTCTCAATTATACTTAAAGCTGCATGTGAAAATGTGGTGAATTTTCTGTTTGCCAAAAGTTATTGGAACACCAGAATTTCCCTCTGGTCCTGATGTCAAATTCCCTGAATTCTGTATTAACTTCCACAATAAGTCTGCGTCCTGCCATCACCTCAAAAAAAAACCTCCTTCCTTCCTTCCTGCTATTTAAACGTTTTCACTAGACTACAGAAAGGTACAAAGAAAGAATGAAGCAAGTTGTTAAGTGGATTCTTGTATATTCCCCATGGAAGAACAGAGAGACGGAAACAGTTTAAGAGGTATCAAATAAGAGGTGGGAAAAAAGGACTTGAGATGAGACATAGACGGTAATGACCACTGAGCCTCTGCTCTTTGATCAGTGTAAAACCGTCGGAGATGTTCTGGACTCTACCGCTGCTTGTTAATTAAAGAGATGGGAAGTTATCGGATCATTTAGGAATGATAAGACGGTGAGGTAGCAGCTGGTGAGCTGAGGGGGGAATGTTCAGATGCACAGCAAGTCTTTGACCTGCTGGTAAAGATGGAACGCAGCAGGTTGTGTGGTAGAGGACGCCTTTAAGAATTCTAGCCAGTGCATCTGTTTTGAAATATGCAATAAATTATTATTATTTAGGGCTGCCCCTTTAAAGTTGAAGTTTTCAACACCTCAATTGACTAAGAGTTCAAATCAGTCCTCTTTTTTTGTGTAGCCTACATCTGGGGCATTTGACTCCCAAGATTTAGCTTCAGAATGAGCACTCCTTGCTTTCTTGCTGCTGTCCAGTACAGGTAGCTACACATGCAGATGAGTCTGAGTGAGATGGAGGAAAGAGGTTCTGCCCAATTATCATCTGCCTTCTGCTTAGAAGTGGTGAGTTTACAGGTAACTTAGCTTGTTTACTATAAAACATGAGCATCGCTGTCACCCTGAATGTCCCGCCAAACCCTGTTCCAACTCTCAAACTCATGACATAATTCTAAACACACATTTAATTTGAATATGGTTCAGACTTCTAGTTGTTTTTGTTAGAGGGAGTTTTGTGTTGGTGTGCGTGTATAAAAGTGTGTTGTGTAGGCCCTAAGTGTGTATGAATAGCTGTAACCACAGGCACAGATAAACTAACTGGACGTCCCCATAAACATACTATCCATCTAAAATGTGTGTGGGTAGACAGTATGAACATTTGCAAGTATGTGTATGAACTATGTGCGCCTGTGTGTGTGTGCCATGCACAGTAGGACTCCAAACAGCTCGACTGCACTCGTCTCCAATTTCAGAGAGGAAGCCGTCTGCAGGATTCCTCCCACATGCTGCAGAGCTGCTATTGTGTTCTTTAACAAATCAACACAATAAATCACAGCTACGAGTGTTTCTTTTTTTTTTTTTTTTTTTAGTATGATCATCTCTTTGCCTCCTGAACTGAAAACACCGGCAGATTTGGCAGCTGCACCTTCAACATGAAGAGATCGACTGGTTGTCAGCCGGGCTTTCGGTGTCATTAAGGTGAACATTATTTTGGCTACTGTAATCGAATTGCATTCTTGTTGCTATTTTTCCACTTGAGCGCCGTCCATGAAAGAGAGAGGGAGTGATGGGGGAGGGCAGGGAACACGGAGAGAGGGAGAAAGAGCAAGTGAGCAGGCGAGCGAGCGAGCGCTCCGGCTGAGGAATGCAAAAGGGAAAATAAAGCTGAGGAGAAGAAAAACAAAGAGTAGAGCGGGAGAGACACAGAGGGAGAGAGAAAATCAATACCTTGCCTTGAAGAGAGGCCTACACCAAAGGTGCAATTATGCTAAATGTGTTTTGTTTACGCGGCAGCAGGCCACGGAAATTTCACAACCGGGGGGGCCGGAGCCAAATTAAAACATTATGACTCCAGGGTATAAAAACTCCAAACAGATTTATCCAGAATTCACCATCCTGCCACACATTTTTTGGCATTTTTATAGGAACACAAGATGACATTAAGGGCAACAAAGGCCTCTACATTAAAGCTGTTTTTCTCTCTCTGACTGTTTAAGCTGTTATTGTTCCAAAAATATAGCTTTATTTCTCCCTGGCAGTGCCTGCCTTGAGTCACGTGGGCAAATCCCTGCTGTTTTGCCTGAAACAATGCAGGCATATATGCTATTTTCATATAATAATGTGTAAGTTTGCATGCTAAATGTGACTGAATAAACGGCTCTGGTTTTAGATTAAGTGAAGTTCAGGATGGGAGAACTTTCAGGTTGATTTACTTGTAGCCAGCAAGCCTGACCTGACCACCACTATAGCTCACATGCCTGTGAGCGAGAGAATCATCCCCAAACTGCTCCAGTAGAGTGCTCAGCGCTCTGCTGTGAACTATTAATGTCCAGAGTTACCTTTTATTTTTGTTTACCATATTCCAATGTGACTGTTCTTTAGTGTCCTCATGTGAAGGCTATAAAAATACATTTTCTGTGTATCTAACAGGCAGCTCCCAGGAGGCAATGTGTGGAGCTGGATAAATGTGAAGTCAGAAAGTGCTTGAAAACAGTTTGTATCCTCTGCAAATCTTCCTAGCTAAATAAAAGAAATGGAGACAGAAGTCTTTCCCAATGTCGGAAAAATACCACAGCCCATTGGGACTGAGTATAGCAATAGCTGTCAGACTATATGTGGCTGTGAAGCAACTATATATGCAGAATGCCTTACATTGTGTAGGATTTCAATGTGCCCAAGTTTAAACACCCACAGCTCTGAATAGAAAGCCCTTCCTACATCTCGCTTCAGTCTGGTCACTGCTATTATCCAGTCTTTACTGACACTAGCTTACAGCCCACAAAAAAATCTGTGTGCTTCATAACCGACATCTGAAGACCATGTGACAGCGGTCGGAGCCTCAATGCGACAGCTGGGGTACCAAAACCAAATAAAAACATGGCCACATGAAGGGTTGTAGTGGAAAAGAGGACAATTCTTCTTGGATGCCATGCTACAATGCTGCGGAGCACCACAAGCCTTTTGAGATGTGGTGAAGTTGAAAGGGGCTAGGGTGTGAATATAGTAAGGTTAGCTTGAGAAAATGCCGCCACACCATAGCATAACAACATTCCTGTCACAAGCAACCCTGAAATTGTCAACAGCTGTTTGCACTGGGCGCCTTCAAAGGGGTTCCATCTTCTTCCGAAGACATCAACGGCAATGTCACGATGTTAATCCAATCAGCGGCCTTCTCTGAGGGACTGACTTGTTCGACAGTGTAAAGTCCCTGTTTGTCAGAACTGAGGCCTGCCGTGAAATCTGAGCTGACGTGTGAAGGACAAGATGACAGTGTCAGGTGACAGTCACTGCCGGTGTGCTGTTATGGATCGTCAATGCTGGGAGTGATTGGCTCGGTGACGATCTGCAAACTACATTACCCATCGTGCTTAACTTGCCGGGAACCACCACAGGCCAATTTGAGAAAGGAGAGGGGGGGGGGTGTTGAAGGAGCTCTGTGGCAGCACATCATGTCGAATGAAAGCTGGGCTGACATTTGCTGGCAGGAATGAAGAAACCAAAGTTAACATCAAGCGGCATCATCTGATTTCTTTGCGGAGTGCCAGGTGATAAGTCGGGTGCTGCTTAAAGATGAAAGCTGAGGGAAAGATAATTCACCTGGTGTCAGCAATACTACAACCTGACAAGACATCAACCCCGAAAATGATAAAACATGTCCTGACATCGCAAATGATACTGCACCATGTTGCCATGTTTACTCGATAGAGGAGCTCAAACAGAATCAAACGGGCCTGTAATAGTCCAAAGACAACCTCTGAATCAGGTGCAGGCGAGGAGAAATCAAATCTTGCCTCAACAGCATACAGCACTGCAGATCACCTGTCGCCTTTATCAGCTGATACTATTTCCATCTGTGGCCTTTCGCCCATTTTCACCCACTGCAGAGGTCATCCAAAGGCAGCAACTGCAATCGAGGCACAGTGCGCGGTAAGGGGGGCGCTGAGGTAAAAATGGCTGGATGTAATACATTAGGCCTGAAATGAGGGGGAAAGGCTTTGTCATTGAATAGGCTATAAGGGAAGATTACAGCTGTGGAGCTTTTCGCTCACATTGTTTCATCTCTCAACGGTGAGGGAGGGGAGGGGAAGGGATAACAAGGAAAAGGAAAGGGGAGCGTAGAGACAGGGGGTCGGTTTCCCTTGTGGGGTATCTGGCCATGTCCTTCCAAAGTCTTCACTACCTTACCCCATGATCTGCTGACATGCTAATCTAAGGTACACAATTGCCCACCGGCAAAGTGGAGCATCATTAAAATCTGATGAGGCTTGCATCAAACGATGAGGTCAAAACATTAAGGTCTGTCAAAATTGCAGTAGTTCATGTTTTGGGCAAACAGCTTACTATCAATGTAACAAAGCTTCCTTGTCAATTTCTGCTTTTCTTTCATACTCTCTAATTTGCTGTCTCTCTCTCTCTCTTCTTCCTCCCCTCTTGTTTTCATGCACTCTGTTTCTCCCTCTCCAGTCTTCTCCTTGACAGGGCTGGCAGCCTTGGTCTCAGAGGAATCCTTGCATCTACCCCTCCTCCTTCTCTGCCTCTTCCTCCTACTCCCTGCCTCCATTTCTCTCCTTCGTTCCTGGTAGGAAAAAGAGTCTGCTTGTAAAGCACACATCTCGTCAATCCTCTCCCTCCCTCCCTTCACCCCTCCCTCCTGTCTCTGCACCCAGTGTTGTGTGCCCACGCCGCCCGCGCCAACAGGTCAAGTGCATGCAATCGCCTCAGCTAACAACCTGCACCGACTCAGATCAAGCGAGATCATGGGCTCAGGGTAAAAATATCTCACACATTTGGCTGCTATTCAAAGCCAAAGTGCAAATTGGCTTCGTGGGGGGAGGGGGGGTTTACTTTGGCGTGCACTGGTTGCCGGTGGGCAAGGACTTGAACTTTTGAAAACATCTTAAGCGAATCGGATCCAATCTGCATTGTCAAAAGTGAACAAAAGAAGATTTTAAATTGTGTTGTATCTTGCGTGGTCGTTGAAGGGCAAAGTGTCCTCCTGTTTGTTATTCGAGAGTCAATTACAGCGTTGTTTGGCCAGCACATAAATTGAAGCCAAGAGGACTGGGGGCCAAAGTCACCTTCCAAATAAGACTTGTGTGGGGGTGTGCAGCTGGGTGCGCTTGGTGGTGGTAGATGAATATGAAAGAAAGTGATGGGGCTGTTGGGGAATCACACGAGAGACTGTGCAGGAGGGCTGATGGATAGCTTGCCCCGAATTGGTCCTCCACTCTCTGACCCCTTCAGATGAATGGGACACAAATCTCCATTGTTCACCACTCATATTTGGAAAGGGAAAGCACCTCACTACCCAGCCAAACACTCTCGCACACAAGGTTGCAGCTGTGAATTGTACACACAATTTCACATGCACAGACGGTTTCTGTTACAAATTACGTGACAATCACAAACTAATGCAGACACATGCAGACAGTCGAGTATGCATAATATGCGTGAGCATGCACACACACCCAACGCTGCTGCGGTTAGTGGAGAGGAGACCCTCATCTGTTTACAGGCTCGTGCGCCGGTGCTGGCTTCGGCTATTTAAGTGGAAAGTATCAAATAGAGGTTCCAATTACAATCATGGCAGAAAAAATAAAGGTGCTTGAACAGGCTAATAACCACTAAAACCACTCTGTGCAAACATGACTGAACTCAGTGCACACAAGCAAAAGCTCATTTTCCATGATATGCCAGACATTTTTTACCGTGCATGCCTTTAATCTTACTGACATCAAAGTCATTAGCACACAGCAAGTTGTAATTGGTGCATATTTGGTTTTTGCATACTTGGAATGTGAATTTGAAGCAGATATGGTGGCTTTGGTTACTTCTTTTTTTAAGCTGGGCTGCTGACTTCAACTAGTGAAGAGTCTTACTCACCAACCACATTCAAATCCCCCCTCTTTAACCGTAAACCACAGGGGTCAAACCTATCTAACCATGACTCCACACGTGGCTGACGCTCTCTGGATTCCATCTCGTTAACAAAAGCAAAGCCTCGGACCACCACCAAGCATCATCTGCAGGCCTCTTTATGTGGATATGCACAAGATCACACACATGGCCCCTGCAAGCTGTCAGAGGCACGAAATCACACTCACCCACATACACACAGAGGGAGTCATCTTAGGTTACAGATACCTTCTGACAAAGTCTCCCCAGACCCGTTTCATACGCTGTAAATTCTACACAAAGGAGAGGAGGGGGGGGGGAATCAGTACATTTTGTGTGAAATTCCCGCTTTGAAGTGAGTGACGCACTTGAAGTGAAGGAAAATAGCTGACTTCAAAGAACGGCCCAGGTTCCTCAAGGTTCCTCCTGGCTTCTTCTTTTTTTAAACATACTATGTTCAACTCCACTCTGCCTGAGAGGCTTAAGGTTGGCTGTCAGTGTGCAAGAAGCATTTTAGCAAAATTGTTACACTTGAAATTTCCTCCAAATAGGTTAAAGTCTCTGCTCATTGGATAGAGCAAAAAAAAAAACCCTTCCTATCTCTCTCCTCTGCACTCGCTACAACACTGCTATTATACATAATAGCTGTAGGGCCAAGCAGATATAGTACATGTTAGATTGTTAAATCAATGTAGCTCAGACCATGGGTGTGTTTAGAGCCTGGCTATAGCCACAGGTCTTGTTTTTCCTTTGGCAGGGCTTGACAGAACAGTTGCCAGGTTACAAATGGCAACCATTTTAAGACATTGGCAACCAGCTCTTGGCCTTTGGTTGCTATTAGTGGCAACCACTTTTTTAACAATAAAAATATGGACAGCAACAGCAAAATGTACACCATCAAATAAATATTTTTTTAATATTTGTGTCAATAGTGATAAGTCAGTCAGTTAATCATTACAGTAGGAACCGGAACCAGACAACACTCATAGGACGATGTGTTTACTCAAGTGCCCACAGGAATTTGTTTTAGAATGGAAATAGAACAATTTAATTTAAGTCACAATGGTGTGGGGTAAAAGTTTAACTAACTCGTCAACATCATAGACAAATGTGCAACTGATATCAGAACAAAAAATGAAAAGCAAAGCAAAAGCTAACAATAAACATAAACTACAAATAATTTCATTTGTTTACTGTAATAACACCTTAAACATTATTTTCCCACATTTTTATTATTCAGCTGATATATATGACTGCATATGTATGTATACATCTATATAAGTATGTAAAATATTAGGTGACCATAAATGACAAGTACATTTTCAGTATTGGCAACCAAAAGCTAATGCATGATTGCCAGCTTGGCAACCACTCTCAAAAGTTTGTGTTGAGCTCATGCAACCAACGAATCTTTTGTGGCAAAAATACCTTTTGCCTCAGTGCTGTCTAGTGATATCATTTCACATTTTAAAGGGCTGCAAAACACTCTTATGCTGCCCAAACAAATCTCACGGCAAATAAGAGGAAGCCTCAAAGTCACTCGTACATGAAAAAAACATAATTATGCCTACAGGCTATGTTAAACAGGCTTTCTCTGCACACAGGACAAAGTCTGAACATCAGGCTTTTTTCCAAAGCTCAAAGCACACAGTTTGTGAGGCTTTAAAAACAGACTACTCCAAAATCACATATCACCTTTTTATGTATGTTGAGTTTTGCCTCACTTTGAACTTCAATTTCACATCTACAATCAATTAAAATGTTCATTAAAAAATGCATCTAATCATTCTTAATGTGATCAGGGAAGTTTAGGTTAGATTAATTAAGGTAATTAGTGCCTCTTCCTGCTACTCTATGTAATCCGGTTTTAGCCAAAACACGGACTGTACTGCAGTGGTGTTGTATTGGACTATATTATATCGAATACACGGTTTACAATTGTGAATGCAGTCCAGTAGGCCTATAAAACAGCCATTAACTACGACCCACAAGTAGATTTTGGGGGGCAAGCAGGGGACACATTCCTCTTAAATTTAATACAGGTGTATTTGCATGGCAGATTTTGTTACTGAATTGCAACTGTATCTGTGTATCAAAGAATTGGTCAGGGAGCATGGGTTAAAAGAGGCAAGAGTGTGTTTGAAATAATTACAATAATGATTATAATAAGCTTTTGTAGGTTATAGATATAGACTTAAACTCATTCAAAGATTTAGGGCTTAGCCCCAGATCTCCACTGACCCTTAAACTGCCCCTGCCTCAGACTCTTGCTTTGCTTGCTTGCATTGATGATCTTGGAATTACATTTTTTCTTCTGACAATTTCAATGCAACTAACTCTGCATACGCGTGTCAGCTACATGCCTAAAATTTTAGGGTAAGAGTTAACATAAAAACATAACTACAACCAACATTATCAGCTCTTAACAAACTTTTTTTCCCCAACCAGCTTTACCAAGTTCAGACACTTGCCTTGAGAGCAAAGAGTGCAAAAGTCTTTTACTGAACCCCCACTTTGGATAAAAATGCCAATACCCTGGAAGAATAAAATATAACATACTGCCTTTCTCTGAACATAAATATGACATCCCAGCTCACGTCCCATCTCCTTCATTCCATTTTAATATTCAGACCCCATATGACACAAACAGAGGCAAAGGCCACCATCCATCATGTACAAAGCTGCCTTCTTTCTTTCTTTGAGTGTCTGGCTGCACTGAGGCCAGGCTGTCCTTCGTTACACATGCCATTCCCAAGCAATACTCCCAAAGGCGTCAGCCAAACAAGACCCCTCTGTGATTTACAATGGAGGGGCCCACTTCATTATTAACTCACAGGCTCACAGCCTGGGGGCCAGACCATTACCTCCACATGGGGGTAGATGCCACAGGCAGTGCTGGGTCTCTCTGTGTTGTAAAACAACACGTTGTAAAAATGATAGATAAGGTATGTAAGTGCAGGCTCCGGGCAAACTCAGAGTCCTTGGTGTTCCAAAAACAGTGCTAAATGTTAGCGTTGTGGTTGACCAAGGCCTCAATCACTGTATAAAGTAAAACTGATCATGTGGTGGGGTTATTTGCCAGAACTGCACACATATGCAATATAAAATCTGTCATTTGGTGGACACTTAGCCAAAGCATTTTATACTACCATGATTGCATCAATTTTTTGAATGAGACCCTGGGAGTGTGGGCTACAGTCTATTGGGTATTCTACAGAATAAAACAAATCCCTTAACCCACAACTTTGGAACCATCGGCACCATCGATTCACACAAGTCCAGACTAACGTATACTGCAATACTCATACTACCGACACGGTAATCAGCACATCAGCACACCCACTGCTGTGCAAACGAGGTAACTAAAAGTGAGTTAGATGGGCAGATAAATGATCTCGTTGGCTGAACAGTGGTTATAGCCTGGCCAGTTAGGCATATCTCCTCTGGCATCGAATCCTCTCCGAACCCTGGCACAGGGCTCACCCGCGGCAGTTGGCAAGTGGGGAGACGGCCATCTTAGTGATTGCAGAATTGGGAGCACCCCTGTGTGTCTAAAAGACAGTTTGGCTGTAGTTTAAAAAGCCACTAAACCCCAATCTGCTCCTTCCTATTTTTGCCCTTATGGCATATCCCTGGAGGGCACTGGTTCAAATTCATTAGTGCTCCTTTATCTCCATGAAAATGGGAGACCCTCTGCTTTCCATCTACCTCCTGTTTCTAAGCTGCAGTCTCCATTTCCCGTCTGTCTGCTCTTCTCCTCCTCTCTCTCTCTCACTTCTTCCAAATCTCTCACTGTCCTTCCTGCTTTCATTGTTTCTGTTTCTCCCTTGTTTTCCACCACACTAACCCAAGGGCAAATATGGCAAGGCTGTGAACAGGAACCCCTATTTCCATGCCAGACCTGCTTTTGTCTCTCCTTCTGTCCCCGTGTTTTTAGCCTTACCTCCACCCTGTTGAGACTACAGATTAGGGGCTGTGAAATACAAATGTCATCTGGCCGCCTTTTCAGGAGGGGGGGTAATCTTCAGACACTCCCACCAATCCCCTGGGCTAAAAGCAAGCCCCTTTTATGCTTGCTCAAGACGGGAGTATTGCGGCATTATTCCACCTCGCCGTTCTTTATAGAAGGCACAGCAGAGTTGTCTCACCTTTAAACCAGTAACTTTAAACTAGTAACAGTGCCAAATAAATGTCTGTGTAAAGGGCCAGACACACCGAACTGATGTCAGAGAACAAGCAGGCATGAGAGCCCCCTGCTGCATTGTCTCTTGTCACCATGTCTCAGCCTAAAAAGTTGCACATGAACACTCCAAACCGACAGCCAACAAGCACCTATGTGAAGCACCTGCTTGAGAAGGCATACCCCTCCAAACCAGCAGATGGCAGTTGTCTGTAATAGGCATTCAAAAAGGGAAATCGTAGGACCATCTTGATGCTAGGTAGCCAGTTTGCATATTAACAACACAATCCAATGTTGAAAGAACAAAGCTTATTTAGCATGCACCACTGAACAACAACACAAACCACCAGGAAACATCTCTGCTGAAGAACTCAATGGCCAAAGAAAAACAATTTTACCTTATATAATAAGTTTGTTTCGACCTCACTCCGTCTCGACTTTAGCTCTGTGTTAACATTCATCACGTCCATTTCTCCCTTCATGCACTGAGCTGAACTGCCAATCAGAGTGATGTCATTCACTGACAGGCTCCACAGTGCCGACGCCAATTCAACATGTTGAATCGGTGGAAAAAAGGCCAACGAGTGCCAATGATAACCAATAGTGACGGACACACCACACAGACAAGGCAGCAGCCAACTTTGACCGATGGCTGACCGTCGCCTTGGAGTGTCAGGGCCTTAGTAAATTACTGTTATTGCAATGCAATGCCATTGTTACTGTTTAGAAAGAACTGCTGATGTGTTTGTTATATGTCACACTCGGACATGATGCTGTTGTGTTACGACATGCCTGTTACGGCTCTTGCTTACAAGACATCGGCATACTATTTAAAATCACACACTGGGGCAGCATTATGCTGCTGGTGTTTGGTTCTGTGCAAAAAGGCAAAGTCGGCTTAATGAAGGGGCTTTGTGGCGGCCATATTGCGTGTTCTCTGTGTAAAAAGAGCTACTGAGTCACAGCAGCGGACAGGGAGCACCCTTGCCTAGCTTCAAGTCATTAGCTTTGTACTCACATTTAAGCTTTGTAGCTGACACTTTTACTTAGATTAACTTATAATGAGCATGCAAATACTGCAGATGGTGCTTTTTGCTCAAGGACACTCACTGGGCATCACTTGGCATCACTGGGATCAAAGATTCAAATATGTTCTTGTAACTCTTACCACCAGATGCCCTGTGTTTCTGAGAAACTGTATCTTAGGATGACGAGTTCCGATTGAATTATTTATTGCATTTTGCAACTGTGCCTGGTTTTGTCAAGTAAGATTCTCTTTCTGCTTCCTTAAGCTGTCTTCATCGAGGTATATATGATGTCTCCCTATCTCTGAAGTGCATTTCTCTTCTAGTTCCCACTTGGTGGCATCAGGCTGCAAGCCTAATCAGAGCAGTGCTGGCTCCTGCTTCCCTCTGTGTCAACACTATCTCCCCGTATCAGTAGCAAATAGACAGACTCTGATAACAGCCTTATTTATTTCCCTTTAAAAAATCCATCTACTTTACTCCTACTCTGCTTGCCCAATTCCCTCTTTCACGAGCTAAACTAACAGGTGACTGCTTACATTTTACACTTCATACTGGAGGGATTTTAAGAACACTAAGAATGGTAGTGGTTCAGCATTCAGGACACTCCTGTAAAACTCATGGCTATAGAACAAATCACAATGTTTTTTTTACAGTAACTTCCAGATAAAGAACCCAAATGAAATGAGACTGAGCAAACGTTGCCTTAATTGGTTTATTTTTTAGCCACCTAAAAAAAAAAACCAACAACATCAGTTTGAGAGCACGTCAGTTTTAGAATATTTGAATGCCCTTTTGAATAGGAAACTGAAGTCACCAAACTCCATTGACAAAAATAGTTGCTGGTCTACCCCTGCCTAAAGTGTCTCATGTTAAATTGTGATACATTTTTTAAGGTGGGGCTTTTTGGTGGCTGAAATACATTTTGCTGTGGCACCTGTCCACAGCAGTGCATTGCTCAGCTAACATGCGGGTAGGTGTGGTTTATTAAAGACACTGGCAAAGCAACACGCTACATGAAGTAAGCACAGCAGAAGCACCAGGCAGCTTGACTAAATATCTTTAAACATTACAAAAGCTGAAAATGACATCAAGTATGAACATGTTTGCTAATTTCACATATCAAAACAATTCAAATCAATTACCAGTTGTCTACCCTGAAACGATTGTTGTTGTTAGTGCGACATCAGGGTGATTCAGTCTACTGATGAACAAAACGTGTTTTTCCGGGGATAACTAGGACTGTATGGTTACAAGACAATACCTCAAAGGCGAGATGCCCACTCAGTGTTGTTAAATTTGAGTCCTGTCGTAGTATTGGCCAGAATGACAAATAAGCTTGTTCCACCACTGATATAACATCATTATTAGACGACTGTCGAAATGTCAAACAAAGTACCGATTGGGACGTCCCATGGGAGTCGCAGTAACATGGATTGCCGATTTCACTGTGTGACAGTGACCCTGTCACAGCAGGGGGTTGATGATTCTCCATAATGACCATGTTGACATGCTGTTTCTGAAAACCTAGCTGAGACGTGAAATCAGCTTTCATATTGTCTGGTGACCACCTGGCCAAACATCTCTACAGCCAAATCAACTGACAGCACTGCAAAAAGTCAACAACTAAATCAAAGACTTGAAAGTGGTCTATTTCTTGTATCTACACATTGAAAATGAACACTCCTGTGATACATAATCAGCTACTCTGCTTTCCTCTGTCACAAACCACAAAAAATATAAAGCGGTTTAGCATCCAAGACAATTCTCCCTCCAGTACATAAACCACATGGGACAAAAATGAAATCTCCAAAACCATTATTCTGCCATGGATTTGATCCATGAACAAAAGGGTGACGGCAGCAAGGGGGAAGCCCCCCACCCTCTGCTACTACTAATCTCCCAAACCGTGGCTGGTATCTCTGATTACTATGTTGTCATTCTTCCCCCAGCCTCCATCACTTTTTAATCAGGATTATCTTCTCTGACACTGAGACTCAAGAGTTAATTAGGGGTCCAGCCACTGCAGGTGCTGGAGTCCTATTGGAACTGCTCTGATTTTTTTTTCTTCCTTTGCTCTAAATTATTTTCATTTCAGAGTCTGCAAAACCCAGAGCACCCAAACAGGACAGACTGCAACAACAACCATATCCACAAATCTCATGGTAGCACCTTGCCAACTAATTTGACATGTTGGTCAATACAAAAAACACACTCTAGATTAAAAAACAAAACTACTCGTGTGTGCTGATTGGTGTCTTAGTTAAGTGCTGCAGTGTCAATGTAATAATTTGTTGTGTGCAGAGCATTCCCTTATATACACAAAACCACCTTCGTAAAGCAGCGTTTTTTTACATTTATGTGTCTACCCTCCCCCCCCAAAAAAAGTCAGGGAAACAACTAAATCTTCAGCCTCTCCAAATAGAAAAGAAAACGCCAGGTTGCCCACACTATATTTCCTGTCAGCTGGAATACAGTGGAGAGTGCCTGTCTCCATTTACATACAAATGTCACCTTCTATCTTCCCAGGGGCTGGGGAAGGTTTTACTCTCTCCACCGTGATGCGCTTGACAAACCTTTCTTACCCGTCTGGCAGACAAGCTTGTGATGCACAGTGAGAAGAAACTCAATGCATTTTGCCCCTGGTGCCTTCTCTCTGTCTTCTTTCTCGCGTCACTGGTATGCTGTAATTTGTGTATCCAGACTGAAGTACATAGGCTTTGTTTCCATTTCACTGAAAGATGAGGCCCCGTGCTGTTTGAAAAGCGCCCAGCCTGCCGGAGTTGTAATTACTGAGGAGGCCTCATGATTGGGCTTTTCGATGGAGGGGTTTTGTTGTGGTGGAGGGAATTATTAATTCAAAATAAATGATTGCAGCGAGCCGGTCTGAAAACGGAGAGGGTAAAATGAGAGCAACACCTCAAAAACGGTGTGACAACGAGCTTTGTGTAGTAAGGGAGATGATGGCATCATCTGCATACAAAGCAACCATCACCAGCTCAGAACGCCCAACCTGGCAGTGCTGCTTATATTCCCAGTGATGCACAGGCAGCCATTTTCTGTGGTTAAGTGGCCCACATAGAGAATCCGCGCCATCTCTCATAAACCAGGACGCGTATCCCCTGATGCATAGGGATGAACAATCAGCCTGACAGGCAGGTAGTTACTCCTTCTTAACCCCGGCTAGTGCTGAGTGATGCAACAGAACAGCAGGCCCCCTCCCTTTCCTCCTCCCCTACTGCCTCTCTCTCCCTCAGTCTCCTCTCTGTACCCTTCCTGGTTCTCTCCTCATCTCTCTTTTTCTCCCTCGCCTCTTATTTCGTTCACACTCCCTCCCTTTATTATTCTCTTCCCTCTCTTTATTCCCCTCCTTTTTCTAGTCCTATTCACTGGCTCCCTCTCTATCTCTCTCCCTCCCAGAGACCCATGTTTCCTTGCTTACATTACACACAATTACTTCCATCCATCAATTATCTGCCTACTCCTCTTTAGCTACCCTACTTCCTTTCTCTACTCTGTGACAACAACCCCCACTATCCTGCATACACATGTTTCTTTGCGACCCCCATCCCTCACCTCCCACCCCTTGGGGCAGCTGAGTGTACCTCCCCACACGCTTGTCCTCCTTCCCCTTTTACTCTTTTCTCTTCCCCCGAAGCTCATCCCTACTTTACACCCCCCCTCTTCCATACCAGATGTCCTAAAGTTTGGGTGTGGGTGTGTATGTGTGGAGGAGGCAGGAACAAAAGGACAGGGTGGTGGATAGGGGGGCACACGAATGGGTGGGTGCGGGGGATCCGCTGAATGGGCCAAGCCATCTTGCCCTTGGCTTTCTGTGCACACAATAAGCACCATCAGATTAACAGCCTTTAGAACATGCATACACAAAAGCACTCACCTCTCTAATAACCATTTCACACCAAAACAGCAGCTTGGGAAAAGCTCATGTTTGGTGTGAAGTAGTCAAAGCTGGCTACTGAACTAGAGTCTTATCATAACCAGAACGTTATGAGGGTCAGTCACTGCTCTGCTAATTTATGAAAATATTACTGTGTGCTTATACTGTCAATAGTTGGCTCCACTTGCTGCCTTTATTAAACTTAAATTAAGATTTTGTCCACATAGGACAAAAATCTGGCACATGATTCTCGAGCCAAATCCACATAAACTTTTAATATAGTAACTGAAAATATAGAAACTGTAAATAAAGGGGTATTTGGCAGATACAGAAAAGCTGCCAAGCTGCTCTTAAATACAGCACTGCAAGCAAACAGTATCCTAAGTTCCACTTGTTTACTGTATGGCGTCTCCAGTTGGAGGATCTTGTAAGTTATGGTGGGAAAAAAGACAACGGAAGAAAGCAACAGAATCAGAAATAATCGAGTTCTTGACATTGTGGACCAATAATAGCCGACAGTGTAAAAGGGGGCGTTTTTCTTTAGCCATCAAACTGTCCAAATAACTAAGACACAATCACATGTTAATTATAGCTGTTCTTATAAATACTGCGCAGTGAGTGAGCATCAGAACATGTGTGACCTGTCGGCTATCGTGCACTTTATCTTGGCAAAGTGTTCAAAAGTGCATCACTTCACAAGGCTCTAACCGGCTCAAATTATAGTGTATGCACAAGCAGAAATGTTTCTGGAAGCTATTCCACTATAACGCATCCTGCTTCACAAATTCACACTTCATAAAAATGGCTCAACAGGCTGATATGCAGCATCTAATGGCCTGCAAGAGCAGCATTTAAATGAGCTAAATGCAACCTGTTTGAACCCTTTGGGCGGAAAAAATGGGGGTCCTTAGTACCCCCCACCCACGTGTCTAAAACCTCAGAGGGGTCAAACTACCAGGGCACAGGGCAGCCCTTCCTGCCAGACCTAGTTTGCAAAGAAGGAGGAGGAGGCAGACACCCCAAGGGGAACCTCTGTGCATCAATCTGGGGGAGGCCAGCTGGTAATCACACTTAACATAGGAACAGCCCAACGGCAAGCATCAGGAGACGACCAGAGGAGATGCAGACAGAGAGACGGGATCAGACACATCCATTTGATGCCTGTCCCAGACCGGGTGTTAATTACTTCTCACCATGAAACACCAGTTCACATTAACTCCATAACCATAAAGAAGATGGGCTCAGGGCCAGAGGGAAAGGAGCGTGAATGGGTGTTTGTGTGAGTACAGCAGTGCTTGGGATAGTTTCCTCTCAGGCTTTAACAAACTATGCGCCATGTTTGTTCAAGTGTGTTGTATCTTGAGGGGAGCAGACTGGAGTGAATGAGGGAGTAGCAGGCATCAACAGAAGGTCTGCTTCCTCTTGTCGTCAAAAGCAGATTACTGTCACATCATCAGAAGGAGCTGGAGCGAATCATTTTTGTGAAACCTGGAGGTACCGAGGGAACGGACAGGAGGCTGGGGAGGTGACAGTGTGTCGATGTATTCCCCAAGGCTTTACCAGATAGTCTGGTAGGGATTAGTGCGTCTATGTGTATGAAGGGCTACCTTCACTTCAGCACACAATAACTTGACAACCACAAATACTCTGATTAAAAGTCCTTTTACGCCTGGCACATTTGAGCTGGTAAAGGTGTGTGTGTGTGGGTGTGTGTTAAGCCAGGTGACAGAAGCATTTTACATGTGACAAGTTTAAAGTTGCGTACACAGAGGGCACAAGGAAAAAGGGATGGAAGAACATATAGGAAAGTAGAGAAAAAGTGTGGTGTAGGAGGAACATGAACTGAGTGAGGGACATACAGGAATGAAAAGATGAACAGGAGAATGAAAAGAATGAAAGAATGAACAGGAGAAAAAAACAAGGGTGAACACGCATCAGAGGAGCCTGACAGTCAGCCAAGATGCAAGGTGGACTTAAATTCAGCCAGCGACAGATCAATCCTGAGTTCACAGGCCTTATCATAGCCTCATCTTATCTGCCCCCTGCCTCTCAACGTAGGTCCCCTCTGCCCAAAACCATTGCTGGCTTGTTTTGGGGCTCTGACCTTTCGAGTTGGGAGAGAGTTGGTGTGTAAATATGACTTTCGGGTACTGCCGGGAGGGTCATGGCCATTTCTCACCTCCAACGAGGTCTGCTGAGGACAGAGCTACCAATTTTAGACCCAAGGCAACCAGCGAGGGGTGTCTGACTGAGTGGTAAGTAATTCCTCTGCCAACCACCCGGCTCATGTTTCTACCCCTATGGCCAGGGTGAAAATGTAGGTCTATGGACTGAAAATGACACACCAGCCTGCGGAAGTTTAACCTTGATGATATTTTAAATTGTCGTGACTGCAATGTTCTGGTTTTTCTCTTTCACTGCTCGGCTATTTCTGTCTTGACAAATAATGCTACCCCAGGTGTAAAAGTTCTGACATTTTTATCCAAAGTGCCTTTCAGTGCTGAGGGTGCATATTCAACATGGGAGGCTCCAGTGACTTTAAGGGATCCTCTAATGCATATGACAGTTAGTGCAATGCATTCCCCCTTGAATCAGACAACAAAAACTCTAGCTTCTCTCCTCAGCTATTATTTACTTTCTTTGTCTAATTGACAGTAATCAGGCGCAGCAGCAGATGATTTGTTTTCTTGAAGCAGAAAGAGTACTGAGTTTCAGACACAAAATGATGTTACCTCTCATGATAAAGATGATATTATATTATGATATTATCATACATGTAGACTGCCTGATACTAATATATACTTTCAACATATTGTACCACAGTAGCCAGAACTATAACGACAGTATTATTACTTTCATGAATGTTGTTGTAAGCTACTGTCATTACCGAGGATGTCATACAGATTACTGTATTGTGTCATACAGATTACTGTTAATTTGTTATGCTGATCTGTTCTGTACGACATCTACTGCACGTCTGTCCGTCCTGGAAGAGGGATCCCTCCTCAGTTGCTCTTCCTGAGGTTTCTACCATTTTTTTCCCCCGGTAAAGGGGTTTTTTTGGGGAGTTTTTCCTTATCCGCTGTGAGGGTCTAAAGGACAGAGGGATGTCGTATGCTGTAAAGCCCTGTGAGGCAAATTGTATTTGTGATATTGGGCTTTATAAATAAAATTGAAATTGAAATTGAATTGAATAAAGAAACTCCACTGCTAAAATAAGCTTCAGTTCAATTCCCAAAAGGTCAGTCCTGTTCTTGGAAATGTACCAACTCAACAACAGTGCACAGTTCACGACTATAATGCACAGTAACGTTAATTCCATGTAACAGTGTAAGAGAAGTGCACATCAGCTGCCTAATGTTTGAAGTAAATGCAAATAAAATCATCAAAGATCACGGATAAGTGAGGCCACAAACAGGTCCCATTGTTTTGTTAAAACAAATTAGCTCCAGTATTCTAGCTGACAACGGGCCAACTTCTCCTGTGATGTAAAAGTATACGAGTACAGTCGACAATATTACACAGTACCATCATAAAGACATGGTCAGCGAAGCCTCATATCTAATGCATAACTGCTGTATCCAGAGATGCAATATTTACTTCTTACAGTAGGTTTTTATACATGTGCAACAATGTTGTAGTTTGCACATTGGCTTTTACACTAGAAAGTTGTTACATGTTACTTTCATTGGGTGTTTCCCCGGCCTGGTTATGCTGCAATAAAAGAAATGTGCATGACAAGGGATGGCTAATCCACAAATCATGAGAGGAGAAGGAGGGGACACTTTACAAGACACACTGCCGCCTGTTTTCACAGCCAGACTAATTGCACCTTGTGTCGCTGGAAGAGCACTGATTTAGCACTCGGAGCATATTAAAATGAATAAACACAATTAGCTGTGAGTGCAACAGCGCCTCTGCACAGCGCACATTTCTCTCTGCGACGACAGTCACTTCAGAGCAGCTGTTATTAACTGTGTTGTTACGTCAAGTGCGATGTGACTAATTGCAAAGCACTTGATGCAACCAAAATGCTCCTAATTTGAATGTGAATGAAATGAACAGGGCAGTGGGTGGTAAGAAAATTGGGTGACTGTGCAACGGTAGGCCTGAAAGCCTGAAACAAAGGCGTATATGTACAGTAAATGTGTACTGTTTGCTGACTTTATGACTATTAAAAATTTTAAAACCTTTGGTGAGACCATGCCGTGAATTCAAGGAGAGAAATAAAGGCACAGCAATTGAAGAGGTAAAAGTTAATACGAGTTCATCATTCAGTGTTACATCATCCAATAAATCTATGTTTTCGAGGCTGTGTGTGACTTTTGCAGATGGCAGAGATCTAATTTTGACACTTGAAAATGCTTTACTGGTTGCAAGTTTCAGTTTCAGAGCAGCATCTGGAAAATCTCTAATGATAAAAGGCTCTTAAAGTATCAAGAGCTCTGCTTGCTTCGCCTCTATAAAAACCCAATAGCTTAAGTTGGTTGTATGTCAAACTGTCAAAACTGCACTTGATGTTAAGAACCCCAAAGAACAAGAACTACAAAAAAACAGTCGGAAAGATGTCAACTTCTGAACTATCCTCAAGTAAAATGCACGACTTTGAATAGCTTCCAGTCAGTCTGTGAGGCCTGTAGCTATCTAGAATCTCCCTCTCTTCTCCCCTTTGATCCCGGTAAGAAATGAGAGAGTGAATACACCCTACTGTCGAGGTAGGGGAAATAAAAGAAAACAGCTCAGAAAGTAATAATTGCAAAGGAAATGAATTTCAAAACCCCGAGGAGGACACTTCTTCAAGACCTCCATACTTGGGGGAAAAAAAGCATCATATCCGGGGCACAATTCAATTAGCTTTTCTTCCAAGTGTAAGGAAAGAAGCTCCGGGGAGAAATCAAAAGTTTTGTCCAATAAAAGAAGTTTTTCAAGGATGTAATGTTCTTGCTGCCCCCTCCCCCTGACACTATTCATTACCACTGCTTACAAGCTTGCCACTCACAAATGCATCGATCTGCGATTTCTACGGACAAAAAGAATAAATAAATAAATAAATAGAGAAGTAAAATTAAATAAAGCAGCACCTTGCTGATGCAGCTGTGACAGACACGCCGGTCACGCTCAGCCGACTGTGCCTGGCAGCTTATCCTTGGCATTTTCATTGCCTTTTGTCTTTCTTGCCCGGTTATTTGACAGTGATCAGGGGTGATAAATTGTTCAATTAAAGCCACATTAAGAATCCAGAACACACTTGATGCACAGCCTCTTGGTATACGTGTTGTCCAATTACTCTGAAGGACAAGACTCCTTCTTGCTACTGACAATCAACATGTGACTCTCATCATAAGACAAATGGGTTTATTTATACAGCCGAGCAGGCTGATTGAATATTGGAGTGCAAGACTGATGGTTTGGAGTTACAACATAGGGTAAAACCCGAATTTATCATTACAAATGGAGATCTGTGTTGATTTTTCAAGAATAGCAGAAAATAACAAAATACAAATTCATTGGAGAGCTGCTTCTAGTTCACCAGGATAGCCAAAAAGGTGCAAAAATTAAACTTCGGAGCACCAACTGGTGAGTCTTTCATCTGCATTTCTCAGCTTGAGTCCCCCTGTGCTGACCCTGACTCTGACCTCTCAAATTTCAAGACACTTCTTTGATATTTTTCCTGTTAACCTGAACAAAAACAACAGCGTTTGGACCCGTCTGCAAGCCTCGGTAAATGAAATGCATTACTAATCTTTTTTTTGGCTTGCAGTTGCTGTCGGGCCGGGAGGGTGAAAAAGAGGGGAGGGCGTACGTCGCCCGGGGAAGGTTTAGACTTAAATGTTCTGATAAAATTAAGATCCATTGCAATTCAAATTGGACTCACTTGACTTACTGTAGCCTGCTTTTAACAAAAACAGGAGGAATAAAAAAAAAAGAATCAGGGCCATAGCCTGGAGCTGTATCTAAACTTTTCAACACGATCAGACAAAAGTTACTTCTCAAGGCAGACGATTACCCTCAAGAAAGAAGAAAAAGTAATGGTGAAAAATTAAAAGGATATTGACTGTACAAACATCAGAGAGATGACTTTAAGGAGCTCTTTGTTATACACAGATAGCAAAATGACTCCAATCAAGTACAACAACCTCCACACAAAGCTTGCTACTACACACTACAACCTCATAGCAGGTAAATACAACACTGCTACAGCATTGCCATCTATGGTGTATTTATTTATTTCTTTATCTAACTTTTATTTAACCCACTGAGCTTGAAAGTCTCTTTTACAAGAGAGACCTGACCAAGGCAGCCAATCCAAACACATTTAAAATGCAACAAACATGTAATAAAAAATCCACACTAAAGCAACAACTATTCAAACACAGGATTCCAGTTACCAGTCACATTAACTGTTTTCATGGCTATGGCTTGGCACTGAAATTTGTGATGAACTTTTACCCTGCATCCCATCAGCAGAGCATGCACACCAAGAGGCGGAAAGCTGCTTTAATCTCTGTTTTAAATATGAAATGTGAGCATTTTGGTCCCAAACCAAGAATAACTTGTCAGTGTTTGATCTGTGTGTTTGTCTGGGTCCTAGATATGATAGTTAGGGGACCCCTACATGTTCAAAAACATTGGCTGCAGGCATGCTTATAGCAAACTCAAAGACACTAATTTTCACGAAGTGTAAATAAGCCTCCTCTGATACACATCCAGCACAAGAGAGCACAAGAGAGCACAGCAGCACCTTTTCTTTCTCCCCCGCAGACTGAGGTCTACTCTCATGCAAAAAGGACACCCGGTGGATGAAACGGCACAGCATTATGGCAGAGTTGGAAAAGAGTTGTAGAGTACCACCTTATTTCAGTACCGTAAACTACCCCAAAACTGCTCTCTAAACTCTTACCAAGCATTTCCAGAGTTAAGAAGAAGAGAAGTTGCAATGCACTTACTTCAACAGTGTGAGAAAAGTATCTTTGCAACTACCCCCCAGTTGGTTTACGGGGGGACAGCTTTTAAAATCCGTATTCTGTGTGAGTGAGCGGTCGTATTCCCTCAGAAAAACAGTTCCTCCGCATCCCGGTGGAAAAATCCGCTATATTCCACTTTACTGAGCAGCAGAGCAGTCACTTGTTAACGGAGGGAGCGAGTTTAAAATACTCCTATTATTCCCCGTGCGTTTGTATTCCGCCCCCCCCAGGATCAGACGCTCCGAGCCAGAATCTCCTCAGTGAAAGAAAAATAAAATACCCTATAATAATCCGTGCGCGACACCGCCGCGCGCGGATCTCCAAATGTATATCTCTTTATTGGTGTCTGTCGTTATCTCCGCTACCCAGGTTTTTTGGTTCCTTTCTTCGTAAATCCACCTCGTACGGACTGGGGGTGGGGAGACAGGAGTCAAATACCCCCCTTCTTCCCTCCCCTTCTATTGCAGGGGGGGGAAAAATACGGAGCCTTGTGCTGCGTTCAATGCCGCCTCATAAACTTCGTCTCTTGACTTTTCCCTCAATCGTAAATCCGACCGCTTGGTGCGTTCAAGCACGTTTGGTCGGAAATCATAACACAATGGGGCCTGTGACGAAACGAGTTACTGTGGCTGATCTTTTATTTCATAAATCAGTGCTGGGATGGCAGAATGAAGAGGAGATATATGGAAGAGCATACACAGGGCGGTGGTGCAGTGGCATGAAGCACTTAGAGGAGAGATGCGTTTGTAAGGATATTTCACTTTTTTTTTTTTTAAATGTACAGTTACTTGTACACAAAGATTTATTGTGCACAAACTACTAGACTAGAGTTATAAACTATTATATTCTGTAAATAGTTTTAAAATTTAGCTAAAATTAGCCACTTCATAGCAAAATATGCACTTTTGGTAAAATAATTATGTTAATTTTTTTGCAGTCAGACTATGTGCTCTGACATGAAACCGTTAAAAAAGCATGCACTGCCTTAATAACATAGGAATAATTCAACTTGAGCTCTTACTTGAGTTCTTACATGAGCTAATATACAGAGCTATACATATGGATGTAATAATCCATTTCTTTTCAGATAAACCACACAGTGATGTTAATTGTAGATTAGGCAATTACAAGCGATCCACCCAGTTGCATCATAATTCAGCTTATCACGGAACAGCCTACATGTGTTCAACAGTCTGTAAACGCCACATCAGCTTAATACACGACTGCAACAAATAGGAACTGCTCTTTGACATGATCACAATTTGGAAAAAGTTACTTAGTTTTAATTGTTTAATGAGCATTTATTACTTTTCAGTGGCCGCTCTACCATGACATATCCCGTTTGTCCTTGTTCCTATTTAAATTTCAAAACTAATCAAATTAGCATGAATTGTTTTAATTTCAGTGGTGATTAAATAGCCTTTTTTTTGCAATGTACAAAACAATCAGTTGCAATATTAGGAGGCCTCATTGTTGCTATTAGTCATATGCCAATTAAAGAATAAAAAAAAATACTATGTTGATTTGCAACAACTTTTGGTGAGTCACCACTCCTCACCCTTTCACTTTGCTGGAAGTAGGGAGGGATTTGGACATGATTCCACCCAATCACATTGGCTTTGAGCTGAAACAGCAACTCTGTTTGGCTGGTCCAATTTGAATTTGAATAGTGACAGCTGCCGTCCACTTTGTCCAGCAGGGAGGCGAGACACAGGCTGGAGACACATCAATCCACTGACCCAGAGTCAGTTACCACCAGCCAGCATGCAGCCAAATGTTACTTCACGTGTTGCTTGGGCTGAGGTCAGTTAAGTTTTCTTTACTTCTGTTTGAGATTGTATTCTAATCCAAAATCCCTCTCTGGCTCAGAAGGTGGTGAAAGTGACTGGCTAATTCTGGGATTTACAAGCCATTGTGGCCTCTGAACAGAACAAATAAACTTGTCACCCCTCTCAGCCGCGACGGCTCCGATGAAATATGCTGGTAGCTGATACGTCAAATCACCATCCTGGAGCGTTAAGTACCAGGGTGTACGATGGGAAATTGAAGGAAATGAGATTGAATTTGGCAGTCTTTGGAAGGGGGCTACAATTTGTGAGGCACAGTGCATCAAATGAAAGGCCTCTCCTGCCCAATTGGAGGGAGAGTAGCAATATATTTTGTGTGAACTTTTCAAGGTATGCAGGCAGTAATGGATGGGAACAGGCCCTTTTAAAGAGACCCATCTTAGCTGTGTGTTGGCAGGAAGCCATCCTGAGCCACAAGCAATCCTCCACTGCCCTCTCTCTGCTCTTTGTTTAAAACCCAGCGTGACATGTAACACACCATAAAGAGGTGTAGAGGGGTGTGAGGGTATGGTGGGGGAGCTCTGATCAATTTAACTGGTGAGTAAAAAACATGCGTTTATGTTACGTAGATTTCTCCCTTGGCCTCTTATTCACACTACAGCCCCTTATTTAATCAGGCCGGTAAATCTTAGCGGCAACCCAGAGCTCTCACCGCCATTCCCCTGGTGGCATGAGCCTTAACATGGTAAATTTCACTCGGGTAGGGAAATGCGCTCAGTGGCCGAGGCTAGTGCTTTAGAAGGATAAAAAGAGCACTTACCGCCTGACATGTGCAATCCATAACGGAATAATGAGACTCCTCCACACTAGGAGCTCTCTTCCCCCTGCTCTCCCTCTCCATTTTTTTGTTTTCCTTGTGAGTGTTCATAAACGCCATGTAAATTCAGAGAGCGGAAGATGTGGCGAGTGCTCGGGGGAAAGCGCTTAATCGTTTGCGTCTTGTTACCGAATCATGTAACAGCATGTACTGTGTGAAGATGCTCCAAACAACCAGTGAACCCTGTTGAAACTACTGGCCTCCGTCTTTCAGCTGTTATGCCTCCAAGTGAAGGTGATCCCCACCATGATGTCTGCTTATCACTGTTCTCAGAACAGAAAACACCAGCGTGCAAGAAAAAAGCATTTCAGGGGAGACAAATATGCTACTTCTCAAATTATAAACAAATGCTTCTACATCATGTATGCAACAAAGATATTTTACTTGATTTTAAAGGACTTGGGGTCATGAAAGTCAACATGAACATGACATGACTGGCCAAAGATGAATAGATTAAAGATTGCAATACAATGTTGCACACAGCATCTATATTTCTTATGAAATAAATACACCAATTACAACTTATTGATAATGTGGCTCCACTGGTGTGACTTTCCTCATATTAAAATATATATATATAACTGTGCTCAGTTGGTGATAAAAAAAAAAAAATGTATAGAATTCTAGTCTATAAGTCCAGATGTTGACACATAGACAGGTATTTTTTAATAATGGATATTTTTTCCCTCTGTTAATGTCCACACATCCTCCGTTTAACAAAAAAACTCTGTGCACACTAGAATGCATAAGCGCCTCCAAACGCTCGCCAACACATACTGGAGATCTCATCACAGTTGATTCCCCCTCTATATAAGGACATGGGAACTCATTCAAACATACAAATGATGCTATGGACGTGCAAAAGATTTTCTCATCCACAACAATCCCATTCACTGCATTGTTTCACCATCTACTGGTCCGCCTTGGCCTGATGATCCAAAAGCATCGTCTGTTGGACTTTATACCACAGATGCTGAGGTGGAGCAAATAATATTGGGTGCAGCACATCCCTCTGTTCGTCCATGAAGTGTTGCAGCAGCATTAACTTTTCATGTACAGTTGTCTTTAGACCAAGCAGTGCTACTAAAACATGAACAAACCGGTAGTCTGCCATTGATGTTATTGCTTCAGGCTCATGCTCATTACACAAACAATAGGCATGCGCAAATCAAGGAGATGATGACACTGTTTCCCAAAGAGTCCGTTTTACATGTCCACATGGATACACAGTAATAGGAGTTCTGAAAAATCAGCAGCTTAGAGGGTGTTTCAAAAATCTGTTTTAGTGATCTAAACCTCACCAAAACACTGAGGAAATGATCCGTTTACAAAAGTATCTGTATATGTGTAGACAGGACGTCAGTCTTCACTCATGACCCTCTGAAAGCTGGTGGCTTTTTATTTATAATAATAATAATAAATAATAATACATTTTATTTGTTAGGGCGCCTTTCAAGCCACTCAAGGTCGCCTTACAGCAAAGATCAATCAATTAATTAATCAATTTTACAATATCACAAATCACAATTTGCCTCACAGGGCTTTACAGCATACGACATCCCTCTGTCCTTGGACCCTCACAGCAGATAAGGAAAAACTCGCCAAAAAACCCCTTTACCGGGGGGAAAAAAACTGGTAGAAACCTCAGGAAGAGCAACTGAGGAGGGATCCCTCTTCCAGGACGGACAGATGTGCAATAGATGCCGTACAGAACAGATCAGCATAATAAATTAACAGTAATCTGTATGACACAATGAGACTGATAAAAAAATCTGCATTCATCAGAGATTTTCTTATTTTATTTTGCAGTGTTTGAGATGTTTTGTGGACGTAGCCCTCAGCCAATAACAGTGCACGGGTGAGTGTGCGACTTCATGAAAAGGTAGCACCCAGGTATTAGATTATAAGTGGCAAATGAGCAAGAGAAAGCTACAAATATCACAGATGTTGCGACAAAGATTGTTATGAATCAAGAGCGAATTTGTGGTTGACGAGCACTGAAGGAGAGAATTGAGATGAAGAGCGACGCTGAGTTAGCCTGCTTTTTTATTGGACAGTTGGCTGAGTTAGCTTGCTAATTTTCAATTCATTCATTGATTTATTTATAGTAATTTGCAGTATACATACAAGCAGTCTGGAGCGAAGGGGCCGAGTTTCAATGTTGTGTTTACAAACAGTAATCAATAGTTCCTGCATAGTGTACCTTTAAAAAGGCCTCAAACATATATAATTTGCTCTATCATATACCATACATCTCCATCAAAAAGATTTATGCCACTATTAATAGGTCAGCAAACTGTATTTTGTTGACAAAAAGATAAGTAAGTTAAGTTTAGGCATATTTCACCTTCGATATATGACGGCTTACTTCTATACACAGAGGTGCTCAACTCAAAAACAAAAGAGCGGAGTATTACAAACTCTTTAAGGCTGACAAAGTTTAGCTAGTCCTGATTTACATGCCTGCATACAGTTCTTTCTCACCCCCTGCCCTGTTTTTAACTCCATGTGAGGTTGTTAAAAAAAGAATGTTGCTTCTTTCCTTATTGTCTCCCTGCTCCCCTCTGTTCATCTGTCACCCCTAGGGGTTGAGGCACAATCACCTCCGATAGTAGCGGGCCATCGCTCACTCTGTCCCTGGAGGCGACAGCCCACTTACTGCCAGCTCGCGCTCAAATGGAGGACATTTCATCACCCCACCAAAAACACAATTAAAAACACACGCACGCGGCAGTCGGCGGCCCTCGAGAGCCACCCCCAGTTGCAAGTTTAGTTACTCTGAGCCTGCCTCACCGTCTCGGATATTTATTCTCCCTGTGTTGGAGTGTTTTGTCAGCTAAGTTGGGAAAGTACTATGTGGCATTTCAGTGCCGACAAGAGAGAAAGTGGTCCGGCGCTCAGTGCTCACCCGTCTCAGAGAGAACAGCAGTACGCATGTCCGCCTTCGGTGGATATGTAGCCTCAACAGTTAGCTGATAAGTGACTGTGCTCTGGGCTAGAATATTCTCCCTGGAAGCCAAAATGGAGGATGGTGCGCTGGGGTTTGTGGTGATGGGTAATTTGCTTAACACACACACATACTGTACACACACAAACACACACACACACAGCAGGCAGGAACACGCAGACTGACGGCTATTAGAGTGCAACGATGCTCCCTCTTATCTCCCACCACGATAGAGATCTACAAAGAGCTTGAGAGAGATTATGAATTCATTACCTTGATACACAAGTGAGCACGGCGATAGACAGGAGTTTGAGAATGGAGATGGGAGCTCGGTGGGTGTACTGGGAGGGGCAGGGATGGGAATGCAATGAATTACATGCTGCTGGGTACAGAATAAATCTGTTTGCTCGCTCCGCGTTTCCAGGAATTTTGGAGCTCTTTGGATGCCATGTTAGACGTGGTGCATTTATGTGCTTCATTAGAGGTCACGTGTTTTGCTGAGTGTCACGTCAATACAAAAGGACATCAGATGTAACCTTCTAACAACAGGACATCCTCACACTTTGTCTTTAATTTCTCATTTACATCAATCAAACAATATATATATATATTTCATTGCAGCTCAATGCTGACCTTAGGTGGAGTGTTTTACTTTTCCTGGTTTCTTTCTTTAATTTCTTTCCGAAAACTTCACAGTAACTAACAAAAGCAGTGCAGCGTCTGTGACTTGTGTTAATTTTCTAAATTGGGGTCCATTTTCAGTGCTGCTGCTCCCCGGTGTTGTGTTTTGACTTGCTCACTCCTCGGAGCAATGTGAGCACAGACCCATTTTTTGTGCATCCAGTCTGTCATTAAATGCATCCTGGCATGATTGCATGATAAGAGTCCCACTTAACAAGTCTAACAATAGCCTTTGTGGAGAAGACATCAGATAAACGCCTAAATTATAGAGCGTTATCTGCTGGTATAATGCATGAGAGTCTGTATAACCCTCATGGAGGACTTTTCTGTTACCAAACACTCACTTACTCCTGCCTCCCTTTCTCCTGGATTTCTTTTAACCGGCTCACTCTCAATATGACTTTCTCTCTGAGAGTGTTTTCCCTCCAGCTCTGTTGAACTCGGCTGACATTTGGAGGCGGGTGAAAGAGTGCAGCTAAATAAACCAAAGAATTTCAGAAGAAAGAGCGGGGACGGAGGGAGACAAAAACACAGACGGGGAGGGAGTGTTTTGTATTACTGTGTTTAACTGTGTGTCCTGTGAATCCTGTTAAACTGACAAGTGTTGTTTTATATGCTGCCCGCTGCTGCAGTACATTTCAATTTCCAAGTTGGCATTACTGGACTGAGCAGACAGTTAGTTTAACTGTGGGCGCTGTAAACTAGTGAAGGATTCATATGTTCTCCACTGGTGTGTATCATGTGTAGGGTCGGACCGGTATTTGCCTTTTATTGCACACTGTATATCAGATAGCCACGTCAATACTTGACGGTTATGTTCGGCCATGACTACGGCTACTGTCAACAGATGAGTCTGCTTGATATTTGACTTTTAAATGATTTATTATTTGATTTTCCAGTAAAAAAAAAAAAAAGTATCCCAAATGCATGCTTTGCTTCAAAACATTATTAAAGATAATTTCATTTGCCTGTTTTTATTTCTTAATGCTGATCTTTTTCTATAATTTCTATGATGTTTGAAACAGCAAAAAAAAAGCTCAGATATCAGAGGTGTTGATGTAAACATATAATTTCTGCTAAGAGACATATTAAAATCTTATTATGCTCAATGTTTCCTGTGTCGCCTGTTGCTAATAAGCACTTTTACTGAGTGATGTGTCTGTAATGGTACATCACCATATAAATCCATCTTTCAGCAAAGTTAGAAACACATCTTTGATTGTTCAGAAGCTTTGCTGAAACAACCCAGTGTATAATTTATGCTGCGTGCAGGGGTGTTTTAACGGAATAGTATGTCATTACTCTGTGTACATGTTTGTACGCGTAGCGTCCCGTGAATATGCCTTTTGTATGTACATGTGCCTCTGAGTGATTCTTAACATGCTGCGTGTGCATAAACGTGTGCGTGTTGAAGCCCGTGTGCTTTTCAATGTGTGTCATTGTATACCATGTTCTGTATGTGTGTGCATTTGAGTGCCTTTAACGCTTTCAGGTCACTGTGCGCGCGGTGCTGTGTGCGCAGATGTAAGTGCGCCTTTCAGTGAGTGTTGTGTGCACAGGGCGCGAGTACGTGTGCGTGTGTGTTTCTACACCGCGGAGAGGCGGGTGAGGCCAGAGAGGCCAAGAGTGATGAGTGATGCCAGAGGTGGTTTTCTACCAACCTCTCTGCTGGCTTGCTGGCTCACTAATGGCCTCCTCAGTGGGTTGGCTGACCGACTTGCTGGCTCTCAGTGGCTCCGTCTTCCTTATTTGGTAGCGGAGGGTGGGGGATGGTGGCGGCGGGGATAGTGAACGGGGGGGAGCGGCGGTGCTCTGTTTACACGCAGGGTCAGAAGGTCAGAGCGCCAGAGTGCCATGGAGCAAACGCAGATCACTTAAAGACAGTAAGAGAGCCAGCGAGTCATTGCTTCACGGTCGTCAGCTGGATGGATCGGGGCAGATTCGCTGTGAAAGAGTGTGATGGAGTGTATGTGTGTGAGAAAGAGAGGAGGGTGGATAACAGCACATACTTTGGTGAAGCCTTGGAAAAAAAGATAGCTTCTACAGGTAATTTCCACACACATACACACTCTGTTCCCTTTTTACCCTCTCTTGCTCTCAGGCTCTGGACAGTTGAGGGGAGTCAGTGGAAAGGAAATTAAAGGCAACCATCCTTATAGTTTTGCTCTTGTCCGCTTGACTGCCTGCATGCCTGCCTGCTTGCCTGCCTGCGTTCCCTGGGCAATGTTTATGCTGTGCCCTGCCCAGGACAGAATAGATTCGCCCACACAGCACTGTGCTCTCAACCAGAACCTAAGTAGGTCTGGCAAGCCCGAGCCACAGTCCCATTCACTCTCACTCCTCTGGATTAGGCCCTACGGCCTGGGGCAACACAGCAATGACTGCATTAATAGACCTAAGATAGCATCTCCCCACCCCACCCTAAAAATATCTATCCAAGTCTTTCATATTAGGACACATCAGCAGGTTGTTTATTTTCATCCATCAGCTTCCCCAAAGTTTAGCAGAATAGTTTGCTAACTACTCGAGGGCATAAGTGTTAAGTTTGGAGTGTCTGTAGGGTCAGCCAAAGCCCTCCAGCTGGTATTAAATGCCCTGTAAAGATGAGTTAGAACTCCAACCTGTAACAGGTTTTCAGAATTGATGGCTGAGCTGCACCGAACAAGTAATGACATAATTTAAGCTTGGATGTGTTCCAAGTTCCAAAGAAACAAAATGGAAAATTCTGTCATTATGATACAAGACATAAAACAGAAAGGGGACCTTTAAATGCATCACGCTGCATAGTTCTCCACCATCACTGTGAGGAAAGTGTAATAAGCAACACATCTTTCATTCCCAAATGCCATGAAATTACATGCGCTGGCATAATCAAATTCATTACCTCCAAACTTGAGGTCAATTTACATTTCTTTAAATGCCGCTACAAACAAGTGGAGCGTATATAATTGAATAATGCTAATTCATTGCTGTGTTTTTTTGTCTTCTCTCTTTATGATGTATATTAGGGGTTGTTGCGAGTACAGTACGTGTGCAGCAAAGGCACCGCTGTGATGAGGGTGGTGGCAGCTCGCAGGGCACATTATCCAGCCTGTCAGACTCCCGGTGCCATGCTACGGATAACGCCGCGCTGTGAGAACACAGTGCCTCTTGACGCCAGCTGTAAAGATTAGCAGAGCTTTGTTTAATTGTGCTGCTAACATCCTAGGAGCCACTTAAAAGCTGCTGCTCTCTTTTCCTTCGAAACTGTCTTTAAAGCTCAGCCAACAGTTGCTGCTGCCTGTGCATTCAGGTGCAAAGGCCATAGGGATTTGGCCAAGTACACTCAGAGACCCAACCCTCCCTCCCCAATCCTGCAGAGGGAGGCACCTGAATCAGCAACAACTGCGGCATTGTAATGACAGGTAAGCACTGAAATGAGGTAGATCTCGAAAACTACCACTAGTGCCAAACAAATATCCAAATGCCAACTTTACTGTGCAATTTTAAAGCAAGAAAGCATCCACAGGTCCAACTAGTGGCCCCTAGAGGTCATGTTTCACTCTAACTCAATCAGACTTGTAATGCACCAAAAAACTGAGCTCTGAGCTGAAATCTATCAGCTGACCTGAATTGCCATCCTTAGAACCAAACACTCGTTTCACTAGCAGGGATAAATAACTTCAAACATCATCAAACAAACACATTTTGTCCAATCAGATGTTTTTCCCTTCTAGAAGTTTATATCACGGCAAAATAAAAGTTGAAAATTACACCCGCTGGCCACTTGCTCTGGAAGCATGGTGGTGGTCGGCACAAGACTTGAAGCAGCTCAACAAAACTGTTGTCCTGGTTTTAAGAATAATAGTCAGGAACTGATGATATTTTTAAGACATGTGAACACGTGTTTCATCTGTAGGCAATCAGACTCATCAATATGTAAAGCAAGAATGTAAGGCACCCATCTTATTTTAATGTGCAGTGTGGGTGTAATGCCATCGCCAGCATAACTGGCTTCTTAATGTGCAAGGTCCTTATTCCTTTATGTGTAATGATTTCACTTTTCTCTTTTTAATAAAAAAATGTTTATTGGTTATTACATAGCATATACTTTTATTGTGCTTTTCAACGTGCAATCCCTTTACCGTTAAGTTTTTTATTACGTGCTACATATTTATATTGTTGGTTGGGTGGTAAAGTATCCAGAAGTGAAACCAGAGCATGAGCATTTTATCGCCCTGGAAGGCACCTTTGTACTTTGTAATGAACATGACAAGAAACTTTACTTGATTTTAAACCGAGAAAATTGCCATCATGACCTGAGATAGGTGCTATCTGGCATCTACGAGACAAGCTCATCAACATTTTAACGACATCTGCTCAGGAGAGCATCTCCAGACACAAAGAATGCTATGCTGTCTGTGGAAACAGGGATGCAGACGAATAAATCATTAAGATATTAATCAAACTCGTTTACAGAGAACAGCTTTTAAGATGACAGCCCTTGAAATTTCTCTGAAATTCCTTTGCTGGTGTGTAAATGACACACAGCCGGGCAGTAAAAACCCACCACTGTGTTCTTTAAGTTTCCAGCTTGTTGAGCCCGTGGTGGGGGGTCCAGATGTGCTATCTCGCCTCTCCACCGTTCCAGCAGTCAAACGACGCAGGTCACCGAGGGCCTCCGTATCATCGCGGCTCAATATGCCAAATACAGCTGTTAATATCAGGCCGGCGGCCTCCGGCGGCGAGGTGACGAGAAACAGGCCGCCCCCTGCACGCCGAGAGGGGGTGTCTGGGCCTGCATCTGCTCTGACACCTATTAGCTCACACTCATCCGCAGTTTCTCCATGTCTACCGCTCTGCCAGCAGCACTAATAATCAAGTTATGATATGGAAATGAGGATGGGGTGTGCAGTGTATGTAATGGCAGCGGAGGCAACTACAGTAGATATTTCAGATCGAAATTAAACTATCCACTGGACTGGAGCTGTAGCGATGAGGACAACCGAGAGATTACATTTAGACTTGATAGTGTAAAATCTGGATGTAAAATGAAACAGTGGGGGTCATTCCAAAATTGATGACTAGTTTGTTGTTTACTGAAAAAAAAAATAAGAATAAGGGTTGCTTTTATATGTTTCTCCAGTCTAATTTTGGAGATGAGGCCAGCTGAAGTGTGATGTGAGTGATTTAAATAAGTGATAGATATGAAATATGAACGATGAACAATGTGCAGACTATGACATTTTCAGTAAGTCTTGCTATATTACTTTTTCCTACTCTCTTTGTGTGTGTTTTGTCTTGTATAAACTAAATGTGCTGTCATGTTGTCCAGGAATTCCCCAAATGAGAGATTTTAATCTCAAGAGACTAATGTGGTAAAATAAAAAGTTAAATAAATAAACAAATGAGACAAGTAGAATTAAAAGCAGGAGTTGATTTCAATTAGAGGAGGCCCAGGATGTTATTTTACAAAGCTTCTAATCTCAAGGGGACGCCTAACGCTTCATACAGTGCAAAAATAATTAGTTAATCAATTTCAAAGAGAGTATGTGTGGGAACCTTTTAAAAATGAATTCTGCACTTAGTGGTATGCACCAGCGTGCAGAGGAGTGAATATGAATGAAGCTGGAAACAGTCGAGCGACTGGGGTGGGGTACATTACGCCTCTAAACTGATGTGTGATAGCGCCCAGGTTTGAGAGCCACCAATGCAGTGTGCTGAGTGAAAGAATTGTGGGAGTACAGGAGGAGCTCCTCAGTGTCAGCATGCTGTGACAGGTAGATGATAGCTCTCTCTCTGCCTCAGCTCAGCTGTCAATATGGATGGATGGGTTCAGCACCGGGGAGAACGGAAATACGTGGAGGAAAATGACAGTTTATGGTGTGTTACGTTATGGTGATCATTAGGAAGGGAAAATAAGGACACTGTTCTTACAGTGTCACTTTTCAAGCAAACTTCAGTAAACTTCTGCAGTGTTCTGTGGACATCTTTACCCAAAGTTTCTTGGGTGAACACAAAATGTACAGCGCATACAGTGTGAATTCAATGTGGTGACTAAGCAGAGGAATCTAACGTTGGATGTGTCCAGCTTTCTTTGGGTATTTTTCTCTATTGGTTTGATTGATTGAATGAGAGTCCATTAGTGACAGCAAAAAATTATTCATTAGACAAATGGGAGTTATCTGGAGCCTCTTGATTCACTATGTGAATTACAAACAGGTATTTTAACATAGAAAGACTGCCGCATATTCAAATGAAAAGAGTAACTGCAAAATTCAGTCAGCAATATACAAGCATGGTTGCTTCAGACAATAGGTGCCATCTGCAGTGGTGTGAAACACAAGAAGGACACGGAGAGAAAAAATCTGTAATCTGTAACCAAAGGCGGACATGGAAAGATGGAGAGGTAGAAGACGGAAGGAAGGAGAGAGCAATGAAAATCAGACAAACCTGAGGATTATGAAAAGTACATATTTGTGCCCCACAGTGTAAAATCAGTTTTTATGCAAGGCGTGAAACTCCTTCTGGAGAACAAAATGAGTCTCCTAATATGGCGGAGCACTGTGAAAAAGAAAAAGAAAAAAATTAGGGGGCCCACTTACCACTGGGTTGTTTTCAAAACCTCTTTAGCTTCATATCTTCAGCTGCTCCAGCGGCTTCTTCTTCTTCTTGTTACTCGCTCACTTGCACCTTTAAAGTAGTTAGAAAAACGGGGGAGAGGGAGAAAAAGAGAAAGAGGGGAAAATGAAAGAGAAACATTAATGAAAGGGACTACTAAATGAACTGCCTCCTCAAGTGGTAGGTGGGGGAATTCGACAAACCCGAGTTGAGTTTCTCTCTCTCGCTCTCCTCCTTGCCCTTTGTGACCGCAGGACGACAGTTCTCGGGCGAGGAGGAGGCTTGCCGCTGATTGCCTGAGAGCGATGGAGTGCGAATCTGCATGAAATCCCTCCTGACTTTTTTTTTGATCATTTTCTCCTTCACATCTCTAATGAGCCTGGTCCAAGTCTGTGGGTGTGTATGTGTGTGGGTGTGTGAATGATCGGGTTTGATGCGTCTCCTGATATTCACTCATGTCCTGCATGCACAGATCCATAAGTTTACAGTTTCTATAGCAATTTGCGTATATGGAGAGATGTATCCATGGTTGAATGTGAATTTGAATTTGTTTTTCTGTAGTTATTCTGTAATTTCAGCTACTTCAATGTGAGTGCATGCTGTGTATCGACTCATATTTCAATGTTTATACATGTAATAATACATGTGCCGGTGCGAGTTTCTATGCATCTGGAGACCATGTCTGCTGCACCGTAGCCTCACTCAATATTCAGTGAATATTCTCGGTCAGGTCTGCAGCTGTGGGCGGCCAGGAGTCCACCCTAAGGAGCTTCCACCGAGCAGCTGAGGAAGGTTATCTCCAGTGAAAGGTCAGAGGAGCTCATCATTACCCTGTGCCCAGAGTCTCCTCCTAGATAACGATATGAATACCATTGGTGGAATGCACGACAGGGGCATGATCGATTCATATGGACACTGATGCTCCTAAAATCGTTTCCCCAAATGAGCTACATGGCTTGTTGTGGTAGGATTATTAAAATAACTGTTTTGACTTTAAAGGTCCACTGTGTAGGATTAAGGGGAATATATTGGCAGATATGGAATATAATATAATAAGTATGTTTTTCTTTAGTGTATTATTACCTGAAAGTAAAAAATAAAGTGTATTTATTACCTTAGAATGAGCCTCCATGTTTCTACGGTAGCTTAAAATCGACTAGCTAAACACTGACTTAAGATTCGTGTTTTCTGTGTTTTTACTGGTTTAAATCACTGGATCTGTTTGTTATGTAAAGGTGGAGATCTATGCAAATAGTTCATCTGCACATCTGGATTAGAAAAGGTTGAGTGCACTTTATGTTATCAGACAAAAAGGCGAGCACACAGCAGGCTAGCAAAAACGCATCGGAGAAACACTGATTTGTAAGATTAAACTGTTTTATCCAGTGTTCTTCCTGGTTTTAATCACCGGGTGCGTTTGTGTCATAGGGAAAGAGACTTCTGCAGATGATTCTGCTCCCACTAAAAACCTCTTGAACAATGACCACTGAGTGAATCCTAAGCAGGAGTTCAAGCTTGGCCCACAGGAGACGTTTCAGCTGGTTGCAATCTGGAATCTTCACCACTGGATGCCGCTAAATCCTATGAATCCCACACACTGCTTCTTTAGCTTTATGTTGAACAAGGGAGTTGATAATACAATATTCATTCAAGCTCTGCTTACTGAGATCGAATCACTATGCAGAGAGCGTACAAGTAATGAGAACACATAATTCATGCCAAGTACAAATGCAGCGCTCATGCTATGATATCATTAACCACGTATCTTGGATTCACTGTATGTTTTCATGCTTTGATTCTTGAATTATGCTGACTACTGCTACTGTCGAGCGCTCTGCTGCTGTGAGGAACTAAAATCTGGATTTTTACATCATCTGGGTGTGACGCTGAAATTGAACTTCCACTTGCAGATTAAATTAAAAAAAATATGGTATTAAACATTTATGGAATTAAAGTGCTAGTGTCTCAAAAAGTCCGACAGATATTGACGTGATTGCGGGAACTTTATGCTGTGTTGTAGGATGAAAAAAAGGAAATGTTTGGCAGCGGAAAAAACAACACATTTCTACAGACTCCTATCTGTCCTCAGCCTGATGTTATTGACTTCTCTCCTCCTCCCCCTTCGTCTTTGGCTCATGAACTGCATGCTGCTTGTAGACAGTCTCCCAGCATCCTCTATGGGCATTATTACCTCGACGGCTGACGGTCAACATGATCCTTTATTCTGACAGGCCACTGGGGTCAGGTCTGCCCTTGCTGGCCAATCAGTGTCAACTAACAGGCTGGTTGCAGAAGGATCCCCTGATACACTAACTGCAGCACAGGGGAGTGCAGGCAGTGGATGTGTACGTGTGTGGGTGTGTGTTGCAACATGGGCTTTGGAACATGCTATAGAGAGCATATAGGGCCAAATGTAATTCTTGGGAAGCTCACGACATTGCATGTGTTTGTGAGGGTATGAATGTGAATACCAGGGAGCGTGTAAAAGATTTTGTAAAAGCATGTACACATGAGCATGCATGCACATGTGTGTGTGTGAGGCAAAGAGGGAGTGAGGCAGATTCTGCAATGCTCCCTCCTCCCACACGCCTGGCTGCCAAGACGAGCGCGGGGGAATTTGTTTAATGTACAGCATTTATTCACTGCACACACGCTGTTGCACTACCGCTTCCTCCGACGCATGAGACACTCCCTTGGCTGGGCGAGTCGCCATTAATAAGCGGGGAATGAAGGGTTGGCCGAACAGCACGGAAGCTAAAACTCAACCTAAATCAACATCTAAGATAGTGGAAATCCAGCTCGGCGCCCTCACAATAGCACGCAGGTAAGAGCGCGATGCTCAACCTCCGTCTATGTTGTTCAGATCGGGGGTTAAGTTATGCTTCGTCCACTCATGTGGAAAGCAGCTCCGGTTTGTTTTCTCATGACCCTGCAACATATTGGCATTGAGTTTAGTCACCGTGCTGAGACAGATGGCCGAGCATCATGGTGCATGGCAAATTGGGAAATGAAAACATGCATGCTCAGAAATGGGTCCATGTATTTTCTCTCCAGCAACGTGACCACATAGGGCACATTGAGAACAGAAGAACCGGGAACTTTCACTCACTGAGCATACATGAAAAAATAAAAGCTCAAAGTAAGAAAACACAAGGCTGACCTACTCTGTGCAAATGTCAACAGGTCTGCTAGAGGAGAAGTGAAAAACTGCACATTTCAACCTCAGATGATGAAATGTCAACACAGTTTCTGCCTTGATGTAACAAAAGTAAAAATATTTTTTTTCTCTTTGGATGAAAAAAAAAGTTGTCATGGTAGCACCTGATGTCTTCCTGTCCTGTCCTCACCTCACCCTCACCCACTCACCTCCACACGCTTTATTGTTCTCCAGATATTACAGGACTTATGTGTCCAGAGGCAACTAATAATCCAATCTACACCAGAGTAAGGAGAAGAGAGAAGAACAGAGAGGATGACAAGAGAAAAGGTGAAGAAGAGGAAATGGGTGGAGAGCACAGAGAAGGTGTGAGCGGAAAGGAAGGAGGGGAAATGTGAAGTCGAGGTACTCAGTAGCAAGGAATGTGTCAGGGAGAAAAACGAGAGGAGAAGTGTGAGATGGGAGGAGGACGAGTACAGAGAGAGGAGAGCAGACAGTGACAGGGGAGGAGAAGATAAGTCAAGGGGAGAGAGGAGGAGTCAAGAAGGGACAAGCTGAACGAGAGGAAAGCAGCGAGGAAACGACAGGTGAACACAAGCCAAGGGAAAAGACAGAAGAGAAGACAGGCGGGGAGAGGAGAGGAGAAACTTGGAGGAGAATTAAGGATGAGCAGAGAGGAAAAGACAAGAGAGGAGATAATGGGGGCGGAGACGAAAGAAGGAGCCAAGAGGAAGAGAGAGTGGAATAGAGAGGAAATGACAAGTCGAGAAATAAGATCAGGAGAAGGAAGAGGGGAGGGAAGTCAAGGGAAATGAGGAAACAATAGAGCTTAGATGCTGCGCCTGTATATGTGACTGATAAGAGAATCTGAGCTCTTGGCAGCTGTCTATGGCACACACTTGTGAATTCAGATGCAATAAGAGTTTGAATCCAAATTTAATTCTTTCGCACAAAATTAAAGCAAGTTATTAAAAAAAAGTACCTTAAAACCTTGGTGGACAAAAGCCTCACTATACAGAGATCATGCTATAGGGCCGCTGCTGAGTCCCTTATTTATGCCACCTATGCATTTTCACACAGAACCAAATAACAGCAGCCTCATGCTGTTTCAGTGTGTGATTTTAGACAGCATGCTGGCATCGTGGAAGCGAGAGAGTCGTGACGAGCATTGATGGGACATATAGCATGTGTTGGCAGCACTTTAGAAATAATATACAATAATTTACCATCCCTGTTATATGGCGGTTGCTCCCTCCTCAGGGTAAAGAGCAAGTGGACCTCACTATTTTCCCAGTTTGCTGACATTTATGACTGCTGTTTTTCTTCTTTGAGTTAGCTGCTAACTGCTATCTGCTATTTTTTACATTTCCCTCGAGTGGGTCACAAACATAATATGTCGTTAAGACTTCACACACCTGACACCTGTCATTCTGCAACTGTCATTTTAAAGGCCAATTCACAGCTTGACATAAATGTCGTCATCCACCCATGTCCACAAGTCTCAGTAGGGCTCCTATTAGTGCTGCACGATCAATCTAATAATAATCGCAATTGTGATGTCTGGCTGTGAGATTACATAACCGCATAAAAGGCTGCAATTTGCGATTTAATGTAAATAAATGTTAACGTGTGTGCCTGTGAATGTGACTACCTCTCCTGTAGTGTGTGGAGTTTGTTGACATGACGCCCACAAGCTATCCCGGTGTGTGCAGCACGTATGGTCAGGTGACCACCCCATGTGCAGCAGTGACCAACACAGACGCTGAAGAAGAGCATGAGCACGACCATGAGCAGGCTGAGTTGGTGGCGAAAAAAACGCAACGTCTATTACATGGCGATACTTTGGATTCAGGTATGGTGACGTTAAACAGAAAGACGTGCTGTGTAAAAGTTTAAAAGTTAAAGTCGCCACGTCCCACGGCAACACGACCAAGCACTTGAACAGAGAAAAGTACGAAGCATGCATGCGAGAGAAAGCCGAGCCGAGTAACGCTCAAGACAAAGAGACTGCCGCCAGAGCCTCATAAAAAACAACATCCGAGCACAGTTACGCAAACATTTGTGTCACAGGGATATCAATGACTCCGTAACAAACTATATAATAATACATAATGTAGGGGAAACACTGAATCAAGCAAGAAGACTAATGATACCATTTTTTTAAATTATATTGCAATCACAATCGCAAATTGCAATATTGTCCACTCAAATCGCAATTGCACATTTTTATCAAATCATGCAGCACTAGCTCCTATGTAGACGTCCGCATGTAGCCCATTTTTTGTGACTGCGCAGACTGTAAGCATAGCAAGCACATCAACTGCACATACTCCAATCTCTTGTTTCACACTCCAGTCCAGCCCAAAACACTGCGGTCAAGCCACCTGCATCATGGTGAAGTTAGTTTCAAGTTGGATATTTGACAGACATTCACTCCAGACCCAGCAGCAGCTTCTAAGTTTTCAGTTTTACTCTATGTTGGCAGCAGGGAGGTGTAAAGCTCACCTCCTAGCCCTCCTGTTTACTGCCAGGGGCTGACACGCCCTGTCAACTGTACTATGAAAGGAACCAACGCATGACTGTTGTCATCTACGGATGTTCAATTCAGAAAGTATGTCTTCATAGAGAAATTCCTGCCTTGAAGAGGCAGTGTAAAAGGGGCTAAAATAAGACTTAAACGCACTGGATGCTGGACTAAATGTCTCTGTAATTAATACAGACATGAAACTTTATCATCTCTTCCTTCCTAAAGAATATTAGGGAGGAAGTGGAACACCTACTTCCACTGCTTTGACACAGTTTGTGTATGAATGATATCACAATTTTATGTCAATGTCATACAGTCACATTTAGCTACTGTAGTATATCTGAAAGTCTTTCATCATTTACTTAAGTGTAGAAATAGAAACTCAAATGATTTTCCGATAAAGCTTCTTTGCTCATAATAAAGATCACATAATATAAAATTAATTTTAGTTTAGTTCAGACCACACTACAAATAGCTTGCAGATTCTTCTGCTGACATACCACTAAGCCCTCTTTTGTCCATCAGGAATGTAAGCTTCCTGACCTTCACTGTGCAAAGAGAGATGCACTTTGAGTTCAATGAATTCAATAATGAATTGACCTCCACCCTGTTACAGTACATATACACTGCACTGGGCTTTGCTGCTTTTTATTCTGAAAGCGTATTATTCTTTGAAGCACAATTTCTATGTATTTTACAAAAAAAGGCTGCCGAGGTGGCAGTTACTATGCCACTAAAAAGAAACACAAAACACAAATGTCATAGGTAAGATGCGTTCAGTAGTCACAATGTCCACCTGTCAACAGCTGCGTGTGCTCTCCTGATGCAGTTTCCTCAAACGAGTCTCTACTTGGATCACACTCTGTGAGCTGCTCTGGTTTGGAGCATTGGCTAAATGCCGAAAAATGCAAATGTAAAAAAGGAGAATCGACCTCATGGAAATTACTGTTTCAATTCAATGCCATTTAGCAAGGCACTGAGGCAGTCGAGGCCCCTTTGGGCTCTGACAAAGAAATAATGAGACATTCATTGGATAATAACCTCCTTTAGTCATTCAAATGCATTCCAATCTACTCCAGGCAACACTGTGTCCCACAAAAGACTGACCAAACGACTACATGTCTTGCTTGTACCATTCCTTTGTTTTGTACCATTATGTATCTACCAAGCTAGCTTAACAATCGTTTTAAATGGCTTTCTAATGGTTTTATTAAGGGAAATTAAAATTAAACATTAGAGTAAGTGTTAGGTTATGGTCACTGTAGATTAAAACCTTCACTTCAGCCTGTTCACAAATACACCCCATCAATCAATGTCAATCAGCAACAGCAATTTAACATGTTGGACTCGTGTCTCAATAAGGTCAGTTTCACCTAAAAGTCACAACAGCAATCTTTTGCTGCATTCACATGGAATCAGGAAACAGCAGACGGCAAACCGGATATCATGTTAGTGGACGGAAGAAGGATGGTAAAACTTGGGCGAGGCCGGCAGAGAATACCGTCCACGACAACGGTGGACTGCAATGCCGTCCAAAGTTAAAATATCTTAACTTTTACCGTTCACTGGCAGAGCTGGGTGGAATACCAGGTACGTAATATGAAACATAATGTTATGAATTGCTTTATTAGCTTAGCGAGCTATCTGGCTAACGTAAGCTCTCTGTAGCCCAAAAACATCACCATAGCAACAATCACGTGTCACGAGTCACGTGTGTCTCCCGTCCATGTGAACGCGGCTGTACTCGGCCAGACCTGGCAACATTTCTGTGTCACTTTCAACAATCTGATTTCACCTGGTTTAATGTGAAGGCTGGAGGCTAAACATGCAAACCTTCATCTAAGACCACTGTAATCAAAACATTATCTCAATCTTTTCTGCACAAAACAATGAAATAAAAAACACAGTAAAAGAGCCATTTTAAGGCACTGAGTCTTATATTGCATTGTAAAAAAAAAAACTTTCGCCTTGTGCTGTAACCAGGGCAGGAAGTTTAAAAATCCGTCTTAGTCTCCAATCACACAGAAAGTGTTTTAGCAGCTGAGAGCACCTTTTTGTAATTGTTTTTTTTTTTTTTTTTGGGGGGGGGGGGGGGGCATTTTTAAGCCTTTAATCAATAGGACAGACAAGTGTGAAAGGGGGAGAGAGAGGGAGTGACATGCAGCAAAGGGCCACGGGCTGGATTCGAACCCGGGCCACTGCAGCAACAGCCTTGTACATGGGGCGCCTGCTCTACCACCAAGCCACTGACGCCCCTGTTATTGTTTTTAATGAGAATTAAGTTTTGCTCATGGTCTTTGTGTTGCGACGTGCCTGGCGTTTTTGCTGGAGCGCTCCGAACTCCTCATGTTGAAAGAACTTCAATTCAAAGTGGAAAAACGTTCCATGTCAGCGCTTTACATAATCTATTTTTCTCATTGTCCAATGGGATGATTTGAGAGGCGGGCCTTCTGTGGTGGACACAACAAGTTAACAGTTGGTAAACAATAAAGGAGAAACTGGTGGTAGCGATTGCTAGATACTCAGAGCTATACGGCCTGACGATAGACAGCAGGTTGTCAAACTGCCACTGAGTCATCCTAAAATATGTCTTGAAATGGCTATCATGGAGGCGAAGCTCCTGGACCAACTGGTGGTACTCCCCATGATCTGCCCTCATTTTTAGGGTCTCATGTACCCACACAGATCTCCGTTTCCCTGTGCCCAACTAACTATTTGCTGACGGCATCTCACCCTCAACCAGAGCTACAGCAGGTATCCTCTGCCTGTCCATTTTAGTAACTAGATACTAATTACTGTTAAACATAATAATAAAATAAACAGTAAACTGATTACAAGGTTAAAGTAAGGAGGTGATGGCGTGGTTGCCTGGCAACAATAAAAAGGCACAGCAAGCATTTTTTTTCACTAGTGGCATTCAATTAAAAAAAGGTAGTGCAGCACGCCTTGCATTTTGAAACCAGCAAAACACCTTCCGTGTAATCAGGGCCTTGTTCTATCTGACCAACAGTCTCTATGTGTATTTCCAGTGTTCATTTACTATATGGATTAATGCATGAATATCCAGTAAACGTCTTTACACACAGCATGTGAGCAAACAAGAAGCTGTTTGCACAATCAAATGCTGCAAGTCGATCAGCGTGTTCCCGTCTCCCTCTTTTCCCTCGGAAAGTCCGCAGTCCTCGAACTGAGAAGCACCTGATTCAGCTGTGACACTGCTGGAGGATGCAACTAGTTTCCTGTAAAATACTGTGTGAAAAGCCTTTTTGTCAAAGTGCCTCGATTTCACTGAAATTGGCAAGAGTTGCCTTCAAAATAAACTCCACACTCAACCAGAGTGCCTTTGTCCTGCAACCTCATTATTCTCGGCGGCCGCTAACTAATCCTGTACCTCGGTGCTCCGTCAGAGAACCTGCACACACACAAACACACCACCGTTCTCAGAGCAGATGAAACACTCCAGCAATGAGCCACTCTGACTGAAGTTTCATTAGTGGGGCCTGTTTTGTGCAGATAAGTGCAAAACCGTCCATTATACTAACATGCTCGCAGTAGAGCCCCAGTCATAATTACTGCCATGCAACACTGACTAAAAAGTCTGTGAGGTGTTTGATGTACACCTGCACACACAAGGTAGTTCTTAGTGCTTAGTTACGTTTGGAGTGAGGTCATGCGTGTAGGTTTTTTTTTGCACATATAGATTGGACATTTGTGCGTGTTCTTGTTCAATGGTGAGTGAGTGTCTATCGGCATGCTGTATGCAGTGACTGATATTCAATTAGTCCACCTGCCACCTCTACACAGCCCGGCATTCCAGGGCTCAGTAAATCCGCTCGCCTGACAGCACACAGGTCGATATTAATATTAACGCCTCCATAAATAATGTTATTGTAGGCCCTCATGTTAATGGCTCACGATATGATGGCCATGATAAAGTACAGCGCGTGTATATTGTGAAGGTGCAAGCGAGGGTTTAAGAGGGAGAGGGAGAGATAGACAGACTAAATCCCCTTCGATGTCCTTCGATAGGGACGTTGGTGACATTGGTTTGGAAAGGCGCCGAGCTGGTCACAGCTGTGTTCCCAAGCCTGGCTGGCTAGGGGGTGGGGAGGCTGTTAGTGTGTGTGTGTGTGTGTGTGTGTGTGTGTGTGTCTGTGTGGTGGATTGGTGGGGGGTTAGAGTGGGAGGCTGTTGGGACTGGACACAGCGGATTAATTATTATAAATCATCTCCCAGGCCACATGTTTATGGCTGCTTCTCAAACTGTTGCCTGACTATGCGATTTCCATCTCGTACACTGTGGTGTTTGCACTGTGTGTTTGTGACAGGAGAGGTGTAGGGTTGAGTAGAAGAACTGCTTTGCTGTTTGGTGACAATGGCCAATATTTCATTCTGACGGCAAACATATCATTGTTACGTCTTTATGTGGCTGCTGCAAATCTCCGGATTACCAACGGGCTGGGAGAGATGGCAGTCATCAAACTGAGACCGTGGGGTGTTTGAAAAGTGAGCAACGTGACCTCGTGGCCAAAACTAGGGCAATGGCTGTTTTATTTATGGCAACGTCGTGCTTGGAATCTTGCAATATAAAGTTTTAGTTTCATCCATTTAGTGATAAAATTCAAAGAGGATGCGTCCTGTTGTCTGCACTGCCTTGCTGCATACCCACATGGTTACACACATTTCTCCCAAGCAACGTCTCAGTACACACACTTCTACCTGTTGGCCTTTAAGAAGCTTCACTGGTTCAATTGCAAAGTTCAAGAGAAGCTCATGAGTACTTGCTAAGAGAGAGAGCAGTTTTACTCATTTACATGCTCCTCCACACAGACCTGGACTGAACTTCCAGCATGCAAATTCAAACTAGCGATGTGACGGTCACAAGTCGCAAGCTTCTCCGAACCTTCTCCTAGTTGTGTGCCCTGAGTAGCAGCACACTCAAAAATTCATGCCTCAAGAGGTTAGCATTGTCAACAAAGCATCTGAGAACACCGTGCTGTCCAATCATGAAATAATCATCACATTTTAATTCCCATTACCTAAGTCTAGATGTGCCGTTTTTATACAATGTTGAGAAATGAGAAGAAGAAAAAAAAGAGGAACAAACATGTTTGTTATGCCCTCACAGGCAAAAGCTCAAATAATTAAATGACTGAATAAATCACTGCGGAGAAATATTAATCAGCTCTTGTGCTCATCTGCGAGGGAGGAGGTGGCTGATGTACTGCATGATGATTGGCAGGGAGAGGAGACACACACACACACACACACACACACACAAACACACACACACACGCACTCTAAATCATCCAATGTATTATTACAGTTATCTGCCATTGTGGAGCATTCTGGGAAAGATTTCCAAACGGACTTTGGCTTGAGTCATGATGTCACCTCCCATCACTACACACTCGCACACACACACAACCTCCACCAGCTCTGGACCAGGGGTTTTGCAAAGCCCGGATCATCCCCGCTAATCCACACTCATTAAGGATGAACTGTATGATAGCGTGCCACCACCAGCAGCCTCCACGGGCACCCCCCCCTCCCTTTTACCCCACTTTCTGCGGTGTACACACTCGCCCCACCACCGTGGATAAGTGGCAGCTTTGATGGTGATTTTAATAAATTACCACAGATTGTTGCATGCATGTTTGTGGCCGCTGCCTGAGTAAACAGAACACCTGCCACACCTGTCAGCGCTAATCAGGCCTGCTTTAATTAATAGCGACAAAGCTTTTATTTCACGCCAGCGGAGGTGACGTGTGTTTGACCAAGGGAAGTTGAGCACCCTTCACTGCACTCTTCAGAGAAGTGCGCCTTCAAACGGAAGAGGAATTCGAGATGAGACAAGCTGTGGGGTGACAGAGCTGGTGAATCACTTTTCTCTGGTAAAATGTAAAAGGATTCAGAGTTTTAGCAAAACTTCAAATCAATTATTCAAACGCTTTCATTGTTCTTCGGGATGGAAGAGAAATAGTTCCTGCACTCAACAGTTTTTACCCGAGGATTGGAACATAAATAGAATGTTCATCCTCAGCGCTCCTCCACATCGCTGAGAAGGTCAATGCCGAGTGGAGTCTACCTACAAGCCCCTTGGGCTGAACAAAAAATGCCACACGGATACTTCCCTTCCAGCTCTCTGCCTCCAAAATAACTCTCCCTCTGTGGGGTTCTTAAATAAATTACAGATATGCTATCCTCCCAAGATGTGATCTCTGTTCTCCAGCGCAAATTAAAAATTTAAGCCCATTTAGGTTGGTGCCCAGTGTAACTTGAAACAGTGTGGTTACAAGGGGCGATATCCAACCAGAGTTGTGTCACAGCAATACTTAGTAGTGATGCTTGTTGCTCTAGGCCCTGCATCCGGAAAGGAAGCAGGGTGGCCTTGATGCTAGAGTGAATATCGCGTAGCCAAAAGGTCACCGGCTTGATCTCACAGCACAACAGTGTTTCTACCAGCAGCTACACGTCATGTCAAAGTGTCAAGACACCAAACTCTGACTCGCTCCCTCCATGTGAATCACCCCGCACGACACCACAAGCCTAAAATGCAAACCCAACTTCAAAGCGTCTAGTTGGAGATGATTGAACTATGTGCCAGTTTTATTTTCAACCAGTCCGCCCTCCTACTCTTCAAAGTTGCAGACATGCTCGCAAAGTTCAAACAGTCAACTTAGTCACATGAAAATGAGACGTCTTGGAGCAACTGAGGGTTGAGGTGCTCGACTTGGCTTCAACATGAGCTGGGATTTTCTGTGTTTGGGGTTGGTCTTGCATAACTGTCCCTAAAAATACTTTCTATCTAAGCTTTTAAAGACACAGAGACCATTTTACACACCTCCATCTCATCAGGCCTGGATTACTGCAACAGCCTCTATTCTTGCCTGAATTAAAAATCTATTGATTGACTCCAGACTGTAAAGAACTCAGCTGTCAGACTTTTATCCAGAACTCAGAGACTTGATCACCTCACTCCTGTTTCAGTCTCTTTGCACTGGCTCCCTGTATGTTTTAGAACAGATTTTAAGATCTTACTGATTACTTTTGAGGCTCTTCATAGCTCCTCTCCCGGCTATATCTCTGACCTATTAGTACCATACACGCCGGCACGTACGCTACTTTGAGATCCTTGAGCAGAGGTCTTTTGTCTGTTTCAGAGGCTTGGCTGAAAACGAAGTGTTTGCAGTCAGGGCCCCGAGGCTCTGGAATGATCTGCCTGAGGAAATCAGCTTGGTCGAGTCAGTGATCTCTTTTAGAACTCCTCTTAAGACATACTTTGGGCCCTTGCTGATTTTCACTGAGTTAATTTCCTTTGAACGGTATTTTATTTCCTGGGTTTTTATACACCAAATTGGTTTGTATCTGTTGTCTTTGAAACCTGTTGAATTTATGACCTTGACTTTGTAACACTGCTTTGAAGAGGGCTCTATGAATAAAGATTGTTATTATTATTTTCAATCATTAGCAGATTCAAATAGACAGCTCCAATAATCATGTTTGAGAGTGTAATGCTGCATAGGAATCAGTAAAAAAAGAAGTCCAAATAAGCAAATATAATCACTCAAATCAATTAATAAACTAAATGAATTCATTTGTCCTTAAAAAGACAAAGGCAGCCTGCCAAGAAAAACAGGATTACCACCAATCTCTAATGCTTGATTATTAAAAATAAATACACTATTGAATACACTAGAGGATTGCCCGGGAGGCTTGTACATCAGCAAAGCACATCCCATTTATCTAGTGTTTTAGAGATGGGTAAGGACCAAAAAGGCTAATTAGGTGGGAACTCTTTACAAAAACATTATCCAGTAGAACAGGAGATACTATGTGAAGTAAATGTCCTCCGATCATTAAGCAGCAGCAGAGGGCTAAATAAATTAGTTTGTGTGTGTGTGGTGAGAGGGTGGGGGTGTGGGGTGGGGGATTTAATAGACCCAACCTCACTATGAACCCAGAGGAAAGCGTTTTGTCATTTGACCTTCATTAACATCTTCTATTCATTGCTCCAACTCTGGTGATAAATCAGGAAATGGCCTCTATTGTATCTTCCAGTGGCGTGAAGTCAAGCATTTTTCCAGTACCTGACTTTCATTAGCTTTTGTCTCTTTAAACAATAAGAAGAGCCTCGATCAAACACAGGTTTTATCTTGGGGAGACTTAACTAACAGAAATTAAACTGAAATTAAATCAAGAGGCCGTCCAGTAAAACTCCACAGAGGAAACACAATCCTGACGTAAAGTCTACTTTAAACACTCTCAGTAAGGTAGGGTATGTGATAAAGAGCATCACCTTTAACCCCAGACTAAAGATGATCGTAAAAAGATACAAAGAGGCTGAAAAAAAGGGAAAATACAGTCTCTTTTGGAGCAGGAGACTTTTCAGAGGGGGGGTGGCTTCCCTCCACTGAAGCATTGCTGGATTAACCTAATCAGAGGATTAATCAGACTTGAAACACTGGAGGCTGTGCCGGTGGCCCCTTTATCCGACTGTGGCCGGCAGCGGAATAAGGATAGAGAGCAGGGAGATGGCGTTCCCACAGCCTCTCTCTCTAGAGCTCTCTGCTTGCCAAAAGACCTTAGAGGCAGAGGGGGAATTAGAAGCTCCTAGTTTGCCCCAACTGCCTTTTTGGAGCTGGGTCCCTCTTGCAAACGTCTCATTATCATTCAGACAAGAGCTTATAAATTTAGAATTTAAGCTCTACTGGTGGAGTATCATGCATGACAAGGATATGACTAAGTGTAGGTTGGGTTGGAATAATCAAGTTCATCTTGAAAAGACTGTGATGTCACAAAAACAAAATGAAGTCAGCAATAACCCCATTTATCCAGCCAAAGAATTTGTCTAGATGTTTTCAGCTTCCACATTTCTGAGCAAGATTCACCATCAGTGCTTCTTTCTATTATTTTTGTTTAGCATCAGCTTGAATGTTAAATGCAGTTTTATTAAGAGACCAGCCTGGCATGGATGCTATGCTAGACATGTTCTACACAAAATAATAACAAACTTCCGAACTGTTAATGACAAAATGAGCTTTGAATTGTGTCTGAACTGCTTCCTGATGCAACTGAATGGTACCTTTACAACAGTCAGAGGCGATGCATGGTGCTTAGGGGTATGAAGTAGGGAAAGAGCCACTGGCCGCCCATATTAAGAGCCATACACATGCCAGGTTTTTTGGCGCCCTCAAATTTTTTGTTTTCAATGTAGATGTGCAGAGGGCATGCTCAGATGCCAGAGCAACACCACTGGGGCACACACGCGTTCGTAAGCACTTATTTTTCAGGGCACAATGGCTTCACCCTGAAGTAACTGAGTTCAACTTTTGGAATGACGAGGACCAACCAATCACAGCCGACAGAAATCTTTCCCTTCTTCTGTAAATATCAGTTTGTGGCAAATATGGAAAAGTTGATCGTTTCACTGCAGGGTTGCCAGAGCTTTGCATCTGTTCCATGGACGATATGCCCAAACACTTATAAACAGCACCTGTGCGAAGATCAGCTCTGCACTCAGGATTTCAGGTAAATAGGTTATGATAGTGTGCTTGTTAAGGTTGCTTAGTAACCTGAGATGAAACCTGCAGCCGTGTTCTTGAAAGCTGGCTCAAAAACAGCACAAAAGTAGTGCCCACCCTCACATTTTAAGTTAATGCCGCATGTGTACAGGTGTATTTGCACCAAACTTCACATGGAGCTCAAAAACACCCAAATGCAACTTTTCACATTGACAAAACCAAAAACCCTGGTTAACTATGGAAATTCAGCAAAACATTTTTTTCCACTGGGCATTTTTTTATGTTAAATATGAAATGCCCACACAAAGGTAATGCATGATGGTGACTTCACTGCATCAGAGAGAAAGGGCAGGTTCCCCTTAATCAAATGATGTATACCGCTTGATACTGACTGAAAGAATAGCTCAGAATTGGCAAAAATATAAAATGATGTCCCAGCCTTTCTTTGTCTTTGTAGGCTTTAGAGGGATAACACCAGTATTTCACACCCATTTAGCATCTTCAAACTTATCTGAGCAGCAGCTTCAATCCAGCGAACACCTTCCCTCAATGTCTTCCTTGTATGCTGACTCTTAAAGGGCAGCGCTCAGATGTGATTCCTGCCTTTTCAACACAACAAGCATCAGAGTATCAGCCACTATTCAAGTGCAATCCTCCTTCCTTACAGGGATTTAAAGGCATGGTGAGCTGATTGTGCTCGAACCTGGCAGAAATTAGCTCTTGCTGTGCCATGTTTTCCTGACCCTGTAATGAAGGATCAAATCTGCGAGGAGGCCAGGCGCTTTATATTTTTTAAGCTCGTGACCACATGTTCATGAGCAGCCCTTGAAAATTTGGCTGACAGAAGAAAGGTATTTGTGGTCAATCTGGGTTGAATAGATAAATAAATAAAACCCAGTACTTATCTGTCTCCATCTGTCTGCCTTAAATTATGCCGCAACTAATCTCACCACCTAGGCTCAGCAAAGAAAAACAAGAGTGTAGCACATGCCCATGAGAAAAAAACAAGAGAAGCCTGCAGTGTGAACAGGGAGGGCATCATTGATCCAAGCTCTCTGGTAGCCAGGTCATCGATCGCAGGATACAGCTGTGATACTTGGCACACCTTGCTGACTCCAACCACAACTTTGAATCTACAGCTAGTGGCAAGCACTTTTCTCCTTCATTTTGTCAGCTGACCAAAAGATGCAGAGAAGAGGGGGAGGGAATCCTACACTATCCTCGCATAATTGTGTGGGAACATCATTTTTCAACCGCAGCTTTGCTTCCCCATCCCCAGGAGGCACTTTCCTCAAACAGTAATCATTATGTTATGGAAGCAGCTGCCGGGCAAGGTTGAAAATGCAACTGGAGCCAATGAGCAGAGGCATACACTCCTTGGGGTGTACAGGCACACGCACGTGGCAGATCCATCGAGGGGACCGTGAATAAGAAAGAAAAAGTGGAGCGAAGGGCCCATTTTTTGATCTTTTGTACTCCCTGGAGATTTATCGATCCTGGAATCTCATCAAGGCTTCTTTTGCAGGGTTAAGTAAAACACAGACATCAAAGATCAACTTGTTTTTCTTTGCACCCCTCCTCCACAAGTGCCCTTCCCTCACCCACTGTTCTATTTAAAGATTTGTATCTCCCAACATTCAATATGAATACACTTAAAAGAGCATATGTGAGTGGAGAGGAGAGTGAAAAAGCACTTTAAACGAGGAGCGGCAGGATGCAGCTAATAGCCGTCTGATCAGCCAGTGTTTCATCTTCGCCACATTATCTCCAAATTCAATATTGGTTCTTCAAACACTGTGAAAAAAAGAGGGTCTGTTGTGTCTAAACTCTCCTGCTATTTACGCATCCAGGCCACACTTAGTTGGTATTCCTCTCCTGCTGCTGGTGTCCCCTCCGTGTCTCCTCAATCCCTGCCAAAACAAGCCGTAATATACATAGAGCTGATGCATAGACATTGATGTCTGGCAAAAAAAAAAAAAATTACAGATTCACTGTACGTCAGAGGCTTGTCTGTCAATGCACAGCCAGTCTTGTTATTGACTCTGACAAATTCCAGGATGCTACTGATAACGGCTTGACAAATGGGCCCCACTCTTCCTCCTCCAACAAACAATACATCTCCCTATGTCCCCCTGTCGCCCACCTCTATTAGATTCTATTATGTGATACGATATCACACCTTGGCTGAGTACAACCAGGAAGTGCTGGTGAGAACAGAGGGGTATTGTGGGCATATATAAATCCCATACTCTGGCGAAGAGCAGAGAGAGATTTGAGATCTCCGGGCCAAATCTGAAGGGATTAAATGTCATCCCTGTAATTTATTATGAAGCTTCAACGCTGAGATATTGAAATGCAGGACGCACCTGTACAACAAAGCCCTCTGGGACAGAAATATGAGTGGTCACATGATCCAATAAGGGTTGACTCAGTTACAAACTGAAAAACCAAGGTGACTGTACCCAGGACTTGGTCAAAGGTGGACCAGGAAGTACAGCAGCAATGCATAATACAACTTCTGTTTACAGTACAGTCTGTCTAATATTTAGCTACATTCGCATTTGCAGTCAACCTGCTCTCATTCCAAAGTCGTCAAATACTCCTGCTTGGTCAATGATTTCCACATGGATGGGTCAATAAACACAGGACTTTCACCCAGGAGCCTGGTGTTGGCTTCCAGTATGAATGTTAAGCCAAACCGTGATGTTTTTTCTAAACCTGCATCCCAGAACATCAACAACAGATGCACCCAGGACAGCTAGCGCATCATATGTAGAAGTCAAAAGTCCACTGAACAAGTGTCAATATGTGACGAGCTGGGAGTGAGATCATTTGCAGCTATTGTTGCAATTAGTTAGTTTAGATATCATTGGTACACTTTTTAAAAACAATATCAAAAGGCCTCTTTTGCAAAGCTGTGCTGACCAAAGGTCATAGAATGTTATTAATACTTATAATTACTAATATATGAAAAAAGACTTCCTGCCACATGTGAACAGGGTAATTTGGTCTTTTACAGTGACCGAGGACGGAAGGAGCACCATTCACTCACTTTACCTTCAAATATTTTTCCATCTCATAGGTCTTCAAAGTGGTGACTTTCCAGTCACCACACAGAAATAAAATACTACATACTGGTTCATTTCAACAGCAAAGGCGCAGCAACAACGCAGATTACTCTTGACATTTTGACGATTTATTTCATAGTAGTGAATAATTAAACAAAGGTTTTGGGTTATTTTGTGAAAAATCCAAGACAAAAAACAATCCAGTTCATAACCCAACTGTGGGACTGTAATTCCCCATTTCCACACGTGTTCATCTAAACAGAATTAGTCAGCACCTGTCAGAGGATTGACAGTGACGGAAGTCCTCTGAGAGAGAACTTTTCAGTGATTTTTCACAGACACACGCTAGAAGAAAAATACAGAGCTGGTGTTGCCATTCAATTGCAAGTTATCATCACACCGGGATAGTTACCTCTACAACCCATCATCACAGTGGGGTAATATAAACACATGTTTGCATAGAGAGGGAATAAGTGCATGCTGTATTTGTCTCACAGCCAGACAGCTTAACCAAGAGATTCATTCAACAACTTTTGGTTGAACAGGAGTAGTAAGTGGTATGCAGGTGAAATGAATAACTACAAAATATTACAGATAGAGCTGTGTTTTTTTCCATGATATTTACACAATAATAAGAATCATACCAATCTGCAAAATGTTGCAAAAGTATCATGCAACTGATCACCCCTGAAAAAAGTAACCGTTACATTTTCATACATTCTCACCCTATGTATCAGCTATTTAGACTCGCACATGCACTCGTGGGTCTCATATGACCTTTGAGTAGCTGCAGACTCGGTGGCCCAAAGGCATGGCAGCTTTAGAAAGGAGCATGCTAATGTTAGGTGTGGTTTGTGCCCCTCGGTGCTGTTTAGCACAGTGTGATAAGAGTTCATCTCCTTCACATCCTGCTTGTCTCTCTGTCTGAGAGCGAGTACAGAAATAGTCTTTGTCACCAACCACACAGCAGGGCACCTTTCACACACCATGTCCAACACGTCTGGACGAAGGCGCCAATATGTGTGCCAATGTGTGTAGCTTTGCAGGGTATGTTGTAAGCTCCTAAGTGCATGTCGCCGTGTGCCAGGGAGTTTATTTTATGACTTTGATAGAGAATGCTGCGTGGTATCAACAACATATTCACCAAAATCTCATCTTTTTTCCTAATCTGGAAAGGGAGTCTTCAGCTTCTCTTTAATTTTGAAATTACTTAATTTATTTTTTTAGTGATCACGATTCTCCTCTCACTAATGTGACACATCTTAGGGCCAATCCCAATTCTCTTCCCTTATATTTTCCCCCAATTTTCAGGCATTCATATTCTAACTCAACTCTAACTTACAGATAACGATGCATATGCAGAAACATAACACATTCTGACATATTTTGGAATTTTTGCATGTTTATTTGCGGAAATAGTACTACAAGTGTGCGATGGCTTTCTCATGGAGACTGCCATCTTCCTGGAAAACTCGCCTGGCTGGATAATTTCACAATTCATCCCGGGCAATTCAATCTTCCCCTCAATTGAGATGGGTTCGTAAGTGTGCATTGAACAGCCCTTCAAATTAAGTGGGGATTTTAAGGGCTGAAAAGCACTTCCCTAAAGTTTGGGACACCCTGGCCCTTCGCAGGAACACGCAAAAACAAGGGCTAGGGCCAATTTTGAGGGGAAGTGTGAGTACTGGGACAGACCCTTAATCAATTAGGCTAAATGATTACTTCATTTACTTGGAGAGTCATCCTTACTGCTATTGGTATGGTACAGTGTTAATATCATCTGACTTTTCTCTGAAAACTGTTGCATAAGTTCTCATTTTCATAGCATTTCACCAGTGTAATCTAAACTTAGCCGAACTGTGCACAAAACTCAAATGGGAAAAACATTCAGTCCTGTGCCAGCTCAGTATAGAATGATACACTAGAGCAGAGGAAAAATGATCTGTGAGGGTGAGGGAAGCAGCAACAGATAAGAGGATTACTCCATTATTATCTACCCCAGGGGCTGTTACCCCAGAGCAGAGGAACATGGTTAAAAAGGGCAAGACCTTGATTTTTTTCTCCCTCGACATGCTCACATCGTTTGAGCGAGGCAGAGTCACTACATGACATACTATCCCACTCTGCACAGGGCAAAGACATGTTTTCAGCCCAAGCTCAGAAGCAGCATCCTGAGGTGTGACCTTGCTCTCCTGTCCAGCCTTCCTCTAACCTTCCTCCAGAGACGCCAGATGGATGAACCCGATATCGAAGGTTAAGTGTGGTTTCAACGATCTGGGGGAGTTTTTTGGTTGTTTTTTTGTTCTATAATCAGATAAAAAACATAATTGAAAAATGTCTGACATGGATATCTCAGAAGTTAAATCATGCTTCCTAAAGGGCTAGACGGTTATGCAATTCTTGTCTGATGGAATTATGTCAGTGTAAAAGAGTTATACTCAGTGTATAAAAACATTAGATGTTAAGATAGACCAGAGGTGCTCTGCAGTTGTCTCAATTTTGTGCGAGGGAGTTCCACAGTGTCAGACTTTGAAAACCCCTGGGACAGGATATCTATTTTTGTAAATGGATTTACAACATTTTGACGAAGAATTAATCATTTTTATTTGTATTTCCACAATATGGATAATAATAATAATATTAATTTGTATAGCACTTATCTAAACAAGGCTAGAAAGTGCTTTACAAAGTGCATAAAAATCAGACAACCAAACAGTATTTAAAAAAAAAAAAAAAAAAAGTGAAGCGCTAAGGAAAATAGTGTGTACAGAGGCAAAAACAGAACAAAAGGACGTAAAACACAAAAGTTACAAATCACAAAGTACGAGGCATTAAGGGAAAGCTTTCCTATGAAAATAAGTTTTAGGCAATAATTTAAAAACGTGTAATGTGCTAGCCAGCCTAATCTCCTCACGTAGAGAATTCCAGACCCTTGGGGCCTTGACGGAGTATCTCATGTCGTGCCTTGGAGCATAGGTAGTCAAAAGCTCAGCTATCTAACTCGGTGCTAAACCATGTTGAGCTTTCAAAGTTATTTGAATAATCGTAAAATCAATTCTGAAGTTAACTGGCAACCAGTGGAGGAACGGAAGAACTGGGGTGAAATGTGACCTACGATTTGTCCCAGTTAAAATACGAGCTGCAGCATTCTGTACTAGTTGAAGCCGAGCTACTGAAGATTTACTGAGACATGTAAACAGTGCACGAAGCGCAAGAATGCAAAAGCATGAATAAGCTTTTCTAGGTCAGGAAAAGACACAGTTGATTTTGAAAATATTTCTTAAGTGGAAGTAGCAGGGTTTATTGACAAACTTTAGTGGCTATTATGTACCTTTAAAGATGTAATGCCCTCATTTTGATTAAAATATTTATTATCAGTGCAATCAAACATACACGCACAGTTACAAAACTCTGATTTTCTCCTGTTTTCTGTATACCAACAACAAATGCAAATGTCACTTTGGCCTATTGGTATTTAATAAGGAACTCTCATATGTTTTCATAAATGCTGAGATTACACACAGACACAAACACACACACACGCACGCACACACATAATAAAATGCACGTCGAGCGAGACAACTGTACTTCGCACCGTGTGTGTGGGCGATTGAGGCACGGCTCTCACTTTAGTTTAAACAAAGACATCAAGAGTGTTGGTGTCTCCACGTCAAGACTGAAGCGATAATTACTGTCATTCAAGCAGAAAGCTCATAGCACTGGCGGGGATTAATGTGTGTTAGCTAGTGACTGTGTTTTTGTAAGATATACTTACACCAGCTGTCTGAGGCTTCATTTCAGAAAATGCAACTGTCTTTTCACTCCGATTCAACTGTATTTGCCTCTCAGCCACTTTGATGCCCCAATCATGAGCACGGGGAATCCTTACAGCTCCTTTGAATTTGACTGTTTGGCAATTAGTTGATATTCCTGTCTGGATACATTTACCAAGAGAGCAGGTAGAGGTTCACAGCTTTGCTCAAGGATATGCTGTCAATGGGGGAACACTGGCAGTTGTATGCTCCTATCCGCTGAACCATTAATAAACATTTCACATTTGGATTTACAAGCATTTACCTGCTGTGTGCAGGTGGTGGTTCGATACAGTCGTGGCTGCAGGGGCAACATCAGCTTTCCATTTTAAAATATAAGCAATCAGGAAGCCCGGTCCCCACATACGAGACTTATTTGCAACACAACAGGCCTCTGACACCATGTTGAAAGATGACTGCTTAAAATCAATGATAAAGGATATCAACAAAATGAACTATGGTTTGCTTTTTTTGACCCATCTATCCGTTTTTCTTGTGAGAATAATCTCCAACTTCAATCGCTAAAATTCAAGATCTAAATGTTTATAACAGCAATCCATTTTAAAATTCCAATACTGGCACAGTAGGAAAAAAATGCACAAATTTAACAATACTGCTGCACTGTTGCAAACCAAAAAAACAGCTCATTAGCTGAACCCAGATTCATTTTTTTCAACATAACCTCAACTTTAACTTGACCCATTTCTAACCATAACCCAAACAACAGATTAACCCTTGACACTCTTCACATTACTGTCACTTGATAATCCCTTTAGTATCAGCACAGGACTGTGCATGACAAGTGTGACCTATAATGGTTGTCACACGGTTCAAATCCCACCAGGCATTCTTCAGGAAGCAGGATGGCTTTAGAGCATAACCTTTCACAGTATGTGCCCAGGAGATATCTCAGTCCCAGTGGTAGGATTGTAATATATTCAGCAACTGACTAATGGGCAAATGGTTGAAATTATTGACGGTCTTTAGTTGGAGAATACAAGCAGGATAAATCACACAACTCATGTTATCATTCATGCACTTTTTCTTGCACACTTTTGTTTTCAAGCAACAGTAGACAGAAGCATACACATGTGCTCAGGAGATGCCAGAGGGTTGGACTCAAGTCACATGACATGGACTTGATTCAGACTCTAGTCACAAATTTGATGAGTTTAGACTTGACAAAATCAAAAAAGACTTTAACAATAATGACTCATGACTTCGGGAGTTTTGACTTGAGAATACCCGATACCCTTCCCCCCCAGCCCAAAGCATAAAAAGTATGTTTTGAAATTATGTTTGTATTGTATGTATCCCTAAATTTCCTGAATCAGCTTAAGTTAATGCTATTCATTCCCAGAAAATCGACACTTAATTCTCCAGATTAACTTTATTTAAACCGAACCGACAGCATCCAATCAAGTTGTGTGACAAAACCATGAAGAGGAAATGTTATGTAACTGAACACCAGTTGAAAAAAAATGGATATTTAAGATAATTTTGTTCATGTACAAAACTAGGTGGTGGCTGACAAAAAGCAAACTGTTTGTTTGCATGAGGTAAAAAAAAAAGATAGAGACATTTGTTTTAACAGACAAATGCACATTTTTAAAATAAAAAAGCATACATGATTTTTGTGAATGTAACATATCACTACGTTGTTAAAATGGTTGTAGATTTGGAAAATTATTACATTCTTAGGACTCAAAACTTTTGCAAAATGTTTAGGTCTTGAAACTTGCCATTTTAACTTAGGAATTGAGTGCAAAGGCGTGAGACTTACTTGTAACTTGCAAAACATGACTTGGTCCCACCTCTGGGGAATGCTATAAGCAACGAGCCAAAACAGCCTATTTATCCATGGTGTGAGTCCCTACAATGGTCGTGTATAAAAAATAGGTGCAGAGACACTTTTTCAGTAGCTTTTCAGTATGAGATAAAAGATAAGTGTCATTTTGTAGAATTTGCCATGAAGTTGCCCTCTCTCAAGCAGCCCTGCACCTTCTCCTCACAAACTATAAAGGAAAACCTTCTAAAATAGTAGACGAGGACAAAGATGAGATCTTATTTAAAATCTTAAAGGTTTGCACATCATCATGAAAAAGTAAATGCAGTTACTCATGAATGAGGCATGTTAAATGGAAAGAAAAAAGGCTGTCTACTTGGTAAAAGAGCCATGCTGACAGATAAGAATGCAGCAGGTGAGCTGTAACTCTTTGAAAGCTTGGAAGCTCCTCACGTACGTGTAAGTGTTGGCCATCAACAGTACGGGAAAACAGAGATGGGAGAGCGGGTGCATTTGGGAGCAATGTATCGAGGAAAATGGAATTTCCTCTCTCCCTTTTACAAGACGAGTGACCTTTGCCCTCTGGGTGGCTCTCTCCTCCTATTTCTCCATTAGTACACGGAGACAGACAGGCACAACACACGCGTACACACACAAAGGCATTTGCAATTTCTCTCTAAAGCAGCCCTTCTAATACACACACAGGCGCTCACTGTCCGACAGTCAATATTTTCTGAGGGATGGCCTCCCTCGAGAACTAGCAGGCAATCTGAGGGGGGCCCCTGCAATGAAAGGGCCCGTGATTGCATTCGACCGTAGCCCTTACAAAGATGTCGTACATCAAATGCCAACAGATAAAAAGCCATCCGCGAAGAGTTAATCAGCAGAGTAGCTTTCATGGCCACGCCGCAATTTGTCTCAATATCATGAAAAGAAGACAGGCTCTCATAAAAACAAGCACCAATATAAATAAATACATAGCCTAAATACATAGCAGCATTTGTGTTTCATGTAGTGCTGAATGTGATGCTATCTCAGACTACTCCATGGCTGCGAGGGCTGCTTTTATCTTACCATTTGCCAATACTGCCTGACCTTGAGAGTGAGCTAGGTGTGTGTGAGTGTAAGCATGTGTGTTTATAATGCTTAAGTGTCTGCTTTTGTATGCTTGTATATGTGTCAATGCCTGAGCGCCCTCATGCCCCCCCCTCCCCTCTCATTTTGCTGATTCAGTTGAGTTTGAGAGCCTGACCAATTTGCATTCTGAGTCACAGTGGAAGTGCCTGTACAAGAGGCTGTTTAAGCATTTTGCATACTTGCCACCTCGTACCAGGTAGGATACGCTGGTGTGATTCTTATGGAGTGGCACGCTGGGTGAGAATGAGGCTTAATAGCGATAGCTGTTAACCCCCGTTTCCCGACCTCTTGTACCGGCCACCACATTTCAATCAAGTTAATACGCCTGCCCCACCAATGCCAGTGAAACAGGCAAAAAGATCAATGGCGGAACAAGGTATTTAACCCAGGCAAGGAGCTTGCCAAACACTCCAAAATGCACACAGAGCCACTTGAAAGACTTCTGCTTGAATGACTGTTTCAGGGATTATCCAGAGTGGAGACTACTGGATCACAATGCCATTTAATCCTGCAGTTATAGTATGGATTATAATACAGGGACAATAAAATGCTATGGAAAAGGGTGATTTAGACATTCTGGATCACATTTCTTTACGTGTATGAGTATACATCAGGGTAGCTGATAATATCTGCTTATCTTGATCTTGGGACATCTTCTCCCCTGAGAGGCCTAGCTTGTGATTTGTAAAGTGCAATAATCAATACTGTAGGCAGCATTACATTTGTTATATCGCATATAATATAATACAATAAGTATTTTTAGGTGTAATCACCTGAAAATAAGACCTGTTGTGTTTTAATTACCTTAGAATGAGCCATTTATATCTAAATAGGGAGCAGGTCCTCATCTATGGAGATCGCCATGTTGCCCTCTCATGTTTCTACAGTAGCCCAGAATGGACAAATGAATCACTGACTCACGATAGCACCATTCACGTTTTTACGTCAGCCCCTCCGAGCAGAGTCAGGCAAACACTGATATTTTTTTAGGTGAAACTGCTTTACTCAGTGCTTTTACCGATTAAAATCACTGTCTGTTTGTTTTTTGGAGAGGAAGAGACCTCTGCGGATAATTCATCTCAAATATCCTGAACGTCTGGATCTTCTTCTTCGTCTGGAAGTTATCAGAGAAAAAGGTGAGCACACAGTAGCAGGTGCTAGGCTAACGGCCGTCTCCAACACGCCTAACAGCATCGCAGAACCACTGACTTGTAACATGAAACTGCCTAATTCAGTCTTTTTATGAGTTTTAATCACCAAGTCCATTTGTTTTAGAGAGGAAGAGACCTCTGTGGATGATTCAGATTGCAGTAAAAATGTCCTGAACAATGAACACTGAAGTTTCAGCTTGTTGTAATGTGCAATCCTCACCGCTAGATGCCACTAAATCTCCTTAAATCTTACACACTGCTCCTTTATTTCAAAAAGTAAGTCATTTTTGATATGTATTGTACTTGTTTAATGTACTAGTTCAAGTAATTTAAGTGAAAACAATGCTAACCTCTTTAGCAACTGAATCAACCCAAAGTTTTTCAAGAGGATTAATAGAAAACAACTGAAATAGCCTAAACTGGTTTTTAGAATACCATTGGCTTGTAACACTGTAGGGCTTTTACAAACTGATGCTCTTACAACATAAATTATGATTATTTATGAGAAAGGGCATACTCTTTTTTTGCCTGTTTTGTTTTTAACTAATGTTTAGCAATATCCTCAGCTAACCTGCTATTATTACTAGAAGTAGCTTAACTCCTGTTCCTTGCAAACAGTCAGTATTTGGTATGCTATCCACATTTTAACCTTGTTTCAGCTCTCGTTGGAGCAGTCCATCCACCTTGGCAGTGGACAGGCTCGATTATGTTCAAGGCTGAAACATCCCGGGGGTAAAATTCTTCATCTCCTCCTGGAAATCTAGACGGTCGTTCTTTTGCTCTCAGGACACGTCGACCCAGACCGTCACAATCAATTGTGTCAGTCTGCATTGACACAGGCGTCTGTCACCATCCATTTACCTATACAATGAAGTCAGGGCATAATTCCACTGTAAATATTAGACTTCCTTATGTGGGTATGCTCATAGACTGACATCACCACTTCTGAATTATATATAATGCTTTTTTGGGGGGGTTACAGTAAGCTACATAAATGTGTGAGCACTGATAAAATAAAATAAAATGCTGGTTGTGTGCATTTTAGTGTCCTCCTGTGCAGGAAAGTTACTATGTTACATGTCCTGTTATGCATGTAAGTGTTGTTTATTTCTCTCCGACCCAAATATCTGCAAACAACCTATATCTGATTTGATATTTAAAAATCTGATTCTTCACACAGATAAACATGCGCATCCCACCACAGATCCCTAAGGTGCCGTGTCCTTGGGAGATCGAAGTTTCGTGGAGCTGTTCATCAGACATCTGCTAAGCGCCTCATCATGAAAGCGCCGAGGTTTATTCCCTCGCGTCGCCGTGCCAAGAACAACTGGCAGGCGCAAAGAAACCCTTCCACTCTGCCACCAAGGTTAGGTGAATGACAACGCTGAGTTTCTGAAATGCAGGAGAAGGGAGGAGACAGCCATAGAGGGAATAAAAACAGGAGAGGTAGGCTACAGTCACGTCCATCTGTATAGTCTGTTCCTTTTTCCTTTCTCTTTTTAGTTCCATCTTTTTCTAGAATTCCTCTGCAGTTCCCCCTTAGGTTTCTTCTTTCTTTGCCAGTTTATATTTTTTCATTGTGACTTTCAAAACACTCACAACACAAAAACAATGCTTCTCTCTCTGTGCTCACAATTTTCTCTGCCTGACTTCCTTGTCCCCATCTCTTTCTCTCACTTCAGAAAAGAGGGGAGCTAATGCCGTGTCTGCATTATTAATCATCAGACAACAAGGAGCAACCGGTGCTGCAAATAATCCAAACGAAGGTCACACAGGAGTATTGGCCAGCCCAGAAACCCTACCCGGCTGCCCTCTCTCTTCTCTTGAATTTGGAAGAGAGACACAGATGAAAGAGCATTTGAGGATGTAAAATATAAACCCATTACTGGACATTCCCACTGCAAAGAACTCAAGAAATCAATCGCCAATGGTCTGCATTTTGTTAGCACTGCCAGTACTGATCACTACTTTGTCTTCGTCTGAATATGCAATTGTCAATAGCTAACATCAAGCACCAAAAGCCAACTGATGCTGATGTTCTTTTCTAGATTGATCTACAATGCCTGTAGGTGTCTGAAATTTACAACACCACCATTAAAGACAATAATAAGAGTCCAATGGTCAGAGCCACAGTAACACTGTATTAATGATCACGTGATAGATGAGGTCTACACAAAGACTGCCCAGGAAAGTAGAGATTGTGTTTGTTGATATGCATATTTGTCCATGTACTCTATCTTCATCACAAAAAGAGGAGGAAGACATGATCAAAGAGAGCATATTTAGAAAGAAAGAAATGTGACAGAGTGAGAGAGACGATGTGTTTCTTGAAGAGCAAAAATGCGAGGATACTACAAAAGACAGAGTAAATGTGACATGATGGCGTATCTGGGTTAGTTATTCAGGAGGGGATTGTGGGCAGACTTGTTGCATTGTTAGAGACAGAAAAACCACCAAATCTAGTTTTAGAGAGAAGTCAAAACCTTTGCTATGTTTGTTTACTTTCTTTTTTTCATTAAACTTTCATGATAACACAAATAAGACACTGAGATGCTCTCCGTACCCAACCCATTAGCAATGTTGTTTGCCCATTGGCAACAACACTTAGCCTTAAGTAAATAATAAATGCCACAATAACATTGCAACACTTGTTGCGACACTATCTTTTCTGTAGTTTGGAATTGTGTGTGGCTTTGCACTGTAGCTTTTAATAACCTCTACATGTAATAAGAGTATGACTGCTGATCAAACATTTGGCTAAATCTGTTTAAGCCATCAATACGATTGCATAAACAAGAAATTTCCAAATAATAATCCTGTTTACATGACTATTCATGAAAGTATCAGGGATTGTTTACTCATACAAATAACTTGTTTCCAGGTCCACACTTTTAAACTAACAACTACCAAAATAACTCGTAGGAATTTGTTAAAGTACAACCCCTGGAAATGGCCAAAAATGCACCAAAATTGCACAGTAAATTCAAAATGGCTGACTTCCTGTTGGGTTTTGAGTATGGCTCCAAGAGGTTTTTTTGTATGTCTTGTGACATTACATGTGCCTACCAATTTTTGTACATGTACTGTAGGTTAAACCAGCTTCAGGGGCTGTTTTGTAGAAGTTTGGTAGGGGGCACTACTAAGCCATGTTTTTTCACCTCAGCTTGAGACGCCTGAAATATCAAATTTTTCGCCAGATGATGTGTTTTGGGGTACGTTAAGCCCCCCCAAAATGCGATTGCGACTGCAGCCTCTGAACCACTCTGACTACATGCATGCATGAGGTCTTGCCAGAAAGCAAACTTTCTGAACTTTCTTGTGAAAGTGTTAGAAACACTCTAGGTGATACAGAGACAGACTAATGGGCCTCTGAAGTCAGGTAAAAGTTGAAGATTTTGCCTAAAATAAAATAAAAATGATTTTCAGGATGAATAACTGTCTGTGGCTTCATCTGAGCAGGTAAATGACACTGTGGGGCTGTAGGCACACTATCAATGAACATTTGTTTCAACTTTGAAGAAGATTGCTGAAAGTATGACCATTCTACAGTGTTTTTTTCCATGAAAAGATCCAGGCAGAGCTCCACATGACAGCGCGCTCACTGCGCTTCAAAACAGTACTGTCAGTGATCAAACGACACTCAGCCAGCTTCAAACATTGTACCTTATTGAAATCGGGCGTGATTATGATAGCTGATGTTGTTTATGACAGAAACACCATAAAATATCAACAAATTGTGTTTATTGTTTATTGGATGGATCCCCATTAGCTGCCACCTTGGCAACCACTAATCTTCCTGGGGTCCATAAGGCACATAAATGATAAAATCCGAGACATACATACATACAAATAAAGCCATATGAAACGTGAAAGTTGTGATCATACTTTCTAGGTGGTATATCTCAGCCAAAAATAGTGGTAGGAGTGAGATCTCACCTTTTATAAACCAGCTATGTGTCCATTGACGTCTGTGCATGAGGTCGCGAGTAATCCTTTAACTTTTCCCCTCGAAAAACGTCATGACATGGCTTGTCACCACTCATCGCGATTTTGGACTTCATGTATTTAGGCTGCTCTGGTGCAAAAATCATAAGGAATAAAAGAAAAACGACGGTGGATTCGGGAAGCCGAGAGCTTCCTGAATCCGGTGATACCAAGCATCACATGGTTCGATGACGCAGTGTGTCTGTGAGATCCCATTTTACAGAGGAGGGAGGGAGCGCGGACCCCGGTGTCCCCCCAGAGTTAAAGAGGTTAACCTTTTGAACTGTAAATACTGGTATCGGTTAAGCAAGTAACTGCTGCATATTTCCACCATACATTTAATATGCACTTGTTGATTAATTTACAAGGTCATCATTACGTGAAAATGCACTGAGAACATGTCTGATCCTCCTTGACAGTACTTAGCCATGTCAGAGACTCAATTTTCTTTCAAATATATTATGTTGTGCTACTTCATTTGCGGGGTGGCACGGTGGTGTGGTGGTTAGCACTGTCTCCTCACAGCAAGAGGGTTCCCAGTTCCATCCTGGGTGTGGGAGCCCTTCTGTGCAGAGTTTGCATCCACAGCTTCCTCCCACAGTCCAAAGACATGCAGATTGGGGATTAGGTTAATTGATAACTCTAAATTGTCTGTAAGTGTGAATGTGAGTGTGAATGGTTGTCTGTCTCTAAGTGTCAGCCCTGTGATAGTCTGGCGACCTGTCCAGGGTGTACCCTGCCTCTCGCCAAATGTCAGCTGGGATAGGCTCCAGCCCCCCCGCGACCCTCAAGAGGATGAAGCGGTTCGAAGATGGATAGATGGATGGATGGACTTCATTTGCACACCCATGCTCCAAACATGCCACCCTTCCCACTTTTGCCAAAGTACACAAATGAACAAGCAAATGCGCAAAGTACATAAGGTTAGGATAACCACATAATGTTTTCGCAAACATTCATGAACTCAATTTTGGCATCTACTTGGCTGATGGACCCTGCTTGAAAATCATTATGTTGTTAGATTGGCCTTTATTCATTTGTAATAAGCAACAGGAGTACTATGCCAGGGGCATAGTAAAGAGGCCAAATAACTTCTTGTTTTACAGCCAACAAATGCTTTTAATTCTCCTGTTTTTCAGATAGACACTGTTTACTGCAGATGGTAGTAAATAATAGGAAGATGTACGCCAGTCGATTCTTTCTGTGCTGTACAGACACTGGCTTTCGCACCCATTACATGTCAGAGGAATGTGTGGTATGGAGTCAGGTTGGTGGTCCAGCAGCGCATACCAAATACATAAAAGCTAGTGTAAACTGTGACTTTAATCTCGCACCCAATCTAAACACTGCACTATGAATAATGGACTACATGCAGCCTGTCTAACTAAATCACAAAGTGAAGCTGCAGTCAATAGTTCAGATGCTATAGGCTCATCAGTTTTGCCCACATGAAATCCTGGTGTTGGCAAAGATATATTGCACGCATAACTGATAAAAAAAATTGTGAGCAAATCAGCAGTGATCCCTGTCCAAAGAAACCAGGCGTCATCAGTATTAGAGGTCATAGAATATATCACTTTGGTATACTTTGAATACATGATTGACAGATTGGAAGGGGTGGCACATTGGTACACCACAGCACCCAGAAATCATGTGACTGAAGTGCTGCCCTTTTGGACTGTTAATGCACAGTCTCCCACTGCAGCTTTGGGAAAGGGACAGTGCATCCACCATCTGTGGAATAAATACACGAGCAGCCACCACACTGAGTGTCCAGAGATGTATGGGCTGTGGGGTAAGCTAGGGATTCCCCCAGGGGTCTCTGGCCTGTCGATAGGCTACAGCCTTTCCGCTGGAATCCAGGCTCAGAGACGAGCCATCCATCAGGCCTCAACTCACACTACATGAGGCAGAGGGGGGGAAAAAACCCAGGATGATTAATGTGCCTTCTGTGTGGTCAGTCTCCTTCTGCAGCACACACACATACACACAAGCAAGCAGAGGCTCGGTTGTGTGCGTACTCCAACACACAAAAAATGGACATTTACACGTATACCAACCTACGCAGGTGTTCGCACACGAGCAGAAACGCGCACACAACACACACATATTATCACCACAAGGCTACATTCCAGAGGATAGTAGATGAAAAATGTCTGAGCTCAACTCCTTTCTTGGCTAACCTCCGTGGTGAATGGAGGGGTATTGACTAAAGAGCGAGACAGCTAGCTTTTATTAATAAATGCTCCTGCTGAGCCAACAGCAAGCCTCACAGCATGACGAGCACACACAGCTATTTGAACAAACTCACCTTGCTATAACTTTCACCATAACTAACCATACTTATCACCAGGTGTTGAGCTCAGCTGATTGTTTTCGTCACTAAGCTCGCAGGGAACACGTGAAGGGCTTAATTGAAAAATAAATGCATATTTGGAACCTAATTGCGACGTGAAATTCAAGAGTTGGTATTTTAGAAATAGGATTTACTATTGAGAAGCTGCAGCGTGATAATTATGTTCTCCACAGACAAAAACACATCATATCCCAAGGTAATTTATAAGGGAGCAAAAAAAAAAGGAGAAGATAAAAAAAAGACGAAGAAGAAGACAGAAAAAAGAAATCCGAAAAATCCAATCCCGTTATATCATGACAAAAATATTATGATGCAGAATTCTGGCTACTGCACACTACATAGTTTTATGTTCAAACCTCTCCCGCAATTCCTCTCCTTAAATACCTTCATTTTACATTTGATGGGGGTCCAGGCGCCTGTAAAATGAAAGCTCCTTTGATTCCTCCCTAATGGTCCTTTTCCAAGCTTTCTAGTCTGCACAACTCAATGAATACAGTGAGGATCTGTTCCATTGTAAAAGAACAGGGTAGTTTGGCCATTAAAAGCTCCACACTCAAGTGGATTCATTTTTGTCTGGCCACAAAGGATACCGGCGAGCTCATAAGCCGCACATTAATATGACCACAGATCAATGGGGCTGTGAGCAGTCTGAAGGTATTGTTGATGTATTGGCTGGATTTATGGGGCTGCAGAGATGGATGGGTTAGGGTTGACTGGAAGACCTCACTGCCTTTGGTTGTGCGAATAAGCACTATCGATGAGTAGGAAAAACTTATCGGAAAATCTTAATTAAAGGTTCTAATTTTTAGAAAGTAATTCAATAGAATTAATTAATCACAGAGGAGATAACCACTGAGTTGTTCTAAGACGGAAATCATCAATGTACATATGAACGGACAACGTAAAAAAAGTGATGACAGGACATTCTATGTTTTAATGACCAAACTATTTTACAAATTTACCGTCAAAAGTTTGGAACAGATTTGGGTTATTCTGGCTGCTTTAATGACTAGGAATATTGTATCATCTGTGTAACTAAATCCAAATGAAATGAAACCCATTGTCTGTCCAGAAAATTATGTTTATCATTTAATTGTGTTGTAATTGTTTTATACTGCCTTGCTGCAAAAGGTGACTTCTTCTTGTGGGACAGTAGATCTGATCTGATCTGAACTGATGTTAAATGAACTGAAGGTATTACTGAGACTTTACAAGCTATGAAGCTTAGAAACGTCACATTATGCATTTAATATACAGAATTTAACTATAAAACCAAAAACATACCCTCCAAAAGTGCAAAATAAGCAACATATTACATAATAGAATTGCTTAAATTGGTGCAAAAGTAGGCCTACAATAATGTGAATGACATGAGAATAAAATACTATGTTCACAATTCAAAATAATCTATAAAAGTATGAAGTAAACGCTGTACATACTGTATATAATTAAGAGGATTTCTATAAGAGCATTATACATGTGCGTGCTGCAATGACTGAGTTAACAGACTGAATTGAGGATGAAAATGTCTCTCTGGGTTGTTCAGAAATATTGTTGAAACAACCTTGAAACTCCATCAGAATCGATATAAATCAGTATGATGACATTTCCAGACTGACCATGTGATTAAAGAACCTTTTTAAATGGGATTTCTTTCAGTGATTAATTCACTGGAAACAAATTATCACAGTACAAAACCTATGCGACAGACATTTTCTATTGCATAAAGAAAAATAAGAGTTTATGACTAAATGCCACATTTAATGACTTCCTTTTTGTCTCCATCCTTGGTGCTAAGCACTCCACTCTACTTTTTTTTTATATGTAAATCACTTTCCAGAGATCACCTGCCAATCAAACAGTGCAGGTGCTACTTTGACATCTCTTCTCCCGGATTTTCTCTTTTTTCCTTTGTTCAGCCGCGGTGGATATTTATTTATAAGAACTGTCGCAGATTGTTACTTCAAGCAAGCCTAAGGTTGGGGCGTGTTTTGAACTGCCATCGAGTCTGACATATCAGAACGGGTAATGGAAAAATATCCAGTGGTACCCGAGCTGGAGTGGTTTTTAGGACCGTTCTGTCTGTTACTCTGTCCCAGTCTGGGCGGGGCTCCGCTGGCCCCAGGCCCTGGACTATCAGTCAGGCTGATGTATAGGTCCACAGGGTACAAATGAAACCTGTCACAACAAGGGTAATGATGTCAGAGTCACTATAGCTCACCGCTGGAGGAGCAGAGGAAGGGGGACGAGGTGATAGGAGGATGTGGGAGAGAGAAGAGGGTTAAGGGGAGAGAATGGAAAGAAGGGGAGGAAGAGATTGAATTGAAAGTAACGGAGGAAGTCGGAGAGAGTAAAGAGAACAGAAAAGAGATGGGGGCTTAAGATGTTAGGAGGGAGAAGACAGAGGAAGGGGAGCATGTGAGTAGGGACAGGCTACAAAGTGGGGAACAAAGGGAGGGCAGACCAAAAACCTGAAGAGAAAAAGTGAACAAAATTGGAATAGATAGAGAGAAAGAAGTGAGGTCAGAGGAAAGAAGGGGAGACTAGAGACAGAAGAGAGGTGAAGACAGAGATGGAGAATAAAAGAGCCGTGGGAATAGAAAGTGTTGGAGAGTGAGTGTTCCTTCTTGACCTTGAGAACAATCTTTTAGACAAAATATTCTTAACTCAAAGTCCCTTGGGATTTTTTGTAATTCAGTGTTTATAGTATCGTTCAATGTAGAGGAAAAATAACGTTACCCATAAAATCCTAATCTCCTACTAATACCGACCCATGCCACCTCTCCACTATCCCTCCCCTTCCTTGCATTCAACATTAACTAAAGCACATAATGTACAAGAGGTGAAAGAATAAGCCAATATTTAAAAAAGAAAATCCGTAAGTCACATTTCTAGAGAGTAACTTGGTCATCCATGACTCCATCTCCCAAGAAACCAACAGTAAAAGTGGCTACATTCATCCTAGCAGCTCAAATCTGTGTCCTTCCTCTCTTTCTTTCTCTCTCAATATCACTGGATCTCTCTGATACCTCCGTATTGCCTCAACCTCTCTCCGTCTCTCTTTCATTCTCTCTCCGTCCTCATCCTCCATTATCATTGACATCATCCTTTCTGTCACGCTCTCTCCACCGTCCCACCCCACCCGCAACACATACATACACATACACATACACTCAGACGCTGCCTGCATCCTCTCTGCCTTCTCCTTTATGGCAATCTCTCTCCATCTCAAGATGTGGCCACTAATGGATTGAAAGTCTTGGGGAAGAGGCAACAGTCATTTAAAGATTAATGTCAGGCCTGGTATTCTGAAGGGCAGTCAGCCCAGCCTCTGTGTGTGTGTGTGCGTGTGTGTGTATGTGTGCGCCCAGCAGAGGACGTGCACATGTCATCTCGGCAAAGATGCCCTCTTCATTATCAGCCATTAGGCAAAGACTCAGAGAGAGAAGAAGCAAGACAGGGTTAGCTGGCTGTCCCATACAAGCACATATCATAGCATGTCACTTTCTGCTCAATACCCACCACTAGAAAGCTGTTAAAACCAAGGACTTCCATCAATTAACATACCTCACTTACGCATACATATGAATGTCTTTGAAATATGCCTCTTTGCTGCGACGAATGTCAGCTTCAACCAGTGATTTAATCTTCTATTGAGCCTTAAAGCTGCACTAGATGTGTTTTGTATCCATTTATCCAGCTTCAGCTAGGGCTGTAGCAGTTTGTGTATTCGTAGGAAACTGCCACGATATGGAGGTCATGGTCAGGTGCATGCAGTCGCATGTGGAATACATGATATGTAGATTGATGCATGTAATGTGGAAACAAAGTTCACAAGCGCGAGTTCCACTTTAAACCTTTAAACCTTTACCTGTATGCCATTAGTGACAATCTGATTGGCATGCGAGTCAATCACATAATGGTGAGCACAAATGAAATGCCAGATCCTGCTGTGTGGATACACTTTGGGTTCATGGACAGCTATAAAGGCACGAGAGAGTTGTGTGTAATACATGAACTGTGTGCTACCAAGGTAGGGTATGCTCATGGAAACACATCCAATATGTTAACGTACATTCAACGGCATCACCCAAATTTGTCAATTAACACCCCTCCTGATGCAGAAGTCTTATTTTTTATTATCCTATTTATTTTGTATTTTTACATTTATCGTAACAGGTGCCTCTCAGTTTTATAACCTACTGTGTCCCATTGGCTTTTGGGAAAGTGTTTATTCAGTGTCAACAACATATGTAATGCATTATTTCATTTTAATAATGAAGACAGCAGGCAAAACACCACCACAGTCTCAAGCAAGAGGATTTTGTTTGTCTTTAACACTGGCACTACTGTAAAATAAGTGAAAAGAAATGAATCCCTATGCATTTGAGTTTTTGTTCTGCTGTGCCAAACTCATACTGAATTGTGATTCCTAAACTGGGGCATAAATCAAACCATGACTTCTTGAATGCAATGTCTAAGTTATAAATAACTTAACATTACTTGGAACTCAGTGGGAAAAAACCACGCATATATACTGCACAAGGGAGACTCACTGGACCTTATGGCGATGTGAATCAATCAGTCAGCATTAGACTGTCACTGCACACAATGGCCAACAGTTCAGGCAATTTGAGCTCGACTTGTAAATGTGGACATTATTTTTCACTCCTCGAGATCAAGGACAAATATGGTGAGTTGTGGTCTACTGTTAAAGAAATACCTCAGTGTGTTTATGTTTTTGTAAATAACATAATGAGAAATTACTGTCAAAAGTCTGAGACACAGCTATTTCATTTAACTCTGTCAAAGCAATATTAAAAACTGGCTTGTGCTGCTTGATTTGAAGGCTTGTCAAGGCTACAATAAAAAGGCCTATTGAAACATATCTATTGTTTTATTGTTCCACAACTTACTTTTCATCATAGTGATAATGGGTAGAATCACGAATAAAACAGTTGTCTTGTCCCACACTGTGTTACAGCAACACTAAAATAATATAGCTACAAGTCCCTTAATAAGAGAATTGAGGCATATATTTAAAAGTAAATTATTTCAACTACTTTTATATGCAGTAATTGGTAAAGTAATTTAATTATTTATGAGAAATGTAACTACAATTACTTGTCAAAAAGTTGCACAACACTGGTACCATTACACCCCTACCTTTAGCAGAATCTATGTTTTTTTTTAAAATGCTATGGATTTGTGCAATTTGTTCCAAGTATTTTCTCAGAAGAAATCTCATCCGTAAGCAGGAAGTGACACCATAAATGAATGTGCACTCCAAACCAGACAGAGGTAGACTAATCGACCGTCTGTCTGCACCACAACCACCACTAAGAGGGGGGAAATTCACATGTTTTGAGTTCAGTTATTATGACTTCATTTCTTCCTGAAGCTTCTTTCAGATCTGGTCCAAAATGTCTAGCACACTATCACAACTAGACTTGAACATGTAAATATGTTACCTATACCTCAAGTGAGAAACATGTATTGTTTCCAGTAAAAAAAATCATACGTCTTCCCTCCACCCATCCAGCCATCCATCCAGCCAACTACTGCATAAATTGCTGTCTACGTTCACAAGGTTGGAGCCTTTCCCAGCACAAAATGGATCAGAGGCAGGGCACATCCAGGTTACCAGTTTCAAAGGGCTAACAAACAAAAAGCTACAGAAACCGTTCACAATTCAGATTTTCCAGTCCAACTAACCTGCATGTCTTTGTTACAGCATGAGTCATTTCGACAAGTGCCTAAAATCATATTTCTTTACATTCAAGTGACAACGCCCTATAGTGGCCATAGTAATTATGAGTGGGATTGTTTTAAAGCGCCAAAGTCCGTCGATAGAGGAAGGAGGATGGGCTGAATGATAAAGGTCATCCCCTAACCTTCACCAAGCATATATTACTGTTACCATGACAATGATGACAGTGAAGTAGTAGTTTTAACCCAAACCGTTATCTTTCCCTAAAGTAGTTTTTGTGCCTTCACATAACTAAACCTAAATTATTATACAATTTTTTTGATTGTTCTTGAAGGCATGGACAAGTGTATTTTGTCATTTGATTTGGGGGACTTGCTGCCTTGGATTGTGGTAAGGAAACCAACCAGGGGAAACCCACTTACACGTGAGTGAACATACAAGCCAGTGTGCCTTCTTTGGTTTCCTAGAAAAAAGTAAGTTTCCAATATAAACATGCGAAACCATGTTTTAAGATGTAATGTGACACAGTTCCTGGCATGGGGTTATTCCTTGCATGTCTTGCAGTCAACATTGAGTAAGAGTATAAACTGGCAGAGTGGACTTGTAGTTGGAAGTCTCCTAACTGGCACATCACATACCATTATTAGAGCAGCCAAAACATCCTAGAGCAAGACACTGGACCCCTGGCTGCTAACACTGTTCAAAATCCTTCTGAATAATAACAGCTGAGACAACAAAGCTCTGCTTTGCTGCAAGGACATGATGAGATCAACAGTAAACGGTACAGCCTTTCAATCTGTAATTTTCTATTTAAGGGGAGTTCGTGATCAAACAAACTTCAATTTAACACTTTGACGCTGAAGTCGAAATAATGATCATGAGAAGTCCACGAGACGTATAATTTCTGCTTTGCCTTAACTGTTTAACTCTTAACTGTTTAAACTTAGTAATATCAAACAGGAAGAGAAGAGAGAGAAGGAGAGCAACAATTGATTTTCAAAGAATAATAAAATGACACATCACATGCATCTTCTCTTATATAGGCCTACAGGATCTCACAAGGGTGCAGTCTCTTAGATTTCAACTTCATTCTTAAACGCAGCAGTGAAAGCAGAGATAATTTGTGAAGCTATTGTCCCAAATGTCTTTAGATAAATCAATAGCAGAGGAGCTTATTTATTGTTCTCTCAAGCAACTGATCATTCCTATTCTTCCTGCAGTGGAAATGGAGGATGGACTTTTCTAATATTGAACAGCGAAGTAATCTGAGGGGCAGCCACTGAAAAATACACACACACAGCAGAAATGATTACAGCAGTAAATATGGTGCACAGACCACACATACACAAACAAAAACACACCACTTGCGCATGCTCGAGCACAAACGCACAGAAATCTGTATGTCCGTATCTAAGGGACAAAGAGACACACACGCACAAATGCTGACCTTCAAACACACATGCTCGGCCCTGTGTCAAATAGCGGCTTTTATTGAGCAACCGCCCCTTGAAATATCTGTGCACGTCCCTGCTGCAGAGAGAGACACTTTGAACATCTGTGGTGTGTGTTCCTGTGAAGCCAGTGAAAGCAGCAGCTAAATATTTAATGGGCCTGTCTGATGGTCATAATCGCTTTTAAGAACAATAGATGAAAACAAAGGGTGCCGGTGAAAAACTGCACCAGAGGTTAAAGCCACATCTCAGAGTGACAGAACAGGCTGGTTAGAGGGAGGGGAGGACAGGAGGGGAGTGGAGGACGGAAAAAAAAAGAGAGGCACTCAAAAAATATACGACAGTTGACTATCAATGTTGAGTGGGACTGGCGTTTATATATGGGGTCCCATGACAGGCTGTGCACTTAAGAGCTATATTTGGACGGTGACACAAAGAAAGACATACCTAGAGCCTGAACAACAGTGGAATAATGCAACATTAATCCACGTGGCACGTGGCATAGGTTCTGCAGTGGTTAGCATTGTCACCTCACACCAAGAGGGTTCCTGATTTGAACGCAGAGTTTGCATGTTCTCCAGGTTAATTGGTGACTCTAAATTGCCCATAGGTGTGAATGTGAGTGTGAATGGTCTGTCTCTATGTGCCAGCCCTGGGATAGTCTGGCCGCCTGTCCTGGGTGTACCCCGCCTCTTGCCCAATGTCATCTACGATAGACTCCAACCCCCATACGACCAACTCTCAACAGCATATGTGATTACAGAAAATGAATGAATGAATGAATGTAGTGATGTATTGCAAATCTTTCGACCATTTTTGTAATACAGTGACATGCATTTGACTCATATACTCTTCTTGTTTATGTATGAACGCCACTAATAGCAGATACTGTGTGCTAAAAAAGGATACACAAATTACTTTGAATACTGTAAACCATGCTTTGCTCTTATCCACGGTATCTATCCATTAAGTCAGTATGTGACTGCCTTAGGACGACTGATATCACTAGCGTCCAAATTAAACTCAAGGCCATTTGGTTTCCAGCACTCAACATGCCAAAAAAAAAGTGTTGTACAAACCTGGTTGTTCACAGTTTCATTGAAAACTAAAGTACATTTGCCATCTGTCTATTTCCTGTCAGTCCTGCCTTCTATCGCAGAGGGGAAGTGTGCCTGCAGTCATGGATGAGATTCACCTGCTCTTGACCACACTGAAAAGATGAAAACACAGTGCTGAGGTAGGGAGGTATGTTTCTGGGGGTTATCGTAACAGATCTATGTGAAAATGTATTACTTTCATTTTCAGGGCTGGAGAGCATGAACATATGAGGACATATAGAAGTGTCAGTCAAACAAAACTGTGCACTGCAGAGCGGAAGATGAGAGGGGAGAGAGCTTTCCAGAGCCAAGTGTATCTCTGTGATGTCAGATGAATGTTCGGATAGCTCGGTAATGGAGGAAGAGTTGGTCGACCTGCCAGAGCTGAGCAGTTAGTGGTTGATTTTGCTGGTTTGCAGGCATTCACAAAGCCATATGGCACTGGTATTACTGAGGCTTTGTGATGTCATTGATCAAGTTATCTATTAACCATTATGTTATTAATTATTTAACATTATGTATATAGACTTCTACATAATTGAAAATGTTTTGTTGAGCTTTCATTAATGTTAAACCAATACACGTCACTGCTCATCTTTTGTAAGCAATAATTATTTTATTATCAGCTATGCAAAATACAATGTGCAAATTATTTAAATGCATGTTCGTTGCAGACACAGATACTATCAGGACGCAATTAGGTGAAATCATTTGGAATTCTGCATTTTCAAATGAGTAAATCGTACTTACATATATGCATTTAAACCTTAAAAATATTATGTTATTATGACATATTATCATCATGATTTGTACCTTATTTTATCAGCAGTGGAAAAAAAGTTGCTTTGTGTGTAGCTGAATGTGTTAAAATGCTTTTAAAAATGTACAAATTATGATCACTATGATCTTGTTTTTTTTGTTTTTTTCTAATGTTCAACTAATGATTTATAAACAGTCATCAGAAAAATAACACTTGTACAAAATGTAAATTATTCAGTATTTATAAATATCTTTGCTGTGCGGAAATGTGCCAGTCTTTTGATGAACTTTTTGTTTTCCAAGCTGAATCTATATTGTTCAGCTGAGATCTTCATTTCATAAATTACGAGACAAATGTATAAAACTTCTGAAGTCAGAGCCGAGGAGAGAACGGTGCGGGGGAGACGAGTCGGGAGAGGGGGAGACAACAGGGAGATGTAAATAACTAGACATGGAGGAAAGAGGAAGGGAGAAACAACAGAGGCAATCAGCAGGGAATGGGATGGTTTTGAGCTGAAGGCAGAGAGAAACACGAGCACAAAGGAAAAACAGGAGAGCTCAAAAGGCAAAGACAGAAACAGGGAGAGAGAGAGAGGAATGACGGACAAGGAACAGGAGGGGGGGGGGGGGGGAAATTAACTCAATTGACATGAAACAAGAGCAGCCAGACAGATAACCAGAGAGGTTTTTTTTCCCTCGTGTCAATTAAAACAGCACTTTACAAAGGTATACAGGAGGAGGAGGAAAAGGCAGAGGATGTAGTTGAGCTGAGGTGGCGGAGAGGTCGACATTTCAGCTCACCCTGTCCTTCTGCTGTCCATCTTTCTGAGTGTTTTAGAGCTCCCAGCCTGGCCACTGGTACTGAACTGCCTTTTCTTTTCAAACACTAAGGACTGAATGCGGTGACCTAGCCTCCCCCGCTAACCCTAACTCACTGACCGTAAACGTAGAAGGGGAGGGGGACAGATGACATGGGAAGAAAACATGCCTTCCATCTCTGGGAAGATGAATCAAACTGATGAACGGGACAGCTTTGAAAAATCGGCAGTCCTATTTGGGTTTGTCAAAGGTCTGACTGATTTATTTGGCGCGAAGTGATGGACGGGAGGGTTCTCCGTTTCCATGTTTCCATTCCAGACAAGCAGGGCAAGCTCGGGGCGATTGGAAGGAGATTCTGTGTGCATTTCTTGCCTCTCTGACTCCAGGGCTCAGAGTTGTAAAAAAGCAAGGGGTGGATGGGGAAAGAAAAGGACAGAGTGGGAGGTAAAAGAGGTCAGAAGAGAGATGGAGGAAGGAAAAGTGAGAGGGACAGGGGAAAAAAGTGGGAGAAAGCAGGGAGCAGATGGAGAATAAGAAGCAGATAGGTTCACCTCTCATTAGCTCGCCTGCCACACACTATGCCACAAAGCAATGCACCTCCCAAGGACATGAATTAAACAGAGAGCCAACTTCCTCAGAGAAAAGCAGCCCTGCCAGCACTTAGCCAGGCCTCATAAACAACCAGCCCGCATTTGTCACTTCCTCTTCACCCAACAAAGCGACAGCAGAAATAAATTACCTTAAGCAGACCTCGCTCCTCCTCTCCCTCGGCATCCTGTTCTTGCCTCAGCAGCTGGTTTAAGGTAACGGCGCAAACTGATGAACAGCAAAAAGGTAAAAGTCAGGCAGCAGACAGCGGCCTTCAGTTCACTGTCCCAACGGCAGCCAATAAAAGTCCTCCCCCAGGTATTTATCCTGCTTCATTTAGAAAGGTATTATTGGAGGACTTTTAAAGAGCACAACAGTGGGATTAGCTGATTTTCCTACATCAACAAATAAGCAAGCCACCGTATCAAAAAACAACTCACCGTAAAATGATCAAGACATGTAAGAGCAAAGAAGAAAGCTACAAGGGAAAACAAATGGAGTGAGGCATAAAGAGAATACTTTGGCAGGGTGCTGTACTTCTTGGCAAGATGTTTTCAAGCTGCAACCAAAATCAGAAATGAAAAACTAGCAAAGAAAAAAAGTCAGCTGGAGTGAAGCAATATCCTGCATTACTGAGAGTTCAACGGCACAATGAAAATAGCCCTGCTGTGTTTAAAAAAAGTGTCATGTAGGATCTTTCTAGTTGTTGAACAGAACAACTAAATAAATATTTTCTCGCAGCAAAATGTTCTCACCCTTCCAGGAACTGGAGTGTTCCTTGTAATGACAGCTAAAGAGGAAAGAAATTGGTTTTTACAAACACTTTCTCTTGGGATTAGAGTCAGAGTTCAGACAGTGCCTTTGGAGAAGGAAGGGAATGCCAACACGTTCTTATCCCAAGTTGTCACGTATCGTCGCTTTGACAAAGCCACACTAGCTCCAAGTCCTACATCTGTGAAAGGCAACTAATGAAAGGTAAAGGTCTGACTTGAGTCAGGGCTTACAAAAGGAGACACATCTGAGTAATACACAAGTATGCTTACCTCCCACCCTCAATCCTTTACTTCCTCCAAACCCCTGAGCTCCAAAGTATGACCTGAAGTTGCCCCAAAATCTCTCGATCAGCCCTGCTGCTCCTCCTCCTCCTTCTCTTTGTCATTATGTATCTACTCCTCCACAACTGTAATAGACTCTACTTTTTTCGCCCCATATCACTGCAACCTCCCTCTAAAAAGCAAGAAAAAAAACAAACAAGAAAAGAGGCAAGCAACTCAAATTCCTAACATGCCAGTAATGCCACAGTCTGGAGAGCCACATCCACACATCTATCATCAATCATCCAGCACAGTGCTGGACAGGAATCGCAAAGCACAGTGCACCTGGATGCATCAGCCAGAGGGGCCACCCATACACTGATTTGTTTATGGAACCTTTCACTAAGCACTGGCACCTTAGTTAATGAACTGTCTCGCTGGTGTGAAACAACACTCCCTTCGACCCAAAAATTACAGAACTAGGAAGGTTTTTCTTCCCCTCTTCCAGCCCCCTCTCTGAATCTCCATTGCACTCGTCGTGAGCAACCCGTTAGCGTTAGTAGCTTGGCTGGGGTCCTGCTGTTAAAGGCTGCTATTGAGCTAACCTCTGGAGAGAACACAGGTTTGTTAATCAAGCGAAGGCGAAACAATTACTAGAATCCGATAATCAATGGCTGTGGACAAACAATAAATCCTTGGTGGCTGCTTCAGAGAACGACAAGTGGTGGGAAATGGGGTCCTACTAATTAAAAAGAAACCTGCTGGTATGCTATCGCTAGCTAATAGCTATGCCGCTGCACCGTTTAGCCCATCTGATTAGGCCGTTTGACACAGCCAGTGTAATGGCCATTACCGGGTCCTTTTTCCTTTTTCTTACTGCATGCTTTGCTGAATTGCTGCCACACTCACAGCTCCATTCCTTTGAGGTTTCTTCTCTTTTTGTTAGCAGTGAGAAATTAATGTGGGTGTCTAACTGCCAGAAAGTTTGTGTTGTAATATATGATTATGACTCTAAATATCATTAAAAATGAAACCTCTGCAGTATTATTGTCAGGTAGATAAAAGAAAAATGCAGAGGAGGCTTTTAAAACGACTAGCACTGCATACAGAACTAATGCAAAGAGGTGCTTGTACAATGGCTATTACTGCACGAGGCAGAAAATCTCAAGACCAAATTGTGGAAATTTGACTAAAAAGACCTTTTATGTTTCAGCACTAGCTTCAGAGAGGTCACGAGGGTTAGAGCCCTTGTGAAATAAAGGTATACCCTCTCAAAATATGCCAGACGTAATCACTCGACCGCACAGATGAAAATTTCAATTCCAGTTGTCTTCTGCCAGATCAGAAATCCTGATTCGGCAGCAGGCCAGGGGTGGAAAGCCTAATAGGGTGCTGGGAATCACAGCAATAGGAGGAGAGGTTGATGGTGAACGCCGGGGGAATCAGGTAAGACAAATCTCCCTAGATTTATGAGAGCCGAGTGTGAGCTGCTAATAGCAGACTATAGACCAGGCAAACAGAGGGGGGTGGGTATGATATGTAGCTGTGAGCAGACGGTTTCAGTGTGCTGCAAAACATTCAGCCCCTCAAACTATGAAAAGTGAAAAGTATGAAATAGCATGCAATCATCGTTTTCTTGTGACATCTTGAAAAAGGTGGAGTGACTTGCTTTGTATGTAGGACCGACTGTAGTCTACTTGAAAATTTTCTTTGGTTTCGTCCAACAAAACGTGCGGCATTAAAGGTGAGTGTACCAGGAATAATGATTGACTGCCCAGGCTGTCAAGCTGACGTGTTTCCACTTAGCACAATAGCGACCATAATGCTGGGTTGCTCTGTTGTGATCAATAGCTGTTCATGACTTGCTTTAAAAAGGGCCCATTCTCCACCCTCTTCCTATACATCTATTTCTGCCTCATTTCCAGTCATCTCTTCCTCTTTGTCTCATCTATAATTCTACTTCGTTTCCTCTCATGCTTCCCGACCTCTTCTAGCTAATCTCTCCTACCCTACCTCCCTTTACTTTCTTCTTTTCCTTCCTCTATGCCTCAGATCTCACATCGCATCTCTGTCTCCTTACTGTATTTTCTCATTTCTCCAACGGAATTTCTCTTTCATCAGCACATTCAGTTTCTTCTCTGCCTTCCCCCCATTCCTCTCTCATCTTTATTTCCTTATTCTTTTATCTCTCCATGACCCTACATCTCGTTTCTCCTGGCCACCTCTCCTTCCTCTTCTTCCCACTACGTCTTTGCATTCTTTCATAAATCCACCCCTCTGATCTGCCCTGCTTCAACTCTCGCTTCGTAAACTTGTTTGGCATAACCTTTTATTCTCATTCTTTCATGCAAAGCTATGTGCAGTATGTGTTTCCTTTCTTTCTCGTCACCTCCCTGCCGACCTGTCTGTCCCTTCCTCTTGTCCTGTCACCTCTCCCACCATCTTCTCAACTACCTCTCCATGCATCCCTCGGTGTTATTTACCAGCCCTCCACCTCACCCTTCCTTCCTCTGACCCTCCTCACATCTCTCTCCAACCAGTCCTCCCCTTCCATCTGCCATTTCTCCTTCTCCAGCCTCTGTGTCTCCCTTGCTCCCCTGCAATCCGCAGTTCACAGGTTTCCCAGGGCACATTGTTGCATCCCAACGGAAGCTTGCACAGCATTCTGCCATAAATAATTGAAGAGGCCCCACATGGCCAGGCACGCACAGTCTAAATGGATTATTCTGGGAGAGATCAATGCCGGCCTGTGAGGGTTTTATTAGGACCTGCAGATGAAACGTACAAGGCCACCGCCAATGCTCTCCTCTCTCTGTCTTAATTCTGCCCTGCTCTAGCGCGACATTCCACACACCTCCTCTTTCCCTCCGCCTGCTCTATCCACCCACTCCTGGCGATGACCCAGTCACACCACAAGGGGACCATGGCTGGCGCCTTACGGTACGGTTCTGAATTAAACATAAATGACTATCCAAGACATGGTATGAATCATTCATTCTTTATGATGCCTTTGACTATGATGCAGCCTAGTAGTAAACGGGCAAGACAGCGTTTTGTTATTCCTGCCGTTGTCCAGATGAATCATCCTCACAGACCCCCACCATCAGCAGCTCCCGCTCACCAGTATGGCGGGAAACATCCGCAGATACCCACTGGAGTTGTCATGGGCAAGAAGAGGGAGGGGGGAGGTGAAATGCTACCGTGACCTTCAAGAGTTACGACCCTTGGGGGCAGGCGGTGGCTGTGGTGGTGAATAACCCTCTGTAAGCTTCTCTCCCCGAGGAGATTTACATCTGTCTCATCCACTGAGAGGTTTCCTAATTGTCTGCTTTCCTGAAAACATCCTGCCAAGCTGGCAACCAGGGACGGCTTGTTAGTTATTCACATCTACTGGGTCCTCGTGGTAAATAAAAAGATGGAAAATGGTACTATTGCCAAACCTGGTGCACGTCCACTAAAATTCTGCCTCATGAGCAACCTGTATCCCCATAATTTAACCCTGATACATAATTTGCAACAACTTTTATATTCATGTGTGCTCCAAAGCATGCACCAACACAAAGTTACACTAAAGCTCACTGTTACTGCTGAGAATGTGACTTTTCTGGAATATTTGTCTTTGGCACCAAAGTGCTGCAGTAATGCGTACAGCTGTAATATAAAAGCCTCCATTCATACACATATTTGGCTCTCTGCAATCTTTGGATGCACAATAACAGCTCAAGGCCTACAGACACTGAAGAATACCTTCAGTCACTTCAGTTTTATAAGTTATATTTTTGTAGAACAAAGAATCTGACACTGAAGCGTGGGGTTGGGGGAGTCACATGGGGCAAAGAGGTAAAAGCCAGTAAAGGTAACGTTAGCTTAGGTTGTCGTTATTGACGTCAACATTCAGTCATTGCCAGAGTCATAAGTCGTTCAAAACTATATACATATGCATAATACGCATTTCATAAGAGAAAGTGTGACTTACATTTTCTGTGGATATCATTATATCTGATGTCCACCGCGAATAAACGTCCATAAATCCACTTAGAATCCACAGAAACAAGACGCTCCTTACTACACCAGAACTCGGTTAGTAATCATAGTTTTTAAGTTTTATTCAGTATTAGAGTAAACCGGTAATACTTAACTGCACTTCTATGTGTATACCTGCAAACCGGAACATCTTATAAGTAACTCGGCATACTTTTAAAGATGCAAATGTGACCAAAAAAAGTGAACAAATATAAGTTTAAAAGAAGGCGGCTAAAGTTGCGTAGCTAATTAGCCTACTCTCCTTCCGTCTCTATGGCAACAAAATGTACTTCCTGTGTACACCTCCCAAAGCATTATGGTTAAAGCTCCACAACCACTGATAATCCCACGAACACTTTAATTAATAAATAAATAGAAATTTAATAGGAATGACAAATGCCATTTATATTAACTTTATATATATATACATATATATAATTCTTTTTAAAAATAGTTATTTTTGGCGCTGTTTTCAGACTTTGAAAACCGTTGATCATTAAACATTAAAACGTTAAAACATTAAAAAAAACAACAAGTTGCACATATTAAAAGAATCAGTTAATTCTGCATTAACATCAAGTGAAATTATCCTTTTTTTCTCTATTGACAAACTGCTGCTTTAATATTGTTTCCACATAAAATGGAAAATGTATGTATAAAAATAAAATATGGGCCATATTGCACAGATTGTTTGCCCCACAGTTGACCCCCTCCACTGATAAGTCCCCTCTGAATGTGTATCTTACACTACACCTGGACACATTATTTGTTGGCATATTCTCAGGTTGTCTAAACACACACATTGCCACCACAATTATCCTTGGGTAAAAAGCCTTTGAGCACTTAACATGCTGCTTTAACATGAACTAAGACTCACTCTGTGATTATGATGTATTCCTCTCACCAGTAAAATTGAACCCTGACAAGGTTACATTTTTCCCCTCAGAACACACACTTTTGTGATTACTGTGAAATCAACATAATCAAAATTTCCAAGCAGGAAATAAAGGTGCCACTTTAACCCTTTCACATCATTGTGTTTGGATTGTGGCTGGCAGATAGGAATAGACATCGCTTTATGGAATGGTGTTTTGAAATGAAGCTTAACGTATTTGACAGGGAGAGAGGGGGCCCCGAGGCTTTACCCCCCCTTGGCTGGTCCCTCTCTCCATCCTGGAAATGGAGTAGTAATCTTGCACTTCTCCACGATCGCCCATCTCCTGTCTTCCTGACATCTTGGCGTGTACCAGGAAATTTTGTACATATCAAAGCCATTAAAGTGTCAAGCTCAACAGTGGGTTTAAACCAGGTCAGAATGTTCATGGAAAACTTGTGAATAGTGCATTTTTGCCCTCATTCTGGCAGTCAAGACTTCCTCTAAAGAGCTTACATCTTTACCATTTGAAATGACAAACCAGTGTTCAAAAGACGCAAGGAGGACAATTTCTTTCTCTGCTGTTAGAATATTCCAGCACTCATTTGCATATGCATTTGAGGACCATATGCTTCCTGACAAAATTTACTGTACAATATGGCACTGTTGGACAGAAGGCTGAGAACAAAAATGTTCTGTCACATTATACAACCCCTGCTTTGCTTCCCTTTAATGATTAACTCAATCTAAATTACCTCTGTAGTGCCAACTGCTAAACTTCTGATTATAGATGTCAATCTTCCACTAGTTTTACAGTGCTTACCCTGACCACTGACGCACAAAAAACAAATAACTTGGGTGTGTTTGCAAGTGGCTCAAGGGGTGGGGGTGAGGATGCGATAAGATGGGATACTCTGACATTGACATTTTGCTACTTAGAATTTCAAATTCTGCCACAGGCGGGGGAAAAACATGAGAGGGAAAAAAAAATAGCCCGCTGTTTATCTGGAGGTGACAACTAACAAGCACTATCCTGGTAATTAGACTGCCGCAGTGCACATGGGCGAAGCTCTCCATAAAGTGTGCTTATGATTAAATATTTTCTCCTCTCTCTCTTTTCTGTCTCCTCTTGCTTTACATGTTTGGGTTCTCTTAAACAGCTCTGCCAGCCATCCGCGTCTGGTTCCATTTTTTACTGCATTAATGATATGGCCACACACTTAAGGTTGGTGGCCTGTAATGAGACTGCCGAATGTGACTTATAGCTCATCTTGGAGATACAATAAAAGTATATGTGCATGTGTAAGCAGGTGTGTGTGTGTCGCCGTGTGCATTCGAAATGTGCATCGAGCCTCTCTCCCATGCCTGAGTCTCTGCTGCCCAGCTGGTGACAGGCGAGCATGATTGAAGTGCATTTCTGCGGGAGAAAACAACGGATGCTTGGGCATGCCATCCAATCACACATCTCATACATACAGAGCGACTGGTTGATTGATGTCAAGTTAAGAAGTGTACGCAGTAAAAAGCTAACCTGCCTCGTCTCCATTACCAAGAGCCACCTTGCTGAAAGGTGACCTGTGACGCTGTGCACTCTAAAAATGAAATAGGCCTCAAAATGAGAGGTGTGCAGATTCTCTGAGACCTACTGACAGTGCCGTGTGATATATATGACAGCTAAAGAAAGGGAAAAGAGAGGAATTAGGCCCAACAACAAAGGAACACTTGGCTGGACCCAAATCTAGGATTTCACTTTGTACCTCAGAGCCACTTCTCAACAAGGTATCTTCAAGGGTTTCTTTGATGAGCCCTTTCATCAAAGCTTGAGCCATCCTGTAGTTCATTAAATTCTATTTCATGCTTGTTCTTTATGAAATCTTTTATTTTAAGTGGTAAAGCCCCTTGACGTCCTCACTGGCTCTGAGATCTTAGAGGAACCTACAATGAGCCGCTACTTTTTAGAGTGTGTGGCCTCTATGCATGTCCAACATGGGTATTTGATTGCTCCATGAGCAAACGCCGGGTGAGGAGACGCTTCATAAAACGTGTCCAGCCCATTAAGTCTGAGGGAAGAACTCCAGTAATAGCTGTCCATCCACAGGCCTGTCGGTTAAGTCGTAGTGATCATTGGGTGGCACACATCTTCATACCAGAAGGAGGACTTGGAGCATACAGACACATCCGCTCTCAAGTGGGAACCAGAATTATAATTTCAGCTGAAACATTAACGTCTTACAAATAGTAGCCTAAAATCCCACGGGTGCTGTCGTGCATAAAAAGATGTGACATCACAAAAGACAAGCAGAGAGTGAACGCAAATCTGTGTGTGTCTTTGTGTTAAGCTGCATACACCAACTCATGCATTCCATCATTTGTTTCATCACTATGGTTGAGCTTCACATATTTTAATGTCCTCCTTGCATGAGGCCCAACTTTCTACTGTTATTTAAAAAAAATGTGCATGAAATATGGAAAAGGCAAAGCTCAAGAAGCATATGATTGGTTGCCAGAATAAATCTGTGGTGGCATAAGTCTGAATATAATTCAGGAAGGACTGTGGACTATTTCCAGAGAGGTTGGGTGCGAGCGAGGGGTGTGTGCTCCCTCTCATACAAATCCAGTGGTGAATGTATACCTGCCTTGCTCTGATGCTCCTGGGCATTCTGCTATGTGTGTGTGCGTGTGTATGTGTGCTGAGGAGTGGGGAGGGGAAGGGTGGGGTGGGGTTTGGGGGGGGGGGTCACTCCAAATTTCTCATGTGACGGAGCATAACAGGGAATTGTAATACACAGCAACATCATAAATTTGATTACATTACATTGCACTGCAAGCCTGTAAGCCATTTCCAGGCACCATAAAAAAGCTATAACTAAGTTACCACGGGTACAAAGAAAAATGAATAAAGCCATTTTCTTTTAACAACCCGGGCGCTGGCGAGATATTGTTCTCTCCTCTGGCTTTTATGAGCTTTGCAGACGCGCGATGCGCTCGTTGCGATCGAAACAGGAGACGGCACAAGATGGAAAATGCACAACTTCGAGAAAAAAAACCCGACTGGATTGTTTTGTGGCAAACATTTCAACACGTACCTCCAAATAAAAATGTATCCATCAGAACTAATGCTTTGATATAATGAAGCCGAATTGTGTGTTTCGGATAATGGACACACATGGGCATCTTTTAAATCTTTGGCATATCATCATTGTGGCAGATCCGTGCGTAATTTCGAAGAACCATCATGAAAGGGGGTATAAAAATAAAGACAGGAAAATAAAATAACCTATTTGAAAGTTTGGAACTGAAAAATTCTTTAGATAATTGTCACATTTCACATTGGATATTAAACAACATGAGAGATTTGGCAAAACAAAATACGCGCAGACAACAGGGCAGCAGGGTCTTAATTCAACTCGGAGTGTCCAGCATTCAACAAGGGCATCACTGGCACTTCGGAAAAGTCCGTGTCATTGCCGTGCTGACTCCACCTCGGTGGGGCTGTGGAAAGCTCGAGTTGCGCACCTCGAAATAAACCCAACTCCTTTACACGCCATCGACAACGTGATGCGCAAAGGCAAATCCCGTCCAGGGTGTGTAAACCACCACTACAGTAGTCTCAAAAGTCCAACATGTATACCTTAGGCTTTGGCATCACATCAAACAACCGGTCCTAAGCAACACACACACACACACACACACACACACACACACACACACACACACACACACACACACACACACACGTAGATGGAGAGAGGGAGGGACCGCGAGGGAGGAAGAGAGGGAGAGAGTGATATATCGAAAATTGCATTTCCGATTGATGCCTGCAAGAACGGAATGTCTCATGATCTCCTGGCATGTTCATCATCTCTGGAGTCAAATGCAAAGCTTCTCACGGTTGACTTGGCTAATGAAGTACCCCCCTGTGGAGATGCACTTGTTAGATGGAGCACCCCCACCTCCCCCCCGCGCGCGCGCGCGCGCACACACACACACACACACACACACACACACACACACACACACACACACACACACCTCCGCTCGCCAAAAAAAAGATGATTCAGAAATATGCGTTATGCTCCACAGCTATAACACAGCGCATACAAGTGTAAGAGAAATTCTTGAGAATCTTCTTCCCCCTCTCTGCTACAAAACCCACCCAGCTTCTTTTATTTGGCAGATTAAAATTGTAACTCTCAGTGGGGGATTGAAAGGGGAGCCGTGCCTGTTCCGACCGTCGTTCACAATGATGGATATCCTTCGCACTCAAGCAGCAGATATGCTCAGCTCACCAGCAGCAGCAGCAGCACCAGCAGCAGCTTTGCGGTGGCAGAATCGGGTCTCCCGCTGAGTCCGGGACTATCGAGCATCCCTCTCCATCGCAAAGCTCCGTAGCAGCCCCCTTTGCAGTATTCTGAAATGATGCCTCTCTTTGGGCACTTGCCTGCGTCTCAGTGCGGGTGTTAAAACGGCGGAATAACGCACAGCTCGCGCGCTCCGACACCAAATGCCCACATGCTTAATTTTGGCTCAAGCGTTTAGGAAATGACAAAGCCGTGATTGCAATTCCCAGCTCTTCTACATAAAATACCCGGCATTCAAAAGTAGCTGGACAGAGTTAGAGGAGGGGATAAAAAGGAGACGGGGAAGTGCGCCTACCTTTTGTCAGCCTCGGAGTTCCTCTTTCTTTCTTCTCAGCTTATAAACCCTCACATCTTCATGATTAAAACAAGCAATAATCCCCGGGTGTGTGTTAAATGTGTGCGTCCCTGCGGCAGGTTCCAGTGAGGAGCGGTTCACGGGTTCCTCTGCCGGGTTAAATAATGTTTTTAATATCCACCCCAAGAGCGCAGGTTGCTCAGGACGCGTCTGGGTACGGCAGGAGGAGTCGCTCCCTCAGCAGCAGCCGCCGTGCGCACTTGGAGAAACCAGAGCTCTGTCCGCGCAGGGAAGCTGAGGGAATGATGTCATGCGTCCGGCCCTCCCTCTCCAGCCACCCCTCAACTCACGGCTCTCTCCATCTTCTCTCCCCCCTCATTTCATCGTCCCCCTCTTTCTTTATGACACGTTGTTTTAACATTTGCACTAAAAAAGACGCATAAAAATACATTTAATCTGACAATGAGTACTTAAATCTTGATTTGGGGGGCTATTATTTCAACTCAATGGGATGCAAGAGCCTTATATATTGTTTCTAAAATTAAAATGAGATACACATCATCACAACAATATGCCATTTCTTTTTAAGGCATTAAAACACGTTTTCCATGCGTTTAAATGAGGTTTGAAGCTGGAACACAAGGCTGTGCAACTTGCTTTCGAGGATGTGTTTTTGCAGTGCTCCACTTGACGTGATGAAGTCATGCCGTTCCCCCACGTCTCACTGAAGGCGTCGTCCAGTAGCATCGGCAGCCTGCCTTTACCCGGGATAAGAGGGGAGGTAAGGTAGCATGAAACAGACCAATGCGCGCCACGCACTGAGTCGAGGCAGCCTCCCCCTCCCCGGTGCAGCCGGTGCATCTTAAAGATAAAGCATCATATCTCCTTATCAGAGTTATAGGTGAGGTTCATTGTGCATATCATGTACTACACTGCAAATAATTAGCAAGTCGTTTGGTTCTGTTTGGAGTGGGAATGATTTGGGAAACGCAGTGGGACTATAGGTTAATCTGTTGCAGTTTTGTCATAATGATTTAACTTTAAGAAAATAATGGAAAACTGGTATTACAAGTGAAAACCAGTTATCTTCGTGCTGTTTATTTTGCTGCCTGGAAAAAAAAAATCTTTATGTAAAATCACTAAAGATCTACGTTTCAATGGAGTAGCTCAGAATCTTTAACCGGCATATTTAAAGTAACTTCAAATGCATTTAAATTCTTCACAACGGATGAGCAAGCTATAAGGTATTTTCTGCTGGCTGCTTGCTGAAAGAAACTGAAAGAAAAAGACTGCAAGGGCGTTTAATCAATCAACTTCAGCTGCAGGTTTTACTTAATCAAATCTTTAAAGTGGCAGGGCTGCTTTCCTCTATATATTGGTGCACAGATGCTCTCACAGGGACAAGTTGAAATGTATCCCACTGCTGGAGCTTGGCCATTCATGCTTCACCTTAATGACTTGTTCCGTAAGGTGGGTGTGTAGTGTAGGTGGGTGGAGGGGGTCACTTCTCCTCTAGTGGCAACAAATTGTGTTGGTGCGGGGCACTGGGAAACACAGGTTCTGTATTCATCACTGTCATCTATCAGACCGTCCTTCCATCCATGCGGTTTACTGATTTATATTCCCACTTATCTGTATTCATGTTATGAGGTGGTGGTGGTGGTGGTGGGGTATAAACAGAAGACAGATAAATAAATAGGACAGGTCAACGACTTGTCACTACATCACAGGGACAACACACAAACACATTCCCAGACAAATTCACACCTGTGGGCCCCGGCGAGTCGTCAAGTCAGTGGGTCTACAATGTTTTACAACAGCACCTGTGGAGCTGCTGACGACCAAGCCACTGGGTGACCCCGTGACCGTTTTTCTCAACGTTTCCAAAACATGACAGGTGTAAACAAGATGTGAGGTATACACATCGTCCTTCAGAATTCAGCTGTTTAATGTGTGGCGTCTCATATTCACATGAGCACAGCAAACTAATATTACAAGCCGTGTTCATTAAGATAAAACAAACCATTATTGAATTCAAAAGTGTGTCTGACATGCTTAAATGGTTATAAAGTACTACACGAGGCCACCAGTGATAACAGTAATGGATGGACTCATCTTATGGTGGTTTAATAAAACCCGAGCACATTAAATTTGCTATTGTCGACCTTAATCACAACATGAGGCACATTCACTCCCGTTGCCGGTTGAGCCAGATGCAAATACAAATCACACTGTGTGATGAGTGCATTTTACCTTTCACACAGCCACTTGTTCCTATTATGTCTGTCTGTTCAGAACACAGACGCTGTCACTGAACTGACACGAGCTGAAATTTTGCCAGTGATGAAAAGCTTGATTTCTAGAGGATGGGCTAAAACATGACAAAATATGTGCACAGTCCTTTAAAGATGGCAGACCTCAATCGATTCATGTGACACGGGCTGGTGGGAACAAAGAGACAGAGATGCATAAATTGAAAAACAGCCCACAAGAGCCAACAATTTCATCATTTGTGGCCCCAGCAGGGATCGGACTTCTAACCTTGAAAGTGTTGAAGCCATTCTCTACCCACTGAGCAAGACAGGACCATGTGTGACCTTTAAGCCCAACTAAAGCATTTAAGTCCCCTGAACTGATAATTTGATTGTCCTTTGCCTGTCTTTGCCTTTACTTTAGATAATTGGACATTCCCTTGATAATGTGTACTCACATAAGGGGGCATCGAGGGTTGTGAGCAAAAAGTCAACGGGGTAAAATTTAGGATTTCATGAGTGAGCTTGTAGTCACAATGTTGTAGGTTATATGCAGCAAAATATGAAAGCAAGTTGTATAAACAAATGCAGATTTTGGGGGGTTTTGTTTCAATCTTCCTTCACTGCTGGCATTAAAAGAGGTGAAGTTACTGGAACATAAATTGCCACATTTCCATAAATTCAATTTACATCAGTAAGACCAATCAATAAAACAGTTAACATAATATTCCCTGGGTAAAATGTCTGTTGCAACCTTGCCATGCCTTCAAGGTGGATGAATCAGATAGAACCTCAGTAATGAAAAGAGCCAGCCACTACAAAGTATTAATAGAAGCCGGTGTGTTTCAGCTGCAGTCGCCCTTTCAGGGTTACAGCATTAAGAATGAAAAAGGCTATAGCTGACATCCATTGGCTTCTAATACAAATCTTTCTCACTTAATCTCAGTGTGAGAGGGGCAGAATTATTTCATTTGTATTGTGCCTTGAGTCAATTAACTTGTCAATCTTAAAAGCATAGTAAAGAGCTATCACACACTCTCAAGTTGTACACCATGTTGCATGTGTCCCCGCAGTTGTCCAACCCCACTGTTGGGCTGCTGGGAATTTAAAGGGATACTTCACTTCCCAAATGATAATTGGTGTATCAATTACTCACCCCGTGTTACGGCGAGTTTGTGAAGAGAGCCTTGTTTTTCTCGCATGCCTCCACGCTGAATGAAGAATCCAAAAACAGAGAAAATTATAGATGAATTGATGTCACTGGGGTCCATGTTTAATGACAGCAAAACCATATTAAAACATTTGTTCACAAACTTACACACAACTTGGGGAACAGACTAAAAATGTGTGTTCATGTGTTTGCTAACCCTTTGGTGAATCGAACCTAACCGTTAAAAACATTTAAGTCACACATTTTCACAACCACACAAACTGATGGAGGCAGTGGTAGACCAGCAGCTGTGTGTTCAGCAAGGTAAAATCGCTATTTTTGTCAATGGAGTCTGGCTTTATGGAGCACATACATTAGTTTCACTTTTAGATTAGTCTCCCATCGGAAAGGGTTGACTGCTTGGGAAGTACTGACCATAAGGATAAATAAGACTTGGATCATACTGCGCGGGTTCTGCGAGAGTTTGGGAACAAATTTAGTTTTGTTGTTGTTGAACGCTAACCCCTAGGAATTCAACTGATCAAGAATTGTTCACCAAAGGCATGCAAGTAAAGCAAAGTTTTCTTAACATATTCAATTTTTTCAATAATATAATGTTTTTTGGGGGGTTAAGCATTTCTTTAATGTAATACAGTCATGTTGAAAGTCTGGCCCAGGGGCCAACTGTAGCCTGCAGACTTATTTTGAATGGCCCTTGGCTTGTCTTTCAAAATATACTATATGATTAACACAATATTGATCAGTCAAGCAAGATCATTTTGCATTTTTCGCCATTCACCTCACAAAGTCAGGACTAATGTGATTCCATAGATAAACAATAAACAAGCAAACAAACTGCTGCCTAACACCAGATATTTCCTTGCTATGTATAGCAGAATATGGCCACAGCAAAGAAGCATACAGTCATGAGTGAGGGCAGCTGCTTTCAGGAGAGGTGAAAAGTTGAATACCTTTTCACTTATGGATTAAACACAGGGTGCGTTCCAAATCACATACTTATTCTTTTTTACTTTTAGTAGGTACTGCAGCTGCCCTTAAAATGCACATACTGTTGCATGCAGTATGCGCACAATCGGGACATAATATTTTCTCACAACATTTCACCCTGAACTTTGACCCTCTTGCTTTTATATCCGTTACCTTGGAGATGCACAAACGCCACTTGCAAACGCCAGTTCGTCGGGAGCGGAGATCAACCCAGAGAGCTCTGTTGTTGTTACTTTGCAGTGTATGTAGTTTTCATTATAACTGCAGATTTTTTCAGTTATGTCCTATTGTTTGTAATATTTATGATTATTTTGTTTACTTAAACAATTAATATTCCTATAATTACTATGTAATGTGAGAGGCAGCTGGCTCCGAGATATCTAACCTGGCCCCCATTCAAAAACCCCTGATGTAATAGATCTAATGCTACCTAAGCAGAAATAACTGTAAAACGACCTATATTTAGCACCCTGATATTGGCATGTGCTGCTTGCTAAAGGCAAGAAGGTTATTGTTCTATTACCCACCTAGGTTACAGCAAACGATGGCTAACAGCTGACCTCAGCTGAAGGGAAGTGTAGGTGTAGTTTTAGCCAACTCAAGCAAGTCAGATGACTAAACAGCTGAGTGTATTCACAGTTACTCATACCTTTGAGTAGGGCTGAGATTGTTGTGGACACTTGATATAGCGTACTGCAGGGGACAAGTGATAAGTCTGAAATTATTGGGGCTGATATGTCTCCTTGTTTCCTGATAAAATGACACATAAGCTTAGACCTTGTGCCCCAAACATTTCCTCTGGTGTTTGTTCCAGGAGGAGTTTCTCTCAGCTGTCCTTCTGTCTAAATGAAGATAAGGGAAGTGGTCCACCCACTCTGCTTTAAAAACAAGAGACTGCACCTTGTCTTTGATTATCTCACAGCATCTCCCTGCTCCTCCTTTTATATTCCTTCTTCTTCCCATCACTCATCAATCACCCTTTTTTCTTCTCCTTCAACCTTGCTCTGCTCAGTTGACCTTGTATCTCCCTAACTCCCTTTCTCCCTCCTTAATATGTTCAGCTGTGTGTGGGAAACACATGCCAATCAGAGTGGCTGGATGAGTGGTTTAATTAGAGGAGAAGTTGTGGTCTGTCACCTCGGGCTGAGCACCGGCAATCAACTGGCTTGAAGAAAAGTCGGACAAGGCCGTTCATTGATTGGTGATTGTTGAAGTGTTATTTAGTCTACATGATATGCTAAAAGAACTTTGATCTCAGATAAAGGATACAGATAATGTACGTCAGTGGAATTTGCTGTACCAGAGGAGAGCCAAGTTGGAATTCCTGTCCAATTTGTGTCTGCTAGTCAACTGAATGTGTCCTCATTTGCTTAAAGGTCCAGTCTGGAGGATTAAGTGGCATCTAGCAGTGAGCTTGCAACACTGAAACTACTCCTGTCAACCAATTATGGTGGTCGATGTAAATATCATGATGAAATAAATGCACACAAATTAACGTACACATTGTTAAAGAGAAACACGTTAACATCTTGAATGAATGAGTGAATGAAGGAATAGTTTATTTTCATCTCTGGCTTTTTCAACACCGCCAACCCCATATGGGATTATTCCTACACATAACATGTTAAATAAAGTTAACAATTCAACACAAGACACCGGCATAGCAAAAAAAAAAAAAACTAACAAAACTGGAAAGTAAACAAATTAAACAGATAAGTGTTCAGAACAAAGAGTGTATTCTTGTCAGTATGTAGATCTGCACAGGGAAGGTGACACTCACACATTTACAGTACATATTCAATGAAGGCAAAGTGTAAAATCTTGACACATCCATGCCCTGGAACATAATCAACAATAAAAGAAAAGATTTAGTTTGCAGTGAAAGCGTGAACTTGATGCAGAGATCCACAATCCTACCTCAGATATGCTTGGTTTTAAATTTAAGCAACCAGTCTTCTGTGCAGCTTTGTGATTACTTGTGCTAGAGTTAGTGGCTCAATTCCCCACAGGTCACCCCATTAAAGCGGCACTCCTCTTACTGTGCAGTACTTTGGATAAAGTGCCCCCCAAATGGAATTTGCACTTTCCAGCTGTCTGGATCACCCTTAATTAGCTGCTTACATTAACTAAGGGTGAACTGTCTCAATAAGTCTGTTTGGACCTGGTATTAAAATGCCTTTTGGGTGATCTGATCACATGTGGACAGCATTTAAGTTTAAGTTAATCAAGATGCATTACGATCCGATCACTCAAACAAATTGCGTAGGTGGTCTGGGATGCATTTGCCCATATATCTGTTGTAGTGTAAACAATTATGCATCCTCTAAAAACACTATAACATAACCATTTTATGTTGAGTGCTACATGACCATCCCTTGTTTTGCCCATTGGAAAAAGACCCAACCCTCACCTATGGTCATGAACTCTGGGTAGTGAAATGAGTTTCCTCCGTGGGGTGGCTGGGCTCAGCCTTAGAGATAGGGTGAGGAGCTCGGACATCCAGAGTGAGCTCGGAGTAGAGTCGCTGAAAACTTCACGTCGAAACGGGTCAGTTGAGGTGGCTCGGGCATCTGATCAGGATGCCTCCTGGGCACCTTCAGCTGGAGGTGTCCCAGGCACATCCCACTGGTAGGAGGCCCCAGGGCAGACCCAGAACACACTGGAGGGATTACGTACATATCTCGTCTGGCCTGGGAACACCTTGGGGTTCGGTCCAAATGCAGTGATTGTTCGGAGTTTTCTTAGAACCATATGAGAATGGTACAATTATGAGTTTTTATGTCTGGTGGAATTCACTTACATTTTAGTGTGCCATCAGCTTATTAATAGAATTTTAACCTAAACAAAGAAAAGTGTAAAATTTCCTGAAAGGAAGTGTCGCTTTAAGATTTAAGAGTGTTTCATGATTTGCATTAATGTCATCAGACATGAGTAAAAAGAACTGTTCAAAGTTAAAGCTCAAAGTATCTTTATTGTCCTCAGGGAAATTAAGTTCCAGCCAAGATTCATACAACACACAAAATACCTGACAGTGATAAACAAAATCAAACAACCTAAGCATTTTGTGAAAATAAGTAATCTCCAGACAACAGTTAAAACATTTTAAAACTAGGAGTGTCTTTGTTACAGACATTGGGAGATACACAGGCTTGCAGCTGTAACGATCAGAACTGTAAAGCTGTAAAGATTAGAACTTTGGAGAACTTTGCACTAGTCAGTCAAAGATAAAACTGCTAAATATTTTAAAGGAGGCTTGAGCATTACATAATAATCATGAGCCAATGAGTGACAGTACACGTAATGAGACTGAGCATATTGTTTAAACCATTTTCAGGAGAAATCCATCATTGCTCTGGTCCTGCTATGCATCGTAATTTTTTGACGCTTTGATGCGAACCAGACGATGTAAACAAGAGTGTTTTGGAGAGAGAGGAAATTACAGCATTGAGAGAGAGAGAGAGAGAGAGAGAGAGAGAGAGAGAGAGAGCAGGAATGCTGGAAATATGATGGGACTGGATTAAAAACAACATTTGAGTCGCAGCCTTTCAATTACCCCGGGCCATATTGGATTTCCATTCATATTGTTTTTACAATTCTTGTTTACCACTTAATTTAGCTGTAAGTAAAATGCTAAATTTGCACTGAGGCATTAGAGAGACAGTGGGTTCATATAGCACCAGTCCACCTGAGTATTCTCAATGACATGAGCAGAAACAGGGCAAATAGAGCTTGCCTATAATTAAAGTTTAAACACCAAACATTAAAAAAATGTTAACATAGCTCCTTACTCATTTATACTAAGCTTTGTTATACAACGAACGAACTATCAGTTTAATTTAGCGCGTGAAAATGCAAAGCAACTGAATGATGAAAAGAATAATTTGAATTTCACAGCCTCTTGCATTAGGGCATGGGTTGTTAGAGAGGCCTCGATCTCTCCTCTTACAATATTGAAACAAATGTTTCCAGTACCTCTGAAACATGCGTGCTGGAACATATTTTCGTTGACAGGTGCTTCTCAGTAATGTGTGCATGACTGTGTATGTGCATGTGGATACAGGAAAAGTGCTTAGATGTACTTATATCGGTGGTTCCATCAGCTGTTAGTCCAAAGAGTGTGCGCTCCCTTGAATTAGACACAGTCTCTCTCTGGATTGCATGTGCCAAAATTTCTAATTTTCCATGGTGTGGGACATCCAGTTTACTCTTCGCTGAAGCCGCTAACCTTCCTTGGGCAAATCATAATGTTACATCTGCTCTATCATTAGCTAATATTACCATAAAACTCCATCCTGATGGCTATGCCTCCGGAAGTCCCTCTGGTCCTAGATGTTTTATGGATCTAAAAAGCAGCTCCAAAACAAGTGTCCCGGCAATTTTCTGGTCTTTCTCAGCCTGTTCAGCCTGTCTGCATTATTGACTTGTTCCCACTATGCTAAATGTCTTTCCCCAATTTTAACTGACCCATGACCACGACCCTTTCTCTTTGACCTGACATGATGACGTTGTCATGTCAGATCAGAGGAAATAATTACTGTAAAACTTCAATTAGTAGCCCAGGCTATTATTTGCTCAAATCACTGAAAACAACAGGCCTATATCTGGGACAGGTGTCTTATTGCACCTTTGCGACAGTCATGGGCTGGCTTGGCTTGGATTGGGCTGTCAGCCCAGCACAACAGGGCTCCCTTCTTGAAGGTGTGTCTTAAACTGATGAAGGCTTGTCTTGAGTGATGACGTTTAAAAGCAGTGGGCTGATCCACGGCTAAAGTTTTTGCTGCATGAGCTTTTCCCCAGCAGGGCAGGTAAAAGAAGTTTACCTGTTGGAGGTGAGCTGTTTGCAGAGGTGCAGTAAGAGCCTGTTGTCTGCAGCTCTTCATTAACATCTCACTGTGGCTGTTTCTGCTTTCACTCTTCCTCCCTGCCATATTATTAGACGTCTTGATTGAAGAAAAGTCGCTGACAAAAATCCGCCATTACAGTGATAACACATTTAATTTACTATAGATTCTTCACAATAAAAGTACCTTGTTATTTGTTATGGATAAACTTTTATTGTGAAGCACCACAATCATATGTCAAAACAGGATGCAGGAGAGAAACTAAACTCCAAACCACAGAGATTCAGTCAGAAGCTACAGAGCTACTGAGAGATGAGCACACAGACGTTGAAAAACGCTTTTCTCTCTGGTCTCCTGCAGACAGAGGTGGGAAGAGTCTTGCAACGCACATGCTCGTTTGGTGGGGAGAATGGGGGTTGGCTGCAGTCGTCGAGACGTCACTGCCACCCACTTGAGGGCAGGCAGCCGGGCATTTGGACTTACGCCAGAGAAGTTCCATCTCCAGCGTGGCTTTGCGAGGCATGGTGCGTCTAAACCAACAATGGAAACACAAATCTGTGTGGCATGACTTTAATCGGTGTGGTCAAGAGTGACGATGCTCACAACTTGGATTAATTTTTTTGGGTAAAACACCCAACAATTTTCAGACTGTATTGCTTCACCTCCTGTCAACGGGGGGTACCTCGGCACCCGCAGCCCACACGTTCCCACGCCCATGCTTTGAAAGATATTCACTAACAGTACAAGCATGAGGGCAGGAAAAATGGGACCTTTGGAGTGACAGTGGGAAAAGATATGATGTTTCTTTTTTTCTAATAATACATTTTCATTGCAGGAGAAGAAAAAAGAGAGACAGAGAATACGATTATGTGTGTGTTTGTGTGTGTGTGGGGGTTGGCTGTACATTTGGGTAATTGCTATTGCATTCATGTTAGGGAGATAAAGATGCTAATGCAGTTATGGCTTTTGAAGAGAGATTCTTTGTTACCATGGCAATCAAAGTAAGCCCCATCCACACAGCAACAACAGCCTCAACAGTTAAAAGATTTTAGGGCCGGTGCAGTTCAGTGAGTGGAGCATGGCGTGACTGCTACCAGGGTTGAGGGGGTTTGATTTGCTGTGACATTTAGCAGGAAGAGAATGGCTCTAACTCTGAATTCACACCAGAAGCAAAAACTTCAGCAACATGTAGGCGCTATAAGCAACCATCCCTTCAAACCCACACTGACTCCGGCCTTTCTTTTAAAGTTCTCCAGCTCAGTGCTTACCACTATCATTTAAGTAGAAGAAGAAGTAAACCTCTGAATACGTGAGTGAAATTTACTATTCACTCCTTCCTCAATTCATCAATTCATGATCCAAACCTGCAATATCTGCAACATTTTTGTCTTCCTTTTTCAAGTTGTCACACTGGAAGATTGCTTGCCAGTTTTTACCAGTTACTTTTTTTTTTTTTTTTTAACATGAAAACATCCAACCCTAAACTATGAGGCCTGTATTACCTTTTCTAGAACTTTTACAATAGACTTTTTTTTGGAAAACTGAACCACTGTTATCTATTTTTACTATTCCAGTTATGTAGGCAGTGCCACGCAGCATCATACTGTAGGAAGCACTAGGTTTCCTTAGAGCAGTCACAGTTGCTTGCACAACATCCTGGCTCGCTCTCTGCACAGTTTAGCAAACACTGACCACAAGACAAATTTTTACCCTCAGTGGAATTTATCGCATTTAATGATTTTAATATTAATAACACTAAGGTCTTTAAATAGTAATGTTTTACAAATAGCTGCAAATTAATGCAAAATAATAAAACAAACACTGTTTTGTTTTGGTTTTGTGTTTGCATATTTCTTTTTTTTTAATATGAAATCAGTTCATCTTAATATCCTTTCAGCAGCAGCTGAGTGGAACTTGTACCAAAAGGACTGTCTCAACCAATTAAGGTTATTTATATTAAATACAATCACAACTACTGATCTGCTATCGTTTTTAAAATGATTGCTGGCAGGTTCACGATGTATAGGACCTTTCAAATACAAAGATAATATATTGTTGGAGAAAAAAACACTACTTGTATCAGGATAACTTATCTGTATAAGGAAAACACATTTTACTGCAGGAGTAAATGGACCCGGAATGTGCATTGAATGCCACTAGATCAGCCAGAGCACAAACACACGCACACACACAGGGCAACATGCTTTGACTATAACTCACAGTTTCCACAATAAAGCATCATCAAGGTCTTTATTGACAAAATTTGAGGTGGATCTGGTCAACTTTGTAGGAGATGAAAGTAGAAATAATATCATTTCTTGTTGCAAGTAGGGGGCGCTATAACAATCACAAATTATACTACTTCCTGTTTTGTGGTGACACACATAAGTTTGACGCCTCGCTATGGTCACACGAATTGATGAAAACTCAAGCTTAATAACTTTCCACCGTTAAGGTCTTTAGATGGGACACACCAAATTTGAAGTCGATCGTATTAAATCTCTAGGAAGAGGTGGCTGCTTCATCGGTGTGTGTGAGTGAGTGTGAGTGTGAGAGTGTGTGAATGGTTACTGAGTAGCAGGTGACACCATGTATGGTAGCCTTGGCCACCAGTGTGTGACTGTGTGTGACTGTGGATGGGTGAATGTGACATGTCGGGTAAAAGCGCTTCGAGTGGCTGAAAGATGAGAAAAGCGTTTTACAAGTGCAGTCCATTTACCATTTACACACACACACACACACACACACACACACACACACACACACACACACACACAAACACACAAACACACACACACTCTTAGGGTGTAGAAAAAGGTGATTCTATCATGTATCCATGCCGACCACACACGTCATTTAGAGATGGTCTCAGCCCCCATATAAACTGCCCATCTACCCCAGTGCGGTCACTCATGTTATGGTATGGTGCAATGGATGGAAACATCCCATCATATACTGTGTGTGGTCCGTGGGGGAAGTCAGTGAGTAGTTAACATGACACTGTGAAGGGTACAGGTCGTGACAACAGCGAATGGAAATAGAAGCACTGCTGTACAGGGCGATAAATTGTCTATAACACAGACTTATAATGGCTGTGTGAGGGTGCTGGTGTATACAGGATCCATTGAGAGGCACTTGGCTCATTAGGTTGAGGCATTGAGGGGATGAGTGGGTGTGTGAGCGGGTGAGTATATGACACGACAAGGCTTTGATGCGCTGACAGGTAGAGAGCTCATTCTCCTGCTCTTCCCCTGTCATCATTCCCTCTTTTCACTTCTCACACATTCCCTCACTCTTGATAAACTCACTACCAGCTGGATTATTGTTCCCCCGTTCGCCGTCTTCACCGTTTCACTGTCTCTAAGCTCTCTCTGCTTCCCGACTCTGTCTTTTTTCCCGCCGCATCTTCCTCTCATTTGCTTCTCCTTCTTACTGTTTCTCAGTCGTTGCCATCTCCTCCTCACTGCGCTCTGTGTGGATATCTATAGCAACAGCCTGACAGGACATTCAGGTGGGCGAAGGTGTGAACATCCCTCAGAAAAAAAAACCCCAACAACCTCATAATAGATGATATCTGTTTAAATACAGGATCTTCACAAGGTTGGCTCGTCATCATAGCAATTAGTGGATATTTAGAGTATAGCCTAAAATGTTTTGGGTGGGCTCGTTTGGATTCATAGTGTACTAACAAGTGGAAAATAGTGTGAATGAGCAATCTGCTCCCACACTGGATGGTCCTGTCTACCTGTTAGGCATGGCTTTTAAAAAATGCTGTCATAATCTCCTGGTTAAATTTTCATCTTCATGTTTTTTTTTCACAATCATGCATTGACATAGGCATAAATAGAAAGACACACACACACACACACACACACACACTAACGGTTAGAGTGGTTGGATTCAGTGATGAAGAAAGGGTCTGTGAAGGTTCTTCTTCGACCTTTGAATCAAAAAAACAACCAATAAACAACAACAACAAGCTTCAAAACGTCCACAAACCAATGGGTGACATCAACGTAGCTACAGTATGTCCATTATTTTTATACAGTCTAAAGAAAAAATGCAGCAGAAGTAATGTTCTGCATAATCAGAGTAAATCTGAGTAAAATAGCTCAGCAAGCTAATGGATAAAACACATTCAAGGTATTTAGACCAGAGTACTTAGCGATCGCTAATTAAATTTTGTATTGTATTTCACATTCTCACACAGTTAAACTGTGATGTTTTACAGCAGGTACAAGCCATTCATCAGTGGACTTTCTCTTCTGATAGACTTATTTTATTAGAGTTCAAGACCATTTAAACATGACGGTGGCTTTTTTGTGGTAGAGCTCAATGTCCCAGAGTGTGGCGAGACCAGTATTTCATGATAATGCCACAAATACAAAAGATATTTTAGAAAATTAACAACTTTCTATTCAATGGGTGCTTTTATCCAAATTGCCTCACAGCTCCATGGCTGCAAACAGTGAGACTGAAACCTTTAACCCTGACAGTTGTACTGCCATGCTCCACTGAACAAAAAACAGGAGCTACCCTGAGCTAGTTTAACATTATGCAGAGATGCTTTGTATATTCATACAGGACCACCAAAGTAAGAAAAAAGCAGGCAGTGAGTCAGCGAGTCAGGCTGCACCTCATCAGTGCATTATCACCCAACCTTTGCCTACCCTCTTCGCTCCACTACAGCTGCCTGCAAAACAGCATCCCTCTCGCACCAGCGCTGTGATAAGATCTGACTTAACCTTGGTGAGGTGCATCACCTCCAACAATACTGCTACCTTGTCACTACCACAGAACATCACCTTCAGGGGATAAGGGCACCATTAAGAGAAGAAATAAGCTTAACAGATAAGGGCAGGTTTCAGTTTGGGGCTTGCATGTAGCATGCAGTGTTTAATTTGGCATCATTTCCTTCTCATGGGTTCTTTGTGAATGTTGTAGAGATACTCAAGTCAGTGTTATCTCAGACTCAGTCACGTGTATGAAAGGAGAAAAAAGTGATACAATTCACAATTAGACCTGTCAAATTACTTGTGCATCTTTAGGCATGCAAATGGCTCTGGCACTGGCAATGTTGGCCTGTTCAACTTTTTGGTCCAAACTGAAATTGCTCAGCAACGTTTGAATGGATTGCCTTGGAATTTTAATCAGACATTCTTGGCTCACAGATGATGAATCCCAGTACTTTTACAAATATTTCTATGACACATAGTACAGATGTCCATAGTGCTGTTGTGTCCCATTGGGGAATATGCAATCTGGTCTCACTCTGAAGTTGACGAAATCCGGCACTTGGGCAGTGATTTGTGGCGTCACTGACAAAAGAAACGGTCCTTTAACGTTGGTATGATACGCGGCCGGTTGCCGTTGTAGTTTACTGAGCGGCAGGGGGAAAGGCGGCGGGACAAGAACAAAAGTTAAGGCGGCAAAAGTCCGAGAAGGGGTGGTGGATGGGTCCAACAAACCCCAACCTTCACCCAGGAGAGAGGTGTTCGCATCCTGCAACATTTTAAAGCCAGACCCTGTTCTTTTTTCCTACTCCCAACTTCATTCTTTTGTTGTTGAAGGACAAAAAACTATCAATTTGCAATGTTTTAAAAGCGACTGTATGTAAATGTTAAATTTCCTGTGAAAACGGCAGTGTATTTTGAAAGAAGACCAAACATCAATATGTGACGAGGTCGGAGTGACCATATGTGAGAATGTGTTGGAATATGAATCCTAATGACAAGTGACCCCTTGACTTTATAGTGCTATCTGCACATCAAGTCTGTTTTTTCATGTTTTTTTTAATCGGTCATTCAAAAACAAACAAACCAACAACTCAAAAATAAAACGATGTCATATGTAGAAACCTTGCACACTGACTCCAATGCAGTTTATTGTTGTATTTGTTGTGAAAAATGGAGAGACAGATTGGATCCCTTGCTTCTCTCCACTGGAGGCACCTCCCTGGCTGTTGCCACTCTCTCCTTATGCCTTGCACATGAGGTAGCTGAGCTGTCCTCGCCCTCCTTCTCCACACTCGCTCTCTCTCTGTCCATGTACTGTCCACATGCTCCTCCTCATCATCATCATATTACTATCCAACGTGAAAGTTATTTGAGTTTTGAAATGATCTCGTGCACCACGTTCCCCTCTCTTGTTGTGGCCAGACGTGACCTGCAGGTTACGTCACATTTCCTTTATTGCTTCTTGTTAATGACGGACGACAGTTTCAGTCAGTGTGTAAACATGATTGACACAACGTGAAGTTGTGTTTATTTATTTTTTTTTTCAGTACAAAAAATATAGACTTAGTTTGGAAAGGCCTTTAGTCTTGCAATCCCAGGACTGGTGTACTCGGCTTTCAGTAACATCCCACTGTGCTCATGTGCCACTCTAAAAAAACTCGTCATGTATCTCCTGGGATAATTTTCACTGACTTGAAAGTTTAAACTGAAATGGACTGACCTTAAACGGCTCCTCTGCAGCGGAACCTCTTTCTCTTCCACTCAGGTATTGTATGTTTTATATTATTTACATTATTTACAAGAGTGAAGTTATCACATTTAATATTAACTCACTCTGAACTTTGATGTTCATTAAAGCATCTGTGTGCTAAATCATTAAGTAGATATGAGAAGAGTGAACTGAAATTTCAAGGTATTCAATATATTATCATACATTCTTTATCATAAATGAGGACTCTTATTATTTCTTGGAAGAACTCCCACCTCTTTAACTTTCACTAACAATTCCCAGTACATACTGTATTCCTGGGTCTGACAAGTAATGATGAAGGGGGGGGTGGACTATTATTCAAGGCTTTAATAACAGATGAAATCCTGAGAAATTGAAAATTAAATGGATCCCCTTTAGCAGGTATGGTAATTAAAAGTTAATGGAAAAATTGTGAGAGTACAGATACAGCAGCAGTTGTCTGATGGAATACATTACAACACATAATAATTCACTTTGGAGCGCTAGAGGTCACAGTTACAGCCTTCTTGAGGTGTTTGGGGTCTGAATCAGTGAAACATCTATGATGGGAGGTGCCCACTTGATAACCCCGTGATAAACCAGCGCTCTCTACTCAACATTAAAGCTACGCAGGTGCCAGATAGTCTTGAATAAATGCTTAACTTGTGCCATTTTCTGTTTCACTCACAACATACAGTAGGTTGAAAATAATACATCTACTGTAGTGTACATTTTTCAGCAGCTATTTCTGCTCTGTTTCTCCAAACAAGTCAAGACAGGTCAGTTACCAATGTTTCGCCAGCGGCTGCTTACTTTGTTGTTAGCTGAGAGGTTGTGACTGAGGTTAAGATGACTACTGACAAAGAGATATGTGCACTTTCTAAAAGAATGGGAACTGACGCCTGCGTGTGCTTTAAACTGTGATAGCGCAAGATAAAGCGGCCAGGCTGCTGATAACATCTGAGGATGGAAATAGCTTTCACTTATGAAAAAAGAGACAGAGCTCTGTGTGTAAACAGAATGAGGTGTAAAAAGGGGAATACAAGAGAATTTGCACATTACATTAAAAATGGCCATCATAATAAGAAAATTCAAATTGCTTGTATAAACCCCCCTCCAAACATTTGTAGTGCTAAAGTCCTCATGGATATTAAACACATTCATTCACTTATTAATTTATTCACACTGGGAAACAAAGCGTCATGTTGACAGTCACACAGACATTGTTTAACAGGCACTGTTAGTCAGAGCAGGTGTGGCAACCCTATCGCCATAGCAAAAATAACCTGAGAGTAGAAAGGAAGAGAGAAGGGGGAAGGGAAGTGCAGGCTTATGATTTGTCCAAACGCAACAAAAGGTTCTTATCAGGTGCTTTATGGTGATATCTTAAAACAAGACCCCAACTGGGGCAACACATTCTCACTCTGACCTCGTCACATATCGTACAGCTTTTTCGTCAGTGTCTAACGCCACAACTCTCCAAGCACCAAATTTCAGCGGCTTTGGAGACAGGATTGACTGGGGTGATGTAACCTTTGTGATGCACAATGCTATCTGGCGGGGCATTCACCTCACTTAACTTCTGTTACTGCTATTGCTTGCACCGTTTCCTTAACTCTCTTAACATGCAGCTGTTAATCCATATTAAGAATTACGACTAAATAATACAGAAATTGCGGCTTTAAAAACATGAAAAATAATTCCACTTTTCCTTTCAGATCAACACCTGACAAGAAATCAGTCAAAAACATGATGGAGTTCAGTTTAAAGCACAGACTCATGACCCCAGATGACAGATGGAAGCGAACCAATCTTTGACACGGGCAGACTGAAGTGTGAAACCTGCAAGACTGTCAGGTGAAAAATGTACTGCAAGTGTTGGAATGTGGAGTGAACAGCATTACCTACAGATGTGCTCTTCCTCCTCACCAGTGTTCCTCCCTTTCTGTCTCTCTTATACAAATTGTACTCTTGCAGCCCTTTAGGGAGGTGGTTGTGGTGAAAAAGAAGTGCCTTTAGAGGCCTATTAGCCACAGCGTCTGCAATGTTGATATGGGGGTATTTAACTTGAGCTTCTCCTGCTGCCTCTATCTGTCTTCATCTGTCTCACTCTGTCTGTGCTTCCCAGTGTTTGTGTTTGAGTCAACAATCATTAATCATCTGTAGCCGCCACAACAAATGCTCTGGGACACTTTCAGTTTCAGCTTTGACGAGCACACGATAGCATGTGGAGCATACGTGTGTACATACACATACGTGTGCACAAGATACCACAACACACCTTAGCTACTTACTTTATCCTAGACGTAATCGAACGAGTGCTAACTGACTTCTCACATTGACTTTTTTTTAAAGTGACATCATTCTAAACACACACATTTCCCACCATATGAGTGTTATCACTTCAGATGTGTCTGGGTACATGGATAAGTCACCAAACGATGCTTAGCAACATGGGAGATGTTTTACCTTTTATGTTTCTCTCCAAATACCTGACATATCTGACGTTTTAAAAGGTGCAGGAATCTTGATCTAATATGTCGTTTGTCGAGAGGTTTACATTTTATGTAGCCCACTGTACACTGTCAGCGTCTGAAGTCACATAAAATGATCACCAAAAATCAACACTTTATTCTGATTTTTTTTCTGACAAAAGTACAGCGTTAGGATAAGGGCATTCCTGCTGTAATGCAAATGAAATCAAGAGGGCCACATAAATAATGCAAATGACCTCAAGACGTCACACAACAGCAAATGGTTGTTGTTGCTAGGCGACAGTGGCTGGTTAGCAATGGCACACATGAAGATGAAAACACACTTGTGGTTTGAGAACAGCTTTATTGTAACTAATGGCACAGAGTCATATACACCATAGGCCTAGAGTTGAGCCAGAGGAGCTGAACACGTAAGCACAGCAAGAAATGTTGTGCTTTAATGTAACTGATCATTGTGTTTGCTGGGGTTTAGATGACTGCAAACAGGAAATGGATGCAAGTTAGATCTGTGACCACCAACAACAAACATCATAACAAAAGAATCAGTTTTACTTCAAGTAGGTTTTCACATACAAGGAATTTGCTTTGTTGTATGGGTGCATAGCTTAAAAACAGACAAACAAACAATCAAATCAAGAAACACAGTTGGAATAAAAATATGAAAAACCTACTTTTCAAATATGTTTAATATATCTGAATTATAACGGAAGAGCTGTGCAGTTCTCAGAAGTGGTCGTTTCTACATGTACAAAATTGTCCATGGAATGTGCAGAGGTTAAATGGATGGTAAATGGACCAGCAGTCATATAGCGCCTTTGTAGTCATCTGACCACTCAAAGCGCTTTTTACACTGTGAGTCACATTAACCCATTAACACATTCATACACTGTCCATACACTCGGTCCAGTGGGGTCCCGGGCATTGTTGATGAGGCCACACTGCAGTCAAGAAGAAATTGTTCTTCTGCAACACATTCTCACTCTGACCTCGTCACATATCGACGTTTGGTCATGGACTTTCCACGTCCAGAAATGACATTTTTTTTCAACCTGGGCCCTATTTCCGATCTACTTTTGATGATGAGTGATAGGATGTTCAATATTTGACATTTCTCCAGTATGAAGCTAGGGCTATATTAAATAATAGGGCACTCAGACAGCGTCAAACAACGTCAAAATACGTCCACTAAAAGTGTATTTTTTTCACACAGATAGGCTCGGATCGTTAGTATAATTATCCAACAACATAACGCAGAGGAGAAATGAACGTCTGTGTTTACCTTTAGCTGGATTCGGACATATTCCTCTGCCTGTTGCTGCTCCCTCTCTCTCCTCGTCCGCTCTTCAGTTTCAATGAGCTCTGCATCCGTGTACGTCCTTGTACTCAGTGTTCCAATAAATACGGTCCATCCAGATCCAGTTGGTCAAAATCGGGTAAAAATTCGGACATGTTTGTTGTGGCAAGTCACACTCAGAGAGTGAAAGTCTGGCTCTGAAATCTCACGTCTTGCAAGATTTGAGTTGTTGAGGAAGTTACCCTATTATTTAATATAGCGCGTGCTCACGGGCTGCAGGCAGGTCAGCCCGAGCTTCGTACTGGAGAAATGTCAAATATTGAACATCCTATCACTCATTTAGACAAAAGTAGATTGGAAAATAGTACAGTACAGTACAATTGAACAGGGTTTTGCTTTACAACCTTGCAGGAAGCTGCCTCTATGGTTGTTGGGGCCATCCACCACCACTCTCACCTGCCCTACTTGGACTTCCGCCACCTTAACTTTTGCTGTTGTCCCGCCACATTTCCCCCTGATGCAGTGGCGACCTAACGGCGACTGGCTGCGTTTCATGCCAACGTGAAAGGACAGCTTTTTCATTGGTATCTAATGTTTGAAGTCAATGACCAAGTGCCAGATTTTGACAACTTTGAAGTCAAAGCGGGTTGTCTTGTGGCATGAGGTTTTGGTTCTGATGGACCCCAGCCACCTGCAAGAGGGGAGTGTTTCACAGAGTTTGTGTTCGGGAATAGAAGGATCTGCCACAGTCTCACTGGCCTCAGAGTCTCGGAGGTGTCCAGGTCCTCGAGAGACAGAAGATTGTAGTCTGTGTGAACAAGAGAAAGAGACAAAGGAAAAAAAAAAAGCGAGTTCTGACATTATTATATTCTTTTGAAAGAGGTTCGGGCTAAAACAGTAAAACAGTTTGTAAGTTGTTGGCTAAGACTCAGACTTGGCTCAGACATGAATGTGATGCCTGTTGAGCGAACATTTCTCAGTAGATAACTGTCAAATGGTGATACATATCTGATGTGTAAAGAAATTGCTGCATAATTTTGTGGCACAGAAAGGGCTTGCAACATTTGCCAACACTTCTGAAATACTGACTTCATTTTACTTGTGTGTGTGTGTGTGTGTGTGTGTTTTTAAATCTAGATGTAAAATTTTTGTTAATAAATTTCAACATCATCTCGTGGCCCCATACGTTAGTGATCATCTGTGTATTTATTTGCCTGTGTTTATTGCCCTGTGGATATATCCCTACGGCTCGTCAACATTCTTTGTCACCTATTTCTTTATTTTTAAGACACACAACCATAAAAGCCTATTTTAAATTCCTGACCATGTCTTTGTTTACCGTTCCTGTGCTGTGTTTGCTCCATTATCTTTTAATCCTCTCTTGATAACTCACTTTTTAATAGCCTTTTAGATTTTATATCTTTTCCCTTGTCAACCTTCTTGTGGTTTCCTCTTCTCTTGTTGTGTTTTCATTTCATTCAATTATTGTTTTATTTCCTTGGATAACCTAACCTATATTGCGTTTTCATTTAAATCCCTCTGGATAACATCCTTTTGTGAAATAACCTTTTAGAGTTTGGGGTTTTATAGCCTTTTCTTGTGTTGTGATCTTTTAATGTGTTCTTATGGTTTATTCATTCTATTTTTTATTCCTGTAATGCACTTTATGGCCTGCCAAGAAACATGCTCTAAACATTAAAGCTACACTACATATCTAACATCCCGATCTCCATTGCAAATGTTGGTAAAGCCATGTGCATTTTAAGGAAGATTTTGATGCAATCGTAATGTGTGTCTACATTGTTATAATGACGCAAAAGTCACATTGAGTTTATATCATACTGGACTGTTGTTTTCCTAATGGTTAGGGGTAACAATTGGAAAATACTTGCACTTTTCACCCAGAGAACTTTCGCTTACTGGATGTTTTCTCTTTGTCGGTCCATCCTCTGTAAACCCTAGAGATGGTTGTGTGTGAAAATCCCAGTAGATCAGTAGTTTCTGAAATACTCAGACCAGCCTGTCTGGCACCAACAACCATGCCACGTTCAAAGTCACTTAAATCACCTTTCTTCCCCATTCTGATGCTCCGTTTGAACTTCAGCAGGTTGCCTTCACCATGTCTACATGCCTAAATGCGTTGAGCTACAGTTGAACAGGTGTACCTAATAAAGTGGCCACTGAGTGTATTCACTTTATTGGTTGTTTTGACACTCTAGAATTAGTTCTCACAAACTAGCTATGCCCATACAAATAATATAAAGTTATTAAAGCTTGTACCAAAGCTGCACAAAGTACATTATGTTTGTGTTTGGAGCTGTGCACTGCTGCCTGTAATTTGAGCCTCTCTCTTTGTACACAACCACCTGTGACCTACGAGGCAGATTACTCACAGTGCATAAAGGCAGAGGTTCAGTATGATCGTGGAGGTCTTAGATTGAAGCCCAGAGGAATTTCAGAGGAGTTGTCAAATAAGTCACTGTGCCTCACCTTCAGCTGTGTACCATTAAAAAAAAAAAAATCCCCTCACATCTACACATACACTGCTTTCCCACATTTGTCATACTAGTCCCCATCAAACCTTCCAATCCTGCCCAGTCTGACTCTTACTCTGGTGAGGTCTGCTGAACCCAGAGGCCAAACTTCTGACATCACATCAGATGGCTGATGTGACCCCATGTCCCACCGCTGACCCGGCAGACCTGCCTTATTACACGACTGCCATGTTAGTGCCAATTGAAAGTGGCAGCAGAGCCTGTCGCCGAATCCTAATCACAATGTATAATTGGCGGCTGGTTCAGTGTGCATGTCTGGTGTGTGTGTGTGTGTGATACAGAAAGTGTGCAGGGCACTGTGTTACGTCTAAGGGTAAAAATAGAATGAGTTTGATTGACTGTGAGTGTGTGTGATGGTCAGAAAGAACAGTGAGCAGAGGCATATTGTACTTGACATAGAGCTTAGTGACTGGCTGAATGCATTCATCACACTTCAAACCTAAGATATAGAGAGGAGGAGAATAAATCATTGAGTTCCCACACTAAATTACAAAGTGCCGAGCCAAGGCCTGCATGCTGGGGGTGCAGGTTGGGCTGATAAAAAATGCTATATGCAAGCAGCAGTACAGTGATGATGCAATAGTGCTTGTAGGGAGCATTGTTGTCAACATTCTGTTTCGCTCTCTGTATTTGTCCGGACTCACTGCCACCTCAAACACTTTCAGTGGGCAGGAGTACTCACCTTGACGGACAAACTCCTTCAGCCAGTCAGTGTAAGAAAACACTGGGGAGCATCTTTATCCCCAGAGAAGCTAGCTGATGAAACATATTTTGACGAATCTAGTCAGAAGAATGGCGAAAATGGGTTTTCTTCCAAGAAACTCCAGGAGTGTGCGTTTTTGTTCTTGTTTAGTTGTTGTTACTGTTATTGTTCTGCAAACTGTGGCATACAGAGAGTGAATTAGAATGTTAAGCTTACATCATCAGGATGGTCTTGCCAGGGAAAGAGTGAGCAGAGTTTGACAGTTAAGGCAGACCCATGCCATGTGTGAGTGTGATGAAGACATTTCGAGCTACCTTCCTGAACTGGCTCACTGGCTTCACTCTATTTGCTCGCTTGTTTCCTAAATGCTAAAAGAGACCTGTAAGAAGAGGCTTTCATGGTTTGCACTCCCAAAGCAGCTTAAGAGGGATCTTAATCATTAGCAATCCAACACTTTGAATCAACTGCAAATGTTAATATTTAAACATTCAATCAATGAATACTTTATGAATATGAATACATTTACACATTACTCTGGAGGACTCCATCTGGAGGGATCATCATCTATGTTAATTGAAGGAAACAACACTCAGTGTGTATTTACAGTGTATATATAAAGTGTATCTTCAGCTAATGTAGTTTTGTCAGAGTATAGTAACATTCTCTGTCACACTGCATATTCATTACAATTCAAGACATTCATAACTGCTGGATACCTTGCCCATTGACAGTCCTTTACTGCTGGTTACGAAGCTATTCCTGTGTAGCAGGTGGGGGGCTTGGATATGTTGCCTGGAGCCATGAGGACACCGATTGTTTCCATAACAGTCCAAGGTTATATATTCTCCGTAGGTCATGGGCTCCAGTTTGGCGCCTTTTGTGTACTGGGCTTTCTACGCTTGAATGCAGGACTATTAGTCCTCATAGTATACAAGAAGAAGTAACAGAAATTTCCTGTATTTACTGATTCACTTTTATTGTATTCATATGCCTTGTCTGATGTAACCCATATGCAATACCCACATAAATAGCTGCAGAGTGTGCTTTAAAGCTTTTACTGAGTTAAAGGTCCACTGTGTAAGATATAAGGGGGTTTAGTGGAATCTAGCGGTGAGGACTGCAGATTGCAACCAGCTTTAGTGATCATTGGTCAGGAGGTGTTCTCCTCTCCAAAACAACTGGACCAGCGGTTTCCTTTATAAAACAGTACGTAGGATCCATTCTAAAAAAGTATGTATGCACAAAAGCCAAACATGGCATGCACCAAAAAATGTTAGACAATTTCTACAAGCAGGCTTCCACCTCACCATCTGCATCGCCAATTTCCCATCTCCAAAATGTTCGTAGGCATGGGTCAAAGTTTCTACCATCAAGTCTGTTTTAATAGATCAAAACTTTTGCGTAGATATGACATATGCCTCTTTAGGGGCTCATAATGTGCATACACAATGTTTATAAATGAGACCCAAGGTGATTAAAACTTGCTGAAATAAAGTCATTTTATGTTGCAAATCAATGTTTCTCTTGCACTATTTTGCACATTGCAAACAGGCTGCTAATGTGTGCTACCTTATATCTGAACCAGACCTGCAGGAGGTTTTCAACCGTGAGCCGAATAATCTACAGAGGTCCCTCCCTCTTCAAAACAAACAGTCTTCATTATTTAAATTGATGAAAACACTGAACAAAGGTTCATTCTCACTGCTGCGAAGCGTGCTCAAACCATACACACAGGCGCGGTGCGGAATTTTGCGTTGCTGTGTTCCAAGTCAGCGCTGCGTGAACAGGTGTGGGTGAAGATGTACGAGATTAGCAGCAGCAGCAGCAGCAGCGAGCTAGCAAGCTAAAGTTTAACAAGCATCAACATCAACTTCCTTTAGCACTTATCAGTCTCGCCGCAGCCACCAAGCTGGACAATGGACTGCCAGACGTTGTCCTTTAATTCATTGTTCATAGAATCATCTCGTCTTTTATCAAAAAGGACGGGGTGCTGTGAAACGAGGTTAATCAACCTTTCTCCCATACTGTCTGGCTGGATTTTGGACTCTCCTGCGTCTGCGCGACAATAAACAAACAATTTCATTGGCCCAGCTGTGTAGTTCTGCCGGCGCCTCACAGCAAGAGGGCTCCTGGTTCGTATCCAAGGTGAGGGGTTGTCTGTTTTAGGGTACTATAGAAACATGGTGGTGCAACATGGTGATATCTCACTCACTTGATAAAAAGAGCACATTCTAAGGTAATAATGACTTTTATTTTCAGGTGATTATACACTGAAGAAAACACACTTATTGTACTGTATTCCAATTCTGCCAATATAACCCTGAAATTCTACACACTTAGGCTACTTTCCTTCACTCATGGGCTCAAATGTCAAAATAATGACTGGAGAAGAGAGGCAGAGTGAGAGCAAGATATTTGAAAAACACCCTCCATTATGAACTCTGACCAAAAGTCTCACCACTAGAAAGGTAGGAATAAATCAATACAAAAAGAGCAGAGAGCAGGCATTGTGTCATTGCTTAATATTAAATAAGGTGAGTGGCAGGGGGCATATTGTATTCAAAACTTATACAACAGAGTCAAATCCACACCAGTGCTTCATATCAGTAAGTGAATCTTTATTTCCAGATTGCTCCAGCAGCTGTGTCTCAAGTGGATCGAGTTTATCAACAGAGAGAAATAAGAATACCTAAGGAAAGAGAAGAGCAGGTCTCGCTGTATAAAATGAGAATGGCCGTGGCTAAATATTTCAAACTAAAGCTAACATCAATACTTGAACTGTTTCTGACATCAGTGAGCGTGAAGGAGCAAGAAAGACACTTTACTTCGGAGTTACTAATTCATCAGTATTCATCCCAAGTGCAAATCTGCCTCTATAAACTATTATGTTACATCATGATTTCAGGATGATATTGATATCTCATGGCTGAGTTTAATATTCACAGGTTGCGGAGGAGTGACTCCTCCACTCTTTATCCCATGCCAAGTTTCTTTAAATAAACTCTCTGAAGCGGAAGGAAACATAAGGTGACCCAAAAGTCAAAGATAATATTCAATCACGTGGAGCCTTTGAGCACACATGAATATGCAGGGGAAGCATGCGAACAGAGGAAAAAGGACAAGTCTACTGCTGCAGTGCAAAATATAATCAATACAAACCATGCTTAAGGGTGAAGGGATGTTTTTCGGTTTCATTAGCTCATAAGCACAAGCATATAAATGACATGAAAGACACACACATGGCAAAAAGAGGTGAAATTACCCAAAGTCAACAGCCAAATGAAAAACCCTCTGATTGCCATCTACTTGCTTTTTAACCTAATCTACCCATTTCTTCTCCCTCTAACCTTGGGTGAGGATGGAGGTAAAAGGGTTGTGTTTGTGAGCTGCTCAGTTGCATTTATGGGTCAGGTAGCCCTTATCTATGATATCCAGTGTATGAATCAACCACTGCAGTTTTGACTTCTGGGGTGAAGATAAGATAAACGGGATTAGGACGGTGCCTGGGCCTGGAGCAAAGGATGAGCAGAAGGGCAAATGGGATGGATGATTCATATGTGTATGTCTCGTAGCTAAAACGAGTGAATGTAAGGAAACACAGCAACATTTTAAGTCCACATATGTAGCATTCAGGGAATATATATATAAAACATTTAAATAATAAGCATTTAATAAATGGTTTATAACACACTGTAGTAGTGTTGTAAGCAGATATAAATGTGCATTAATGTGTTTGTTAACAACTTATACTGGTCCTGTGGGCACCCATAAGTGGATATTGATTTATAAACATATAATTAATGGAATATTGTAAAACAGTTGTAATAATATTAAATATGTCTTCACAGGAGATGTTATAAATACTGACAAAACTACATTAAGAAACACTTAATATCTGTGTATTTGCTTACAACTACATCAAAGTATGTTATGAACCCTTCAATAAATTCTTAGGTATGCTAAATGGGGGGTTTAAGGTGAAGTGCTACCCGTTCCATCTCTATTTCAGCTGATCCTTCGCCAAGTCCTGCCCCCGGACACAGACTGGCTAATCATAATGTAGCATCGGGCCAGGTCCGACAACAACACAGCTGTACTCCATTGACTCTAATGCAGTCGTGTCAGATTTCCTTCATTTTCAGGCTGGTTTTGTGGATTTGGAGCCAATAATGCACATATTTGCACATATTCAACCAGCTGTGTGTCATTGCAGTGTGTGCAGATGAACGTTGTTTGACTTCCCTTGAAGATTTGTCTCAGTCCAGGGGTGGAGGTCCAGGTGCTGGTGGTGGCACGGGGGCGAAGCCAAACACTGTTCATCTGCACACACTGCGATGCCACACAGCTGGTTCAATATCAGCAAAGTTTCCCTTTATATTCATTGTCTTCTGTGGCGATCAGCAGTGATGTGGTGGTTCACTTTTACACTGTGATCTGTAGCCTATAGTTCGGCTTTAGCTTCTAACTATCTTTGTCTTTTTAACCTGTTGTTGCTGCTGAGTCAGTTTGACATCCTGGATATATCCTTCAAACACAGACTGTAGACCCCTCTGTCTGCTTCTCTCTGGAATCACTGTTTACTTTTTCCAAAAATATTATAATATGTCTTCAGGGAGTGCAGTTTGTCACAGTGTCAGCTCCATGCTTACTGCGACAGCTTGTTGGACCATCACAAAGGTCAGCTGAATTGAACTGAATTGAATTGAACTGAATTTTAACCCCTTCAGATGTAAGTATAGATCATCTGTAAACGTACGAACCTATTTTCTAAATTATTATATGCTGTCAGTATTGGATATCATTGTGATGGAAGGAGAATTAGATATGGGCTCTGAGGTATTTTTAATGTGGATTTGCCATTGAATGTCCCATTCATGCCATCAAAATTGTGAGATTTTCAAATGTGTTATGCAGGTTATACAATGAAACTTGTGTATAAAAGCATCTCACCTCAAAATAAAGAAATGAAAATCTCATAAATCTCTGCAGACGAGACAAAGAAACTCAAGCTGCTCACATCAAAACTAGAAAAAAATAGATTAGCATATCAATCCGAATTAAATCAAATCTGAGAATGCACTGTGAATGATATGCATATAACAAACCGAACACATAATAACACAATTAGAACAACTCCAATGCAGGTCCAAATGTAACTCTACTTCTCTACTTCATACCTCGCCACAGGTATTTATGTCCTTGGTGCCTTGTATCGAACATGACGTTTATTTGCCACAACAAGAAAACACAGGATGAAGAGGAAGAATGGGCTGCTTTACTCTGTTTCCTGGCGTTTGAGGGCTGAAGGAGACATCACCCAGTTTGAAAAAGATGATGATGGAGAAGTGAGGAAACCCACCGCTATATGCTTTGGAAGCTTACACAAGTTTAGAAGTCCGATCACAAGTAAGAGATTAAACTTTCAGCAGCAGGGGGAGAAAGGTGAGAGAGGAGGAGAAAGGAGTAGAGGGAGGTCAAAGAGGAAAGAGAAAAAAGACAGAGAGGAAGACAGAGAGAGGGAATAATCACAGAGAAATGTAAGAACTGTGAGTACCATGTTGCTGCATTTACATTTTAGACATCTTTTTGATGCCTTCATATAGCCGACTCTGTGTGAGTCCAACAGCAGGATAAGATTCAGTTTCTAGATCACAAACATTACGAACCACAAGAAGAAGTTTTCAGTAAAGCACAGAAAGATGCAGTAACCCAGACAGAATATATTCATATGCTGTTAAATTTATTAGAACAATGACACAAATGTCCATCTGTTCTTGTAATCACTGGCCACACACAAACCAAAAGGTCAGGAGGGATCCTTGCTTTTTAGTCCACATACAGGAAGTGCTTAACATATACACATCAAACTTTTAGGACGGCGGCACCGAGGGATCTCACAGAGAACACAAAGGCAAGCAGAAAATCCATAAAAGTGAACAACTTGACTCCGTCTTTTGAGTCTCTTTGAGACGTATCTGACATGGCGGCGGATTTGCTCCGGCTCTCCCCCAGATATTGGATGCCTGCAATGAATCCTTTCATCCTGAGCTCCAAGCTAAGCAGCATTATCATAGCGCTGTATTTCAGCACAGTGGATCAGATACGGGAGGCTAAGGTAAATGTTGCCTACCAGCTGGTGAACTTATATGGGTCTGGTTCACAGAGAGGATGAAATATGATCGCGGAAGTCCAGCTTGAAGGCTTATGAAAACAAGTCACTGCATTTAAATTTATACTTTTAGATTTTCAAAAATCTAGGAAGTCACTGCTGCAATAACTTGCTCCTCCATCTCTGGGCTACATGCAAGCTTTTACATGATATATATATATATATATGCTTGCATGTTTTGGACTGGCCATCTCAGGGCTTTGAGACATGACAATGGATGCGAAGGTGAATGTTAAGCCAGGATCAAGTCTTATCTTGATCTACTGGAATACTGCAGAAGTATGGATTTCGCTTTTGGCGGAAAGATATTAAAACAAGGCAAAAGGCTTTTGATACATATTGGCTGCTGCAAAACCACCTCCAAGTGTCTGCTGTGATGCTTCAGTCTTAAATTTTAAATTATTTTCAAGTCCATGGTCAATGATTTTCAAATCCACTTTCCAAGTGCGGTGGTTGACACTCGTGGTGTTTATGATGCAAGGAGGTGAAATGCTGGAAAAAAAGTTTTAGTTTTAAATCTATTTCATATGCCTTGATCACATTTACGAGTTTTGTCACGCAGAGCGAAAAGTATGCCCTCTGAGAAGACACCTACACAATCGTTACAGACCTGACAGCACAGTCACTTGTTGAATACTGAAGTGACTGCCAGTGCTTTTATGTCACAAATTAATAACAGATATGTAACATCATGGGAAATCTTAATGAAGCACCACTGAGTGGAAATAAGCAAACTGTTTCCACAAATGTTTTAGAAGTAACCTTTGGTTAATGCATACTCCTAAGCTGTTCCCACCTGTGATGACTAAAGTGGTTGTATTGTTTTGAAACTATCTTTTGAGTACACAATAATTTGTTATTCAAAGCAAACCATTTTTGGCACACCTTATGTCTTCGGTTTCTATGACTTTGTGTGCAGCTCCACAACTCATTGTTATCCCTGAATATGATTTCAGAGCCCGGTGGAGACACAAGGGCTGCCATTGAGTGTGTTTGGGCTATCACCACAGTCTATTTTACACCTCACTAGGTTTGGATGAACCCATAAAATTACTGTGTCGGGCCTCAGCATGGTAAACCTGGCACGGGTGATGCTCTCCGGTGCTTCATTGCTGTTGAAACTCATATAAATTCATGACTTCTTCTCTTCTGTCTGTGTCATGAGAAAACAGGAACCTCTCTGTTGCCTTATCAATGAGATACCCCTGCATATCTTAGCTTACCTAACTGAAGCAGAGCCTGTGCAGTTCAGAGTAAATATAAACTGTGTTTTGATGACAATTTTGTATCCAACAAACCACGGTTTCAAATCAAAACTGGGTTGGCAAGACTGGACAGCAGGATGGAAGAAAATATGTTTGAAAGAGGCTTTGCTAATGATGTTGCTAATTTGATGGACATGCACACAGAGGGTGGAGGGGGGGGTGAGATGGAGATGTAGTTAGGAACATCACAAACCGTTGATTTATGCATGCAATGCTAATTAGCTGCTCTATTTTCTCTCATTTACTCGCCACCTGAGATGTCCTTGGGCAAGGAAAATAAACAATTACACACACACACACACATCCTCTAAACTTCCAGCTGGAGTTTGGTATTCCATTGGGAGGCTAAGTTGAGGAACCTGTGGGCTGTTTTGATTTTAACTATTGATTGACCTATGCCTCTGCAGTCCTGATACTGCAGACTGTGGTCACTCATAAAGATTTTAACTGAACGCATCCACTGCAGGAACTTTTCCAGGGGACCTGACCACTGATTGGTCAAATGTAGACTCTGCATCTGCTTTAGTGTGTGTTCAGTTTGTTTCACAAAATAAAAAAGTACTATGTGACTTTGGTAGCAATATTAGGAATAGCTGGACAGTTATATTACTGGCTTCTGATGCTTTGAAAGAAAAACCAAGAGAGAACAAGAGAGCAATAATCTGATCGACCCCTGCATCAAGCAATCAACAGAGCTTGTACACACCTATGGATGGTTTGTGCAGGACAAAAAAATATCCAGACGGACTTTGATTTCAGCAAATTTCCACCTGTTGACCAAAAGGTTGAATGACAAAGTCCTTTGTTCCAAATGATGGTAACCTCCTGGTTATAGCTAGCCTGCTGCAAGAATGGGAAACTTATCAATTTGGTTTCTCAACACCCAAGAATGACAACCTGAACAACCAAATCAAGGACAATATATTGCTGATGATCAACTGGCCAAGCAGCTGGGGTATGATGAAGATGGCAGTGTAGCTGATATGCACGAGCTTTGGGGTACTGTCAGACCTAGAGCTGTCTTGCTTTGGTCCGAATCAGGGACTAATTTTGATACAAAGTTGCATAATTGCCTAGAGTTGGTTTGTGTTCTCACGGCAGCATTTACAAGCAGTCCAGATAAAATGCCTGCGTGAGAAAGCTGCTCTTGATTGGTCAGAAAACCCAAAAGATGTGTAATGTGACTGCAGTTGATTCAGATTGAGGTCGTAACACGTTCTCACCACAAACGAACTGCACCAGAGTTAGTTTGTGACCGGACCAAGACCACCTCTTCAAGAAGGTCTTTGTCTGGTTGTTTTGGTGCTCACCCGAGTGTGACTGCTATGTTCACACCTGCCGAAACGAACCGAACTTAGTGGGCAAACGAACTTGAGTTTGATTGAAGCGAACCAAACAGGGCAGGTGTGAAAGCACTCTTAGTTATATATTGGTCACAGAACAGGGCTAGCAACAACAGCTAGTGTTAGCATCAAATCTGTGGCCCAATTAATTTATGTATTGTATATTTAACATAAGATAGGTCTGTCTGGATAGGTTTTTGTTGTGTGGAGAGGACACAGGCACTATTTGGAAGAAAAGTCACTGGAACTCATTCACGTTCTGGATTTTCTGTATTCCTGCACTGCATTTTTGCACGGCCCTGTTGAGAAACAGCGTTTACTCACTACATCCACTACCAGACATGGGTAAATACATACAATTAAGTGTAGCATGGTGTCTCTTTACATTTCTGTCCTCTGGCTAGTTTGACTAATCTTCATGAGTCTTCAGATGTGGTCGAAACACAAACACTAATACACAAAAGGGACCATTAATTCCTAGTTTAGTAACCGAGTTTAGTTCCTATTATTCCATAGTTCCTGGAACTATCTGAAAAACCAGAATACCAGCAGAGACTGTTAGATCTCTTGGCCAGTGTAAGAACAGGCAAACATCCTTTCCCTGAGATTTGTGGGTATTTATAAGCTCCTCCGTCATGTGAAAAAAAGAGTCGTACTGAAGATATACAACAGCAGATAACTCTTTTGCTGTTTTGGTGCGCCTGCTCTCCAATGTTTAATTAAGGCTGATTCAAATGTCAAATTGAGGAGCATTACAAATTATTTTCCAAGATATCGCCAAAGAGATATCTCAGTCTGACACAGAAGAACACACAATGCACTGGAGAGAGACAAAAAAAAAAATAGTTGGTGGAAAAAACAATTTGGTCTATCACATGCACGGTGGCAGTTAATAATCTCTCTTGATAAATTACCTGAGTCAAAACAGCCTAAAAGAACAGGGAAATAAAAATGTGTAAATGGCAGACTGTGGGAAACAGACATTTGGAGAGTTTATTGTTTAATTAAGAAGTCCTGATGTGCACGTTGAATGAAAATCCAATTATTGCTGGCTTTATGTACAAGACGAACAACCGCAGCCAAACTTTAGTCAATGCTTGTATAAATCACCTCGCATCCCACCCATTACACTACCTATCAGTTAACCTATCCAATCATTACTTTGACTGGGGGATTTCAATGCTTTGGAAATATAGACATACTTCCAATATGCCATTATTGTGTTTATGACCTCCAATTCACTGGTTTATAAACAGCGTTATGGTGACCATCAATCCTCTTGGCCTTTTGACCCCGTTCTCTTAAAAGTGACTGGTGACCACGAGCCACTAAATCCATACACCATTCCTCACATCGTTCTTAAATGAAAATGCACTTAGCTTTGGTTAGTAAAAGAATAAAAGGTGCAAGAGAAAGGCACCGGCAGACCACACAGCCACCCCTCCCATCCCCGCATTTTCTTTCTAGTGGCACGTGAGTGAGGAATGAAGCATTGTCTTGACGCGAATGGCTTGTAATTACAGCACCCTCACTTCTTGGCGGCGGTCCTCTGACAGCCTTCTAATGGATTCTGCACCGGCGCTCCGGCAAACACCTGTCGGCCCCCGGATAGAGAGAGCACGGCCTGCCTCATCCTTTTATATTTCAGTCATTATTTCATTACTCATGCTGTGCTTACATTCTGTCTCGCCTCAGGCACCCCCTAAGCACCCCACTACCACCACCACCCACACTTACACGCGCAAACACATACTCTTTATCTCCTCTATCTTTCGAGTAAAGAAGGAGTACGGTATGAAAATTGAATGGAGCATTGGTTTGTTACTCAATCTGGGATTGTAAGCCATGCAAAGATAGGAAGAGTGTGTACAGGGAGGAGTTACTGAGGGATATACACACGCAGGACGAGGCAGGGAGAGACAGAGAAGATAAAAAAGGAGATGTAAAGAAGGAAGTGCGTGGTTTATGCCACAAACGTGAGTCATGACACAGTGATATGACACCATTTATGTTTGATCTCTCTACAGGGGCAAAACATCAGTAAACGCATTTGAAGGTTACCAACATTTCTGAGTAAGGATCCCCCTTACCTCACACCCATAAATTGTGTGTGTGTGTGTCTGCCCCTGTATATATGGGCAGTTCAGAGCTGCACACACACTAACATGACTGCAGTGAAGACACTGAACAGGCTTTACAGCTCAGAGGTGCCAGACTGTGTTGTTCATTAAATTATTTCAAGCTCTCCCCGATGGTGAACTTGCAGTATAACCACACTGAGGCTACAGTGACCGCCAAGTCAGTAGAGTTCAGAGACACAAACAAATAAACCCATTCGGGCTGTCTCAGTGCAGCAGATAAAACAGAATCACTGATTCCTTCTTTGATTCCTCTCTTTTTTACTTTTGACAGTGGGGGGAACACATCCTCCTGCCTCGCCTAGATTATGCCCCAGACACACACACTCTCACACACACGCACGTACACACTGACTAGGTATGTGCACTGAATCCTTTTTCAGCAATGAGGATGTAAGTAGAGGACTGTAGCTGTCTGTGTGGTTTCAAGCTTTTAACAAGCAGTTTGGATGTTATTGTATTTATTCATTTACTTGTTTATTTGACAAGGACAAATGCATAAGATGCTGCTTCATATGTAAAATACAAAGTGGATGCGATGCACACAGGTTTCGAACCATGGCTCATTTGCAACTCAATTAAAACAGGAAGTGTAAGATTACTGAGCATGGAGTAATTCAATATGATGGTACGACACAATATATACCTGCATGTCTTTGGACTCTGGGAGGAAGCTGGAGTACCCAGTGACAACCAACTGACATGGGGAGAACATGCAAGCTCCACACAGAGGGGCTCCCCCACCCAAGGGTTCAATCCCCTACCCCAGGTTCGAACCAGTAACCCTCTCACTAACCACTGCTCCACTGTGCCGCCAGATACCTTTTTTTAGACCAGAGACAAAAAAACAACAACAGCGTGTTATTTAAGTAAGAGGTCTGTGTGTGTTTGTGTGTATGTGCATATGTCCACATATATATATCCATGCATTATGTTTTGCATGTGTTCGTATGTGTGGCCTGCACAGTTAGTGTTCACTGCCTAGGTTCCAGCCATCACTTTACATGTGGGTTAAAACCTTGAGCTCTGTCAGTTTTTTAATTTCAGATGGTAATGCATTCCACAGTTGTTTACCTCTTACTGAAAAGGATGATTGACCAAATGTTGTTCAGTGTTTTGCTGCTCTACAGCTTCCACTTATCGCTAAATTGAGTGGGTATTATCAGTATCAGCATCATAGATTTGGGTTAGAAGGGTCCTGCCACACCAATTACAAGGTTCAGAATGATGAAGAGAGTCAGACGATGAACCGCTGGTATAAAGAGCGACAAAGTCTGTGTAGGGAGGTGGTTGTGGTGGTGGACAGGTCTATTAGATACAGAAATGTCACCCATTTTTTTCAAGTAGTGCTGCGTAATGCTAATGAATGTGAATGTGAAACCTAACAAAATTGCTTCCAGTGCCATTGGGCATTTAATGCACTGATAACAGCGTTCTGTGTCTGGTGGTCTTTGTAGCACAAACCCGTATCCATGACGCTGATAACCACTAATTATGGCTGTTTAATTGAGTGATAACATTCAAAATGGGTGCTTTAAATGGCACTAAATGGTTGATGTACATTTTGGAAATCGTGACGCCTACACATACTGATGACACTGATGGAATTAGTCCTATTTCACACTCACAGACTTTCACTGAAGCAGCGCTGCGATGACATTTGCACTGTTTCAGCTAATCAGGATAGGACCCGCTGATCCCTCTATAAATGGCCACTCTGCAGCTCTAACCTGGCATCTGATTTCTTTCAGCGGCCGAAACAGCAACACAACAAACAAGACGATTTAGTTCAATAAAGGCTGGCTGTTTCTGCTCTTCTTCAATGCGATGCTCCCTTAGTAACCCATTCTAAACATGGTTTTGGGTTCGCTTTTAGTGATTGAAGGTGACAAGGCTAACCAAGCCACTGTGTGGCCCTTTGTCCAAAGCCAGCACATAGAAATTTCTATGTGCAGCTCTGCAGGAGTGAGCATGCCTATAGAATCTCAACCTGTTCTCATAAAACTAATGTTGCAAAGTGTAACCTTTGTCCTGTAGAATTATTTATTTTAATTGAATATATTTTCCCATTAAACAGCTTTATTCAGGAGGAACAATTGAGTTAGCACTTATATTTTCCCTTTTGCTATAAAACATCAACTGTTTGAAGATGATGTGTATTTCACAACCACACAGTGAAGAATTACAAGTAACATGTTTTTTTTTCTATCAGCATTTTGTAATGAAAGTTTCCAAATACCACTGACTTGGCAATGAAATCATTTGCATTCCAGTCAGAGGTGGAGAGTATTTTGATGAAAATGCAGAAAAAGAGAGGCAACATCGTGTCAGTGTAAATGAAACTCATTACAGTGTCTCGTGCAAACAATATTAGTTTCCATAAAGCAATATAGGCATGCTGGAGGTGGTGACTGGTCTCTATAGTTACCAAAGATATCAAATCCAGATGAATACCTTAACACCTCCTTCAGTTAAGACAGTCGTTCTCTTATAATTAAGAGCATATCATTGTCAGTTACAAAACACTATCTGCCATGTAAAACTGTGGTCAGTGAGTGTTTCAGGTAAACACATTATATTATAGTCATCTATTTCCCCACATGTGAATCTAAACCAACAGACCTCTACTGCGTGGCTTGACAGCACAACCTTTAAAACCACAGCACTGTCATAAATAAAGTTTTTGCTTCTGTTGTGATTGCACTGACTTGAGTCATAGGAAGTGTAAAAATGTTAAGTATACTAATTATGTCCTAAGGCGTCAGACACGAGCAACTTTTTATGGTAAAACAAACCAGTACAAGCTGCCACTACATTCACAGTGTTCACTGTCCCTCCTTAGTCACTGCCTTACACACTACTCTCCCTCCATCGCTCTGTCTCACGGCTCACGTATCCCCTGTAAGACCTTCACTCTTGGAAATAGTGGGGTTTTGTTCAAGAATCAGTTGTGCAACCTATCAAGCGAGTCAGACTGATGTACAAATTACTGTAATGCACCAGTGAAGGCGGGTAAAAAGAAGCTTGTTGGTGAGTAAACAGGGATGTAAACAATGTGGGTGTCAGAATATCCCAAAAATCGGCTCTGCGGATGTTTTAGGAGGAAGGAAATGAAATCAACATGTTTGCAATGGTTATCATTAGACGGTTACCTCAGAGGACTTTTTGAAAAGTAGTAGGGGTGTAAAGATCCATTTATCGATTGAATGATCAACAAGCCAATGTCATCGACGCAAAGTGAAAAAATTGATCCATATCATCATCTTTAGGGTACACTTTTATTTTGAAAATCTGTGTCACCATCAAGCAATGGCAGGCCAAGAGAAATACGATGACAATAAGATTATTTACTCGGGAATAAATCAGCAGCGTTGAAATATTTTGGCTTTCAGAGAAAAGACAGGACAACAGACAGAGCACATGCTGTTCTCATAACAGTGCAGTTACGAGATATAACACAACATAACGTTACCTGCCTGTGCGGGCATCTCATCCTGCTTAAGTGTCACTATAGCAACATTAGCTGCTCTGTTTCAACAATGTTGGGCTGAAAAAATGTGCATGCAGGCTGAAATTCAACTTTAACCAACAGTGAGTAGGAAAAATAATAATGTTACATGTAATCTGTTAAGCTGTTAGTAGAGGAACAAAAGTCTGCTAGCCGCTAGGCTAATTTATGCAATCTAAACATGCTTAAGCTAACAATAGGTGACTTTTAGAAAACAATTGTTTTGTTTCTTAACAAATGATGATTCGTTAAATGTTGTTCCCTGAATTTTGACTTCAGGGTTTTAAGCCAAACAGGCCTGAAGTTTTAGGAAACAGATGATGGTTTGGGTTTAAATGAAAAATATTTCTTCCAGAAAGGTCTCTCTGGCAGAAAGCCTTTAAGGTTAACTTGTCCCATGTGCTGTTTTGTGTGTGTTAGTGGAGTCAGTTTAAAGTGAACTTTACTGCACTTAGGTGGTTAAGTTTCTACATTACTTATATGTTGTCTTTATCTTTAATGGCCAAAAGCAAAAAACAAAAGGGGTGGCAGCTTCCTCTGAAACCGACTGAGTTAAATGGGCAGATAATATCATTTCATACCAATCACAGGCCCCTAAATCGCATTGAATTGAAATTGTATTGTGGCAGTCGACAAATATCATATTGTTGCCCAAAAAATTGATATAATATTGTATCATGACGCAACAGGTGAGTTTCACCCATAGTAAGTAGCACTGAATGTAAACAGAAACTTTGTTGGCACCTTTAGGGTATTAACTTGTCATATTGCTGTAACATCACCAATAGACAGGTGTCAAAGCGACATCACAACACGTAAAGGGATTCAACGGGAAATTGCACGCATACCAGAGATAATGGTTTTCTTTTCAATATACCAAAGGGGAAACATTTTACAGCGCAGTGTACATAATTAACTACTATCTAGTGACCTGGTTCTCACCCTGGAATTTAATAACATGGTGAAACTTCTGCGTAGAAACTGGTGACAAAAGAAATCTGGTTTGAATAGCTCACTGCGGCTTTATAGCTGGTTTAATGAAAAAAAAACACCCAACATTTCCTACATTAATATTGTTTGCACAAAAACAAACAAACAAAAAACCTACCACCAACAACAAAAAGCATTTTAAATGTGTACTTTCTGCAACACAGCTCTTCCCAAATCACTACTTGCATCGGAGCATGTGAATCCCAGGAGTGCTCTTCGTCTTTATCTTTGAGGAGCTATATTTTGTAATGAAACATGTAATGAGAAATCTTAAATTGTGGTGTTTGGGTTACAAACGTGTTGCGCAAATTTAGAGAGCACATCGTGATGACATTGCCCCCTCAGGCACCATTTAGGCATGTCAGTGGCAGCCAGGCATTTGCTGGTAATTCATTCTTGGCAACTATTATTTGCTGTAAATGGATTGCTTAAAGGAGCTCTGTGTACATCCCTGTACCACTTAGGGATCACGATGTGTAGCATGGAGCCCTCATGCTGGGTGTCAGCCTGCAAAAAGGTACTGTATGTTGAGTAACAACATTTAGAACACCATCAGTCATTTAATCTCTCCGTTAGCACATAGGTGCTCATATAGTGGTTGTGTTTGTGTCTGTGGAGTAGTGTAAATCCCTATATATGTTAGTGTATGTGTGTAAAGGCTACTACGACACTGCTAAATAAATCTATATTTAGTCATAATCAAGTACTGAAATTGTAAAAAGAGAATTTAGTCAGAAGACTGGTAACCTCTCCTGGCCTCTACGTGTCATTTTTATTGTGTGCCACCAAGTCGGGTTTGGCAGGAATTATGCTGTTTTTGATTTATGACACGATCCTTCCGGTTCGACCGGCACAAACACAGCTAAAGCTTTCAGAGTTTTTCACAATGGCAGATGGTGAGAGGAGTGAAAGGCCAGTAGGAAAGTCACTTCTTAGACATTTATCTTCTTCAGTAAAGGTTAAGACAGCAGCAGCACGATGTGAAACACAGGGTTAAAGGGTAACGTGATCTTGCTGTAGTTTTGTGCACTGCTACCAAACAGGATACAGTAGAGGCTTGTTTTTACCATGATCTTTTGGTCTATAGTAGGTATACAGATAAAACTATAAGCTACAAATGTACAGTGTAATTTTTATCAAATCAGACAACTGTGCGATTAATAGTTAGTGAGCCATATCATGTTCAGTCAGAATGATATAGATATTAAAGTGCTGATAATCGTGTGGATAATGGTGTGGTGTTTGCTATTTCTGAAATTAAGCTTGTAGTAATGTGTAGACACATCCATAAAAATGGACTCACAAACAGGTTTATAAACATATACAGTACATAATGTATGAATGTGAACACACCCCACCAGTGTACTTAAACATTCATGTGCCTGGACACAGGCACAAACACTAACCTAAAAACAAACACATGGATACTCTCATACACACACAGAGCTCATAGGTCTACTAGAAATCCATGCACACAGACAAATTCGCTCTCGCTTGCTTGAGCTTTTCCTTTCTTTCACTTTGTTCTGCTCTCACCTCCGAGGCATAATCAGCCTCTCTAATCCATTCCCTTACATTAAGTGATGCTTCCTCCTCCGTTTGGCCTCTAGCGCTCGCTGCACTAGCTGTTGACAGCGCCGTTGTTTTCCTCAGAAAACCCCCTCCCGGTCACGGCAGGGAGATGGAAAGGAAAGAGAGACAGATCCCTCCGGCACCTCTTGGAAGATATCCTCATTTTTTGTTCCCCCCCTTAAAGAAGACAGGCTTCTTTTTCAGCTTTTGTTTGGGGAATGTCATTGAACAAAACAAGCAAGTTCTGCCGGCATCCCTGCCTTTGGAGCTGAGCTATTTCCAGCCACGGATCAGATGGGGGAGCTTTGTTTAGGTTCAAGGAATTTTCGTTGGGGTTTATAAACAGTAGCAGAGTGTGGCACACTCCACTTAAGTCAAAAACTACAACATTTATCCATGGTATCATTAATACAGACAACATAAGGATGAAGTGACCCTACAGTAAAAAGGGTGGTCCTGGTGGGAAATGAGCCATGCACATGTTGTCACATGGACGGGATGTTTGCATATATGACAGGCTAACCATGTGGGCTGCAGTGGGATTGTATTATATATAGTAACAAATAGTATGAAACATGTTGCTTGTAGTCACACCCCCATGGTAAATTATCACACAACATCAAATCATGGAGATTTATGTTTGACCATGATTAGATATAGCTGCTTATCCTTAATCATAACAACATCATACATGTTGTACATACAAGTGACACATCAGAATATGAATATGCAATTTTTAGAATACATGGGTTGTTTTATGGAGAAGAAGATAAACTTTATTAATCCCTTGGAGGAAATTCTACTTTTCAGTCTGTCGTCATACACACAGGCCCGGAATACACACAGATGCACAAACAGGACCTATACTTGCATTAAATGGAGAGATGAGAGAGAGTTGGGGGTTTGGTGCCTTGCTCAAGGGCACCTCAGCACTGCCCAGGGGGCAAACTGGTTCATATTAAGTTCATACTTGGTTCAGATTGGGACTTAGGACGCATTTACACTAGTGCTATTTGGCCCGCTTTAAACGAACCCTGGAACGCTTCCACGGATAGTTTGGTTCGTTTGGAGTGGTGTGAATGCTCATTTGAACTCTGGTGCGAACCAAACGAGCGAACCCTGGTCCACTTAAAAACTGGAGGTCTCCGTTCACTTTCAAGTGAACCCTGGTGTGATTTGCTTACAGTGGGAAATGCAAATGAACTATCCAGCTAACCAAAGTGATGTAGAGCGCAGTGCATTTTGAGTAGGAAAATACAATCAAACCACAAAGCCAACAGCGCAAACCGGGAGAAGCAGAGGTAACAAAAGAAAAAGTTGGAAAATGTCTCACGGATAGACATGGAGTAGTGAGGACGTGCAGGCTTTTACCCCAAGACTGCATAAATTTGGTGTTGCTCCATTGTTTTTGTGGTGACCAAGCCAGGTGGAGGGGAAGGATTTCTGTTTTCAGTCCTGGCAAATCAATGAGCTGTGTTTTCTTCTTCCTCATGCTTTTTTTCTTCCTGGTCAGTGGTCGTTCCAGGCAATACTGCCCCCAAACGAGCAGCTGTTGTAACTGCGTGACATTGTCCAGACGGTTTGGTCCGCTTTAAAAAGTGCAGTATGAAAGTGAACTGAACCAAATGAAGGTGTGAAATTTTTCGGCATTCCCTGCCCAATCAAACCGAGTCCCCTGGACTATCCTGGTGTGAATGTGCCCTTAAGCCAGCGACCCTCCGGTTCCCAACCCAAGTCCCTATGTACTGAACTACTGCTGCCCAACAAGCTACTGCAGATCAATTAGCTACAGCTAATCAATGCTACTGGGGAAGAGCAGATCATTGCAGGATGACATTGCAGTGCCTCCAAATACTGCTGGAATTAAGGTTGCAGTAATCTTTTAGTCAAGTTACATACACTTACAATGCTAATAACATTAAACTGCCATCCTAAATCGAGATCTGATCTGTAAACAACAACACCATTGTTGTGCCAAACTGTGATGTTCCCATTCTTGATCTGTATCTGTTGCTTCTGCGACCTAAATAACATGGAGCAGAGAGTCATGTCCCCAGCAGGTACAGGAAATCAAATTGAACTGAACCACAGCTGAGCCTCAGGTGTGCCTCTATTTAGATCACACTGTAGTTTTAAACTTTTGACGCAATCGAAGCTGTTGGGTCACAATTGCCTCAGCAAAGAAAGCCTAATATTTTATATTCCATATTATACTCATTTTCCTGTCATCCTGCATCTCACCTGTGATGCTAACAAATAATACATTAGTGTTATTATGTTATTGAGGTGTTCCAGCCAAACAGGCCGTGGGGACTAATATGTACTGTGAATACAATTGCTTTCAGTGTTTTGCTGTGAGCTACTTGCACAACAAATGTAAAAGAAAGATGCCGCCCGTGTGATTCATTTAAAGTTTCATAATGTGTCATGAAATAAGAGTGGTGGATTATATGTCTCTCAACACTAGGGTGTAATTATCTGACACCCTAATTTTAAAAGGGGGGTTTGTATTAAAACAAATCTTTTATCTGCCACGGTTTTATTTTGTCAGATGGCCTAGATTTTCTTTTTTTAATTCAACTGAGTAATGGTTGAGTAAGTATGACCACTTTTAGAAATTCAGACTTCCTATTTTTTTTTTTTTTTATCTTACTACAGCCAGCAAAGCAGGGGTGGGCGTATTAGCTATTACCTATGCTAATTGTTACATATGTGCGACTATATTCTCTGGAATTTTGTAGTTTAGTTTTGTAGTTTTTTACAAAAAAATCTCTCCCAATACTCGAGACCTGTTTTATGTCATTATCCTCCAGTAAGAGTAGGTGAGATTCAGAGTTGTACTACTTTCAGAATTTGGATACCATATCATGAGGGCACACTTCATAAGGAAAGGTAACACTGTGTAAGGTATACAATGGTATACAATGTGTGCTGTGGTGTATTAGTCTTTGCCTCGCCCCTTTGTCAGCCTCTCTGTTCTTAATTCAGGTGCAACAGACCTCTGGGGAGACCGGTCGGCTGCTGAGCCGCAAACAAATACAGTGATTGCATCAGATTAGCCACAATTAATTTGACTTACCTTTGAGATATGTCTCAGTAGACCAAGCAAACATTAAAGCAAAGACATGTTATTGCAGTTCTCACACCTCCGCAGTTTTAAAAGAGGTCTGGTATTTTATTTTTCTGTCCACTTGAATAGTGAGTGGATCCAAAAGCCCAAATCTGGAAATTTTGATTGTGCGCCAAAGAGACAGGTGGGTGATTGCATGTTTTCCACTTCTACCTGCCATAAAAATACTTATTGCAATTTGCCAATGAAAAGTCCAACATTTGAGAGGCACACTGACTATTACAAGAGCATATTATTACTTTAAAGTACTTGCGTTGAAGTGTTGTCAGTGAGTCTTATATTGGCAAAAAGAGCCTCTTTACAGACTAGACTATTTATATATGTTAGTTAATAAAACAATGAGTCATCAGTTGTCCAAAAATGACGCACATTGTTTTCATATCACATGAAATAAGATAAGTTGTGTCGCAGTATGTGTCATGATTTACTTTTTTGTTCTTAAAGGTAACATATACATCAAGTCTTTAATGACACTCAAGTCTATAAAAGCTGTAAAAGCGTCATTATAAAAATTGGAAATCACAAACACTTTATAAAAGTAACTTTTAGCACTCTCACAGGGGTGTGCCTTGTACCTCTCTTCTGACTTTTACAGACAAGATATCAAATGGCTACAGAAGTTTCAAAAGTGTCAAGTTTGGTGACATAAGGGTGGTATCTCTCCTGTTCGCTGATGGTGCTATCCTTTTGTGTTCATCAGAGCGCTGCCTTTGATGTGCATTGTGCCTCCTGAAACACCCCTTTTTGTAGCAGTGAAACTGATTGAGAGCAGACTCTGGGGCAGGCCTAGGACAGGCTATGGATATTACACACTTCAGCTGGCCTGGAAGAGCCACATTTTAGGAGGAGCAGGAGCAAACCACTGCAGTAAAGGCCACTTGGACTGCCCTGCATTCACTGTTGCCACTGTGGCTACGATCAGGAAAAGCAAGCAGAAAACGGATGGATGAATTAATTCTCTTTTCTTCCTTCTTCTCTCCAGGAGGTAACAAATCATAACTGGAAGTGAAGGAAAGGTGTTAGTTTATAAATTAAACAAGAACAGCAAGGGAAAAAGGCAAGAAGAAAGAACCCTACCACCCACATGCCTTTGACTTGGCTCGAACAGTTCCTGTGTAATTCTCCATCATGTCAATCCTGGTGTAACCTTTTGGGCAAGAAAAGAGTTGTCAAGAACAATTGGGACAGGTGATAAGTCTTTATTCAGCTCTTAAGATCATCTTTAGTCTAGCTGCTCCCCCCAACCAAATCAAAGAACGGCCTTCAGTTAAGCCAAAGACGAAAATAGCCCATTTGCTCCAGACCTTTTAACATTGTTAGACCTCACACTCGGCAGCAGGCTAGACATGGATTAGCAGAGCATGGATTATTTATTGTAACTTGGCACGGACTAAGTGCAGAGTGTTACTGGGTGGTTCAAGAATTGTAATAGTAATATCTAAATATGTGTAAAATACAAATGTATTTATTAGTTTGATCTAGGAAGATTAAACTAGAGTCTTCCTAGGGAGAAGACAAGAGACCAATGCAATTGTTTTTCCTGCTGAAGATTAAAGCATGAGTAATGAGATTCTCAATGTCAAAAATACCTCTGCCTTGTCATTCCTTTGTGTTGGCAAATTTGTCTTTGTGTACTTTGATAGAGTCTTCAAGACCACAGACATTTGGTTAAAGAGCAAAGTAAAACTGGGTGTCATCTGCAAAGCTGGACATTAGTAGCTATCGTGAGTAGTCTGATTTTCTGAACATATAGCATAAAACATATAGCATAAAACAGAATATCATGCTCCTAGTTAGCTCCAGCTGACTGCTAAACACAAGGTTCCCAGGCGCTGTAAATAAAAGATTGTGCCACGAGTAGGAAGCTAAATGGGAATGCTGAAAAGCCTAAATGAGTCACAACTTTTCAAAGACTGCTCCGATATAGCTGGGAAGCAAAACATAAAGTTATTAGGAAAGCAATGCAAAGCAGAGAGCAAGCAGCAATACGTCTGAACCATAGGAAAGCAGAAAGCAGGAAAAGCTGCTCAAGTGAAGTGATGCAGACATTGCACCTAATCCTAAAGAATTCCCTTCTTTTTTTGCCACTGTCATTGTTTTGTGCTTACATATGTCTGTCATCATCCAGCACATTCTCAGAGGATTGATAAAACTCCTCCAAGCTGGAGAAATATGTACCTGAAAGTGAAATGCTTCTTCAAACTCTGTCAGTATATCATTGCGACAACTCCATTCAACAAAGGGAGAAAAAAAAAGCCTGACACTTACACAAGCCCTGTTCACTGAAATTCCAAAACCTACCATCACTTTTTCCATTGTTTCTCCACTCAGCTCCCCAAGTCCACCCAAAGAGGGGCCTCTTCTCTCCATCATCGCTGTCAGCTGCCAGTCAGCCATTTTCAGTCTCCAGTTGCCATGTGTCGTCTCATCTCCTGACAGCTGAACCCTAGCACCACGCTACCACTGCCTGTGCTTCTGCCCATTATGGATCGCATCATCGAGCAGGCCAAGACCTTTACGTGCAAAGCAAACATGCATCCATCATGCAACCAAGTGGAGATTTGATGGGTTAAAAAGTGCCACTTACCCATGATCTGATGCTAAAGAGGGATTGGGAAGCTTTGTAGAGCTGAATTAAACACAAAAACCTGATGCACTTTCCCACACTATTGCTGGTTTGTTGCCCCACTCCCTGAAGACAATTCTTTGAACTTTCTTCTCTACTTGACAGCATGAAAGACAAATAAAAGAGGCGAGAAACATTGGGAAGAGGGATGGCGTGTAAGAAATGTCCCATGTAGCTATTCTGCTCTATATGATGACAGTATTCAGTAATGCAATACTGATGCAAGGTAGGAGGAAGCTATAATAGCTCCCAATATATTATGAAAATTGTTGGATAACTTCTACATCAGTCCAATTCCATTCCATTGACATTCAGGGAGGGGCGGGGGGAGGAGGGGTTGTTGACTGAGGGTTGAAATAATTGCCCTTGAAAGGAGGCGAATGTTCTTCATTTGAACAGTGAGCGTGTTGTTCGCTGAACCATGTAAAGATCCTGCCACCATCCTAGAACTACCACACTAATAATTACATTCTGCTTTCATCAAGATCTCTCACATTTGGGGACTGTTGCGACGTGAGGCAGAGTCGACAAAAGAAAGCTGGGGCCTGCAGAGGGAGAAATAGCTGTGCTTAGACAGATTGCAGCTGTAGAAAGTTCATGCACCACTAGACTCAATTATAAACTACCCCGGCAAATCCTGCTTGCTGAGAAAAAAGGGATGTAAATTGTGTTTACTGTAGCCTTGTCGAGTAAACACCATTTAAAGGTATGCCATGTATGTTATTCATCATTCTGGCTGCAGACTATCATACACAAGCTGGTAATTTCATAATTACCCTGGAATGATGTATACCAGCCTTTGATTGATTTGATCAATTTTCTCACTGAGAATGAATACAGCTCGTGTAATGGATAATTGGTAGTCAAGCACTGCTCAAAAGACATTGCCTCACATCATGTTTTCATTTCCCTTTAAGAACGTCTTTAGTGTATGTAACATAAAGCCCTTGGGGAGCAGGTGCTTAAATCACTTCTGATGCTCCCCCAGTTAGCTCTGCATCGCAAGAAATGATAAAAGCAGAAGGCAGACGTGTTCACAACACCATTCATCATAAATTCCTCACGACATATTTTCACTCAATGGGAAAAAAGAGAAGTGTAATGACGATTTATGATTAAGATCTTTTGACTATTTTATGGCTGGAGCAACTGAAGGGCAAAAATGATTTTTTTTTCCCCAACAAAGTGCCTCATTCCATTTGAAACAAAATGAAACTTTGTTTGACAGATTTTTTAATATGTAAATTTGTAATATATCATTATTTATGGCAATTCTTTATATAGAAGTTACGCAACCATACTCTACTGACAAAATTTGGGCAAGAATCAGTATGACGGACAAAGATGAAACAAACAAACATACAACAACAACAACAAAAGGCTCCAGCTCCAATATGGCTGAGGCCTGTACTACACAGCCTGTTCAGCTTACCCAGGATATCTTCTTGCAATCTGGTATAACTAACCCTGACATTGGCCATCTGGACAACTGGTACTACAAATCTGGTTATCAACTAGTTCAGTCAACTCTTGGTTTTCCTACCCAGCCATGAGCGCATTCATGTGAAAGAGGTGGGGTGTAATTACGAGCGACATCATCAGAACCACGAATGAAGTAGGTTACTTCAAACAGTACTGAAAGCGTCCAGGACTGCAAGACAGTAAAATGTCAGTGGCGCTGAATGTGAACCATACTCTGTAATCTTATAATGTAAATGTAGAAACACTGAAAACGCTCTCCAAACATTCACGGTCAGCCGAGTCTTAAATTACATGCAGGTATCACTGAGCTATATGTGGCATGAGTATTTTTCACTTTTCCTTGGGTGATGATGAATATGTCACATAAAACACTAAAGTAACAGACTGTTTCTCTTTCCAAAATAAAGGGTGGAAAAGCAGCCTAGTTAACGACTGATGAGTTCTGTCTGACTGAAATGTGGAGACTGAAATAACGTGTGTGGATTATTTCTCTGCCAAAATATCTGTTTTATCCTAGTTCTCATCACATAAGTGTCTTATGTTATTTTGAGCTGCAGTGATGGAATCGGAGTGTAAAAGTAGAAAATTTAACCCTAACCCTAACCCATGTCATTCCCCCTCTCTCTCTCCCCCCTTCATGCTTGTCTGTCCTGTCCTTTAAAGGCTAAAAATGCCTAGCCAACATAGCCAAGGACATTTGGTGGACTTGTGTGATGGATTTGTTCAAGCACACCTCAAGTGTTGCTGAACATAAGGTGTTGCAGAGATTGAACCTTCTGGTCAATAGAAAATTTCTCTCCCTGCTTGGCCACCCTGCGGCTAAGGAAATGACCCACTGTAACAAGACTTCCAGAGATGAAGTCAATGCGTGCCTGAAAAACAGATGAAAGGAGGGTTAATGGGGATATGAGAGGAGGAGAGAAACAGGAAAGAAATGTAGAAGATGAAAAGAGTCTGGTAAATAAGGGCAGTATAGGGGATGAGTAGGTGAAGCATGGGGGCATCTGGATTAAACTCAAGAACAGGACAGTCTGGGCCAAGAGAGCTTAGGACTGAAATATTATGCCCAAGCTTGTTCCAGGGGCCGAATCCTTTCAGATACAGTATGAATGTGTTCATCTTAAGGCAGTAAGTGTATTATTGGGTTCTCATTGATTGCCCTTATTTTGTATTTCCACCTGTCATCTATGTAGCTAAGGTTACCTGCTATCCTCCACCTCCACAGGTGCAGAGGAGGCAGATAGAGAACGCAGCCAATTTATAAAGTAGAAAGCAACATCAATGTTTTAAACAGGTTTTGTCTTTTGCATATTTAGCACCACTTGCAGTTATTGCTATGACTGCTTCAACCTTCAACTGTTGCTCTTCATAGCCACATTGCAGCTCACTGTAAAAGCCGCTATTGAACTATGGCCCAGAGTTCAAAATGTCGTCATATAACATTGGCCTTTAGAGCTTAAAATACTGCAAATTAAAAACAGAAGAAAACACATGCAAATAGACATAACACAAGCAGCTGTGTGCGTCACTTTTCACAGTCCCTTTGTAACAGTTTTAGTTGTGTTGTAAGCTCCTCGCAGTGCTTTTTCTAAGTGCTGTGCATGTGTCGTCCAACTGGTGAGGATGTTTTGGTTGAATACTGCGCATGGGTTGTCGAATTAGTGAAGTGTTTCTCCCTTTGCTTTTGTTGTGTCTATTTGCATGAGTTTTACTAATTTGCAGTGCGCTGAGCTTCCAGTGACACCATATCACATAAACAAATCCTCATGGTTTGAGATTTTTTGGTGCTAACTGGTTCAACTTTCACTTGTTGGAATACATTATCTGTGTGTGTTTTTCAGCTAAATCTGAAGAAAACAAACAAACAAACAAAATAACAGTAACATTTTCTAAAGCTAAAATCGGGTCTATAAAGAGTAAAGTGTAGAAACCCATGGGACCGCCAGTGACATTATTGTCTTTAAGAGGCATAGCGTGCTGAGTTTTGATGTAAAAGTGAAGACAGTGGTATCATATGAAACTAGAAGACAAACATGTCATGCTAGCTGGTTGGGAAGGGGGGCTAAATAACGCTTCAAAGTTAAGTTAAATTTTGGCAAGGGAAAAACTGGCATGGTCACTTTCACAAGGGCCCCTTTAACTCTCACCTTAAGATATCTGAATGACAATGGCTCTATGGATACCCACAACTCTCCCCTTTAAATACATGTCCATGTTATGCTCGTCCCATGCAGTTTTGGGCAAAAATCATGCTTGTTTTCTCATGCAGTATAGTAGTGTTATTTTTGCCTGTTGTATTTAAATAGCTTTGTATACCAAGGTCTCTAAGTTTAAGTTTATTTACTTTATTTTTAATTTATTGGATATTTTAATTAATTGGATATTGCTGGAAAGTGCTTGCCATCCAATTGCCGAAAAATTCACCGCTTTAAAGGCGCTGTATGTAAGAATGTGGCCAAAACAGTTACTGCACTCAAATTCAAAATACTGCTGCGAGTCGTGTCCGCCCCCCAGTTGTATTTAAAATTAATGATTGAAGGTAGATTATCTGACATGGAACTACAGAGATGGCATGAGAAATTACATCGCAACTCTTTATGTGATAGTTATAAATTGTTTAAAACGGATTTCACTTTTGAACCTTATTTGATTATGTTAAGACCTGCTGAAAGGATCTGTTTGTCTAAGTTTCAGTGTGGAAATCATAAGTTACCTATCTCTGAGCGCAGGTATGACAGTGCAAATGTCCCTCTGCCATGTAATCTTTGTTTGACTGGCAATCGAGGAGACGAATATCATTATGTACTTCTGTGTTCCTTTTATAACAAAGAGAGAAGAGAGTTGGTCGGACAGTTAATGTCATCTCGAAAAGTAAAGGTCTTGTCAAATTTGTTGAAACTTTTAAAGAAAATCCTGAATAGTTTCTCTTGATTTGCTTTGACTTGTACGTATGTACACTAATTCTGTTCTATTTATTTTGCTGTGCATTGGTTGCCGCCTGCTCTGATTTGTTAATATTATTTTTGTTTGCCCTTTATACCCCAGGGAGGGGTCAAAAGGAAATAAATGAATAAATTCTGAGACTCTACTGACTGTGTGACTGGTAGACGGCGGTGGGTGGCGCAACAGGCCAAAACACAAATTCAGAACATAAACATGATTTTCAGACTGTAAAAATGTTTTTCAAATGCAAATATTACATTATTCCTTAGTCTCTGTGACATATTAGGATGATTGTTACGACTATTTGCTTTAGATTTCTTACATATAGCTCCTTTAAATATCCAAATGTCAAAAGTTTTTGATAACCAACCACAGTCACAGCACAATGTTTATTACAGAGTTATGACTAGAAGAACTTGAAGCAAAGTGTTGAGCCTGTACCCTGCTTTCATATTAAGTGTACCATTTCTATGGGTCATATACTGATGACCTGCTATCTCCCAAATAGCCTATAGTGGATCTAAGAGGGTCAACCCAGCTATTTTTTTTAAAGTCTCAAAAGTTTGTTTGCTCAGTTAATCTCTTAATTTGAGGAACTACACTGTCCAGCAGCATAATGAAGTTGGCTTATAGTGCTACATTCATTCAAGGAAGCCATAGCCAAACTTATCAACGGAAGAGGCCGTTACTATATACTACACTATCACTATACTATATTTTCTACCATGTATCATTTATATGCAGGCGGCATATGTGCATCACTATCGTAGGAATCAATACTCACCGGTCTGCACAGCGCATCTTCCAAGAAAGTATTTAATGTCAGGATTGTTTACTCTGACCTTGATTTTGCACTAAAATAATACAGTACACATAATAGTTGAGGCAGCGCAACCAAGGCCATTATACACTGCTCTGTTAGTCACTCCTTTACATAAAGGCATTCATTTCAAGTGATCTGCTTTACAGTTTTTCCTGCTCATCGGATACATACAAAGATGTTGGAGTGCACTGGGTAGCATAGCAGGAGAATTACGTTGGGTTGATGTTTGTCCAATGAGAACCCTGAAATATCCTGGGCCAAACATAAGTGTTTTAGTATTTGTGGCGACAGATGGCCGACTGTTTGCACCAAAACGGTTTAAATATAAAACTCCGTCACCCTCATGTCTTCAAGTTAATGAAGCCTTCCTGGATTTGAGTTGACATGCAATCAGTTGTAAAATTGTGACCTTTATAAACAGATCTGTACAGTAATGCTATGGAAGGTTCTGTACCATCTAATGTGTAGTAGTACTATATAGCTGACATAAAATAAGAACTACATTTTAATAGTAACAACATAGTAAACTCTGTGAGTCCATGTTGTCATCACAGCAGTACATTCCAGCTGCCATTAATTCTTGCATTACTGCTTCCACTAATTATCCATATTTCCTCCTACAGCACAAGTCCTCTGCAATCTGCCTTCTGCTTTCTTTCTGAGCCAGCTACTCTTAGTTTGACAACTAAAGATGTGTTAATGTGCTGCAATTTAAATAAAAAAAAAGAGGAAAAAAGTCAAAAACAATTAGAGTCCTCTCAGACAGTCAAACCGTGACAATCTTAAGAGTGGTAATTATCTCTCGCTCAAGAGTAAACTGTGTTGGGGCCAGCCATAATGCCTTTCAGGATATTACTCATTAAAATGAAGAGAGATTGCACAAATAAACAAATACATGGAGGCAAAGAACGGAAAGATGTTGTCAAGGCAGTTTAGCGTTTGACATGGCTGATGATTAAAATACTACTACTGAGTATTTACATTAGACTGGTTGATTTTCATATTTCTCAGTATGGGAATTAGACTCACAAACCTGGCTGTAACACTGCAATGTTCTACTTATTTATCCTCACAGCAGATTTATGGTGGGGCACATAAATATCAAACGTCATCTTAAACTATAAATAAAAAAGAAAACAAATATGTTTGATTAATGAATGGATTATGCAGCTAAATGTGAATGATTTGAAATGACAATGGACCCTTCACTAAGCCCCGCACCTCTGAGAGTCGATCAAGTTATCGGAGCCATGGACTCTATAAGGATAGAGTCTAGCAAGCTAGCTAACCCTACGCTCAGTGTAGTTTTTTTAATCCACAAAACTCGTTTGGGGTATCGGAGGATAACAGCTAGCTGGATTTTTCCATACACTTGAAGTGCATGGAACCCACATTTTGAAAATGTAATAAAACTCTGCTAATGCATTTCAAAAATGTGTCTGTTGTAATCCAAGTGCCCTGAAGCTGCAGCATGTAAAATTAACTTGAAAAGACATAATTTACTCCACTTTAATAGCATCATTGGTTAGCCTGCCCTGCAGCTGTGCTGTGTTTACATGGCAACTCGCGTGAGACTAGATGATGGCTAGTGGGGTTGCTAGTTCTCGAGTCTTGAGATGGCCATTCTAAAGAGGCCATTTCCTTTAATACACTACATTTAGCTCAGAATCCACAAAACCAGTCTGAAAATGAAGGAAATCTGAAATGATTGCGTTACAGTCAATGGAGGACAACTGTGTGGTTGTTGAACTTGTTGGAGCTGGCTACTGCTACACTATAATCAGCCAGTCTGTGTTTGAGGGGTGGGACTTAGCAAAGGGGCGGTTGCATATACAGTTCAATCACTACAACGCAAAGAGTGTTTCTAAGTGTAGGAGCAGTGTAGATTAATTTTCATGTTAGTGCAAAGAGGAACACTTTTTGGCTTTAAGAATGTGTTGAAAGGATAGTAAAAAACCTATGCTGTGTCTCAAATCGCGTACTTCTGTTCTTACACTTAATATTTCGCGTTCACACTGAGAAGTATGGGAAGTGCAGGGCACTATGAGTACCTGGATGGTACACTCAAAACGGTCAAGAAGTTGAGTGTGGAACTATGGACACTTCTCACCCTCAATGGTGGTCATCTTGGCTACGTAGCAGAAGGGGAGGCACCACTTTTGTGTTTTTTGCACTAAGCACCACCATACTGTTGTCGGGTATAAGCCAGCAGTATGTTTATTGGGTTAATTTAGCAGTTTGTAATGATTTGGTACCACGAACAATAACGCGAAGGCTACTGCTGGTTTGCTGACTAGCTGATTTGCGGTTGTCATTTCTGGTGACTGCACAATGGCTGTGTTTGGTTTGAGACAACACTACCCTGTCGAAACTTGCGCACTACGCCAATGAGTACATAGTGCACATAGTATACTACACAGAAGTGTACTAATGGAAGTATGTGATTTGAGACATACCACTTGATCCTTTCAATAGACACTGAAAGAGTTACACTCATTTTGCTTAATACATAAATATATCACTTTAATGTTACAGCACAGTTTGGCCGATTTGCACATCATATCAGATAGTCAGACAATATGTGGGGAAAAATGTCTGCTTCTGTTAAACTGAGTTGTAGTGTGGTCCAAAAGTAGCGGGGAGAGCACAAAATCCATTTAATCTCCTAGTTTTAGCATAAAGATGATTTGTCATGTTTATTTCATTTATTTTGACAACACAAAATATTTGCACAAATTATCACCCCTTGTTTGCTGTAGTCCAAAAACCTACAAGCTTGTTGTCTGATTTCAAAAAGTGATATGAGTTATTGACACACACTTGTTGGCACAGATGCAGATGTACAGGCGTGGAAGCGAGAGTGCCATGTTGCACCTATTGAACATCAAAGGAAAACATCAGATAGAGCATTTCCAAAACAAAGATTTACACAGTGCCCATAAAAACAATGCAATAATGAAATGAAACTACAGATTAAGTGCACGGTGAATTGCGGACGCGTCGTGCCATCTGAGACAAATGATGCATGTTTTGACCAATCGAGGGATATTAGCAGTCTAAGCAATGCCTAACACAATGAGAATCTGAAGGCCTCCACAAAGTAGCTGATTGCATTATGGGCTTGCTATGCAGCTGGCAGCTGCTTCCTGACAATATGATGATGGAAAACTCTCGTCGCTCCACTTCAAAATAGTCAATTAACGAAAATGAAATTGTGTGATGTCTGTTGCGGCACAGATGCTGAAGGCAAAGATGACAAACTGGGACTGCAGCAGAGATTCTCTCACTGGTTAAAATTTTACCAACTTTTTGTGGTTACGTTTTTATTAAATCTTGATGAAACATAACCTGTGTGTTAAGCTGTTGATATGCATGTAATGCATTATTATACTCTGAATGTATTTGTGGTCAATTAAATTCGAAATGCTAATGATATTGACATTTGCATTCAGGGTATTTTCATGGAATAACGTCACTGTTTAAGGTTAAATAAACAGAATTAGGCTGTGGCAAACAATACCATTCAAAGATGGATTCATAAATGAGAATGTGATATGAGCTTTTACATGATAGTAGCATCAGGCCTGCATCATCCATGCAGTTATTTGGCGATGTAGCAGTTGACAGTCAGAGCTACACACATTGTCACATGGGAACTGCCTCCTTTCACAGCACTATTTTAATGATGCCTGCACCTGAACCATTGTTGTGTTCATCCTTCTCTTCTATGGCTAACTGTGTTTGGAGTTCATTGTGATGGCTAACGTAAACTCGGTTTGATTCCCATTCTGAGTAGCATAGATCATATCAATGAGAAGTACCACAGTCTCTTACATGCACATGCTTTCTCAAACACACACACACACACACACACGGTCGGACCTTGTCTGTAGCCTTCCTCCATTGAACGGAAGTGAAAGAGGTCTAATTGGCTGCATTGCTTGCTCCCACATTTTCATGGTCATTCAAGCGATCCTGTTCCACAAAGGATAAGGGTTATAGAGCTGCAATGGTTGTACAGAGATTGTGAGACAGATAGAGAAGTAGAGGGGCCAGCAGACAAAAAAAATGAGGTCCATGTCACTGGAATGAGGATCTGTGTTGCGTAACGGAATTGGCAGAGTAGGAAGCTGAGCTATATTCCAAAGGAATTTTGCCCGATTTGAAAAGACAAAAATTAATGATGGTACATAACACAAGTGTTAAAATGTTTCTGTGCTTAAACTAATTTGTGGACATGGAGGAGCTTCTACCCTCAGGCCACAAGGATTTAGGATGAATTATCATACATGTATAAGCTTTTTATCGTTACAGTCTTTTCTTAACGCACACATTGAAGGAACTGGTATGTTACATATCATTGTAATTGTATGCTATTGATTTCATGAGTACATTGGCTGACTAAAGGTAGTGTGTTTTAGCTAAGATTAATTTTGTTGAAGATATACTGTGCAGGATTTTCCTTAACAACAATGAGTGGACTTAATCATTATTTGTTAACTTAAGACTCTTAAATTTGAAGATTTGGTCAACTTTAAAACAGCTCAAATGCGGCATCAGCCAGCACTGTTTATTTCCATCCAACCACCATGGGCCCAGGTGCTCACGATCCAGATAATTAATTGATCCGCTGTTTACCTTGGTAGAAACACAACACACGTCACCAATTACGTCATCATAACAGCATGACAACCTGCCGAACCAACCCACGCAGCCAAGCAGGGGCCGTCACAAGAGGAAGTCAACATGCTTTGAGAGGTGTATTGATGTTCATAAAACCTGGTCACTCTTTTATCTGAGATACAGATCTTTATCTCAGATAAAAGAGTTTATGGAACAGTTGTAGCGAGGAACTGAAAACAAGTATAATGTAAAGTAGGTTTGAACAAAGGTTTAAAAATAACATATTGATCAAATATGAAAATGGATGATCAGACTGTAATACTGACGTGGAGGAACAAGGTACAGGAACTTAAGGTGCCTTTTGTAAGTTGTTTCTTGTGTGTGTTGTATTTTGTCTGTTGCCTTGTTTGCCTATGTTGGTTTGTTTTGTTGTTGATTGCTACATATGATGTGCTATTTAAAAAGCTGTAGCTTCAGCGTCAAACTCTCGGTGTCTGAATTATGTTAAATTACTTAATTGTAATGTTTTGCACTGTACCATTTAAGTATCTGCCATTTTCTGTGAGGGGCTGTGTCTTGTTTCTATTTGCAGACCAAAGTAAATTCAATTCCATTCAATTCAATTCAGTTCAATTCAATTTTATTTATAAAGCCCAATATCACAAAACACAATTTGCAGGGCTTTACAGCATACGACGTCCCTCTGTCCTTTGGACCCTCGCAGCGTATACGGAAAAACTCCCCAGAAAAACGTTTAACAGAGGGAAAAACATGGTAGAAACCTCAGGAAGAGCAACTGAGGAGGGATCCCTCTTCTAAGACGGGCAGACATGCAATAGATGTCGTACAGAACAGATCAACATAGTGCATTTGCAGTAATCCATAGGACAAATTCTGATACTAAAAATGTTTTAATTATTCCCTCTCAATCATCCCTTATGACTCGCTAGAAGTGTTGTGGTGTATTTATCTGCAGACCCTTCCCTCTGCCTGTATTTTCTTATTATATGTTTGAGACATTCCTGGGGACCATGCAGGGGTAAAGTCAAGACTTTTTAAAAGAAAGTAGCGACACAGTGCGGAGAAAAAAAAGCAAATATAGCAAAAAAGACGGACTCTAAGTTTGGCTTTCACTTCTGCTTTTGCTGCCATTATTGTAACTGACTATTCCTGCACGTAAAAAAAATAAATATGTTATCAGTTTTCCTATTGCAAACATGTCTGGGCCAAGCAGCCCCCTCCAAACACTGGTGCCAAAAATCTTTTTAGAGACTCCTCAGAGAACCTAAAGGACCAACCTGTCTCTCCGTTCATGTAAACAGCTTAACCTGAATTAGACTAAGACCTGCGTAATGACCAAAAGCCGTTCCCCCTGTCATTTCTTTTCAAAGCTGTGTTGGTCTGAAGTGATTTTAGACTTTGCTCCATTAAACTAATTGCTGACTAAAACAGAGAGTCCTCATGTCTGCCAAAGGCCCTGCGGATCCCAGGGGCTCTCTTGAGCGGTGCAGCTGACATCAAGTGATGCTCAGTGGGTTTGGGGCTCCATCTGTGCCAGCTTCTCCCACTGGATGACTTGTACCCAGCCGACCCCCCCCCACAACCACATCACACCCCCTACGTCAATGCTGGAATGCTATATGTCAGCTTCCCCCTTGACATCCATTTACACTGAGGAAACACATGATGGTGTGCTATAGGAACACTAACACAGATGCACTTGTATACATACACACGCTATAGACTAATGTGCCAGATGATTTATGTGTTACACTTTTTACTGTGAACACATGTAAAGATGTGAATGTGGGTTATCCAGTCCCACTATGCCTGTTTGACATTGGTTAGTGCACATTTTAGGAGAAAAATACTACTTTTATTCAACCTCCTGTCTTGAACGTTGACAAAAGTACTAGCAGTGGTGTTTTCACAGTTGAAGGTCATTATTGTTGTTGGAGAAAGCATGATTTTTTTGTGAATTTACAGATGAAAAGATGTCGATAATGTTGCAATGGCGGGTATTGTTTTCACTTTGTGTGTCTGTGTGTGTGTCATCATGGCAATATAAGATGAAGCAAGAACCAGACAGGAGACCGGCACACTGTATTAAAAGCTCCCAGTAGTTTTAAGTGTACAGCGTTTCGATCGAACAAAGATCTTCGTCGGGCATTTTGAAATTACCATCACAAAGCAGAACAAGCATTGTTAAGACACGTTCATCTCTCAGGTGATTGTATCTGCTTGATTGAGAGTCAGTCCACTCTCGGGCTGAAACAATCAGATTGGGCCAATCAGAGCGGATCTGAATGGCGCTCTCTGACACTCCCACATGGGAGACAGAACATGCGTCCATGAAAAGGGACCAAACACAACAAAAGCAGTACTATACAAGGATATACTGAATACAGCACATCAGATGGTACACCAAAATATGTCACAAATCATCCCAAAAAATGCAGAAAAAACTACTATAGAAAGATACATGAAAAAGTTGAAAAAAATGCCTTGTGATAGTCTGATGACCTGTCCAGGGTGTACCCCGCCTCCCATCAGGTGGGATAGGTTCCAGCCCCCCCAAAACGGGATAAGCGGTTACAGAAAATCAGTGCATAAATCCGAAAAACAGTAATGAGTAACCACCCTGCTTTTATCTTGTATTTTTCCAGGTGTTTATATGTCTGTCTATCTGTGGACATATTTGGTCAGCGTTGCATCCCGTGGCCGTCTGCAGCCGGAAGTAGGGGTTGAAGGCAGGCCCAGTTTTACGAGGGTGCATTGAGCATGCATTGCACCCTTATTTTAAGTGTCTGCATGCTCAGTTGAAAAGAGTGAAAAAAAAAAAAAAATTAATGTTGACATAACAATATAGAACACATTGATAGTGAAGTGCATATTGTATTTGCCAGTTTAGTTTTAATTCAATGGTAAGTCAGACAACGGTAACGATGGTGAGACACAGACTCGACCTCGACGTGAAGTTAGCCTAGCTGCTGTGGAGCAAGTAGGGAAGGGAGCACTTACACCACTAAGACCACGGACCAAGATGGCCTCTACTTATTATATGTTCAGCCAGGAACACCTTTGTCATATTGCAACAAATAGAAACACAGTTATACTTGATGCTGTTGGCTCCGCTCTTGAGATGCTCCCTGGATTAGACAAGGCATGCGAAGCCAAAACAGGAAGCGCAATGCAGAAACCCCCCAGGTATGTAAGACATTAAATATTATTTTAACCTTTGAGTCATGTTAGGACTTTAGAAATTAGAAAGGTGGAGGCTGAGGTGGTGGAGGTAAAGCTTTACCAGCAGCAGCAGTGGCGTGTGGCAGCATTGGTGTAGCAGGGAAGCCACATTTATACGGACCGCCTTGTTGTGGGCATGGCTGTGAATGGTGTGTGACTGATTAGAAATGATGACTCAATCAGCAGGCTGTCAGCTGATTACAGCTGGCAGATACTTAGGACTTCCATGTCCTGCATTAAGTAACATGATGCTTCATTTACGAAGTTTGTTTTTTAAACTATCTGGTTCACATTTAATCATTTTTAGGGCCTGAGCACCGAGCGGTGCGAGGACACTACTGAAATCCAAGGAATTTTTATTCTTTTTCTTCTTCCTTGAAATGAATCGCATTTTTGAGGAGCTTAACACAGAGTTGGTGTCAAAATAATGGCTCAGTAGTGCCCCCTACAAAATAAAACAAAACAGACCCCAAAGCTGGTTTCACCCAGATGTATGAAACTTGGTAGGCACACGTAACACCCCATGACGTACAAAAAAGCCTCTTGGAACCATACCCTATTTTGTCTGTACCATCTTAAGACCTTGGCTATCAAAAGTTGCTTAAAACTTGAGTTTTTGTTGAACCCTGTGACTGCGGCGAGGTGTCAAATATCAATGTTTTGCCATCAAACAGGAAGTGGTTTGTAACTCAAGAACCCATGGTCCAATCTGCCCCAAACCTTTTTATGAGGCTCCAGACCCGAAGCCAACTACATCCACGTTAGGTGTCATGATGACAGGAGGAAAGACTTGTCAGACACTTATCTTTTGATTTACCTGAAATTTGCATGGTGGAGTCTACAACTGATTTAAAGCAACATGATGTATAATTAGTGTGTTATCCAGTGCCACACAGTGAACACAGAAAGTGGTACAAAATGTGTACTAGGTCATTCAAATACCACACTCTATGAAGGATATGCCATCTCACTCCTGCATGCAGGGTCTGACTCATGGAAAAGGAGACCCGTGTCAGCCGGCATCCTGCCAGCACCCCTGAGCTGTGCAGAGGTGCAAAGGCCCATTCATGACTGCTTGCAGCTTTAAATTAAAATGTATTTTGATGACATTTGGCAGGTTCTGCAGAATCTCCTGGATGCATTTTTGTTGTTCAAAAACCAGGGCGGCACAGTTGTAGGCAGTGTTGCCTCACACCAAGAGGATTTGCTTTGAGTTCTTCTTCTACAGTCTGAAGACATGCAGGTCAGGTTAATTGGTGACTTTAAACTGCCAGTTGGTATGAATGTGAGCATGAAGGGTTGCTTGTCTCTTTGTGTTGGCCAGTGATAGTCTGGCAACCTGTCCAGGGTGTACCCCGCCTCTTGCTCAATGTCAGCTGGGATCAGCTACAGCCCACCTGCGGCCCTTGAATAGATGGATGTACAAAATGGTTAAAAAAGTAACATCCAAGAGAGTGTTGAGCTACTTCACAACTCAGATGCCACTGCAGTATGAGTGGCTCGTTTACTTCAACGTATAAACAACAGTCCATATAAAAGCATTTATACAAATGCATGCCAATCTACGTGAGTGTAGAGTGTGCAGAAACCCTTGGATATTTAGCATGATGATTACTGTAATTAAGATATAGACACATGGAATCACAAGTATGCACACACACACTCAACAACTGTCTTCATGGTTCATTTTCACAGGCAAATAAATCCTTGGACTGAATTGGATATTCAATTACATCTACTTTGTATGTGCACGTGCATGTCTGCAATACGTAGGCGAATACAGCAATACTCAAGCACACACACTCACACTGCACAAGTGCAAACACACACATGCAGCCCGCAAGAATTTGGCAACTGTGCCACTAGAGTCTCTGATTAAATTTGGCACAAATGTGCTGACTCCTTGGGAGTTAATTGGTATTTCCCAATCTTATTATGACTGCATCCAATCTGTTTCTCACACAGGTACTTTATAACCAAAACCTGCAAAGAGTTTATAAATACACATCTTAAATTTGCAGCCTGGTGACAGCTCAAGACAGTTTCTTCTTTTTCCTTTTGTTTTGAATAAGTGAGTCATCTCCAGCAGAGTTGAAACAATGGTGTTTGCCAATTGAGCCAGATGTTCATGTTTAAACAAGGACTTACATAAGAGGCACCCCTCAATGACAGCCGTGGGGAAGAGAGACAGAAACAGAGACGGGGAAAGGGAGAAGAAAGACGGAGCATACTGTGTAACAGTGATGGTGTTTCAAACTACGTTTTTGGTTGTTTTAAATATCAGTGGAAAAGCATTACAGTTTCCACATTCTTCTAGTCTCGGTAGTTTTCATAGTTAATCTGGTTTGTCTTGGAATTTGTATGCTCCTGTATGGGCGGAGGAATTCATCTGGACTTTTGGTCTTCTGTAATCTACTGCATGTACAAATACACCTTTTTGCATTTAACCTCTTAACATTCTTGTAAAATTAACCTAAAATGCCTGTACCCAAAGTAAACTGAGAGCTATCCTTTTTTGATTTTTAGTATATAATAAGATTGACATGAACAAAGTCAGCTGATCTGATACTCAGTGGGAGGCTGTTCCACAGCCCAGGAGCAAGAACTGAAAAGACTCAATCACCCTTTGTCTCTGTGTTACTGAAGGACAGAAGTGATCTAAACTTGGAGATATTCCTTAGCTGGTAAAATCAAGACTGGACTATGTTTTTTACATGTTGCTCTAGGGTCAATTTACCCAGTTTTGTACACCTGATTTTATGTTTGGGGTGAGGGGGCTAAGGAGTGCCAATGGTGGAAACTTCTGTCTTTTCAGAGTAACATTTCCAGAAGTTTTAAGACATCCAACTTTTTATAACATATAGGTAACTATGAAGAGAAGCTAATATACTGTTGTCAGAGGGTTTAAAGGACAGGTAGAGCTGTGTATCATCTGCATAGCTATGGAAAGAGATGTGATGACATATTATCTGTCCCAGGGGCAGCATGTGTAGGGTGAACAGAACAGGTCCCAAACCCAATCCTTGTGGTATTCCATGTTTTGACAGAGCAGTTCTTGAGGAATATTCGCTAATGGTGACAAAAAGTTTCCTGGTGGTTATACATGAAGAAAACCAGGCCAGAGCAGTTCCAGTAATACCTGATCACGTTTTTAGTCTCTCTATTGGAATGGAGTGGTCACTGGTGTAAAATGCTGTGATGAGGTCAAGCAATATTAACACAGAACATGCACTGAAGTCTGCAGCCATCAGTAAGTTATTTGTGACTCTATGCAGCTTTTGAAAACAAGACTGAAACATGTACAACCATGGTCTCATTTAAAAGGAAACACTATGAAGCAGTCAGTATCACTGTAAGTGCTAAGTGGCTAATGGGCATGTAGCTACTAACATGTTTCAGATGATACGTCATGTTTGTAATCGACCAATGACGGTGAGTTTACATATCACCTTGGGTTCGTCCTTCACCTTCTCAAAATGATCCCACACTTTGGATTTCCTGCCCGACATGTTATTAACTAGCCTGTGGAATAATCGCAGGTACACATGCTGTACATATGCCACATCTTTAACTGCCTGCAACTACTCTTGCGCCTTTTTTGTGCCAGCTTTCAAGAGCGCAGGTTTTGTCTGAGGTTGCTAAGCAACCTAAACAAGCATTATATGTCTTATTTACCTGAAATCCTGAGTGCAGAGCTGATCATCTTCTAAGCGTTGCTTATAAGTGCGCCGGCCTATCGTCCGTGGGACAGATGTGAAGCTCTGAGTAGCCCTGCACTAAAATGATTAACTTATAGATAAGATATCTGTCGGCTGTGATTGGTTTGTAATGTAACTCTTGTCTGACTGCTGAGCGTGGCCTCTTCCTGTGTCCTTTCAAATTAAATTTCCACATGGTCCAGTCATAAAGGTTTTGATTTATTTTGACAAGGCGCAACTCCTAATAGAGTTTGACATTTGTTCATTGTTTTTTTTTTCCTTAGACTAAGCGACCAATGAAATCTTGCCAACTAATGAGGTTTCTGGTCGACTAACGTTTTGTCGAGTATTAGGGGCGCAGTCCTAGTAAAAAGATATATAGACTAAAACAGAGACAGAGAAACGTGAAAGAAGTTATTTATGGGATTCTAACTCAAAACACCAAATTAGCAGTGTTCCGGCATCAAAGTGCAAAATAACAGGAGTCATGTAGCTCAACCTTTGCTTTGGATTGATACACTTCTGGTGGTGACACTAAAAACTGCTGCTCTGCTAACTGTCAGGAAGCAATGTGCTGTCTTTTTTAATTACTGCTCACAATGCAAATGATCAATTGACCGCAAATGAAGATTTAAAAGATTTCTTTGTTCTTTCACAGTCGGCTGTGTATCTAGCCGCTGTCCAGGGTGCTGACTGTGGAGCTGTCCTGGGTAGAATCCTGCAGGTGGGGACTGAAGAAATTTAACGTCGGTGGAGCTTTCTCTGCTTTGGTGGTCAATAGTGTCCATAATAAATTCAAGTGGCAACAACAAAACTAGAAAAGCACTCGGAGAGCGCAGACCTTCACCAAGCAGCTCGGATTTCCTGCCATTTTATCCACTTCGCTTCAACTGATCACCACCAAAATTTTATCATCTGTTATTATCAACCTTTCCTGAAAATGTAATCAAAATCTGTTCAGAACTTTTTCAGTTATTTTGCAAACAAACAAACAAACAAACAAACAAACAAACAAACAAACAGACAAACGCCGGCGAAAACATAACCTCCTTGGCAGAGGTAATAAAGAGGCTTCTGATTTGGTTGGAAATTAGCTGCTGCTGCTGGTTTACACTGTGGTGCTGAGGGTGGCGTTCCTAATGTGGGTGTGTTATTAATATTTCAGTTACAGTGAACAGCTTTGAACAGTGCATCACCACCTCTGACTGACAGCTGGCAGGCAAATCTCTTTTCTTCCCATCCAGACAGCCTGTGGATAGGCTGCTGAGAGTCTTAATAATTTTATCAAAGTGAAACAATTTGAGAAAAATATCACAAAATCAATGTTGAGTTCATGATAGGATGAGTGGCAGAATAAAGTTTAAGAGGGTATAAATACAGTACTGATAACAGTGTAATATCACAAGTTAAATAAATAGCTCTTTCCATCAGATAGGCGTCTCTAAAGGATAGAACTTTTATAGGAGCACAGCTTATTGGCAGTCACCATAACTTATCCCATTGTTTATTACTGCCTATGATTAATGCTCATAATGCTTGGTTTTGTCTCAAGACTCTCATCACACAGGACACACCTGGCATAAAGCTTTCATTTACACACTTAAATTATCAAGAGTGTGATCAGCACCAACACAGACAGGACTGAGAATCCTGCAACTTCACTTCCTCTAAACACAGTGAAACACTGGGGCAATGTGAGGCAAAAAGAGTCAATATAGGGCACGTCGATCACGCTCCGGACCCGAGGAGCAGCAAAGTCATTCCCATGGTTCTCTCTTTGGCACAGTGAAGGTCGGAGCAGAGCAGCTGGGAAACTCTGACAGCTGGGAACCTCCTCGGTCTCCAGCAGACCCCAGATGTTCCTCTCCCTCTCCCCCCTCGCTTCTCGCCAGCTCTTTTTCCTTGTCTCTCTACTCGTTCACCATCTCTATCTCTCTCCCCAGTGTGAAAAAAACTGGCAAAGCTGCGTTCCAGTTGTGAAATGGTTGTTTTCGCCAATTACTTCTCTCCCCTTCGCCCCCTTATCCCAGATGTCGCCAATCTTGTGTGAAGATGTCAGAATTATGCAAATGATATTAGCAAGTCTGGAGAGCTGGATAGTGGGGATCTGTCATTTTTATTTGTCATTATTTAGGAATGTTTTGACTTTCATTTTGGATGCATGATAACACAGGATTCATAATTCTGAAGATGATAAATTGATATCATTCTATCACAATACCGGAGGAAGACAAACAAATCAGCGCAGCCTTATTAAATTAACCTGTAGTGAGAGTTTGCATTTGGTGTGGGAAATGGAACCAGAACTGATTGCGTTGTCACAAAATTAACTTGTCTGTCTTTACCTTTGACTAATAGAAGTTAACCTGTGGGTAAGTGACAAACAATGAATTCCTGGATCACAGTCTGGGTGGGGGACAAAAGTGTGTGAGTATGTTAATGGAATACGGATAATTGTTTTTGTAGTTATTGTCTTGGCTTTTAACAGCTTGTTTGCATGTTCAGAAAAGACTTGAATGTACAATATCACACACTAGACAACACTGACACTGGCAGTACTCACTTGTGGTGCTCCTATAGGTAGAGCAATATGCAAAGGCTTGATGTGGCCAATAGCGATGGCATGAGACTACTTCTTAAACTTCTGACATGTCAAGGCTTGAACACAGGACCTCTGGGTGGTGTCCTATAGTGTCTGGCACCAGGGCATTGGTTTCAGATCTTTTTGGTCCCGTGGGTTGTGAGATGGGGTACAAGCAAGTCCCAAAGATGTTTGATCAGATTGGTATTTAGGGAATTTGGAGGCCAGGTTGACATCTTGAGCTCTTTGTCATGTCTCTCGGGCCACTGGCCGCTGGGGGGCCACTGCTACTGGGGAGTGCCGCTGCCGTGAGGGGGGTTACCTGGTCTGCATTGGTGTTTAGGTGGATGGAGCGTGTCAGGTGGCACCCACATGAATGTCAGAGCCCAAGGTTTCCCAACAGAACATTGCATTGTAACAAGATGATCAATGTTGTTCACGTCACCTGTCAGTGGGTTTGATGTTTTGGTTGATCGGTGTATATTGTATTTATTATATCGCATTTTTGTACATGAATGTTCTGTGGTAATACCACATGATTCAAACCACTGAGCTACAATTTCTCAGATCACACTTGTTGTAATTACTGTGTCATAAACACTAAGGTGAAGCAGACCAACTTCCTCTGAGTGCTATACATCCTTTGAGTATTGAAGCCAGTTAACCCTGAAACACAGAAGAAGACGATTTTGCTTTATTTCAGCTTTGGGAGTCCCTCCAAAGGAACCAACCTATTCAAGTGACATATAAATATCGGATTTTCATTGATCTGACCTTGATGCTCCGACAAAAACTACCTCTTTGGGACTCAGCACAATAAAGAAGATTAATCATGCTGCCCATGGCCATGACTATTCGGTGAACATCAGGTAGGGCTCTTATGCAGCTTTAGAAAGGTCATAAATGTCTACAACCCAAGCAACCACATTACTGATGAACTGAGAATATCTCTATTAAACACTACACACTGGAGGCTGGAAAAGAGCGCATGCTCCACTCCAATTACAGTTCCACTTATTGCATAATGGGGATGGATTTAATTTGTAAATTACGCATGCGTAACTGGTTTGCATTACACGCAACAGTGAACATCATACAGTGCATTCAGTACAAAGGATTAGCTAAAACTAATTTTTCACAAACAATAAACAAAGAAGAATGGATCATATGGATGAAAAATAAAAGTCTATTGCACAAATACAAGAGATAAATCATCAACAAAATCCACACATGCTAAATATTCTCCTGTCGTCGTGATGGACAAGTTGTTAAACTAAAATACAGTAGCTTATGGAAATTATTATTCATGAGTTTAAAACAACACTTTGACAAGAACACTAATTTTATTTGGGACCCGCTCAGATGACCACCTGTGGGTCCCAGGGACTCACTACACTGAAAACCTATTAACATCACTGAGTAGATGATACATTATCAGCAGCTGAAAGGATCAGTCAGGTGTGATGTGATTGCAGATGAAAGGTAATCTATGAAAAGGCCTGGTGTTAGACAGGCAAGGCAGGGTGCCGTCTGGCCATGGAGGCAGCGGGAGTCAATCCAAAGTTGGGAAAATGACATCATGTTTACCCAGTCACTAAACCCATTTCTAGTCTCCTTCTTAGCTCTTATTTCCAGTGTTGCATGCATAGTTATTTAAAAGTCTCAGGAGTGTTTGAACCATGGTAAAGACACTACAATTTGGCACTTGCACCTGATCACACTGCCAGGTCGTTTTTAAAGGGGGATTAAAAATGCCTTTTTTCTTTCTTAAATTTGTTCACTAAATTAAAATTTGTACAAATAACAATGATTTAAAGGTTCAGTGTGCAAGATTTGTGCAAGGTTTTCACTACCTTAGAATGAGCTGTTTATATCATAAGGAGTGGGTCTTGTTCCACAGAGTCCCCCATGTTGTTCTTCAGTAGTTTAGAACAGATAAACCAAACAAACCAAACACTGGCTACAAAGCCATTCACATTTTCACACTGTTGTGTATTCATTTCGACCACCATAGTAACCTGGTCTCACTCCCAACTCGTCAAATATTGATGCTTGGTCAATGGCCCTTGGTGTCGGACACCGACGCACAAGGGCACCCTTTATCAACAGTACGAGAGGCATAGAGCGGTGGCATGTTTTGACATGCTAAGTAACTACTGTTCTATAAAGAGTAAGAAAGTTGCCATAGGGTGGGTGGGAGGGGAGATGGATGGGTCAAACAAACTCTGGACTTTCACCTGGAAGACTGCTGTTTGTGTCCCGTGTAAAACCAAAAGAGAGGACAACGCATGTTATGAACATCCAACACTGACACAATAGGGGTACCTAGCAGGTCATATTTTGACGTGTAGGGTCACTGAGTAAGCACTGGTATGAGTTGGGAGAGAGAATGAGATGCCGTAGTTTTCAAACACACTTGGCGCACTGAGAATGTTTTAGTTGGTTGAAGTCTCCAACCAATCTCCAACCAGCCGCTAGATGCCACTAAATCCAAAACTAACTCTTTTAATAAATCTTGGTGAATTCCAAATTTAAACAAATTATGGTAGTATCCTTGTATTAGAGTATAAAATTAAAATGTACTTAAATAAACATTATTTAAGGCAAGGCACTGCTGCGTTATTTAAATTTATTTAATTCTTTGTTTGGTTACTTGGGCGCAGCGGAGCAAGCTGTAAATGCAACATTGACACATCACCTTATAAGCAAGCAGCTGCCTACTTACACACACAGCAGACACAAGCCGTCATTGGTGGCAGGGCCGTCGCAACCGGACAGGCAAACTAGGCAATTGCCTCGGGCCCCGAGCTGGAAGGGGGCCCCCATAGATGGCTGACATTGGTCCATATCAATGACAATATGATGGAACCCCTATAGACAATGACAACACGTTGGAATCCCCCCTAATGGGGCCCCCTACTAGCTGCTGCTTGCAAGTGGCTAAGTAGGGTGACCACACGCCCCGCACTGTGCGGGACTGCACAGCATTTCTGTCTCATTTCACGTGTCAAGCAAATTGAGACCATGTCCCGCATGATTGGTTGCCACCCACGCTAGTATTGTTGGAGTACCGCAGTACTACGGTGCCTCATGGTACTGCTACTGTGGGATAAGTTCAAAGTCCAATCGCAATCACCCTCGTGCGCAATCAAAACAAATCATTCAGCACGCTATGCAAGTACAGATTTCAACCATCAGCAGAAACGAAAGGCGCATCCTGCCAGTTGTGGGTTGAACGGGGGTCACAGACACCATATTCCTGTCAAATACGCCGCAAGATAACGGCTTACCGGCGACGGGGAAGTCCGGCTCCAGGTCCAATCATTTCCTCTTTGTTGATTCCATGACCGCCCAGAAATACCTGAACAGCCGGGCCGTGGTGGCACACAGGTGTGATGTGTCAGAGGAGAAATGAGCCGTTCACATTTCTCTCTTTGTGGCAGGTAACGGCCCACAACCTCACTGCACTTTAGGGACCGTTCTTTACTTGTCAGGGGAGGAGGGTGGCTGGTTGATTTTTATTTTATTTATTTATTTTACTTTGATCCCCCCAAACATAGACTTTAACTCAGGAATGCGGCGTTCACATCCTGGAAGATAAAGCCAAACCTTCTTTTTTGCTAAACCCAACTACGTGCTTTTGTCGCCTAAACCTATCGTGTTTATTTTGAAAGGGACTGTATGTAAACAGTAAATTTCTTTCGTATTTTGAAAGAAGACAATTCATTGACACGGTGTCCCAGAACATCAGCAACCAATGCACCCCAGGGTACCTTTCACGTCATATCTGGACGTGGCAGGTCCATGACCAAACAAAGACATGTGATGAGGTCGGAGTGAGAATATGCTGTCTGGTCATCTAGCGAATGGAAGTCCAATGTTCTCACATGCTTTTGGCTCTGTCTCCACAAACTCCTGAGGGAAACATCTGGCTGTGTAGTCGCTTAATAATCTACTATGATCACCAGCTAGTAGCTGACTTTGTCTGTCTGCTATTTACTGCTGATTGGGTGGCATACAATGTGTTTATCAGATTTTTTATTTTTATTTTTTTGGAAGAAAACACCTGCCCGCTACAGCTGGTAATAACATTATGATGAACTAACCAGTGGAGTTGTGGGCTAGAAAAAAAGAGGAAAAAAGGAGCTGAAAAAAGAAATAAAGCTCTGAAGAGCTGAGAGGAAATGTAAAGTTAGGCGATGCACATTACACTATGTTGCCAGCCTGAGTTTACAAATATTGTTATCCAATAGCAATTGCATTGATGAAATAAATAATTGTAAGCTTTCCCATCTCGGCCTCGGCTTTTCCTTTTTGTAATAAATACACAATGCTGCAGCAGCCTACCAGCTGAGAGTTTCTGACTTGTGGACTGCAACATAAGTTCTTCTTCAGAGACCAGGCCAGTTGTGTGACCTCCCCCTGAGAAATGGATCTATAAGCAGGAGGAGTGGGGCAAGAATACGGAAGAAGAAGAAAAAGAAAGAAAGCGCTGTGACTGTGGCATGGCAGTTAATCATGCTGAAGCTATACACTCCCTCAATCTGTCCATCCATCTGCCTCCTTCGCCCGCCTCATCCCTCTCTCTGTCTGTCTCTCTTTAACTCTCCATTTCTCTCCTCTCAGCTCATCTTTCATTCTCACCCACTGGTCTCTCTCTTTCTTACCCTTTGTTGATCTCTCACCTCTAACCTGCTGGGGAGAGGTGTGTTATATGTTTGCACTTCTTCAGATTCTTCCACACTTCCACCTCACAGACACAGAGACATCAAACCAATTTACATTTGCACTGCCATGCTCCTCACAGCACCACTTCCCACCACACGAATGGCATATTTAAACATATCACGTTTTCTATTGATTGCATTTTCTGTAAATCCCTCTAATTTGCCATAATTTTTAATCTGTAATCAACCCTGTTCAACTTCACACTATGTCAGTGTCACCTCACCTCACCTCACCTCACCTCACCTGTCCTCACCGTCTGTCCTCTGTCTATTGCCCTCCCAATACCTCCTCTGAACACCCACTGAGAATTTATCCATCAGTCTCTTCTTCCCAGCTCTATCCTCCCAGTGATTGCTGGATGTCCGCAGCGGGAGGTTGTCAGGGCCAATCAGCACCTGGTGGGAGGTGGTGGCGGTGATGGGATAGGTAGACTAAACAACCCTGCAGGACCAGGTGGGCCCTGCTTTGCCACAATGCTGAGACAGAGATGTAGAGGTGTCTAAACAGACAGACTCCTCAGTCTGACTGCTGCAGATGATGCACCTATTGATCAGTAAAAGGTGCGAGGAGAATACAACCATGGCTGAAGATGGCACGTGTTGTTGAACTACCAGTTTTCTGTTTTAAGCTGGGTTTTGGTCAAGTGGTTTATGAGGAAAAGAAGAAATAATGAGTGTATTTGGGAATGCAATGTAAGATTGGAATGTTTTGATAGTTCCCACCATTCCCTGCTTCCTGACCTCCCCCCACCTTCCAACACACCTGATGAAGCTCCTCATGAGCCCTGTAGATGTTTCATGGCCCACTTCCCTGCATTCTCTGCCACATCTCATTTTCTGCTTTGTAGCCTCAGTGGTCCAGCTTGTTTCTCTGAGTAAACCAGAACTGTTACTTTTTAGCCTGTTGGTCTCTCAGTCAGGCACACACACACACACACACACACACACACACACACACACACACACACACACACACACACACACACACACACACACACACACACACACACACACACACAGACAGTGTCAGCTTGTTGATATCACTTGAATGTCAGCTGATGAAAATGGCTGATCAGTCTATATAGATTTGTTATAATCACGTGATATACATACGTGTGTGTGTGTGTGTGTGTGTGTGTGTGTGTGTGTGTGTGTGTGTGTTTAGCTAATAGCATTAGCCTACATTCACTCGTCTGCAGCAGGTAAATCCACTCTTGGAACAGCAGTTTTCTTCAGCAAAATATATTCCAAATTTCTTCTCTTTGTAGTAGTCATCCCTGTGGTCACTGCAGACCTGCAGATCTTCATGCAATTAGCCAAAACGGTTGTGCGTCTATGTCAGCTGTTCCAAGTGTAGCTCCTCATTTTGTCGACACAGGTCAGATGCGCCAACATGAACTACTCTTTATAATATAGGCATTGTGCTACTGTGGACAGAGGGTCACAGCAACTCGAGACCTCCATGGTCCTCATGCTTCATATCCTCAGCTCCGCTGCCTTTTTTTCCTCTCACTCTGTCTTTATCCACTTTTTAATGCATATACTCCGCTCACATAAACACCAGTGGTCAAATCCAAAGGTGTCATCCACATGATTAAAATAAGGTAAATAATCATCCATGACACTGAATATTTTTAGAAAACTGTAAACTACTCTGATTACTATACTCTCTCCAGAAATATGCTGAAGTTATCCTTTAATGTTATCCAACACCTGTAGACTAACAATCACTTTGACAAAATGAAATGCTGCAAAAATTGAAATAGTTATGATCAGAAATGTAACAGTTTTAGATACCTCTCTGCTACAGACACATGTTGGCCAGTTATGATGTGTTGAAGTTAGATCTTGAGGTCTGGATGCACCCATTTCCTAGTGGATTAGGTTGAAGGCAGTGCAGACAAGGACAACATATTTAGATGGAAATCATACCATAAACACTTTGGGTGGGCTTTTAAGGTGAATTACATCTTTTTTCCAGTACTGAGGAGACAATGGTGTTATGATGACACCTTTGTTTTTGAGCAGTGTGTGTGTGTATACATATACATACAGACAATTTACACCAGGATTCAGAGGCGTTAACGACAATACCAGCCACTCCCTTGCAAAGCAGTTTCCAATAGCAACCAAACCTACGTGCCTCATACGCATAGAGGGTTTTCTATTGGTATTATTTATATCACTGTACTTTTATTGGACCCACATGGGCATTTGCAGTGTATCATTATTTGTCTAATCTCTTTGTTATAGTCCAAGTGAATGTGCTCCACTGTAATATAGGCGGCATTAAACTCAGAGTCTCGTCTTTAGTGCTGTACAGTAAGTCAGCAGTTACTGTAGTGCTTCTGATTAACTGACTCACAGCAGTGGGGATCAAACCTGTGATCTTTCAGGTGTAGTGACAGCTTCTCTTTAAGTCAACTCGAATATTTTGTGACAAATCCATATCATGTTTACATGCATATGCAAATATAGATGGTTGCACATTTGAATGTTCACGTCCACTGCTATACAGCTATAAATTACACTGCAGTATTGTGTGCATACAAAATAGCCCGTGACAAAAGTCATCATTTTACATGAATAAACAAATGGACCCACCTCAAGCTTAATATGAGGACTCTTGCATTTAATGGCTCATGATTTTATACAGTTTTCAGTTTGGCTGTATGATAATTTAATGGCTGTGACTTTGTTTGCTTTTTTAATTAGACCGAAACAGATGTTATTTTCAGGTAGGAGAGGAGGATGAGAGAACAGTAAAACACTCAAATTCATATTTTGTATTCTGCAGCAATCAGCTGTATGATCCATTTGGCCTTTTTCTATCTAGCACTTTGGTGGAGGAAGAAAAATCCTGAAAGAAAGAGATTGGAAATTTTTTTCCCCTCTCTGAAGTAACTACAATGGCCCCCCTGCCTTGTTCTATCCCGAGTGTGTCCTGAAACCCAATGAATAACACCCCAATATTTTCAGTCCAACACACCCAAGCCACTCTGAGTACAAAGAAAAAAAACCCCTTCTTTTCATCTCGCTGGAAAAATAACATTTGTGGACCTACATTTTACTCCCAATTTCCCCATATCTTTCATTTCAGGGAGAACTGGCTTTTGTGAGGTCTATCAAACTTCCAGTTTGAAGACAAAGGGCTCCTGTGGTGTCCCTGCTTGACCTCTTCACACAAAGTGAAACCACATCACAATCATGGCATGATTCATTAATATAAAGACACACTAAATGCATGTGCTGGGGGAATTTTAAAGGGCATACATACGACAACGTGAATATTATATTTAACAAATTAACTCCCTACAAATGGCATTACATTCAGGCTATCATAGGTAGATAGGTATATTATATATTTTATCCACTCGGTTGTCGCATACATATACACACAGGCCAGAAATACACACACATGCACAAACAGGACCTATACATGCTTTGAATGGAAGGATGTTAGGGCGGGGGGTGTAAGTGTTATGGCAAGTTTGATTAAAAGTATAGTCACATACTGATGCATCAGTGGGTTGGTTTACAGGTTTTATAATTTACAGTTTTTATTTCCCCCCATACTGTTTCCACAATTATTTCATAAATGTGAATTAACATACGTTTTGCGATAATTGCATAAAATAATTTATAACTTAGCAGGCTGTCTCAAATATCACCTAGTCTATCAAAGAGGAAGAAAATAAAGCTGTCGAGATGACACAGCAAGGAGCTTACAGCCCAAAGCGATAAATAAAAACAACAATAAAAAGTAAGCAAAAGAGATATATGGGGATAAAAAGTATGCCATGATAAATGTGTGGTTCCAAAATCAACTCAGTAGCTCAATAAACTGTTATGATAGCTTTATTTGTAGTGTAATGAATGTCATGTGGGTGTGGTATGTGTGGGTAGTAGGTTGACACGGTCGACATGCCACCACTAATTATATATGTTAATACGCATTCACTCTAAACAGGCATTAAGAGGAGTGAGCTGGCCGACTGGTCCTATGGGAGGGAACCTGAGGGGTGTCCAGCTGAGCCGTCCAGTCCGAGTGAGTTGGTTGCAAGGAGCAAGAGCAGTGGCCTGGCGGTGAGTTGACCACACTACATCTTGGGCGTGCTAGCCTTTTTTGATGAGGTTTCACAAGCCATGTTTAGCATAGCAGTGCAACAAGTCAAAGTATGATGACTTGAGACTTGCTTGACTAACGTTGATAAAAGACTTGACTTGACTTTGTATTCATGACTTTGACTTGAGACAGATGACTCGAAAGAACTTGGCTTTAATTCAATATTAAAGGCACGCGAAGCTCCATTGGGTGTCACTTCTGTTCACGTTTAACGATCACCATGATTTTCGCCCATGTCTGGTAACAACATGCATAAATACATTTCTACATTAATGAACACTAAAAAATGGGTCTCTAATCTATAACATAGTTTATATAGCACATGTGCTACAAAAACAAAGCAGCGTCTGTGGTTAGACAGCATATCACAGGATTTGGGCATTTCATGTGAATCCCTCATTATGACTTTAATGAGAATCCCACAAAGTCCCTGGGATGTCTTTATTTTAAACTGCACCTAGCTTTACACATTGCAGCCCCAAATGGGAGGTAACAGTGGAGATATCATGGACAGCAGGCAAATTAAAAATACTCCCTCCTTTATTTTGAAAAGCAGAACTGTGTGTGCATGTGAAAACATCGGGGGGTTGGTTTGATTTTAGCCAGCGAAGGGAAAATTAAGAAATTATGCATTCATAGCTGTAACACAAACATTTGATACCACCCACAATGTGGGAAGACAAAATAAGTGCTGTGCAGGAGAACGACAGTGGAGAGGTGTCAGGGAAGAGGCTGGAGAGTGTGAGTGCGTGTAGGAAGAACAGACACAGGTAGACATACAAATTGGGAGAGTGGTGGTGTGTGTCTGGGATGTGAGAGAGAGCAACAAATGGACAAACTTTAAGTGTGCGAGGGAGGTGTGGGTTGTCACAGATGGATGACTAAAAGGAAGGAACAGAAAAAAAGGTGGTGGATGGGAGGCGGGTGAGAAGTGGAATGCAAGAGCAGGCATGAATGGATGACTGGATATAAGACAGAAAAAAAAGGGAGACAGGGAAAGACAGATGTCCAGTTGGCTAAGTAACAGATTTTTTTTTTTTTTCCAGGACAGGGAGGTGATTTCTTAAAAGGAACCAACAGAAAATATGCCGGCAAGATCAAAACCATTTGAAGAAGTCTGTCTCAATGTGACAAAATTAAGCCCAAACATTATTAAAGCCATTAGCTGTCTTGCAGCTGCACTAATCAGGATTTTATGTAAAAATACTCAAGCAGCATAAATCATAACGTGAGACTGGAGCCGACAAGGACACCTGTTAAACCACAAAATGACAAAGCGACACCCCATTGGTTAACCCAGTTTGTGAAAGTATATTTCAAATGTCTGGAGAAGGGAAAATTTGTGGATGAGACATCATTTCACCTGATGTTCATACAGACGCCCAGAGACGTGTACAAGAAGTGATTTAACACTTGGTCCGATACTATAACTCATTATCACCCCTGGGACGTGGGTACATATGGTCTGTGCAGATGTGACCGTGTGAAACATCTGGCACGTAAACATTATATGAGTTAGGAGGTATGGAATCATGAAAAAACAGATGAAAGTCAAGATCATTTTTTTTCTAACTTATAGCGGTACAAGAGGGAAATAAAAGATATCTGGAGTTTGAGAAAAGTGAGCAGCCTCTTTAAAGGAGAGTATTCTAACTAAAGTCCTTGTAAGACGCCACTTTCCCCATTGAACACTCTACATTTTAAACACTCTTCAAAAGCACAAATAACCCTATAAATATTCCTCAAATGCACATGTCAACATTTCAATCATCACAAAGTGCATTGTCCACATCTAGTCAATTATAGTCTGCTCCAAACTGCATGATAGGATCAAATCTGACATCTGTAAATTGACTTGACATTTACAGTGGGGCTGTCTGCAACAACCATGAAAATAAAGAGAATAGCCGCTGGATTTTGATGTAAAACTAACTGCGCTTTAGTACTCGCTGTCTGTTTCACTCTCTCTGTCCTGTCACAATAGAGTCTGAGTGAACGAGGAGTTCCTCTCACACTACCTTGATGAAAAGTGACTTTGACGGGGATGAGCAGCTTGGATTTTTTTTTTTTTATTCGGTGTCTTATCCAATCAGACTTTCTGTTCCTGCCACCCTGCCGTCATTCACACTCACATATTAAACATCCAATAGGTGAATTTTCTTGAATCAGCCAGTCATCTCTGCAGCTGCCAGCAACAGCTCATAGACCTCCAGTTGTGTGGATGAGCTAAATGATTTTGACTGTTTTCTGATTTTCCACCTTGTTGGTTAAGGTATGGCTTAATCAAGTAGCAACCTCCGGAAACTAAAAATGAAGCCAGCATGGAAGTGTAAAAAACGCAGTTCCTTGAGTGACCACTTGAGGCTGGCCCAATACAGAGGGAATCCCATTGACCTCCATGTAAGAATGCCCAAATTAACTGCAGAATAAACATGCTTACTAGTACTTTACTTTACGTTCTAGTTTCCAACTAGAAAACAATGTTTTGATGCATTGGATGTGCTGAATGTGCAAATTAAGGCAGTACAGGAGGAGGTGCACATTAATAATCCTCCAGGACTGTAACATGCTCATGCTTGTTTAACCCTAACAATATGTAACGTGACTGCAGTTGGTTCGGATCGGGGTCGGAACACGTTCTCACCACAAATGAACCGCACCAGAATTCATTTGTAACCAGACCGAGACCACCTCTTCAAGATGGTCTCAATGAACCACACTTACTGGGCAAATGAACTTGAGTGCAATTGAACTAACCAAATAGGGTAGGTGTGAAAGCACCCTATGAGAAATTTTATCAAGCCAAGCTAACACTTGCTGGGAGGTGGTTACATAGTTCAAAATGGTGCTATGTTTTAGGCAAGAAGACAGTTATGAAGATGATATGTAGTCGGATTCAATGACATGCAGCACACTTGGATCACTATGGATGAGCAGTATGGAGATACTCTGTGGATTCAATTTTGTGTTCTTGGACGTTAGTCTGGGGCGCCGTCTGACATTAGGTGTGCTAGCCGCTGCTACCGCTGATCTCCGCAAGGGATGTGAGAACTCTAAAACTTCACTAGGGCCTCCATCGGCATATGGGTGAGTAGATAATGGCTGAATTTTCATTTTTGGGTGCACTATCCCTTTAAATTATAAGTGTAGCTCATTATTACATTTCACTTGAAAATCTGGAGAACTTAGAAGATGTAACTGCTCACTGGGTGGGTAGGACATTATTTTGTTTATAGATTTAAATGGTGTTCCAACACAGAATATTCATTATGTTAAGTGTTTTAAGCTCTCGGGTTCAGTTTTGAAGTCTGATGGTAGCAATCCTGGCCTGGTAGCTCTCACCATGATGCAAATAAATACTGGCAAATGTAATAGAGGGACAAGAACCTTGCGCTGAGTTTTGTTATCTAGCATGGGTTAAAATAAATGTGTTGCCATGGATTTCTCCGCCCTTTTCATTTTTTTTCTGAATATTAGATTATGTCAAATACAGATACTCAGGCACCTTTTAAGGGAAGTCCTTGCTGACTATTTACAGTCCCAAGGAAGTGAGGAGCTTTTCAGCTGGCGCCTTGTCTGCTGTGATATCTGTCAACTTGCTGAAGGGCCGCTATAAGGCGTCCCCTGGGATCCCTCAGGTGGAGAAAGCCAAATTCTCCCTGTCAGGCTAGTATAAATATTTCCTTTGTGTTTATTGTCCATTATGCAAGGGCTGGAACATGTGTTGGGTTGTATTTTTGCGAGTTTTTGTTTTGCTGCTTCCGTTTCAGCCTGTCTGGTTAAGGCGATGCTGTGTAGTTACTCCACCTGTCTGGTCTGCTTGTGCTCCACTGACAAGATGAAAAGCTGGTTTGCATGTATCCCAGTTGCTTCTTGTTCTCTTTCTTTATACAAGAGGCTGTCAGGTATCTCTGCAAAATGGATTTTGTCAGTTTTGTGTTTACCAGCTCATGCACACAGGTTATGGAAGAATACCGAATACCAAATTATGACGGGAATCCCCCATCCCATCCTCTAAGCAGCACTTATTTCATTAAGAGAACAATTTGATTTCAAATGCCATTTCTTTAAATAAAAGCTATCAAAATAACCCTGGCAATACTGCTGCAATACACTCTGTACAATATCTCACATGGCAACGGGTTAGGGGAGCGTTTATTATGACAAATAGTCTATAATTAAGGTATGGTAGATACCTAAAACACTTGGTGCAGGTTAGACAAAGATTGCAAAAATTATTTCTAAAAGCAGAAATGTTAATTGGAGCTCTGCGCTCTGAGTCTTGCGTCCTGCATGAAACAGCAGACAGCCACATTATCATAGACCACCTGGAACTTCATACCCTTAATTTTTTTCCTCCCTGTATACAGTATAGAGCTCCCTGCATTTACGCTCAATGCTGGTAATGGCATAAATCCTGATGAGCTGCATTGTCCAGTATGGATGCCATTCCCAAGAAAAGAGGCTGGTCAGACAGGCTGTGATTCAGCTCTCATTTAAATCAGGTACTAATATTAACAAAAATATGGTCACGAGCTCTGGGTAGTGACCGAAAGAACGAGATCGCGAGTACAAGCGGCCGAAATGAGTTTCCTCCGCAGGGTGGCTGAGCTCAGCCTTAGAGACAGGGTGAGGAGCTCGGACATCCGGGAGGGACTCGGAGTAGAGCCGCTGCTCCTCCACATTGAGAGGAGCCAGTTGAGGTGGTTCGGGCATCTGGTAAGGATGCCTTCCGGACGCCTCCCTTGGGAAGTGTTTCAGGCATGTCCAACCGGGACACGCTGGAGGGATTACATCGCCTGGCTGGCCTGGGAACACCTCAGGGTTCCCTCGGTTCCCTGTCTGGGCTTCTTTGCTGAGGCTGCTGCCCCTGCGTCCCGGACCCGGATAAGTGGAGGACGACGAGTACGAATACGAGTACTGATATTAACAAAAATAATCTGCAGCTGCCCTCCTACTGTGTTCTCTTTCATGCGTGTTTCTGTTTAATTTTCTGTTGGTTGATGGCTTGTTATGACACTGAAATATGATATTAGAGTCTTACTGAATCACACATGACTGATCAGCCAATCAAATGGCAGCAGCTCATTGCATTTAGGCATGTAGACATGGTAAAGATGACCTGCTTAAGTTCAAACTGAGCATCTGAATGGAAAAGAAAGGGTGACATGACTTTGACTTTGAACGTGGCATGGTTGTTGGTGCCAGACCGGCTGGTCTGAGTATTTCAGAAACTGCTGATCTACTGGGATTTTATACACACAACCAGTTAGTCATGCTTTTGTTTGGGATATTCATGACTTAAAGGTGTCATGATTTGTTCTGACTATGCACAGCACCATGCAGGCCAGGCACTGATATGATGACCTGTGTGAGTAAACAAACATGCTTGGCTGCACAGAGTGTTGGGATGCCTGTCTCAGGGTCTGAGTACACATGATATGACCTGGCATTTGGACCTTGCCAGTGCTCCTTGGCCTGGTTACCTGCTGCGCCCTCTAAGCCACCTCTTGCCGGGAACAAGGTGGATTGGGATAAAGGCGAAGGCAATCACCGTAGTGGCATCGTTTGGCTGTCAGCCACGTTGAAAGACAGGCTGTCAGTGGGGCCCGCAGACTTGACGTCAGGAGAGGCCGTGCATCACAGCATTACCTCATCCTCCAATGGTACCTGCAGCCCATAAGTAAGATGGAGAGAGAGAGTCTTCTAAGTGTTTTTACCCAAAGGATATATTTCACATTTTTTATTGACTGACCAGTTTGCACTCCCAGAGGGATTTCATCTCTCACATCCACTTTGCATAGATATTTACTATACTATCTTTGCTAGCCAACGTAAGCATCAGTGCAGCATAATATAATCATATCTTATCTATCCTTGTGAATTTCAGCCTATGTACATACTGGACTTATGTTTGGTGGTTCCATAGAACTGTAAATAGTGTATGTAGGACAGTGACTTTCCAAGGCAATCTGCTGAGATATGTAAACACTGCAAATATTGTATAGCGTGTAGAGTTACTATACTATATCTTCTATCTGGGAAGGTATATGGATGATCCACTTTTGCTTTTATACACATTTTTTTCCAGTTTTTATGATGCAAGTAGTGTTAGTTGTATTTGAAATACTACATGGTGACAAAAGCTGTTTTCATTCAGTCATAATCGGTTTTTGTAAAGTCTATTTGTGGACAGACTCAGTGTTAATTTTGACAGCTATTTTAGATTTAGTCTTTGTCTTAACATTGTCTGAACATTTTCTATATGTGAAATCCAGTCACGCTAATTCAGGTATCACAAAATAGACCCAAAGTGACAGGTTGTATAAAGAAATGAATTTAGATATTCACCAATAATTTCTGCACACTTACAAACTTGCATTTCTTGCGGCCGGTGGCTGCTTGCTTGACTGGCATTCAGCGGCTAACTGGCGGAGCTAATTGCTAACAGCCACTGCTGCAACCAACAAATGAACACTTCCCCCATCCACAGAGGGCTGCTTATTTTCCACTGAATTACAGCTCACAACTCGCACCTACGGCTGAGGCTGCTCCAGGGTGAGTGTTTTTGCTGGCTAGCAAAACATCCTGGCACAGACTATTTACTGGAGTCTACCAGCCTGTTGCTCATCTCATGAGGCATTTGAAGATAATTACAAGCAGGGCTATTCTCGGCTTTCAATGTCTGATAGTCCACCACTAATATTTTAGTCATGTCTTGTCTCGTCACAGAAAATGAAGCATAGATTTCGTCTAAGTTTATACTATCAAGATCTATTTTTAGCATGTCATCATGTTATTTCCATCATGGAAAAAAGGTCATCGAAGATGGTGGTGTTTGATTAGTAACTGACCTTTTATTGCCTTGTATGTTCACAACTCAGTTACTGCATCCTATGCAGAGGTTCCCCGAACTTGCACGAGTTTTCTGCAGAACCGGAAACAAAACAAGTCTCGCATTCTGGCGGTTGGCAACCAGCTTGTAAATGTATTACCGCCTTCCCGACCCGGAGTGTAGATATCAACAGGGAGAGAGGTGCGCTACGTCAGACTTAATTCGAACATAACTGTTTCCACCCCCCGTTTTGCAAATCAACATTTTTTTTGAATCAACCGAAACCCAGCTAAAGCGAGCATATTTTAGTTTGTGTGAATCAGGAGATTTTAATTCGAATTGTGGCGTTTCCATCATAATTTTCCGATGCAATACTTCAAGATGCGCATCTAACCAGGCTGATGGAAACATGGCTACTGTCACAGGTGGTAATGCATGAATCAAATTGGTAAATTTTCAAAGCATTTACAACAGCCAGTAAAACACTGGTGCCAACCAACTCCCTAGAAAGAATGTTGACATTGTACATTTCTGCAAACTACATATATGTTAAATTTGCGTGTTATGTAGCAGATTCATTGAAACTCTTTTGTTTTGACAACACTGTGGTTAACATGTGGTTAGGTTTCTGCACAATAAAATACCCCATTGGACAGCACTATCCCACAAGGAAAAGCAGCAATGTCTTGGTAAAAAACAATTGCTTTTAATGCCTAAAAAGCCATTGAAGAAAGAGCAGTGACTCGCTAAATCACAACTGCTTTTGTTGTTTGTTGGTCTGGAACAGTGGTCTGTAGCTTGGCAGGTGTTTTGCCTCGGTGTTACGCCATCTACCACCTCCTCCACCTCCATATGTCAAATCAAGCTCATAGACTATGTCACTCTAGAAACGTTGAAATGATATGATATGAAATAGACAAATGTAACGTATTCATGGTTTGCAGAAATATACAATGCCAACATTTTCCCTTGGTGCCTTGGCTGGTGTTGCAGTTATTGGCCGGCCATGCTGCATCACCACCCTCAACCACCAGCCTCCCATATGAAAAAAAGTATCATATCTTTGTCTCACTTCACCTTTGCTGCCAACTTCTACAACCCTCCTGACTGCACTATAATGGCAATGAAAATGCTGAATCACTTCACCATCAGATAACCCTGATGCCCTTTTGCCAAAGGCGTCAAATCCACCCAACAAAAGTCCTGGATGCTTACACTATCAGGAAGTCTGTTTTTAGCAGGAAGTGGACACTTACTAATATTGATAGAGGAGGTTTGTCCCAGGTGAGCTATGGGGAATTGGTAGATTCAGCTGACATTACAGTCCATCTGGTGGGCAGAGCCATTCACCCTTACAGCGTTATATACAGAATAGGATGATTTATGTCTAAAACCTGTATGGGTGACAGTTTGTCAGAGGGACAGGAAATGTTATTTTCAGCTCCTCAGCATCAGCATTGAGGGGTCCCTGTACAGCACCATGTATGCAACGTCACATTGTGATTTTTTTTCCAATAGCAGTTTTCTAGTTCATGCTGGATATAATACAGTTGCTTTTGAGGCTTTGTTGACTTTGATATAGATATTTTCAGTTTTTGCTGACAGTCAGAACAGAACATGTTGAGTGCGACTGTGCACTTTTTGTAATCTTTTCCCATCAGAAACAGTTTTGTACTGATATTTTCATTATTGTTAACACAGCTATTCGTCAAGGATTCTGTCTGTGCCCATAATTGCTCATTATCCAAATCTAGAGCACAGGGGAGCCCACTAATAGCTTCTATGGGATTTACCATTCTCCTCTGCAGGGCAACACTCAAAACTGTCCTTGTAGAGAGGTGGGTTACATACGTAACTATAGTTCTCTGAGTGAAGAGGTTATCTCTTGTGCATAATGCAACTCCAAGACCCTCTCTATCAAAATTCTAAGTTTTAGGTGTTCAGCTCCCTCACAGGTGTTTTGTCTGATTATCCACATCACCTGACCCCTGTGAATATATTAAATATGTAAATGTGTGAAGATGTGTATTTTGTTATTAATTTGACTTTCTATTATTCTACTGACATTTCATCATAAAGTGCTTTTGTTAGATATCATTAGCATCATAAAGTGTTCAGACAGTTTAAACTTCTATTTACTTTCTGAGCACGGGGATTGGCAGCACAGACTGAAATGCATCGGGGGAAAAACGCCGGCTGTTACACAAACTGGTCAGGGGACTTTCTACATTATAACTCCACATTATACACATTATTTTGTGTCAACCACAGACAGAGCATGCACACTAGTATACTACTATTATTCCAAGTATGATAATATTCTGACTTTGATAAAAAATCATGTAAGCAGCACATTCCCATAGGCGTAATTTATGGGGGGGGGGTGGGTGGGTGTAACCCACCCAATAATCCAAACCAGACACCACAACCCCCCAATATCATAGCATAATTATTGATAATGAATATTAAGTATTATAAACACGACGATGTGGTAGATTTTCTCAATTTAGCAGTAAAAAATAGTGACGTTTCGAGTAAGTTTTTTTTGCTTCTAATAAGAAAAAAAAACAAACCCACTTACTCAATGGACAAATTTTTCTACTTATTCCAAGTGAAAGTTTGCTTGAAACAAGTGAAAATTGTCTAAAAACAAGTTACTTTTTAGGTGATGAACAACTTAAAATTGCAAAAGAATGAAAATGTCTTCCCAACAGGAGGTACGCTACTGCTAGGGCTCCAGTGCCACCACTCACGAGTCAAATAATGTTAACTGAATGAAAGTTAGTCCTACTCTCTGCTGTGCTATGTGTGTCATAATGCAAGGTAGCCAGTTAGCTGAAGCTGTCACCAGCGACAGGAAATGGCATGCATTTTTCAAGTTACCGTAACTCGATCATTCACGCTATCAACGTAATTCCAACGGATTCTGAAAGCTAAGAAGCAGAGCTTTCCAGTGATATATGGTACATTACGGTAGTGGCAGGAGTGCCTGTGGGGGAGAGGGCGGAAGTCAGCCGAGTAGGAGAGCGTTAGCGGATCAAAGCGAGTACAGCTTGTGAGTCTCATACCGATGTTTTAGCTGTGTTTTATCTGTTTTCTTTGTAAATAACATCTTCATCTTGGTGTTGTAAATAATTGTATTAGTGTTGTTTCTGACAGGAGTAGTTCTGGAGCAGTTTTTTCTCTACAGTTCGTCTTTGTTTGCTATCGTTTGTCTTTTTCACCATATATATTTAAGGATTTTCTCATGTGAGGCATGTCCTCAGACCTGCTTCACAGGTGGAAATCTCAGCACCCCCAATGTTCAACCCAAAGTTACGCCCTTGCACATTCCACTAATTCAAATTAGGTCTCTTTCTGAATTCAGCATTTTGTGATCAAGACATGTGGGATATGCCGGTGTTATTTGGTTAATAATAGCATTGTTTGGGCATGCTAACAGCGCTTTCAAATTATGTGACTCAGCTGGGGTGGTGCTTTATCTAAGATATGTTGTACACAAACCAACTTGCCAACAGATTGCAAGGCAAGGGCAGAGATGAAATTCCCAAAAGAAAAGTCCACATTTCTGATCAGGAGGAGAAACATAATCTACTTTGAATCTCATGAAAGACTTGGATATCAACAGTTTATTTGATACAGGCAAATATGGCAACACCAATCTTTTCAAGAAGGTGGCTGAAGGACTGAATGAGGGAGGCTGCGTTCATAGAGTCCTGTTGGTGAAGATTCTTAGTCATCCAAGTCATGGTAATCATAAGTGCTACATCACAGGCAACTGGACTTCCTCGAGTTTCTTGAAGACGTTTCACCTCTCATCCAAGAGGCCTCTGCAGTTCCAACAATCTGGTGTGGAGTGAACCCTGACGTCTCATGTGATTCGTTGGCCCTCCTGGCCATTATGTGTGACGTTAGGGTTAGATGGGTCTAGGTGTGAATGGGTGTTAGATTTTCTGGGGAGGGATCCCAAGAAGACAAGTGGTGTCTTTGGCCACCTCTTCTGTTTGACGATGGTTAAACTGCCACCAGTAAGGAATGAATATCCAAGTGTACCAACCATCCCACTTTTCTATAATTTGATGTGATAAACAACATGTTAAGTCACCTTAATTGGAGTATGCACAGCTGCATGCAAACTATAGTATTGAGTGGATTATAGATTATGTAAAGCATAGTTGTTGTTTTTTTTTATTAGTTAAACATCAACCTGCCAAGGGACTGAGGATGGAAATTAGCCATTGGCTACAATCCTACATATTTATCTTTATATGTATTGTCCCTGTTTAAAGAAAGAAAGAAAGAAAGAAAGAAAGAAAGAACGAACATTGTCTTTTTTTCTGAATAAGGGCAAAAACCACAATATTTTGTGCATGTACACACAGTCAGTGTCAGCATGGGATACACACTTTGGTGAATGCATTTAATAATAGTTTCTTATAGCATCCACTTCAGTTAATAATTGCACCACACAGCAGAGCATAATAATGTTAGGCAGTTTCTTATTTTTAGGCCTATGTGCAAAATAAACACCAACTTTGAATGTCCAAATGAATAATCGGAGCAATAATGATGCTGAGTTGGTCTAAGCTGTAAAACGCCAGTGGCGAGAAAAAGTCAGGGCACTCTGTTTGAGAACACTAACCACACACTACACTTGTTTTGGCCATTGAGACTCTTCCCATAATTGAAATGTATGAGTCAGCCCATTTAGAAAATAGACTCTATGAGGTGAGTGTCATTAGTGAACAAACCTTTTCCGGGCTCTGTTTAGATCTTTTTTTTTGTTCCGACGGTTGACAGGTCAAACTGAGAATCCTATTAAACACTCTCGAAATGACCAAACAAGGAAATCAATGATTGTCTCAGATAAAGACTGTTCTTCCTGTCACAGATTTTTATATGTAATAAATGAAAAAGTGGAAGCAGTGCCAGACTAGACCTTCATTACTGTCAGGCTATTTGTTACTGTATTAGTATTCCATTTGAACGACATCTTTAAATGTATATTTTTAACTCAGTGGTGTTGCTGATGAGAGATGCCCCCCAGCAGCCATTGTCTGCTGTATAGGGGATGAGGAAGGCTCCTGTAGAAAACCGGGATTTGCTTGCTGACATTGTGAAGGCATTTTTCATGCCTATGTTCTGGCAAGCTTGGATTGTCCAGGTGTGGTGAAAGTGCCCTATGCCAGGAGTCTGCTGGCCTCAACGGGTCTATTTGCCGAAATGGTGGCAGGATTTATCCAAATAAGCCGTCTTCACTTTCCCCTTTTAGAAAAGAGTGTTACCTCTATCCTTAGCTCCTCTTTTAATATTTACCTGGCACTTCTGTCTGTTTTGGCTTAGTGACATTTTTAGGATATTGTGACTAAAACCCGCTCCTCTCACTATTAGCCAGTGGCTTATAATATTAGCCATGTAATGTCTAACTCTTTTGCTACAATAATTGGATTGTACCAACAGTGTGGGTACAAAATTCTGAAAAATAACAGGAAGGGTCTTCTGTAGAGAAACCATTTTTGTTGTACATTGAACAAAAACTTTAGTGCAACACATTTGGCCCTCATATTACACAGGTTTAAGTTAAAGATTCAAGACTTCTTTATGCACTCAGTATATATATTTCTCTCAAATTCTGCTCGCCAATTTGTTAAAATCCGTGTTAGTGAGGACTTCTCATTTTCCAAGATAAACCATCCACCTGACTGGTGTGACATATCAAGATGCTGATTAAACAGCATCATTACCACACAGGTGTGTCTTGGGATGGTCACAATAAAGGGCCACAATAAGATCTGCAGTTTGATCTTGAAAAAGGACATTTATCATGATTTTACTTGACTAGCGCTACAGAAATTCATTTTGTTCACAGATACCCCAAAGGATCAGTTGGTATCTGCTGTGACCAACATTAGCCTCCCGCAGTGCAACACATCTCTTTCACATTGAGTTGATGAGATTGTTGAATGTGGCCTGTGGAATGTTGGTCCACTTGTGTGAAGTTGGATATCCGCAGGAATTGAAACACGCTGTCAGACATGCCGATCCAGAGCATCCCAGACATGCTCAATGCATGACGTGTCTGGTGAGTATGCAGAACATGCAAGAACTGAGATGTTTTCAGCTCTCAGGAATTGTGTACAGAACCTTGCAACATGGAGCCGTGCATTGGCATGTAGTAACATGAGGTCATGGCAGCGGATGAATGAAAAATGGGTCTACGCATCTCGTCAAAATATTTCTGTGCATTTATATAGCCATAAATAAAATACACCTATGTTTGCTGTCCATAGCTTATGCAAGCATAGCCCATAACCCAATCACCAACATGGGACTCTTTGTTCTCAGCATATTGGCAAACCACTCTTCCGCATGGCAGCATACACGCTGTCCGCAATTTGCCTGGAACAGTGTAAATTACATTCATTTGAGGACACTTCCCCAAAGTGCCAGACATTATTTACGGTTAGCACTCACGTTGGTTACGACTGTCGGGTCAAGATGAGGACGATGAGCACAGAAATGTGCTTCCCTGAGACGGTTTCTGGAAGACTGTGCAGAGATTTTTCAGATGTGCAAACCAATGGTTGGCTGGCATTGGCTATCCAGGTGGCTGATCTCAGATGATCCTACAAGTGAAGACGCAGGTGTGGTTGCACGTGCTCTGCAGTTGTGTGGGTGGTTGGATATACTAGCAAATTAACAGAAACAAAAAACTGAGACGGCTTATGAGTCGTGAAATGAACATTCAGTTCAACAACGCTGGCGGACATTCCTATGGTCAGCATGCTAATGCACCCCCCCCTTAAACGTGCGACATTTGTGGCATTGTGTGATCAAACTGCACATTTTAGAGTGGCCTTTTATTGTGACCATCCCAAAGCACACCTGTGTAGTAATGGTGCTGCTCAATCAGCGTCTTGATATGCCACACCTGTCAGGTGGATGGATTATCTTGGAAAATGAGAAGTGCTCACTGACATGGATTTTAACAAATTTGCAACCAAGATTGGAGAGAAATGCATCTATTGAGTGCATTAAAAAGTGTTAGATCTTTATTTTAAGCCTGTAAAAAAGGGGGTGGAAAAAAAAGTGCGTTTCAGTTTTTGTTCAGTTTATATGTACCCCTTCTATATCTTCTATGCCTGTGCTCCAAAGCACCGACATCATCCCAGATGTTACAGTATGCAACCTGTGAAAATACTTGAAAGTACTTTTGATGTGCTCCAGAATAAAAATCAGGACAGCATGCTGAAGCCCTGACTTTACTTGCAGCACATAGGGTCCCTGCCATGAAAAATGCCTAAACACTACAGTATATTATCTCCAGCGTTAGCACACTCATGAAGTTCCACCTGTGCTATACCCCCTTTACCTAAATCTGAGCGAGATCTCCTGTGAATATTTTATGGAATGTAATTGAACAGAGCTGTGGCACCACATTAAAATTAATGTCATGTTTGTGTCTGCTGCATATTTTCACCCAAATGATTGTAATGGAAATGATCATGTGCCTGAGCCTGCATATAAAGAGAGAAGCCGCTCCTCAGCTAAGTGTCTGGGATGCTAATAGGGAGATGTTTTATGGCCTGAGACAAACACAGGAGAGCAAGGGAGATGTAATGGCAGAATATACTACACTCTCTCTGTGGAGCAGACACCTGGCTCGTTCTCTGCATCTATTCTTCCTGTTTTGACTCAAACCTAGCTCAGGTGGATATTTATGGGAATGGTGCTTTTTTTTGTATGTTGCACCAGATGTTAATCCAAACACCCACATTCTAACAAACAACAACAAAAAAAAAATAAAGTTAAAGTCAGTTTTACATTTAAGTATAGTGCAAATTTTAACTTAAATTTCAGAAAATTTGGAAAATAAAATGCAACACTATTTGCACACTAGCTGTAAATATGAGACACTGTTCACACGAATTCTCCAGTCCTGTGAGAGTCATCCATTACAGATGAGAACACAACAAGCTAGTGTAATTAAAAGAGTGCCAGTCAAACCAGTGGAAAACCATGAAGAGGATGTAATGGAAATTAGCACTTATGCTTGTGCCATGAATTAATCTGAGAAACCTCCTCACTGGACCACACAGATCTGATGTTTTCATCTGCTATTATTTTGTCTGTTTGGTGAATAAACCTTTTTCTTTATGTGCAGATTGAAAATGCACTTTAGAAATGAATGGATTGAAACACACACTTGGTGTTTTAGGTTGGGTAGGAACAATTTAGTGAGGTGATGATCAATGCATGGACTGACAAGTTGAGCTCTCCTCAGCCTTTATTGGTCCAATTTGTTGAATGCTGTAGTTTGTCCTGAGCTGACATTTTCATTGAGAACTTAATGCATTGGCTCTTGCTAAACAAAAGAGACTATGAATGCGGTTGAAAAGAGACGCTGCTGGCTGCCTGATAGAAATAACTTGAATGCCGGTTGGTAAAACTGTGTTTGATGAAGCCTGTTTTTTTGAAGCAACTCTATTATTTTTACCGTCATGGTTGCAATGGCTTGTTCAAAAGCTGAATAGTTAGGCTCCGATCACACAGAAAGCTTTGCAAAATGCGAGGCGTGCCGCACTGCCTTTTAAAAAAATAAATAATGTGCCTTTTTATTGTTGCCAGGCAACCACGGACTTACCTCCTTATTCTAACTTTCCCTTGTCGTCAATATACCATTTATTTTTTTTCGTCATTTGGCAGTAATTAGTATCTAGTTCCTAAAATGTTCAGGCAGCTGTAGCTCTGGTTGAGGGTGAGAGCCTGCCAGCAAATAGTTTGTTGGGCACAGGGAAACGGAGACATGAGACCGTAAAAAAGGTCATGGGGAGTACCACTAGCTGGTCCAGGAGCTTCTCCTCGATGATGGTTGTTTCAAAGCATATTTTATGATGACTCAGGGGCAGTTTGACAACCTGCTGTTTATCATTGGGCGAAAAACGAGATGACATGGGGCAGTTTTCCGCTTTGAGTTTAGGTTTTTTCAACTCGAGGCAAAAAGGTGCATTCTCATTAAAAAAAAACAATTACATAAAGGTGCTTCCAGCTGCATGGACTACTTCCTGTTTTACTCCTGTCAGTGCATTGGTCATGTGATCCCAGCCTTCCCAATACATGCATTATACACAAATTACTGGTCCCTGATTATGTGGGTTATACACAAGTTGCGGTGCATTACGTTTTGTGGGTACACAAGACCTGGAGTTGTTGCATGCTTATGAGATAAGAGACTGATGTGGTTGATCTGATGGGAAGACATGATCAGTAAGTACTATGCCCATTTTTGCTTTTTTAAATATCTAAATTTTACCATTGTGGGAGAAACTAAAAATGGACGGGCCACTTGAAAGAAAGAAAAAAATAAATCTGAAAACACTTCAAGCCATTATATGTTTGACTGAACTCATTACCTCACTGTCTTTTAGATCGTCTTTATATTCCACCGGCTTCACATCAAGCTGTCTTCTAGTTTTGCCTTCATTACAAATATTTGATTGATATTTTTTGCTACAAAGAAATCTATAATGAGTAAGTAGTTTAATAAAATTAAAACAAACATACAAACAATTATTTAAAAAAAATAAAGCTTTCTGGTCAATATTTCGATTGCAAAGATGGTGACAGGAACTGAACTGGCAGCTTACAGTGCCTGTGATAACAAGAGGCAGAGGTTATTTTGGCACAGAACCCTTTTCCTTAATAGTGTCAATTGCCAGCTCTAAATTTCCAAACAGTCATATCACTAACTAATGAACAAACATAAGAAAGCAACCCTCACCCATCCCAGTGCACCGCACATCACCACACTAATTGTCCTCCCTTGGAGACGCTGCCGAACTTTCTAGCAAAGTGCGGAGGCATGTTCAGTGATGACAACCATATGGCTGTTATTATTGAATGAATACACAGTAGCGCCTCATTAAACACAAACCCAACAGAGTCTTTTGTCACTGCGGCTAACAGGGGCTGTCTGTCTGGTGCATCATGGGTCCAGGCCGGGCGGGTCTGTGCTGCAGAAGGCCTCCCCTGGCACGGTGCTCCATCAGGAAGGCAGAAAACAGATGGGGGAGCGGTGGAGTGTCGCCAAAGGCCACGCAGGCCCCGACTTAAGTACATACATGTGGGCAAAGACATGTCGTGGAACATTTAGAATTATGATGCTCATGATAATGGTAATAATAAAAATTAAGAGCAGCAGATTACTCAGATACCATGCTCCATAAAGCGCCTTGGGGAATTTAGCTAGCTCTTTTTGTCCTCTGAGAATCTCAAACTACATGCAGGCACCACAAAGGCCAGCTGTCCCTCTCTGGGTAACGGTTCAGTGTTTTGTTCAAGGACACACGAGGAAAAGAAACATCAACAACCATGTGGCCTGGTGAAATATCTTTGAGCAAATATACAGTGGATATACCCTCTCTTCTCATTCATCAGCCGAACTTGACTGATGTGTCAACACTGTTACTTCGTCCTTGCACCAATTACAATATCTTAATACTCTGACCTGATGTGTGCAAAGTTGTGATCTTTTTTTTGTTGCCATGAGTAGAAGTAAATGTTTGGAATAAACAGTGGATAAAGAAATTTGCCATTCATCCTATGCATCCTGCAACCGTAACTTTAATAGCAAAGGATCCATCTGTCATGTTTTTCCAGTGTTAACACTTGATATTAATTTGCTCTGTGGAAACCAACTAAGCTACTAAAATGATCCTCAGTTTTCAAAGTAAATTTTCAACTAGATTGCTATTTGATCTGCATTTTCACTGTGTACCGCACCGTGCCTATACAGAATGCCATGGTTTTGTGGAGGGCGTAAATGTCATAAAGTTAAAATTGGCTTCTGAGAGTTCTTTGTGTGCATGCTATCTAAATCTTGTAAATGAACACATCACAAACGACTTTGCTCCTCTGGCCATATCAAATTAGCAGTGTCAAAGCAGGTGTTTGACTTGAACAGAACAAAACAACACCAAAGATGATAAAAAAAACCAACTTAACATTTACTTCTAAAATGAGGGGAATCTGAAACTGCTTAAAGAAAGATGATCTCAGTCGTCAAATTATTATCTTATAGGAAAAGATTAATGAATAGAAGCTACTGGAATGTTTCCTTGTATCAGGTCTGACAGTCATCCAGAAAAAATAACCTTTTTTTTCTATTTGTACTTGTACATGTATTAATTTTCCCTTTTGTGTGTGTGTGTGTGTGTGTGTGTGTGTGTGCGTATTTTTTCTTCTCTTTCCTGATTTTTTTTATTTCTTAGCCTTATGTCGCTGTACAGGAAGGTTGAAATACTGAAAGAAAAACGTATTATGAACCATGAAATATAGTAGGCAGATATATCAAAGACGTTTTTCTATAACAACAAAATTATGATAAAGCACTTTAAAATTCAAATCTGTGCCATAACTGTTCTTGTCATCTATTTCTATTTATCATTGCATATTAATAGTTTGTCATTCTGATGTATCACTGGGTGACACAACTATTCGCATAATTTCTCACTTGAAAGAATGTCATCAGTAGCATAATGCGTCATAATGAGTAAGATACATGAAATGTTATGATGACAATAAAAAGGATTTAAAAAATAATTGAGTTTATGTGCAACATTCAAGATAGTTTTAGTGTCATAGTGAAAGTATGTTGTTCACTGTCTGTGTCACGAAAGGAGGCTCCCTTTCAGCAGCACTACATACACAATGCAAACTATAGGTGAGTGTTGTAATATTTTTGTTAAACTGGCAGAAATCATCTGACAGGGAAAGATTGTGCCTAATGTCCACTTTTTCACTTTTCATTCATAGTTAAAAAAAAAAAAAAAAAGATGACTGATCATGATTTTCCTCTCCATGTTGAGAAAACTCTGATGCTCTTTGTTTAAGGCCTCGTTAGCTGAAACACACTTCACCTGGAGTTGGCAGCATAGGTAATTAGAGCCTTGTGAGCCCAACACTTCAGCTGGAGGGTGCGTGCTAGTGAAGGCAAGCCTCACTGCTGATCTCCTCGTCATAGTCTAGACAGTTGTTTTGTGTTTCCCCTCTATACTCCAGATCCAAATGCTTATTTACTCTTTCACTTAAATGCTAGTTTAGGCTGGCTTGTTGTTTAATTAGTTTAAGATGCAGCGGACTGCTCCTCACTTATTTGTGACTCAAGAAATTCAAATTTTTTTGTCAATGTAAAAAAACAAGATATGCATTTTTTCAACTTAAAAAAAACCCTTATGGAATAGGGCATGGAGCATCATGAAGTGAGTGTCAACAAAGCCACTCAGAACATAAATATAAATATCAACATCTGTTATAGATAACCTAAAAGGGCTACTTTGGTCAAAATCATTATAGTTGATTCTCAAAAAAACCCTGCTGCTCAATAGTGACTTATAGAGGCAGTATAGGTGATAAACCTACAAGAGGCTTATGTGAAGATTTATATTTTCTGTGCGTTCACACACACCACATGTGTGTCTGTGCATATATTTTACAATTCCCTGTTAGAATAAAATAACTAAACTGATGCAAAGATTTCCATACAATTTCAGGCATTCTTGATTCAAGAATTGAGCTTTAACCACAAACTATCATTTTTAATATTCCAGAGACATTTAACAACCTCACATCAGCTCAGAGGCAACTTATCAAGTATGACCTTATGTCAGAAATGTTTGCTGATGTTGTGGAAGGGTAAAAATATCCCTAACATGAATATGTGGCTTGATGTTCAGATATATAAGAAATGAGCAGGTGAATTTATTTGGTGGCATCTGGCAACCTTTTATTCAATATATGGACAATGTAACAGTGTAATGCTCTCTGCAAACTGGGTGAACATAATCTAGGGACCAATATCCAAAGTTCCCTCTTGGCAATGACTTTAACTATCTGCCTTTCAACGTGCTACCTCAACTGCTAATGTACAGTTTTAGCCCACTAACTATCTCACTATTAGCAATGGTACTTCTGTAATTTCAATAAAGCAATCGTACTATCAGATTCACAAAAACTCTGTCTGAATACATTGCTCTTCTTAATGGGTTAACTTGACTATTTAATCTGCAATTTCCTATGACCTGTATCCCAAACACACACCATGTGAAACTGTACGTGGGCAACTGTGCACTCAATGGGTATGGACTAGTTACCAATTTAATGAAGGATCCTTCGATTTTGTTTTGGGTTTCTAGGTTGGGTGGAGGTTGTTTTTTTTTACTATTATTTTTTTTATTTATATATTCTATTAAATTTTCAGGAGACAAGCCTGAGTAGTGTACAACCAGATTGAGGTAATACTACTGAATGAGCGTTTGGAATACTGAGCTCGGCTATCCATCCGTATGTGAAGTAAAGTCTGCTATTCATTAAACTGTATCTTTATCCGTTTTGTAAATGCAGTAATTATCTCTGTATTGTATTTGTATATTTACTACTTATTTCTTTATTTGTATATATTTACTTATGTTCTGCTCCGACTGACACCACTCTCAATAAAATGCTTTAAGTGAGTATAAAAAAGACAAAGAAACAAAAATAGTGAGATTAGTATACTGTATACATGAGTGCAGCTTGTACAGTAGCATATACTTGAGACACAGCTTTCGTATTACAGTATGAACCATTTATTGGTCCAAACTGTTGAGAAAATAACTGAAAGGAAGCTGCAGTTTCACTATGTTCTAGTCTGCACCCCTTTATTTGAAAGAGCAATACGGAGGAGGTAGAATTTTTAACCTCGCCTTTGTGAGGCACACAGCCACACAGCTAGAAAACCGGCAGTAGTACATGACTCAGAGTCTAGTTTTGACGTTGAGGTTCAGTTATTTCCTACAGCGTAAAGCATTGCCAAAATTAGACCTTTCCTGAAAGGCAAACCATAACTTTACATCAGAGCACCTTAGCGCCTTTTTTGTTGAAGAAACTTGAACCTCCCTCAGCAAAACACTGCAGTTAGACTTCAGGATGGCATATTTTCCCCTATTATAGCTTCCCAGCACTGACTCCCATCAACCAGTCTAATTTAGCAATTGATTTTAAGATGTTTTACTCTTAAAAACCCTTGGATAGGGTGGACAGGGCCGAGCACTCGGTAACCTCCTTGGCCTTATGAACCCCTGTGAGCCCGAGCATTGCCTGGAATCCCCAGCATCCAGCCTTTCATCTGGAGGTGGCTTGTTGTTCCTGCTTTTGCTGTGAAGCAGTGTGCCTGAGGATGGAGAGTGTGTATTATATAATATCAGAAAAATGGAGAAGCATTTGTTGAAAAGACTTCTAAAAATACATATCTGAGCACATTTTTAGTTTGTAACCAGTGAAACATCAAGCAATCGCCTTGGTCAGTGTTCTGCAATGTTTAATTACACATCTTGCTGTAGACCTACAGTAACAATATGTAAAGCAGCTGATTAATTATCATGCTTACTCTGCCACCGAGGAAGGTTTGTGTATTCCACAGGTACCTGACCCATTAAAATCAACTCAAGAGGAGTAATAATTACAGATGTGTCTCATATTTGAAATGCATCTGGGCTAACTGACCAGGCATTATTTTTCATAATAATCTGAATGAATCAAAAGCCCAAAGCATGTTTAAGATTTGACTTTTTATAGACGTATTTTGATGGCAAAAGTTTTTCTTTACAGTGTGTCTGACATTTAGAAAAAAGAAAATGTGTTTATGTTTCACAAGGTGCAGATTTCAAAGTGTTGGAATTTTCAGAAGTCAGAAATAAAAGTGATAAAACTGTCAGTTAGGTATTGGAGGTGCAGCATGTATAGTTGAAACTGCAGCTTCCCACTGGCCTGTCGAAAAGCTTAAGTATGTCAAGCATCAACTAGGCACTGCCCAAAAGGGTCGATTATTGCAAAGTGCTGTTGAATATCTATTTTTGACATCCGACTTGTTTTCAATCATAGCTATAGGTGTGATGCTCGCCTCGTTAGTAGATGTTTGGCAGACCGTGCGCACATTCACACCTTCATTTTGTTTTGTTTGGCATGAAACACTGCAAGTTTCTGTCTGTAATTTCGATTTTGGATCCTTTTGATTTCACACTCTCCAATTACTTTCACACCAGTTGCCAGATGTGTTAAATCCTGCCACTTTTCATCTTGCCACATTTCACACAGAAATTTGAATTTTTAAAGAAAAAGCATGCAGGAGGAATACATGTACCGCCATCCATGCTTCACACAAATGTAAATGAGTAGATAATAGGAGCAGAGCTGTGTGATTTTGCCTGGAGCAAGCAGCTGCTTTTTAAAAATCTGAGTGTTCTCCATCTCACCAGAAGATCCCTCCAAACCTCGCCATCTCATGAGCATAGCCCTTGATATTCTGTGTTGTACATAGGCAAAATGCCCCATGCTATAATCCTGTGCTGAACTTTGGATGTGTTGGAAACTCCAGTGTGGAGTATTACGTTGGAGGGTACGTCAAGTAATAAAATCAGTCTGGTCTGCTCTTTGATCAGTCCAGTCTGCACTTTGCCCTTGCATCATCCTTTCGAAGTACAAGGAACTGCTATCAGGTGTCAACGTCCATCTCCTTACAGCCACAAATCCTTGTAATGTGAGGTCATTTTCTGCATTTCCATCATGCTCTCTCATAAGACCAAAGCTATTTTGTGTATAAAGAGTTTAGTTTTTTCAATTTGGAACCTTCTTTTTCAGGCTGTTCTCCTGTGTGGCTGTCCCAGACAGACAGGCAGGCCTCCAGACTCCCATAGTCTTTGTTACCACATGGTATGATTTATAAATAACAGTAATTTTACTTTGAAACTAATCCATGACACATAACACCTTGACAGTGATAGTGGCTGTGAAATATTTTACTTTTTTGTTTTTTGGAAAATGCAAAACGCAACATTGAAAAACAAAAACATTAAATCAGTCTGATGTTTGACATTTACCAGGATTTGGAAGTTGATTAAAATCTGTGCTTTTAATAATTATCTTACACATACTGTAAAGGGGTGTGTGGCGGTTTGTGTAGGAAGTAGCGTGTGTTTATTTTGTTTACCTGAGCCATAGCACACATTAGCATCTCCCCAGGAAGGGAATCCAACAGGGCAATGAGAAAACAGTCAACTGCCTCCACATCCCCGCTGCATAATTTGCACCTGCATTTACATATATCTTTTTTTTTTTTCGTATGCTAACTTAAAATGTGAGTCATCTGTTGCCCTGCCAACTCAAAGTAGATGGATTTGTCACTAATTTGAATAACACATTTCTAATTCATTTCTCGTTTCTCTTCTAAATCTCCTTTCTCCTTCATGTTTTTTTTTTTCTTTCCTCAGTTTGTATTCACATCCTTAGTTTGGTTCCCTTGGGTTGGAATACAGGGAAAAAGGAGCCACTGTTATGTGTCTGCTCTTGTTCATTTGGCGTTCGCAGTGACTTATTAGATGCAACCTTTCACTGAAAAGTTTTAGTGACTGCACCATCAGCACTATGTGGATTTTCTGTGTCCTTCAGGTCAACAGGGCATGATGCACTTCATATTTATGACAATTGCCACAGACGTTTTTTTCTCAGTAACTAGAAGAAGCACACATTTGACTCCAGGTGGACACTTGAGCTCCAAAAGTGTGGCAACAATCAAACCAAAGGACCACGCAGATTTCTTTGCTTTGGAGGGTGACATAGGTGCATCACTCCAACTGTGCTTTAATTGGACCTGCAACATTTCCAACGCACTGAAAACTGCAGATTCGCTTACATAAAGCGTTCTGCAAGCAGTGAGACACTCCTAATTATTCTTTGGAATGACAAGCCGAGTCAGAGAGTGAGAGGCAAAGGGGTGTACTCTATTATTTCATTCTGTTGCACTCTGACCCCTCTAGCGAAATGCACTCATGCATGTCCTATGTGTCTGTGCGATGTGAAAAGAAGCCAATTTCTTCTTGCAGTGTGTGTAATACGCTCACAGGTAGCACATAACTGTGGACATATAGAAGATTTCAAGTAAATTATTGTTTCTTTTTTACTCGTTTAGCTGTTGCAGCAACCAGTTCTTATTTGGAAATATTAGTATCCACTACTGGTGGTATTTTGTAATCTTCCTCAGCTAGAAGGACTGGAAGGTCCTCTGTTGGAGGAAGATCACTGCAGGGTGAGTGAATGTGCTATACTTGCTGACGCTTCAGAGATGTAAATAGAGGCCGGAAACAGAGATACGTTCCCATAAGGCAATGCAACCAGTTATGTGATATTTTAGACCAAGCGTGGAAGATCACACTTGTGGCTGGTCTGTGAAGAATTCCAGACGAGCAGGTGAGCTTATTCACACTTTGGAGGCTGAAGCCAAAGCAGTTAATTTAATCGAAAATAAGATCTAGCAACTAAAGATACTGCATAAGGACTCAGACATGGTGCAACCCTGTCTCCTAGAAATTACGTTTGTATGTTACTAAACCACTTCATTGATTATGTTGTTGCGGCATTGTACTCACTGCCTGGATTAAGTCTCTTCAGGTAACGAAACACTACATTCATGTACCACATAGGCTTTGAGAGAGGAGGCTGGGGAAGTTGGCAGCCGTACAAAGTGCATGACCTTGGAGTTTGGGTTCACCTCCAGAATCCTGTCTTAGATTAAGTCAATGACAACACTTCGACTGAGGTTAGGGAAAGATTGTCAAGATAAAGGATAATAAAAAAGATACTGTAGTCACTATGAGTGTATTGTGTATTGCAAGATTGCCTATTTAAGTCACTGCCCAAGCGCCGGTATTCGATGACTTTAGAGTGAGGCCAGGTTGGGATGAAACAAGCCACTGTGAGCCCACTCGGACACATTTTTTAATAAACTAAACATAGAGGACATGCAGAGGATATTGCCCTCTGATCTCACAGACTACTTTTCATTTATTTTAAAATGTGTCATATTGTATAGCCTACGGTATGTGTCAACCTCCAACATATGCATCACGTCTAACAGCTTGAGGTTGACGACCAGAGTTGTTACAAATATTTCAATGAATTTTCAGAATCATAATGTCAATTGCAGCCTTCCTGCAAAATGTATAGGTCGTAAATGGACTGCATTTAGATGTGCTTTTCTGACTCACACATAATCCAGGTGCAACCTTTTTTGTCGTGTTCTTTATGAGTGATGTGGAAATAACATACCATTATTTAGACAAGCTCATGACTAGGAGCATGACAGTCACATTGAAAGAAAAGTGTGTTTGTTTCCTCTTATAACCATGTGAGACAAAATTGTCCGCACCCTCTACAGAGCTGTGCAGCCCTGTATGAAAAAAACAACAACACATTCATAGCAAAGCATATGTTATGTCACCTTGACTGGTAGCAGGTGAACTTGATATATGATCTTTTGTACAAGAGGTCAGCTCTCACTTCTGGCATTATTCATATTCTCTGATGCAAAACAACCTTCTGTGTTGCACAGTACATGCGCAGGCAAGCTACAAAGCATAAATATTCATGCAAAAGTGTCTACAAGGTGTTAAAGCTTAGCTTTAGTCACACTTTGCAACAGACGTCTAAATTTACCTATTGCATATTAATTACGTAAAAACAGCCAACTACAGAAAGACTTTGAAACAACCGGTGAGGGACTGTGGGTGGAACATCCATACATGCACGCAAACACAGTGAGGCAGGTAACTGTGCAGAAAGAGATACAGAAGATAGGAAGGAAGACAGATAGAAAGGAAATTGGACATAAGAAAGAGTGAATTATTGAACACATGAGCTGATGACACAGTGTTTCCTTTTCTGCGCGCTGACCTTCAGAGAGTGGTCGCAGACTTGCTCGGATCAGGCCACGCAATGCAAAACCCCTCTGCATCCCCTAATGATCTAGCTAATCAGGTTAAGAAATGTTTTTTAATAAGCCCTTTAATTTATTCAAATATTCAATGCACATTCCTCATTTCATTTGAAATAATGAGAGACAAGGAGAGAGGGGCAGACACGGGGAGGGAGGGTTGGAGACAGTGTGAGAGTGAGAGCGAGCAGCAAGAGAAAAGAGGAAGAGAATGAATCAGAGAGGACAAAATGTAATTTGTAAGCCTATTCAGACAGCCAATGCCTGAAATGAGAATTAACAGAGAACGTAGAAGACTGCTCTTTAATTGGACAAGGCCACTCTTGACATTTTCAAGCCAAACTTCATCGAAGATGATGGGAGAGAATGTGTCATAACTACAAATTATTCTCTCTGCCACTGGTGCTGATGAGCAGATTCAAAAAGCCCTTTTTATTCCTTCGCCATATTTGCATTATCTTTTATCTCGACTGCGCTGTCCTTTAAAATAATGCTGACAACACTCTCAATTCTCACTCAGGGATGAGTCGACACACACACCCACATGAAGCATGTTTGTTCTTTATTTCACTTTGGCAGCATTTAACTTTATAAAGATTCCTGAAAATGAGTCTTTGTACTTTTGAAAATTGCTGTGTAGTTCAATAGTGAAGCTGATGCAAATGCACGTTGGATGTGTGTGGGAAAAGAGACACTTTTACATTTTTGGACAGCAATATAAACCTGTGGCAAACATGGATTCAAGGTTGATTTTTTTTTCTGTGGATCTTTACCTCGTGCCACTATAAAGACTTCTTCTTCACAGACCCTCCTTGCCAGATTGTTCTTTGTCATACACATGGAAGACTTTCCAGCGTTTATTCCCAGACTGCTTCCTTGTTGCCAACGTCATCTGTCTTGGTCTCTCCTGCTTTGTCTGCTCCCTGGTGAACCACTCAGCCTTTTGTCCCCAGTCAAGAGCTCTGCTTCTACGTTCCTGGTTTCTATTTTCCTGTTCCCCGTGGCTGTTTGGAGAGACCATCACCCAGCTCTCCATAGTGAGTGTATGTATTCTGCTGCTTGTGATTTCCTGTACTGTGGATTGTCTCCACACAGGTGTGTTGGCTTCTTCTGTGTGTATTCCTGGTGCCGGACTCCCTGCTTGTCTACTCCCTCACGGTAATGTTGCACACATTTGAACTATTTACCATTTCTGCCAGTACATTGACTCTCACTGTTTTTTCACCTGCCTGCTCACTCTCTGTTTGACAAGCAGTTTCTTTAAAGGCTATTACAAACTGTCCCTCTGTTTGCGGTGCTGCTATTGGGTTCTTACAATACCCGTGACAGTATCCACCCAATTAAAAAATATATATACTCCACACTTTGCCATGGCACCATTAAACAAAACACTAAGCATTTTTAACTTGGTTTACACTAAGCTGCATTTGCATCTTTATGTGACCACTCTCAAAAGCACTGTGCACTGTTGTAGCTTTCATAATCTTCTCTTTCAGTGTCTCCAAACCATCTGCTGAACTGTTAACTTTCACTTCAAGTTTAACTAGAAGCTAGTTTTCCACTGTAAGGAAGCCAATTTGAGAGTATTTTTCTGTCTGGGGTAATCTTGCCAAATCTGTGTGGGTAACATGGATGAGAGGGTCTTTGAGCAAGGCATTGCACCCCTGAAAACTCAAAGGGAGCTGAAATTGCCTACAGCAGAAAAATCTACTTGTATGGGCAGCTCTTTGAACAGTATAAAATGTATGTGTATGAAGCAGTGCAATGGTAGAAAACAGAATGCAAGCTCAGCAAAATGCAGGGACAAATCAAGGTTCAGGAAAAAAGAAGTCCTGTAATCCACATGGCTCCATCACTAAATTTTTCACTTACACTTACTTTTACACACACACACACACACACACACACACACACACACACTGTCAGGTAGTCAGGGAAGGAACATTTTCTGCTGACTAAGAGGGCCTGAAACCCAAATAATGGGTCTCATTTGGGGTTTACGAGCTTGCCAAATGAACCCCCGGCTCTATCCACAAAAAGTGAGCAGCACAGCCTCAAATGCAGCGTTTGTGTATATGTGCTTTTATACCTGCAAAAATGGTTTGTGTCATTTTCAGTCCCTATGTAACAACAGGTACAAGCATGGTCTCTCACACACACCTTTCAATGTTAAGCACAGACTGATGAAAAACATGAGCAAACACACACACTCAGGGCGGTCGAGGGAGAGCACATGAGTGCCGACACTGAACTATTGAACTGTACCGACAGCGTAGCATAAGGTTGGGACAGAAACTCTGCATGGCTCATCTCACATCCACTGTCCTCGACAAAGTTGGAGCCGTGCAGAGAAAACCACTGGAGAGCTGCTGAACACACCAAAGCAGTCAATAATGAAAGGAGCTCGGAAAAGGTCATAGTAGGATACACATGCACACGGGTTCAATAGTACATTGTACCTGGGAAACCTCCTGTCATGTACAAGAAGCTTCCCGGCTCGGCGCAAGGAAACACACAACACAAGCTGAATGTGCCATTACCTGGCCCAAATATGAGAAGTCATTTCTCCTCATGAACATTTACACATTTTTCCCCATTTGTAGTCTGATATAATTTGTGGATCTATGGGAGAAAAAGCTGGAGAACCAGGAGGAAACCCACACTGCTGTGGGGAGAACACGCAGATTCCACACAGATGAGCCCCAGCTGGCCAGTGGGTTTGAACCTGAACACTTGCTGTGTAGCAACAGTACTAACCATTGCGCCATGCAATGACATTCTTTTATTTGTTTCTTGCCATTTGTGGGCTGACTATATTCCTGATTATATCCACTTGAACTATGTGACAGATAATTGGGAACAATATACCACAATTTGGATCCACTGGGAAATTCTCCACATGGATGCCAGGGTTGCAGAATCACATCTCTGTACCAGGTCAGGGTTCAGTGTCCTCTGAAGGAGACTGTCGTGCAGGACGGAGGCTTGCTGACACACACATCCTCAGTTAGCTTTCCCGTTGTCTCTGCTCTAACAATTAAACTCTGAGACTTAGGTTTTTTTTTTTTTTTCCTCTGCAAGTTGATGGCTGTAAATTTGAATTGCAAACATGAGCAGTTATGAATTCTGTGTTGTTTAATGTATGAGTATTGAGAATATAACTGTGAATCTTTATGAGCCTGACTTGATGATGGAGGCCTGGTCCGTTACCATGAGGCCACTAGTTTAAATCCCTGGACTGGAGGTGCGTGCTCCATCAACAATATAGCTTTCAAGGTGCCCTTATGCAAAAAAAAAAAAAAAAAAAGAGGAATTATGATCAACTTTTCGGACGTTGAAACTCAGTGGCCAACAGCAGAAGACAGGGTTGCAACACTCAGCTCCCAGAGGGGAATGTCTGTACCTGATTGTGAGGAGCAACAGTGATGTAAAAAGACAGCAGGTCTCTTCTGCTGTAAATAAAGGCAAAAAGAGGCTGCGTGTTTGAAGTGAAAAGTAGGGTTTCATAATGTGGCCATACAGACATGTACAGTATCTGCAAAACGCTGGTAGATTTTCAGTAAATTTTCTCATATGTATGATACAGTTGAGTTCTGAAAGGCCACAGGGGCATATGACAGTGACCGTGAATGAAAATGTAATCTTTTAATTAAATATCATACAAGGCTTTCTACATTGTGAGGTGACTCTTTGGAAAAAAATGGATAACCAATCTCCTTCAGGTTAGCAATCACTCCTAACATATTCTGTGCTTATTTATTCGCCAATTATATCTCCAACTCATTAAGACTGAGCTCCATATCCCTGTCCTCCACAATTCAGTAGGCTGTTACAGTCTTAGCAGAGTATTACTCCACATCAAAAACATGAAGCGAGGGGTGACAACGCTCGCCTCGCGGTCAGAACTCCCGCTGCTTAATTGAATTAGATCTGTCAACATACAGGCATGCATAATACTCTCTTTCTCTTCTTTTGCAGCAAACCCAGCTTCTCTTTCTCTCCCGCCACAGCTAACTGTACATGTCCTCCGCCTATCTTTCCAAAGCTGTTGTAACTTTCACTTGATTTGCATTAAGAAAAAAAAAACTGACAATCATAATTTCCATATAAATAGATGCGTATTTTGCAGCTCCAGCTGATATATCACAATGATTTGAATTATGACCATTTCACAGAAGCTTAAAACTGGGTGTTGGGAGGTTTATCCTGGGAAGAAAAGAAATCTCTCCTGCACAGGAGGTTTTGTGCTTCATGCCTCTATCAAAAGAAACCATGGTTTCTTTGAAGCTTACGAACGCCAACATGTAGCAAAGGAACACTTGATTTTACTTAGATTACCTAAAAATTATCGTGTTTTCATAAAGCATGCTGGTACTTTGGCAAACTGGCCTGCATGACGTGTGTACTCCAAGTGATAGCGTAACCCAGTTTGCTGGAACATAAACAAGTGGGATAGGGAAATATAGATTTTTCCTTTTAATTTTTAAGGTTTCAATCTAAAAACAAAATCTTAAATTGTGCAATGCACATAGGAATACTGGTCACATATGGGCTACTATCGACTTTTCCTGTTGCGTTTAGCAAGACAGACTCAGAAATGTGCTACATTTTCAAAGCAACAGATTAGTATTTCACTTAATATGACTCAAAGGCTTTACTAAATAGGAAGCAAATCTCAATTTATGGAGTATACCTAATTACAGTACATTAATGCACAACTGTGGCAAGTTAACCCTATTTCATAAGTGAGCAGTATCTTGTGGTTTTTAAGAGCTATGTATTTTTGCATTTTATTATATCATCGCATGTCTCTCTTTAATTACTGTACAACATCACCATTCAAAGCCAATCTGTATGACATTTAATTGATGATAGATGCAAATGTGTTTTTCTCGTGTAGTTTATTTCCTCAATAAAAGATTCTGCATGCTAATACAGCACCTCATTACTGGATATTTCTATTTTAACCAATGTATACTTTGATTTATTTTGCCAGGCTTGATTTTCTAAGACATATCTTTCCACTGAATGGCTCCTGCTGACAAAATGCATCCTTATAGGGAAGCACCAGATACAGATATTGTGGGGTATTATGGGTCCAACAATCGCCAACTTGAGAGAGTGATGTTCGCGTCCTGTAAGACTATAAAGCCAAACCCTGTTTTTTGTCCAAACCTAACCACATGCTTTCGTTGCCTAAACCCAAATGCATATATTTTCAGTTATTATCAGTTGAGAAAACGTCTATCTGCAAACACATTTTTATGATACATTTAATTTCAATGCCCAAAGTACTGAGTGAGAGTTTGACTTTATTTCTACTCCTACCTCCCTCTTGATTTTTCTCGTTCCCCGTTAACATTAAAACCCTTTCTCTCTCCTTGTACCCTTCATCTCTCTCTATATCCCCCCTTACTCTGCAAGCTCTGTGCTCAGAGTCCAGTGAACTCAGGTTCAACAGGAGGCAGCAGCTTGCCGCAGCCGATGATCAGTGCAGCAGACAACCAACGTACCTTCTGTTCCAACAAGCGCCGAGCCTTTTCTGGGCTGTCCCACACAGTGCTACCAACAGCCGTCTGAGGGGGAGAGATATACACACGCAAACACATACATGCATTCAGAACCATGATTTCATACACATTTGCACATGCATAAATATGGAGGTTCTTTTTGTACTGGCGAGTACGTGTTCACGCATAAGCCTGCAATGTCTGCTCAAAATACACACATCAGCACAGGCTATAGTTATGAAAAATAAAACTGTACACACATACATACACACATGCACACACGTGTACGCACACACACACAATTGCTGGCACTTCAGCACCAGTGCACCCATTTGTCTGCAGGGTATTGTAGTGCATTCCAGCTGTATGTGGTAGAATACTCTTGCATTCCCTTAATTTGCATGTTGGATACAAGCACCAGTCTATTTGTGTATCATCATATCAGAGTCATTGTACAGCAAAAGGAGGACATGGAACACTATTCAGGACAGATTACTCTAGTTTTCATTTCATGTAATGTCTAATTAAGTCCCATGTAAGAAAAAAAAAATGTCTTGGGCAGTGTGGGCGAAAAAGCGCTTTTCAGGATATAAAAACCTGCTGCAAAAGTGGATAAAATTTAAACTCACACAACTACTGACACTTCATTTATTTATTATTTTCCATTGTATCAATCGATAGACAAAATATACTTATAGTGTTGTTTTTTTCCAGTGACTGTCAGAACAGTCCAATCAATGGAGACCAACAATCCACTTTACCATACCTTGTTTTCAATGAAGCTGCCTTGACTTTCATTTTCACTCTGTCTTGTTGACTTGTTGTGATGCTTGTTTTGTGATTGGAGAAAGAATTGCCATTCCTGTTTTGTCGACACAACCCAGACTTTAGTGCTCCTGTTCCCTCTTAAATAAAGTGAACCTCACACTCGCGTCTGCAGATATTACTTTCTCTTCAACTTCAGGTGAGGGCCAGCTGTCTGCCCCTGGCTTGTCAAGTGGCCACATTACAATAGTAAAGCTACTGAACAAGAAAAAGTTGTTTTAAGTCACTCTGTGGTGAAAATTAAATCAAATCAAACATATTAAAACAAGAAGTAAACAAATAATTAACAGCTATTAAATCAAATTGTCTCCAGACACCAATTTACAAATTTTCTTTAGACTTTTCTGCTTTGGATTTTAACAAGTCCAATTCAATCTCAAGGAAAAACAAACAAACACACAAACAAATTCTGATGAACTTTGCATGACAATTATGTGTCCATTAGCAGTTTTGTGTGTGTGTGTGTGTGTGTGTCAGGGGTGTAAATATAGACAAGTCAGGCAGTGTGGCTGCACTGGGACCCTGGAGGGAGTGAAGACCCTGGAGGGAGAATGGGCCCTTGGAAATATGCCTGTGTTCACAGAAGAACTCTCATTAAATTAAAACAGTGTCATTTGCTATGTATGCCCTTGAAAAAGGCAAACTGATCTCTATCATGTTTTTTTTTTCCTAATGTTTCGGTCAAATAGTCACTAGCATTGATAACAAAATGATATGCTTATTCCAAATAAACTATAGTAAACTATTAAAATTGCTAAATTGAATTGAAAATGTCTCATTTTTCTGTATTTTTTGTGATATAAACATATGCAATGACGATTACTGAGTAATATGTATGTTAATGTTATTCAATGTCAAGTCTGATCATGTGACGAGACCATATGTGCATGACAGCGTACACTGTCAAGCCTGTCATGTTAGTGTGCACTGGGGCCCATTTTAACTGCCTTGCGCTACTGCTTGGTGCTCATTAAGTGGCACTCTAAAAAGTTAGCATAAATGTATAACACATAAATGTATTTATGGGATTGCTGGCCTCATATACAAACAGTGGCCTATTCTCAATGAAGTTGTTTGCAAATACTGTACAAAATTTCATATTCATGTGAGCACATCTATTTGTCTTAGGAACAAGAAGTTGTTTTGTATTTGGTGTAAACAGTTGATGTCAGTCGGAGAGCTTCTTATTTACAACAACGTGATACACAACAACAAACTAGAAATTTTTTTTCCCCCAAAGCATAATGAATAGCACCTCTGCTAATTTGCTGGAAAAAAGAAATGTGTTATTATTTAAATATGGAGAAAACAATAGCCACGGAAAAGAACAAATTAACTCAATTTGAAAACATATGGGGAGAGAATTTTACGAGTATTGAGCACATGAGGATAAGAGGAAAAATGAGTGGTCTATGAATTGAGGTTTTGTTTTGTTCTACTTCCTTTATTGTTACAGAGGGATGAGTGGACAACAATGCCACTTTGGGTATAATTATTGGTTACAATGCAAATGATTGTTTTGTTTTTGAGGTAATGAAGTGGGAGTTGTGTTTGTGATGTGTGTTATTGTAAGTCTTGTTTTGTATTGTTTTCTCTGTTGTTGTTGGTGTTTCTTTTGTTTGTTTGTTTAACTTTTCATTTATCTTGATTTTGTTTGGTTAAGATGGAGTGTCTTAGTCTTGTTGGAATGGAAAGTGATTATTGTATATAATGGAAAATCAAAATAACATCTTTCATAAAAAAGAAATCTACTAAATGTGTATAAATTAGGGACCTTTGGAATTGAATTACATTTACATTTACATTTACATCTAAAGCCAATGACAATTAAACAGGAAGCAGGACAAGCACAGGTGTAATCAACAACAACAACAGCACATTCTCACTCTGACCTCGTCACATATCGACATTTGGTCATGGACTTTCCACTCCCAGATATGACATGAAAGGTACACTGAGTGCGTTGGCTGTTGACGTTCTGGGACACCGTGTCAAGTTCTGCCTGTTACATGCATTGCATTCTTTCAAAATACACTTCCGTTTTCCCAGGAAATTCAACATTTACATACAGTCGCTTTCAAAATAAAAGCACTACGTCCGTACAACATCACAAATCTTCTTTTCCTCCAACAACAAACGCTTTTGGTTGGGTTTTGACAGTGAAAACACATGGTTAGGTTTAGGAAAAACAAACAGGGGTTGGCCTTAGAATCTTATGGCATGTGAACACACTCATTCACCACCCCTACCACCCACCCTACTCAGACTTTTACCACCCTAAGTATTGTTCTTCGCGTTTCCCCCGATTGTTAAACTATTACAGTGACCGGCTGCGTATTTTGCAGACGTTAAAGGACTGCTTTTTTCGTCAGTGTCTGACACCGCAAGTCACTGACCAACATCACGGATTTCAAAGACTTCGGAGTGAGACTGGGTTGACGATAGAAATGGCTGCGTTTGACTTAAGCTGTCCAGTTCTAGAGGTCCTGGTGTTTTGTGTGCTGGCTCACTGTGTAGCTTACTAGGAAACTAAAAGCAATTAAAATGAATGGAGCATCATTAATACCATTAATTCCATCTGTGCTTTCCTGCTATGACAAGTCAAAATGTCTGCTGTGGAACAGGTCCACTGGGTAATGTGCATCAAAATGTGCCATATATAAATAGCCTCATTCTTGTTGTTTAGCACATGCCTCTTACAGAAGTGAATTATTGCTGAGGTAGATTTCCACTTTTGAGGGGCTGAGGGATGTTAAATTAACATCCTCCCTAGGTGTTTACACAGGAATGATGAGCTCTTACATCCGCTTTATCTGCACTGAGTTGTTAACCATGTTGTAATTTAGTGTGGTGTCATATTAGTGAATTAATTCCTCTGTTGAGAAGCAATGTACCTGGTTGAGTGTTAAGTAATTGTTTCTGTAGAGTATGTTAGGGGATACATGTTTTTCCTTTCACATTTAGCAGAAGGTACATGATGAGGTACAGTGTTTCCTTTTTTCTCTTTGGTCACTGTCTAATTGCATACTGAGTTTATCGTCTTGTTCTGTGACTGACTGTGTATTATGTACAGTAGGTTTCTCTAACATGTCCGTCAAGAAAAGTTTATCATATATTAATAAATAAACTCGAATTTATATGTTTTTCTCATTTCAACAAATTACCTTTTCCGAGTCTTTCTGGTAAAGACAGAACCATAAATCCTGGTCAGACTATAATTGTAATATGTATGCAGATTAAAGAGGCAGGTATCATTCACACATTCACAAGAAGTAGTTTTTCAGACAATGGCAGAGGTGGTGTGACATTGTTACACCAATGCAAAAAGCCTAAGTGCACAGTCACACCGGAGAGTGTTCATTCACACGTCCTCGCAAAATAGGTAGTGATGGAAATTAGGTGATATAGTATTCAGTATTCATGACATAGTATGCTGTTCTAAAGTTGTGTTAAGACCAACTTTGGCACGATGTGAGATGACGCAGACATCAAATTCATTTCAATGAGGCCAGTTTGGCAATACAGGGCGCCAACACAGAGAGCTGTGGCAAAAGAAAGTCACGATCAGCGAGCAAAAAAGTTTTGCTGGACTGCAACGCAATAACATCTGTTTAGTGGCCAATCAAATACATGCAAAAATACGATGCAAACAGTGTATTTCTACAGTTTACATTGTGATTGTCATGACTTTCCTGGATCAGAATCAAATTTCACTATCTTACTGATATGTTTGTTGGTTGCATCTGCGCTCCAGCACGGCAGCAGAGCCGATATGTTTTAGTTCTAGTCAATGTGTGTGTTTCCACCGGCTGTGGCTGTGCTGCTACGGCTCAGTCACAGCTGTGGCGCAACAGATTCGCAGGACTTTCCATGCGTTATTGGACCCAACGGATCGAATTATGACAGTGAAATGAATAATTTTGTGGGGGCTGTGACACTCAGAGAATATATTCACTGATTTACAAACCTGTCTTTCACATTGTCAAGATCAATTTCAGTTTCAAAATCAATTGCCAATGTCAAAGTCTATGGGAAAAAAAACCCCCATGACATCACGTGACAAACCTGGAAGATGCAGTTCCATTGTTTGGCCACAATGAAACTTGGCTTCAAAACCCGGCATACTTCCCGGGGGCTTGATGTCCGCCACCATGGACACAAAGAGTATAAAGTAGATTGAGATAGTTTGTTATCAGCCGCCCACCATATTGTTTCTTGTGGAAACAGACCCAAGCTCCAGTCACCAACCAGTAGGAGCGTTAATTGGTCTGGTGTGGCGCAGTGCATTCTGGTAGTTGTAGGTTTTCTACCTCTAAAGCAAAAGCAAATGCCACAGCCCTTTTTCTGTGTGTTCTCTGGTCATGTGGCACCAATTTTAAAGAAATTTGCAGCCTAGTTTTATGAAGAAGACTGTCTTTTTAGCAGTGAAATACTTAAAGCGGCTGATGATCATACTACCTCCAATAGGATCACCACGACATCAATCCAACCTGTGGTTTGCTGCTTTTTTCATTCATCTACAGCGACTCTAGTGCAGTTCATATAAAGAATAAATTGTAGAAAACGTGATTAGACAAGTTTCCAGAATCGTGTGAATCTTGTGGTGCACCACTTTCTGTACAGCACAACAGGTGCTCATATAAATATAAATATACACATACGGTGGCACAATAACACTTTATTCATTTAGGTAGTGATTCATTCAGGAAGTGATTTTTTTAAACTGACGAAGCCATATAAGCCCTGAAAAGAATTAACATCTAATGCACTCAGCCAGTTCCCATTGCAGGCCAAGAATCTGCTGGCTGTAATGAGATGAGCATTGAGTATACTAGTTTTCAGTACCTGAATGGATCACTGAACAGAAGCACTGCTCCGCCAAGCTGAGCCAAATTTGAGTTCTCACTACGGGTCACATGCCAATAATACTGGGCACCATCAGTCAGTCAAAGCCCAGAAGGTAAAACAGTAGTCACCACCCACAGTGTTACATGTAAGCTCAACTGTGTCACAGCAAATCAAACACTGTACACACTCAATTTGTCCACAATGGATTAAGGCTGTAATTACGGCAGTGTGTGTGGTTTGCTTGGCAATGTATGGAAGCCCTGAGTGGGCAGGGGAAGGTGACAAGACATGGTGAGCTGTTGTTGGACTCAGAGCGGGCGGCTGATTTAATTCAAGCACTACATACCATTATCAAGTTGGTATGTATTCAACTTGACACTGAATTGGTACCGTGGTCCAAACCGTCTAAAACTGTTTGTTTTGTTCAGTACAAATGGTAATTTCAGCAGAATTGGATGCTGATTTTCTCCCTGCCCATACAGCTTCACATAACTGTTTCGTCTTTAGCCCCAGTATAGTAGGTGAGGAATTGATACAACTTTGTTCCTAGTAAAGTGTTTCAAAATACTTCAGTAAGGAAATTAATCTGAGAGTAAAGAAATAAAGATTTGATTTGATTGGTTAATGTAGGTATCAGTTGAGCCGCCTGTGGTAACTGGCTGTAAGGAAGGAAAAGAACATGAAAGGGCGTGGAGAAAACAGTGTGCGACGCGAGGATGGATAGCCTGGTAAGAGTTTAAGTAAACAGACAAAGAGTGTGTCTGTGGACAATAATGCACATTTGTTGCTTGATCTCAGCTGATCAGTTCAAAAGGTGTGTGCGAGTGTGACTGTGCTAAGCTAAAGCTAACATTGGTGAGTCGCTGGTTGAGAGGACCCCATTGCTGACCTAAAGGAGGATTTGCCACCGCTGCTGTTTGGTTTCATCTTTCGGACTGTTTCTCCTGGACGAATGCTGAGCTGTGAGTGTGTTTTTCTATTGAAATGTTTCGGCCTATGTTTTATCTGTTACTAGAAACTGTTGCCCTTTTTGGGAAACTTCATATTAACACTTTATTTAAACAGCATTGCTTTTGTCTTTTTTTCAGATTCTATCTCTGTACCAAATCTTGCACCAGGTGTGAGCAACCTTTACTATACTGTCAACATTATCAATAGGTCTGAAGTGGGCTATTTAAGATTATTTGGTACTTTGCAGCATTGGCAGAGAAAGCAAACAAATCTATTCACACATTATTATATTCTCTATTTTCCTCAGAGGATTTTCCTTGGAATCCAAGTCTCCTAGCAAGGGAGACTTAAAACTATCTCCCACTATTAAGGTTTGGCAAAATTTAGATAAAAAGGTGCCAGGCCATAGAAATATGGAGCGCACTTCAGTAAATGTTAATCCATTTTTTTGTTGTTTGGGCTACACACTTTTAAAATTAAAGAATGTAAGAATCCCTTTAGGCTTGCAATGATAAATAACAAAAAATACAATGTTAAGAAATATAGCTGTTAATCATTTCCATATACTGGTAATTTTTTGTCAAAGCCACTGGAGAGGGGCTAAATAGCCTCTTGTAGCTCCAGCGCTGCAGGTTGCCTACGCCTGTCTTACACAATATTATAACATATGTTAAATGTATGTCATTTACCATGTGGTTGCCTTGTGCATCATATATTTGTAGTTTTGTCATATCCTTTATCATACAGGTGAGATTCAGCCCTCTCTGATGAGAAGATATGCATCAAACGTTAACCAGATCAAGCTCTGACAAGGACTTCTTACAGCATTAGGAGTAATAGACAAACACTGTATTTACTGCAGTCTATTTAAAGATACTGTTGCTGCTGACAGGCCCCACTTTTTTACATGCTTTTTTGTAGTGCTTAAAATATTTTATTCAATACACATATAAGTTGGTTTAGTGCCATGTAGAGTGGCAACAGGTTACTTTAAGGATGTCCCCAAATTAAATCTGCTTAGTACCCACAAACGTCTGGGGCCAGCCCTGTTTTTCAGCCTGGTTTTTGCTAGTGTTACAGTACTGAAACTGATGTTTCCCCAAACAGCTTTAAAGCATTCAGTATGTCTCAACAGCAGTGGAATTAACATTCATCTCTTCAAGTGTTTAAGGCTCTGCAGTTTGCATGACACTGAGCCTTGAATTTTTAACCCTGCCAGCATTGCCACGTTCTCGCCATAATGCTTAGTATGCCATTTGGTGGTGTTATCTGCCCTTTAACGTTGCTGTTTGTCACTTCAATGACCCTTACTAAGCTTGTTTGATCCCAGCTGGTCCCCTGTTGAAGTATATGCGATCAGAATGACAGGCCTGCTGAGGTGATTGCCCGCATGTCCTCTCCTTTCAGCCCGCTGATTCATTTGTGGATGCTCAGATCCCCTGTGGTTGCTGGCTATTTCGGCCAAGGTTTGTGTCGGCCTGGAACATTCACTTTCATTAAAACATCAGCTGCACTCACAGCTGGAACATGCGGCCAGTGTCTCTCAGCATCCCATTCATCTCGCTGGCTCTTTGTTGTTTCAAGCCGAAGCATCAAAATTGCACACTATTGTTAATGAGGTGATGAAGCGCAAGGTTGTTTTGTGGAAATATAATGAGGAAATGACTCTAACAATAGGTTGGAGCCTATACATCACTTTAGGGCCACAAATTCCTCTCCTCGCTCTACAAATAACATTCTCTTTGGGAATAATGGGTCCATTGTGTGCACTCTCACTTTGCAATGCTTCTTTGTTTCAGCCAACATAGGAGTCACTGCATGAATGTATTGAGAAGCATCCAATTATACTAGGCTAATGGGAAACACTTAAAATAATGAACTGCTTATAAGACCTTCGTAAACATAGAGTTCATGATGCATTAATGAGTTCATGTGGAATTAATGAATAGTTCATCATCTATCATATCATGGTTTATCAGTTCTTAATATCTTAATAATAGATTAGTACCTCATTAGCATTCATAGAATAGATTAGCTAATGCATAATTTGGAAACACTGAGTTCTGGGACAAGGAACATTTCCTTTTGAGTAGCTCGAGTCAGTTGTACTGAGAGACACATACCCTGCATTTCTAAATGATGTACTTTGTGAATGTGTTCAGTCAGTTTGCTTGTGTTTCCTCGAGGTCTGTTAGTCTCTGTCAGCAGTCTTAGAAATAACTGTGAGTGGAAGTGTGCAAGCCTAACTTATTCTCCCAGTGTCATGAATCAAATGGCCCAAAGGTCTCACTGTAATGTTTTTGATTCTAGCTACTCAGGACATGACATTTAAAAAACAACAGCCAAGAGTTTTACTTTATAATTTGCCCAAGAGACACCATTAATTCACAATATTGGATTCAATTAAAAAAAACATGCAAATTAAAGCTGAAAACAGCATCTCACCATTAGTATGACAATTATTTTGTTCACCTTCAACAACTACAGCTCCCATTAGGTTTGATATCGGCATGCTGACAACAATAAAATCAAGGGAGGTGTAAATGTGGTACTGACAATGTGGTGTTTCAAAATTTTATTTGCAGGTAGAGCAGCAGAAACTCATTAAAGAGATAGTTCACCCCCAAATCAAATGTACGTATTTTTCCTCTTATGTCTAGCTATTTTGGTGTGAGCTGCCAAGTGCTGGAGATATTGGCCTTCTCTTGATTATTTTGGAATTAACTAATGCTTAGCTTGTGGCACCAAAGCGCCATAAAAATGTCTCTTTCCAGAAATCATGACTTTGTTATTCAACATAATCCACAAACCTTGTTTTAACCAGTTTCACGTAGGAACTATTTTCTTTCTACGGAACTACACCCAACTATAGCTCAGCTGAAGAGGACGTCATTAATGTTTACATCTCATTTGTCACCAGCATGAGCCTCTCGTCCATAAGTTTGTTTGTTTGTTTGTTTGTTTGTTCATTAAAATCCCCATTAGCTTTTGCACTGCAGCAGCTGTTCTTCCTGGGGTCTACACAGTTGCTTAGTGACAATACAAAACATACATTCACACTACACAACACCACACAATACACTAAATAACAGATCATACCCACTGTAAAGAAACAGCTGACATACCATAAAACTTCAATTTAAAGCTTAGTCCCAATTAAACCTAGACCTGTCCCTTGATGTAGCTTCTCATATTTTACAAATACACATTAGAGGCGGTTCATTTTTATTTTTTTACCGAAGTTCTTCAGATGTATAAAAGCAGGTTGTTGGCTACCTCAACGTATGTGTCCATTCCTCGGTTACCCTGAATGTTCTTTATAATCCTTTAGGTCATAAAGCTCCTCAGATCGAAAAAATCAAATGGGGTTTTCATAAAAATTAATCTAAGTTGTGAATATTTTTTAACAGGATAAAGTGGTGTTGTGTTGGTATGACAGATGTTGTATTCCTCGAGTGCCTTAACTCACTCTCGCTCTGATGCTCTGTCTGTCGGAGCTACATCACATGAATGATTCATAATTAACATATTATCTGAAGCCTTATTTTTATACAAGTAATATTCATAGGTGTTTAAATAAACAATTTGATTGTATTTCCTGATCTTTGCTGAGCAACATTTTTGAAAGCAATTAAGACCTGTTGCAAATATAGGTCTGTCGATTTTTATTGATTTAAGCAAATAATAGCCCAGGCAATTAATTGAAGTTTTACGGTAATTTACATAACACACACACATACACACACACACATTGTGATTCGGTTGGTGGGTCTAGTTTGGTAGAAAGAAAATAGTTCCGACATGAAAGTGCTCACAATAAACTCTGTGGATTATCTTCAGTAACTGGGTCACGAATTCTAGAAAGAGACACTGCTGTTAAGTTTTTCAGTTTTTATTTTTTAAGCTTTGAGCACCACAAGCCGAATGCCATCTAGTTCCACTGTATTTGAGAGAAGGCAGACATCTTTATGGCCGATATCTCCAACACTCTGCAACTCACACCAAAACGACCTACTGTAAGACTGATAAACAGCACAAGAGATGAGAGGACAAATATGTATTTCTATTCTGTGAAATGTGCCTTTAAGATTACAGTACATCGTGAGTAGAATACTCCAGTATCATGTTTCAGCCTAGGATGGTATAAGCTTAAATTCATTGATCAGCAGCATTGTCATAGTGCTTATACAATGTGTGTAAGACATGGACACCCAAGTGGCCATGTTGGGAGACCATGTTGGTATTTTATTGATTCCCTGCTGCACACTGTGGGCAGGTTGTATTGTTGGCTGTTCCAATAAGGCAGAGAAATGGGGAAAGAGAAATTATTTTATTAACTTTTTGGAACTGAAAATCTAAAAAAAAAGCCTCTAGTACAGCATTCTTGTGTTGCTTCTTATAAAGGTGACAAGTGGATGCCAGACTTAGTAGAAAGTCTGGTTTATAAATATTGACTGTTGAGTCTCAGCTTCATTGAAAGTGGAGAGAGTTTTGGAATGAGGCCCTTCGTATAATTAAGTTATTCGCTGGGTTATTTTGGCCCCACTGCTTCCCTCGCAGGGCCACTGAGGCTGTATTGTGGGCAGAACAATGTGATGACAGGGCTGTCCTTTGGGAACATCTAATTAGTTCCACTAGGGGAGCAAAGCAGCACCGCACCGTGCCCTGATATTTGGCTTGTGCAGTCAGCGGAAAGATAGCCACAGGGCCCACTTTAATTGCAAAAATGCCACCAGAATGTGTGTCTGCAACTTCACCTGTCCCTGATCATGAGACCACGAGGGAGTGCCCATCTCTCTGCGTGTGCGTCAACACACATGGCATCAGTGTGCATTCATGTGTGCAAATGTGTGAACCTCTGTCTGTTTAAATATGCACCTGTGAGTGTGTGGATGTGCCTGTGTCAGGTTGTGTCTCGTCGACTCTCACTAATCAGTATTTACTTATTGATTCCCCCAACCCGCTAGAACACACTTAAACTTAATTCCGCTTGTTGGAGGTTTTAGAAATCCCTTTCTTAAACATGCTCCCTCTGAGAGGATTTCACATTAGGCAACAATAGATATTCCTTCTACTACAATTGTGTAAGAAAACAGAGGAACTGTTTTAGGCATGTGTGAATTTACAGCAGTAAATAGCCTTTGTTGTAGAGCCTGCTGCAACAGGTAGGTAAGTGATACATATTTCAGCTTTCACCAGAATCTTATGAAATCCAGGAAATCCAGGGCATCTTTGGAAAGATAATAACGCCTGCATTGCTATGAAAGCACCGACAATTCTTTATGTGAAGTTTTAACATATTAATGCTATATGTTAATCTGACATGCCAGATGGTTTGTTATACAGAATCATCCGAGAGGCCGTCATAGGGAACAGCTTGGCAAAGGGCACTTTCAAAAAATACTTGGCAGGCGATTAGACGAACCATTTGTCTATCAAAGTCTATCATGGGCCAGTTGGGAGAAGAGCGACAACATATTTCCATTGAGGAAAGCCATCAGTGCCAATCTTTGCTCTTCTCTCAATAAAGAAATAGTCTCCAATTCTAATATAACTGATGCTATTGCAGCATCTACGCTAACCTCTTTAGGACCTGCCATTGTTGATTTGAAGGCACAGTTGCCTCTCTCATCATACACATCTAATCCATGCCAGTAGCCCCTCACAGGAAGCATCACTTTAAGCCTGAGAAAATAGATTTTTGTGTGATCTCATGATCCCACGACTCTCGCGACATCTCATAATATCACAGTAATCCAGCTGCCGTGCAAGGTAAGCTGTGTCAAAATTAGCTCTAATACATTGCAAATAATATATAGGTGGTTATTATAATTAGCTTCTTAAGATCATTAGTGATGGGTAAAGCAGTTCTTTAGATGTTACTGAACCACTAGAATCAGTTCATTAAAAAGATTCATTCAAAAGTTTCGTTCACCGAATTGTTCAGTGCTTGGCGGGAGGAGCCACTGCGTTGTCCGACTCACTGAATTGATACACGGCTGAGCTGCTGCTGCGTCTGCCCTGCACTGGTGAGTCTCATTATTGGCCAGCCTAACGTTTTAAGTTTGTCTATCTGGAAACTAAGTCTGTTAAAACAATGGGGAGGTGTGTGATTGTGTTCGGGGTTGGGATAGGAGTTACATCGCTCACAGAGTGATTCGTTCATCGAGTGATTTGTTCATTGAGTGATTCGTTCATTGAGTGATTCGTCACGTGGTTGGCAGTCCCTCCCTGGCTGCCTCGCGACTGACGACTGATTCATCATTCGCACGGATCGAATCAGCAGTTCCACTCCCGGCCTGCACCCTCACTGCTGAGCTCAACTGAACTGAGAAATGAACGAATCAGTTCCGGAAGTGATTCAGTTCAGTACGTTCGCTCAACAGATTCGTTCTTTTGAACGATTCGTTTGTGAACGACACAACACTAAAGATCATATCACTCAACTGTAGACAAACAATATAAGAGTAGTAATGGTAAAAGGTGAATTGACTGCACTTGTATAGCACTTTTCTCGTCTTCAGATCACTGAAAGCACTTTTTACACTACGTCGCATTCAAACATTTACACACACATTCATGATGGCCGAGGCTACCGTACACAGTATCACCTGATAATCACTAATCATTCACACGCACTGACACACCAAAGGAACAGCCATTGGGAGCGATTTGGGGTTCAGTATCATTTCAAAGGATACATCAATATGCGAACTTGAGGAGCCAGGGCTCGAACCGTGGATCCTCCAATTAGCGGATGACCCACTCTACGTCTGAGCCACAGCCTGTTCATAAACAGATAAAAAGGGGGAATTACCCGTATTCCTTACAAGTGGGATGATCAAAATAACACAGCATTTAGGTTTCCATTTATAATTATTATTTTTCTTAAAGCCAGATACACAGTTAGAAACCTTTTCACCAGCGCCAGACTGTACCTATGGTCCAGTGTAATTGGTCATTGGCTTTATCTAGACATCTGACTGTGGCGACTCATGTGTAAGCTCAACAACTTTGTGAATGAAGCGACTTCGAGTTTTAAGCACAGCAGAGTCTCATATTGTTCCTCTAGATATCAAATGACTGAGAGTCTTCCATGAGCAGATAAACGAAAGAACATAGATTCACTCATCAATTGGTTGGTCAAACAATGGAGGTGGCAAGCTGCTGACACAACAAAAGAAAAAAAAAAGTTGATGTTAGTTCTTTAAATGCAAGATTAGTAGCCTTAGTTTGTGCACTGACATCAGGAGCTGAACATTCCTCCACTGCATGAATAAAAAATGTTTCCAAAGTCTTGGGAGCAGTGAATTATTGAGGAGGCAGTAACGAGGCAGACGCAGGGGCCAGGTGTGGGGTTTCAGAAAAATGTGTGTGTGTGTGTGTATGTGTGTGTGTGTGTGTGTGTGTGTGTGAGGATGCGCACAGGCAACCCACAGAGAAAGAAAGATTGAAGAGGGGTTCAGGGATTAGTGAGCATTAGGTTGATTTGGTCAACAGCAGCTTCTGGCAAACATAGGAGAAAGAAAAATATTTTCTTATACGAAGAAATTAACATCTTCACAGTTGACTCTCTCTCTCTCTCTCTCTCTCTCCCTCTGTGTATATACTCACACACTCATGTTATACACTAGCAGTTTGAATCCTGGTGAGGGTAGAACACAAATATGTTAAGAGACTTTAAATATGTGGATTAGAGAGACAGGTTTTACAGAACAAAAGCAGTGAAACTGTGAAACAAAGGGACTGTAAGGTAGAAGCTGATGATAGAAAAGTCATTTGAAAGAGAAGCTGGATGAGATCAAACAAATGAGTGAGACATTTGTAACAAAAAAAAGGAAATTGTTGCTTGTTAAATACATACAGACTCTTTTCAAAATAAATGTACGACATACATTTAAAAAAAAAAAGTTTTTAGCTTTAATTCCTGAGGTTTAGGCAACAGAAGCAAGTGGCAAGTTTTAGAAAAACACATCACTGTTTGGCTTGGTTTGGTATCATGCTAGTGCCATGTTGATACATGCAACCATCATCATTCTGGGACACCAATGCACCCTTTAGCGTCTATATAAACAACGCGCTCTATCCCCAATTCGTCGATACGTACTGTGAAAATGGAAGTTTATTCTGAAAAGACAGAAGGCCTTGTATGTAACAAGCAAGTACATGCTTTCCTAGACCATCCAAAATGATAGGGTAGTCCTAGTTGTAGTGTGACATGTAGGGCCACTGACCAAACATTAGTATTTGACGGGTTGGGAGTGAGAATGTCTTGACTGAAATAGCAAATAAGTGAGCTTGCAATGAAAGCAGACCCTTCAATTGGCAGATAGGATTAAAAAACAGTTCATGCTTACATTCAGTAACACGCAGGGACATAGGCAATGTGGCAAAATAGTGCTGAGGTGCATTACCTTCTACACAACTGTAAATAAATAAGGTGGTGCTGTGGAGGCATGTGGCTGATCAAAAAGTCAGATGATCCACAGAAGTACAGGAAAACTTGCTGAAGGCGTCTAGTCGGCAGCTGTGATATAACTTGGGTCTGTAAAATATGAAGAGGAGGAAGAGGGCGAAGAAAGAAGGTGCAGGGATCTCTTTGACAGCATACAGTATTAATATCTGTGCATGCTGTCAGCGTGCCCTTGAGCAAGACACTGAACCCCTACCCATTACAGAGGTTCTCCTTCTCTCTAATCCCACATGTCAGCACATGTAGGAGCCGTAGGTTTGACAATGTAGATTATTGTGGATTAGTGTCACCTAAAGAATTCTGTCATGTAAAGAAGCCAATTAAAGTCAGATTTTTTTTTTTTTTAAACCTTTGCGAAGTGGTTTGCACGCTAAGAATACCGAGGAAATGTGTAATACAAGGCAACTGGGTAAAGGTTAAAAGCACTGTTTGAAATATTTCAGCGGGCAGTAACAGTCTGGAATAACCTTTTTGTATTAGATTTCATTACAGAATGAGATTGTGCACATGAAAAAGTGACACCCCGATCCTCAAATGATTGATATAACCGCTAAGTCAAAAAAAGAGAAAGAAGAAAAAACATACCCTTAATAGCATAACACATTTGAAGAAAACTGCACCAACTATCAAAATGTCAAGGTATCCCTTTGAGATGTGTTTTCCTCCTGCTCATTCCCTGCAGTTGCCAGCTTCGATTATGTTTTGCTGCATTTTGCTTTGGTATAATAGAAGCATGCCACTCTGGCATCCACACACAATTTGGTACCGACTCATTTTTAGAAAGTGTTGGCAGGGTTACATGCTGCTTTCTGCATGCTGTTCTCTTACACAAGCAGAACACACTTGTTACATACTCAATGGAAAACCAAAGGGTGCTGAATGTCGGTCCACACTCGGTACAGACTGTGCAGGTGCCGTGATAAACCCATAAAATAATGCATGAGTCACGTTGTCTGGTACCTCTGTAGGCTGTTAGGGTTAACTACAAAGCCCAGAGTCAGCGGGAAGAAAGGCTGCTTTCCCACCAGGCAACATGAAACGCCTCAGAATATTTATCGGGGTCCACGGGGAATGATCTGGCAGCTGGCAAAGTCAAACAGCTCACCTAAAGGAGTCAGGTCAGCACAAGTTCAGCCTTACTGACAAAACCACCTCCCTGCTCAAGAGGCAGGGTAGCTCTTCATCGGGGAATAGCTTGAAATGATCTGGCATTTTGTTGTTTGGAGAGGATTTACATTTTATTATGGGTATTTACACACCTAATTGTTTTTTAATGCTCTTATTCAGACTATGAGTGAGTGCAAAAGTTGAACTGTCCATTATTGGATCACTCCAACACCTGAATGTCAACTTTTTAATGGTCAAAGACAATATTAATAAATTACCTTACCATGACTGCTCACTGACAATAAATAATCAGGACAAAATAAAGACACAAAAAGGGGAGAATTTGCCTGAGAAAGTGAGCCTTTTGGTGATGTTGACCTGAATGAGAGTCATAATAAAACAATGTGTATGAAGGAGTTCTTCTGTATACTTTGGCATACAGTGCTGGCACTGCTGTGATGTGTCCGAAGGCACGACCTCACATCCAGTATAATAGTACACAGAATATACAATTGCAACCGGAGCTGTTGGCAGGAAAAGAAAATCACAATTACAAATGAACATAAAGAAACTGCCCTTTGCAGTATTCCAAGTCCAGGATGTCAGGGACAGTATAGAAAAGGAGATAAGATTATTAAAGGAGCAGCTTGGAGGAAAAAAAGACAGAAAATATACTACAGTATATACATTCTAATTTCCCTTCCTGATGGCATTACTGTTATCAGATGAAGGTGGTTATATTTACCCATTTTGACAATCTTATTGACAGTGATATGATGATACGAGTTGCAGTTAAACCAGTGACTCATTACACAGTCTGCACCTACAGTACAAAAAAGTCCTTTCAGGTGGCTCTTTATCTCTTTATTTGAAACTGCAGACACAGCAAACCCTGCATCGTTTTCTCACCACTTTTTTTTTTTTTTTTTTTTAATCACAATGTTCTGCCTAAATGAGCCATTTCTTTTACTGATTCATTTATATTCTGTTTGGGCTTTATATTATATGCTTAATATTAGTGTTTTTTTCTCCCTGCTGAATCACTTTTACAACAGCAAATATCTAATTTACCCACAGGGATCATCAATCATTTAATCAAATGTAAACAGTGATGCTCATCTCCGCTGTTTATGTGGCCCTAATCCAGATGCCGGGTGTGCTTGTTGCTAAGCTAATTGTGTGAAACACCAGATGTCGAACTGTGCAGTGTTAACTCATAATAAAGTCAAAAAGTCCAGTCTTTTAGGATAGCATGGGGAAAGAATTATTTACTTGTGTATTCCAGATGGGATGAAATAATCAGTCACCAGATTCCCTTAGTAAGACTAATGCTGTCCAGGGAGGGCTCTACTCACACTTCTTTAATTAATCCCACAGCCCTAATTGTTTCTTTAAACATTTTCAATTATAGTCAATACTGTCTGTATTTTATATTCCATGTAACTCTGCTGATAACACTCCAATGAACCTAAAGGCAGTAACAGTATTTGTACATGTAGTTTTCCCCCTCTTTGGCAGGTGTTTGTGTGCCTATCTAATACTTCCTTTAAATTATATGATGAAACTAATAACTTGTCTTTAGTATGTTTTTATTTTATGAAATCCCATATTGTCTACAATCTGTTGGAGAAAGGTGTAATACAGTCATAACAAAGTGAGACCAAAACAGACAAAGGTGACAGGACCACGGGAAGCATCCCAGTAGGTTTCCTTACGTGACTGGGCTGTGGAAACATCTAGTCTTTAAGGCACGAGGAGTCAAAACCTACTGTAAGAGAGAAAGACTGGACTTGTGTATAACATCAATTGCTGCAGCTGTGTGAAACGATCAATCAGTAAAACGGCAAGGACCCTGAGTAAGAGGCAGAGCAGGCAACAATCAAGTCCTCCGAATTAAACAACAAAATAAATCATTCGTCAGTGCCCTCTAGAATGACACAAGTATTTTCTGATCTAATGCCAGTCAGCCGGATGACATAATTTGTCAGTGCCTTTCAAATCAGCTACAAATAATTGTTGAAAAACAAATCAGTTTTATAATGTGACAAAATTACAAAGTACAGTTTGGTTAGATTTAGACAGAAAAACAACTTTTGTTTCAGGCTGGCGAACAATCATGATAATGGTTTAACAAAGCTGACTCATGCTTAAAGAGTTTCATGCAGCTAGCATACGTCACACTCAGCAGCACTGCATTACATACAACATTCATAGCTTTAATAGCATTCCCAGCATTGTTACCAGCTATCTCTTCGTCTACTTCACTTGAATGCAGACCCCTGCTGTTGGCTCATAAACCCAAACTCACTTCAAAATTACTGTTTGCCAGCTCAGCTCCTTTGAAAGGCACACATCATCAATATTACTTATTCCCTTTTGATGCGGTCCACTAAAATAATTCGACTTTGATCAGTGAAACACTGTGTTATTGTATTTATGCTGCTGTTTGAAGCCTTGGTCTCACAGCCTTATTGTTTCTGAGGGGACGAAAAGTCTGTCAAGTTACACAAGAAACACCCCAGTTTGAGTCTGAGTATTTATACAGTTGACTGACCATCTGCTCATTTCTAGCAGATTGAAGGAAAGCCCATCACAAACTTTCTTAGTGACAGTTTTGGAAATCGTAAGCTATCCGTCTAACAAAGATAAGCCTCTGGGAGCAGAGGCCAATATTTTGGGAGATATGGTGTAGCAAGTGGATATCAAGGCCAAGACTTCCTCTTCAGTTATAATCTAAATATCTGCACATGAAACCAGATATAGTTTAAAAAAGCTAAATTGTGGACGGACAATAGCCGATAAATTGCATTTTGGCTAATGAGTTACGCATCTCCACATGGCCTGATTGGTCAGTACAACTTGGACTACAAACAGACTAGAAATCAAAACCAGCAGGCTTCTGATACCAAAATGTTGTCCTGTTGCCTACATCAGTATGCAAATATCTGTTTACAGAGATTATCTTTGTAAAGGTTGCTCCTGGTGGGGTCTCTCTAAGCAAAGTGGTCCCAGGGAAAAGGTCACACTAATAGCGGATCAAGAGATCCTTATGAATATCCTCCAAGAATTTCGACCATAACACGATGAGGAGTTTCAGTGTTCCTATGATTCTGAGAGTTGTAAAGAAAACCCTAAAGAATCATCAGAAAAGGAGCTGGAGTACCTGGCCCAGAGTAGGGAAACTGGGCCCCCCTTTGGGAGCCAGACCTGCCATTGCAAAACAGCTCTAGGGATGTGGGATGTCCCTCTCTGGTGGGAAAAACATTGGAGATGATGCAGGAGGGGGACCAGTACCAACTAGCTGGTTCTGTAACTCAACTCCTATAGAGGGGCTAGACTCTCACCTTTTCTGAAGTCACCTATGTTAAAGCATAGGATGGTTCATAAGTGTACTTGGTACCAGAACACCCTAGGTCAAAGGTCGATGATTGATTTTGTGGTCATACCATCAGATATGCTACCATATGTCTAGGACAGCAATTGCATTGGTAGGCCTTGCCCGCCGCTCCCTCCTTGGGAGTGCCTCTGCCTTGGTGATAGGGTGAGAAGCTCAGAAGAGAAGCTCAGAGGCCCACTGCTTCATTGCATTGAAAGGGGCCAGTTGAGGTGGTTGGGGCATCTGATCAGAATGCCTCTGGGCACCTCCGGTTGAAGGTTTTCTGGGCAAGTCCAGCTCGTCGGTGGCCCTTGGTGAGACGGAACATACTGGAGGGATTATTTATCTAATTTGGCCTGGGAATGTCTGGAAAAATTGCTGGGGAGAGACGTCTGGAATACCATGCTCAGCCTACTACCCCTGCAACCTGGCCCTGGATGAGAGGGGGGAAACTGATGAATGAATGGATGGATTGATCTTAGTAAGGGGCACCAAGTGCTGCTTAGCTTCAACAGCTAAAATACATTGGAAACAGGTGCACTGTGACATGCCTGCCGCAGCATGCCTATAGCTGAGCTCGTCCATTTTAATCAACTGAAGCTGCCACACTGACCACGGAAGCTGCACTCGCCCGAGCAGGCATTGCACAGCTCTTCTCAATTTGTTCTTATTTATTTTTTTCTCTATTTCTTATTCTCTGCACGCAGCTCTGCGGCCCTACCACTGGTAAAAGCTACATAGAGCTGCGGGAAAAAATGAGAACATTCTGTTTAAAAAGGATTCAGATGAATACCTCATTGTACCAAAGGCAATGCGAAGCAGCAGAGCAGTGTTGTGGGTGTTTTTATATTTCACATTAAAATAAATAAATCAAAGCAGGCAGTGAATTCAGTACCAATTAATATAGCCTGTGCTTCCAAACCCTGCATAAACAACGACATTATCACTTGAAAAAAAACTCAATATGCTCACGGTGAAGCTGGCAACAACCATATGCTACAAAAATGGAGTCCATGTAGGAGGTAAGAAACCCTGCTCCACCCTGCCTACCTGACACGTCGCATCTGTGTCCCATGTATTTTCGGTGTAATGCTCATTGCCGTAGATTCTGCAAGTGTTTAAAATGCTACTGGAGGAATGAAACACCATCTTCCAAAAATATTGACCTGGGTGATGTTTTGATGACTGTGGTAGACGGCGTTTTCTAATGTGCCAGTCATATCTACCTACAGTACCTGCTTATTGTTCTTATTTGGACCTGACCCCAGTTGATAAAATTACTAACATTAATGTATGCCTATGTATGCAATGATAATTTCAATGGGAAAAAAGTTATCTGAATCCTGCATTGTTAAACCAAGAATATGGTGACAACATTAATGACATCTCAGTTCAACCAACCCACCAATCAGCTCACAGTTTCTTCGAATAGAACAGTCGGAGTAAACTATAAGAATTGAGTCGAGCCACACAATGAAATCATCATGTTCTGTCACTGTTATTTGGAGAAATAATTGTAACATAAATTCCATGTCATATTGTTCATGATTCCATCATAGCTATCTGCCTATCCAATAAAGCCACACATCAGTTGAATCTGATTCAAGGCTAGCTGCTTCAGATGTCGTTTGAGCTCACCTGGTGAACTCCCAGCATCCACTGCATCTTCCACTTTATGGTGCGCCACCTGGCAGGTAGCATCAGATACCTAGAGTGTGTGGCTGCGTGCCAAGGCCAAGCACATTAATAGAGTCAAAGTTTGATGTGTTAATGTGTTCCACAGCCAACATCAAGAGCACTGCAGGGCAAGCCCAGAGAATGACAGACATGAAGAGAATGAGAGGGGGAGGTTGGCAGAGAACGGCAAAACCAGAGAGGCAGCGGCAAAGAGAGCAAAGCGTTGAAGGGAATGGAAAGAAAGAGACATGTTAAAATAAGAAGTAGGAGAAAGAGGTTGAAAGAACAAGAGATGAGGAAAGGGGATGGAGTGGGAGAAACACAAATATGGAATTTTAGAAGAAAATGAGAGGATGCAGAGATAAAGGAGGAGGGAAGAAAGACGGGGATGAAGGATGCATGGTGAATGAAGTGATCCATCCACTGTAACAGTGTTGTGAGCCAGATATTTTTCTTTGAAATGAGTTAAGATGAAGAATCGTGATTAGGGACACACACAGGTCTTTTAACAGCTGTTCTCTCCTTGCTCTACCAGAAAGCGTTAAGACAGCGTGTACAGCAGCATAACCTTCAGGTGCTATTCTTACAGTGACTCCAATCGACAGCCGTAGACTATATTTAGCTCATTTAAGGCTTTGCCGGAGAAGCAGCCATTGAGCTCATCTTTAACCAGCTTTCTCTTATAAAAAACACACTCATGGAAACCGGCGTGTCCTTGACAGAGATTTTCATTTATTCATCATCTGCACGTAAATATGGATTATGCACTTAATGTGAAGCAGAGGCACGTGGAAGATGCTCTTCTCTTTTTCCCATTTATAACTTGTATAGCTTATTGTTCTCTCCGCAGAGTTAATAGAAAAATGTATTGTGTAATTTTTGACAGATGCAAATCTTCAGCGTGCAGCCCACATCAGCTTCCCATAAGCAATGCCGCTTTTGTAGCCAGACCTTCGACTTGGCACCCTCTGCCGTGTTGATTAATTCTAATTTTAAGACAATGATGAGCCTGCCACCAAATCAATGTGTCAGTGTTAATTGGAATTTCTTGGCTTTCGTGTTAATTTGCCCCCTCCGGCTCTAATTGGGTGCTGACAGGCAATGCGTCTTTCTGTGGCTCAGAAGCCAGGGTGATGTTGGCTTATTGTTCATTGGAAGTCGCTCAAGAAGTGCCATAGGGTGACAGTGATCGTAAAGAATGTTTAGTGAGATGAAAAATACATAAAATATACTTACTCACTTTAGCTGTGGTTACTGTTCATTGTGCATCAATTATGGACCTATTTTTTTTATTGGATGAAGAAAGGGATGATAGGTTGCTGAAAAAGATTATATACACTGGGAAGGAACTTTTATTTCAGATTTTTTTTTTTTATATCTGAAACTGACTGAGAAGCTGAGTGTCTAAACTCCTTACTGCTAAAATAAGCATGTGCAACAAAAGGGAATGCAGTGAACACTCTTAACAAGTACACTGGAATTGCTAATTATTATCAAATCCTCTGGGTTAGGCTGATGTATCACGCTGTGCCTTAAAATGTGAGTGTTGGGAGGCATTCGCCAACTGATGTGGAAACTTATTTGCTTAGTTATATTATAGCAAAACACCCTTGTGGAATATCATTACACCAGAAACAATAGGAAAAGGACATCTTTATATCTAAAGGTTGATTTATGCTTACTGGCAGTTCTAACACACACACACACACACACACACACACACACACACACACACACACACACACACACACACACACACACCATGAAACACACTGTGGGGAGGTTGGTTTGTTTTAGTAGGTGCTGTTTCAAAAGCTAGAATTGTGTTTTACCCTGTCACATGATTGTTAATAAAATAAGATTTAAAAAAAAATCTTCCTAACATTTGTTTAGATCATTGATAGGATATTTTGGAATATTAAAAAACTAAAGTGATCACCTTTTTTTTAATATTGCTTATTAGTTTTGCAAAAACACAAACTGCATATGGAGCCAGATTGTGCGACACTTATTTCTTCAACCAAGTTTAGCAAAAAGGACATGAATTTAAATAATTACATTTATAAAAAAAATTATATATGTATATATATATATATATATATATATATATATATATATATATATATATATATTACAGGTGAGCTACGTTAAATACTAACATTTATTTTTTTTATTTGTATAAGTTGTGGTCAGTGGCTTCAGAATTATTGGTGTTCACATTGCTATTAAAGAAGAGACCCTCGATAAAATGAGACGGCCCATTTTAAATTAATTTCCTGTATCTGCGTCACGTGGGTTTCGCCACTGTCCCGTCCCTTTAGGAGACAAGTGGCGACCCTGAGTCCATTCATTCCAATGAGAAAGGTGAACGTGAGTACAGATTATGACTGTTCCCTTCACCCCATAATCACTAGTGTAAATACTGGATCCATTTTTCATAAGCCCCAACCCTTCTGAACATTCTGACACTGAAATGGCATTTTTACAGAAAGGCAAATGAGGAGACATGTCTCTGTTTGAGCAACATACTCTTGAAGATCTGGCAACAACTGACGTGATCTTACGCTCTGTTGATATCAGACATTGAGCTAAAATTTGTATAAATTAGCAAAAAGGCAATAAATTTGTACTGTATGGAGTAACGTAATGTTTTGAATCTCATTTCATCTGTTCACATGAAATTTACTACACTTCCAAACAAGGTCGGGGTATGTGGTGGTGGGGGAACCATTGGCACCATTGGCACAGCTTGTAATGTGTTTTCATCTGTTACAGAGCATCTTTGACTGAAGGCAGTACCTAGTTAAACAGGAAGGAGAGCGCTACACAAAAAGGAGAATGTTCCAAAAGCTAGGAATTTGAAATACTTTATAAAAAAAAAGACAAAAAGAAAAACGGAAATTGCAACAGTGAGAAATTTCACCAAATGCCTTTCACTGCATCAAGAATAGAGAAGAGTTCTGCATCCTGTCACATGGTATTAATAAAACTGTTTCCATCAGAGACTGCCTTGCACACACCGGCATCTCCCCCTCCCTTACTTTGTCACAGACGCACACAGAGTTAGCTGTCTTTGCTGTCACTCTTTCACTCTCTTTTTGTCAATGCAGTTTTGGTTATACAGCTTTGTTTTGCAGCCATTCCAGGCTACCAAGCTTACAGCAGCTAATGATTTTACTCCTATGTCTATTTCCTCGTTTCATTATTTGATTTGGTCATCCAGATTTAAACAGTTAACAACAAAGACAGAAGCTATTTATCTATTTAAGAGTTAAAGACAGCAACAGTGAGGCTCAGTTAAAGAGCTTTGAGCTGAGGTTTAAGACTGAGGTATTAATTCACTTCAAACAAATACCTGCGTGAGAGATCACAACCAATCACAATTAAGAATTCCCAGTGGACATAAAATGGTATGTCTTGTTGACCCTCACTTTGTTGACTGTCAACTGTGTTGCTAGGTTTCTCGAGCCATTCTGACTTTTTTTTTTTTTGCCTGCTTGTACCCGTTGTGAAAACCCATTGCTTAGCCGCTTTGGATTTTTTTTTTGTCTTCATCTAATAAAGAACAGTTTTCACTACACCCTTTGCATGTTTCTTGAGTAGCACAAGTATCTGGCAACAAGTAGGCATCATTTTCTCCTCAGACAAATGTGACTTCTGCTTCCACAATCCCATCCTCTTTTAGCAAGGCAGGTCCTGTGATAATAAAGAGGAGCTGGAATTCTGACACCGGCTCTCCGACCATATCTCTCTGGATAGCAACACATAGTTCTCTCTCCACAGGAACAAAATGTTCCCTGCTTTGCTCTTACCGAAGAGCTTGGTCTCTCAGAGGCTTGCCCTCCATGTCTTCCCAGCATGGGCAGGCAATCATAGTGGGTACAGTGGCTCTGGCTGCTGCCATTTTGGCTTAGACATATTTAACACAATATATGGTGCACACTGTTCTCATGCACTGTTCGTACCTATTAAAAGTAATGCGCCAGAATTTGTATGTAACCCACATTATCAAGAGCCAGTAACTTGTATATAACCGTGTAATTGGGCAGGCTGGGATCATGTGATCAGTAGTATTAAGAGCATAACTCCATTTAAGGCGATAGGTTGGAGTAGTGGATGGGTCAAACAAACACAGGACTTTCCCCCTTGTGAAACCAAGTGAACTTTGATGAATTTTAAAGTACATCATCACCACCATGTTTGTTTTTTTCTCAACCTAACCTACCTGTGTGAACGTGTGTATATAATGGATCTATACGTGTAGCAGCAATTGGGATCAGGACGCAATTTCGTGCTCAGGTGAGTGTAGAGGTAAAAGAGATGCAAAGCCCAGGTTTAGCATTTAGACTGTTTATCTAGATGTAGTTCAGAGCAGTTACAAAAAATGGTGTGTGTGAAATGAGCCTAATGTAAAATTAAAGTGTCAGATGCAAAGGTCCATCCACCGGAGCTAGCGTCGAGCCCACACTGTCGCTAACTGCACTCTCTTAGGAAGTACTCGTCTTTTTTTTTTTTTTGGCAAAACAAAAACAGCGATTTTAGAAAAATGAATGAATTAAAAAAACAATTGCATTATGGTCTACGGAGTAAACTGGTGGAGTTGTTGAACCCTTGTCAGAGCTGGCCAATGCTACGCTATGATTGGCCAGTCTGTATTCGAGGGGCCGGACTTAGCGAAGGGTCAATTTATGCTAACAGTGTAATAAGAGAACAACTTAGATTTTCATGTATGCACACACTCACAAAAGAAATTGTTAGTCCAAGTACGTAACCTGATGATGTCACTCGTGGAGCACAAATTGGTTTGATATCAAATGAACCCTTGAATATGCATTTTCTTAAAATATCATACAAACCTTTGTACCTTTGCTTTTGATCATACTCTAGCATCACTCACTGAATTATTTTTGCATGTCCCCTTCACCTGGATACAGCTGCACTGGCAAAGAATATCATGTCCTCCTGGACATTGGGTACAGCAGTGGCAGCCTCTCACAAAGAAGTTTCCTATCTAAAGGGGCATCATTTCTGCTTCACCTGCCCCCCCAACCTTGTTTCCTGTCCTCTTGAAGAACTGGCTCTCCCTCTGTAAAGGAAATGTGCCGTCTCTCCCTGCCTGACGTCCTACCACATCCCTGTGCTGAGGGTGAGAGTGGCAGCTTCCGCCCACCTGAATTCTTGTTTAGAAAGTTCAGAGCAAGTGTAGGAGGTCTAGTATTTTGTGTGTGGCTGTGTGTCAGGTCTTTCGCTGGGTCCATGCACTGCACTGCCAAGAGAACTGCGAGTGTGAGAGACTCTTGTTTTTGTTTTACAGTGATAGTGCACTGACACCAGCCCCGTGTCAGCGGGGTTCTTCACCACCTCCTGTACAGCAGCGAGGATAGGTGGGGTGTGGGAGTTATTTTGGCTGACTTTATGCGTGGTGACTCAGGATGCTATGAGGAGCGGAGCATTGCTGCACTCTCGCCGTCTTCTAAGCAGTGCATTGGGTACAGAGTTAGGGCATGGTCACACATGAGCGAAATAGACATTTACAAATATTTGCCACCCGCTTTCTTCCTTTCAGTGTGAGCACAGGGGCGAATAAAACATTTGCTTCCGGCGGCAAAGCAAATTCACAAATTCACATCATGTGGAGTTCAACTTTTGTGAGCTTTGGACGGTGAGGTCGCAGCCTCGACCAGTAGCAGAAAGTTTGTGTGCAGGAGACATTGATTGTTGCCGTGTTTAAACATCTGATATTGTATGATATTGACCTTGAAAAATACAAACTGCCTCACATGAGAGATGCTGCCTGTCAGTCGGCGAGTCAGGAGGCAGGTATGGAGTATTAGAGAATGGAAAATGTACCAATTACACTAGTAATGTATTTAACCTAGCTAAATACTGTGCGTCGCGGGATTCCTGTGGTGTGGTAGTCTTCACTTGAAATCCTCTGGAGATCATAACAGAGCAGAGAACCAGAAGGAAGCGCAGGAGTGTCCTGTCACCAGACGACCATGCCTCATACAGTATGTTCTAAGGGAGAAGCAGGAGCAACCAGCTCTTACTGCTGGAATGCTCCGCCGAAAGGTTCAGGGCTTCATTTGTTACCTGCAGCAGTCAGGCTTTTTAACAAACAATGTTGATGCATTGTCTTTCTTACCATCAATCTGTTCATTGTATCTATTCATTCAGTGTATGCAGGGATGACTTATGCTGCTATTGTGTGCATACTGCTGGTGTGGTGTTGTAGTGGAACTACATACCTCCATTCAACGCCTCTGCGTGGTCTGAGAGTGTGGATTGTTTCCATGCCTTTGTCTGCATACTGTGTCTTTTTGTTTACAGTGGAAAACCAGTTGTGCAAATTTTGAAAGTAAGACTCAGTGGTTCTCAAGTGGTGTACTGCGGCACACTGGTGTGTCCTGATGCAAATCCAGGTGTGCCGTGGGATTTTGTGATAACCACACAATACTATTGCAATACACAACTGGGCCTATACAAAAATTATGAATGGATTTTCAATTGACTGTAGTAGTCTGTTGTGCACACCTGATGAGGAGGCAAACTCTACCTGTCATGGTCCTTTGATGTAATTTTAAAAAAGTTTAAAATGAATTCCTAAATCATTTTGTTAAATATATCATGAGTAATGGTTGGTTGTCAATTGTTATTTGATATTAGTAAATCAAAACAAACATTTATGTTGGGATAACAGTGATAACACATGTTATAGATGCTACTGTGCACAGATATAAGTACAGGTGTGCCTTGAGATTTTGGCCTGCCCTTCGGTGAGCCTTGGGCACAAAGAGTTTAAAAAACAACTGAACTAAGGAATCACTGATAATACCACTATGTCCTCACGGTGAACCTGGGGTGTTAGGGGTCCCTGAGGGTCAGGAGCTTATGGGTACAGTTGCGAGACACGTCTTCAGGGGACCTGCAGGTCTGCAAACAGATATTAGCCAACTACATAAATAGGCTTATTAAGTTGTTATTAATTTCTCCCACAAGCAGGTCCAACAACATCCAAACAGCCACCTGCAACCTCCATCAAAATATTTTTTTCCTGTCCTCCCATTCAAATTTTCTTAGCATAATACATTCACAGAACAAGTCTACTGTATCTGTCGGTCAAGAACTTACTGTTAACTTTAGGTTACTACAGCAGGTCGTGAGATTCTCACTTCATTTCCAGTGTCCAAAGTGATGTGGCAGTCATGACTCCTTTATCAAGACAAACAGGTGCAGGTTTAAAGCAGCTTCGATACAACCTTTACGAGTGCCGATAACAGAATTATGAGACTGATCAAGAGGACCATACTTCACTCACATCTGAACACTGTGCAACAAATAAAATCCTATCAGCCTGACCTTTGTGAGAGCAGGCGGCGATTGAGTGTGGAAAAATTTAATTCTCAACTCCTGAGTGGACGATTACAGAGACAATAAAGCAGCTTGTTCATCAGATACAGGCGGAAATATTCAAATTTGACATTTGAATCAGGATGTTTTACATTTGCAGAGGAGTGTCCGACTCCTTTGGTATGGTGATAACGCATGGAATACTAAACGGCCGGCCCGGAGAGTACAGTTTAAATAAGGCCAACATGTCAGCTAATTTCCCTGGTTACAAAGAGCCCCAGTGAAAGGCTGGATGAGGCGCTGCTGTTTTTAGTACTTGTCCAAAACAATGTTCTCATTACCATGGGATACAAAGGCCAAAATAGAATCTCTCCATGTTTTGGCAGAAGTACCTGGCAAATTGTGCTCATTTTATAGAGCTGGCATGCAATGAATTTTATCCACTTGGCCTAAGAACCATTGATGCTCCACTGCAGCTTGAATTGAGTGGGTTTCTTCAGTTGGTTTCGCCAAGGTTGTCTTCTGTGAGCTCCTGTAGATTTGATTCAATGCCATTTTGAAAGATTATTTATGAACTTGTCAGGATAACTGTATCTTATTTTTCTTCAAATTAGATAGTGGTCATGGGGGAAATTTAATATTCATATTCTGGTGCAATTAACATGATTCCAAACATGCTTTGAGGTGACACTCCCAAAACAAAGATAGTCATTAATAACTAATGGTAATTGTTTGCAGATAACCAGCTGGAATTATTTATTGTGCCACAAAATTTTTTTAAGGTGAAATACTCTCAGTTGTTACATTTAAAAGAACACAAATAAATATGTTTATTTATTTATTTATTGGCCACTCTGGGACAGCACAATTAGCAGTAGATGAAACATAAATGTGACTCGCTCCATCTTCAGAGATGGGAGAGTCAACACTTTTTTTCCTGTCTCTCTTGTTTCCCATGGTGGTAAATCTGAATGAATTATACTTTGGTGCTCATAGCTTCCATAATCCAGAACATTTAGGAATTTGGGATGCTTCAAGGACATTTTCAACTCAATGGTGTGTCGGTTCAGACAGATGAGCACATGCAGGTTCCATTTCAATCATTTATTGTAAGGCAGTTTGCTGGTTTGTCTGAACAACAGAAGAAATTAAGTAAGAATGTCAAACAAAACATCATGATTCCTAATTTGGAATAATTAATAATCCAACAAAGGTCATTTAAACTAATATCAGTGGTGTTATTAGCACATTTACATTTAATATTCTGTTACTTTTCTGCTGCAACAGCAATCAAATCTGACTCACTGTGGCACACAGTGTAAAGGTGCTTTTTATATTACGAACGAGTGATTTATATTGTGCTCAAGTACGACTGCCCCCCCTCCCCACTACCCCACCACTTGGCTTTCACATTAGCAGTGGTGCTCCAATACCCAAGTACTCTTACGTCATCTTCTACGTGACATGTTTGCTGGAGAAAAGGCCGCCACAGATGGACACTGCTGTCCCAGGGACTGTCGTCAGTGGGGACTGGCGGAGCAGTGAGGCGAAGCTGTGCTCCTGGCCAGAGGAGGAGCTGCTGCTGTCTCCTGCTGATCTGTAAAGCACTTTGGATATGAAATGTGCTATATGAATAAATTTGCCTTGCCTTGCTGTAGTCTGACTGCAGGTCAAAGACAGCAGCAAGCAAGATCTGGGTCTGTCTGAGGCGGGCTAGGCTACCGTCTAACACAGAGGCATTAGTATTAAATGAAGACGTTTTCATCACTGGTTAAAAACTCCTTTTGGACACGTTAAGTAGCAGTCCACTTCTGTGTTTTGGTACAGTCGGTTGGTGGTCACACCTGTGTGCTGAAGCAGAGGATACATGAACTGTGAGCACACTTATCAAACAAACTGGATTTTTGGGACAAGTGTACTCAGGCCTGGGTCCCTGATGTGAAAGCTGTCTCAAGTAAAGAGGTTACCGATGTTCTCTCAATACAGGTCTTATTTATTGTTAATGGACTTCCACATTTAATAATGAAATCACTTACTGTGCAGGACCCTCCAGAGGAGAGAGTAAATGATTAACATCTGAAGTATTAACTTCATAAACTGAATCGTCTGCAGGGAGATAAGCACAAATTGTCAGAATACACATTTGGTGGCCCTGTCAGCAACCTGCTGCGAGTAGATCAGCGTACATTACTCCCAAGTGATGCAGCTGTGTCTGGAGGGAGTCTCATCTGCATCAAACATGCTTGATAAATCTAATGCACCACAATTGTGTCTCTGGACACCCACTCGCGTTTGCTCTCCTTTTTTCTGGCTCATTTTTTAATGCATAAAGCACATTTTAACCAAAATAAACAGGCTTTTGGAATAAGCACATGGATCCAAGCACAAACTGCATCTAATGTAATGATTATAAAATGTAATGCTGCATGATTCTGATGTCAAGGGATACATTACATTTGGCAAAGTGGAGCGTGGCTTTAGACCAGATTTTTCATAATGGCTGTATTGCCATGCTCAAGTGGACATATTTGTTACAGCAGACAGCATCTCTTGGTGACTCCTAAATTTCTGTTTAATGCTGCTCAGAGTGGCTCAAGCTGAAGTGAAGCATTGAGCTAGACAGTCATTTTTCACGTAGAGGTGGAATTTATATGTAGCTTGTCAACATAATTACATACATATCATAATGTATGAGCCAACAGTGATTACAATTAGACACTCTCCTGATTGCTTTGTGGGTGCCAGCATTTTAAGCTCAGGTCAGTAACTGGAATCAGACAGGAGACACACAATTAACTTTCTTTTTGTCATGCACCATACTTAAGTTAACAAAAGCCCACGCTACCTTCCCATAATTACATTGTTATATCGGCGGGGGTATAATTTCCAAGAGATGGTAATTACTTGCGATGTTGTTACAGCGTTGCCATACATCATGAATGCTCTCGCCGCACCTCGCATCAGTCTAGGATGTGGTGTTTACAGTGTTTAGAGGGCTACCCATGGTGCACCTCTCTGTCTTCAAAGAGTATACCTGCTGCCTCCTGAGGGTGTTTAGGTTTTGTCTCAGACTCTAAATGAGACATCATGAAGACAGTGAGTGAAAGTCAGGGTAACAAAAAGAGGGATGCAGAAAGGAACATTGAGAAAGACCTGAAGAAAGGAGGAAAAGAGAGGGGGAAAAGAAAGGATGTCCCACCGCTCCAATTAACCATGCTTAACGACTAGCCTGTAGTGTTTAGCTGGAAAAAAACATTCTACTCCAGAGCTGGTGGACACCAAAAAAGAGCTCCAAGAGGCGCTTTATTGAACTTACATTCATCCGGTGACCGGAATTAAAACTCTGAATGAACGCTAATGTTGCTGCATGTCTGCTGAACATGTTAATAGACAACTGGTTGCTAACATGTTCACCATAACAACAGTCAGTCAGATGTCGCAACTGCTCATTGCTAGATAAACATGGATTGATGTCAACGTCTTGATTTTTGGAGTCTTGGATTTCAAAATATGAAACTCTTGTTGACAAATTTAGATGATAAATAAGTTTTTAAAGCTTGTAAAGACATGACATGCTAGAAGCAAACACTTGTCAGCTGCACTCTGGTCCTACCAAGTGCCACTATGACTCCCTCCTTCTATGTCTCCCTGATGACCTGCAATCTGCTTGAGGTTGCGTAGATCTCTGTGGCTTAGTATCGTGCACTAATGTTAAATGTTTAAACTTTTGTCAGTATCAATATGCTATAGGTGGCAAGGTGGAACAGTGGTTAGTGCTGTCGCCTCATAGTTCCTGGTTTGAACCCAGGGTGGAGGAGCCCCTCTGTCTGGACTGTCCCTAGGTTTATAGCTCTTGTGTTAGAAGTTGAGACTACCAACTGCCTCAGTGGTTTTACTTATGACATTTATAATACAGTATCATAATTAATTTGAATTTTGTTTTCAAAGTCCTACACAAAGGACCAAACACTGGGTGCACTTTAAAACCCCTCCTTTTCTCTCAGCAATCTCGAGCACAGTGCATAATAAGTTAATAGCCACTAAAGAATAGCTTTTATTGCATGCAGAACAACTTTGTAGAACTTATTTATAAATACGAACATGAGACTGGACACAGCAGGCGCCTCAGGGACAGCGCCTCACTTCAGCTCTGACAAGTTTATGCACATAGCACAGCTTAAGGCCAAACACCAACTATAAAAAGCTTTCTTCCTTTACCTGATGTACAGCATCAGTAGTTCCACTGCAGCCAGGGAAGCTTAAAAGAATGCCCACAGATTGCTATAAGCTTAGAGTGGGCCTCTGTGTGTACAGTAGGTGTACACACACACACACTAGTTGGGTTGTGTGTCTATATGTTGTTATGAAGTGCAGTGGAGCAAAGAGGCCTTATCAAGCCCTGAGGTGTGAGTTAAAGCCTTGTAGCTACAGAGGGGGAAATGACTTGAAGCACCTGGACACTATGTCAATACTGGAAAAAGCAAACATGGTCCAAGGGTAGGCTAATATACTGTTAACCATGGGATGCTGTATATGACCAGTGCAGGGTCTGTGGACACGTGAGTCAGTAGGTACACTTCAAGGTCTTTCTTCTAACCTTTAACAGATCTTATTCTGATAAGTAAGCTAATACTTAATAATCGCACCGAGCATGTGTGATATTATGAAAATATTGTCCATGATATGAATCTATATTTAACGAGTTTTACGGAGCCCACTCATTTGTCATGCCAAGTAATAAAAAATAAAAGTTTGATAACAATCTGAAGTTCAGGACTAGCAGAACGGTGGCACGGCAGTAATTAAATTGAAGGTTGTTTTGAGAAATATAGAAAAATGAAAGTCATGGTCCTTTAATAAGCGTGCACATGAACTCTAGAAAAGCTGACTTCCAACATAATTACATTTTGTAATTAGGAGAGGGCTTCTGCCCAGATGCATTGGACGTGCTGCTTCAAGACAGATGCTGTCGGTAATAGAGAGTGGGCTGATGGGTATTTTCAGTGAAACTGGAGAGACTTTAGAGGTGATTTCAGATTGAATATTAAAGACTGTAAGGGAGAGAAAAGTAGTAAACATCTAAAAGTAGATTAAAATTTAATTCCATGTACCACAAGAGCTTTTTGGTAAAAACACAGAAACAACATGTCAGATCTGTCTCTTTCACAGACTGTGTAAAAGAAGTGAGTGTAGCCTGCAGGTCTTTAAAGTGAAGCCTGTGTGAAAGTGCCTGCATTCTTTCTAATGGCCATCAGGGGGCGACTTTACAGATTGCAAAAGAAGTCCGTTTGTATATAAGTCTGAAAAAATGACCCCACTTCTCACTTAATTTATTACCTGAATAAACATTTTCCTCATGTGTTTATGTTCTTAATCACTAGCTTTGAGGCTTCTTTAATAGAGTGTGATGTTCATTTTGTAAATTATGGACCCATTGAGAGTAAAACAGACAATAAAACAGGATATGTGTAGCCTAGCCCTTTCACGTGTAGTGGTCACAACAGTGGGCAGCTATTTAAAAGCCATTTTCTTGTATATGCGTGGGTTTTGATGCTATAGTTGCATTTAAGTCACTACAGTGGACCCTCGTGCGTCATGCCATACACTGTCACCCATTGGCCATGTGTTGTCAGTGCAACAGAAGTCTCTCAAAACCAAGATGGTTGATGTTGTGCCCCTAAAGAATATCCTGACAATTCTTCTATAATAGGAGACCGTGGCAGGTAAATAGCATTTGTAAAAATCAAGTAACATCTAAGGAGTGAGGAATTGCAATAATCATCTTACCACTAAACTGGGCATCATGCATTGCTGGCTATATTTCAGCTACATTTAATGGTATTAATGCAACTTTGTTGTTGAAAAAACTTCATCTGCAGTGACTTTTTTGGCTGTAAATCAATTGATCCGTGTTATTAGAAGGTAATGTACAGTTTTTGTAACAGAAACAATGTTTTGACAATATTTTTGTTATTTTTGCAGAAAACGTTAATTGGAAAAATGACATAGTTCACCAGGAGGAGGTGGGTAGGGGGCCACTAGTTTAACAGCATTAAAATACATTTTTTATAGTTTCACATGATTGTTTTGATTGGTTTATATGTATTTTTTTTAGTTTGAATTAAATGCATGCATGCTAAAAAAAATAACTTCCTTGTTTTATTTTTCATGCCTAAAGGGGAATAAAAACACCAAAGACAAGAAAATATCGACTGAGGTCATGATAATTCATGCATGAAAGGGGTAGTAAAAAATACTGTATTTACACTAAAGCTATTAGATGGCATTGTGCCATTTTGGGTATTCCAAAATCGAAAGGGGCTCCAAAGGAAGTACTGCAAGAGGAAACAGGAAGTGAAGAGCTTCCCTTTCTTGGGACTCCCCTGTTGTACTGTGGGGCCTTTGCCGTTACCCCAGCAGGTAAATATGTTTAACATGTTATTTCTGTCCAATCGATTGAAAGGTATTCATAAATCTGATTGTATAGAAGTACGAGATGTATTATCTGCTGCTGCTGTGTGATTAAGTTGGTCAAGTGTTTACATTTTCCTTCCACGTGTGCCAGAGTAATTCATGAGAGGACTGCTGCGTAAGTACATGAATATAATGTTTATTTTTGTTGTATAGTGCTGTATAACGTCAATGGCAGGCAATTTCTGATCCCTGAAAATAATTGTGTGTCTGCTGTCATTCATTTAACACCTGGCTAGGTATGATTTAGGGTCTGGCTATCCTTTGATTGACAACCATATTGACCTTTCAGACAGGATTGGGGTGTTGTCATGGTCTTGGGGTTTTTCTTGTTGTTTGTTTCCTGTTTTATTTTTAAAGTCTCTTTCCTTGTGTAATGCCCTTACTTTAACTCAATCTCTACTCCCTTCTAATAGGGAGTTCCATGCAGAGGACTAAATAGTGAGCTCACTTTTTAGATGGAAAAAAAAAACCTCTTTCATAGATTACTCTGGTCATTTTCTCTCTTCTCTGTGCCGTTAATTACGTCATTGCCATCAAACAATTAAAATGTGTCATATCAATGTCCGCTGGTGAACCATCTGTAACAAACATGGACATGCATATTTGTGATAAACAAACAGCTAACGTTAGCTAGTGTTAGCTCTCCTCTGTACAATAACGTTAAGTGCTAAAGAAAAATGAATTGGCAATTTACTTTCGTCTCTTTGGGGACCAACAACTAGACATTAAATCTCTAGTCCATCTCTCTGTCCATCCCATGCAATCCATCTGATCCTTCAGCGCAAAGCATGATGGGATATAGTGCTTGGTTAATGATCAGCTGTTGCACACTACTTTATTACTTTGAGGGTTCTTAGGGTATAATAATTCCCACTATACGTTCAGACAGCACTACAAAATGGTGTAGTCACCATATGTGGTGAGCCGAGTAATGACAGCCTCTGTCCTTCCCCCACCTGTTTTCTTTCACACCTGTGTTACATCAGCTAATCAGTACCTTGTGTATTTATTCTGTGTGCTTTCCCTCTTGTCAGCTGTCAGGTCTTCTGTGTTCGTCACTTCCTTGTCACTGCCTGTGTTCCTCCCGTCATTCTGGTTTGTTCTCAGCTTAGATTTGATGTGTTGTTTTTTTTTTCATGTGTAGTTTGACGTTACCTGATCCTGCTCTGTCAGTTTTTGTTGCCTGCATGTTTGTTTTTGTTTTGGTATCAGTTATAAAGCGCACCTTTTGTTTCTTAAGTCAGCCTGCCCAGTGTCATGCCTTTGGGTCTTCTTTTTGAAAGTGAAATATAACAGGTATCCTTAACCTCCATCCTCTTGTTCAAATGTGGTCACTTCTTGTAAAAAAAACAAGATGGTGATGGCCAAAATACCAAGCAAGATGGTATATGAGATTTGAATCAGTGGTTGCAGGTATATCCTTCTATCAAATAGTGTTTATATGTATGTCTGAAATGTATAACAGAGGTTATTACTCTAATGTATATTGGGATCTTTCTCTTTGTTTGGTTTGTGTGCAGGATGTATCACGCAACATCTGCTTAATGCTGCTAATCTCACGTTCAGCTTTAGATGGGCATGTCTATTATAAACCCTGTTGGCTATTGATTTTTACCACAGTGAAGGAGTGTCGGTGTTTACTCATCTGATTGGACGGCGGATAGTGACCGCCTTTCACTTCCTCTGCCATACAGATAAAACTGGCAGAGTGAAGGGAAGGAGAGAGGATTGGAGGAAGGAGGGTGAGTGTGCCTGTCAAGTACAGATGTGGTGGAACTGAAGTGGGAGGAGAAAGAGAATGGGTGGAGGGGAAGGGTAGTCGATAGTCAGACAGGACGCTACTTCAAACAGCTCTGTGCTGCAGACCCGATCAATAAATAGATATGTCAAGTTAAGTTGTAAAGCCATAGAATGAAAGGCAGCGGTGGGAGTGAGGGAAATTGAGAGGTTCAGGGGCCTGACATGAGAATAAGAATATAAGAAGAAGAAGAAAAGCCCATTGTCAAGAGGCAGTAAATATTAAAACGTCCGAGACTGATGAAGTCTGCTAAGCCTTACAGCATCATTTCTTTAAAGCCAGGTGATGGAAAGCACTTTAAAAAATGCTTGGTCAAATGTGTTTCTGGGATTCCTTATTCACTTTCCTTCAATCCAAAACCCAAAGTCATGTGTCCCCATTCCTTTAAATGTGAGTAAAAGAGGAGTGTTTTATAGTGGGTGAGCAATTCAGAATGCATGAAGTTTATATGTCAACTCAGTCACTTCATAGTGTGCTGCCTTGGTAAAAATGTGCAAAGACAAGAGAAACACAAATCCTTCAGCTTGTGAAACAAAACAGATGCCTCGATATGACCTTGTAGAAAGACATTCGTACGTTTCATGTGTTTTGCAGAAGAAGTGCGGGGCAAGGTAACACAACAATACAGTTTTCTAGTAATGTCAATCAACACTAGCAAAAGAAACCATTTTGCTCTTGACACTCAAATCTGCCTAAACATTGAGCATAGCGTTAGTTCAGGCAGGACAGGATGTCAAGCTCAACTCACATCCCAGCTACATCAGCTGATCTCAAGCAGCCCAAACAACTGATGGAACAGCTGTTTGATGGAAGGGAGTCATTTGATGGTGTCTTTGATTAGTTGTGAGCGAGAAAGGGGGCTGTACCGTTCACGTCCATTTTGTGCGCTGAGCAGCAGGCAGCTCTGCCCCACCAATCTCAGAACAACAGGCACTGATAATTAAAGGTAATGTACCTACTCATATGACTATAGGGATTACGGCAATAGGCGAATTTGCCAAAATGTCGAACTATCCCTTTAAGGCTCTCTCCATTGCTGCTTTCCATGTGGACACTTGGAAGAGGCCTGAGGAAAAGCAGAGAGGCTCTCAACTCACAGACTTGACACTTGATTGAGTCAGACAATCCATCACATTGCTGCTTTCATGGTAGTCAAAATTATGTTATGATCATGTGATAAAGCATTTCATATGCAATTTTGATTGACACACTCCAAACTGTTGCAGTAAGCTGGTCGTGCGTGTGAATATATGTGAAGCAGGGCATGGTTATAAATGAGTTTGACTTACTGTTTAAGTGAAACATAATTTTTTTCCCCGAGCTGTCAGATATAGTACGTTAGCTTAACCAAATCAAACTGCAAAAGATTCCACTCTGCTGCACATTTCAGGGGACACTGAGGGAAAATTGAGATGTCATCCCTTTGTGAGATATCTACGGACATTTTCCACATCTGCACACCCTCAGAACCAACCCTACAATAACCATAGTCCCTTCGGTACCAACCATCAGTCTTATCTCCCCTCCACTCATCTCAAACACACACTTGTGCATCCCCATCTGACCCGTAAGCATCTGAACATCCCCATGGCCCTCACTCAGCTGCAGTCTCAACTGCTGCTCCTACGCAGTCTGAGTGCTTTGCTCTGTCCTGCATGAAGGGAGAGCCGAGCCACCTATCTGCTGTTGTGCACACAATTTGAGATGACAGGTTAAGTGGCTTACCTACCCTCTGGGCCTGCTAATACAAGAAAGCAGGACCTACAGATATCTAAGATGGTACTGTGCCTTGGATGTGGGGGCAGATGGGAGGGACAAGGAGTCAAAGCAATGAGGGTGGAGGTAAGATGAAGTTAAAGGGGTAAGGTGGGGAATGGGGAAAGACATCCAAAATCTTTTTACATCTTGTCACGCATAAACTCTTGTAAAGATAGTGGAGTGTAGAGATTTTTTATGTCATCTCACTTCAAGGTTGTTATTATTGAGCTGAAAGGGTGAAATGTCATCGACCGTACAGCTAACCCTAAAGCAGTTGCAGGATTCACTACAGTATGTTGGCACTGTCAATCAAGTAGCATTCAACCTGATATCCCAGTAAACATTTTTATCTTATTCCAACATTGCTTATAAATAAAATGAGTGTATCATAAAACAAGCATTAGAGATTGTATCTTTCAAGTGTTGGGTTAGAGATAGCGAAGGAGGGAAATATTTGACAGGAGTGTGAAGTAGTCTGTGACCCTGTGTGTTCATGCCTTAAAAGATTTTCAATAAGTGCTTTGGGTCATGTTCTATATGTTTCCGCTGTGCAGTATACTTGGCAGTAGTATGCGAGGTTGTGGCTCTTAAGAGGAGGTTAGTGGCTATAGCACAGCAAAGTCATATCAGAGAAGTGGGTCGACGATGTCAGGAAGAAGAAGAAACAAACATGCAGTTGAAGTGAGTGTGTGGCAGACAAGATATGTGCAAAAACATGATGATTATCTGCATTGTTTATTTCTATCATATAAGGAAATGTAGTTTTTATCCACTATCAGCTTTTAACACCTATGATAGCACTTCCTCCACTTACCGTGGCCTCAGGCTACATACTTCAAAGTACACATCTCATCAACATGAGTGTCACATGCCGTGGTGTGAACTTGACTGGCAAAAATGCAGCAACCCTGAAGTGGAAGGTTGCACGTTGCTGTTTGAAATGTTAGAGGAAAGCAACAGTGTTTTTATCCATAGCTGGTTAAGGAGCTATGCTGATTTTATAAGGTTTTGAAATTTAGAGAGAACGTGAAAGTAGAGCAGAAGTGGAAAAGGAGATGTTGACTCAGGCTGTCAGGATGTCCACTCGATTTCACACCTGGATGGATATGTTCCCCTTTCCCTGGCCGACCAGATTGACCCACAGTGGTGATATCATACCTTTTCCACTCTGCAGGCCAAACTGAACTGAACTGTAAACCTTCATCTCCTCCAATTTGCATGTTTATGCATACTTTGGTGAACTCCTGCTTGCAAAACAAGAACATACTGTATGTTAAAGTCAATATTATTTATGTTTTTGCAATAGGAAAAGAAGTTACAATGGAATTAAATTCTTTATAATGAAAATATGTGCATACTAGTTAACCTTACTGTCAGCTGAGCAGTTCTCTAAGTGCAGATAATCTTACTTGACCATGATAAAGCATAACTCAAGCAGCAAAGCGTATCTTCTTTGACCCTTCCCTCCTTTGACTCCCTTTAATCCCACAGACCTGCTATACTGCGTAGCCATTGACTGGAAACTGACACTGGAGCACTTGATGGCTTGCAATGCACCTCGTAGCTCTTTGCTTGTGCTAGCTCTCGACCGCAGGCAAAACAGTAAAGCAAACACATAGATGAAGCATTTGTCTGCAGCCCCTCCTGGATTGTGTGACAGGCAGCAGTGGTGGGGAGATTCCATCAACCTGACAGGCTGCTTCTTGCAGGAGAAGAGTTAATTGCTGTGGGACCGGAGCAGCCTTCAACATCCATCAACAAACCTCCTTCCAGCTCTGTGGGGTTGGAGGTTGGGTGAAGTATTGAGAGGGAGAGGGGATACCAGAGAGGGCCATAGAGGGCAGAGAGATGTGGGAAACATCTGATTTCCTTTGACATCTTGGGCAAATAACCTTCAAAACAAAACACTGCTGCTGAACTGCTGTCCGTTGTGGGCGAGTTGGCTTTAAGCTTGAGTCACAGACTGTCAAATTACGAAGCAGCTACTAAAACTGCACCTTTAAATTACAATTTGAATCAGCAAATGGGCCCATATAATCATTTGTCAATATGTTAGCTTGACAATATATGACAATACATTTAAAAAAAACTCCCTTATGTTTTCTTTTCATTATTAGTATTACCACAGCCTTACTACTCATCCACACTTTGAGTGATTGCTGATTACTGAGATATAAGCCATTGGTACATCATGTAATCAGTGGTGCAGGCCATCTGGCATACCCAAAACAAATCCTGCTGGGCCACCACATAGGTGGGCTGGTGAACTGTGAAAAAAATCAAGTTAAAAAATGAAGTTTTTACTAGCCATCCGGCCCTGTCTGTCTCTTTCCTGGCCCTCACTGTTTACCTATTATTGTGGGTACCCATGAAAATGTGCTGCGTGTATGTTACAGGCCAGTTACAACAAAGTTAGTTAAATTTGTGGTAACATCATAGGCCTCAGTGTAGCCTACTCTGTTGCTTCTGTTGAGGCAGTGGATAAATTGTTTTGACCATCAACCCCCACCAACAAAATGACTTTGGGGCAGACCCAGAACACGCTGAAGGGTTACATATCTCATCTGGCCTGGGAACGCCTTGGGGTCCCCCAGGAGGAGGTGGAAAGCGTTGCTGGGGAGAGGGAAGTCTGGGGTGCTTCGCTTGGCCTGTTGACCCCGTGACCTGGCCCTGGATAAGCAGATGAAAATGGATGGATGGATGGATGGTCTGATAACATTTATAAAGTCGAGGAGAGCTGCATGATTGAGTTACATCATCAAAGAAAGAAAGTAGTGGGATTCATAATAATGCATAAGTCCAAGTTCTGTGCACCATATTGCTATTGCTACTGAAGTACTATATCCCATAGAGATGGACTGTACTGCCCCCCGTAGTTCGTACACCTCACTCCTGCCTATGAGGTCACTTAGCCGGAAGAAAAAATGGACCTTCAGTTAGCATCTGCAGCAACTTGAATTCAGCCTGCGCAAGCCCAACCCCCTGCCAGAGCTGCAAGCTTCTTTTGCTGTCATTACACAGGTGAGACCCCCAGCCCACTATGACCCCCACCGCTGGGTTAGCTGTTAGCTCTGGCTGAATTGGAGTTGCTTCAGCAAGTCTGTCTCCGCCTCTCGAATGTGCTAGCCAGTCTCCTCAGCAAAGGTCTGTGCCAGGAATTAGGATTGAGGCCAAGAGGAACTGGGGGGTAGCAGCTAGCTAGCTAGCAGCTAACACAGTCAGAATTGTTGGGTGGCATTCAACATTTGACTCCGCCCATATTCAGCTCAGCAGACAACAGATATTAGAGGCACAGGCTTCTAAATATAAAAACAAAATCCATAAAAAAATAAAAATAATAATAATAAAATAAATATATATATATATATATATATATATATATATATATTTTAATAAAAAAAGAATAATTAAAAAAAAAAATCTACATCGTATCAGCTTCCTCAACTGGCTAGCAGCAGCAACGCTTTTTTGTGGAGCAGATTGAAGTGCTAAAATGAACGTTAAATTGTTTAACTTTTTTTTTTATTTTTTTTTTTAAATTTTTGACATCATGTGTCATTTAAGTTAATTAACAGTTTAAATTATTGTTATGTTTTTTATTATCTTTTATACAAAATAAATGTATAAATCTTTCACTCTTACTATTTCTTACACGCTGACAACAAATAACATGATATCCTGAAAAATGATGACAAAAACCCCCCGACAAAAACGACGTGAAGAATTTTCTGAGCAGATATCTCTACAGAACAAAAATTACAGAAAGACATCGGCTAAGAAGGTTAAATGGAAATAAACAGTTCCCCTACACTGGCAAAATATCCAGAACTCTTGAAAAGATTAGGTTTTTTTTATCAGCATGCAGATGAGAAGTTTCAAAGCATATTTATGTGGCTTTCTATTCCTTAGAAGCATTCAGACCACCAACCAGTGTAACTACAGCTCTCTACGCACTCACAAGTAAGAAAAGTTTTGAAGAGACCCCAAGGAACCTAATGAAACATTCAACACTGTAAAAACGGTGGGATGATTGACAGTCATCGTGTGGAGAGCTTGTAATATTCACCAACAAGGACCCAGTGATACTCAAGCATACAAAGCACAGCAATTTTGATGAGGAGCAAAAAGGAGCAGGGACGAGGGAACAAACTGTCCTTGTGACTTCAGAAATAAGAGGAGGAAGCGGCAGAACAAAGAGAGCGTTGCTAGTGAGAAAGCTGCAGAGAATATGCAAAACTGAAAATTTTGAGTACATCTATTAATGGATGCCAAGCAAACCAATTTTTATCATTTACCTCCTTAACTACAGTTCAGTCCCACTCATGTTAAATAGGAACACATAATAGGGAAAGTACCCCTCTATGAGATAGAGCTGACTTTTTGTTTGTGTGAAAGTTAACAATGACAGTGGAACAACAGGGCAAGGAAGTATGGAGTCAGTAAAAATGTAATGCAGTCTATAAAAGACATCAATAAGCTAAGACAAAACTGAGTCAATATGGATGCATGAGAAAAGTTAATGCCATATCAATGTGCTATTGAGTAGCACTGCAGTATATTTTATGGTGTGAAGAAATAGCTTTGGCAGAAATATGTGAACAAGCTCTTTAGTCAGTACCTTTTCTACCATGCACTATTTTGTATGAACACACAGTACTTTTTTTGATTGTCACATTATTCCCCACAAATGTCATTCACTCACAGCTGATCAGACATGTGCAGGAACTAGCAAACACTGGCTTGCATACAGCTGTAGCGGCTTTTGCTAACATGCATGTGTGATTTGGACCACACTGCATCTTCCACAATGATTACAGTGTATGTCGTTTTGTTGTTGAGGGAACTCAGTGGTTTACAGTATGAAAGAAATGGGCTCTGGGCCTGTTTATTTTGCCAACTATCATGCTGATAAAGGATCTTTCATGCTGAAGGATGATTCTCTAAACTTATTTATTGCATGGGAAGCAGAGGAATTCACACTGTAGCATACAGTCTTGGCTCTCATTCACCAATAGGATCTTATTTTTTCTCTTAAATTTGTACAATACAAGAAAACCCAGCATCTTAGTCATGCTTTTTTATACTGATATGTTTTGTGTAATCTGTTATTATCAGTGTTGAGTAGTGTCACATTATTTTGTAATGCATTATTGTAACCTCAGCAGTTTTTTCTGTACTAAGTGGTGCAAAAGAAAATGATGACTAAAATTAAAGCAGCTGTGTGGAACTTTTTACCATTAATAAAACTGTCCCTAGTTCGTGTCACCCCCCCAAGAGATACGCATATTTATTTGAACCCAACAGCGACAAAAAAGTCTTTCTCTATATGGCTATTTAGCGTAGCCTAGCTCGGGTCGGACACACAGTGGAAGTCAGAAAACCAGAATACGGCACCCGAGGCGGAAGTGATTCTGCTCACCCGCAGCGGCCCGCAGCGATTAAACCACAGAAGAAGAAAGAGCCGTGTTTACAGTTCTTCGAGGAAGCAGTACACAATGGCCATTGCTGAACACCTAACAGTTTTACCAGAGATACTTTTGATGTCATGGCGGATAACGAAGGAGCATCATGTAAAATTATCTGTGACTGTGACCATGAACACAAATATACAGCAGGCAGTTGTCCTCAGTTTATAAGAAATTCAGAGCTACACCAGAACATTAATGAACAGGTCTTACTTTACTACTAACTTGTGTGTAACGTTGTTTGTGGTTGTTTGTTGTTGTTTGGTGTTTTGAAAACACCCCCATTTTCACAGGTAACTTAGCCTGTCCCCCGCTGCAGGAAATAATGGATTAATCCTGGAAAGCTATTGATGTACCACTTTTCTCCTTATGAAAGTAACACAGCGATTATTCGACTAATGAGAATTTGGTTGGATGAAAGCATAGCGACCAAATAATCGATTAGTCGACCAGGAGACTACAGCCCTAATATTCTTGCTCTACCAAATCTGTCCCATTGCCCTCCACTGTCGCTCTATTGTATAAGACAGGCTGTTAGTTTACAGACAGTTCCGATATAACTAAAAATGTTGGATTGTTTAATGTACTTTCCTCACGTTGTTCCTGCCATGACCCCCACTGCTTACCCTCAGGAGGTCTAAAAATAGAAATAAATCACTTTTTGTTACTTGGTGATGAGATAATTGTGACAGCTCAGCAGGGATTTTATTAGCAACCTATTCAGGTGGCAGATGAGGGAAAGCCGGTGGGCAGAGTTAAAGGTGTCTCTTGTTGTAATTGAATCACCTTAGATGAGCAGAAAGAAACATGATAGTGTGGGCTCATCTGATTTTGATATTAATTAACTGATTTCTCGTCTCTTATCCAATTATCTCAGTAATGGAACATATTTTTACTTCAATTATGAACTTTTGTTACAAGTCCACACAATGAATGCTAATTCCCTCACAATGGGTGCTGAAAGCACCTCAGGATCCTCACTTACACCCCTCCTTTCTCCCTTCCTTCCTTTTCCTGCTGAGGAGCCAAGATAAGCGACAGACTCCTGTAGCATCCATATCTTGGGCCATCGCTGCTTTGCTGATGTGGACACTAAATAAACTGGTAGCTTTTAGCAGATGTAATCAGAAAGATGTAGCTGACCTGATGGAGGAAGATAGCCAGAGGCTGCTGGCAGGTTGGACCACACTGTTGGCTTGCTCTCATTTCAAGGAGGAATGAAATAGTAGTTCCTGTACCACCGCACCTCAGGCCACACTCCTGTTCTCTTTTTAGGGCCTCAGTTTTCTCCTATATGGAGGAAGACTACATAAATGATCTTGCTTTATTTTAATGATCAGCTCCTGAATGGCCTGTCCAGTATCAGCTGAAGGGAAAATTAAAAAAAGAAACATGGCCTTTCCAGAGGCTACAGGGCAAATTATGCTCAAGGTCAGGTCAGAGCTGTTGTAGTCTACAAGTTTTATTTTGCTTGATTTATCCAGAGACAGTGGACACATAACTTTTAGAAACACTTGCAGTGATTTGCCTTCTTACTGTTACACATTGGTATGTGGCAGCTTTACTGGAAATATCCAACACATTCTCATCCCAACGCATCAAATACCGCTGACGCGCTAATGGCAAACTAGGTACAACTACTGCGTCTGTTTGGGAGTTCGTGATGGATGGCTGGTCAATGTACACTTGTTACATGCATTGTGTTTTTTTCCAAAATACACTTAGATTTTCGCGGGAAATGTATAGTTCTATCTCACACAGGCTCCGCCCTCTGCTGAACTTTTTGGGTTATATTTCTCTAATCAAGAGTGCACAATTGCACACTGAGAAAAGCATAAACATGGAGTTCAATCAGGACGTGCCTACCCAATGTCTGGACACCACAGTATATAGGGAGGCTGATTCCCCCTGTCAGACATCCTTTTTATCCTCGGCGACAGTGAATTGCACACTTAGCTTCTTCGTCCATGGATGGAGTCGCTGCTTCAAGAACCTTAACAGTGCGCAGCCACCAGCCTGCGAGGCCTGTCTGAGTGGCTGGCTACATATATGCTTGTCTCAGTGCGCGAATGCATGCTTGTGATCAGAGGAGTATCACCCAAAGAGTCCGGCTGAGGGCCCTGCCTGTGCTAATAGAACTAGGGTTACAACATCGTAACCTTTGTACTTACAGTATGGGTTGATATTACAATATTAGGTTGAGACAACAAAAGCATGTGGTTAGGTTTAGAAAAAAACATCATGATTGGGCTGAAAATTAACATGGGAACCAACCAGCGTGCTCCTGGGTGAAAGTCCAAAGATGTTGGACTCATCCACATATGGACTTTCTTGCTGTTTATATCATGGTAGCTGCCAACAGCATCATAAACTGTTGCTGACCAGTGCGCATCATGTCGCTGGAACAGGTCCCTCTCTGCGTCCATGCTTGACACGGACGTTCACTGACAAAGTGGCTGTCACTCTTGGGTTGTTGCCTACTGCCTCTGAAACTGATGTGCCTGGTGCATATAATACTGCCATGAAAGGTGCCTTTGTGCGTCCATCTCTGATGCCAAAATCACTGACAAAGCAGTGGTATTTGACAAGTTGGGAGTGAGAACAGACTGAAATATCCGGTGTTAAAGGCAGCTGAACAGCAGCTGGTATATAGAAGAGAAAAATGCTTATTCACTTTTGCCACACAAACTCCCTTAGATGAACGGGGTATTAGTCCTGGCAATGTTCCACTTTTCTACCCTCTAGGATAGCATCCACTTAGCATTCATGTGCCTTTCAAACACTTGTTTTCAAGTGTAACTTCTGCCGTTATTGTCCAGAAAAAATGTCTAGTTTATACCATTAAAATAAACTGAATTTACTTGTGTTTAATACAGTGGAACATTACAATGAAACTTTTACTATCCCCCAAGCCTGTGTGGCCTTATTTTCTAAGAGGCTCAAAAGATAACATTCATTCACTTCTCACTCCATTATAAGCCACTTAATATTCCATGCAAACCTGGCATTTGGTTTGATTGAGAGGCTGTCCACCAGCGCTAATTGGTCTGTAAACATTTGAGCAGACACTCACAGAGTGTATTGGTGAACGTTAAAGGTAGCTAGCTGTTTCATTCAATGCTCCCCCCCCCCCTTGCCCACCCACCTCCTTTCCTCTACCACTCTTTTTCCAAAGGCCTGGCTCTTTAATGTATTTAATTGTCAGAGTAAAAATGTTAATTGCATTTCATTATGTATAATTTATGTAGTTTCAGCCGAGGGATTCTTTAATATCCAGCTAATTTGAATGGCATCACCGGGACCAGCTGCTGATTGTGTGGGCACGCTCAGAGTTGATCTGTCAATTAAGGCGGAGGTATGATAGACAGGTTGTGTTTTTCACACCTCTCTCCATTTTTAAACTCCTCTTGGAGGTTTGTGTCAACGCAATGTTGGCCACAGAAACCTCCATGTAGCTTAATTCACACAATGTTTTCTGCAGTTTGCTGTCACTCTTTCACATGCAGCAGTCTACTGTACTGTAATTATCAACTACTGACCTTATTCGAAATAATGAAGCTTTCTAATTAAGCTTTTTACATTTGGTGCTTATAATACTATTCCATTCAAACTTCCACCCACATAAAATGAGATGGAGAAAAAAAATGAAGATACTGTGACATTAAGCAACAGAAAACCCTCCATCCAGTGTAGAACATCATCTTCATCTTTGTATCTGTGTTCATGCAAATCTTGCAACTATGTCCTACTAAGACCGGATATAAACGGATATTGTCCCCCCTCCGTCCACAAGATATTCAATTTACAAAAAAGGTGCATCCACACTAGAATGCAAAAGCTACATCAGTGGCTTGCCAGCAATTAGCCATCTACTGCAGTCTTCCCTAGCTCGCAAAGGTGGTAAAGAGTACAGGCTAACATCACCTTTTTCAAAACACCTAGATCTCTTGCTTGTTGATTCCCCTTCAATATAAACATAAGGGAGGTCACTCAAAGATACGAGTGATGCTCTGGATATGCAGAAGTTTGCCTTCCACTCCTGCTTGATCACAATCCCACAGGAGGCACTGGAGTTCATGGCAGTTGTCCACCTAGTGGTACTGCTGAGGCTACTGCACATTCAGCCTGTAGAGTTGATTTACTGACCTTGGTTAGAAGCATAAGATGCCAAGAAGCACAAGTCACACTTGGTACCATTCCCCACCCAGTACAGGATACCGGGGTCCCCACAACACCTGTTGCATGGAACACCACTGGGACACGTGAGCTCCTATGTCATGGTATTCACTGATGAGTCCCTGATGGGGTGGAGAGGGACCAGTTTGGGGAGAATGGTAGGTGGTGTGTGGCCTCTGATTGAGAGTCAAGCGGAAGTGTATGCAGTAGCCATCTCTTTCTGCCATGAAGGTTTTGACGACAGACCATTCCTTGCCCACCTTCTTTTAAAGTGGTTCTTGTGGGTGGGTAAGGAAACAAGACCCGGTGATGCATGCCTCCTCCCCACATTGGGACCTGTCACTGTTGCTCCAGGCGTTGGTGAAGGATTGCTTCGAGCCTCTGGAGCCCTCCTCTCTGAAGGCATTGTCATTCAAGACAGCTTTGCTGCTTGTGTTGACCGCAGCTTAGAGAGTGTGCGAACTAAGCGCCCTGTCGGTGCACCCCAGTTGCTTGCTACTTCCTGGTGACTGCAGTGAGGCTACTCTCCGACCAAATCCCTTCGTCATTCCCAAGATCTTCAGGAATTCTCTCGGCTCAAGATTTATACAGTTAGATACTTTTGTCTTCCGCTCCATGTGGGGGGCAGCTAGGCCAAATTGCATCTGCTTTTCCCAGTCTGTGGCGACGGTGGGGCACTACGACCCTATCAAACAAACGCCTTGAGGGATGGCTTTGTGAGTTCATCTCCTGGTCGAGCCCTTTATCCAGTGGCCCTGTCACTCATACGCTGCTTGCTGAAGAAGGTGTAGGATAACAGCCAGTGGCTGTGCTTTCTTATATACTGTGGCGTCTGCACATATTCAAGCATGTCCTGTTTGGACTATTACCCACAGAGTACAGTAGAAGGATACGCCTTACCAGCTGAAGTAGGGTTATAATATCGTAACCATCATTCTCTAACCAATTGCATGGCAACAGGGCTAAACCACTGTGTAACTGCATACTGATTTTCTAATCAATATTCTTCATATTTACTTTAGATTGTATTTATAATTGTTACAAGATAAAAGGGTAACAATGTACATGTTCTTTTAATGTTACATTCAGCACATACTGATAAATCAATACACAAATATACCCCTTAATACCACTGAGTACAAGCCTTATCTTAACAAATACATCCCTGGATGAATAGCTGCTGTATGAATGCGTCTGTGATTACAGTGTATAGTATGTACTTTGCAAATGATGTATTCAGTACTTAAAGGATTTTTTTCCAGCCAAGAAAAGGAGAGTAATACTTATATGAGTCAATCAGCTGAAAAATGGGTATTTAATAACCTGTCCTTGCTTATTAAAATAAATGCGGGCATCATGTCACATTTTGCTTCTGTTTCTCCCAACAGCTCACTGCCATTAAGATGAGGATACTGTAAATATAGCCATGTTCCACTTTATATGTGGATTTTAGTTACATACAGTAGCTTGTATGTGCGCTCTGTAAAGAAGTCTATAAGAGAGGTAAAGTCAAGCGTACAGATAGTGTGTGAAACCATTAAAAGTCAGCTGACAGTACAGCAAGAATAAGCGAAAATGAACAAAGCATGTTGGACTGTAGTTTGGAAGGGGGTGGGAGATAGGGGCGGGGGGGATGGGCTCCGCTTTTCTATCTCTTCAAAGGGGCTGGGATACTCTAAAAATATCTCCCCGGCAGCTAATCAGAGAGAGACAGGCAGTAGCAGCAGAGATGTTTGTTGTTGTTAGGCTCTTTTGGCTTCAACAAGCAGTACCATGATGCACTGGGGGAAAGGGCCTGGACACGTCTGAGCGCTTTGATCAATAGGGTTGCAGTCCCTCTGAAATGCAGCCTGGCTGGAGCACCAAAGAGTTTTATATCCACTGATCTGATTGCGCTAAGGCAATGGGATATGGAGTGTTTGTATGCAATACGAGAACAGGATCTGCAAACGAATGTAACAGGATGAAGTTTGAGTGGCATTAATTGGAGAGCAGGATAAAAGCCCGTGACAATACATTCACTCAAACATCAGCTCGGCTGATGAGCCACTGAAGTCTCACTAACTGTGGGAGGAGCTTAAGCATCAACCATTAGTAACTAGTTAAGAAGCTCTGGTAATGCAATCATCCACAAATTACCCATAATTATCACTCTACCACTCAGTTATGCTCTGCGTGCTGTTTCTCTGGCGGGTCATCATCCTTTGAAGTCTGCATTTGAGGCTTGCAAACATCAAATAAGTTTGACAGGGCTGTCCAGTTCCAAAGGCTCACCCAATTTGGCAATGTAATATGATCTGTCTGAGGGACACAACTGCTGTAACAAAATTGGTCCCGATGCCAGTGAGCATTTCATGGAATTCTGAACATACTAGTTGCTGTCCTGATCAACTCATATTATTTGGAAATATCACTTCACCACATCATATTTCATAATATCTTAGTGCTGTTTGTCACATGTCCATATATCATGTGAACTGGACAGCTGGAAAAGCCACTGCAAGGTGTTAATTATAATGTTAATAAGCCAAGTAAAAAGGCGACTACAGAGACTGACAAATGAGAAAATGTGGAAGTGTGGTGGAAGATGTGCAATCTCTTCAGCAAAGGCTTATTCCATTTATGCTGCATGACCATTACTCTAAAGTGCTGGCAATTATTATACTTGTGTATGTCCCATGTTATTTATCATTATTCATGTATGGGTAGCATGCTTTTTATGTTTGAGCATGCAAGCAACTCAAAAGAATGCCATAATTTATGTAAACAGTGTTGGGTAATAATTTATAGTGCTGCTCAATAACATGACTTATTTATTAACAAGTCTTTCTCGGAACTCATTGGCTGTATTCAGCGATACAGTCTCTGGGGGCAGACCCCCGATTTTTTGGCATTCCGGTTTGATTTGGGCGGAGGAGGCGAATTTTCGTTTCCGACTTCCGTTTATGACATATGAAAAACATATGAAAATTATCCTGGAACGCTGACACTTCTGCACTCTACAAAATAACCCAGTGGTTAAACTTTTGAAAATTAAGGTAACGATTGCATGCATCTTTTTAAAAAAAATTCAACTCCAGCCTTATGATCTAACAAACTCAATTATATTAGTAAAACCAACATGATTAACTTTAAGTGAGCCCAGTCTCACTCTATAATCGTTGAAACTTTGGGCAGTGACTTGCAGCATCAGAAACCAACAAAAAAAGGTAGGTTGCCGTTATAGTTTAATAGTGCTCAGCTGGCGCCAGGGGAAAAATGCCTGGAAAAGGACGAAAGTTAAGGTGGCGATAGTCCAAGAAACACAAACTTTCACCTGAGACAGCTGTGTTTGATTCTAAAGCTAAACCTTGTTTTTTTCCTCAACTTAACCACGTGTTTTTGTTGCCTAAACCCATCCATGGGTGTTAGTTGTTAAAGAAAAAAAAAAAAGTCAATTTGCGGTGTACTGACGTAGTGTGTTTATTTTGAAATAGTTTTTACTTTAGTAAACATTAAAGTGTATTTTGAAAGAAGACAATGCATGTAACAGGCAGAATTTGACACGGTGTCTGAGAATGTCAGCAACCAACGTATCTAGTACCTTGCATGTTGTATGTGGACGTGGAAAGTCCATGACCAAATGTCATTATGTGAAGAGGTTGGAGTGAGAATGTGTTGATATGTATTGGTCAAATTATTTTGTTTAAGATATTTAAATTTATTTATTTCTAATTTCATCCGAATCAAAAATGTCAAAAATCCTTTGATTTTGAACAACTTCTTAAAAATAAGTTGTCAACTGATGAAAACACTTTAATGTAACAAACGTATTTTTTACGCCGGAAAAAGGTATTTATTGTAAGTATTTTCCGCAAACCCCATGAATTATTTCTTAGCGTGTGTGGGTACAGGAAGTAATAGGACATATCTCAATATCCTTAATGTAAAGCAATCATGGGCTGCCTAGGTTTGTAAACATGAGCATGCAGTCTGAAGGGGGGTTACCTTGCACAATTTTTTAATTCTGCAGTTCAATTTCCAGGTGTTGCCTCTCAGCAGCCAACATGATGTCGGGTTGTGAATATGATTTTTTTAAAAATTTAATTTAATTTTATTTCTTTTTTTTCTTTTTTTTAATAGATCAATAGAGAACTCACAGCCGTGGAAGAGGACACTTCAAGGGCAGTGCCATTCTCTATTGCTTTCACCTCTTATAGCCATTTGTATAATTTACTTGTCCATAACCCTTCCCTTCTCTTCTTTCAGGTTAAATGACACTTCGAAATCACCCCACTGTAAGAGCATCCTTGGGCCAGCAACAAACGTGAGGGCGTGTATAGAAAGACACAGAGAGAGCACTTAATACCCTGCATCTTGAGCCGGGCGCCCACTTCCTGAATCCATTAGGGCGAATGGGCTTACTGACTCTTGGAGGAAACCTAAATGTAGTACTGACTTGTCCTTACGCTTTCAGCCTGCTTGGCCTTGGGGTGGACTGCAGCTGCAAGTGGATGAAAAAAAAAAAAAGAGAGAGAAAACCCACTCCTGAGCAGTACAAGCCTCTGGTTTGCTTGGCTCTTGCATATGTAGTTTAAGATGGCCAGAGGGTGACAGTGCTCAGACACTGTGGAGACACACCAGAAATCGCAGCAATGTCTCATTGGTTTAGTTTATACTGCATAATAAATTGCCTTGGCATTGTGATGCTTTACACAAAAGGCAAATGGCAGCAAAATATTTTAATTTAGTTTTTCATTCTTAAGCATTAAGCAGAATCTTCTAATTAGTAATAATATGTAATTATTCCAACTAGGGGTGATGTGTTTTAAAGAATATACTGGGCTTCTGCACACCCACACTAAACCCACGCAGGTGATTTTAATTACTGTGCCTGATTAAACCTTTTCTCTGTACTGTGCGGGTGGGACAAATTAAAACCTCTATCAATCTTGTTGGTAATGGACTCCTCACATAATTCCGGCATAGCTCCACCCACCTTCAACCTGAGTAGGGGTCTAATCAACCAGAAAAACGGAATACACCTGTGTACTGTGTGTGGATCCCTTAAATATATCATCCAGTAACTGCTGTTTATCCATCATGTAATAAAGGTTCCTTCTGGGCTACATTAATCTGTAATCAGTTCGGTTCAGTTTAGGACTAGATGTTACAATCACTAGATGCACATACTTGGACTATGAATGGGATGAATAGGGCCACCTGGGGGTTTCCGAGTGGGAGCCAAAGGGTAAAGGTTAGATGGATAGAAAAGTAGGAGAGAGCAAAGGTAGATAGAAAAGTAGAAGGAGCACAGGGCAAGCAGAGCCAAGAAGAGATGTCTGTGCGGACTGAACTCTCCCCCACTGGACCAGGCCGTACACTCTACCTCCCCACACCACTAAATTTGATGAGGGAACAAAGGGGAGAAGAGAGAAGAAACTAACAGGAGAAGAACTAACCTAACTTTAATCAAGGTGGAGTTCAATCAATCTTGCAATTGTGAGAGACAGTTGGAGCCATGCTAGGGAAGGGGGTTGGGGGTTTAGGGAGTCATCAGGTGGGTAACTTCCTTCACTGGCGTTTCGATGATAGACCCACAACACCTCCAGAGGGCTCTTCGGCAACACTTGGCGTCTCAGGGGTGCCCCTCTCTGCTTTTACTCCCTTGAACCCAGCTGTTGTTAGTGGTAGTTCGGGCCTAAGTGGCGTCTCTCCTCTTGATCCATAGTCACCTGCTTGCCTGTTCAATTGCACCAGAGAGGGCTTGACGGCCTGACGTTGGCCTTGGTCTTGAATTCCCATTTCTTTAATCAGCCTGGTAGTTCGCTTGCCTACAAAGCCTCTTCAGCCCACTTCAACTGGGCAAACCTTCGCTTTTCAGCCGTGTGTCAGCTGCCAGCTTGATGTACTTAAGTTTATTGCACTCATAACCCTCCTCCACAGCATCCTTCCAGTGAGCTCAATGATGGAGACAAGGCACAGTGAAGAGGACCAAAAGCGCTGTTGGTCTGGTCTGAGGTTAGTCGAGGTGATCTCTGATGGGAAGCATAGATGCTGGTTCAGATCTGCCATTAACCTCCAGTCTTGTGCCCCTCCCAGTTGGCTGGTGTCTGAATTTACCGTACAGGCCTTAATCTCTAATCAGAAATCAAATTATTATCTTCAGTTATATGACAGTTAATAGTTGAGTTACAAACTTCAACTAAACTGATGTGCCCATTAGATTTTTCTGTCTTGGTCACCCCTTTCCCAATAACGCTTGTCCTTACTGTAGCAGTTTTAATGAAGTAACTAAAGTTAATTCATATCAGATTTTAAATGAGAAACTATGAACTGAAAGTAAACAAAAGTTAGTTCCAAAGAGTTTAGATCCTGCTACACTACGAAATTGAAAGATCTTTTAAGACAAGGAGTCATTTTAGCTGCTTCCTGTCTTTACTGGAAAGAGCAGCCCTATTGACATATGAGACATATATAAGCTCACATCTGATCTACCATAACAAGTAATTGGAGCATGAATAATGGATATAACAGTGGACACGGCTGGACATACCACCTGCAGATTGCCACAGAAACCAATCCCTCAATGTATATTTTTACCGTTCCGTCTGGAGATATCAACAGGTATTGTTTTAATGAGGACTGAGCTGCTGGGGCACCATGGGAACGTCTTAAAAATGTTTGAGGTGAAAAGCAAGTTGGACTTTATAAAATGTGCACATAAGTGAAAGTAAAGAGTCCCTGGTGGTAAATGTTTCAAGTGGAAATTTAAGTCATCTATTACAATACCAAGATGAAAATGAATATCTGGTGATGGCTTAAAAATTGTTCATTTAAAGCAAGTTTCTGACTTGATAATGGTGAAAAAAAGAAGAATCAGTTGTGAATTAGATCGGAACTGGAGCCTGGACTTTCTCCCTTGCCCTAATTTCCAAATCAAACCCTCTCTTCAAGTATCTGCCGATTCATAAGCCAAGAATCCATTAGTTAAGGGCAAGTTCAGCCCTATCTAAAAATACCAGTGCAGCTAGTGTAATGAGACTGAGTCAGAGCCAGTATTCTCAACCGGAGGCAAATTACACTCAACTCTTTGGTCAGAACAGACAGAAGCAAACACTCTGTCGCGGCTAATTGTAATCATCTCAATTAATTGCCAGCATACAAGACGCCCCTCATTGGTGGGATGAGTGATTATGTCGTAAGTGGGTCTGCCCCGTGGTGCACCAGGCATCCAATCTTTCCCCATCTAATTATATGGGGAGTTATCGTGTCCCTAATGACTTTGCGTGTTGCCTACTCCTTAAGAAGCTCAAGATAAAGGCGAGGACAAAATGATGTAAAGCGCATTATCGTTGGCAATGGACTCCTGGCGGCATTACTTTAAATAGAGCTTGATTCCCTCTTTGTAGCCGGGCTCTTTTGTGAGATATGAGAACAGCGCTAATGAGTGCCCACACTCTTGATTTGGAATATGCCCAGTCTAATTTCTGCACAGGAGGGAAAAGGCTGCTTAACAAACGAGGGGAAAAAAGACTCCCTTCTTCTAGTTGATTAGAGTGAAGGGAATTTGTGTGTATGAATGCTGAAAGACTGAGATTGTTAACCACAAGCTAAAGTGCATGTTTGTGGTTAACATAATATTTTATTGAGCAGTTTGAGAATGTAAATGACTCACTGCATAAAAGATGCAAAGGTGTGTGAAGGGTTCCATTTAGGTTCTTGTTAAACGTCCATATTGTTTAATTTAGAATCAGAAATGTTTCAGTGATAAGAGTCACAATTGTGCTGCAGACTGATTTAAAATGAGAGGAATCTCCAACAAATTAAAACTACCACTTTCAGAGCAGTTTATTAAGCTGATTTTATTTTAATTGTGCATCAGAGAAAGACTGAGATGACACATTTATGATCGTGATCTTCACAAGATCCTCTAGTTTCTAAAAGTTTGGCATGTGGCTAGGAACTTCCTAAACTACGCCAGTGCAAACATGGCTCACAAGAAATTTTGTTCCTCGTCTATTATAAATTATACTTGAACAACAATTACTCAGATGTGCTTTATGCCAGATTATGTGGACCCCTTTCTCTATCTTTTACATCTAACCTTATGGGAGCTCTGGGGTTTTTAGTTTGAAGTGTAACTAGTGTCATTCACTTTTACTCATTTCTGTGAAACTGAAAACATATCAGAAAACACTGAAGCATTTTGATCACTATTAAAGCTGTCACCATCATACAAAGCACTCTTTGCATTTCAGTACCCATACCACCAAACTATTTAGTATGCCAGAAAAAGATTTATTATGTCCCAATACAAATGCAGTATGACAAAAATACCAGGATGTCCTATGGCAGGCATATCCAAAGAGTGCCCCCATGGAAACGAAAGTTGTATGTTTTTTTTTTTTCACCCATATGATGCAAGAAGCAGCTGGCCCCCAGGTATTTTCACATTATCTCATCTGGCCCCCATTCAACAAAGTTTGGGCACCCCTGTCCTACTGCATCAGGTCACTTTATGCAGTATGCAGGCCAGCAGGCCTTTCTTGCTACTCTGACCCAGAATCCAGCCAGCTTATTTGACAGCTCGTTGGCAGCTGAAAGAAGCCGGACTGACCGATCCCAGCACAGTCAAGTGACTGGTGACAAGTAGAGTAGGGATTAGGAATAGGAGTTGTTTAAGTGAACAAAATAATCATTAAAATTACAAAAAAATAAAAAGACATAACGATGAAAATAATTACAGAGAAATGCATATGCAGTGTTGGAAGGGTTACTTTTCAAACAGGGCGACAAAAGTTCAGCTCAAAATGGCAGCACTACATGGCTCGTAGCACATTCCAATGTAAAACAGTGCAATCAAACTGACACTCGCTTGCGTTATATTCAGTTAGGACACTGTGTTAGAGCAAATAAAACAAAACAAAGAAAATAATCAAGTACTCTATTTTTAAAGACAGTCGCTGTAGGTTATTATTATTAATACAGTCAGTTGCATCTAATGAGCAAAGTTTTTTGACATTTGTAACATTGAATATGTGTAAGTGGTTTACTTTATATAATAGGATTGTACTACCAGTTTTTTTTTTTTTTTCTTAATAGATAACACTTCCTCTTCCTGTGTTTCTGTGTTTCGAAAACAAGAATGCAGTGTTAATGAAATATTCTGCAGACACTTCTTGGCTTTTCTCCTCTCTGTTGGTTTGGTGTTTCACCAAGTTTACTTGCTGTTTTGCCACAAGCTTTCAAAGCTTTCGTGAGATGTTTACACTTCTAGTCTTTGGACTCAGCACTACTTAAATAATCACAATTATCCCCTGAATGTGCTGGTGGGCTGCTCCAAAGCAACTGATTTAACAGTGCAAACAGGCTTCCTGAAAATCTCGAAAACCTAGTTGCACAGTCGAAGAAAGCTAGTCACCGTCCCACGCAACCTTGATGTAGCTGTCCTATGTATGTACAGGCTTGCACTTTCTGGACTTTCAGTTTTCCTGGAAGCAGTTCAAAGCTGTCTAAATGTTCAAGGTTTTCTTTTCTGTGGAGTGTGAATGACCCACAGATAATAAAATGTCTGGGACTCCTAACCAGCCCAAAGAACCAGTGAAGCTCCATGGATGAGTGTTGAAGGATCTTCAAGATTAAACAAGCAAAGCAAGTCAAATCGCTTTTGATTTAATACTTGAAATGACAGATGAACAAACTCAACAGGAAAAAAACAAAACCTTGGTGAAGGTAACAACACAGCTACAGTGGAGATTGATCTATAATTATAAGGTTCTCACACGTAAGAAATGTTTTGTTTTCTGCTACATGAAGGACTTTTTTGTCTTCCTGAAGATAAGTTGTCTCTATGTACACAAAGGTTCAACCTTCATCAGAGGGCACGTATCAAGTAGGTGATACAGACTGCGTGACATTAGCACTGCAGAGCTGCCTTTGTGTGCAACATGACAAAAGCAGATCTGAAGACAATAACTGGATTCCCCATGATTCAACTTCCTTTTTATTGTCAGCTTCACAGGCATTCAAAACAAGAAGTGCTCTACTGCTGCCCTTTCAACAGTTCTTGATACACACACACACACACACATGCTTTACCTTGAAGTGATGCATCTGAAGCAATAAAGTGACCAATTTAACACCCTCATCTTCAACGTCTGCCACTGGGAGATAAAAGGCAGTGTTGTCAACATTACTGCAGACTGTAGCTAATAGCCTCCCAGCACAGATGAAGCCTTGGTCTCAGTGGACTTACCATGAAAGTAGTAGTTTTATCTATAGTATATTCCTAGAAAGGTCAGAAGACTCTGCATGCCTTTAATACATAAAGAGAGACAGCATGTAGGTCAGAGACAATGGATGGTACATGAGTGGACGTTTGGTTTGAATGCATGACTTGTCCGAAACAGACTTTCAGGATATGTGAATTACAGATAAGATCTGTAATTTCCTGCAAAGGAGGCATGAACCAATCATACAAAAATACAGCTTGATTAACTGATTAATTTCTAGAAACTATTAGTATTGGAACTGTTTGATCAAACTGAGTTAAATAGAGATACCTTAACACACTGACAGATGTTTAAATTGAAAAAAAAAAAAAAAAAAAAAAAAATTCATGCAGTATAAAGTTCTGTTGTCCTTACATGGCCTTTCTCCTCGTTACCTCAGTGTCCCCTACATCCAATTTGATGCCTCCTGAATTGTTAATCAGCCAGTGGAATATTAAGAGCTGCTATACTGCTGCTCTGCCAGGGGCAACAATGTGAAACACTAAATACCAAAAAAGCTAAGTCCTAATGATTCATTTAGGACGATATTGATTTGGTGTGCAGTAAATTACAATTAAAGCCCTTTGCTTTAGCATGTCCACAGGACTCCTTTCCCCGTTTAATGACACTATAGGCCAGTCCCAAATAAGTTACTTTTGCCCTAAAACCAAAACATAATTTGACAACACCAACTGATACACTGGAAGACAATGTACTTTTTTTCTTAGGGTCATAGTTTTTGCATAATGAATAAAAAAACACTGTTTTTTGTCTCTCTCCTCTGTTGCTTCCTTTCCTCCCTCAGTACAGCTATCTCCCACGCACCTGTTTCCTGCAAAGAAAGACGGAAGGTAAGGGTTTTATGTTGATATCATAAAAGTCTGCAATCCTTAGAGAAAATGTGGCCCTATGAAAAACTTTACAACAATATCCAGTCACAGAAATGTATATAAGGCAACAAAGACAAAATATTTAAGGTAACTCAAATTGGCTGGGCAATTCTTTAACATAATTAGTAGTGTTTACTGAGAAGACAGAGAGAGGGACCACGTGGTTGTTTAGCAAACACTGAAATCACACACATGAGATCTTGATAAATTAATTATTCAAGCATTTGAATTAAAATAATGAAAATTCATAATGTGACTCAGTAGTGTGTATGTCCCCCGATGTCTGGATGCACTCCTGACAACATCTGGGCATGCCCTTGATGACTCTCCTTCCAGACCTGGATCAGGGCATCAGTGAACTCCTGGACAGTCTGTGGTGGTACTTGATGGTGGTGTCAGATGCACCGATGCATAACATCCCATAGGTGCTCAATTGCATTTAGGTCAGGGGAACAAGAGGGCCGGTCAATGGCATCATTGCCTTCGTCATCCAGGAACTGCCTACATACCCTGACCACATAAGGCCGAACACTGTCCTGCACCAGGAGGAACCCAGGGCCCACTGCACCAGCGTAAAGTCTGACAGTCGCTCTGAGGATTTCATCTCGGTACCTAACAGCAGTCAGGGCACCATTGGCTACGACATGGAGTGACTTTCCAGATCATCACTGACCCACTGCCAAACCAGTCATGCTGGATGATGTTACAGGCAGCATAACGATCATCATAGTGTCTCCAGACCCTTTCACGCCTGTCACATGTGCTCCGTGTTAACTGCTTTCATCTGTGAAGAGAACGGGGTGGCAATGGCGGACCTGCCGATTCTGGTTTTCTCTGGTGAATGCCAATCAAGCTGTATGCACAGGTCCCACTAGAGGACGTCGGGCTCTCATGCCAACCTCATGGAGGCTGTTTCTGACAGTTTGGTCAGAAACATGCACACCAGTAGCCTGCTGGAGGTCATTTTGTAGGGCTCTGGCAGTGCTCCTCCTGTTCCTCCTCACACAAAGGAGCAGATACCGGTCCTGCTGCTGGGTTGATGCCCTTCTACGGCCCTGTCCAGATCTCCTCGTGTACCAGCTGGTCTCCTGGTATCTGCTCCATGCTCTTGAGACTGTACTGGGAGACACAACAAACTTGCTTGCGATAGCATGTATGGAGGAGCTGGACTACCTTTGCAATCTGACTGGGCTGCAGGCACTGCCTCATGTGACCAGTAGTGACAAGGACACTAGCAGAACACAAAACTAGAGAGGAACCAGTCAGGAAGGGTAAGGAGAGAGCAACTGTCTGTGGTCGCCACATGTAAAAACCATTCTCTTTTTGGGGGTTGTCTTGCTTTTGCCTCTCCATTGCACCTGTTGTCACTTTCATTTGCACCAAAGCAGGTGGACCTGATTCACAGGTCCCTGTGAGTAGAGTCAGTAAGACATGTTGGTCAGTGTGGATGGCTGAGTGGAGCAGAATTTATTTGGGAATTAATGAGAGGGGAATTAAAATGTCCCTTCTGGTAGGACTCTCCTCTGTCACCTTATATACTGCACAAGCCTATCAAGGAAATCTGTTTTGAGTTTCAACTAAATGCCCAAAATGTAAAACGTTATCTTCCTGTGATGTTCCATGGAGCACGAGAATATCAACGGCACCAGATCACTAAGGACTTTATGGAAATGTGTAATTTTGGCTTGTGAATTCACTAAGTGAAGGATGGCACTAACGCTGTCAGATTTAGCAGTTTGCTTCCCACTGTGACTACCCATGCTAAAAATGTGTGCACTCACGGGACTCATGGGGCACTCAGGATAAAAGCTTTCATCAAATGGCATATGTTGAATGACATATATGCTCAATACCTCTAAAAATATCACCCCCAAAATGGATATTCAGAGTGGTAGCACTTTTCAGAAAGGGTTTGGCTGTGCTGAGTACCACAGTAAAATTAAAGTGATCCCTTTGTATTTTATTCTTGCATTATTTGTCTTTGAAACCTTAGCATATGAAATCAACCCCCCCTACATAAAAGAAATGGGTATTCCAGAGCCTAACGTTGATGTGACCTATTTATATTCTCATTTTTTCACACCTCAGGATTGCATGTTTGATTAACTGACAACTGAGTGAAAAATCGAACATCAGCTTTGTCATATTGTCAGACCCATCATCTCTATAAAATCCTACAACCCGTAAATGATTTCACCAAATTTGCTGTGCAAGAAATTAAACACGGCTCTTTTGTTGGAAACACTGACCCTGCAAGGACATCAAGCAAGACAGAGCCTATGGAACTGCATGTAGTCTGTCGCAGCTGAGGAGCACATTATACATGCCATAAGGGCTAAATTATGCTCATGTGCAACAGGTCAGGTGGAGCGATGTGCACTGGCCAATACCTTATCTTGCTCTGTCAGCGGGTCTCCACTGTCCCTGGGATTAATTGTGTCTGTCCACTTGAGACGGGGATGTCACGCTAGTGTGTGCTCAGCAGCCCCCACCACCATGTCCAACTGGAGGGGAGGGAGAGAGAAACATGTTGTTGTTTTTTTTCTGCTGTGTAACTGCGCTGTGCCAAGTGCATATTAGGCCATGTTTGCCAGTGTTTTGTTGTTACACTTGTTTGCGTTTCGCTTTGTAGTTTTTGGTGGGGTATACGCATGGCAGAAGCAGGCTGCTAAAGTTCACGTTTACAACAGATTCAGCGCTATAAAGCCATGCGCACTATCACAAATGCAAATCAAAGGATGCTGATTGTGTCATGACCACGGTGAGAACACCCCAGTGACAGAGCACTACTGATGCAACAGAGGAAAAGCAAAAGAGATGGGTGACAAATACATGAAGACAGAGATTGGTAAAAGCGATTCTATATTATTGGGTATTCTCAACAAATCCCATGAATAGACCAAATCCAACAATGGAGTGATCCTATGAACAAGCTTGTGTGGCAAAAGCCTGTTATAGCTTCTTAAATTGTCAGAAACCATATAAATGAGCCACCCTGACACTGTGTTTTTTTCAATCCCACATACAAAGCCTGCTGATAAAATAATCACCAGGGCACCAAATGTGTAGTAATACACTGCTGAAAATAAGCCAAGACAAATGAAATCACTGAGCCCTATTGTGAAAATGAAACTTTGTGTACATAACCAATTCTTAAAGATTTATGTCTTCAGTAGGGGTGTTTGGAATTGAAGCTTGACGCCACAGAGAAAGTGGAGAAGATGGAACATATTGAGAAATAGACTAATGCATTGTTGTTTTTGTTGGCTTCGTGGAATTGTTGACAATAGGAAAAATGCTTTGTTAGCTTTATCCTTCAATTTGCTTCTGTATAGTACGGGCACTTGTGGGACCTGTAGAGTAATAACAAAAGGGACATTTTCAGAATTGTAGTATCAGCAGTTGTATGTGGGATAAAAACAGGGATTCATGCTTTTGTTTTACACATACTCTACTCAACTCATACAGTTGGTTATTTGGTGGTTGAGTTTGTGCCTGTATGTCTGTCTTTCTGTGTGTGTGTAAGATAGAGAGTGGGGGGGTTATTGGAAGTCAGTGGGCAGACTCCTTGGTGGCACTGCCACGAGAGGGGGTGTAGACAGCTGGCTGGTAATTGCAGCTTGCAGTAATTAAGCCCTGAAAAATTAGCTGACAGTTCTGCAGCTTTGGTGCAGAGTACCACCCCGTTCCCCTTCAAGTTCCCCAACCCCCCCCCTCCAGCACTCAGGACTAGCTGGCTGCCGCAGGGTCACCAAGAGCACACAGCTAGCCTGGATTTTCCCCACATGCTCCATCAGGAGATGTGAAATTGTGTTTGCTTTGCGGCAGATGGACAAAGAAAGCTGTAGCTTCTCTGAGTGGGCCTTGAGTAACTTCCATTCATTGCTGACGACACTTCCATTCACAAAGAGAAGGATGCTGCCAAAGAGAGACATGTAATTATCTGCTGAATAACGCATTCCACCCATAGACTTGACTCAGTGGATCGATACTGTGACCAAGCTACCATTACATGTGGTCCAAAAGCATTAAACAAATGTGTGCTGACCATCACAGAGGCTTTACTGCGAGCAGGGCTTCAACAAAGAAGGCTGTTGTTGGATAGATGAAAGTTAACCTCTGGTCATACTGAATGCTCTCAGGTGTGAATGCCTCTAGCTATGGCATGCTGAACAGTTGCAAAGAACCACATCCACATCAGCTCAGCCATATATAATGGTTTATTTGCACCAGAAAAAAAAAGCATTGCATCAAGAAATACTCCCTTCAAAGAAATCAGCTGAAGCTCCCACCAGTTTGAGTTCCTTCACCGTTCATTGTTTAGGAGGTTTTTACCAGGGGTGGAATTATTTGAGAGGTCTCTCCCTTTCCACAATAAACAGGCCAGGTGATTAAACCAGTAAAAACACTGAATAAAACAGCTTCACATTGCAAATTAATCTTATTTCTACGCTGTTTGGCATGTTGCAGATAGGTCACTCACCCAGTGCCGGCTAATGTGTGCTCACCGTATTACTGATCCAGACGTTCAAGGTTTTTTTTTTTTAAACCTGGAACAAAATTATCCGCCGAAGTCTGATCCTCTCTAAAACAAACGGACTCAGTAAACACTAAATAAAGCAGTTTTATGTTACAAATCAGTGTTTTTCCAATGCTCTTGTTGTGGAGCAACACATTCTCACTCTGACCTTGTCACATATTGGTCATGGACTTTCAACGTCCACATACGACGTGCAAGGCACCCAGGGTGCGTTGGTTGTTGACGTTCTGGGACACCGTGTCAAGTTCTGCCTGTTACATGCATCATCTTCTTTCAAGATACGCTTCCATTTTTACAGGAAATTTAAGGTTTACATACAGTCTCTTTCAAAATAAACACACTACGGCGGAACACTGTGAATTGATGTTTTTTGTCCTTCAACAACAAACACACATGGTTGGGTTGAGGCAAAAAAAACCCCACGTGGTTAGTTTAGGCAATAGACGTGGTTGGGTTTAGGGAATAAAAAAAGGGTTTGGCTTTAGAATCTTACCGGACAAGAACACCTCTCTCTCAGGTGACGTCGGCGTTTGTCGGACCCATCCACCACCCCTTCTGCCCGCCCCACACAGACATTCTTCGCCTTAACTTTTGTGCTTGTCCCCCATGTTTCCCCTTGACGCTGCTGGGGGTCCTTTAAGTATAACGGCCGTTTTATCATGCCAGTGTTACAATATCTAGGGGAAAAGTTAAAGGATTACTCGCGATCTAATGCGGAGCCATCAGTGAGCACATAGCTGTTTTATAAAAGGTGAGATCTCACTCCTGCCACTATTTTTGGCTGAGATATACTGTCTAGAAAGTGGGATCATAACTGTCATGTATCATATGGCTTATTTAGTGATATTTTATGGTGTTTCTGTCATAAACAACATCAGCTATCATAATCACGCCCGATTTCAATAAGGTACAATGTTTGAAGCTGGCTGAGTGTCGTTTGATCACTGACAGTACTGTTTTGAAGCGGAGTGAGCGCCCTTGTCATGTGGAGCTCTGCCTGGATCTTTTCATGGAAAAAAACACTGTAGAATGGTCATACTTTGAGCAATCTTCTTCAAAGTTGAAACAAATGTTCATTGATAGTGTGCCTACAGCCCCACAGTGTCATTTACCTGCTCAGATGAAGCCACAGACAGTTATTCATCCTGAAAATCATTTTTATTTTATTTTAGGCAAAATCTTTAGGCAATTTTTTTTTTACTGATTTTAGAGGCCCATTACTCTGTTTCTGTATCACCTAGAGTGTTTCTGACACTTTCACAATAAACTTTAGGGAGTTTTCTTTCTGTCAATACCTCATGCATGCATTTCATGGGCGTTTTTGCTACTGGGCGCCATGCAACACAGCAATTTCTGTGGACAAAGACTCACTTCCTATGTAGATATTAATGGCTCATTTTAAGGTAACGAGCATAATGCTTCTTATTGGCAAGGGATTATACACTAAAGAAAACATATATCATATTCCAGTTCTGCCAATATATCCCCCTAAATCCTACATACTGGACCTTCAGAACATATATTGTCAGACAAAATGGCAGTCAACAACTGCAGACACCTCCAACCTGAAACATCATAATGAAAATTTGGACATTGATTTATTCCATATCAAGCATCAATGTCACCGGAGATCAGGTGGGTTGATATTTATTTGACAACACACTACATAATTTTAGTTTTTTCAGTCCTTAAATCTGTAAAACCTAATAAAAGGTAAATGAACATGAAGGATATTAAAGTGCTGTGTGGTGTTTACCTATTTAGTATGCAAGCTCCCCCTCAAACCCATGACCCCGTTCACAACATCGGCTCCTGATGACTTGTCCATTAAAATTTAAAGCTCTTGCTGTCTGGCTGTTTCCACACGAGGTTACACAGGGGCAAGATGTTTTCAAAAATCAAAACAACACTGCTCTTGAAAGATTCTGTTAAAACTACTCTGTCTACACCCAACTTACAAGAAACAGAAAATCACATTTATGAAAGCCATGTCATCAGTCTGTTGGGTAGCTGTGTAATACTCTATAATAGCCCTCGTGTCTTCCAGGGACGAGCGCTGAGTCATATGGACCACCACTGAACTGAACAGGAAAATCTATCTCTCAAGCTGTTGTCTTCAGCTTTGCAACACTCCAGTCTTCCAACCTTCCTTACAAAGTCACTGCATCATAGCCCTGGGGGTTGTCAATGGCTGGGTAGGGTGCACAGTCTCGCCTGTTAGCTGCATGCACTGGCCTTTTGTTTGCCAGCTTTTCCTTGTACTCAATTGAAGCAATTATTCGCTCCACTTGGCAAATTTGTCCTCCTTTCACCATCTGAGTCGACAGATGATTTAAAAGGCACCTACAGAACCTCTGAAAGCCAAAGCATTCCTGATTGGGCCTTTAATTTGTCCAATTAGGCAGCTAATGAGCTAATTTAGAGCTCAAGTGAACCTCAATAAAGATGAGCATAGTCGGCCAGGAAGTTCTGGTTACATGACAGGACTAAAAGGAAAGGTGTCGGATTGTCGAGATAAGCAAGATTTCTATGGATATATTTTAACAAGTGCTCTAAATTTGCAGTCAGAGAAATACTGTGGCTTGAGTTAAAATTGCTACTCTGTCAAAGTTAGGTTACCTTCATCATCATGGTTACAGAAAAAAAAACCTTGGTCAAGGTTAGGGAATGATTGTGGTCATGGTCACAAAAAGCAATGCTGTCTGCAGGTACATGTAGAATGTGATGTTGAATGTGACACGAGAAAAACAAATCATGAAAAAACCCATATGCATATAAATAAATATATATATATAAGTATGTCCTTGTCTAATGCTGGAAATGGGAAAGCAGTCTGTTTCCTATTTTTAACATGTTTCCCTGCATTTAAAACCTGCATAGCTGCATTCGTTTTAAATCTTTTTTTTTTTTTTTGGAGTAAATATCTATGTGACAGCCTCCTTGCCTGCTTGAGCTGTCTTGTGATTCACATCTTGGTTTGACTGCCTTCAGGTAATTGGTGGGCGGAGCTGTGCAATCAGTGCAAGTGTGAGCACCTGGGGCCGGTGCTCACCAGCACTATAAAAAGCATGCTCCTCAGTCCCCCTCAGATCTGCTCTTTATTTGAGTTCCAAGTGTTCCCTGTTTTATCCAGCTCTCCAACATCCCCATACTATATTCTTCAAAGACTGACTCAAGTGCACTCCTCCTTTCACTGGAATCCTAATGCTCATTACATTTTGCTTTGTTGTTTTTGCGACTAAAATCAGACCTGCCTAGCATAAGGAGGAGCCTTGTGTTTCCTGTACAGAATGGAAGAAAGCCGCTAATGCTGAAAGACAGAGAGCTGTTGCAGAATGTTAATTGTCTCGGCTAAGATTCAGGGATTTTTCTTCATCTTGCCTCATATATATGCACCTAACGTAGATGGTCCAATTTCCCTTATGGGATTGAAGTGCTGATTACAGGAAATATAGTAGATGATAGTTATGATTAACCTATAGCTCTTGGTGGATATTTTAATCAGATGTCAGGTAAATTATTAGGACTGGGGATTTTAAAGGTCTACTTTACTGATCACTAATCATAACCACTTAATATTCATATATTCATGAAAGGATAAGAAAAAAATTCCCTGTTCAGGTGTCTTTCAGCAACATAGTGGACCCAGTTTATATCAGGGATGTATCTGGGGCTCGTGGTGAAATGAGCAAACGTGAGGGTTTTTACACTACATATAACACAACCAAGAACTTTACATCTTGCTTCTGAGTTCAGCAAATCTGCAGCAATAAAGCAAATGTTCTGTCAAAATAATAAAGCAGAGAAAAGGGGAAAAAAAAAAAAATTATAGGTCAGCTGAAGAATAATGCTTTTACTCATTATAATCCACCTGGTGTGCTACATGGTGTATGTAGCTGGCTGGAATCCAAGTGACATTACACAAGGCAGCAGGAACTCTTTGCTTTGATAAAATAATCGCGAAAGGGCCCCAACCAATTAAACACATGAAGATCAGTTTACTTGTTACACAAATTAACAACCTATTTGTGAAAGCCGATGTGCAATGATTTCTGTGGATCTGAAGGGAGCACTTGAAAGTATGAGCAAACCCCCCATGTGACCACAGTTATCTTGAATTAGGATTGATTTTTAACAGAAAACCAATGTTACAAACTGTTGGAGTGGATCTTAAATATGTTTTTTTGGACCCAGCTTCAATCACACTAGAAATATAAAGTATTTGTAATACTTCACCTGCAAATCCATCCATCCATCCATCCATCCATCCATCCATCCATCCATCCATCGATTTGTATCCACGATCTCATTCTTTCGGTCACTACCCAGAGCTCATGACCATAGGTGACGGTTGGGACGTAGATGGACCAGTAAATTGAAAGCTATGCTTTCCGGCTCACCTCCCTCTTCACCACATCGGATCGGCGCAGTGCCCACATTTCTGCAGAAGCCGCACCAACCCGCCGATCCATCTCACGCTCCATTCTACCCTCACTCGTGAACAAGACCTGCAAATTGAGATTTTTAAAAGAATGGGTAAAATCAGTTTAGCAGGGACTGACATGTCTTTGCTTTAAAGGAATACTTCACCTGCAAAATTACCATTTGTTTATCAGTTACTAGTCACCCCATGTTAATGTTGAATTTATTAAGACATTTTGTTTGGTTCACATGCTTCCACAGTGACAGAGAATCCAAAAAAGGCAAAAACTCATCATGAATGGGGTTAATGGGGTCCTCATTTAACAACAGTAAAATTGTATTAAAACATTAGTTTAAAAATTCTCACACAACTCATGCGGCATAATAGAAGTTTCATTTATCCTTTCCTGTGCTCACAACTTCCCAGACAAATGCATTTTTCGTAAAACCAGCGCACCTGAGCATTCATATGGCTTTAAGCCAGAGTACAAACCCATGCATGTGCCGAGGCATGCTACTCCTTTTGTGTGTGAGACTGTTTGTACGGAAATGGTTTCAATCGTAATATTAAGAATGAGACCTGGATAATATTGCATGAGTTGTGTGAGATTTTGTAAATGGGCTTTTTAACACTAATTCAACGTAAAAGAGGATGAGTAATTGATTAACAAATGGTCATTTTATGGGTGAAGTATTCCTTTGAGGTAAGGATACACTGGTTCCTGCTGAATTGATTTTAACTGTTCTTTTAAAAAATCTGTCTCTCGTGAGTCTCCAAACTTTCTAGATGTGCACTGTTAAAATCAGCACCCTTTGACTCAAGATCCACACACAAGCTTTTTGTTTTATCAGCTGCATCTCTCCATCGGCAGAAGGAGTTTGCTCAGTTGTCTTGGAGTAACTATAACTATATTTAAAATAAATCTTATTCGTGATGGCAAATTTCATCAGCAAATGATGAACATTACATACCTTGGAAAAAGGACCTTAAGTTAAAACTGTTTTGTCAAACTACTATTTTCCCCTTTTTAATAGTAACTTGTTGCAGAGAATAATAAATCTTACATCACATACAACTTTCAAATATTTAAAAGTGTGGGTTGAGTACTTGTGCTTTACAAGTGTGTCTGTGTGTGTGTGTGTGTGTGTGTGTGTGTGTGTGTGTGTGTCTGATACAAATATTCGTTTTTAAATGCCTTTCTTTTACAAGTGAAACACCATCACAACTGAGTCTGGATAAAGCAGGAGTATACTGTACACAGCTCAGGCCGAAATCTTGTGCTACACTGAGTGATTTTTCAATAAAGTACAGCTCTGTGTTGTATTTGACATCCTTTACCTTTGGGCAGGTGTTTGAACACAAGAGGTTGAGGCGTAATGTCAGGCCAATTTCACTGCAGTCTTGCCAAAGAAAACAATAACATTGGAGGTGGCCTCTGCCAGCACTGCAAGGCTTTTGTCTTTGGCATCTCATAGGCCTCTATGACAAGGTTAAACTAAAGAACATTCCCTCCCCTACGTGCCCGCTCTGCAAAATGAGAGTTGACTGGCCTGTTCGAGCTACCAAAGAATTAATGTGGAAAACCTGAGCAGCACAGGGGCAGTCTAAAAATTCATGACTCGCGCACACTCACACACACATTTGCAAACGCACATACTGTGATCCCATTCTGGAGTAAGTGTATATACACTATCGCAAATTCAAGGTAGGTTACGCCATCTGAAATACTTAACCCTCTCACCCACACACATAATGTCTCCTCTGAAGTAGCAGTTTGTTCCATTTGAAGTGAAACAAACAAACTGCCTTGAGAGCTTAACACGGGCAACACTCCTGGAATAAGAAAAAAATATAGAAGAATCTACTTTATGTGCCAGTGACCATTCATCCCTCATCATCCCTTTCCCTCTTTCTTGGGGATGGTTTGATTCCATTGTTCCATCGATTTAAAAGAAGATATGGTACTATGGCCATGAAAACTCTCTGATGACGTATATGCTGATGATGTGAATCCTCAGCAGTCTGGCTGTCAAGGAAGGCCTGAATCAATGATTCTGGAAAGCAATGAGCAGCAAAAACATGGCAGATGGGGCAATGTTGGCTCTTTGATCTGGCTTCTGAAACCAAATCTTCCCAAAGTTGGTAAGTAGAAAGGGAGTGGGAAAGTGGCAGAGCCGTGAGTGGCTGGCTGAGGACACCCGGGTCTCCTTTGAGAGGCCTGGGAGACTGACACTCCAGTTTAAAGAATGGCCTTGGAGAAGAGAGCCTGGAGATAAATGGTGTGTTTCCATAGAGTGAAACTCAGAGAAAGTCACTCAGAGGTACAAAGCTGTTAGAACTCAAGAGGGGGTGTGAGTAGCGGAGAAGCTGGCAAAAAAAATGTTCACTGCCTTGGAGCCAGCAATCAATACGATAAATATTAACACCTGACTGAAGGAAGATTCACAATGCAGTCCACAAAAAATGAGATAAAAAAAAAAAAAAGCAGGATTAGCGACAGTGATGACTGTAAGGAAAATATGTGAGTTTGTAACCCAGGTTAGAGCTGGCATCATTTCAGGAAGTTGCAGAACTTGCATAAGGCATGTAAACTTACTTTTGTAATTATTATCATGAAATGTTGAGGTGTGTGTGTGTGTGTGTGTGTGTGTGTGTGTGTGTGTGTGTGTGTATGTGTCTTGTGCAGATAGACAATGCAGCCAGCCACCCAACCAGACAACGCCTTGTTTCCACTTTTGTGTGTGTACGGAGTCGAGGCAACCATCGTTCATTCATTCCTATTTCAGTCCAGAATTTGCTGTGAGTATGTTTAAAAACAAAAAACAAAAAAAACAAAAACAAACTTTTATGGCTGATTCTGGAGACAGTGTGCTAGCTTAGCTAACAGGGTGCTAACTAGCTAACAGGCTATTTCCTTCAATTCAGTTGCCTGTGTTGATTGTCAAGTCTATCTATCTATCTATCTATCTATCTATCTATCTATCTATCTATCTATCTATCTATCTATCTATCTATCTATCTATCTATCTATCTATCTATCTCATGAAGCTGCTGCAGCTCCTGTTCATGTTGCCATGATTAAGATCACTTTTTTTTGATCCACATGCATATGTATGGTTGTGCTGTTGAAATTGTTTCATTGTGAATGCATGCCATTGTGGGTCAGTTCTGGAAAGCGTACAATTAGTGTATGCAGAGAAAGCAAATGTGGTCAATTCTCTGTTCCAAGGACAAATCCCAGAGGCTACATATTGCTGTTGGGGTGTTATCATTCCAATGGTATCCCTTCTTTCACACCAGAGGGAATACCCCAAGGCCATTGCAGCTTCACAACGCAAACATCATACAGTAAAGCTTTGAAGTAGCCTACGGCTGAAACCTTGTCAATACAAATCGAGTAAGATGCTCTCTGGCATTTGCCGTTTCATTTTACCCTCAGTTTCCAACAGCTCAATATGCTCAACATGCCGTTGCAAGGAAAATATTTTGTAATCTTATACTGCATCGGATTCCAGGTTTCACACTGGTGACACAGTGTTCATACCTGACTTGTTTACTATAGGGGTCATTTGACACAAATTGAAAAGGAACATGCAATGACTAATTTGTGTTTTCAAGACACGGTTACAACTCGTTTAAAGGTGACAACACATATCAACATTAACTGCATTTAAAGTGTAATTGCTTCATAGCAGGAGCAGGATCTCAGTACGCTCTTTAGACATGCAACTTACCTGTTAACCGATTTATTTACAACTGAGTGAATCAGCTTTCATGCTGGTCTGAGCAGATTTGGCTGCGTTCAAGTGCTCGATTGCACTGTGTCAGAAAATGCAGCGTCCTCATTCTTTTCAATGAAAGCACAGTGTGGGCAGCAGGAGTGCTGCCACAGGGGGCTCCGAAATAAATAAAAAACAGCAGACCAGTTTATCCAGTTTTAACTTTTGCAGAAAAGCAGTGCCCACTTAGCTACATGCAGCCGCACACTACAAGTAGTGCACCTTCTAGTGTGTAAAGTGGAGCATCATACTACTTGTACTGTCATCAAGCTTCAATACAGACACTAGAATATTACCGCAGTTAACTTTTCCACCGCTCTGAAATCTGGCCTCAAAGGAGGATTAACATCAGTGTCTTTGTGTCTGATAATAAGTCTTTCAACTTGACACCATGTTTTTTTTTTCCCCACATGTTGTTACCTGTACCTGTGGCAACATGCAACATGCCACATTGCTTTGGAAATTATAGTGCTGTTTTCAATGTGAGTCCCAGTGCTAGTCTGCTGTCTGGCTGTGTGTGTGTTCATCCAAACATCCAAGAGTTGAGTGTCAGCTGGTGAACAGCATGCTGTATCATTTACAGCAGCAATATCAGGTATCTTTTGTTTTTATCTGCACCTGTGGCCTCTGGTCACAGTAAAGCACTTTGTAAGAAACATGCTCCACTTTCTGATGTAAATACAATTGACTTGACTTGGTCCTCAGTCAACAGAGCTTGTTTTCACAACTCAGGTCTCTGAGGTGCCAACGTGTATCGCACAAACACCACTTTCACCCTGACCTCCAACTGAGAACACAGTCTTCACCTTTTGTGAGACTCATCACCTTACTCTCCACGCTGGGAGAGGCTCTGAATAACAATAGCTCCTTCCGACACAGGCACACTTTTTTTTTGTGAAAGGCTCTTTATAATCAAACAAGATGACTCAAAACACAATCTTGTGCTCTTTTCCAACTTTGCTCATACACACACCAACTCGCACACAGTCTTGCACTCCTCCGTGCCGTCACAAAAATGTTGACACTCTTCGACCCTTTCGGAGACACGCTCTGACAAACTGTGGGGGGGAATAGGGGCAAGTAGCCCACAGCCATCACACCTCTGTCTGGCCTCATCCCAGCAAGGAGGAGGGGTTGGGAGCCCCCAAGGCAGGCACTGGGCCAGGCCGATACCGGCTGGCTGTGTGGCAAGTCAGCCAGTAAGAGAGTGGATGACCTTCATTTGGGTTCAGAGACTGTCGGGACCACAGGGGCAGTTAGCCGATGAGTAGGTAAATCAATAGGCAGTATACTCTATATGGGCTGAGCTCAAATACCAGTGTCAGCTTGGCAAGCTGCTCGTGATGCTGCCACTATGTGCAGACACTGTTAAATTGAGTCAAGTGCAATTTATGTGTGAAGTGATTTTAAAGGTGTTACAGGTACTGTTTCTCAACACCATATATCATCATTAGATTATGATCACTGTACTGTAAACAAATATCACAAGTGGTGGGTGCTGTTTCGTAACATTGGTACTCCAATAAAGATCGCATTTCCAGTATTTCTGGAGGCTCCTGTTGCAGAGCAGAATGTGCAGCTGCCTTCATTTGCACTGAATCAAACAACACCCTCTTTGGAATTTTTCTGGTAAAGCAATCCCCCATTTGTGCCATGAAGCAAAGTTTACACTAATGACAACTCCCAGAATACTCCATGAAACAACAATGTATAAAAAATTTAAAACGTCTACAAAACCTAAATAACTGTTAAATTAAAATGCTAATAATGAAGTCACCACTGTAATGTGTAAAGGGCTTTGTAATTTACCTCATGGTTATGACCTTTATTATTAGAGCCTGAAGGCTGAAACACATGGGCCATGGATGCAGCACAACATGTGAGGGGTGGAGCAGGTTTTTTTACCTGCTACACAGACTCTAGCCACTTTTACACTGCCAGATTTTCGATGAATGTCGGGCCGTTTTGCAGGCAAGCTGCGAGCATTTAGACACACAGAGCTGGATTGGCCATATTGGCCATATTGGCAGATGCCCTTCCACCACGGGAGGGGCTGTTGATGACTTGTGGGAGGAGCTGTTGATGACGAGGCAAGTGCAAGCCGCTGGTGGTGGATAAACAGGAAACAGCTGATAGCAAGAATGAGCAGCTAGCTATGTGCAATGTAACAGCACCTACATGACATGACATTTACCTGGTCAGAACCTGAAAGGTAAGAGTCAAACTTTTTTTGTTACCTTAGAATAAACTATTTATATAGGGAGCGGGTCCTTATCCATGGAGATCGCCATGTCACACTGCTGTTTCTACAGTAGCCCAGAATGGACAAACCAAAAACACTGTTTTGGCATTGGCCACCATAGTTAGCAGCCCCTCTGCAACGACAGTGTGGTAACACACACACACACACACACACACACACACACACACACACACACACACACACACACACACACACACACACACTGATTTGTAGCATGAAACTGCTTTATTTGGCGTTTTTAACAGTTAGAATCACCAGGTCCATTTGTTTTGGAGAGGAGGAGACCTCTGTGGATAATTCGGGTCCTGCTAAAAACCTCCTGAACAATGAACACTGAAGGAATCATAACTAAGTTTAATAAAATTCTGCTTTTAAACCATCTACAACACAAAGTTTTACACCATACATTTGAAAAAAAAAAATACGATGAATTATTATTATTATTATTATTATAAACAGGAGTAATCTTCTAATCTTAGAGTAGTATTATGACACTGTGGTACTGTAGTGCTTGGGGGTTTCTTAGAATTAGGAGCTCTGTAGTCATAATAGTACCAAAGCACTTGCTCACACAAATGTTGTAGAATAATTCCTCTGGGCACATCCTATAAAAAAACATCAATATCCACACGACATAAAACTCTGCTGTCGTAGTTGTTAAAGTGAACAATTCAGCGGGGGTTTTCAAGACAGGCCCATAAGCTCTCTCTCTGATGTCAGATGATGTATTTTAGTCTGGGGGCATGGCAGCACTCTTCTGTTCTATACACTGAAAGTCCTGACCTCACTGAGGATTCAGAAATTCATTTCACCCGATCTCCCTCATGTCAGCGATACATGGTAAGGTAAAGGTAAATTTAATCACTGAAGTTCTGAACCACTTTATTAATTTTAAAATAAAAATTAAAAAAACAGTGATTCTGTTGCACATAAGCACATATTCTTGTTGGTGTATTATGTAAATGCTTGTTGCACCAATTTTCAAAAGCAGAACAGTAGCTGACCTGATCTTTTCTATAGAGAATATCTTGTCAGGGTAGCAAGTACAGTTTTTGGTAGTGAAAATTAAAAAAAAATGGCCAAAAGTGACTAATTTACTCTATTGTCACTAAAGCTAAGGGGAATCATAACTATTCCATGGCATCTCCTGCGCTCTCCTGGGCCTCCAGGTTCAAGAGAGCAATCACCACAGATAAATCATGACATCAGGACTAAAAGTCTTGTTTTGGGAGATTTCAATAACAACATTTTTGACTATAATGCACAGAGGTCCACAGAGGACCAAGCAAAGTATGTCAGAATTGCTCACCCATTCAACCACACCTGAAGGAGACAGGGAAACTTATGACCCGTAAACAGCATTTTAAAAGGTATTTGCAATTTATTTGTGCAGACATTTCTTAAATTGCCAAAGACTCCATAAACTTAAAGGCTCTTAATGCATCACCTAGCACTTCGGAGGGGATCAACCATGATTAACGCACAGGTGGTGAACCTCACTGACCAAACTCTGCAATTAAAGACTTCCATACATGCAAAACAGATGTATTATACTATGCTTGAGTGGACATTCGTAGAGCACACTCAGAGTATCCTAACACTCTTGCCTATAAATACCTCATTTCAACCTAAACCTTATACCTACTATAATCAGAGCCCTGCACCTAATCCCTTATATTGAGCATAGCGTTAGTTCAAGCAGGACAGGATGTCAAGCTCAGCTCACATCCCAGCTACATCAGCTGATCTCAAGCAGCCCAATCAACTGATGGAGCAGCTGTTTGATTGGAGGGAGTCAGCCGATAGATCACATGATTCCTTTCTATGCAACCAATTGGGGAATCTCATTCAAGGCGCCCTATTTAAACTGCTCTGGTCTGCCCACTGTTGCTGCTTCCTCTGCAAGCCACTTTGCAACCTGCCTCCACCCCAGCTCCTCCTTTTCATGCTGTGTCTGACTTATCAGTTTGATTAATGTTGGCCATTGCTGCTGCTGCTCTCCCTGCCCTAGACTTTCCATGTAGGTGCATGGAAGGGCAGGGATCTTTACCGTCTCTGCCTCAGTCTTTTTTTGGTTGCACATGGAAGGGCAGAGAGGTGTGCTCTCTCTGCCTTAGGGCTTTCCACACAGGAAAGGCAGAACAGAGCCATACCACCAAATATAATACTGCAAATTGAAAAAAAAGAAGTTTTCTTTGACTAAAGTGTTCCTGACTGAACTAAGATTCGCCATTACACTAATCTAAATCAAATCCTACCTGATCCAAATCCTGTTCTTGGTAAAAGCAACATCATGTCTTCACTTTGAGGGATTTTTTTCCTCTCATTGTTCTGTAGCTGTGTAGACATACGTGTCTTATGTTGTCACACTTTTAGAAAACACATGATTTTACACACAAGTGATGTCACACCTACAGTTTGGAAGACTCAATGTGATTTGGGGGTGAAGTTGAAACACTGTTGCTTTTTTTCCATTTGCTTTGGTTAGCAATCACACACTTTGTCAAGCGTGTAAAAAACGGTTGAAACGGTTGCTCTTCTATCCAAGTAAAACATTTCCTGGTCTCAGAAATAATGAAACAACACCAAATGTATGCAGTTTTGGGTTTTCTAATTTTGATTTGGTGTCTTTATAAATCAAATATTCTGGAGGAAGGTGAACAATATGAGCAACTGATAAGACAGCGACTTGTCAAGTATTCGTTCTTAGGATGCGACAATTAGGATGGTACTGAAGGAAAGGACTCGATGTTGATTCCCACTGCACAATAAAAATTTCCATTCCCCTTCAACCCACAATGCACTGTTTTTTGGTTCACTTCCTGTGTTTGGGTTGTATCGCTTTCAGGCAGACCAGAGTTCGGTCATTTGGTCCACACCAGAGTTTGAATGAGCTTTCACATCACCCCAAACCAAGCAGACTATTTGCGGAAATGCTCCGGGGTTAAGTTAAAATGGACCAAACAACTCAGGTGTAAAAACACTCTTACAGTGAAAGCAAGTCACTGACAGTTCAGCTTGGTGATAAGTAGTGCTTCTCCCGTATGGAAAGCAAAGGTTAGACATCTACTGTAATGGGGTCAAAAGAGGAAAAAGGAAGACAAGGCACCTCTGAAGCTTGACAGCAGTAGTAACACACACACACACACACACACACACACACACACACACACACACACACACACACACACACACCTCTCTAGCTCCTGCAACAGCCGCAGATATTGGGCCCAGTGTTGGCCCTCTCCTCTTTGCACTTGCCATTAGTGCATTTTCCAACCCAGTTAGCAAAGACCTCAGAGCTCAGCACTAGGGTAAAAAGTGGCACTCTTGGCTCAATCTCGGCATTGAGCTGAGTACAGCTGCGTAACCGATTCGATGTTACATAATAAACACTGTGAAAGATCTGTCTATCAGATCTGACAGGTTTCCTCCAAAGGCAGTTAGTGTTCAGACATGAGAATTCATAACATGTTGATGTAGAATATCAGATTAGCTTAACATTGTGCAACAGGACACGTTTTTAGGTATTAATAACAAATGTTATGGTGTAAGAGAAAATAATCACAAGTCAAACACCTCAGGGAGGAAGGGAAATCATATAATTATTGCAAAAGCCTTTACAGGCAGCTTACCAGCAATGCATGACAGTAAAAAGCTGTGACAACTTCAGTCCTGTTGTCGTTCTGCTGCCAGATTCAGCCCACAAGCAGCCAGTGAGGAGAGTTAAAAATGTAATGGAAATAGAATATTTCATTTCAACACTGTAGGCACATTTCTTTGCTTGACCCCACACACAGAATCCGTTAGAGAACAACGATCCTGGGGCTGTTTAGGATTTAGTGCCTTGCTTATAGACACTTTAGCAAGTGGACACTTGCTAGTGTGGGGGCTGAAGGCTCCCCCTTAGTACGTCTGCCCACTCACTATGCTGCTCTGCTGTCACAGTTTATGTTTTTCTAGGAATGTGTGATGTTTTAGAAAGGATCCTAAATTATTCTGCAGGATGTAAAAAAAAAAAGAGAAAAAACATCACTGAGGAACTGACAATGTTTTTTAGACATTGCCTTTGACAGTTTTATCGAGAAAGAAAAGCATAAAAAACACAACCAAGCACAAAATGAAATTCAGCTAACTGTATTATCTGGTATTTTACTTCAGTTCTAGTTTCCTTAGTAAGTTATACACTTTTGAATAACTTTCTTATAAAGTGGTGCAATGGCACCAAATGTGGCACAGAGGTCCGGGGGAGTGTGGGGAACATGCACACCAAGTTTGAAACCAATGCAACACTCCCATTGCCAGTTCTAAACTTTTTAAATGACCTCCCCAAACATTGATTTCAGGGCCAGATTAGATTTATATTTTTTAAACTAAATTTTCAAGACCAAGGAAGGCCACTACGGGGACCACATTTTGTACAGAGGTATGGCAGGAGAAACAGGACATACCCCCTAAGTGTTGTGTTTCAAGAAAACACAACGCTTACTTTCCAAGATATTGCAGTTTTTGTTACCTTCAAAAAGTTGTATTATTGTTATTTTATTGCCAGCTCTGTCTCCTAGAAATGTATTCATTTTCAACTAATTGGAAACAGCAAATACTTTTTTGAGGGCAAAAATAATGTCGAGCGAATTATGTTTTCTATCAATGTACTGAAGAAATGCTGATAAATGTACCCAGCAGGTTGCAAAAATAGTGATACCCAACATATCAGCAAAATGTTCAATGGTGACATATTTTATTTGTTTCTCCACTGAAACAGACAATCTTGGAATACACCATTCACTGCTAACGACATTCTCTACACTGCTGTTTCTCGTGTGGTTACCTTTTTTAGTAACATTTAACCAAGATCATGACCTTTCCATAATCTTCACCAAAGTGCCTTTGTTGCCCAAAGCTAACCGCAGACAGGGGTCTCAACATGAACCTGGGATTGAGGTGTCACATACCCTCCCCTTGTGTGTCCACCATCAACCCCGGCCCTTCTCAGCAATCCAGCTTAAATGTAACGTTTTATTCAAAGAAATGTTGTCTCTGAACATAATCCAGGAGGCGATTATGGTTTTGCCACAACATAATTTTAAATGCAATTTAATAATATACAAAGGTCATTTCTAGGCGACACGGTTTTCATTGCAGAGTTACTGACGTGCACACTGTACATCACAGAAGAATGTAATGTTAAGAAATATTATTTTATTATTGACTCAATGCAAATACAGTAAGCTTTATTAATTAAAAGTGAAGTTTACTTTTCGCATTCAGATCTCTTGACAAATGTCACAAGTGCTGTTTATGTGTCAGAGCATAAATAACATCTTCTGACTATGACAATAATAAAAACATGTTAGTTGTTACACATCAGCCCCTAAACTTTTGTTCCTTAACATGTGTGGAAGAGGTGTGACGCTGTGTCTGTAAGCACAGCTTCTTCTGATCATCTGAGGTGAGGTGGTGCAGGATATTGTAAAACAGAATGCACTAGAATCTTGGGTCTTGGAGCCGCCTGCCAGGGATTCCAAATGGGTGAGCTTCAAACAGGGGCTTTGATCAGCTGGTGTGGTGGGTAGGATGTCTGCACGCATGCGTGTGTGTGTGTGTGTGTGTGTGTGTGTGTGTGTGTGTGTGTGTGTGTGTGTGTGTGTGTGTGCGTTTTGGGGGGGGGCAGCTGCAAGCCCCTGCCTCTTGAGGCATCAAGAGAAGTGTTTGATGTGGAGATTTCCTCACCAGGTGGTCTATAAAAAGGCCAGGGCTCCTAAAGTATTACAAACTCCTGTCTGTCACAGATGTGCTTAGCAGAAATATGGCTTACAGCCAATCAAATAATTTTTCATATCAAGGGGCTGTTTGGGTCGGAGAATGCCTGTTTGCCTAACATATTACGCAGTGTGTGCTGCACATGAGCAGTAGTTTTAATGGCGGGCTGTTTCCTCATTCACATCCGTATGAGCCTGCATGTTACAGGCTACAGAAAGGGCTTATCTTGATGGAAATAATTTCCACTTTGGGTGGACAATTGCTTCAGAGCTGCAGCTCAGATTCAGAGCATGACTGGAAAAAATCTCTTCAACCAAGCCAAGTTTTTTTTTTTTTTTTTTTTCTCCCCTGATCGGTGACGTTACAGTGAGTCACATGTTTTTTTTTTCTTGTAATGACATCACAAGCCCTGGTTTTGCACCCATAGTCTATACAGAGAGAATAATGAATGTGGGTATCATTGTGAACGTCTGGAAAAGGAAAGAATGAAGTTTTTATGCCAAGGACATAGTAAAGGTGAAAAAACCTTGAAGTCAAACCGTAGCAGCTGAGAATTCCTCCTTCTGCATCATGATGCCTCCCAGCACCACACACAATCACACACTTACTATCACGCACCTCAAGGTTATGATGCATGGAATGCAACTGGATCGGTCGGAAGATGTGGAGATCCTTCCTAGAAGTGCACTTAGGAAAAAAGGCAGAGTGACTCAGCAAATAGTCCTTGTCACGAAAGTCGTGTTTTGTATGTGTGTGTGTGTGTGTGTTTATGTGTGTTTGTGTGATAGTGGAGGGGCTGCTATTGGTGGGTGTTGGTAAAACTTGTGATTCGCCGCGTTAAATACATTAGTCCAAAAATAAAATGGACACAGGGTTGCCACTGAGTCATCTGAAGAAGTGTGTATGTGCGAAACACAAGGTGTGTGTGCAGCATATGTATGCATGTTGGGGTGGTGGTGGTTTGGAGGTGGGCGGCGCATTCATTTAACAGAATGAATAGCTCTCGGACTAAATTAAATTTCAGCTGGAATTAAATGATGGGAAGTGGTTTCTGTGTGTGCTACCAGATCGCTGTGGGAGGGCAATATTGCTAAAAGGCTTTTAGAGGATTAATTTAATGTTTTTTTTTTCTTCTTCTTCTTCTCCCTCTCTCCCAGCCAGGTTTTTTTTTTACTTCTTTGTTCGCCATCCAGGTGCTCATAAACCACAGCATTCCTTTTGACATTTAGTAGCTAGAAAATGGCAAGTCAGCCAACAGGGTGCTGTGTCCAAGGAGGTGGGCTGAGTGTTTGCGTCTATGTTGTTTACATATCTGGGGGAGGCATTATGGGAGAGAGAAACACACATGTTGTTGTTTTGTTTTGCATCGGACTAAAAGTGGGTGACATGCTGTGGAAGCTGTTCTGATGGATACAGAAAGTTAGCAGGTCTGATCCCTGCAGCTGCAGATATGTGTCCACCAAAAGCCATGTTTCCTTTTGAAGGGTAAAAGTCAAACCTGCTCATGTATTGTAAATCATCCCTGGATGCCATGAATGTTACAGATAGTGTGGAGGATAAAGGCTATCTCATATAGTTTCTTCACATGCAGAACATCATATGATGACTTATGATGCTTTCTAACTGAGAGTTAGATGATATTTCTCATATCTTTATTTATTAACGTATTTATTTGGGTCCCCATTAGTCACCACTAAGGTAGCAACTACTCCTCCTGGGGTCCACACAAGCAAACATTACTTCGTAGAGTAATACTAATATATGATTAAAAATCCAAGGCAAAAATACTACTACTAAAAATAGCATATAATTTCACTCCTTCAAATATTACAGTACATTGTTTTTGAAACAGGAAGTGAAAAACAACCTCTTGCTGCATGCCTAGTATTAATATTAAGGTCGTTGCTACTATAAAAATTGATGGTAAAGGATATCTGGGGTTTTATACAATAAAATATTTCTCATAAAACAGCAGAGAAATAACCATCTTGCCTTTCACTAATGGTCAACCTAAGGTTGTATACATTCTGTTGCTGTTAGCTCTTCTATTACAGCTCAGGACAAGTCTTGCAGCTCTATTCTGGAGTAACTGAAGTTTTTCTAGGTCTTTATTTGATGCACTTGACCACACTGCTGGACAGTAATGCAAATGAGTAACAACTAATGATTGAACAATGTGAGAGATACATTCATGTGGTAAGAATTTAGCACATCTCTCAATAACTGCCAGACCTGCAACAGTTTTTCTATCTGTTTTGACCACTGCAATCTGCTGTCTAATATCCCCTCAAGGAATTTGGTTTCTTCTACCTGTTCCATAGGCACTCCCTGTACCGACAGGTTTAACTGTGGTTTAGGTTTAGCGTCTTAAGATAATTCAAATACTATACTTTTTGTTTTTGATAAATTTGCAACTGACTGTAATTCCCTGTCCAAAGCACTAGACAAAGTTCCTCAATAGATGCTGCTGGTAAATACAGTATTGTATCGTCAGCATACATAACTAATCTCACTTGATGTAGGACAAACATGAACACGTAAAAACAAAGAGTTGCGGTTTTACTAGAATTATTGCTGCACTTTTTCTTAGCTAATTAATGGTTTAATTCATGGACTCTGATGCTGGAGGTGTATTTACTCACTTTGGACAAAGCAAGGCTGGCTGTTTACCGTTGATTCCAGTCTTTATGCAATGCCGAGCCAACTGGTAGCCACTTGTAGCTGTAGCCTCGTTTTACAAGTGTTGGGTAAGCTACTTGGAATATGTAGTGAGCTAAGCTACCAGTTATTCTACATCAAAATGAAGTTCCACTACATTGAAGCTACCCCAAGAGAAATGTAGCAAGCTGAGCTACCAGAAAATGGCAAAGTACCTTGCCACTTGCAAAGCTACTTTAAACAGACTTAAATTATCACTTCCTTTTTCTTTTTTTTTTTTGGAAGACTTTTTGACATTTGAACATGTCCTCCTATAACATGACATCATCAGTCAACCCATTGCTCTCACCCTTTCTCCTCTTCCTATGTCAGTAATTCAAAAACAGAATTCCAAAATATATTTTTCAGTCTGTTTAAATCACAATAAATAAAATACAGTTATATAAACCATAAAAATAACAGACCTAAATGACAGTTTTTCTTTTTTTGGGAACATTAGAACAGGAAGAGGTCCTGCAATAACACTTGACATCAGTATCTCACTCTCTGTCTCCTCTCCTTCTTAATACCATTAGGCCCGTTTCCACTGAAGAAGTTCCTGGTACTATTTGGGGGGGCAGGAACTACTACAAGAATGTCCTCTCGCTCGGCCCTCTCAACCGCCGTGTCTCCACAGAGCGGAGTAGGAGAAAGGTTCCTGTAAAGTTACCGGGCTCTGTATGTGACGTAATCGTTACACGACCATTTTGACCCAGGCGACATAGGGGCGTAGGGATTCCGTTAGCCGTTAGCCGTTAGCGGTTTCTGTAGTAACTCCGGTCACAGTCCGTGAAAAAAATAATTTTTCCAGTCTTAGTTACAACATGATTGAACTAACTGGAGTAGTTTCATGTTGTATCCGACAATGGGAGGCTTTTAACAGATCCTGATGTTAGCTTTGCTTAGCTGTCCCTGTCAGCTGATGCTTTTTTTTCTTGGCCATTGTTGTGGCCCTTGTTTCCACTGCAAATCTACAAAAGAATATACAAACGATGGCCAAGACACATGAGCGATTAGACAAGACATGCATTGTAGCCAATCAGAGGCAGAGTGGGGCAGGTCCTGCCTAGAAAAGCCAAGAGCAAAGCCGTAAGCAGAAGAAATTGAAGGATTAGTAAATTACGATGTAAGTGATGTTACCACCGCGCTACTGAAAAATACAGTTACATTTGTGATGTCACTACTTGTGGCGATGCTACTGCCCAACACTGATATTTACCATACAGATATGAGAGTGGTATTCTTTTCAGCTAACTCTCCGTGAGAAAACAAATAACAGTCTATTTTTCCCCACGCAGTTTGAGACAATTGTCCTAGTTTAAGGAACGTTTTCTACTATCTGGTGTACAACTTTGAATATGGAAGCAGGAAAGTATTGTTAAAACTTAAAGGTCCAGTGTGTAAGATTTAGAAAGATATATTGGTAAAAAAAATAAATTTAATATAACATGTTTTTTTTTTTTTTTTTTTTTTTTTTAAATTGTATAATCACCTGGAAATAGGAACTGTTGTGGTTTTGTTACCTTATAATAAGTTGTTTATATCTACATAGGGAGGGGGTCCTTGTCTGTGGAGGTGGCCATGTTGCACCGCCATGTTTTTACAGCAGCCCAGAATGGACAAACCAAACACCAGCTCTAGATTCACGTTTTCATGTTGGCCACTGTGGTTCGAAGCCCTTCTACAAAGAGTGTTTTGGAGAAACCCTGATTTTTTTTATACGTGAAACTACCACGAAACGTACCACGGTTCTACCAATTTTAATCACACAGTGTTTTGGAGATGATGACACCTCCGTGGAAAAATTTAGCTCCCAGTAAAAACCTCCTAAACATCTGGATCTTAGAGATAGCTCGGATAGCAGCCCACCTGTTATGTGCCAAACAGCACAGGGGAAACACTGATTTGTAACATGAAACTGCTTTACTCAGTGTTTTTACAGGTTTGAATCACCAAGTCTGTTTATTTTGGAGAGGAGGAGACCTCTGCAGATAATTCAGCTCACGGTAAAAACCTCCTGAACAATGAATGCTGAAGGAATTCTAACCTGGAGATGTTTAAGCTAGCTGTAATCCTCACCACTAGAGATAACTAATCCTTCTAAATCTGACACACTGGGCCTTTAAAGCCACCAAAACATGGTATTTTATTTTAATAAACCATCCTATGAATCCTCAACTGGTCAATACTTTAGATCTTTTCTGATTTCAAAAGCTGAAGAATGTAGTTTTTATACAGGACCCTGCATGACATTTGACTACTGGTGCTTTCATGGTATGCCTCATAACACTAAACAACTGATCCTGCCTGTGACACATCACTCAGTCAATCATGCAAACAATCCATTCCCCCAGTACACTAATCAATTAATCACGCAGCCAATCAGATATGGTTATCCAGAAGCTGATGATGCTCACACGAAAACATTAGTGCCACTCTCCTCTCACTCTAAATTAGCAGGCGAGAGAGTGACAGTGAAACGATGAATGGTTTCTAGTTTGCTGGGGCTTGTTTTGATGACCCATGTTCAGTTAAATTATTGCAGTAATGATGCCACGACAGTGATGAATCACTCCTGTTACTATTTCATCAGCTGTGTCAACAATTACACTTTGGAAATGGGCTCACGGTGATTATGCAGGACTCGGGCAAGATTTGCAAAATACAGTTATGTTCACTGTATGAGGAATATTGGTCTATCCAGTGCCATCTGTATGTAAAAAAACTAAAGTGTTGAGGTTGGTGTAGCGGTAAAATGTGGAAGAGAAATACACAAGAAAGTGTTAATGGGTTCATCCTGGACTGCGTTGGTACATGTTCACTGGTCTACATGCTGTTTCAGTGAATTGAGAGTCAATTTTAAATGTGATATTGTACGAATGAACACCAGCTAAACTTATTGCACCTGACAGGTGTTTATGTGTTAATAATAACGCTTATTCGAGAGATACTAATCTATTCTCCTTTAGCAAATAGCATAGCCATGGCATTGCCTCATTCAATAATTTGACTTCTATCACACTGCTCATTTTCACTGAATAAAGCTGCTGTTGTGGCCACAATAAATGGCAATATAAACACAAACACTTAGCTATTGAATTTCCGAAGGTCAGAAAGATACTGCACTCAGTAATAACACACTCTACTAAACAGACTACTAACAGTATCTCAGTGCAGCTGATATTGTTCAGTGAAATTTCACACAGTACATCTTGTCTAAGTTAAGTTTAAGTTTATTTACTTTATTAAAACCCCTGAGGGGAAATTCAGTGTTTTCACTCTTGCTTGTCAATTACTCATAGGTCCGAAAGACACACACATGCACAAACAGGACCTATACATGCACAAAGTGCACTGAGCGGTTGGGGGGGTTCGGTGCAGTGCCCAGGAGGTGAACTGGCACCTCTCCAGCTACCAGTCCACACTCCATATTTGGTCCGGATGGGGACTTGAACAGGCGACCCTCCGGTTCCCAACCCAATGGACTGAGCTACTGCCGCCCTAACCCTAACCCTACTTTACAGTTTATGCTAACCAGGTCAAATTTCTTTTTCAACAGCTTGCTCATCTAAATAAATCTATTGTTTTTCCATATCTGATCTTCTTGGATAAATAAAAGTGGACAAGTAATGAGCCAGTAAGCACCTCGTCTTGCTCAGACAATCACTGTAATTGTCGGCACTTGGAAAAGTTTGTATCTTGCACAGTGATTAGTGATACTCCGTCTCGTCAGTGAGAGGGGGAAAGGTAATCAAAGATAATTGCTGCAAATCATTGTGATGTTTTAATTGTGCACCTGCATTTCTCGATTGTTGGCTTCACATTTGAGCAAAGTGTTTTTCTGCACTATTTCCACGTCGGTGATTTATGTGTCTGTTTATGTGTGTTTATATTTGTGCAGTCAGAGGTTCAATGTCTCGCTCAAGGACAATCTGACACAATGAACTGCTGTTTATTGAAACAGTTGATGCTGCAAGGATTGACCCTGTAGTCACGGTGTAGTCCGTTTAAATATTAAAACTGCACTTTTGAAACTTTGTATGTTGAAGGTCCAAACAAACAATGAGGGGGATCAGTCTGACAGCACACTGTCAGACAGGCAGTTGATGACAGGGAGTTTATATTACGGTCATTTTATGTGGGCTAAGAATCATAAATTTGGTTTTGTAACTCTATAACATCTCACTTAGGCAGAATGAGGTGGTCTGATGGGATGTCATGTGTATTTATTAGAGGTTTCACGGGTCTACGCAGACCCTAGGACCCAGGACTTGACTCGGCACCCAAACAGGTTTGGTTTCAACTTTTGTTATGGTCTGTCGGGTCCTGGTTGGGTCCCATTCTATTACCATGGTTCGGGGTCTGATTATCATCACAGGCTCAGTTAGGATCAGATTACAAGAGCAACACTAAGGTGAAAATAACGGAGAGTATTGAAATGCACAAAACAAGGGTTATAAAGTTTCTATACTTGTTAAATAGTAAAGACGAATGGAAATGAAGGTTACATGTGTAACCCTAGTCCTCTAATCACAAGTTCACATTCGCACACTAAGAAAAGCATAAACATAGCCGGCCAATAGGGACCTCCCCAAATATATGAGGAAAGACAGTGTGCTACTCTCCGTTCACTGAAGAGAAAAAGGATGTCTAATGGCGGGAATTTTCGTGATTAGATGAGTATTATACATAGACTCCAGTAGAGGGCTGAGCTTGTGTGAGATAGAACGTGCTGTTTTGTGAACATGCATGCCAGTGACAATGAAGAGTCCTGCTTCCTACATGGTTTCACATTTCCGGTGTCACATCGTAAAAAAACGTATTCTGGGGACCAGACACACTCATCATGGATTCCTTTTTGTGAAAGATCTTGAAGTGTGTGACCCCCTGTCACCATTCGGTCATGTAATGTGACCATTATAATGACGTCAAGACAGCAAGTTGTGTAGTGAGAACAGTACAACGATCTGAATCTCACTTTGAAAGCTGTGTAGTATAAACTTAGCTTAAAGCAGAGCTCTTGTACACAGAATTTGATTGCACCACATCATGGAGGGATTGATTTTTTTTTTTTTAGATAGCGTTTGTCTTTGTTACCCCTTAATTTCAGAAATGGTCTGATCACCCACAAGTTTTTTTTTTTTTTATGGGCCCAGAACTTTGTTGCCAATTTTGTAAATAGCTGGTTCATTTTTTATTTAAATAAACCCCTATTCATTTTTAAAAACTCACCTATGAGGACCTCACACTAAGGTGTTCTGCACGAATGCTTTGGCTCATCTCAACCAAATGCTGTAAGGCTTATTGATACTGTTTTGCATCAGTAATAGAACCCCTGCTGTCCAGTGAGGTGCTTCATGTTACAAATGACTTTACTGTAAACACTATTTTAATGTTATTTACAACAAATGGCATGTAAATAAAGTATTTTGCATTCTGAATCTTAATTCTCAGCACAGCACTTCGCCACATGAAGTTTTTATGGAAATTAGCCCCCCACAGAGTTTGAATGTTAATTTCTAATTGCAGGTTCCCATGTGTAATTTAACAGAGTTATGATTTCGCAGACATGCTTTGCATCAACAGCTTCTTATACAATGTCTGATAACGTCAGTCTTCTGAGGGGAAGGTGAATCCACTGCTACTGTGGAAAGCAGCAATAACCACTTGATCAGTTATGAAAATCTCAAACAGAACCAGTCATGGTACCTTACACTCCCAAGGTCAGGGCTTTTTTTATTTTGTATTTTTATGAAGGGATGTTGAAATATTTAGTGATTTTTTTGTCAATCAGACAATTGAAAATACAGGTAGCGAGCTAAAAGCAGTTGACATCAGTGAATTTTAACTCAAAAGGTTGGGAAATCAGAAAGTGATCTCCAAATAATAATAATAATAATAATAATGATGCGCTATTCCTATTTTCTCCCCTCACCAAACAAATCAGTTCCTGTTCTGACTTTACTCTGCCTGATGATTTATTCAGTGCATAAGTGATAGCCAAATTAGGCTTAACACCATTCACTGGCATATCTGCCAACGTACAAATGTTACATATTCATTCAAGTGTACAATGCTAGCTTTTATTTTAAAAAATTCTCAGAAAGGTACAAGGCTAGGCATTGATAATCCTTGATAATCCTTGCCCAATGTAGTAGAAAGCAAAGTTGGATTTGCCCATTGACGTGTGGTGACTACAAGGAAATCAAAATGTTTTCAACATTTATCATCCTGTCATGAACAATAAATGCGTCATTAATTTGTTAAAAGAACACTCAGTAAGGGAAGAACAGGTGAACTTTCATCCAAAAGACTAAAAAATTTGAGTGATCTCCAAGTAACACATTGTCACTCTGCCATCAACGATCAAAAGCTTTTTCTTCTGACTCTTGTGCATTATTCATGTGCATCTGAGTTGTGTCAATTACAGACTCTCTTCAAACGTTTAAAGAACCATAAACAAATATATTCAGTCATTAAAGCAAATTGAAGTTAGCCTTTTTTTCATTTTTCAGGCCATAAGATGAGTTGAATCAGAGCAAGCATGCGCTCTGATGATCAAAAAATCAAAACCATTGCAGCGTCAGAGATTGTCCTGCACTCCCACATGCCTGCATCACAGAGGCACTCCTCTCCCAGCCATACAAGAGTCTTTGAACTCACCAAAGCACAGAGCATTGTAATTTTTACATATGATGAAGGCAGTGGTGTAGCGTAGTTAATGTAGTAGGTATACTGTGATTGCCAAGGGGTGGTGGGGCCGCGGCCACCAAGATACAATCACTGGCCCCCCTCACACAAAAATAAACACCACGCAGAGGCCTCAGACTCTGCGTGGTGTTTTTAAACTTGAGTAGATTCCCAATAGATGTTTTGTTCTTGCAATCAATATACTCTTTCAAATTAAAGATGCATGTTTGTCTTTTTAAGGACAAGGACAGCAGCTTATTTGAGGAACAGTGACCTCAAACACATGTATATACAGATGCATAAGATTAAAACAGGATTGCTATGAAAGTGAAAATGTTATGCAAGCTCAATCTTGTCCTTAAGCACTCATTCACTCATTTTCCATAACCACTTATCCTGTTAGGGGCCAAGGGCCTATCAAAGCTGACACTGGGTGAGAGGCAGGGTACACCCTGGACAGGTCGGCACACTATCACAGGGCTGACACATAGAGACAGACAACCATTCACACTCACATTCACACCTACGGACAATCTAGAGTCACCAATTAACCTGCATGTCTTTGGACTGTGGGAGGAAGCCGGAGTAGAAACCCCGCGCTGACACAACGAGACAATGCAAACTCCCCACAGAAGGGCTCCTCCACCCTGGGGTTCAAACATCCTGGGGGTGCTACTGCTTGTGACTTGAAGTTTATGTAAACTGTTTTCAGTTGACCCAGCAGTTGAAAAGCAAGACACGGGGACTTTACTTTGGTCTTGAAGAGCTGAAGTGTTTATTCACGGACAAACTGTACTTAAATCATACATTTACCACTAATTGATATCTTCACTACTAATTTTCTCTCTTTGTCGGATCGCCAACAGCTGTCTGCCTTCAGCTCATCCCCCATCACTTGCTCATCCAAAAACACATTATGCACTTAGCTCAGTGGGGTTGGGGACGAGGCAAGACTCTGCATGTTCTGTTTCTTGTCAAATCTCTCGACCACGTATTTGGAAAAAACAAAAAGCTGAAGTGAAAGTTGTGTCACATAACTATGGTGTGAAGTATCCTTGTGCATTTTTAAGTGGGTGTATGGAAAACCTGGAGCTGTAGTGGGTATACCATGTATAACTGGGTGTCACAGCAGCAGCATACACCACGGAGAGGATGGAGGAACCTAGGAAACTAAAAATGCAGGGGCCGGTTGCGGAGTTTTCATTTTCTCCCCGTGTCAGCGTGGGTTTTCTCCAGCTACTTTACTCCAGCTTCCTCCCACAGTCCAAAGACATGCAGGTTAATTGGTGACTCTAAATTGTCCGTAGGTGTGAATGGTTGTCTGTCTTCATGTGATAGTCTGGCAACCTGTCCAGGGTGTACTCTGCCTCTCACCCAATATCAGCTGGGATAGGCTCCAGTTGGATGGATGCACAAAACATGTCTTCTCTTTCAGGTTTCCTTAAAATGTTTACTCAAGTAGTTAAGGTTTTCTCCTTATCTTGGTCTTATACCCAAGGAATCCCTTACAGTTAGTTAAATCATTGCACAACAGTCATCATCAGGTGAAGATGGAAACTGTAGTACATCACTGTAAAATCTTTTAATGCAGTAAATGTTTTAACATTTTTACTAAACTTAGGGAAACCTTTTCAGGAATTCTGTGCAACACACTTAAGTAAGTCCCTTGGCTTAGGAAAAATTAAGTATGTGTCATACCTAAGTAGAAAAAAAAAGTATTTTTTAAAAATGTTATTTGATTTGACAGGCAAATTTTACCGTCCATTTAGGTCAGTAGCAAGTAAAAAAACCTCAGGGGCTGAAAAATGCAGAAGTGCCAAAAACTGCAGTTCCTTGAATGGTAACTTGAGGCTGGCTCCAACAGCGAGCCAGCCCGAGCCAGGCTGTGAAACTCCCCATAGACTCCCATGTTAAGACATCCAAACTGACAGCAGAAACAAACATGTTTAAAACAGTTTTGGTCTCTATGGCAGACTTCTAAATTCATCCCTACTGTTGGGGGAGGATGAATTTCTATGTACAGTATCTCATCTGTTTCCATTCACCCCTCACTCCTCCACCGCTCCAATACGGTAACTTATGGCTCCAAAAGACAAGACGGCAACAGTCAAATTTCTGGGCTTAAAAACAGGAGTCTGCAAACAAATGAGTGATGTCATGGTGGCATCTTCCTTTTTTTTTTAATACAGTCTGTGGTCAATAGTGGGCCATTAGAGAGGCATCAGATTTATGGTCTGCCCCATTTTTTTATAACAAGTGAATTATTTTTTCCTGAATTGGTATAATTATATTGTTGACCGGCTAATGTACCTAATGAAGCTATTAATGTATCAGTGACCCAACTCTTCCTCTAAAGACACTGTAAAGAGAAAGTGGATTAGGTTGAAGAAGAGGAGCAAGACTGAGGGAAGACAGAAAAGCTGAAGACGTGCTGAAAGATGAGAGAGAAGAGAATGACAGAGGGTAGGGGCATGATAGCCAAGAAAGAGATGAAACAAGGAAAAAGGCGTGTGTGTGTGTGTGTGTGTGTGTGTGTGTGTGTGTGTGTGTGTGTGTGTGTGTGAGGTGTGCACGTGCACAGAGGGGGTTAATTATTAATTTATTTTTGTCCAGAGAGGTAGAGGACCGTAGAATCTGACCTTCGGTTTCCGTCCCACCAATTTCTCTGTTCTTTCAAGGAAGCGTGAATCTAATTTAGGCCTCGGAGCTTTGCAGCTTCTTCCTTTAATCTTCAGCACTTGATGAATACAGGAAAAGGGGAGGGGATAAAAAAGAAAGAGAGAGAAGGAGGGGAGAGTGAAGGATAAAAAAAGGATAACAAAAACAAAGGAGGGAGTGAGATGCCTGCTTGTTTTTAGGCTGCTCAAATTACAATATGTACACATATTACAGACCGGAGGCACGCATCACATTGATTTAGTGCACCTAATGACCAAGAAAATTGAGGAGGGTGAATGGGGACACTTTGAATCGAGACCAAACAAAGTCACACACAACACAGCAGGCACATGTTGTTACTTTGAAAAGAGAACGGATGAGAGAACAAGAATAGAAAAAGGAACATTTGACGGTTGTGCTTAGATCCCTGCTGCTCATTTGCACATTACTCCCCCATGTCGTCTGAAACCATATGTTAAGAAGACCATGACAGGCGTGTTAGAGAGGGAGCTGCACCCACTCGATATCATCTCTGTGATACCCAGTGTCAAATGCAGAGATGTATTTAAGTATAATATAGTGGGAGGGGAAGCAATGGCGAGAGACGAGAGGGAGAAGGATGGGGCACGAAATGCCTTCGTTGCAGGGTGTAATGCACCACAGACAAATAGTGCTGTTTTATCGCCTAGAGGAGTAGAAAGAGCTTTTAAATTCATGCTCACTCTCCAGGAGGCAGCAGCGGCGGCGGCCAATGACTGATGTGCCACAGAGACACAGGACATTGTTGACGATGTGCTGCACTGCAAAATACATCCACTTAAATGAGAAATCTAATAATAGCACCTAAAAATAAAACGCTTAAGGCTTCCAACAATTGAGATTCTGAATATGTGAATTTTAGGAAATAGTAGGGATGGAAATAAAGATGATTACCTGAGACACCAAACACTGTTCCAGCCAGGAATCTTAAAATTGTGACTGGATACAGTATTTAGGGGTACAGTGACCTTGGTGAAAGGCCATGATGAAAAGACTCATCCTCTTGATCGCTATCCAGTAAGATACAACAAGGGTTCTGACTACAGGCACTTAGAAATGCTGCTGTGAGACAACAACCACAAAGAGGTGCGCAAGTCAGAAAACAGGCATTCATGTTCCCCAGAAGCTTTATCAAATGATGCTGGTGATACTCTGACTCTTCCTCCAGCGCCACCATGAGGTTGACATGTAGGTTGTCAGGGAAACTGTTGTATGGACGACAATTCAATTTTTTTGCATGCTAGTGTGATATCATGCTAGGGTGCTAACAAACTGCACTAAAATGATGAACAGGGTCGGCATTATGATTATCATAAGCACCTTAGGATTCCAACTGTCAAGTTTAAAGAGCTACATTACCTACAGCCTCACAAAAGCACTAACAAAACTGTATTCTCAGGGCCTTTCCCCAACTGCAACCTCCTTGCTCACACTGTCACGGATTGTAACTGCATTTGTAGTCACCCTCACAGCTAAAGGAAGCACCATTCATTTAAGTGTAGGGTAGAAATACAGCAGCATGCTCTGGAAGAAACCTTTCTCTGTGGCAGTAGGGAGCTGTTGTAATTCTTTGTAACCATGGAGAAAAATAAAACTTACTCCAATTTTATGTTCCATACGTAGATTTGATCACTTGGCTATGTAGCTAAAACTGTTTACCAAATGTTTTGTATATTCATTAAAATAAATAAATAAATAAATGGAAATAAAACTTTATCCTGAGATTCTTTAGTGGCCTTTCTTTTCTTCTTTCCAGTGACTGTATTCCAAAGACATCACCTGACCTGGAAGCACAAAGTAAGTCAAAGCTCTGAATGAATTAATCCTTTAATTCAGCACCATGGACAGCAGCTCTCCACAGCCTGCACACAATCTCAAGTGGTATTCTGGAAAACACATGTCGAACTTGAACACACTGTTAATCTTGAAGACTGGCTGATATTAGGAAGCGGGACCTCATTTTTTATAAATGCATTAAAACTTCATGTACAACACATTGATGGCCGTCTGACACTGTGCACATACGTATTTACCATAATAGTTACTTTAAGTATGGAAAAGTATACTGACTCACAGCTCGCCAACTGACACTAGGTTTATGGTGGAAAAGAATGTACCCATCGTCAGGGACAGGGTCCATGGTTGCTATGTGATTACAATAGAGGTAACACATATTGTTGAGACTCCTGAGTGATTATACAAGACAAAAAAGAACGACAGACCTCCCCCCTTGTCTCATTTTCATTTTTCTTAATTTCACTTTTCTCATCTCTTACGTTCCCCTCCTTCTCTCTCCACCTCCCGCACAGTCACGATTGACATGTCTATCAACATGACAGGGCTGTGACAGACAGCTCCCTGAGGTGCACCCCCCCCTCCCCTCCTCCGCTCACACACACACACACACACACACACACACACACACACACACACACACACAGCTACCAACCCACACTTCCCTATCCAATCCCTCCTTCATCTCTCTGCCTCTCTACTCATTGATGCCTGATTCAGAAAACACAAAGACGGCTGTGGAGTGATGGACAGAGGGATGTCAGGGGAGGCAAGCTGTGTAAGTGGTACAAAAACTCACACACCGGAGCAAAATAGGTTCAGCAACTTAGTTCAGAACTGTAAAAAGTTATACAAAAAAAAATGCTGAAGTGCAAAATTTTTTTAAGTTTTAAGGAGCAGCACGTATGATTTAGTGCCATCTAGTGGTGAGGATTGAGGGTAGAGATATTTCCCTAAGAACTTCATGCAAATCGGCGTGTCCGACGTGCAGGCATATGTCACGCTTAGCAGCGACGCAATGAAAATGCTGGCTCCAATGCTTGTGCTGTGGCGTGTGCTATGTTTATTCTTCTCCGTCTGATAAATCAACAGAGAAGAAATGCTGAAAACAGGAGGCACCTACAACGTCTTCTAGTTCTGAGTAAGTCGATTTGTTTAAATATTTTGACGCTGTGTTCAACAGCTGCTGATGAGTTTCCGCTAGTCCAACCATCTGTTGTTTGTATTGCCTACATTCTGATCGCACCCCATTTTGTTGTAAGTGTGGGTCGGGGCACCCTTGGAACCACTTCAACCACCTCAGCTCTGTTTTGGGACACCGCTAGTCTAGACGTGAACGCGCACAACCAAGTACAAGGTGGTATTTGTAGGGGAAGTGTGGGTATTGGGCCCCAACACTCTCTTTTTCAAGGGAGACCTGGTCCTTTTTGGGTTTTGTGAATGTGGTAAAGAATTTGCCCAGACATCAGTTTGAAAGTAGTTCGTCTGCACATCACTCGTAATGGCTTTCTTCACAGTGTTGTATCTCATTACGTGTATTTTCATCCATCTGTGTCCCAAGTGAAAACACCAGAAGAATAAATAAAAAACTGAATAAATAAATAAAATTTAAAAAAAAATGCTGAAAAAAAATCTATTTATTATTTTGCACTACATGTGGATGGAAACCTGACTATCACCATTTATACTGACAACGGCCATCAAAAATGATGAGAGTTGTTTCTTGTGAAAGAGTTACACATCGTCATGGTGAAGACGAGGCATTATGCTGTGATGATTAAAATACAAACCAAATATCAGTGAAATGTCTTAGGATTAGATTTTGCCCAAACACATTAATGTGGTCCAGACTAATAGAAATACTTCAATTAGCAATTTGTTGCAGTCCAGTCACTGGAGGAACATGTTGTCCATTTCTGCAAACCACAGATTTGTTACAATTTTACATTTAATATGTATCACATCAGTGTTTCTAAAGTGCTGCTTGTAAATGAACTTAGCTCTATATGAACATTACTGGGGGGAAAATTATACTTGAGATAGAGGGGGTACGAGGGGGGATTACAGGCATGTGGGACTGTCCCTGATTGTTGTTAGACAGAAAATCATTAAGCAGTGCACAGAGAAGCAGACTGACAACAATGACAGACAGACAGACAGACTGACAGACTCACAGAGAAAGGGTCAAGTAAAGGTCCTGGAGGGGGGACAGGGACTATGAACTAAAGCCCCAGCTCAAACCCCAGGCCTCTCCTCAAGCCTTTATGTTTTGCTTGCAAACACTGCTGACCTTACAACACACATTGGGAATCTAGTGTGCCTCTGGGCCCAGTGAAGACATGTTTTGACTGCCCCTGTCACAAATGCCTAAAAAAAACACCACAGTGTCAAGTATGAGTATTAAAGTCCAAAGGATATTGTTGGAAGCAGAGCTATAGCTCAGTGATTTAAGCGTTGTGATAACACTGTCAGGGTTAGAAGTTGAATTCCCAATCGGTCTGGCTTTGCTGAAAATGTATGCACTCACAGTAACTGTAAAGTTTGCTGTTTAAGTACCTTCAAACAACAAACATTAACTTGTGGTTAGAGATTTTGATGTCTAATCTCTTGAAATTGTCCTCTTAATTAAAAACACCTACACTTAACACTGTGAAATCACTAACATCCTGGCAGATTCCACTTCTTAATCAAGTTTTGCACTGGAACAAAACACCTTCTAAAAACAGTCAGGTCTCTGCGGCACCTTCAACCACTTGCAGAGAAGCTACTCATATTCGACCAATAACTCCATGCAGACTTATTGACAGATCTCAAGACAGCTTGAGGCACCCACAGAGTAAAGTTTAGTCCCTTGCCTCTAGCATTTCCTCGGTGCAACTTGCCAACATGAAGAGTTGACTCTTTTTGGAAAAAATCATTATTTTGAATTTACCATTCGATACTTCAGTGTGTGTATATCATTTTATTAACCTCAAATCTGCTCAATCCCATTTTTTTTTACAGTGTTCCAGACTATAGATATGTGTGTCAGTACTATTAATGCAGAAAGTGCACTGCTGTACTTGTGGACCATGCACATGTATTCGCCTGTTGTCCATAGCCTTTCTGGTAGAAAGTGGGGTGTTTAATGCCATAGATGCAGGGTTTTAACAGTGATGTCCCATTCCTGTTTCGGAGATATGCCTAGATGTTTGGGTAAAAGTGATCTTTACCTCCTGAATATCTCTGTGGTTGAAAGTAAAAGAACTTGAGGTTTGGAGAAGATGAAACCGACTGACTCCTGACTTTTTTTCTCATGCCATTATAAGGTTGACATTTTTGGTTTTGAGGAAAATGTCTCAGCTACTGCATAAACTGGCATATAATCTGGTGCAGACATTCATGTCCCCCTCAGGATGAATTGTAATAAAGAAGGTTATGACACTGTAACCACACAAACAGCTGTTTAGTGCATCCGATGAGGGCCGCTGAGATCGGGAGGGAGAAATAGACACTTGCATATTTGTTTTATATTAATCAGAGCTGCAATATATTGGGTGATGTGTGTCTTCCAGCATCATCATGACAGAATACAGTGTTCATGAATAGACAAAGTGCCGTAGGGTGCTTTCACACCTGCCCTGTTTGGTTGGGTTCAATCGAACTCATGTTCAAATTCTGACCAATCAAGAGCAGCTTTCTCACGCAGGCATTTGATCTGGTCCACTTGCCACAAAATTATTCCCTGATTCGGACCAAAGCAAGCAAACTCTATGTCTGTTAACCAAAGCCATACTGGATGATGCTCTTTGACACCATCACACCAAGCATGGCATTCATGAATGGACACAGTGCTTTATGCCACCAGCTTTCTCCTCTCCTCACCCACTTTTGCCCTAGTGGAGATGGGGTGGGAGTGGTTTTTGTTTTACTCAAAACATTTATTTTACATTACTAACATGAACACCAACATGAATGACATTGCAGCCATGTACATTGGCTATGATGGGGGCAGTGTTGGGGTGTCTCCGATGAGGCAGCAAGGGAAGTAGGGACAGCCAGAGCCCTGTACTGCTGAAACTCCCATCTCTTCTCCGCTGCATTGCTTTGTCTCATGTCTCTTGTTGATAGTTTCCTATTTTATCTCGTTTCGCTTTTTGTTTTAGCTGAACCTGTAATAATCACATCCTACTCCTGTTCTTGTTTTGTACCTTGTTTTATATTCTGTCTTTGCCTTAAAAACCTTAAGAAAAATATCTTATCAAAAGCCATAACTGAACTTTTTCCACATTTTTCAAAACATGCGAGCCCTGTGTAAACCTCTCGCTAACACTTGAAGGGTTGTTTCTTCAGAAATTCTCACTGTCCATCTGGCCACTTGTCTGCCAACCCCCCACCACACACACAACTTCTCTTTAAAACAATATGGCAGCCGTAATCAAAGCCTGAGGTTGGCCTCACTTACACATGATTAATTAATTGGACAAGCATGCCAGATGTGATCAGGTCAGCCGTGATCGCTGTGTAACATGTAAATGAGCCTCCGGATTGGCCGAGCACCTAGCCTGTCAAAAAGTTGGCATGTGCTGGTGCACTTTGGAGGGATGCTCAACCTGTTCGTGGTAAACATTGTTGACATCACCCACTGCCACATTCCCTTTATAAATATTACATGAACCACGGCTGGACGGCTGATATTTGTAAGATATATTGTCCCTCATTGCTGAGGGGCATTCTCCGGATGCCAAATATATTTCATTTGAACAGATGGAAATTGCAAAGGAGAGATGGAGCGAGTGTAGGAGGGGAAATGAAGAGAAAGGGGCAGGAAGAGAAAGATGATGGAGGGAGGTGGACGTGCATGTGCATGTTTATGTGTGAGTACTTGTTTATGTGTGCGTGCAAAACAGATCAGAGGTATCTGTACTCTAATGAGTTCACTGTGATGAACCCAAAGGCCCCTGCCTGGAGTGGAGGTTGCTTATTGGCTTCCAAAAAGACACCTCGTCAGTGCTTTGTGTTAATGATGTGAAAAAGCTGCTACCAAACAGTTTAATGTCTTCTTCTTACCCTCCTTTTGTTTCTTTTTCCTACCTCCTTCAAGTTTGCATGTCTTCTAGCCGTCTGTACTGTGTACCTACGGTAGGTTCAACACATTTTTCTTTCCAACCTCGTCACATATTGACAGTTTGGTCACGGACTTTCCATGTTCACATATGATGTGCAAGGTACCCTGGGTGCGTTGGTTGTTGACGTTCTGGGACACCGTGTCAAGTTCTCTTCTTTCAAGATACACTTCTGTTTTCACAGGAAATTTAACGTTTACATAGAGTCTCTTTCAAAATAAACGCACCACATCACACCACAACATCACGAATTGATGTTTAATTTCCTTCAACAACAAACACATGGTTGTGTTTAGGCAACAAAAGAAAGTGGATTTCTATGACTGTGGAGTGAGACCATGCTCGTAGGTTAACTGCCACTGAGAAAATACAGCTTTGCACAACAAAATCTAACACAAGACTAAAGTGTAAAATACAGTATACCATAAATAACAATACTTACGTTTAATTGGGACATATAATATTTAATGGTGTCAGCACCGCCACTGGTTTGTCCTAAACCTGTTGTTGTATTAACACTTCGTTTTGCAGCTTCTTGGGGGGAATAGCAAAGGCAACATACCAACATTCCGGCAATGTGCTTTTTACAGCACGGTCTGACTCTACTGTTAATACGAAGTACATCTCTGTGGCTGTGGTCCAACAGGAGGTCAGTTTGAGCAGGCCAGGTCAGACAGGGAGCACCATTTATCTGTTCAGTACACTCTGGTCTGAAAATGCGTAGCATTACCTCTTTCTCCTCTTGGCTCCAGGTTTGGGTGTGCTGCAGGAGTCATCTAAAGAGGTGATGCAGTTTTATTCTTTTGGCCAAGTTCCAAAGGATGACATAAGATTTCCTGTCCTCCAATAATGAGAGACAGGAGGGGACAGGGAAGAAAGAAAGGAGCTGAGTCACAGAGTTTGTGTCGGAGGACTGCAGGTGGAATGGCTTAAGAGGCAGGCCTTTTAGTCATTAGTGAAGATAATCCACTTGGAGTTAACAGCGCCCGCAGCAATGGCATCTCCTTCAAACACTGATTAGAAAGAACGGTCTGTCTAGTCTGGGCTTCCAGGAATCAAAGATATGATGCCACAAAAAACAAGTTAGATAAAAACACGCATCTTGTTCAATTTAGTTACAAAAGTATATTTCTTGTTCCCTTCAAAATACATATTTAACCTTTTAATTGAAGAGATTCTGACAGTTAAAAAAATGTTTATTAACAAGCCACACTAAGCTTAAAGGCACAGTTAACGCCCAAATCAAAAATGCATATTTTTCCCTTTCACCTGTAGTGCTATTTTTCAGTGGTTCTGTTCTTTTATTTCTACCAAAACACACCTCCAATCCATATCACTGCACAAAAGGAAGGTCGTGATACAGTTGGCGAGTATAGTGAAGGAGAAAATAAATAGTTCCTACCTGAAACTGCTTTCTAAAATGAGACATTGTTGTTAAATGCCATCTAGTTCCATTATATTTGAGAGAAGGCTGACATCTCTACGGGTGATATCTCCAACAATCAGGAACTCACACCAAAACATTGGTTGATTTGGGGATGAACTTACCCTTTAACTTTATGTATTTTAGAGCTTTTAAATGTTTTCAGCAATGTTTGCTGTCAAGCAGAATATTTACAATTCATGTAGATGTTTAGTCAGTCGAAGAATACTTTCCAGCTGTGCCACTCCAGTGTTGGAAATTCAAAAGAAAGAAGAAGAAAGTCACACCTGTGTGATGCTTGGAACAGCTTCAGTTTTCTACTTTTCAACTAAAATGTTCCAGCGGAGCACCACAGGGATTGGTTCCTTGCTCAAATTTGTGCGCTACTCTTAGTATCTACTTCTCTTATCAAGTGCACCAGTTTTATTTGCTTGTTTGAAAATAAAACTATCATGGCAAGTTAAGAGTATGGGTTATATATCAACTGGAAATTGGAGTCATACCCAAAGTTAAGGTAAATAACCACTTGCAGCAACAAAACACATTGTGAACAGGGACAAAAATCATAATGTTTTATCAACCTACTGACCCCTGTTCAGAAATGATAGCGAATCGTATTGTTGCTGTAAAAGCATATAGCGTGTCGGATGCTTTCGGCTGTCACGCTCCCAGGGTTACCCGAAGTGACAGCCTACATAATAGGATATCGCCATCCTGGGTCTCATCCAAACAAACTCCTCCTTCTGCTCCTGCTGCCCGCCTCTGCGTCTCCCTCCATCCAAAACCCTATAATGCTTTAAAGTAAACAGGGAGACAAAACAATATCTCTTTATGAAAGAGAGAGACATGCTGGCTGTGTGTCAGTGTAATCATACTGCAGGGCCTGTGACAAAGGCTTTTGCGAATTATATTAACAAACCTGCTTAGTAATGTAAAAAGACCAAGAGACACGGGGCAATATCCCAAAGGTACATTGTATAATTCAATCTGCATTAGAGGCTTGTGTGTAATTCATAAGCAGAACCAGCTCAGGTGTAGTCAAAGGCGAGGTGTCATTATAATTTTAGAAGGGGATGAATCTCACAGGAGCTAATTTAAAAACACATGCAGGTGATAGAATGCCATTGTGCGTTATTCATCTCTCTCACTTCCACACAATGCAGGAACGTAATCCTACAGATTGATTGAGGAAATTTCCAGCTACAAGTTATGGATGCCAGGAAAGAGGGATGAGTCAAGATCGTTTGGGGTGTTGTTGCAGGAATAATGACACAGGTGGATGTCAAGGTAAATCACTTGGCAACGGGGGCCTGGCTGCCACCTTACCTCCCGTCTTGATTTTTACAGACAACGGAGATTTACATGCCGTGTTCCCACCAGCTGAGGCTGGCTCCTCTCATGCTGGCTGCAATTAATCCACATTTACAGAAAAGCAATGATGAGATTCTGAGGAACAATGATTTGGTTTGTTGTCATTACAGCTGTATTAGGGAAAAGGGCTTAATTGCTGTGTAGGTGTTTGGTGAATATGATCAATAGTAAAGTTGATCAGATAAGACAGTGGAGATCATTACTTGGGCTAAGAGCAGCAATGCAGTGTGTGTTACTTAAATGAGCAACTTAACAGATACTCACAGAAATTCTTATTTTTGCTGGCCTCCGGAGGTTTAACATCTCCCGTTGCTCCAGTGATGTAAGAGTGTACTGCAGGTTTTATCAGTACACCAGCACATGACGTGATGATGGGTGGGTCACTCATTGGGTTATTCCAGTAAATCATAACTTGTGTCTTATATTTACAGTTTTGGTCACTCTTCCTATTGGTTATGATAACAGAAGACTAAATACAATCGTATAAGTTGTTTTTACAAGCAGAAATTACATCTATATTTATGTTTTTTGACAGGCGGCGACCTCTATTGGCTGTAGTAATTATTATAGGAGCATAGGAGGAAGACAGGTGATAGTGTAAAGAGCGACAAAGTCTGTGTGGGTGGATGGGTCCAACAAACATAGGACTTTCACCAGGAGACTGGTGTTTGTTTCCAATGTGAAACTAAAGGCAATGCTTAGTTATTTTAAGTTTTTAGTTAGTTTTTTTTATTATAAAATAGTATGTTGATTTATGTCACATAGTGTAACATGAGATATTTCATATTACATTACCTTTTGTTACAAATGTACTTATTTTAAACCAAACAATATATTTTTTTCTAAACCTAGCCAAGGAGTTATGTTGCCTGAAATTGAGCATAGCGTTAGTTCAAGCAGGACTTAATGAGGAGCTCAGCTCACATCCCAGCTACATCAGCTGATCTCAAGCAGCCCAATCAACTGATGGAGCAGTTGATTGATGGAAGGGAGTCAGCTGATAGATCACATGATTCCTTTCTATGCAACCAAATGGCGCCTTATTTAAACTGCTCTAGCCTGCCTACTGTTGCTGCATCCTCTGCAAGCCTCTTTGCAACCTGCCTCCACCCCAGCCCTTTCATGCTGTGTCTGACTTATCAATGTCATTTCTGCTCTCTCTGCCATAAGTGCATGAAAGGGCAGGGAGGTTTGCTCTTTTTGCCTCAGGCTTTCCTTGTTTGCATGTGGAAGTGCAGAGAGGTGTGCCCTCTCTGCCGTAGGCTTTCTCCACCTTAGACTTTCTCTGTAGGCGTAAGGAAGAGGCTCTCTACGTAAGCCTGAGGAAAGGTAGAGAGGACCCAGAACAGTGCCATGCCGCCAAATGAAATAAAGCTTTCTTTAACCATGTATTTAAAACTGCAGCTGTTAATAGTCATATACAAGCTATTCTGTCATTCCCCAGTAGGGAAGCTGATTAGGAAAATCACCTGTGGGTCAAATTAAGAGGTTAGAAACATGTAGTCTGTGGCTGTATGTGTTGGAGGACTTCTTGGATAATTGTTGTCACCAAAGTAATCCCTGCGGTCTGGAAACATGGTAACATTGCTCTAATGACATCCAAAGGAGACAGAAAAACAAGGTCAGGAGATCAAACTGGTTGTGAAGCACACTTGAAATTTTGTTTGTAATCCCTCAGTATAGAGGCAAAGTATTTGTGCACATGCCAAGTGAAAGATGGACTGTCAACTGTGAGACATATCTACCTCAGACAGTTGGGGTCATATCACGTATCACCCCTTGAAAGGTGCTTTACAAATAAATAAATTTGTCGATGAGTTTTCAAACGTCTGACCACTCCTTTCCTTTAAATTGGTGAGTAAATTATAATCATTAATCTCAATGACGGCCAAAACTATCTACACTAACCCCCACAATTTCAAGACTGGATGAACTGGGTATGAGCAAATGGAACAAAATAACCGACTGCCGTTAAATCACCAGAATGTCCTCGCTTTGAATTCAGTTCTAATATAAGCTGATGGCTGCTGTATAAAAGCCCTCTTATACTTCCTACGTGGTTTGAAGCTCCTCAGATCAGTGGTACTCGACAGAAAGCACCGTGGCTTCCTTCTAGTTTATCTTAGAATCATCACGTCCAGCTCTTCCTTAGTCATTTTTCCCCCCATGACAGCTCCCTGCCAGGTTTTACTCTGAAAACCCTCAGACCGAGCAATGCAAGTTGGCAGCCTCTCCGGCAGCCAGATACATTGCCGTGTGGTGAGAAACGCACGCATGCACACTAACCAGCATGCAGATGGTGGTAGGTGCGTCTACCCAAGAAAACCACCCACCTGCATGAAATCAGATGGCAGATTTTAACTCCAGACACTCTGGACCCTGAGTTGGGAAATGCAGACCAGTGCTGCTGCATAATTTATCCCCAGAAACATCTCATTGACTCCCCATCTCATTTCCATCCGTGACTGCGGCCCCTAAGGTAGACGTCCTGCGTGCAGAATAGGGAAGCAACCACTGTTTTGTTTGAATCAGAAACATAAATATTTGAGTAGATACTATCTTTACTTGCGTGTAAGCCGGGTGACTCCAGGAGGCAGCTTCAAATTATCCATTTTGTCTTCATTTTGTGTGACTGTCAGAGCAATGACATTAGAACACGACATTAACAAACACAGAGGAAATTGTTCTGGGCTTTGATTCTCCTAATATCAATTATCTCATATTTGTGAGTTTAATCTCCTATCATGCTTTGCAGCCATGTGAAAACACTATCTGTTATTGGGCAGATATGACTTGTTTTGTTGACAGAGTTAAAAACCTAAGAGCCATTACACAGGAGCCATTTACGTGATATTGCCTGGTAATCATCTGATACTTTGAATATAGGAGGTGCTTCAGTGATAATGGCCAAATATAAATCCTTCATTACACACAATCTATCAGCAATGCGCTGTCCCCTCAGTGTTGACTCTCTTTAATAACAGATATCCGTCTCTTTTCATCTGAGGCGGTTTGGCTCTGTAGCCTCTCCGTGACACCAGTACAACGTTAATACCTTCCTCATATTGCAGGGGAAAACTGCATCTATGCTGAAATGAAGTGTACACAATGTGGCAACTACACACACACACGCACACACAATTCCCTTTGCCTGCCTTGCAAAAAAGCATTTCCTGCTGCTTAATAAACACACATAGAGGCACAGATATTCATAGCATTTGGGGAGCTGCCGACACTCGGGTGTTCAGAGCAGATAAGCCCTGTACCGTCTGTGGCTTGTTTCTCTAACCCCCCCTTTCTTCTCTTCTGTCTCTTCTCTAGGGTACTGTCTGGAGGCAGGCCTCGGCTACAAGGCCCGACGGAGTCACGAATAGTAGCAATGAATACCTAAATATCTAGAGAGAATAGCGGACAAAAGCGGACAATGTGAATCCTGGATTGCCAGCGAAGGGGATGAAGGAGCCTGGGGAGATTCCTATCACTCTGGCACATGTAGAAAGAGAGTGAGGGAGGGAAAGTGAGGTTGTCGACATGTTACAGTGTAAGCCCAGGTTGAGGGATAAGCTGTTTGTACAGACACCAGACAGGGCTTTCATTACTCGCTGTTTAGTCATGCTGTATTTACAGGGTCAGTGCCATGTAACTCCTGATGCACAGGAACACCATGCCAAGGAAGTAACACAACAGGCAGCAACAGGCACTGGGTTGGCGGCCGCCGTGACCACAATCTCATATCCCAGGGAGTTAGCTTGGTGAGGTGTGATCATACGGTGTTGGCGCATGATGCTCAAAAGCAGCTCTGTGAAAAGCCTCAGTAATTACAGTGGAGGCTGTGTGAGTGGGAAGCCAGTGTGTCTGCAGCAAAAAAAAAAGAAAAAAAAAAGACTCCTTTAGCTCATCTCTTAGTGGAGGATGAAAGAGAAGAACAGGATTGGAGCATCTGAGGATCCTCAATGTGGAGAAAAACTTGGTCTGGTGGTTTTTCCATATTTTGATTTTTCATGCAAGTAAGCTGACTTTACAAGCCAATGCGTTACCCAACAATATTTTAACAGTATTGTTAGGCTATTATTTATGAGAAGGTATCCTCATACAATGGTTCGTGTGATATCCTAGGAAAATGCACACACACAGTTTTCTATGATATTCTACAAATTAGTACCCCACCAGTGATGATGCTATATGCTTTACATTAAGGGGACCACTTCCTTCTTTGCTCCCACCAGGGCACTGCTCATGTGACCGCAGCACTTCCAAATACATGGGTCATACTGGATTTATTTTTCAGTGTCGAATCAACACCATACCCTAAGACATAGCCTGACATGCACTTCCCCAGAAATGTAACCACACGTCCCAGTAACACAGACCTCCTGTCTATTTTTGTAAGCTGAAACCATTTCCCTCAGTGGAAAGGAAGCTTTTATTTATTTTAATGTCACACATAACAAACAATAACTTGTAAAGTCTTGTGTGTGATATATACTTTGGGGATTTATACTTTGGGATTTATCCTAGCTTCATATGAGCAGAGGAAATCTCCACTTGTCACTAGGCTAATTTATACAATGTAAAATACCATAGGCTTGTGCTAATAACATTAGCATGTTATATTTGTTTGGGAAGCATGTTTAGTATAAGACAGTTGTTTTGTCAGTGAACCTTGTGAGTTGTAATGGAGCCAAATTTTGTAACATTACCTTTGTGAAATGTTGCTGTTGTCCATGGCTTCATGTGAGTAGAGGAAAAGTCCGCTAGCCATTAGGCTAATTTATACAGTGTAAAATGCTATAGGCTTGTGCTAAAAACATTAGCACGTTGTGTATGTGGGGAAAATGTGTCCTGCAAAAGACAAGTGCTTTGTCTGTGAATGCTGCAAATATATGTTTTATGGAAGCGGATTTGTGTACTTGTGTTTGAAATTGTTGCTATTAAACCATGTTTAATGTGTGTTTTGAATCAACTAAACTTTAAAGCACTTCACAGAAACCCCACCTCCGACCAGTAGAGCTGATGCACAAGTATAGATCCTGCTTTACACATGAATTACTGCTCATGAATATGTCGGATGAGTACAAATTTTAGTGCATTACTCTTCATAGATAAACGTATGAACAGTGCTTGAGAATAGACAGATGTGTTGATTCTCAGTGGGACAGCACTAGAAATGCTTTCAAATTAAAAGGACTCATTTATTGTTATTGTCCCTGCTACATTTTTAACTGCATTCAAAACTGCAACATCTAACCACTGTTGACTGCACAGAAAATGTCTTTCAACCTCCTTTGGAACTCGATTCTGTTTCTAACAGGAAATCTCACTGTGATGGTATCGCATACAAATTGAAGTTAATATTCCTCGCACTTATTCTCATACTAATCCCACATGGGGTTACTTGCATGGGATTCTAATTTCTTGCTGGCAGCTGCTGGATTGTGATCATTACACACAGTGAATATTTGTATGCACATTGTTTCAAATGAAACTCCGCTTTCATATAAATCCTAATCAGTGAAACATTTTACAGTCATGGGATTTACTTTTGATAGTCTGGATGTATTTTTTACAAGCTGTATTCCTCCTGACAGTCGTGTTGTTGTAGTTGAACCTCTTCCAAAGTGAAATAACTTGTAGCTTGTAAAACTAGGCCTTCAAAGTAACCTCCTCAGCAATGCAGAAGCCCAGTGGGACAGGACTAGAGGATTGATACAACAGCACGGAGAAAAGAGGAGTTGTTCATCTTTCACAGACCTAATTTAGAAAATGTTTCTTCCTTAATAATGTACTGAAGTGATGTAATAATTCCGATATTAATTAAAGTAAACTAAATGTTTCTGAGACTGTTCCCTGTAGATTGCCAAAAAACAGGGATAGACATGCATTCTGTCATAGTATCAACAAGAAAGGTACACAACCACTAATCACTCTCTGAAAAGGCACACTGAATGAAAACTAGGGCCGCCCCTGACTAGGAATTTTCCTAATTGACTAATAGCCATCATTTAGGGCCATTAGTCCACTAGTCGCCCGCATGTTTACCATTTTAATTTAATTAATAAATTATATATCTTGGGCAGGGCAACACAATGGTTTGAGTTAAAGGTGTGAGAAAGAATAGTATCAGTAACATTGTTAACAATGAGAAATACAAAACTGTACTAATGAACCTTCATTAAAGGGATAGTGCACCCACAAAAGAAAATTCAGCCATTATCTACTCACCCATAAGCCGAGGGAGGCTCAGGTGAAGTTTTAGAGTCCTCAAATCCATTGCGGAGATCCCAGGGGAGAGGGGGTAGCAACACAACTCCACCTAATGCAGGCTTACAGCACCCCAGATTCAAGCTTCAGGACACTTGAATCACTACGGATGAGCAGTATGGAGATATTTTCTGGTTTCAAGTATGTGTTTTTGGGCGTTTGAATCTGGGGCGCTGTAAGCCTCCATTAGGTGGAGTTGTGTTGCTACCCACTCTCCCCTGGGATCTCCGCAATGGATTTGAGGACTCTAAAACTTCACCTGAGCCTCCCTCGGCATATGGGTGAGTACATAATGGCTGAATTTTCATTTTTGGGTGCACTATCCTTTTAATATTGGCTTATATTTTATCTACAAGTGCACATCACACACTGAGCGAGCCGCCTGTTAATGACGCTGTCGGCAAAGCAGTAATGATTGTGCTAAGTGGCTAATGGGCATGTAGCTACTGACATGTTTCAGATGATACGTCATGTTTGTAGTCGACTAATGAGAAACAAATGTTTGCCTGCAGAGTTTATATATCACCTTGGGTTCGTCCTTCACCTTCTCAAAATGACCCCACACTTTGTATTTCCTGCTCGACATGTTATTAACTAGCCTGTCTAATAACCGCAGGTACCTGCCCTGTTAATCAGGGGCCGTACACATCCTGAGTTCCTAACCGCCTGGAAAAAGCGAGGTCAGGTGCTGTGTGCTACTCTTGTGACTTGTTTGTGCCAGCTTTCAAGAATGCTGTGGCAGGTTGCATCTGAGGTTGCTAAGCAACCGTAACAAGCTTCGTATAGCCTATTTAACTGAAATCCTGAGTGCAGAGCTGATCGTCTTCCAGGTGTCGTTTATAAGTGTGTAGGCCTATCGTCCATGGGACAGATGTAAAGCTCTGGGTAGCCCTGAGCTAAAATGATCAACTTTTCCATATTTACCAGACTGAATATTTACAGAAGAAGGGAAAGATATCTGTCGGCTGTGATTGGTTTGTAATGTGACTCCTGTCTGACTGCTGAGCGTGTCCACTTCCTGTGCCTGTCCTTTCAAATTCAATTCCAACATTGCTCAATCATATAGGTTTTAATTTATTTCGACAAGGCGCAGCTCCTAATAGAGTTTTGCATATTATTTTTCTGTGACTAAGTGATAAAATCTTGCCAACTAATGACCTTTCTGGTCGACTAAAGTTTGGTCGACTATTAGTGGGCAGCCCAAATGAAAACACCACCTGATCACCATGATAAATGTTGGCACAGCACATTTCTGCAAACCATGAATATTTAAAATGTATACGTTGTCATGTAGCAGATATGTTGAAAGTTAATGTTTCAACGGCGCAGAGGTTAATGTGTAGTTATGTTTAGGCACAACTTGGTTATAGTAAGGAAAAGATTGTTTTGGCTTAACCTACCCAGTTTCGTGGCACAATCAATGCTGAAAATGCTGTCGATACTTGCTAAAAACCTTTTGTTGTTTGTGAAGAACAGAACAGTCGGCAGTGATCTGGAGCTTGGCAGCCATATCTAAGATCCATTTCTTCTCCCGATGACAAAGTATACTCATACACTTTTCACATAATCAGAGCTACTTCACTTGACGTTGATATGGTAGGTATAAAATGTACAAATGGAAAGTATCTGTGGTTTGCTGAAAAGTAAAATGCCAACGTTGTCCTCTGGCGACTCGGTGGCAAACATCAACTAAACACCTCAAATATGAATGTAACACCCCTAACTCTATCCAGCCAGTGACAAGTGGAAGTTTGTTGTCTGCAAGATGAGGTTTGTGTCAGCTGTCTGCATTGCAGATTGGAGTTTTAATTGCATACACATTTCTCAGAGGCAGAGAAACTCTTCAGGCAGAAAAATTAATCAGAATAAATAATGTTCAACTGAGGTCAGTGTAGAAGGCAAGGGTTATAACCTCTTAACACATTTCATATTGTAAGGATCACATGATTTATTTGGTTAAAAACATTATCTTGCTTGAATTGCTCGGACTTTTACGGACACTCAAAACAAATTGTTAAAAGATGGTTTTGTTTGATGACTGAAGTACTTTAGGTCGTTTTCTTCATGGACGTGTTACACCGGGGCCATACCGGACGCGGAAGCGCTGCGAATAGCCTCGAAGCGGTGAGAAGCGAAGCCAGTTTCCTTTCAGCGCACATGTTAACCAATTGTGTCATCCACACCGGCCATGCTGCACAGCTCCACTGCAGTGATTGTTTCGGCGTCTGTTCTATTTTCTGCGTGAGCCACGAGCGAATGTGTCAAGCCGGGCAGGAAGTCAAACAAAGGAACAACAACAGCATCCGGTCAATTTTCCGAATAAAACAAATTTCAAAATAAAACACCCCGTTTGACAAATGCGATGTGTGTATATGTATATATATATATATATATATATATATACAGTATATATATATGTGTGTGTGTGTTTATTAGTCAATGGTATCTAAACAGAGAGAGAGAGAGAGTGAGAGAGAGAGAGCCGGCTATAGGGAGTGGGTTTGCGCGAGAATTTCGGTGCGCTGCGCTTCACAGCACTTCGTTGGCAGTGTGGCCCTGCCGTTATAAAACACAAGACAAATAGTTCAAATAGAATGTGATATGCTGTGGAAAATTAGCTGTCAAAGACAAAAGGTCAATTGTCACCACACTGTACAGTTTTACACGTGACCTGTTGAGACAGCTGTAAGAAACTTGAACCATAAGTTTGCATTTATAATGGTGGTGGTTCAACTGATGGACTTGCGATGAACCAAGAAATGTCTTTCGTGGTTCCCTGCTATTCTTTCAACTTTTTTTTTTCATCTTTATTTCATGATCTCAGCATTCATGAATCGCCATGTCATACTCAAGGGAGGTTTAAAAAAGAATTTGCTCCTCCCTTTTGATGTGTGATTGACAACTTGCCATCAGAGCTGTACTGCTGAGCATGGATGGAGATATCTGCTTTCACTTGGTTTCAGATAAAATACATCTTTTAAGAAAAAGTATTTCACTGCTGGAAAGAAAATACTTTAGAAATTGGTGCTATATGACCATAGAAAACAGAGGAAAAGGGCTGTGGCAATTCCTTTGGTCAAAAGGTAGAAAACCTACAACTACCAGAATGCACTGCGCCTCACTGGACCAATAAATGCTACTGCTGGTGGGTGACAATGCAAGCTTGGCTTTTTCCACAGGAAACAATTAAGGGTGTAGCGATCCATCGATCTGGATCAATATACCGATTAAATTATCAATACTCCAATGTCATTGATGCAAAGTGAAAACATCGATCCGTATTGTCATATTCAGGATACTTTATTTTGAAAGTCTGTGTCACCGTCAAACAGCGACAGGCAGATGGGAAGCAGCTGAGAGAAAGAGGAAGAGGATATTGTTATTTACTTGGAAATAAATCAGCAGTGTGGCAAAGCACATGTTAAACAATGCTGTTACAAGATAAAACACAAGGTAAAGTTACTTGCCTGGATGGGCTTCTCTTTCTGCTAACTTCTCACTACAGCAACATTAGCTTCTCTGTTTTAACAATGTTCGGCTGGGAAAACGTGCATGCAGGCTGAAATTCAACCAAGCTGTTCTGTCAGGAGATACATTGACTTAAACCAGTAAGAAAAGTAAGAAAGATAATAACATTACATGTCATTTGCTAAGCTATGAGAAGAGGGAAAAAAGTCCGCTAGCCGCTAGGCTAATTTATGCTGGGTAAACATGCTAAAGCTAATAATGAGTGACTAGAAAAAAAGGTTAACTTATCCCATGTGCTGTTTTATGTGTGTTAAAGAGTCAGTTTAAAGTAAACTTCACTGCGCTTATGCAGTTACAATTATTTACTATATTTAGCCTATGTGATGTTTTTTATCTTTTATGTCCAAAAACATAAAAAAGGGGTGGCAGCTTCCTCTGAGATGGACTGTGTTAAATGGGCAGATAATATCGTTTCATATGGATCGCAGGCCCCTAAATCGCATCCAAAAAAAATCGTATTGTGGCATACTTTGTAATATCAGCAAATATCATATTGTTGTCCAAAGAGCTGATATAAAATTGTATTGGGATGAAACTGGTGATTTACACCCCTAGAAACAATATGGCGGCCAGCTGGTAACAAATAATCTGAAATTACAGTTAAATGATGAGCTAATATGTGTCTCTGAGGACACTAAAATTGGTTTCTGAAAACATTCTATGCGAGAAAAAGGCAATAGAGTAACAGAATCTTGACTTATATTTTATCAGCACACTGAAGTTTGAGCAACAGCCCTTGAGCCAGAGGATTTGAGGTGGGAGATGGGCAGGAAGGTCTGAGCGCTGGTAAGATGAAGGAACAATTACCACTAGTCATTTAAGCATACTGCCCACACTGTTACGGAATAAAGCTGGTTGAAAGTCCACAAAGTATCTGTTTGAGGCAAATTATTAAATTAGAATAAATATAACTGTAACTAAAAAAGAGAAAAAAAAAACATGCAAATAACTTTCAAATCACATTTTACTGCTCCAGCTGTAGCTGTACCTTAGGTGGACATCACTAACCCGATGAAGTAACGTGCCCATCTCTCCTCCCTTGCCCCATGCACGCACACACATATGCATGCAAAAACCACAAAATGCAGACTTAGTGATTCTATTCTTCAACAGGTTGAATCAATTCGGCACATTCTGATGTAAATCTGGTTCCATTTCTAATGTTAATTCATGCTCCATCAGCGTCACACATACTTCACTGAACAGAACCTTCAAGTCATGTGCTGAGGTGTCCGGGCCTATGGTGTATATGTGCACTTTGGCTTAACAGCTACTGTTGCCTAGCGACTATAACCATGTGCATTTAGGGGGTTTGTGTGTGTTTGTGTGTGTGTGTGTGTGTGTGTGTGTGTGTGTGTGTTTGATGTCCTGAGGTCATTTACATTTATTACATGGACCTCTTGATTTTATTTGCATATAAAAAGGAACACACCTATAGCGCTGCTGATTATTAACTTTTTACAAATGAAAAAAAAACAAAAAACAAACAGATTTCACTGTTGCATTTTTTTGGTTAATTATAATGTTTTGTACATGAGATGTATAAATATAGTTACATTTGCAAATAACCATGGCTTGTAGCATGGAGATGAAGGACTAATCATGATCATAACATCATTACCATCCCCCAGGGTCTAATCTGGACCTGGGGTGGCATTAAAATAGGTGATGAGCACTGCACACTCCTCACCCTCTCTACCTTCCCCCAAGCACATATACATCCCTTGATCAAAGCAGAGCAGTTCCACCTGCCATTAAAACCTCCTCTCCCATGAAGAAATACCATTATGTAAAAAAATGAATTAAGTCCGGATAATATATCCCAAGACGGCTGTAATTATGCATATTAGTAAAGAGAAAGGAGAGGCAAGAGGAGGTTAATAACAACCACGTGTTACCAATCGATCTCTTATTATCGTCACACACATGCAGCACTGCTGTTTACTACTATTTCCTACTTTCTCAGCCGCTCCGTTTCCTGCCTGGTGTTCTGTTTGGATTTTGGATTTGAGTTTATTGTATTATCCGTGTTGGTTTTCAGTTTAGTTTTCGTGTTCTGCTTTCATTTGGACTTAAGTTACCTGCCTGTACTGGATATTTTCTACCCGCTACATTAAAACTCGCTTTTTGTTAAAATTTCAACCTGCCTGTTAGTCTGCATTTGGGTCCCCCTTGAACTGCTACGTGACAGGCTGCACAGATATTTAGCATTTCTTCGTCTGTTTACGGCAAGCTCAGAGGTGCTGTGTTGCTGGAGCCCACAGGAACGACATTCCACGGCGCTTTTTTTCCTCCATGTGAGGATTGTGTGAGGATAATGCAGTTCACATAACCCAGTTGAAATTAATACATGTCAACACTTGAAGATCTACTCATTACTAAAAGTTTGTCATATATAAAAACTAAAGTGATGGTATAAGTTGTTAAAGTGAAATTTAAGGTGTGTTGATGGGTTCATGCCGTCAACTCATGCACTGAGTGAGATAACAAGTGACGGAAAAAAAAGCGCACCATCACATCAAGTAAAAATAAAAAGATGTTTTATGCATAAATGTATACATATTTCCTTGACACTCAGCCTGTGTTTGGTATCTGTGACCTTTTAACAAAGACGTTTATGATGTCACTGTAATACTAAACCCACAGTGTGTGCAGGATCTTTTAAAACCGTCAGTCTGCTGTTGATATAAGAGTCAGATAGTGTTGAAACAGATTTTATGGATGCTGGAACATTGAATACTTACAAAAATCTATAGCAGCAAAATGCTCATGTACTGCATGAGAAATGTAAATAGAAATGTAAATGGCAAACACTGAGAAACACAGATGAAGTCCATGGTATCAACATGTGCGTGCATGCATACACTGACGGGGTGGGTTCATTCATGAAAAATGTATCTTCAATCTAATATCAATCTTCATCTGAATAAATCAAATAGGAGAGACACATCCTGACTGGGGGAAATGACAAATAAATATACGTAAAGTCTAGACCAACCGACAAGAGCTTTCATCTACGGACCTGGCCTAGTTTCACACATTTTGTAATTTAATATCATTGAGGAAAGGTTACGTGAAACCCTTTAATTACACAGAAGCTCTTACTTTCTTGCATAAAGTGAACTTTACTTAGTTAGCCAGAAGCTCACAGCAGTAATACTAATCAAACGTTATAAATGCAATCAAAGAGAATTATTCAACAAATTGGACAGTTCTTTCCCTTTCCTTTTCCCATACTGCTTTGTTTTACTCACAACTTATTAAGGAATAAGAATACAAAAAAATCCATAAATCTCCAAACTGGCAACATAGCTCTCGCAGAGGACGGTCACCAACAACTGCTGAAACCTAACAGCTCCGGTATTTTCTAAGGCATCCTCAGGCTACCGGTCTTTTATAGAACTGGTATCTCCCAGTGGCCTCCTCAGGCCCTCTAATCAACTATTTAATTCCTGATTTTAATTAATGCTTCCCCAAATTCATTAATAATTCAAACATTATTAAACTTGATTATCATCGAACTTGGTTCTACACAAAACACGTATTATAGCTCAGCCATACACTTTTTATTATGTCGCTCTGTCTTTCCTGTATTTACATGTGTGCGCTCTTTTTTGAAGTGTAAGACAAACACATACACATACAGTCAACAGAAGCAGCACTGGACAGCAGTGGGTGTGATGATAGCCCCGCTGAGCATGAGATATACAGTAATTTATCAGTCAAGTAACCTTGAAACAGCCATCATTGTAACACAGTCGGTGGTTTCACAGCGCTGGGTCTTTGCAGGGAATGAGTAAATAAAGACCCCAACCATTTGTGTTATGTTTTAATGGAGTGAGACATCTGATTTAAGTGTGGGATTAACTGGGTTTTTAACATAGTTATCCTGCTAACGCAAGGATAAAGTGCTTACACCAGTGAGCTTTGAATACATTTCACATGTTTGATGAATGTGGTAATTTATGTTTTTGTCAGTGACAGTGAGTTTATCGCTGGCAAGAGGGCGTTTAATGTCTGGCTCAAGGACTCTGACAGAACACAGTCTTTGATGGACACGTCTCTTCCTGTGGAGATTAAATCTGTGAATCTCCAGAACAAGCAACCTGTGATGTGCACCATTTCTGATCTTTTGTCTGACTCAAGTGTACCGCGTTGAGATAAATTGTTAAAAACCGTGGACAGCACTGTACAGGCCGCTCCATCAGTGCATTGAGGTCAGTCCACCCCTCAGGGTAACTGTCTGGGTGGGTTCTGTTAAATATTTCACCCTCTGGGACCACATAACACAAGCAACGCAATATTAGCTTTGTGCATTACCAAGTGTGCTAATGTAGTCCATCATTATTTCATGGCACCATCAGAATGCATTTTCATCATCTGAATCATAAACTGAAGTCTAGGGATGCTCACTTCAGCCTCAAGTAATCTCTTGGAAAAGAAAAATAGCCATTTTTTCAAAGATTATTTTGCCCCCATGTGACAGCTGACAGTCAAGACTGACAGCTACCACGGAGCGAGAGAAAAGGGGGATAACACGCAACAAAGATTTGTAGCCAGAAATAAACTGGGGATGGCCACACAGCATGGATCCCTTACTGCTGTGCCACCACAATGCCCTAGATTGGTGGATTTGATCCTGACTGAGAAAAAAAATGCAAAAAACTCCAAGGAAAAAAATTGCAGTGCAATAAAAACAGATGTCCCAGACCTCTTTTCAACACAGTGATATGCCACGTATTTAAAGTGGCTACACAGCAGGCAGCATTTAAAAGATTTTTTAGATGAACCCCAATGTTCTTTTTGGGGTCCTGGAGACCCCAGGCCCTCCTTAACAGCTCAGAAAAACCTACCTATATTTTAACTAATGGCATGTTTCAGATGTTGGATACAGAAAGTGACACATTATTCTACTGACCGTCTCAGAGACCGTAGCTCTGTCTCATAGCATACAACATTTATGTACTTTGGTTGTCCGTCCATCCATACCTTTCTCACATCTCAAAAATGTCTTGAGGGAATTTCTTCAAATGTGACACAAACGTCTACTTGGAATCAATAATGAACCAGTTAGATTTTGATAGTCGTAGGCCAAGGTCACTGTGACCTTGCATCCGTGTCAGTCTGGTGAATCAGGTATCCCAACGTCCACTTGGACTCAATGATGAACCACAGACTGTATAAATAATGGATGTAGCTATTGTGACATCACCTATTGGCTTGTGGACTCCCGTTCTGAAGCCTCAATTTTTTTGTGTATATTTTGACATCTTGTTTTCTTGAAACCAAAAATGACCATATTAGGACAAGAGGGTGGAGGTCAAGGGGTGGATCCTCAAAGACAGCCTGTCACTCAAGTAGCCCCGCATTTAAATATATGTAACTTTGGGTTTTCATTAAATGTTAATGGGTGTGATATATATATATATATATATATATATATATATATATATATATAAAATCAACTCCCAATACAGCTGAATGTTGAAATAAGCTATAGAAATCCATTTTTATTTCTGCTGTAAGGTCTGTGGGGCTTGATTCTGTTTTGGAGCCAACCTCAAGTGGCCATTGGATGAACTGCAGTTTTTGGCACTTCTCCATTGGCTTCTTTTCTCAGCTTCGAGGGATGTCACTTGTGATTAGACTTTTGCGGTCAAAGGTCAAGGTCACTGGAATGTTGCAATATCCCAAGAAGGCCTGGAGAAAATTTCTTCAATTTTGGCACAAACGTTCACTTGGACTCACAATGAACTGATAAGAATTGGATGGTCAATGGTAAAAGGTCAAGGTCCTGTGCCTGTGCATATGCTAATTATCATGAAATTTTACATACATCTAATAAAATATCATAAAATAATGAAGTGCTGACATTTTATATCCAAAAGATCAAAGGTCAACTTCACTGTGATGTTCTGGGGAAAAAAAATCAGGTTATTATCTGGTCAAATACGGAAGTGGTTACACTAATCTTGGAAGGCCACCTTGATTGTATAGATCTTTTATGCTACAGGGTTGAAATGTGTGCAAAACATCCAGGTTTTAGAATTCATAGCTGTTTTGCAGTGATATCCAGATTTGAAGCATTGTCAGCTGTCATGGCTACATATGAATGTAGATAGATATGAAAGGAAGCATAACTGCAACTTGAACAGTTTGAGGAGACAGACAACCTCGAAGCAGTATTTTCTTATTCATTCGTTTTTTTGACAGTACTTTGTGTTTAATCAAATGTGCCACTTGACGAAGAAAAAGTTACCTCTTCGCTGCTTTTCTAAATATTGGGTTTGAATATGGTCAGAAGGAAAGAAAAAAATATTTGAGGGAGAAGAAAATAAGAAAACCTTCACACATTTCACACATAGGGAGATCTTGGGCACTGCAAACAACAAGAAATTAAACCTGTGCCAACAAATAACAAGGGTTCAACAATGCAACAATGGTGGCAACATACGAATGTGCATTGACTTTAGGTCTTATTTCTGAGACCATGTGATGCATATTTTACTGTATGCTATGCTTTATTTGAAAGAGAAATATAATCAGACTGAGAAATGTGAATGAATTTGTCTCTTTATCTGGCATCAGGTGTGTTCTGGCAACCATCATTTAAAAAGCAGGGGTTTAAGTTGGGTTAGTCTAATGAATAGTCTCCACTGTAAAGCACACAGTGGGTGTTGTGCTACTAATGCACGATGGAGGGATTTTTACAATGGCCACTGTTGTAAAAACAAACAGGGAGCGTGTGCAAAAAGCCCCCCTTCCTGCTTTTGATGGATTGAAAGGCATTACATGGTGCTAAGCTCTGCATATATGCCTGTGGAGACATAAAAAAAAAATCCAGGAGCCTGTCCAATATTTCAAAACACGAGCACAAGGCAAAACCTGGCTGGAGAAGGCACCTGGGGGGACAACCTCATACCCACAATCCACAAAGCTAGCACAGAGGCCCCAGCATCACACAGCTCCAAACAATATAGCATCCCCTTTGTTGTTGACTGATTACTGCTGGGATTTGCCTTCTTATTCTGGTTCAGCTGGCAGTGCAGCTAATGGAGGGAATACATGCGGACGAGCTGGACGACTCACTGAAAGCCTCCTTGGACCTGACAGAACTGCTTTGTCCCTTTGCCTTTACACTCGCCAGCAGTGATAGAGGTATCAGCCCAGCTTGTGCTTTACTTAGAACAGAGACTTTTGTTTCATCCAGGTCCAGATAACTAGTGATTTAGTCCAGCTCTGTAGCATTTGCATTGCAAGAGGGGCAATGGTGATTTTACAACAAGAGGAGTGGTGACAAAATATATAGGCGTCCTTTGCCTGAAGGAACACAATGACGGCCAGTCTTCAATAATGCATTGCAGTGTGGGGGATGGACTGCATGTGCATGTGTGAATGACAGAGAGCCGGACATCATTCAGAGACTGCTTATGTATAGGCACGTCCTGGCAGCAGTGGGTTAAATTGTATGGAAAATATAGATGAAGTGTACCCACAGGGGCAGTACTCCTGTCATGTCCCAATCAATAATTTAACCATCTTTTATTATTCTCTTTTCTACCTCACTGACTCTGTGTTTAGGAATGTAGGCTCCTTCAGACGTTTAATCGTTCAAGTCTCCATCACCACCAAAACAATAAATTAAAGAGTCGAGCAAACATAACATCTATTGCGATTTCGAGGAAGGATTTAATTCCAACCCGATAAACATGAAGATTGCTTCTGAAAGGAGAGAAGAAAAAAAACAAAGATAAACAGGAAGGCTGAATTATTGTTTATTGCAATTTCTCGGTAATGTTTTCTTTTTATTATTTCATACACTTTGGGCTTTTGGACATCTCCCAGCTGACAACAACATGACCATTATGTTTTTAATCTTCTGACGTGGAAAATGAGAAGAAAATGAAATTTCCATTAAACGCTGAGACAGGAGACACACGGTGGTGTTTAAACAAAACACAGAACCATACAGCTCAGATATATGAGGAACAAATTGCTATTTCAGAAGTTCAACTCAAGCAAATTCCCTTCTGCAAAGTCATCCTGCTTTGTTCTTTCAGCTGGCAATAACTTCTAATTGCCAGTAGATCCTACAAGCACCAGATAATTGAAGCAAATTAACCCCTTCCGATCAAATCAATCTGAAGTCTTCAAGGACCACTAATTTCACATTTGATAAGAAAAAAAAAGTGAGTCTTTATCCCTTATTCTCTCTTATTTCCCTCTTTTATCTATTGTTTATCGTGTCAGACTGTCCCCCCTGTGAGGTCCTGTTGGCCTCGCATGTGTCAGGCTGAAACGAAGCCCACTAACAAGTCACACAATGTCCCTGTGTTTCTACACCCAAAATATGTGCTGGAAACAGTCTTGACACAATTGTTCATCAGATTTTTAGGAAAATCACAGTTTAGAATTCAGTGGTAGATTAATTTTCACCAAATCATTTTGTTTTTACAATGTTAAATCTGCACTAATCAATATTTTTATATTAACAGTGGAATATGTGACTGGGTAATCTAAAACGTGTCACTCACAGTGACAGGCCCAGAGAGAATTACCACCCTAAGCAGTTCCCCTCAGCTCTATGGCTCATTCAAGCATCTTTAAGCTCATTATTTGGGGTTTTAAAACCAACAGTAATGTTAACTCTCATCACTCTCATCAACCTGTAGCAGCAGCCAGCTGTTTATTGCAGCATCTCCTCACACCTAAACAACAGAATAGGTTGTTTGCCAGTGACTTCCAAAATGACATCATGTGCCCATTGGAGAGTACCAGCAGCAGGCAATGTACTAACAGTTGCATTTTTAAATGTGTTGTTGTGATATAGGTGTAGTTACGCATATAAACCACTTGATTAGGCTTAGGCAAGACAATTACTTGGTTAGGTTTAGGAAAAGATCATGTTTGAGTTAAAATAATAACAAGAGACTTGGGCCCAATCCCAATACCCCCCCTTGCTCACTACCCCTTGGCCTTCGAAATGAAGCAACGAGGGGTTTAAATCTCTCCCTAGGAATTGGGACACCACTCACTATGTCACCGCATCGGTTACATTCACACATATGTAACCATTTTAAATAGGAAGCCGCGATCTGTCTATAATTCCAACCGGCATCTACAACGTAACGGTAACGTTAGCTACTATTATGCTTGCTACTAACGTACCATTAACGTTAGAGTAATAAGATATGTACGACGGGACTTCTGCTACCTAGCTAACCAGTTAACATTACGAGGCAGCATAGTTATCGTAATGTGAAAAATCCGACAATTTTGCTGATGACAGATGCCAGATAGTGCGAGCCAGCTAGCTAACATTAAACCATAACGCTGACCAGCCGTGTATCATGCCAAAGTTAAAGGATAGCTTTAACTTTGACACTGGATTTCGATGACTTTGGATCAATCTGGTTTTTATAGCAAAAAAAAAACATTGATTGTAACCTAGCTGCCCGGCACCAAACCATAGAGCGTGGAGCAATCAACAGCGATTTCTCTCAGTAGCTGCTGAACACAGATGTCCAGAAACATCTGATGGATGTGTACACTGACATTTGATGTGGTGAAAACATTAATACATTAATATTGTGTTTTCAGCTTGTTTCACTGCCCAAAAAATAAATAAATAATGAAACACAAGTAATGCACGCTTAAGGTAAGAATTTAGCAGCACAACTTATTTTTTTTCCCAATAGCATGTCTGTAATATCTTGATACATATGCACATCATAAACACATTACAACAAAATAATCATCAGGAGATATAATAAAATATAAGTCATTACCGTATATTGGTGTACCACTGGAGTCTTATGACACAAGGAACATCATAAGCACATTAGAATTATATTATTGTGGTATCATAAAATCCTATTCTCTCTTGGACTTCTATCCCTGCAATTATGAATATTGATGTCAGAGAACAGCGGCATAAATTGTGAGTCGTGCAGTGGCCTATGTGGTGGAAATGAAAGTGATCTATTAAAAATGAAACATCACTTTAAGTTGAAGTCCTTCACACCTTCATGTGAAGATGATCAAAGAACGACACCATGTAAGAAGTCATTATAATGCTGCCATCTTCAAGACTGTCAACTGCATGTCTTTAAATCGCAGCAGTTAATGACAGCCCATCACAATACTCGCCTCTTTTTTTTTCTTAGTGCAGATTTCAAAGACCTCTTAATGATCAGAATGATATGAGATCTCAGATATGAATGGCATCCAGGATCACGGCAGCTCGCCCTAAGCTTTTTTTTTCGTTTCTGTAATATCAGATACATGCGTGTACACACATGCCAAACAGATCTCAGATCTTTCCCCACATGCAGAGCTGAGTGAACCTGAGTGAACCCTCAAGACTCTTTGAATGCATTCACACAATTATGACAATACCTCAGACAAAAAAAGGAAAGTTAAATAGAGATGAAAGATTTGAGATGGAGTTGATGTGGAGGTGATGGTGGCGGGGGTTAGTGCATGCATCCACTTTAATAGCAGTATGTAGATTTGAATGCCAGACAAACTAAACTGAGCTTTACATCTGAACCAGTCGATGCCCTCCTTCTAATCTCCTCCAAATAGCAGTGTCTGATAACAGAGTTGTGCCTGACAAAGACATAAATAGGAAAATTCATAATCAATGTCCATCAAATCCCATTATGCCACTTATTTCAATGGCTATCAGATCCTTAGAAAGCTAGTGACGTCAGCCTGTTCAAAGAGGATGTTGAAGCTGCGTGTGTGTGTGGGAGTGTGTGTATAAACGGGAGGATTTAGATCGCTGCAGGCGAGGAGGGACCCCTGCTACAACATGGCAGCCCATCACGACTGTTCAGGGATGCCTCTCACACTCTCCCCTCCAGCTTTTTCGACGCAGCATGCCAAGCTTGATGACCTTGAGGCCGGTGAGGGACCAGGGTGCCAGGTGACGGGGCTGGTATGCCAGGTTTTAAACATGCCCCCATCACAGCAGTGCCTGGCAGACGGGTGGCAGCACTCAGCCCTCACCAGTGCCGCACACACACTCTGATAGTCATTACCTGAATTTAAACCAAACTGGAGGCTGTGTAATGGTCTCAACCCCCTACGAAAACGGCAACTAATTAGTCCCCTTACGATTTCCCGAGCATGCTGAGCATGTGCCAGTACACTGTCATCGTCATAAATAAATGAAAAGATGAACAGATAAAAGAGTCATTATGCCGCACTGACAGGAAGCCTTGCACTGTGGCTGACATGTTGACATACCCAGAAAGGATATGGAAATGTCCCAGCAGTTGAGCGTAATGGGGCCCTTTTGGAAGGTCATTCTTGAGGGGAGAAGCATTATTTCATTATCGCCAGAATTACACATCTATTCATTTCATGTGGGCTTTGGTATCATTATTTCTAGCAAGGGGGCAGACCACATACAGCATGCTTGTAATTTCATTGTCATTACATCAATAAAAAACAACAGAAAAACAGAAACTCTCATCTTTGTGCAGCACTGCCAAAAGTACAATATAATGTAATGCAGTACTTAATGTCTCAAGGTGCTTTGTTTATGATAACTAGAATATTTACTGCTATCATTAGCTATGAAAAGTCAGCCCAGTAACACTGTAAAAAATGGATGTTATTACGAAAAAACTAACTACTCTAAAGTGTAACCTCTTAGAAACTTATTAACGGCCTTTACGTTTTTTTTAGTGGCCATTATTAAGAAAAATCACATACCCATTTAAGGTAAGAATCTGTACTGGTATTGGTCATAACATTGGTATCAATACTGTTAAATTGTAACAAAGAATATTAGTATTATATCGAATTTAGAAAGTTTAGTTTCGTCCATCCCTGGAATCAAACAGCCAGGGTGTAATTTCTTTGTCCTTGAACATTCTGCCGTTTACGTAAAGTTTATCCAGAAAGTGTCTTACTGCACCTTTCTTTTCAGGATCAGTTTTCTCCGTCTTGCCACAATTTCCGGTGGGAACTGGTCATTCAGTCCATATGGCTTACCCACCAGTTTGTTTGCTGAAACGTTTAACGAGAGCTTTATCTTTGGAGCAAGCGTCGCATTCCTTGGCTCTCTCGGCTGCGCTGGATTCTGTGCACACGGTCAAACTTGACTTTCTTCACAGTCTGCCTGGAGAGAATGAGATTATCCCCCATGGATAACATCACCTCCAGCATTTTTTTCTTTCATCAGGCCATTTGCAGTTTTTGTTTCAGTTTTAGTTTCTGATTTGGCGACTGTGGTTTCCAGTGTGTCTGTTTTCCTTTTGCATTCGTCCAGTGTCACCCATATGCACTCAGGTGTTTGTTTTAACTGCTGCACACCCTTCCGCAGCTCGTCCAATACATCCAGCTTTCGGATCCTGGTATCCATGGATGCCAACACGTGGTGATTTACCTCTGCTAATGGAGGATTTTCAGGTGAGCTTTCTTCTGATCTTTCTTCATGATCCAGGTTGATATTGTTTGGTAGAGAGCTTTTTCCCTGTGTCTCGAACTTGCTCAATCTCAGGACAGGTGTCGGAAAGCACTTCGGTAGTCAGCATCTGTCGTTCATCGTGGTTGATATTTACTCCAATAGTTCCACTTAAAGTTTAAGTCAGAGTTTATGTCAAAATCATTAGGAAATCCAAGCTTTAGACCAAATAGTTACTTTGGAAGCTTGCCAAATGTAGAAGCCTCCACACCGTGTGCTGTGTTACCCATGCATGCTCAGTCCGTTTCAGCTGCAGTTCGATCAATATCGCCCATCCCTAGTATGATTTCCAACAATACTAATTACAGTAAAACAGGATGTTCTTTTTTGTTTGTATTGATTTTAATGGTAGTTACTGATCGTTACTGATATTTTTTGCTACGTTTCAACTGCCTGAAATCGGTCAGTTCGTATTCTTTCAAAGTTTAAAAGCCCTAAATGTCAGCCTGACTGGATATACGAGTTCGCCCTGATTGCCATCTATGTCAGTACTGAATACAGGCTATTGTACAAAGAGATAAAATGCTCCACCAAAGCCTACATCCATCCTGCTGCTTCTGTAATACATTTTCTCCCTAACTGCCCATTGGTTCTTTCTTTCTCTTTAATAGGATATTCAGAGGCTGGGAGGGTCAGTAGCCTCAATACCGTGGGGGGTTAAAAGGTTCTCCATGGTGCAATATGTGACTTTGTAAACATAAAATGTAATTGATTGTATCTGAGGCAAAATGTCAGGAAAGGTGTTTAATGTTGTGGCAGCTGGTGCTCAATAACCCTGCACTGGAGGAGTCAGGCAAACTGAATGGACTTCCTGGCAGAGGGACATGCGGGTCATATGACCGACAGCATGGTGGATGATTCCCAAAAGTGAGGTTTTAAGATTTAAAATGACCACCTGCTGTTGTGTTATATTGCTTTTCTGGTTTGGATATTGTGGCCGTTGTTTTGACTGTGACATTAATCCCATCTGAAATGCTGGGTGAGAACCAAAGCGTGGGGCAAAAGGGTTCAGTGGCTTTCCACCCTGAGTAGGTGATCTGTTAGTGGGGCTGAGAGGCACTGAGGGTAAATAGGTCATGGCACCGAAACACTGATCTGGTTGGAAGCAGTGGGGGGAGAGGAAGAGGTTGTGCATGCTGCATTTGTAAAGAAAAGACAAAGGCCACAGAAGCAAGATAGCTTGAGGGTTTTGTTGAGCAAACAAGGGCAGAGAAAAGAACAGTGGAGATATCTGAAGGCACCCTGATGTGGTTGTAAGAGAGAGAGAGAAAGAGTGTGTGTGTGTTTTTGTTTGTGTTTGTGTCTGTATGTACTGGTTTTCACAGAGGCTAATGTCCAATGCAGCTGCACTGCATCCATTGCCCCACAGTCTTTACTGATACTGCTGTGACATATGTATTTTATTTAATCTGTGAAATTTCAGGGTTGGACAATGTGACCAAAAAATCACATCACATTAATTTTACAGGGAGCAGTGTTACATGACGACTTGGGATGAGAACGTGCTGCCATATTTAGACAAGACGGTGGATCTGACACATAAGCCCCTTTTACACTGCCAGATTTTCCACGAATGTTGGGCTGTTTTACCGGCAAGCTGCGAGCGTTTAAACACACAGAGCCGGATTGGCGAGTTGATCCGAGGTGCCCAATTTTCTGCCTCGTAGGGTAGTCATATTGGCGGGACCCTTTTAGTTTAAACAGACCGAGGCGGCCTTCCGCAGCGGGTTGGGCTGTTGATGACGCCGCACGTGCGAGCCACTGGCGGTGGATAAACAGGAAACAGCTGATAGCAGGAATTAGCGAGCAGCTATTAGCATGAGGGAAACGCAAACCTGACAGACACTGTAAAGATGAGCAACTAGGGAGACAAGGAATTGCACGCCTTCCTTGCCCTTGCAAACGAAGAGGCCATTAAGATGACGGGGATGGTGAAGAATGGGCCAACTTACGAGAGAATTGCCGAAGGACTGACCAGCCGCGGCTTCCCTCCCAAGTCACTGTTTACATCACACGCTGAGCAATAGGTTTTGTTACTTGCTCACGCCCCCCATTGCCCCAAAAAAGGCGCATTCTGTATAAACAAAAGTAGGTATGCGACATTTTGCTGCACTCCCCACTTTTGTTTTTATACTGCCAATGCTGAAAGACGACTGATTGGGCTTTCCTGCAAATTTGCACAATTCCTGTTTAAAAAGGGCTATAGACTGAGGCAACACCTTGCAGACAGCCTGTCACTAAAGCTTCCCTGCACAGATCATTTGCGTAACTTTGGGCCTTCATAAAATGCAGGTGAACAGGTGAGTTATGTAAGAATTTGTCCCCTTTGCAGTTTTATTGAACGTTGAAATTTGCTTTAAAGCCAAAACCTGTTTTTGGACCAGTGTAAACATGTAAACATGTTTATTTCTGCCATAAAGTCTGGCATTTTAACATGGTGGTCTATGAGGACTGATTGTTCTTGAGCCAGCCTCAAGTGGCCGAATGATGAACTGCAGGTTTTGGCACTTCTGCATTGGCTTATCAAGAGCCATATATGGGTGTAAAGTAAACATTAATTTAAGATTGAATAAGCGCATGATTGATATCGTCAATAACAATTTCTATTTTCTTTGCATTTTTCCCATGCTTTTCCTTTTTTGGTGACATAGTCTGAAAAAGCAGGACACACAGTGATGTGCGAGGACTTAAAATCCAGGTGAAATGCCTAACGTGTGGTGAGCAGTGTGTTTTTTTTTAAATAAAGAGCCTCAAAACACAACATAGTGACCCTACACTTTGCAGCCATCTGATAAGCTAAGGAATACCCTTCCTCCTTTTTTCTTCTTTATAAAGAGCCTTTTGTTCGTACACTAAAAAGACAAGACTAATCACAACTTAATCCTCAGAACATTTTTTCAGTTTAAATTTCAAAGCAGGCTGTTTCTAGAATTTTCTTGACTGAGGTTTTATTTTCTTTACCAGTCGCGCTGCTACTGTTCGTCATTTACAGTGAGCTGGCAATTTTTTCCAATTTGTTCTTAATGGGCAGCCGTCATAACGATATGCCATCTTGGTAATGGGCCCAACTGGCTATTGTTCATAATAGGATTTGATTGGTCCGAACGCTCTCAGATCCAGATTTATTGGCCTGCGTGTCTGTCTGTGTCCTTGACTCGAGGCCCACATTACCTGCCTCTCCCTCTGCCTCCATCTGTATTCCTTTTTTGCTTATTAGACTAAGCAGAAAGTAATTATTTCTCAGTCATTCCATTTGCTTGGCAGTGGGAGGCAGACTGGAGGCAAAGCATTTCTGCAGACTAATCGGCTCAGAGCAGAGGTGGACGGTGCTACAAACAAGTGCGTGTGAATGTCCAGGATTCAACTTGCTAATACAGCATGCACCTCATGAGACCGAGGCCCCTGTGGGTCATTTTTTTCTTTGAAAAAAGCCATCTTTCCTACAGCAGCTCTCTCACTCCTTCCCTCTCTGACTCCTACTTCTTTTTATTTGACTATTTCCCCTCTAATTATTCCCTTATCCGTTGTTTCGGCTTCTTGTCTCCTTTAGCTCTTCCTCTCCCTCTCAATCCTGCACTAATTTGCCCTCCACCTCGTCTCAATCTTTCCCTCTGCTTTTCAATCATACTCTTTTTCCACTTTTCCTCTTACTCCAGTTTCTCCCTCTCCCTAACTCATTTCCACTCCCTCCATTCTCCCCAGCCCTCCCTCCCTGTCCTCTGTAATAGCCTCGCGTCTCCACTGGCTCCATCTGTCACGACCATGAAGGGCACGATGCCCGCTGCTAAGCCCAAACCTCGGAGCTGCCACTCTGGCCACTGGACTGAACACACTGGCATATGTGTTGTTCAGAAGAATGGTGCTACACGACTGTGACGCACACACAGAACACACACACACACACACACATTCACAGCCAGGTGGTGCCATGCATATGCATACACAGGAATGTGTGTGCTTGTGCGTACATGTATGTCCGAGCAGAGCTCTCGTACAGTATTGCTGCACACACACACACCCTGTCACTCTCTGATGAGCTCCAAATACACAACTTTAGGACAGAAACACATTTTTAAGGATTATTTTCATTACTTGATTATCACACAAATTTACAGTACAAAAAAATCTATCCTTCCTGCCCTCTATCTGTCTGCATCAGCAGCGCTTTCATGTGCCACAGCTCCGACCATGCAGAAGCTGGTGTGTAAAGACAGGCCAGTCAGTGCAGTCCTAACACTTGTTTGCAACCCAACCCCACCCCCTGGTGAGGACAGCGAAGCAGTGTGTGTCAAATGCTCGCCCAAGCACCTCTGACTCTGATACAGCTACTGTTGCTGCTCCCTCTGGAGGGTGACCATTACCTGATGTTGATAGGTGGTGCAGATGATGTACTAATGCGGGGAGGGTACTGTATGTGAATCTCCCATTATGTTAGGGTCCAGGGAAATATAAAGAAAGGAATGTGGTTGTGTTTGAAAGAGAATGCATTGAGACTATTCAGAAATAAACTATATGATTGGTTTCCGTCCTTTAATGTCGCCATAATACACGGTATCTGTGTTTAACTGTGCCCGGCGGGGGCTGTGCGGAGTTTGCATGTTCTCCCCGTGTCAGCATGGGTTTTCTCCGGGTACTCCAGCTTCCTCCCACAGTCCACAGACATGCAGGTTAATTTGTGACTCTAAATTGGCCGTAGGTGTGAATGTGAGTGTGAATGGTTGTCTGTCTCTATGTGTCAGCCCTGCGATGGTCTGGTGACCTGTCCAGGGTGTACCCTGCCTCTCACCCAGTGTCAACTGGGATAGGCTCCAGCCCCCCCGCAACCCTCAAGAGAATACGTGGTTGCGAAAATAGATGGATGGATGCATAGCTGTAAACCTTGAATTTCCTGTGGAAACAGAAGTGTATCTTGAAAGAACACAACACATGTAACAGGCAGGACTTGACACCGTGTCCCAGAACGTCAACAACCACAGACCCAGGGTACCTTGCTTGTTGTATGTGGATGTGGAAAGTCCACGAGCAAACATCAGCATGTAACGAGGTCAGAGTGAGAATGTGTTGCACATAACTGTAAGGTTAGACATAAGGCTTTTACCTTTAGGCATTAAGCTTTTAGGTGGTGATTTGAGATATAATGTGGAGTGTGTGGCTGGGTGCTATGCACAGAGGTCAGTGTTTGTAGTGAATACTGAGTATTATAGTAATGAATGTAAATAGATGGAATACAGGCATCCAAACTGCATCCTCTGAAAAATAAAAATTATATGATAAAAAAAAACTCTATTCAACAATATAAACTAAATATTAATAATACTTAAGATAAAGAATTGTAGAGAAAGAAAACAACAGAGGTAAACATTATTCACAAATGTTGGAGGACTTTGCTGGTAAACTGTCTGCAGGTGTGAGTGTATGTATGTAGGATGTGCATCATCTCCTCACACACACACCCACACACCTCCCCTGTGTCTGCGTGACGGTTTAGCTTCCCCTCCTAATCGATAATCTGCCATTCTTAATTGAGCACTCTCCCTGCCTTAACCTGAAACCAATAGGCCCAAGTGGGGGAAACCTCGGCTCAGCCACGCTGCTCTATTCAGATTTGGAACAAGAGGACACGTGCATGCTCATGGGTGGACGTGCACACAGACAGACGTAAGATAATCCTGATCTGAATGGCAAAGGAGTGCCACAGTGTTGAGATGCAGCCAATTGGGTGACCTTGGACTGTTTGAAATTTGTACAATGTGGTTAGGGACACTGTGTGTGCATGTGTGTGGCACGAGAAATTAAGGGCTGGACAAATTCTAGCCAAACCCAAATGACATGTTGCAAAAAATATGAGGTATATTTTTTTATTAAAGGAGCAGTGTGCTTCTGGGCTGCTGTAGAACCACAACAAGTGGACCCACTCCATATGTAGATATAAAGGGCTCATTCTAAGGCAATGAAAACACGATGATTCTTAGGTTCAGGTGATTATAAACAAATGAAAACATAGTTATTAGTATTATGTTCTATTTCTGCCTTTTCCCGCTATACCCTGCAGACCGTACATTAAAGGAGAACTTTGGCATTTTTCAATCTAGATCCTATTTCCCTGTGTCAACTGATCAAAGAAACTGACGTGAACCACAAATTTTGAAATTATTCCAGTATTAAGGGAGCCACCAGCAGCCGGCAGCTGTGGAAGGACCTGCAATGGAAGCACATGGGGCAATTAAACATTGTCACCGTATGTCCATCAAAACTGGTTATTTTTGCCACAGAGCAGCTCAGATTGTTATTATAAGTGTCTGAAGCATCTCTTTACCTTTCACTTGATCAGGTCTGTTTGTTATTGCCCCCTTAAGCAGAAGTTTCGTCCTGAAATATCATCAGATGTCACTTGTTGCAGAAAAACAACAGTGGAAACTTGAGTGAGATGTGGAGAGAGTTTAATAACTGGAGTAGTTTATAGAAAATGTATTTCGGTATTGTGTAAAAGATTTTCACTATCAAGGATCATTATTTACCTGACTGACAATCAGGCCTAGGAACTCGATCGCTGCTGCATTTATTTGTGACGAAGTACACATGTGAAGTGTGGGCAGAGAGAGAGAGAGAGAGAGAGAATAAAAAAGCAACAGAGGTTTTTATTTTACTCTTTTACATATTCATTACATCTCACCGATGCTTCTTGTTATTACACTATCCCCTTTGCTGCTGTAACACCACAAATTTCCCCGTTGTATGAATAATAGATGATCATCTTATTAGAAAAGGCTGTGTATAGGAGCTTGTACAATAACTAACATTACTGTCGTCATTCATAGCCAGTAGGTACCTCCTTGATGCATAGGAAGGACATATGTAGGCATGAAATATAATCAAAAGACATTATAGGTTGCAGAATACTGAGGCATGAATATATTTTTCCACGATGCACACACACTGTGCATAGACAGTGTCAGCTTGTTGATATCACTGCAATGTCAGCAGATGAAAATGGGTAATCAGTCTATATAGATTTGTTATAATCAGTGCTGAGTCAGTTGATATTTGTGCCTTGTTATTGTTTATTGATTGATTGTTTTTGCTGTTATCCTGCTGTGCTTTCACGTGTAATACAATGCCATGTAAACATAATCACCTTAGCTACTAACATTAGCCTACCTGCACTCGTCTGCAGCAGGTAAATCCACTTGGAACAGCAGTTTTCTTTAGGAAAATAAACTTGTTGCAGTTGTAGCACAACTAACCAAAACTTTGGGGCGCCCATATCCGACAAAGACTATGACAGCTGCTGGAAGTGTAACTCCTCATTTTGTCGGCACAGGTCGGACTACCCTTTGTGACATTTTGTCCTGTGTGGGCAAAGGGTCACAGCTTTCAGCTTAACGGCCTTGCAGCAGCTGCCCTTACCAGCTTTTTTTCCGTCTCTGCCCTTGTCCACTCGTATACTCCAGCTCACATCCACATGATTGAAATCAGGTAAATAATCATCCATGGCACTGAATATTTTTTAGACAACACTAAACTACGTCTTCTGTAAACTACTGCAGTTATTATACCCTCTCCCACACGCGTTCCAATGTTGTTTTCCTGCAACAAGTATATATCAACAAGATATCTTGTGATATTTTATAGAGACTTTTGCTTAACAAGGCAAAAACAAACAGGATCAAGTGAAAAGTAAAGAGACACTTCAGACACTTATCATAACAATCTGAGCGGCTCTGTGTCAAAAATAGACAATTTTAATAGACATTCAGTGACGACGTTTACCACTTTCCACACCCTAGCATTAATTTTTAAGTTGCCAGCCACGTCAGAAATTTTTGATCATATTCACTAATCTCTCAAGATCCACAGAATAATTTGTTTTATGAATATGTAAACACTATGTACATGAAACTACAGAAGTGATGTTTTTAAACACAAAAAGCTAAGTTATTCTATACAATTACATTTCTTTTTTATCAACACTTGAATTTGTGCAATTTGTGCAAAACAAACAAACAAACAAACAAATAAACATTTCGAACAAAAAGCTGAGAAAAATGCATTTTTGTCAAAGACAGTCATTTTCAAGTACATAAGCAGTTTCACACGTACATTTTTTTGTTTTTCTAATTCAGTTGTGTCAATCTGAGTTATATTAATGAAAATAATATTCTCTTTGAAGCATAGCAGACAAAGGTGTCACGTTTAGTGTCAATACTGTTGTCTCCCTCCTCTGTGGTCGTCTCGTCTGTGTGTCACTGTCACCATCATGGAGATCCCGTTGCGACCCACCAAACTGGTTTGCTTCTCTGTCCTAATCGTATTCAGACTGTTTTGATCAACAGCAAACGAGTCGTCCGAGTTCATCTCCAAAGCTTGCACAACCGTAAACTTTTCCATTGACGCCGGCATTTTTGTGCAGTTTACAAGCTACAACATCTTCCTCAGGATCTACTTGTTTGTTTGGTTTTGGACACGGCAGTGCTGTTCTATTTCACAATTTGTGTAACAGCGCCCTCGATGTTATGACAGTGAAAACATGGATTGCCGGAATATCTCGTCAATGGCAGGAAAGCGTTCTGTCATGACTGATGAAAAATTGTGGCAATGGCAGGGGTAGTGTTAAGACACAAAAGAGCTGCTCTGTGGCAAAAAACAAAAAACAAAAACACTTTTAATGGACTTACAGTGAGGATGTTTAATTGCCCCATGTGCCTCCATTACAACCTGTTGCACGGCTGCCAGCCGCTGCTGGCTCCCTCAATACTGGAGCAATTTCAAAAAATGTTGTTCACATCAGTCTCTTTGATTGATTTACATAGGGAAACAGAGTCCAAGTTGAAAAATGCCAAAGTTATCCTTTAAAAACTAAAATAACTTTTCACAAACTGACTACAATTTGCCAGATATAACTGATATTTCTTAGCTGTTTATGACTCATGACAACAAAACTTCTGTGTAGAAAAAATGTCCAGAACTGCCTGCTTTTACTGTGCAACTACATAATTGCACACTGGCTGTGCCAAGCCAACAGTATTTATTCATCCGGACAAGCCTTCTAATTGAAGTTTTTCACACCATTACTTCATCAGCAAAAAAAAGAAAAAGAAGCACAGAAACTTTATTTCTGATTTTGTTTTGGTCATTTTGAATTCAGTACATTTTAATGCCACCAAAAACACAACTATATAATTATATGTACAATTCTGGGCAGCACACTTCTTATTTTATATAAGTGACAGAGTGTGAGAAATAAAAAGAACAAGTGTGTGCTTTTAGGTGTGGTAGGGAGTGTGCGTTATCTATTCATGATAATAGTTTTTTTTTTGTGTGTCTGTATCTGTGCGTAACAATGAAAAAAGTTTGTGTGTGTGTGAGCGCGTGCAACGATAACTCACTGTGCGTGCATCTTTTCTTTGATGTGTCACTTTTTTTTTTGATATCTCCATCCACCTCGTTACTATAGCCACACACTTCAAAGCAGAGTGCCCTACAGTCTGGTTGCCAATGGATACCATAACACATCACTTGGTACTGTCATTTACACCAGCATCATTTAATTATTCTTGCAGCTCCACTCAAATTAGAACTACTGAGGTGAAATGAAATGCATACGGAATATATCATAACTGCAGCCATTATAGTTTATTCAATTTGCACTGTCTTTGTGGAAGTAGGTAAGACAGCACTGCCCAAAAATATATAAAATGTCCCTTTTGTGACAAACAGAAAAAACAGCTGAGAGAGACATGGATAGAGAGATAGATTGGAATAGAGATGAAAACTGCCTCTCTGTCACACCTCCCCCTGTTGCCTTGATACAGTACTAGAAAGAGCTTCTGGAAGAAACAAAACACACGCTATAGGTTTAAGTGGGTCTGTTAGAATCCTGAGATGACTAAACCTGGCCCAAGGGACTGCTGGAATAAACGTTTGGATTTTATAACCACTTTTATAAAAGGGAACACAAAAGCAGCCAGAGGAAAATCAGATTATTAGGATCACTATGCAAATGTGTACTCGAGCGAGGCGTTCATATCCCCGCCATCTTTTTGTAGAAGAGGCTTGGAGAGTGAGAAGTAACACTTCCTTTAGGGCATCTGTATCGCTCAGCCAGCATGCTAATATTAGCATTGGCACACACAAATATAATATCTCCCATTTCTCCGCTATATGCAGCGCGTGCTGCATACATGTAACATGTGTTGCGTGTTACAAGGAGTGGGGGGTGTGATCACATCAGTACGTATAGTGGGATGTACTATAATTGCTGTCAGCGCATTGATGTGAAGCAATCTTCATTTTACACATGCACATGCAAACACACACTTCAGAGCAATAATACTCATTTATAGGACACATGTGACACTAGATGACGTGTCTTTGCATAATATGCGTTCGTTTTTCTTGATGAAAGCTAGAACCTGAGTTTTTCCTGTCCATATTCTGAGGTAAATGTTCTATTGCAGCAGACTGATGGCACAAATGTCCACAGCCGACACACTAACGTCACAGTGTTACTGCAGCTGCTTAAGGCTTTGTGTAAATGAAAAAAGCCCATCATTCCCATCGTTGCCCCCCCAGACACTGCCGAGACTAGAACCATGGTTTTAAGGCAAACATGTAATTGACAGGCTCCTTTGGGCCAAGGCTTGTATCGCTCCTGCTCCCTGCTGAGTTAACGTGGCTCAGAACAGTTTTCTCACACGGTGGCTTCACAGTGTTGTGTGCATGATAAATGCAACGGTTGACATTATAGCCTTACAAAATATGCCGAACCGTGAGCGATAGTGGTGACCTGGGATTTCTGCCACAGGGTAATTTTTGTGTTTTAGGCATATGTGATAATGAGCAATAGAAGTGTTAATTTTGAGGACAGTAATGGAGAAGTCCTGTGAATTCAGTAATGCTGGAACACAGTTTTACTTGATAGCTAATAACTATTTGCTGTTGGGTGGGCTAATGTGCCTTAAATGTGCATTGATGGGTTTTCTAACAACTTAGGAGCAGCACAACAGGCTGTGAACACAACACTGATTTGGTAAACATGTTAGCAAACGGTGATTCATTTAAACACAAAGCAGACAAAGAGTAAGACAAGCATACACACTCCTGTTTGTGCAACTGACCAATTTAAGTGCAACTTAATTCCTTTTATCTCCATCTGGGTCTCCACCAACTCCCGAGAGACAAATTCAGCTCTTTAGTATAGTTTATATAGTTTCCAGCTCCTTACTAAACTTGTCTGTGTGTCGTTTGGTGCCGGTCATCTGCAGTATGGTTACTGCCTGCTTCGGGTGAAAAGGAATCTGATGAGTAATAACAGTGACCCCAAACAGTAAAGTTTGATGGCACCCTCAAGGGGGGGCCATGGCCACCCTGATGCCCCCCCATTGCGTGGCCACATCTGGTCATCATAACATCTTAATATTATGTGCCATAAAACCAAAACAATGAGCTCAAAGAGCTCCACAGAGTCGCAATGGTAAAAAGTGGAAAATTTAGCCACTCAACAGTTGCTCCCACTGTGTTGACTTAAGTATGAAGTTGAAATAGGCCTTTTCCTCTTTCTTTGTGTTCAACAGCTGATGCAGTTTTAGTTGCCAAGGTCTGGCCAGCTGCCCTTGAGGTCCCCTGGGCTGACTATCTGACAAGATACTTAATCGTCGCTCAGGGTGTGTGGCTGACCTGTCAGTAAACTGCACACTCCTTGGAGATATATGTCTCAAGGTGGTGGAGAAGTTTAGCCATTGTTAGTGTGTCCGGCTCTGACTTGTGGCTTTTTTTGGTCAAGAAGTCAGCTGCTCAACTGTCTCTTAAACATCAACAATATAAAAAGAATGTGTTGATGTGTGAATATGTTGTTGCAGCGTTGAGGGTTGTGTTTTACTGATGGTCAATACTGCAAATTCCATGCTTTTAGTTTTTCTGTGACTTAACTGGCTACTTTGGGAGCAGAGACTTCTGGGTGCCAGAAAATTAAAATGAGGCCCAAGTTCTTGAGTAAAATAAATCGTCTCTGAAGAATTTGTTTATGCCCTGAAATGACATGTGTACGCATATTGTGTGTTTGAGTGACAAAGACGTCTCGAAATAGAACCTCAAAGTCCAGCAAGACTCTTTGCGATTGAGAGGAGGAAGTACTGTTAGGTTGTTAGTCACAAAGTTCATAGAGTGAGGAGATCTAGGTGGATAGACAGGTTAACAAAAAACAGTGCCAACCTCCAGGCTGAAGATTGAAGCCAACACAGAAGTGCCAAAAACTGCAGTTCTTTGAACGGCCACTAGAGGCTGGCTTTAGCAGCCAATCAATCCCACAGACCCCCATGTTGTTTTGGACCTTGATCAATTTTGTGTCGGGATGAGCTGCAGACTGAATTGGCAGACATGGCTGCCATATTGTTTTTACATGGATTAGTGTATTGTGCTCTTACTACCACTAGATGACACAAAAAAAAGTCCACGAACGAGGACAACAGGTCTAAGTTAAGAAGACACAGCTAATTTCCTCTTTCATGACAATTTTGTGGGGGGGGAATTGTTTAACTTTTATGCATATTTTAATTTGTTTATATAACCCACATGTTTACATTTTATTAAGGCTTATAGTTGTGCATAATTAGGGGCAGGCCACTTTGAGTGACAGGTTTTTTGCCAAAAGTATCCTCAGCCTCTCAGTTGGATCCATCCTTCAGTTCTCCACAGCGACAACCTCTCGCTCAAATATGGTCACTTCTAGCTCCAAAAATAACCAAGATGGTGACAGCCAAAATACTGAACTTGAGGCTTCAAAACGGCAGTCCACAAACCAAAGAATGACGTCAAAATAGCTATGTAATTTTTGCACAGTGCAAAAAAGTTTGTATTCTTTTAACCATGACCCTCGTTGATTGATCAACAACCATACCCATATTTTTTTTAATGTATCAACAGAGGCTCCCCAACCTTCATTAAGGTCAGGGGACGTAACTATTTGTATTTATTTATTTATTTATTTATAACAGTTTTTGTAGACATTGACAGGCACTAAAAATGTATGTCCTGCCATTGAAGGGTCGGATCAGAAAAGGCACACTAATTTTCATTTATCCGCACACCTCTCTTCAAAAGCAGTGGATTACCAAAAAAATCATGTTTTAAGGTAAACTTTACCTTTAAGGACACCTTCCCACAGAACTAAACATACAGCGACAATTTATAGGAGACCAAACATGCTACTTTACACGTGGGAGATAGACTTTGTGACTGCTTGCCACCAGGTACACCACAATGTACTCACAACTAGTTGTCAATATGTTCTTTCACCAGTGTCACTGAGACAAATTCTCACTGCATTCATTGCATTTAATACCCCTGCCCTTTTAATATGCGCTCTGCAACCTCACATTTTATACGTGCTTGGAAATTTGATTTCATACTGTCCGTCGTCAGAGCAACCTCAGATGAACCTGGCTGGCTCATACTTGCTAATGCTCTGCTTTACTTTTGGATGGGGCATCTCCATCTCCATGCCTCAGTGTCTAATGAGTTGAGAGATAATAGGCACACGTGTGCAAAAGTGAAACCGCCTCATTATAGTCTTTGGTTAATGAGCTTTCAACCCAAGCCCCCTCCCACTCCCCCTCTTCCCCAAACCCCACCCCTATTCTGTTCTTCCATCCATCCTCCTCCACCCTCAGGTGTTGTCTTTGACATGTGGAAAGAAAAGAATTTATGGTGTGCTCATACACTAACACACACACAAACAACCACGGGATTCATGAGCGTACTATGATGCTTCACACATTGTCAGTCTTGAGCACACACACCTCCATTTAAGTTCAGGGGCAGTCAATCTCTATCATTTGCTGCCCTTGGGATCCGCTGTCACCACTGACATTAAGGCTTTCTTCCCCCTTCTCTCCATATCAGCAACTGCAAGCAGGCAAATTCACGCAAACGTCCCTGGGTATGTATAAAAAATATATTTGTATCCAATTTATTCCGTTTGTAGGAGTGTTACAGGTACAACAAATCTGCAGCGGGCTTTAAAAATCAAAGTGAATAGAGGGATGCTGGCTACAGGTCCCTGGATTATTTGGGTTTCATAGCTGATCACTCGTGAATTCTTGTAATAACCAACTTTACTGATGGAGCAAAATGCTCCACCAAAGTCAGATATTTAAAGTGAACAGTCTGTATCATGTGTTGAGAAAAAGAGGTCCATTGGGTCGACGGAGAAGAGTAAACTATTTCAGATTGCATGAATTACCCAAATTCTATCATGTCAATGAAGTAAGAAGCAAAACTTCAGTGTGACCTGATGCAACCCTTGAATTTCTTATCTTTCAGATGCCATCTTCTCTTGGATGAAGAATCTAGATTAAGAATCTAGATTAATCTAGATAATCTAGAGTAAAGTACAGCGGTGGTTCTCGCCTGGTCCAGCCCCAGGATCCAGATTTCTCCTCTGTCCTTATATTAACATCCACACAGTTTAATACATTAAGCGTCATAGCTGTCCATCAGTTACTCAATAAGGAAATGACACGTCAGAATAAAAGTTCTGTGCCAGAATTCACTGCACTCAAAAATTAAGTTTTACAAACTTGACATGTTCGCAAGTCACTTTGTGGTCCATTCAGAATAGATCCGTGACACAATTTTGGACCGTGGGCCACTAGTTGGAGACCACAGGTGAAATGCAGTCTAAATGACTGATGACTGTACTTTATTATAAATTACAGGATGATGCAGTGTTTTGATCATGAAGCTACTACCGGTCTCACTCCGAAGTTGTCGAAATCCAGCACTTGTGCAGTGACTTGTGGCGCCAGAAACCAACGAAAAAAGACATCTTTTAACATTGGCATTATACGCAGCAGATTGCTGTCATAGTTTAATCGAGCCCAACGGCATCAGGGGGAGACGCGGCGGGACAGGGATGAATGTTAAGGCGCCAAAAGCCCGACTTGGGCGAGTGGGAGGGGTGGTGGATGGGAAATACAGGCCTTCAAAATATTTTGGAGATCTGAGCAAATCCCAGTTTTCTCATGTTACAAACACAGTTACTTTAAACATTTAAATATAACTTTTAAATCAACTCGGTCTCACTCCGAACTTGCAGTGTCAGACACTAATGAAAAAAGCCATCCTTTAACGTCAGCATGATGTGCGGTACTTGGCGGCATCAGGGGGAAACGGGTTGGGACAAGAAAGAAAGTTACGGTAGTGAAAGTCCAACTGGGGTGGGTGGGAGGGAGGGAAGGTGGACAGGTCCAACAAACACGGGCTTTCACCTGAGAGAGTGGTGTTTGTGTCCCAGAAGATTATAAAGCCAAACCTTGTTCTTTTTTCCTAAACCCAGCCACGCGCTATCATTGCCTAAACCCAACCACGTCTGTTTGGTGTTGAAGGAAAAAAAAAAACAGTCTGCATTGTTGTACCAATGTAGTGCATTTATTTTGAAAGAGACTTTGTGTAAACATTAAATTTCCTGTGAAAACAGAAGTGTATCTTGAAAGAAGACAATGCATGTAAGAACTTCAACACCCAACGCACCCAGGGGACCTTGCACATTGTTTGTGGATATGGAAAGTCCATGACCAAGCACGTCAATATCTGACAAGGTCGGAGTGTTGAATTTTTTTAAGTTGTTCATACTGTTGTGCAGTACTAAACAAGACTATGTTGCAGCATTATGTGCAGATAAATAACAAGTAACTATCTTCGTCATGACATCATCAAAAAATGCATCTTGTGCTTATGATCACAAATATCTTTCTTCGCGTAGTTCCCAAAGTCACATAACTTGATGCACAGGGTGTAAAATGTCCTGTTTAAGGCGCAAGAGCAGGTTGCAGGATGACAAAGGTGAAAACAGCAAGTCAGTCCTTAAGAAGTAAAGGAGGGGGCAGAGGCGGAGATTGATACTCCCTGTGTGAGGCCTCTCACCTGCCCCCTGCCTATCCTGGTCATCTGCTGCCATACGCTTGACATGACGTTAACAGAGAGATGAAGACATCATATTGGCATACTGCCTCAGCGTCTCCCAACAGCCCTCCCTCCTGTCTGTCTCCATCAGTGTCTCATTTCCTCCCGCTCTCTCTTCCACACAATCTCTTTGCCACACTCTCCTTTGTTGTTTCCTGCTTTGTCTCTCTGTTTTATCCCTTGCTGCTCTGCTGCTAACCCCTCCATCCTATTCCTCTACATATTTCTCATTCATTATCTCCCTCACCTTCCTCTCTCTTGCCCTAATTTACAAGTTTTTTGATTACTTGTCAGACCTAAAACTCTCTTCATGTGTCTGCTTCCCCTCACATCTCCTCTTCTTTATCACATTTCCTGTTCTTCCCTTCCTCTAAATCACATTGCAAGTGCTGTCTCACTTGCACTTGCTTTCTAAATACTTCTGTGACTTTTCCACAGTCGTAAACTGGCCTTACATCTTTTGCATTTCAAATCGCTACTCCGACAGCTTCGTTTGTGATATGATGGCATGCAAAATTTAAACAAATTGCACTGCTTTGCATAGTTGGGCTACAACAAGGAGCAATGACATCTCATCTTTAATAGTTTGGGCAATAATGCATAAATGACCCAACTTATGTAATTCTGACATCAGAGATGATCGGCAGTGCTTCAAAGAATACCCTCTTTATGAAACACCAGCTGAAGAGCACTTCATGAAGACAATGCTAGTCATTCTCCTTTATTAAGTAATTACAGATGAGCTTTACCAACAGGATAGCGGCACCATCTTGTGAGACATCTGGGCTTCCGTTGATTTGGAGCATCAAATATACAAAATAGCAGACCACAAATTATGGCAGGACTGCATCAATACCAAACAAGCACACATTTGCAGTAGCTGCAACCGTGTATATTTGTGCATCCCAGGTTCTCAAATATGAATGCTTTGTCTGACCTCTCAGTGAGAGATACAGACACCAAAGGCACAGCAAAAGAGGCTTTCAACTTATTCCAACGTAAGGGGCAATATTCAGTCAGTTTGTGTTGGGCAGGTTGGAGGGATGGTGGATGGGTCAAAGAAACCCACATTTTCATTCAGCCCAGTCAATATTGTTTTAATGTACTGTGTACACGTGATGTATTGCATCATGTTACATACTTACACCATATATATATATATATATATATATATATATATATATATATATATATATATATATATATATATATATATATATATATATTTAATCCTGAGTAGTTTTGGCCTAACTTAACCCAGACCGTTTGACAAATCACATGTTATGCGTTTCACCCAGGAGGCAGCTGCAACTCTCCGAAATCAAGTCCTTTCTCTCCCAAAATGATCTGAAGAAGGTCATCCCTGCCTTTCTTCATAGTTTGATTACTGAACTCATTGTATTCAAGGTTTAGCCAAAAAGCCATCTCATGGCTTCAGCGAGTGTAAAACACAGCTGCTCAGCTTGAACAAACGCTAGAAAACATGACCACGTCAGCCTTGTTTGAGCCTCTTCTCACTGGTCACCAGTCAGTTTTAGCATCAATACTAAAATTTCACTGATCACTTTTAAGGCACTTAATGGCTTAGCCCCCAGCTACACTGCTGAGATGCTTCTCCCCTATGAGCCAGGTCGCAGCCTCAGATCCTCAGGCAGGGCTCTGTTGGCTGTTCCTCAGTCAAGGCTCAAAACTATAGGTGACACCTCAAAAAAAGAATTATTTTATTTTGTATTACTCTAATTGTTTGATTTGCTGTACCTCAGTACAATCTATAGGGCAATTTGTTGCCAGCTGTCCTTATCTGCTTCAGTGATGGTGTTTTATCTTTATTTTATTTTTATGATTCTTTCTATTATCTTAAAGTTTCCTCATTTTATTTGCCTAAATCCTGCTTTTTAAAATGTTAATTGTGCTTGTTGTAGTATTAGTTTTGTTGTAGCTGTTGAAGCAGGACAGCTCACACTTTTATAAATATTTTAAGTACATGAAGCTTGGTGATTTCTGCAAACACCCAGTAAAGTCAAACCAAACTGAGAAGAAGTCTAATCAGCAAAAGTGGAAACACCAGTGTGGGTGTTGAGAGCCTTTAAGAATCCAGCTGGTTAACTACCAGGTGATCAGTTGAGGCTGGAGCTGCAGCTCAGTCAGACTGAATTTATTTTACTTACAAAGTTGGCAGAGGAAAGCATAAAATCTCAATGGCTCAGCAATTTTAGAGAGGAAATTCTACATATTTCCTCACAAGCCTTGCAACTTCCTGATGCTTCATGCTCCCTCATTACCCTGCTAGAAGTCAAACTTTTTAGTGCAGATTTTATTTTTAATCTTACCTAATCAGTGACCTTGTGTTTTGTTTAAGTGTTGCAGTAGGAGATGTACCAGTTACTCTCCAGTGGATGGATGGTGAAGTTTATTCCTCCAATCCTTAATAAATAACAAAAAAATAGTGTCAGTAGTGTCAGTAACTTGCTGTCTAGCTGATGTGAGAAGAAATATGCACAATAGGTGGCAGATTTTTGTTGCTGCTGTATTTTCTTTTCTTTAAGGTAATTCTCAACTCTAGAGAAGAGTGAAATAGAAAAACTTAAATGTATCGTAAACTACCTGCAGATAGATTTTTTTTTTTTTTAAAGAAATGCACCTCATCAGCAACAGGACCTTAATCATGATTTATTTATTTATTTCTTCATTCATCTATTCATGCAATTGCCATAAATAGTCCCATTGATCTTCAGTAAATTGCAAACCTCATCCCTAAACTCAGCCTCTGTCTCTCTCTCTTCCCTGCCTTCACTCTTGCCTGGCTTTCAAACTCGTCTAGAGGGAGACCGGAGTGCTCTTTGGTGGCGCCTCATTTCCATTTTGATTTCTCTTTGCCTTTGTAGTGGTTCATCATCTCCCCGTCTCGCGGCCTCACCGCCCCTCGACCCCTCTCTCTTGACTCCCCCCGGCTTTCATCTCTCCCCTCCTTCATCCTGTCCTCATGGCTTGTTTATCTATTGGCTTGTTTGTACAGACGGCCACTGACCCATTAACCGCACCAAACCGCTCCTTGTCTCATCTCTGTCAAGATTAGAGAACATGGCTCAGATGTCTATAAGGGCTGATATACATGTGAGCTCGCTGGCCTCTCAGTATCTTATCTGAAATGTGATGTTCCGTACGGCGGCTTCCTGGGATTGAAAAGTGATGGGAATTCTGATGCAGGCACTTATTTTAGTGCCATATTTTTTCAACATACATATATGAGATGATGAAAAGGACTGATGGAGGGGGAAAAAGGTTACAGAGAGTTAGGAGCCTACGTGGATACTCACTAGAACTGATCTATTTGCTATCAGGAGATTATAAGTCATGCATTCTTAAACTTGATCCCAATCTCGTAGACATTTTAGATATGCTGGAAGCAGAAATAAAATGCATACAGTCACAAAAAAGTGCGTTTATGGTACTGTGTCAGATAGCAGGGTAAGAAAAAAAAAAGCTGAAGAGAGTCACAGCAAGACAACAGAGGGGGTAGTGAAAAGTGAAAGCTGCAGTATATACTGTAGGGAATAACAGCATCAGATAGACAAGGGTAGGACTTTCGTGACACTGAGCAAAGCATCCTCAGAGACCTCAGTTGCTCCTCCTTTTGTAAACCACACTTCTATCCTTGGAAGACAAAACTCTCAGAGGGCTTACAGAGTTGTCACACATCAGATTTTGCTCGAGGTGGCTCGATTGGGGTGTTGATTAGACTAGATCTCCGCATCTTGTCAGGGTTTTGTTCGCCAAGCCTTTATAATTTAGCTCCAATTTGGTGGAGAATAAAGCCATTACTGTGGGCTTGAGGGAAATCCTGCGGGAACAAATACAAAATTCTCAAGGGGGGATTACATGTAAACGTGCACTAATGGCTACCATCTCTATTTTCTCTCAAATTGTACTGTTGTGTAGTATGAGTTATAACGAGGGAGCAAGTAGAAATCTGGATGAAGCTTGTGATCTCTTTGTTGACAGGCTCCCACTAGGCCTCCCCACATTCAGAGCTTTGTGTTCTGTTCTTATTGCATTCACGTATAACTGCTGTGGCTCAAGAGTGCCGTTGCTTGTGGCTAAAGGTTTTTCAAAGTGAGACGATGTACCTTTGGCTGAACCTCAGCTGCTGAGGGCGCCAATCAAGACATGTTAGGCTTGTTTGAGATGAGTCGGGCCTGTGCAGAATTGATCACTGGTGATCACAGCACGTTCCTACCTGGTTTGATTTCTGTTTGACTTGCTGTGGTGTCATGCTGGCATCTGCAAATATCACCTCAAGAGTTCAAGGCAGCTGCAGTTTTCAGAGCCAGGCGCAGGAGTTTCTCTCTACCGACTGCAAGGTCTCAGCACATGATTGGAAATACCTGACTGCTCACTGATCTAAAGGATCACTGGGTCAAATGTGTGACCAAAGAGGCGATGTGTCATACATGTAGCACTCTACACTTTGTTTAATTGTAAAGCTTTAGGTTTCCATTGATCTTGAATGGTGTTATCCAAATCATAATTAAAGCATATCAGGAAGGTAACATGAGAATAATTTCAGCATTATATCAAGGACCGACCACAAATGACAAACATTCAACTAAATATATCAATGTTATAAATATAAAGAACTCAGTGTAGAAATTTCAGATGAAGATTGGCATAATATGCAGATGATACACCATTAACCAGTAATTAGTGAACTCAGAGGTAATTCTCATGAAAGAATCTGATTAGTTTCTTTAATACACCAAATGCCAGAAATGTTGGCGAGAGTGCGGGTCTTCTGATGACCACTCTCGTGTTTTTGGGAATTGTCAGAAAATAACTATTTTGGAAAATGGTATGTTAAGAGTTAGAGTACATATTAGGATATGAGGTTCCTAACAGTTCCTAAAAGCAAGAAAGCTGTCACTCGGAACTGGGGTAAAGAAACACCACCAACGAAGGACCAATGGCTAACAACTGTGGCACAATTAATGGAGAAATTATCACAAATAGTTAGACAACAGGAAGCACAACTACAATATGCATTTTTTTTTTTTTGTTTCCACTGTGAAAAGTTGGGGATGGTACCAATGGAAACATGTTGAACCATACCCATTTTTGGTCCCCCCGTAGGTGGAGCTGTGAACACTGCAGTCTGTTGATTGGTCAATAGCAGACGGTCACTCTGCTCAGGGCTGAGCTGTGGCTGGTTTTGAGGCTCATGTAACCACTGTTAATACTGATGAGACTTTTATTAGTAAACTACAGCTATAAAATGAAAGGATGTGTTGCTGCCTCTTGCAGCAGCTGTAGTCAAATAACTTAATTCACTGGGCTGACTGCAACTTGTAATGTCACTCAATGCATGAGATAACGACATGAATCAATCAACACACTTTAAATTTCACTGTGACAACTTTGACCATTACTTTACTTTTTTTCACATACACTTATAGTAATGAGTGGATCTTCAACCATTATACCAATTTTAACTGGATTATGTGAACAGCATATATTCTAATCTTCACTTGGAGAAAAAAAAAGCGTCACAGAACGTTGTTCCTGTGGGCTCCAACAACATTAAACCCCTGAGCTTGCCTGAGAAGGATTTAAATGCCCAAACCTGCTATTTTTACTGTCCCATGGAGAGACTCTCACTGCAGTCTGATGTATTTTGTTCTGAAAATGTCAGCATACAACCCAGTTCTTTGGACGATAAACGAGGTGCAGACTTCCCTCTGTGTCGCTGGTAATGAGGAAATACAGTGAGTGCTGGATGGAGCAGTGAGTGACAACAACCCCGCCCACATTAAGAGTACTGTATGCAGTGGAAACACTAGGGTCTAGGTACCATGTCTGAAGGGTTACTTTAGTTCCATACCATTAGTCCAAGCAGCAATCTCCATGGAAACTTGTACCTGTTAAATCTGTTTCAACACAGTAAATGAGTTAATGTTTTTCCTTCACAAATGAAAACTTTTCAGGGATTCTGTGCAACTGTGTAGGTCCCTCAGCTGAGCAGAAATTAAGCCTTACATGTCATATTTAAGTTTCCACATGACTTGTTAGTCTCGTTGCCCTTCATTCGACCACAAACCTTGTAACCTATTGGTCTGTCATGTAAATCAGATTGTAAATGGTGGCAGGACACTGGAGTTTAATCAGATTCAAACTCCTCAAACAGTTTCTAAAAGAGCACATTTTAAACTTTTATCTCTATTGTACCTTTTTAAAGCCATTAACTGTGCTGGTAGAATGATTACAACATCCTGTAGGAGAGCAGTGAACTTCGCCTGCTGCACTCTGTCTTCACTCCCTGATTTCATTTTGAGCTGTTAAATATAATTGAGGATGAAGTGTGCAGCCCACAAAACTGCAGATCTCATTGAAGCAAACACGATAGGATGAGAAAATGATTCAGTGCACCAGCCGTGTGTGTCCTAGACACGAAGCACTGTACGTTTTGGGAGTATCTCCCATCCTCTCAAACCCATAGAGGAGTCAAGGACTGAAGGCACCATCCTGCCACCATCTACCCTCTTTTCTCTCATCCCCCTCTCTCTGTTCCTCTTCCTTTCTTCTTCTGTGGCTCTATATTTTTATCTTTCTCTCCCTCCACAACCTGAACAGATGACAGTTCAGGACCACGTGTCTGGAGGAGAACAAATGATCAAAGAATATGGCTGCTACCCCTTGGATGAATTCATCCTGGGTTTGTGGAGTCTCAATATACATCATCAGTGATGCAGAGTGCTGATGAGCTGTAACTTAACGGGGAGGAGAAAGCAGGACCAAGAGGCACACAAGGCAGAGAAGGAAGGAGGAGGAAAGAGGAGAGGCAGGGGGTAGAAGGAGGACTGCAAATGGCCTGGAAAAAAATCTGTTAGTCTCCTAGTCCTGGAGGTGCTTCGACAGTGGATAAGAAAACATTAGCTGCTGTGGTGATACATCTTTAATGGCACTTTATGGGCCCTGTCTTCAGCTAAAACAATTGAGCCATTCTAGCAGGGACTGGGTAATATACCAAAAAAGGAAGATGAGAGCTGGTGCGTGTGTACGCATGTGTGGCAACAGTGGAGGAGAAGACTGAAGAAAGAGGCGAACAGAGGGGGGAAAAAACAGCTTAGCAAAAGAAAAAGATGATTTGGTGCAGACGTTAACTTGATTAAAAAGTTGTTTCGGTTGCAGGAGTGTCGTTATTCAGCCATCCATAACTGAAGAGCACCAACAGATTGCTTGGCTCCCAGCTCATGTAATTGTTCCAAGGCTTGGAAGGAAAAAAATATGTAAGTTCCATCCAAAGAAATGACATAAATAGGATTCAGAATACGACATGTACTATGAATTAATGAACAAATGGTCTTTTACAGTCTCCTCTGTTGGTTTGTTTCCAACCTTGACACTGAATAAAAAAAAAAAAAAATTGAAAACACTTCAAATACACTATTGTCGTTCTACATGGCCCTGTCCTTTTAGTGAGTTTGAATGTTTAGATTAGAAAGGAGTGATGGACCAAATCATGTTGAGTGATCAAAAAGCAATCAGGGCAGTGATCAGTGATAAAGACCATGCCATATAAATACTGTGTGTCTGTGTGTGTGTGTGTCTGTTCCACGTTTTTCTCCTCACTGACTTGGTCAATCCATGTGTAATTTGGCACAGTGGTAGAGGGTCATGGGAGGATGTGAATGAAGCAATATTACATCAGTTGGCCAAAGGGGGGCGCTATAGCAACCGATTGAAATCACAAACTTTGAATGGGCATATCTCATGCCACGTATGTCGTAGAGACATGAAACTTTGCACAGAGATGTCTCTCCTCATGAGGAACACATTTGCCTCAAGAACCTATAACTTCCAGTTATACAGATTTTCCGCCATTTTGAATTTTTTGAAAAACACTTCAAATCGATGTCTTCCTAGGAAGTTTGACCAATCTGCATGAAACTCTGTGATATCAAAATATCAAAAGTTGAAAAACTTACTAAAACTGAGCTTCCATAAGGCAATGAATATTGCGGAGGGCGTGGCTCATCACATAAAGGTGTATAACATCTCAAGGGTTTCACTGATCACCACGCAACTTTGTAGGCATATGAGCACACATAATCTGAGGGGACCCCTCCATTATTGACCCCATCAAACAAAATGGGGGCGCTAGAGAGCTAATTTCTTATCTAGGCCTAACCGCCATATTGATTTTTACTAAACTTGGTAGATATGTAGAACAGGACGCCTCAAGGTGACTGGAGAAATTTAACTCTAATTGGCAACTGGGTGTTGCTATAACAACAGAAAAATGCTTAAAAATGCTGTGGCCCAATATTTGGAGGTTGGTTTTTTTTTTTTTTTTTCAATTTTTGGTATGACTGCGTCATGGTATGGTATGCTGTACATAATCACGGAAACTGTCAGTCAGTCATTCTGTCTGTCCCATGTTTTTCTACTCACTCAATCTACTCTACTTTCAATAAAGCAATCGTACTATCAAATTTACAAAAACTCTGTCTGAATGCATTGCTCTTCTTAATGGGTTTAGTTGACTATTCAATCTACAATTTCCTATGACCTGTGTCCCAAACACACACCATGTGAAACTGTACGTGGGCAAATGTGCATTCAATTGATATGGACTTGTTGTTGTTGTTGTTGTTGTTGTTGTTGTTGTTGTTGTTGTTGTTGTTGTTGTTGTTGTTGTTGTTGTTATTATTATTATTATTATTATTATTATTATTATTATTATTATTATTATAATAAATAGAACAATATAAGTTTTCCCTAGCTTTTTTTTTTCTTTTATCTCGAGTTTTTACTATTTGTGGGACATTTCTTACCAAGTTGCTCACTGTCTTACTCTCTTGTTTTTGAAAGAAATAGCACCAGTTTGTTCAAGGTCCAAAGGTCAAATACTTACCAAAGGCATCTGAAAGCAGCACAAGAAAAGTGATGTTGCTCCAGGTTTCAAAAGGTTAAAAAAAACATCAGAGCTTGTTTAACAAAAAAAGGTGGGGAGGGATCCTACAGGTCCAGACTAAGCCTTAATGTCCTCAGATCATAGAAATGCCCCTGTGGCAACTGTTGCAAGTTTGAAAACACTCATATTTACTATATTCTATTCCGATAAACACTATTAATGTTTGTTTATAAACTGGCCCCTGTTCTTCTGTTTTGCAAAGGTGGCCCCCGGCCCCTGGAATAACGTCTCTTTATTTAACTTTTCTCTCTGCACTTCTAGTGCAGTTTAATTTTCACACACTTTCATTGGACATACCCAATTTTATCCAGCAGAGTTATGTTAACAGTTCTTGGAAATGGAAATGCAGTAAAACTGGAGCTAGACAGAGCCAGCATGTGTTCAAAGTGGGACAGCTACATCAGTAAATCTTCTTCTAAAAGAAGGTCAAGAGGTGGAGGGGATCAATGCCATCGAATCAACCTAGAGCATGAGAGGAAGGGAGGGGTGAGATGGAGAGATAGAACAGGGAGGGCGTCGGCAGAGTCGGCTGGGAGTGAAGGGTAGGTGGGTCACCATTAACCAACAGGACAAGAAGGCCGCTGGGGCCTTCGATTAGCCCCAGCAGCGGTCAATATTGGTTCGATGGTGCTCTCTGAGGGAGTGACAGTGAGTGGTATTTGAGGGGCAAGAGTAAGAGGTGTGTGTGTGTGTGTGTGTGTGTGTGTGTGTGTGTGTGTGTGTGTGTGTGTGTGTGTGTGTGTGTGTGTGTGTGTGTGTGTGTGTGTGTGTGGTGGAAGAAGAAAAAAGATCTGCAGGTGTATAAAAGGACACAGAAAGTCAAGCTGCCATGAAGGACACACCACATCTTTAGTAGCAAAGGTGGGTGCTATAAATATAAATGTTTACCGGCATTAAAATGCATTTGTATTTTCACACTTGTGTTTGTTAGAGCTTGCAAATGATTCTCGAAATCAGAACAAATAAGAAATAAGTACTTACCACACGCAGAAAATGCAGTTAGGTCAAAGGTTAACCCCAGAAGCACAGATAGACAAGGTGACAAGAACTAGGTAGAAACAACAGTTTTTTTGATTGTTTAAACTATTTCTACCTGCTTATTCAAAGCTATTGCTATTAAAGCCGGCAGTGTTTTTAGTTGTGCTCATTGTGTTTTTTTTTCTTACTGTACAGGCACTTCTGAAGTGCTTCTACATTACCAAAAATGTGCCTGCAGCCATCCAGCCTCTCAGAGGAGAGTGAATCAGAGACCTTAGAGCAACAGGCAGAGCTGAACAAATTGAACCTTGCCCTGTTCCTCTGTAAAATAGGTGGGTAAAGTCTACCCCACTGGTAGTGATACACACATGAAACACACTTCACAATAGAGTTTTGGTGGAGAGTGAGTTTGAGAAAACTAGAAATTTCAGCACCTGGCCAAGACAGCTGAGTCACTGAGTCTTGATCACAGCATGGTCAATCCCACAGACACACAGTGTATTATGGGGATTTAACCCTGCAGTGTTGCCATTGTTGAACCGATTATAGTTCTGATTTGGCGTCAGGACTGATGAGAGCAGGAAGAGTTGAGTCGTTTCCAGTCTGAGGTGGTCGATGATGGGAGACTGTTGCTGTTGTTTTAAAGATAATTTCTGATCCAGTCATTGACCAATGTTATGATTTAAAAAATGATTGAAAATGATTTTGTTACAGAAAAAAAAAAGAAAGGGAAAAAAAAAAATCTAAAGCAGTCCTTTTTTGATTTGTGGCAAAAACAGATGGCTTTTCCCCTATTTTAAACAAAAAAAAACTATATTATGTGGTCTGAAAAAGGAAAAAATAAAACGGCAATTTTGGTTGTTGCTAACTTCTTCTTGCCATTGCTCATTTAGAACAGACATGGTGGACAGACAGAAATATAATATATTCTATATATATTCTATTATATCACTGAAAGTGTCTAAATTGTCCGTTTTATAGTAATATTCTGTGCTCTTGGAATTTCACTCACTTAAAAAAATAATGGAGGTATCTGTAATATACAATAATTTTGCCCACAATGCGACCTTTCCTAAAATACTGCTGTGTTGTTAGATAGATTTTGTAACCAGCTCTCTGTATTTCTTTCTCTCTCTTGCTTGTCTTTGTCTGTTCCGCTTGGAGCTAAATCAAATGAATGATTCATAATTGATATGTTATTCTATTGCCTAGTTTTTATACAAGGCGTATTCATACAGTTGTAAATAAACAATGTGTCTGTATTTCCCATATTTGCTGAGAATGAGTTTTGTGTAGAAGGAACTGAAAGCCTGTACCACAGAGACGCCTGTCCCAAATGTCCGCAGCTGAGTTCAGTGAGTGAAGCAAATAAAAGCCCGGACTGCTATTTAAGATAAACTTCTCCAAGAAAAAGGCGACTTTTCTGGAGAGAGAGGCCTATACTAACCTTGCTAACAACACGTTACACAGGCCTTCTTAAGTACTGTAATCTGTATTCATATTGTCATATGGCGTGCTCTTTTGACTCTGCAATAAATATCTAAAAACAAAAATGTATTTAAGATAAGATAAGATAAGATAAGATAAGATAAGATAAGATAAACCTTTATTGTCTGTCACAAGTAACAGAAATTCAGCCTGTTTTGTTATGCGGGAAAATGTTATTTTTTGTTTGGTTGTAAGTGAATTGTACCAGGATGCCATATTGAAGGTGAGTACAGATTCTATCAGTGATTTGTAAACCATGGTTAGTGTGTCTGTACATACATTGAAGGACCTGAGCTTCCTCAGCAGGTGGAAACGCTGCTGAGCTTTCCTGTAGATGGAGTCCGTGTGTGTGTTGAATGATAAAGTTGTGTCAATCTCAGTCCCCAGGTATTTAAATGACTCAACCTGTTTCACCAGCTGTCCGTTGATGCTGAGGGGCTGAAAAAGTGGAGACTGTTGTGGGTCCACTGTCCACCGTGTCTCCACGTGAGAAATGGCAAAACGGAATCAGCAGAAATGAAAATGGGCTTTACATTGTTTGTTTTTAGTTTAGCAGCAAAAAACTAATAGACCACATGGTTTCATTTTTGGTTTAAAAAAAAAAATTAAAAAAATCATTCATTTTGGGGTTTTTTAAATTCTGTGACCAAAAAAAAAAGAAAAAAAACTGCTCTGTTTTTTTTTGGTTTAAAACAAAAAAAGGAGAAAACTGTTAAATGTTGGTTTGGTTTGGTTTTAAATTACAAATGCATCACAAAGTATCCAATGATCATCACATGGCAGGGCTGATAATGATTTTAAAACTTTCCTGAAATGGCCAGCAAATGACAAAGTAGTTTGGTGTGCTGTGAGTTTCTGTCATCTGCATTTACTCAGTAGTTCGATATTTGGTTTAAGTAGTATTTATCTGTGTTGCCTGATCTTTGAATGTTTCAGTGTTATGGTGTGTTCCCAACTTTACTGGATTAAATGGTCAAGTTGGGCAATACTGTGAAGGACCAGTCTTTACATGAAGAGTTGTGAATTGGCCAGATCTGTCCTGCACACTCTCCTCTCTGTCTGAGCTCTACACACACACACACACACACACACACACACACACACACACACACACACACACACACACACACACACACACACACACACACACACACACACACACACACACACAGCTTCTCAGTTCCATTTCCACTCTTCCTCCTTCCCTCTGTCCTTCACCAATCACACACAATTCCACACGAGATACACAGACTTCAGCCCATCTGTCGCCAGCAAAGCCAGAAAAGGAGACAGGAAAGCGCAGTATAAGTAGGTCCCACTACAGTGTGTGCGTATAACCCTGTATGTGTGTGTTTCTCCAGAAAGTGATTTGATGTGAGCGTTTTGGTGTCGTGACACACTGTGATATCTGCAGTGACCCAAATATTGGCTGTGGTGCAAACAGCAGGGGAGGGGGAACTAAGGCAATAGACAAAAGAGAGCGACACAGAGACAGAGAGGGGGGGTGGGGGGGTGTACAGGAGGAAGATGCTGTGGATACGCTGTATGTTTACCTGCCAGCAGGAGTACCGTGGCTCAATCTCCTCTCCCTCTGCTTCTCTGCTCCTATCCCCGCCTCCTCTGTCCTTTCTCTGCTCCCCCAGGTCATACGAGCTGGCACCGTGCTGCTGGACCTCCTCGCTGAGAGGCCAAGGAAGGAGGGAGGAGAGGGGGCCAGATGGGAGGAAAGGTCACAGCAGCATTTACAGTGCGACACCAACATTTTGCATTAACCCATTTCCATTAGAAGAAATTGTTGCAGTCAGAGGATCTAATCCTGAAGATGTATATCTTCTGACTGGTGAACTCTGACATATGAAAGTACAAGAGAAATACACAGTTCATAAAGAGGAGCATATGAGAGAGAATGATAGATAGCAGCATTTTTAAATATTAATTGATGAACGTGCAGCTTCATTTTTACTCGGTGGGAGTTGAAGGCCTGGTCTTACATGCACTTAGATATACAGAGGGAGTTGGAGGAGCTGGAATGCTTTCCTAATGGAGCAGTCCAGTCAGCTCTCTGTCTCATCCTACTCAAGTACGATCTGCGTCAGTATGACACCCACACACTTTTATGGTGACGATAATACCACAAACTCTGCTTTAATTTAATCCAATCATCCGTCATGCATCTCTCTCCGTACCTATGTCTCTACCTACAGTACATAGATCCCTACATGTCTCCATGTATGAGTGCTGTGTAAATATATCACAACTATGTAACACATTGGAATGCAAAGATGGTTCTTGGTGTTAAAAATGCGTCTGAGTGGAAACAAGTTATTTAACATGGCACTGAGCCTTATTTTCGTCATGTGAGCCGTTCCCATGCAAATGAGCTACTTTGTCATTCAGCTTGAATCATTAAATCAGCATCAGCTTCATCAAAACACTGTGTATCTAAAATCCCTTTTTCCGTCTCTGAAGTTGAAGTAACTCTTAAAGAGCACTGATGGTAAAAAATGAAACTATATCTCCTCTGTGTCGGAGTTTGCACTTGCTGCAATAGAAATAAAAGACGAAACACTGTGTTAGATTAGTGACTGTATGCAGCAGATGCTCTCAGGGCTCACAGACACAGATATACAATATGCAGAGCCACTTCCTACAGTGCTTCCCAGGAGTGCAGCTCTGTGTCTGTTCAATGTTAGCATGTGATCTACATATTGTTTAGGGCAGGTTGACAGTACGTGCATGAATATCTAAAGAGCACATTTACATACTGGTCATGCGTTTGAATTTTTTATGACCTATATATTCTTTATTGTAAACACAATACATGTTGGGAGGGAGAAGAGTATTATTTCTATGATCCTAGATTTGACTGAGGACATGCAGAGAGGTTGCGTAACAATTCAGAGATAAAGATTCGTGACAGGTAACTTCGCAGTGACTGCTCCACTGCCTGAGAAGTATTTCTTTATATCCTTTAAGTTGTGAAGAAGACCTAATTTTTCTCAAAGTGTGATGCACGCTTCATTTTTAAGGTGGTGTACTTAAGAAGAAACAGACTTCATAGCACTCAGGATTCTTCAATTAACATCATTTACTTGTACTTTCAATATTTGATTATATTTAATATAATACAACAATTTTTGATTCTTAAGTACAGTAAATATCAGATACTTAAAGACTTTGCCTCAAGTAGTATTCTAAGAGGTGACCTTAACTTCTGCCAAAGTCATTTTCTGGTAAGATATCTGTAGTTTTACTCAAGAATGGCTTTCAGGTACTTCATCCACCATTGCGTACACACACATATAAAGAATTCCAGTTACTTTGTCTGTCTTTTTAAATGATGCTCATTGACATCATAATACATAACAAAGATTTAAAGTCAGTCCCACCCACAGATGTGATACCGTAAAGCCAATCGTTTGGTGTTGCTGATAACATTAAGGCATGAATGTCCTTTTTATTTGTACCTGTACAAAGTTATAGACACAAACATTGTGAGTTGTATTTGTGTTCAAAGGAATGTCCATTGTTACAAAGGCCCAAAATTCCAAAGCTCTGTGAAGCCTAGTTCGGACCAAAGGTTCCCAACAAGACGAAACTGTTTAAGAACGTTGCAGAGAAAAGTTGCAGCGGTGTGAACTGGCCAGTCTGAGTTCGACTCATACCGGCTGATGGTGTCACCTGCAACTCAACTAGTCGAATCACCAGCAGCGGGTTTTCGAACATAAAGCACTTCACCTGTTTCTACAGCCAATCAGCTTGTAATGAAGTCTGCCGGTCAAGTCAAAATGACCGCAGATGGCATGTTTGCTTGTCTGTCACTGCCCAGCCAGTAGTTCTGTGAGTTCTGCTGGGAAACTGACATTAACTGTAGGGATTATGTATTTTATCTGAGAAATAGTATCTTGAAGCAATGGCCTTTTTCGGGGGACCAAAGGGCTGTTGGACCACTGGGCCATTTTTCAGACTGATGAGGCTTCAGGATTTTGGGCTGTCAGAACAATGGCATGGCATCTATTTGCGAGAAAAGAAAGAATGTGGAAGATAACAATTAACCACCAGTGGCTGAATTAAAAATCACAGATAAACAAGTCACCTCAGGTTCACCTCAAGCTCAAGTTTTAAAAACCACAAACTTTCAAAGCACAACTGGTTCAATATGCAATTTGGATGCGCTGTATGTCAAAGCTTTGTTTATAAACCCTCCAGTTTCAGATGCCTGACTTGGATCAACTTGTTTTTCTGCATTTCTATGTTCCTTTTGAGGAAAAAAATACAAGAGAACAATAAAAAATCTGTGCAACATATGCCAGCCTACTGGCAAAGATAGTGCATTTGACTAAAAAACATCACCAAGCTTAATTTTTTTCCCTAATAGAAATAAAAGACCCTAATGCACAGACAGCAGGAGACACCTATACATCAGCGCTGCCCTTGTCCAAATCTTCTCCCTAACACAACTCTGATATTAGCGCCAGATTCATCTGCATACTGAAAAGGTCTATTGTAAATACAAGCACGGACACATGGGCTTGAGGACACACACAAACACACACACACACTCTTAAGTTCAAACAAGTGCATGCACACACACACGGGGGTCAACACAGTCCCTTAGGACTAACAAGGAAACGATCTCTTTGTATAGGCAGATGTAATTTCCTTTCCCATTTCCTCTGCATGGACAGCAATTACTGATCCTCAGCCAGGCGGTGATAGAAGCTAATATTGCACCGATATGATAATCATTGGCTTATTGGACAGCACATTAGAAGAGTGTTTGGACGTCAAGGCAGAAGGGACAGATGGGGGAAGTAGAAACAGGACACACACAGATAACTGCACGCAGATGGGCACACACACACACACACACACTCACACACGAATACATGCTTTCACACAAAGGACACGCACACCTCTCCCTCTTGTACTGTCCCCTTCATCTCTTTTCCTTCCTTTTACAGCCCTGTGCATACTTCAGCCAAAGTGTACCCATGAAAAGCACAACCATTAGAGTGAACACAGCTTTAACTATGGGTCTCATTCTCTCTTGCTTTCTGCATAAGTTACTCACTGAAAAGACAACATAGATAGAACAAGGTGGGTGGGGATGTGAAAGCAACGAGACAGAAGAGATAGAGGAGACAAAGAGGAAGATGGCGGAGAGATGAGATTGGGAAGAAAAATTGAGAGGTGAGGAATCAGCAGATACAGAGGCCAGAAGAAAAGGATGATTATATATAGATTTTATGTTCTCTGTCATTGTAAGGTGGTGCATTTACAGTAGAAATGGTTCTTCAGAGTGTTTGGACCTGGACAAAGATACACGTGACTGCACGTACAGACTTGTGTTTGTGAGTGTTCCACACTTTGCTACATTAGGTGTATAGACAGTACGTACGAGAGCAAGATGGTGTGAAATAGGGGAGTCTTAACAAGTTCAGTGCGTAAACAGTCACACTCGTGTTGTTAGTGGATGGATTTCATTCTCATTAGGAGCTCTGCAGGGAGCTCTGAACAGCTGCCTTAAGGAGGTAACAGTCATATTTAAGACTGCTCTCAACACTTCTGTTGCCAAGCCATGTGACCTGGAGCCCCTGTTTCTTCATCCAAAAGCCAAAACAAGAGCTGCTGACTTTATTTGATTTTGGGATTTTTGTTTTTATCTTTTAAATCAACCTCTGTCAGTGTCCAGGGAACTGCAACCATGACAGGTATCTGGATCAAGTATCTGTTATGACTTTTAATGTCATTTTCATAGTAAAGCTGAGTATGTTGAATATTTAGAGTAGAAATTCAGTTTGGATTGTTCGGAGAGTTATCATTAAAGTCTTTATCATAAAAGAAAAATTGGAGCTACTGCCTTGCAGTTATATGCCTCCGCAGCCAGTCAAATTTCAGTTACAGTTTACTTTCATGTTTGAGAAAATGATGCTTCACATACGTCCTCACCCCACAGCAGGGAAGAAGCTCTAGACAATAAAATGCGTTCTCATCCCGTCATATATCGCCGCTTTGTCAGTGGACTTCCATGTCTACATTTTATGCCATAGGTATCCTCATGCATCTGCTGTTGACTTTCCAGATTGTCGCAACTAATCCCGGGATGTCAACAAAACCATATGGTTAGGTTTAGGCAACAAAAGCATGCGGTTATGTTTAGAAAAAGACAAACCCAAACCTATAGAGACCAGCTTTGTCATCAGCAGTGTTTCAAACTGATGCCATCCTGTTGTGTATCATACCGCCACAGCAGGTGCTGTCCAGCTACGTTATGAACTGGCGCCAGCCGTGTACATATCATATTGCTGAGACATGTGCCAGACTTTTGGTGACAGTGTCTGATGCCAAGATCACTGGCAAAGCAGCAGTATTTTTGGAAGGAGAACAGGCTGAAAAATCACCATAGTCTCAAGGTGGGCATCCAAGATTAGAGTAACCAATTCAGTATCTGACCAAGAATGTCCCCTTCTGTTCCTCAGTCATGATGTTGAGTAGAAAAGTCTTTTTAAAGAAGATTATAATGTCACAGTCAAGTTGACCTGCAACCTTTTGGATGTGTCATCACCCTTAATCATTTTATCCTATTGTACATTTGTGTGAAATTCTGTGATCATTAGCATATGAATTCTTGAGTTATGGTCAAGAACATGTTTTGCAAGGTCACAGTGATCTTGACATTGGCCCTTCGAGCACCAAATTCTTATCAATTCATTCTTGAGTTTAAGCCACATTTGAATAAATTACCACAAGATATTCTTGCGATATTGTGTTCAACAGAGTGTGATGGACGAGATCACTGTGACCTTGACCTTTGATCACCAAAATCTAATTTGTTCATCTTTGATTCCAAGTGGTCCTTCATGCCAAGTAATAATAAAATAGAAAATCTCTCAAGGTGGTCCTGACATTTCACATTCAGGAGAACGATACAGATGAGGTCACAGTGACCTCGACCTTTGACCTTCCACCACCAAAATCCAATCAGTTCATTGTTGAGTCCAAGTGGGAAGAATTCGTGCCAATTTGGAAGAAATTCAATCAAGCGATATTAAGATATCACGTTCACGACAACGGGACACACAATCCACAGACATAATACCTTGGCTATCACTGGTGCAGAGACATAAAACCACCTCTAAGTCATTAAATTTCTGCTTTTTGCCTTCCCATGCCACCCCTCCCTCACGGATCTGATGCGGCAGGGACACTGAATGAATTATTTATTGTTAACTGTTTGCTTCTGCAAGGGAAATGTCCCCTAATCACAACATTATCTTAATCAACGTTTGCAGTTGCATGTGTAAGTAGGTATAGAAGGGAGAATTGGGAATGTCTCAAAATTCCAGAGGGTGGGGAGGGTTTGTTCAAACGTTCAGTACCTTCCTGAAAGGTTTGGCAGAGATGTTGGCTTAATTAACAACCAAGCTGTTGATGTCCCAGTCGAGTGCAAGTGGCCAAAGCTGAAACATTGCACAGCCATACCTCCAAATAATGGACTACTAGTTTTTACTACTATGTTCACATTAAATGTTTATTAAAACAATACGCTGACACATAAAACACAGTTAAACTAGTATTCCGAACTCTTACGCAGGGATTTCCAAAATTCCAAAGTTAATTCGCTCTTCATTGACCCATGCTGTACCCTTCCACCAAGTTTCGTGAAAATCGAGCCGGGAGATTTTCCGCAATTCTGCTGACAAACGGACGCGCAAACTAAGCTGGAAACATAACATCCTTGGCAGAGTTAGAGAACTCTACGGATCATTGCCACTCTGCTTTTCATCGTGGCATTTCAAGTACCTCACTGTACATTTTCTCTTATATATGAAAGGCTAATTTCACCCTCTTGATTTTGCCAGAAAGTTCACAGCTCTGAACAGCTGTTCCTCAGGTCAAGGATGTACTTCAGGATATAAATGCATGAGCACAACTTCAGCTCTGTTGGAAATGCTCGAGGTGGTGTTTTATTATAAATAGCTGTGGAATCTACCATAGTTAAAACTACTGAGCTACATGTTACATGTTCACAGTGACCACCTACGTAAATATGTAGACTTTCTTTGCTCTTTCATCTTCATGTCTTTAGAAATCACGAATCAAACATTTAAAACCGAATTGCAAACTCTCCCTTACAGCAGTGACTCAGTGTGTTATATTGAGAAACTTGGAACTAACAAATGTGAAGTCCAAATTTTGTCACCCCTTTGGTGACGGACATGCTAGTGAAGTATGAATGTTTTATGTGTAAGCTTCTCTTTCTAGTGGCACTGCCTGTGTGCACCATTTCCTGGTGCCGTTTTACATTCAGTGAGACTACCTCGCTGAATACAGGTTTAATTGAGAACCCTTGAAGCTTTTGCACTGCAACTGTCAACTATTAACCCCAGTTATTAGAGTTTATGATGCTAATGTTCTCTTGCTGCTTCGCAACCACAGCGCCCACCAGGCTGCTGAGTGACACTTGAGGGGGCAGGAGTGAGTGACAGCAGAGGAGAGGAGCAGACAGGCTGACCAGATGGCTGGAGCTGCAGTGCCTGCAGTGTTGTGGCTTAATACCACAGGAGAGCGTTCAAGGGAGAAGTGGTGACGATGATACACAGCAAAGCATCATTTGGGAGAAGCTAAATGTATTCAGGTTACACTCTAATGTAGTGTGCGTTGATAGAGCAGGTGGTGGTTCTACATGACATGAACACTTTCTCAATTCTAAATTCCTGCTAAACTACAGTGATTTTAGGATTAAAATGAACTCCGAGTGTTATTCTAAAAAATACATGCACTGAGTAGCCATAAAAAATTGCTGTGTCCAGTTGTGTAGTTACACTTCTGTTTGGTTAATGTGAGTCTCTTGAGATTTGACTAAATAAGAGTATTCTCCAACAATCCTGTAGAACTGCTATTTTATCTCTTCATTGCTGTATCGAATTGTTCATCCATAATGGCCCAGTCAAGCAGCCAAAGAGCTACAATTTTGAAAACTCTTTCACAAATCTCGGGAGTCAAGTTTCAGCCCTGTATGAAGACTGGAGTTGAAAAATATAACATGCAGCTTTTGCAGGACATTAAATTAAAAATGTCAATGGTGGGGGGGTTGATGTATCACTAAAAACAAAATGTATGTAGACTTGGGTAATAAATCATGACGTCCATAAAACATCTGACTTATCTCTCAAGCTTCCACTCCACTAAAGAGGAGAAATATTACAGTCTCCTCATCGCTCCACACAGATCTGATGTTTCATCTGCTGCCAGGTTTAAATAAACATGGATGCATTCGTTTTTCTTTGTTGTTTTTCACCAATCAAGGTTTGAAAGATGCTCTTTTAATTCTGTCATCATGTAGCATCTGCTTCTGCAGCGGTTTGATGGCACCGGACTGGATATTTTGCACCACTAATTGTTTACTCCAATGTACCCAACTCCTACACAACCACCATTTGTTTGTGGGGACCATGTTGGTAGTTAATAGGCTTAAAATGGGCCCTAAATGGGACTGTCCATGGGGTCCATATTGGCTCCAAGCCAGCTGCCTGCATGGATGGGTTGGATGGGATGGCATGGACCGAAGTGGGCTCCAGAGATACCCATTTAAGGCACACACCCACTTGGTACTCAGGTAGTCCTAGTATAACACATGTGGGGCCAACTTGCATGGGGCCAATATGGAACCCAAGGGCAATCCCATAGTGCCCATTGTTCAGCCCATTTACTACCCACATGGGCCTCACATAATGGTGGCTGGGTAATATTTGCATAACGGAAGTGAATTTACAGACATATTAATTCACGTTATATTGTGATAAATTTTCACTAGGCATTAGGCACTGGATGACAGTGGGTGGCACCGTGGTGCAGTGGTTAGCATTTTCGTCTCACAGCAAGAGGGTTCTTCTTCTTGAACCTTGGGGTGAGGGAGCCCTTGTGTGCAGAGTTTGCATGTTCTCCCCATGTCAGCGTTGGTTTTCTCTGGGTACTCCAGCTTCCTCCCACAGTCCAAAGACATGCAGGTTAATTTGTGACTCTAAATTGTCCGTAGGTGTGAATGTGAGCATGAATGGTTGTCTGTCTCTATGTGTCAGCCCTGTGATAGTCTGGTGACCTGTCCAGGGTGTCCCCTGCCTCTCGCCCAATGTCAGCTGGGATAGGCTCCAGCCCCCCTCACGATCCCCAACATGATAGGTGGTTACAGAAAATGAATGAATGAATCACAGTAGGCCGATTTTAAGTTTCTAGAAAGTCATCTCTATGTGCACAATAGTCCAACAATCCATCGCTTTGTCCATCACACATTTGCGCTCAAGAGCTGTTCAGCCCAACCTCAGCCTCCCCCCCTCAAACATACTGAGCAACTCTTTTGCAAATAAACTGACCATAAAGACTTGCTCTGTGGCACCTCGGCACCAGTTTCTGCCCCAACTTCCTGTCTTCACATGGCATCAGCAGAGGTATGGTCGCACGCTAACTTCTCCAACAGATATCCTCCCATTACCGTGATAAGGATTTTAGAGGTGTGGAAGAGCAAAATCAGTTGTCACTTTCATCTCACAATTTTCATTTTAAGAAAGCTTGATAGGATCAAGGAAATTGCTTTCTAACCATTAAGGTACCATCACCCCATTGGTGCACAGATGAGAGAAACAGTTCGGTGTTGAACTGCAGACAGGGACAATTTCTTATGAGTTGTAATTATGAACAGTGGCTTTGTCAGGAAATTCTTAAAAGTGAAGTTCAATTTGCCCATCACTGGTCTCACTCCTACTCAGTGACCTGGTAGTGACTGGCTACTGAGGAAGTAGCATTAATTTTGTTCTGTGTTAAATCCCTTTGAAGACTGGTCTCCTGTGATGTTACATATAATGAGTTCAGGAGGAATTTTTTTTTTTAAAGAAGCATTGAGAGCAAAAAAAAAAAAGACAGAAAAGAGAAGAAAGGGAGATGGAGGAAACAAGAGAAGAGAAGAAAAGAGAAAGAGATCATTTTTGAGCTGTTACAAGTTCATTACATTATTCATTGCTTATCCCCCACCTTTTTGGGCTTTTATGGGTTTCCTTTCTCTTGTGATTATTCTTTCCCCTGTTCCCCCTCTGTTCTTTGTCTTATCAGCACCGTGCAGGTGTTCCATGGCACTCTGGGTAACTTAATTTGATTATCAAGTATTCAAATCCATGGTATTTTCTCTCTACTCTTTGCTTCTTGTCAAATCCCAGCAGGCCTCTTTTTTTGTGGAAGAATGCCATGACTGCTGGGGCTGGAGACCAGTAAAAAAAAAAATCAATTCCCTCCACCATGGTCTATGGTTTAAGGTAGCTTTTATAACACACTGTGGTTGATTTCTACAGGTTAGCCACTGTGAGTAGTGTTTTTCGTCAAAGCAGGTAGATGAGGAAAGTGACATTTGAGAGCTAAAGGGATCATGAAAAAAATATCAAGGTCGCCTGTTTTGTAGCTCACGGAGCAATGGTATCATGTTCAGACTGTTCTGGAGAGGGTGGATCACAGTATAATCAGACTGCAGTGGTAGGTCAGGTTAACAGTTTTGCCGACATTATTTTCAGGAAGCTGCAGTAGCGATTGCTTGGAGCAATTAACATATATTATGTCCATCGAAGAAATAATGCTGACTACACAGCTGTTATTTGTGTCAGCAACCCTGTCTCCTAGAAATTACCTCTGTATGTTACTAAACTGTTTCTTTAATCAGGCTGTTGTGGCAGCATAATCACTGCCTGGATTATTTTCAGAGATGTTTCTTTCAGGAAACAGACCCCTACATTCATGTGCTGCGTCCGCTTTTTTTTTAGCTGCCTCACACTCGTGTGTAAACTTACTTGATTGTTTGTTTGACCTTGAAGCGTTATACACTCCAGCCCACTTGATGACGATAATGCTCCTTTATGTGGGTGTCGCCAACCGGCAGGAAACAATTGCAATGTAATGGGACACAGAAAAGAAGCAGAAGAAGAAGGTTGGCGTTGTGTTTAAAAGCATTGTACTACAAAGGTTGTTTACATGCAAGTAATCCATTGTGCAGTTGTTTAAACTTACTACAAAACTTTTTTGTTTGTTCTCGTTCTTCCTCCAGGAGCGCACACAGCACTGTCGAGCCGGCACTTTCGCTAAGCTAAAAGACTAGTGACTGCAACCTTGTTGTAAACGACCCCCTTTCCGTTTCTGGCGGCGGATTACTTCCAACAGACAATAGCCCCGTTTACATAGGTCCAAAAATCCTACTTATAATCAAATTGATAGGTCAGTCAGATTCAAAATATCTCATGTAACCACTTTAGCGGATCCGATTCACCCGGATCTGATTAAATTTACAATCGGATTGAAAGAGGTAGTCTACGCCGATTGATAATCAGCTTGATGCTGCATATAAACAGTTGAATAGAGTGGATTCGGTTGATGGAGTGGATTATTCATTCTACGCATGCGCTCCCTAGTAGGTAGGAGTCACGTATTGACGTTCGCGGGAAATAGGAAACAGGAAATACGTACACAGTTGTCCGCCCCAATGGTGTCATCCTTTTTACCCTTACCAAAGAGTATATGCGCACGAGATGATGATCCTCTCTGTCCACCAGGCAGCAGATTTAAAAATTTGCTGCTTGGTAGAGACAACCAGTGCTTGCTGTGTACTTTCATCCACTGGCTCCGAGTTTTTTTCGGAGGAAGGGGCAAGCCGATCATTCCAGGTAACAAATAGTACAGTGTTCTTCTCCTGGCCAAATATCTCTTGAGGATAATGAACTGCTGAGACTGTAGAGCCGCAAATAAATGAAAACACAACACAATAAGCGTCCCCAACAAAACACGACGTGGATCCATTTCTCCAGATGTAAACACAGAAGTGCACCTCTTCTCTTGCACATTTGCAGGTAGTGGGAGAGAGACCTTTTGCGCATGTCAAAGAAACTACATAATCGGCTTCAGCTGGGGCCATGTATACGCGGATTGAACGTGGATCGCTTTATTTAGCGTTCATGTATACAGATCGAATCAGATTAATTTAATCTGACTGTTTTCAATCAGATTGAGGAAAACACTGCATGTAAACGTGGCCAGTGAGGCTTCTATAGAAAACCAATGGATTAGACAAAATGTCAAAAAATTATCATGGAAACCACACTTTGCTACGATTTTTATGTCAGAACATCAACGAACACCACTCTGTGAGTTTCATGGCTTTGAAAACGAACACTTAGGGTGGTTTTAGGACAGGTTCACACATAGCCATAGGCAGCACTGTTAAGCGAGGCAGGGGAAAGCCAAATTCTCCAAAAAGGAGCAATCATCAAAATTTTGGTCTTAGCCACTCTATTTCATCATAAACAACCCAGAAATGGGGATCAAAGTGCAAAATACCGCACTTCTCCTTTAAATAAAAAAGGTAATAAAAAATGTTGTAGTCACTATGAATGGATTATGTTTTGCAAGATTGCATATTTTGGCAGAAAACAAACACAATACATTGTCACTGAACATTTCTTGTAATAACTAAAATACCTTGTCAGTGAATATTTTGCTAATTTGTTCAGTTTCAAGATGTATGTGACTTGCTAAATACATTGATCAGCAACATTTCTTCATTGTGTTAACAGAAAGCGTAATTCGCTCTGCATTACATTTCCCTTAAAACACAATTGCTGTTTTTAAATTTGTTTAATATAAACAGACCACTAACAACAACCAGCTGTGTTGCTTGATGCCATTTTGTTGAAATTTTCCTGTCACAACTTTTCATGGAGTTAGCGAGGTTACTTAGTTACATAGCAAAATAACATTGTCATCATTAAACTTGCTTGCAATGCTCTGTTTGGTTGGTTGTGGAGCAGCCACCAATTAGCAAAACATTGAACCTATTTGAATCACTAAATAAATCAGAGATACAGGCATTCAGATGTCTCTGACCAGGTGGCAGTCACAGGTCTGACACCTGTTACTGGCAGCATGTCTATCAAAACCCATGTGACAGCATCCTGAGACCAGTCGGGGGTTAGGTCTAGGCAACAAAAAGGGAACATATCTCAAACCTATCCTGCCTTTTCATATATTAAACTACACCATGATCTTTCCCTAACCTCAGTGAAATACCACCAGTGCCTCAGGCTACATTCACACTGCAAGCCATGCTCAAATTGTAATTATTGTCTCATTTGATTGTTTTTTGTTTTTTGGCCGCTTGCATTATTTTTTTTTAAATGTAGTCAATATCAGATTCCAGTGTGAACTGTAATGGCCCTGAACCGACCAGCATGCACAAAAGAACAATAGCAAAGATGTTACACGCAGCATGCTGTTGTGCGGAAGTAAGCATGGAGGGCCACTAAAGTCAGCACTTACGGTTTCGTTTAAAAGTTGATGTGCAATGAAAGCCAGCAAATTAATGAGCAGATAAAAATGAGGACGTGGAGGAAGGGAGCCAAATTTTCAATAATGGCTTTTTGTGGAACAACGGCTGCTGCCTCTGTACAGCAATGTGTGTGCTTGCAGAGTCAGAGCCAGGAGTGGGTGGGATCATGATGGGAATGACTTTACTGAGGTCAAGGGCTACTTTTCATGGCAAGGCTCTCAGTTCAGGCGAGACGCTTAAAAGTTGAATAAATTCTATGGGTGCTTTCTAACCTGAGCTGTTTGGTTCAGTTGAATCGAAGCCAGGTTTGTTTGCCCCTTAAATGCAGTTCATGGGCAGGTGTTAACACAGCAATCGCATTCGGATGTGCACCAAAACAACCAGACTGAGACCTTCTGGAAGAGGTGGTCGTGGTCCGGTCACAACCAAACTCTGGTACGCTTCATTTGTGTGGTGAAAGCAAACCATTGATCTTTATGAGGCCAACAACCTATTAATGCTTATGCATATGTGTAGTCATGGTAACATACATTAAAGTCAGTGAGGGCTGTTAAAGGTGTTAGCTGTTAGAACTGCCATCACTGTATCCGACTCTGTGTTCTTTGTCAGTTCATTAAGTTCATAAAAGGATTAAGTGAGAGCAATATGTAGTAAGCCCTGAATCATTACTGCACAAGACAGCTCCTTTTCACCTTGTTTCTATGTTATTTTCCATATCATGCCAGTTATTGGCGTAACAATAGCCCACTAATAATCCTTTCAGTCGGTTAGTACTCAGTGAAATGGCTGTGACACAAAACAATATAAATATACACATCAGAGGCATGTCAGTCCTGCTAAACGTCCAGATGTGGAGACACAGTTATACGCAGATGATGCAGTGATCTTTGTGCATGCCAAGACAAAGCAAATGGCTGCTGATAAACTAAACTCTGCCCTGCAGCGTATCACTAACTGGCTCAACTGTTCCTCCCTCCAACTAAATGTTAAAAAAAAAAAGTGGGAATGTTTTTTACAAAAAGACAATGTCACATTATGCCAGAAGTTAAAATCTCGGGCCAAAACATCACCATTGTGCCAGAAGTCAAATACCTGGGAATGATTACTGATTCCAATTTGACTTTTAAAGCACATGTTAAAACACAATGACTCTACATGCTGCCATGCTATATATGAATGCTATGATCATGCCACATTTAACATATTGTCTCACAAGCTGGGGACAAACAAACAGTTCGACATTGAAACCACTGGCCACTCTCTATAAGCAAACTGTTAAAGTACTGGATAAGAGACCGAACAGCTCCCATCATTGTCCGATTCTGACAAAACATAAACTTCTGAGTTGGACAGATGTAATAAAATACAGGAACATCTGCCTTGTCCACAAAATTTTGCACAATACAGTTCCTCCCCCTCTTAACTCACTCATAACTCAACGTAACAGTAACAGTCAAAACTACCAGAAGCATTACACGTGGCGACCTGTTAGTCCCATTCAGGTCCTCATTCAGCTATCCTTCTCAGTTAGAGACACTCAGAATTGGAACTCTCTACCCACCCAAATCACAGACATACATACATACTCCACCTTCACTGTACACTTAAAAACCTGGTTCGCTGACAACTACACCTGCACACACTAGACTGGATTAGATATGACATATGTGTTGCATGTATCATGATCATAGTGATAGATGTTGCCTGTCTGTTTTTGTGATTATATGTGCTGCTTCTGAGTTGTGATCATGGTGATGTGCTGCATGTCATTATATGTGCTGCTTCCGTGTTGTGAACATGTGATGTGCTGCATGTGATTACATGTGCTGTTGATGTTGCTGGGAATGCTCTGGGACATGCATTGGTTGGGCATGCTGCCTGCGTATGTACATGTGATTTTATGTACCACCGGTGTGTTGTGTTTTAGTGAGTGCATTGTTGCTGCTCTTGCAGCCCTGCATGTTCTGCACTGCTTCTGTATTGTATTTTAGTATTGATGTTATAACTGTATTGTATTTGCATTTTAGGTCGTCTATCATCATCTGGCCGGGGACTACAGCTGGAAATTAGCCACCTCGGCTAAAGCTGCCCTATTTACTGTTTTTTTTTTGCTACAGTCAATTAATGGGGATTGTCCACGAAACTATAAATTAATAAACTAAACTAAACTGAACTAAACTAAACTAAACATCTGTCACTCACCACAATTTGATTTCCCCAAGTCGGTCCATGATACAAGATGACAGTCACCAAAACTGCCCAATCATTTACCTGCCAGTGTTACAATGTATAATTTTTCCCCTGGTCTGGGCCAAATGAACCGAACTACAGGTGTGAATGCACCCTAAAGCTCAGTTTCCACCAAGCAGTATGGTTCAGTTCAGTTCAGTTCAGTTCAGTTTGGTGCACTTTTTTCCATTTCCACTGTGAAAAGTTGTGGACAGTACCAATGAAACCGCTCCTAACCATCCCCATTTTTGGTCCCCTCTCTGTCGGGGTACCTAACACACAGACCTGGTACTAAAAGGTGGAGCTGTGAACACTGCAGTCTGTTGACTGGTCATTAGCAGACGGTCACTCTGCTCAGGGCTGAGCTGTGGCTGGTTTTGAGGCTCATGTAACCACTGTTAATACCATGGAGAGTTTCACATAGTAAACTGTAACTAAAAAATGAAAGGATGTTCTGCTGTTTCTTGCAGCAGCTGCAGTTGGATAAAAAATAACTTAATTTACTGGGTCGACTGCCGGCGACTTTTAAGGTGGAACGTTAACTTGTAATGTTACTCAGTTCATGAGGATGGATCCATCAGCACACCTTAAATTTCACTGTGAAAACTTCAACCATCACTTTAGTTTCTATCGTCTCACTTGGATGACACAGACTTTAAGTAATGGGCAGATCTTAAAGCATTTAAAGATTTAGAGTCATTCCTGTGGGCTCCAGCAACACTAAACCCCTGACCTTGCCTGAAAAGGATTAAATGCATAAAACCTATTATTTTTAAATATCCCATGGAGAGAGACTCTCACTGCAGCCTGTTCTATTTTGTTCTGAAAATGTCAGCCTGTAACCCCGTTCTGTGGACAATAAACAAGGTGCAGACTGATAAAGGAGGAAGTACAGTGAGTGCTGGACAGAGCAGTGAGTGACAATAACCTTACCCACATGAAACAGTACTGTTTGCGGTGGAAATGCTAAGCGCACCTCGGGTCTAGGTACCATGTCTGAAGGGTTACTTTTGGTTCCAAAGGTACTATACGGAAAGTGTTTGGTGGCTGAATATGACTGTTCAGACTGCACAGATCACAGGGAGTCTTTTCAATTCTAATTTTGGCCACTTTCATATGTGGTCCTAAATCAGATACAGGTCTGATGGGTTTTTTGTTGTTGTTGTTTTTTTAACTGTAAACACTGACTTCAGTAGCCTCCATGTTTACTTCCGAGGGACAGAGAGGCTGCATGCAATATCTTTGTTGTTCTTTTGTGCATGCGGGTCAGTTCAGGACTTTGGCCAATCCACAGTGGAATCTGAACAGCCAATAAATAAATATATAAATTGTATTGTGAAACCGGACACAAATGGAAAAAACAGATGAAAATCCATCCTGGAAAATATTTTTTCCCTCTTAAACTGTTTATCAGTCAAAGCATTGTTGTTAGAGATCAATACAGACCCTCACTTGGATAGAGAAAGCTGTGGGTTACATGTTGAAGCCCTCCCTTCTGATACTTCTGATGGCGTTTCACAACACAGTGTGGTCATTGCACATGAAGCCTTTTCTAAAGAAGCGAATCCACGAGTCTTGTACAAAGACTCTCAATCTCAATCTGTTCTTTTGACAGACTGAGAGAAATACAAAGAGAAGGGAGAGAAATAGAGGTCCGTCTTCTTTCTGTAAAAGACAACAGATGGTGGGAGAGATAGCCAGTAACAGCTGACAAAACAAGCTGCCATTAATTTCCATTCAATAATACATCATACAAAGTCCTCAGTGCCCTTTGTATTCCCCTCAAACATCAAATCTAATTGGACTCCAGCAGAAACTACTTACAATTCAGTTAATTGAGATGATTATTATGGAAATATGCATAACAGTGTGCTTGACTCTTAGAGATAGAGAGAGAATCAGCATACTGCGCTAAAGTCAGCTGAGTTGTGATGTGTGCAGGTTTCTCGGGACATGTTTTCTACAAATCTTATTTGCTCTCATCAAAAGAAAAACTTACTGTTCCCAAGTCACAGTGTTCTGCTCTCCTTTCAAAGAAAAGGCAGCATGTTGTGGTTTTGACCTTTGCTGTCGTAACTAGTGATAGTAAACTAGACAACACTCACCATACTGTGGCCTACTGTAGGAGTTGGGAGTTGGGATAACAATGGAAACAACTCCAGCTGCAAGACAGATGAGAAATGCAAGTGCAGCAAGTTGGTTTAGCAAACATCGGCTTCGTCTTAATAAAAAACTGTGAATTCTATTTGATGTCCTCATACAGTGGTTTATATGATAGCTAACAAATTGACATTACACACTAATCAGAAAGTTACATAGGTTAGGTTTAGGAGAAGAAACATGATGAAAACATACCTTAACATAACTCAAAGTTCATTTGGTTTTACATAATCCCAAACATTGATCTCCTCGGGAAAAGTCCTGTGTTTGTTGACCCATCCAACACTAAAACCTACCTCCTTAAGGCCTTTGCACACTGAGTTGTTTTTTTTCTAATGCTTATTAATCCATCATCTGAAAAAAAAACCATTATGCACAGCAACCTTGCACACCAATTATAATGCATTTTATTGTTCTATTCATTGTGAAAATTCGCAATACATGACAATACGTTTGAGACAAAAGACCACAGAACACAGATAACAAACAACAAGTAGTTCTGCCTTGCTTGAAAATTAAGTATCATACAAAGGTGAAGAACAAAAAGGCAACAGACGAGTAATGAAGAGGAAACCTATACTCTAAACTTCATGTTTCCTTAGCGATATGTAGTATACAAACTTTATTTTGCATCATTTGCCGCTAGTGTTAACTTGTGTTTCATTTTTTATACAGCTGAAGAGTTTAAGACACAACAAATTTTTAATTTTTTTTTTTCATTTTCCTTTTAAGTGAAGCTTCACATATGCATTTTACTCAGAATACCTGCAAAACTGGACCGAAAAACCAAAGAGTTGACAGATATTGAAACTGTTTCCTGTGGTTCAGATGTATCCAGCTGTGAAGGTGCTGACCAGTTAACAAAACAATATTTTTCTGTCTTGACTTGTCATGCTGGGGACAAAGAGGTACCCGAAATTTAATCAGGGAGATGCTGTAATTAACGACCGCTCCTGGAAACAGTGAGGCCAAACAAGACCGAAGGACAATTACAGTCTTCAAAGTCTGCTGCTGGCAGTCTCGTGGAATTAGGAAGACAATTGTTGTGGCAATGTCCGGAGTCACTGTCACATCTGAAAAGAAAAAGTGTCCAGAGAGGAGGGAAATTAAAGGTGCACACTGTGGACTACGTAGCACAGTATGCAAATAAATACTCAAGACGTCACTAAAGGAGAGATAGCCCTGGTGAAAACTTTGTTGCTGTTTTTTCATAAAGTGGTCAAATTTAGGATTGTTTTGCTTCCATAGCGTGTCTTCCTTTAGACTGGTGGAACTAAATTATCCAAAAATACACATTAAATATTTTTATTTTAGTTCAGATCAGTGTTCTGGAAATGTTGCTAAAAGCACACATCTAACTAATCTAACTAATAAACAATTCCACATTTGCATATTTCCACTGATCATTTCAGAAAAGTTCTAATTGAAAACTCAACAGTCTTAAAGCTACTCTTACCTTTCTTGCATTTCACACACAGCACTTAGAAAAAATTTGAACGTCCACAACTCCCGCCTCCCTCCAAAGTCCCCCCCCCCCCCCCCCCCCCCCCTTTCCATTATGTCCTCATTACGTCTATGGTAGACGTAGGTGTTGGCAAGGTAACAAGGTTAGATACACGTAAGAGAAGAGCGAGTGTAACTTTACAACCAAGACGGTCAAACGCAACCCCCGAATTTTAAAACTCAACCGGAGTCAGTGCTGACTGATGAGTTTTAGAATAAAGTTACAGCGTGAACGTTAGATAGTAGCGTTAACGTTACTAGTAAGTGGAAACACACAAGGAAGATAACGTTAATGTTTCAGAGGCTACGCTACAGTAGGCTAATGTTACCCATTAGCAACTGGATGCTGTGCTCATATAAAGTTATGTGTTATATTAGAAGCAAACTAAACATAACGTTACCTGCCCTGCACAGTCAAATGCCCGATGATGACTGAAGAATTTTATAATATAACGTGAGCGGTCACATCAGTCGGAGGCCTCCATGTGGGGAAGACAGACAAGGACGCTTGGCCAATCATTGCATTTGGTCTGAATGCAGTGATTGGTTGGAGTCTACTTAGAACCATATGAGAATGATATAATTATGAGTTTTTATTTCTAATTGAATTCACTTAGATTTTAGTGTGCCATCAGCTTATAAACAGCATTTTAACCTTAACAAAACAAAGTGTAAAATTTCCAGAAATGTAAGTGTTGCTTTAATGTAAGAAATCAACTATGGACATTTTATGGTGATATCTATTAGTTAAAATTTTTTACCTTGTTGTTTTATCTTTCGTCTAAAAATGTATGGAATTTTACAACACACATCTTTATAGGCTGTTTTCTTAGAATGAGTTTTTCCTCATACTCTGTGCACGAAAAATCCATTTCAGTAGCACTTACACACTTTTTTGTTTATATTTGTTATCTTGTGGACTTGGTTTTAGGAGTTTTCTGTTTGTGTTCTTCCTTGTTTCATGTTTTTATTCATATTTAATCTGCTTCCTGTTTTTTTTTGTTTTGTTTTGTAGATTCTCTCCTCATGTGTTGTGTCTGGTTTTACTTCCTGTCTTTGTGTGTTTTCCCGCCTGTTTTCTTTCACACCTGTCTCGTAAGTCCTTCCCTGTTCCCAGAGTCCTCCCTTCACACCTGTATTAGTCTTCTTTGCTCCACCCCAGCATTAGTCAGCTAATCCCCATTTCCCTCCTTTTGCCCGTGTCCACCTGCTCCAGCTGTGTCTCGTTCTTGTGATTAGGTTTCTGTGCATATATAGCTACCTGGGTGTCTCCTTGCATTTGCTCCAGTGTTCATGGTGGCGGTCCCTGCTGTGTTTCCTGCCTGGTCTCTTGTGGTCTGTTTTGAGTTACATTGTGTTATCTTGGTTGTTTTTCAGTTTAGTTCTGTTTTCTTTTGGACTTTCAGTTATCTGTCTGTTTTTGGATGTTTTTATCAGCCTTATTAAAGCTCACCTTTTGTTGCCTACTGCTCTGCATTTGGATCCTTTCCTGAACTGAGTCCTGACAGGTTAATTAATATGTCATTTATAGCCAGATTTATTTAACAATTTATTTGTAAACACGTGGTGAAAATTGGATTTTTTTTATGTCTGTTGACAGTGTTTACTGATGTAGAGAGTGATTAAATATGATATCAAAAATTCCCTCTGTAAATAACCTTTGACTCTAGTATGTCAACATGATTAAACAAGAGTTTTGAACCTGACTTCATCAAATGTTCAGACTTGGTCTGGAAACAGCAACATATTTAATTAGATAAAGAATAATTAGCATATTCAAACATACATTTTTTTTTTTTTTTAATTTGTGCTATAAAAAGTAATCGTCTTAACGTAAGTTTTCAACTTGAGTTTCATGCTGGTACCTGTTAGTCAACCTATTCACCTGGGGTGTAACCCCTAAAATCCAACTACTACTAGTCCTTGTTCACTTGTTGTTGAGTGGTGTGAATGATAAAGCAAATGTAGCAAGGAAAACATTTCCACCACAGTCCTGACCAAGAAAATCTATCTGTCCAACAAAATCTGCTCCAACAAAAGAAAAATCATGAAGAAGATGTTGACATATATGTGAAATGATACCCGTCCAACCTGATGACCTTTAGCAAACTGAGCCTCTCATCGTACCTATTTGATAATTCAGAGGTAGACAGGATGATCAATACTGAAACAGATGATGGTTCAAACTGTGGCGTCAGGAGTAAGGTGAATGCTAGATATGAGCTGACAAGCAGAGACCTGCAGGTGTCTGATGTATGGGTTTAGCTCACAATGGATTGTTGTTGCAGCTTCAACTTTGTGTAAAAAGTATTTGACCATTTGTATGCTCTTCTTTACCCCAAAGAATTTTAGTACAAGGTTTCTTTGTGTGTGTGTGTGTGTGTGTGTGTGTGTGTGTGTGTGTGTGTGTGTGTGTGTGTGAGTGAGAAAGTGAGAGTGAGAGAGAGAGAGAGCACTTGAGTACAAATTCTGATAAAAAGTAAGGCAGCCAAATAGAGGGTATTAATAAACGAATGACCTTGTTTCCATAACAACAGACTCATTTTATCTCACCTGTTGCTCTGCTCTGTCTGATCACCGCAGAGAATTTCTAAAGACATTTGTTTGCAACTTATTTGTTGTTGTTGAGGCAAACATGACACCCCTGTCATACTCTGACAAAACAAAATGTTCTTAAATTTTTCTCCCTGAATTTCCAACATTTCTGGGCCTGCCCTGAGTCACATTTCATTGTTCCTTGCTTTCCTTCGTATGCTGTGTTTCAGAACAGTGTTTTAGGAAGTTGCCTTCTTGTACCGCGGTTTAAATCGTAATGTATTTTCAGCCCACTTCAGGTGTGACTACACATCTGCATCAGTGCAGTCAGGAATCAATTGCCTGGCAATACGCCTTTGTTAACCCCTTTTTTTGTACATGCTTACAGTTCTCTATTATCATACTGAAACAGCATAATTAGCTATTGTACTGTGGCTGTGAAGAGCATAGAATATTCCTATGTAGCATTTCCTGCCATTTATTCACTCAACCTGCTGTCAGATCATAAAGGTGTACAGCATGCAAGATTCTCAAGTTCATAGTGAAACCAATCTAAGCTGTGAGAGCTTTACCCTCCAATCATCACTGATCACAGGGCAGACCCATGAAGGTCAGAGACTGGAATCATCAATCAGAGACCCCTCAGCAGACTGAGATTCCGGCTTTTGTTTGACATCTAGTGCTGATGCAAATGTGTTGTTAGCTTGTTAGCGCAGTTAGCTTGTTTACTATATTGCGTACATGTCACTGTCAGACTGGACGTATTTGAATTGAACAGATTTCGATTGGCATTGAGTTGGGCACAGCCCTAATTGATCACTGCTTGGTATATTGTGGCCTACTTTGTAAAACACCCCTCAAGTATTTGTACTTTTCCCAGATGTGTCTCTCCCTAACCTCGAGGGAGTGGTCTCTCTTTGTGCTGTGGAGGAAAAAAAATTAACTCTTAGGTCTGATTTTGTTCATTGATTCCTGACAAAACAGAAAATCACCAAAAACATGAATAATGGAAACCCCGAGCAGATGATAAAGCTGGTTGCTGTGCTTGTTTGACAGACAGACAGAGGGAAAGAGAAGGTGGAAGGTTGGCTATTGCATAATGTTTCCAGCCTGTATCTTATAACAACTTACACAGAATGCCGCTTTGTCACTTAATGACCCGCTCGACCAAAATCTGCAATATACTCTAGTAAGCTCACCTGAACCGCCCAGCTTCTGCAGGTCGACCAGTGCATTGCGACTTCCAAATAACAGTGCCGACAGTCTGTCTTAGAGATTTGATTTAAGAAACAAATCTGATTTGCCTGCTGTCTGAACATAGCCTTTACCTCTGTGATTTGGCTCTGAGTAGGTAGTATAAGGGCGGGTTGTCTAATGTTGTGAACTGGGAGCAGCTGTGTGGTGTAACGGGGGTGGGAGCCTGTAACAGTCAGTGTGATTGATCCATCAGACTGGGAAACTTCAGCAAGCAGCTGAAAACAAATATACACATTGCATAAAAGATACAGAATGAGGTGTTAACCCTCAGCTGGATCAGCAGCAATCCTGTCACATTCATTTTAACTGTCAACTAGTTCATCTCTCCAACCTTCCTTGCCGCCACAACCCAGGAAGTAATGAGACTGTTCTGCCTTTTAATCGCAGATTGCCCCGGCTAACATGGCCCCAGAGTGCCACTTCAGGCTTCTCTGAACCGATCCAATCACCATTAATTGTTTTCAGCTGGCTTGAAAATGACCAAAAGCAACAATTAAAAGGCTGGAAAGGACCAGTGCTGTTTTCTGATTTCTTTGGTCCTTCATTTCACTTTCATCTGCAGCTGTTTTTTTAGGCCTATTTTTTTTTTAAATGGGTCAGGACATTATTTTGACTGTTTTTGTCTGTTTGGTTTAGCTTGTTGTAGATACTCACACTAATTCTATGTACAGAGTTAACCGGTTTTGTTCAGTTTTTATCCAGAATTACTTAACCCGAGTGCAAAACATTTCATGGTGCAGTCCATTCTATCAGTGGGTCCACTGTGATCAGTGGAATTATTTTCAGGGACAAAATAAATATGAGGCAGTTTTTTTTTTTTTTTTGCTAAACTTTGACCTACAAATTCAGAAACTACACAGATACCACTTTAAATTTTGTTTGCAGACACCTGCAGCTCTATATTAATATTTTTTTTTCCCAACTGCGAACATATCTTAATAGGCCGTCTTCGGTGAGAAATAGTGACTGGTATGCAGTTGTAACTGTAAACATAAACATGTTGCTACTCAGGCTTACAGAAGCATTTCACTGCCGTAAAGATGGTCTTTTCATAAAACAGGGCTGTTTACACAGTTGAAGGACGCACATTATTTTGGAATTGGTGCTATATGACCAGAGAACATGGAGACAGAGGGCTGTGGCATTTGCTTTTGCTCAAGAGGTAGAAAACCTGCAATGATAACAATGATAATAACAACAAATGAACTTTATTTATATAACACATTTCATACAAGAAATGCAGCACAAAGTGCTTTACAATAAGGGCAGAGTAGGCACTGAGTGCTTCACGTGAAAATAGACATAATGGACATAAAGCAAGCAAGGCTATTCAATATGAAAGGACATTTAACGGTTTAAACCTTGGATTAACTGATTCATACATAGAGTTGCAAAACTATAAATCATAACATCGAGTAAGATTTTAAAAGACTTGCTGCAGCGTGAAGCGTAAACAGAATTAAAAGCGTAGAGAGAGAGAGTTTCAGTGCAAGTTAAAGGCTAAAGTGAACAGATACGTTTTTAGCTTTTTGAGAGCCTCAAGTAAACCAGCAGCAGATGATCGCAGTGTTCTTGGAGGCAAATAGTTAAGAAGGCAGTTTGCAATGTAGCTCGGTCCCAGCCCATGTAGGGCTTTGTGTATGGGGAGGAGGACCTTAAGGGAGGAAGTCAGTGCGAGCAGCTCAGACTGACCTGATGTGCTCTCTCCTCTTGGTTCTGGTTAATATCCGAGCTGCAGAGTTTTGAATGAGCTGAAGTCTCTCAGTGGTGTTTTTTGGGATGCCAGTAAAAAGTGCGTTACAGGAGTCGAGTCAGCTTGAAATAAAGACAGTCAGAGGTTTTCAGACGTCATTTCACCCCGTTGACACCGTGGAAACAATGTGGTGCTCGGCTGGTAACAAATGATCTCATATTACAGTTAAACTTTAAGCTAGAATGTTTCTGAAAACATTTTGAGCGAGAATCTTGGTTTATATTTGATCAGCACTGCTTAGTTTTACCTTTTGATCTGAGTTTGGTTTGAGAGAGCGGGGCGGCTCTCTCCTTCACTCTGCTTCAATGCTCTTTGTGTCTGTAGTGGCGGGAGGCGTACAAAATGAGGAAGCACAATCTGTAGTTTGAGCAACACAGAAAGCATCTCTTTTCATGTCATCCCGCCGTTTTTTGCTGGCAAATGAGCTGGGAGATCTGTGCGCTGGTAAGATTGAGGGAAGTTTACCACACTTCATTTACACCTACTTCCCAAATCGTTATATTTAGCTGGATCAGAATCTGCGAAGTATCCCTTTAATTATAAGTTTAATGTGTATTTGTAGGCGTATTTTTCAATAACGGGCAGAGTGGTCAGACACAGCCTGTCATTTCATTTGGCAAATCAACAAACTACTTCTTCAGTATTCTGAACTCAGAGTCTTGACAAGAGACCAAAAAGTGGCAATGGCAACATGGTGAGGCAGCTTGGCTATTTTGTTATACCATCAGTTTGTTGTCATAATTTTTCACACGTGAATGAATTTAATTGACTTTCTAGGCCAAATACTAACTTCTTTGCTTCAGCTCTCCGTTGCCAAATTCCGAGAGGCCTCCTGCTACACTTAAAAAGGAACCAAAGAGCAGGAGAAGAGAGCATCTTCCCTGACAGCTGTCCTGTCATATGGCATTTTTTGCTCTGTTTCATTCCCCCCCCCCTCAATGCCTCATTGAAACTAGGACTGACATGTCATTCAATTCCTACAGACAGTATGCCCATAATAATACTTTGTTGTTTTCGTGATTTAAAAGGGGGAAAAAAAAAAAACACTCTGCATTTGCCCCAAAGTGTGGGGGTGCAGTAAAAAAATCATGTAAGAACACATCACTGACATTGAAGATCAAAAAAGGAAGAAGCCCTTTCGACAAGCAGTTTTAACAAGCATGGTTCAAGTCTAGCAAAAGCTCAGAACTGAATCCTTTAACGCTACCTTTATAAAACCCTGATTTAAATTCCTATTTTCATGTTCCTCTTCCCCAAAACACTGCACAGATTTGGTCTAATTTTAGCCCTGATTGGGCTGCTCATGGAGGAGGGATTCACAAGCCACAATGTCTGATTATCTGAATGATCAGCTCTCGGACTATCGGATGGATTTTTGGCATGTCTGGACTTTCGGTCGGCTGTCCGCAGTTTGAGCACTTCCACAGTCAGATATCTCTCACTATGTTGTCCAAAGATCTGTTATAAACTTTAGTGGGCTTGTTTCAATATTATTGGAGTGGTGTCTTACATGTTTTGGCTAAAACTGTCGTTGAGAATATGCAACTGAATATCGTCTGCATCTTCTGCAGCGCCAATATTCTTTTTTTTTCTCCTTCTTACATTCTGCTACAGTAAAAGTACACAATGCAATGTAGTCTTTCTCTCTTTTTCTTAACAGTGAAGACGCAGCTATCTTGAAAAGCCTTTACTGGAATATGTGCAGTGTGAGCTTGAGTCAGACACACCCTACGCAAGCTGAAAAGCACTGTCACCACAATCTAACATGTAACCCCAAAGGGAAAGAGAAAACAAGGGAGAACCAGTAACTCCCTTTCCTCAATCTACTTCAAGGTATACAATGCAGGATTTGATTTGATTAGTAGACGTAGGTGACACTGTCAGAATGTTATCTCAGGTTATCTTTGGTCGCAAGACGTTGACAACAGCCGTCCTTGAGCCTGTCTCACAGTGCGATGTAAGACCACTGTTTTAGAGCCACGACCAAAGATATTGCCACGTTTCTCCCACGATGGTCATTTTCCAACTCTAAGCAATCATGCAACTTTGTAACAAAATAAGTCCCTGATTCAGACCAAAGCAAGACAACTGGTCAAGCAGTGAATCAGAGCAATAAAAGAAACTTCTGACTGTGTTGCAGTGGTTACATTCTAAAGCACAAATTAACACGCCCACACCTCCCCACAACAAGGTGGCAGATTTTGAGAGAAGTCATCCGAAGCCCTCATTCAAACAGACACACAAACTTGCAGCTCACATCCGCAGAGCAGATGAGAGACATGGCAATATAACCTGGTCGCCATGTTTTTATACAGTCCCTATCTCTACACACCACTGCCCAACGGATGACGCCTAGAAAAGTCCAAAACAAGAAGAATATAAGAAAGTATTAGCAGAGGACATACAGACACTGCCACACACTTCTAGTGGGTCATGAGTGAAGATTGAGAGGAATTATTTTTATATTAGACTATTTAGTGTTTGTTTATTTTTGCAGGAATATCTTGCACAGTCTGCCTGTGAGGCCAGTGTTTGAAATTAATCAAAAGTTTCAAGGCTCTTAACGAGAAGTCATAACCCCATTTGCAGCATGTAGAAAGGCTGTTTGGCTTGATAAGACAAATGGCCAAGTGTCTGGCTTGTGTTTTACATGCTGATTATTTCCAGATACAGAAATGTTCAAATGAAAATACAGATATAGAGTGATTTATATTTTGCATAATTATTTCTCAGCGTTAGTTTTGTGGCAGCATTTTTTTTTTTTTTATGAAAAAATGTATCAGTTCAAAAGGAAGTTTAACTTAAAATGATTATTTGAAGTTGCTCACAGCCTAAAATGAGGGAACAGTTGTGGAACAAGACTCCTTTCCTCTCCCTAATCATGGTTCCCCAACTTTCTCTCAGCCTAATTCCACTTTATTCACCAAAAATGAGGCAAGATGAACATCACTTCAGTGGCTGACAACCCACTTAAACACATCAAGATGGCATCTGTCCGTCGGAAAGCCTGCAAACACCACAGTCTGCATATGGGACAGAACAGCTCTGCAGGCAAGCTGGCTCTTTCTATTTCCTGCGATCAGTGTCCTTTGAACATTCAGCACCATATGGGACGGATGGTTCCATTCTGAACATCTTGGTTCAGCAGACAGACCTTTTTCTTTTTTGGTAACAAAGCAGGCGGAAGGGACGGAGGAGACAGGACATCGCTGCTCATCTCACCACGTTTCCACTTGAAGCAGCACAAATAAATAAATAAATATCAAATAACGGCAAGATTTTGCTATCAAGGCTAAATGGCGCCACTTCAAAAGCCTTTTCAGGAGGCCCTGCAATCAGCTCTGTGCATCTGCGGAGGAGGGCTAGGATATCGTTCAGTATCAGTGACTCAGCTATTGTGAGACCAGGGAGTGAGATTTTTCACTTTCAAAACTGGCTGTCTGGGCTGTATTGTTATGGGGCAAAAATTGAGCAAAAATATAGCATCACAAAGTCTGCCTCTGTCCTCAGTCCCTCCCTTCAGCCGCCTGCAATGTCTGTCTGTAACACATTTCCTGGGTGCATCCCAGGTCGCGTAGATAGCAAATTGTTTCCCCCGCCTGTATCTTTTTCTTGTGTCTAGTCCCGTCCACCAGGGATCCATGGTGAGATGCAAGGAAACCATGGGTGGGATCTGCTGACAGCGGACAGCGGCTGTCGTTACCACTAGGCCTATATTCACACACAAACGATACCTCCCACCACACATGTATACGTCATAGTTCACCACATTGATAAACTAATGTCAACTGCTAATTGATGGCCAAAGAATTTGTGAGACCTTGTTAACTATGTGCCTAAAAATTTGAATAACTTGTTTTCTCAACTACTTATTATCAACTGTCAAATAAAAATAACCAGTCACATGTTGTTAAATTTTCCTCCATAATGAAATACATAATGAAACAACTTTTTTCTTGACATCCTCAAAAAGGTCTAAAAACTGTTGCATTGCCTCAAACAGCACCACCGCCATCCCATTCAAATGAGCCAGGTGTAAGGGTAGAGTAATACAGGCCTAGGTGATGGCTCTCAGCCTAACACGCTCCTGGAAAGGCTGCTCTCATGTACCCTCGCTCATCGCTCCTCAGAGATCCCTCCTTGATCCTCGCCCCTCAGAGCAAACATAAGAGCTGTGGGACGGTCTGCAAAATGGTGCACCAGAATGATATCCTTTTAAAGTGAGGATCAAGGATGACATATAAGAGAAATGACAAATAAGAGACGTGGGATGTACGCCCTGCCATTTTCCATTCATCCACCAGATGCCCTCGGACTTTCCCCTCTTTCTCCATCACCTGACGCACCCATCTTCACACCTGTTCCCACTTCCCTTAACGATCCCCTCAGCTGCATCTCATTCCCTCCTGAGCCCTGCAGTACTTATACCCGCCTCTCCTCCACAGTCAGTGTAGGTCAGTGTTGATAAAGTTTGTCTTTGCATTCAAGCCACCAGAAACCAGTCTGTCTGCATGCTGACCTTAGGGCCTGTTTATATGGTTCCATATTTGTGAAAACGGGTATTTATCTTGCCGTTCGCACCTATCGTTTACACGTAACCAGCGTTTTTCTCGATGAAAACAGAGATTTTCAAAAACGGCTTCCAAAGTTTTTAAAAAAATATCTGTTTCTATGGATACGTGTAAACAGGATTGACAGAGATTTTGGAAAATGATGACATTGCAACCCAACAATGGCGGATATATGTCGGGTTGTTTACATTTTGTTAGCACTTTTGGGACTACTTGCAAGCTAACAAATGAACTTCGCAGTGCTGCATCAACATCGACGCTAGGTCGGCGCACAAAGACGTATGCTGTGCCCAGTATTAGTAATTGCATAGCAGCTAACTATGCTACATAAGGTTAAAATGTAGATTAGCATTGTTTTTATCACTAGCGCCCAGAGGATAACAAATCACTGTGCATGCGCATAATGTTCTGCTATGGTGTTTGACATAAGGGATATCGCCACCTACTGGCCTGGAGTGCTAACAGAAGCAAAAAGCTGCCATTTTTGCATTTTCATGTAGGGATATTGTTTTCACAACTGATCTTGTAAACCTGGAATTTTTTTTTTTTATATGGGATTAATAAAAATCTGTTTATATTTGAATCGGTATCTGTGTAAACAAGGCCTAAAACCTCTACCCTGACACCTGTAACTGCCTGCATTCACTGCATTTTGGCCCTATCTACATTGCCTTGCACACTCCAAACTGACACCAAACTAAGTTTAATCACCAGTACCACTACTACAAAACATATTATTGACTTCTGATTAACATATTCTGTCCTGGTACCCACACCAGGTCACACAAATAAAGGAGAAACATGGATTAATACTCTGACGCCAGCCTTACACCAGACAACTTTTCAAGTGATTTCACTGTCACAGACAAACTTCCAATGTCAGGAAAAATCACAGGAGTTTTACCTTGGTTGGTGTGTGCTCCTGTAAACTTGATTGTCTGGTGTAAGGTTGTCATAGAACTTTGTCCATCTTGTCTTAAGTCAGTTTCGCATCTAGCAGTTCTAAAAATATATTTGTTCATACAATTGTTCCAAAACACACAAAAAACCAACACCAAAAAAAATAAATTAAAAAATAAATAAAAAATGTTTGTTATTTTTGTAGGTTTTTAGTCTTGTCTCATGCAAATTGTGAAGAATAGGTGGGCTCTCTTTAGCACCAAACAAGAAGCAGCAATTCGGCATTTATCCGATCCATCGACCAGCACGTTTTAGTTAACAATCTTTTTTTTAAATAACTTGCCTCTCATTCCCATGGTCTCCTCACACTAAAATAACGCAGCTTATCAGTGCAGGTTGGGAATGAATTGAGGCCAAAAAATTCAAAATGCAAAATTTGAACGCAAATATACAACTTTTTTGGGGGTATATTGATGCCGAATTAATAATAATATTGTCGACATATGATGCCTTATATTTGTTGTTTTTAGAGCTATGTGTTTTGCGAACACATAAAGACTTGTTAAAATGTCATATTTCTAATAGGCAGTTTGGCATATTATTCATTAAGAGCAGGGTGGGAAATAATCTGAAAAGAAATCTAGTTGCAGTCTTGAGAATAGCAACCTTGCAAGATCCCCAGTCTTTGAAAATCTTATAATGTATGACTAAAAAAATCACATTGTCTATAGATGTGAGAGAGTGTCAGACTTTAGGTTTTGAGAAATACTTTCAAAGTCTTTGAGTTAATTCTCCACCTAAATTCCTAATCTTGTTCATGCTTTTTATATGCACATAAAACAGGAGAAGACGAGCCAGTCACTATGTATTGCTTAATGGGTGTTAAGCAAGCACTCTAATCTGGATAATTTAACTGGGCGAGAGGAGACTTGTCCTTCTGCTCAAGGACGCACAGACAAGAAACATGGCAGTAGAAGGATACATTAGCTATCCGAGGGATTTGATCTTCTGATCTCTCAGTTACTGGGCAGTGTCACCATCTGCTAGGCCAACCTTCCCATTTAATTAAGTTAATCTCATCCCATTTACATCACATGACATTACTATATATTACTGGCATAAACTCATATTATAGTATAGGACTGCTGTATTAACACTCTTACACCCATAAAGTATAACAGGAGATCTCGGTTAATGGATGAATCACTTAACTTAATCTTTATAGGACTTCTCAGTGTGCATCAATAACTGATCATTTTCTGGGCCCCACGAGTTCATTGCAACCTGAAATGCACTACCAACCACAGCCTTCACACAGTTTATTCATTTTATTTATGGTCCAGTAGTTGGCCTTAAAACTTACATCTATGTTAGACCAGGCTTTTAAACCTGTGTCTAACTCATGCAGTATGTTGTCATTATGTCTTCAAATAACACTCAACAATGGAGTTTTGGCTTTGTTTCCATCCGGTGTGTTCCCACAGGGATCTGTGCCCAGTGTGAAATAGCTTTGTTATTAGGCAGTGAAGCTTTGAGCAGCGACAGCAATTCACCTGAAATGCTCTTCAATTTGTCATAATACTATCTCCTGACTGGAATATTTAATACTGATAAAAAGAAAATTACAATTATGATTAAATTAGATGAAGCTTTTAACACCCACTGTTCTGCCCTCAGGACTTCAGCACTATGTAGAATTTTCACAAACTGCTAGTAGCCTATCTGCTGTGGAAAGTTACAAGAATATGAACTTGCAGTACAGGTGTGAATAAATTAAACTCTTGTGTTTTCTGTCACTGTGGTCATTTTCAAAAATCCAGATGCAATGCACATGAGACAGTACAATCTTAATGAATACTGTGTCTCCATATGAAACAGCCTGGCTCTGCATGTCTACTGCTGCTAACTCTACTGGTGTTAAAACTATTAACTGCTTAAACAATCATTAACTACAGTGTATCAACCCATACAATGATTTGTATGAGATCTTACAAAATGCACATACAACAATTTGTATGATATGATATCATGAATGATGTTACTCAGGGGCATCATATTATTATTATTAGGGTTTTAATATATGAATGAAATGAGACATTATTAGATCCGGGCCTTTTTTTTTTTTTTTAATGGTCTATTCTTATGTTTTTTTTAACAATATATACAGCCTATCTAAATCAAGGGCTATTCATTAAACATTTCGGACTGAAGCCTTGGATCCCCAGGCCTAAAAACACCGCTGATGTTACGTACTTACTGTAAAGTTAAATAGGTTAGGTAAAAGGGGGGGGGGGGGGGATTTGCAGTGTTGTTCTGACGTAGTGCCTTTATTTTGAAAGAGACTGTATGTAAATGGTAAATTTCCTGTGAAAACCGAAGTGTATTTTGAAAGAAGACAATGCATGTAACAGGCGAAAGATGACAAATGTTGATCAGTGGGAATGTGTTGGTAAAATTATGTAGGTCAGATTAGGATTTATGTTGGTTAGATTTGGGAAAAGAAACATGATTGAGTGTCTTTAGGTTTAGGCAAGTAAAATTGCTTCATTTAGTTTTTAGGGAACGATACATGGTGACGATGTACCTTAAAATTACACAAAGTTCACATGGTTTCACAGAGTCCCAAAGATCAGTCACCTGGGGTAAAATCCTTTGTTGAAAAATCCTGTGTTTTGTGACCCACCCACTGCCACTGCCTCAGCCTGACTCCTTATGTGCACTACTTCCTTCTTTACATCCATCAGCACACAGCGTTCCCAATTATGTGGGTTACATACGAATTACTGGCTCATGACTCATGATTATGTGGGATACATAAAAAAATCTGATAAATTACTTTTCAGAGGTACAAACAGTGCAGGAGAACAATCTGACCACTGCATTGGAAGTTCAACACATTTTCAGGAACAAATATTTGATCTTATCTCTAGCTATACGTCAGGCATTTAAACATAGAGTATATTGTCATATTTGCATAGATCATTCTTGGCTCCATTCACCCCTGTCCAATAAGAGATGGCTTTAAGATGGGCATGAAAGCTGCTTTAAATGGAACAACTGTACTAGTCAGTCGTGTTAAACATAATAAAGTAAATAGTAATGCACAGAGAATACGGCTGTGTCCAAAATCAGTCACCATTTACTCTATAGAGCAGTGGTGCCCAACTGGTCCAGCCATGGGATTTAGATTTCTCATCAGTCATCAATTCAAGGTCCACACAGTTTAATACAGTACACTAGTTTGTTGTCTCTGTTAAGGAGCTGTCTGTCACTCACTCTACAGCAGGAAATGGCACTTCAAAATAAAAGCTCTGTGTCTGATAGTCACTGTACGTCAAAATAAAGTGTTTTTTTTTTTTTTTTTTTTTAACAAACGTGACACGTTCTCAAGTCACTTGCGGTCAATTCAGATAGAGCACTACATTTACCGTCCACCATTTTATCTGAGCGGTAGATTTTTACATTGAATGATACGCTCAAAACATCCAACGTTGGAAAGAAAAAGGTAGTGCTCAGGGCATTATCAGTACTGTGCTTTCTGCCAACAATCCCACAATGCAATTCATAGTGTTCCAGCTCCTTTCTTTTTTTTCAGTGTTAAGCTCATTACACACCAGGACATTATCACCTTTTACCAAGTGGCAGCCATCACTGTATAAGTCGCCTCATGCACATGCAACAGTATAAGTTGGAAAAATGTCTTTAATAATTACACAGACAGTTTTATGTTAATCCATCAAAGTCAACAGAAAGCTTGTAATGCAGTTATTATGGAAAGTATTTTCTTGGAACATCAGCATTTGATAACGCAGAGCACTCGAGGTATTAACCTGTATTGAGTAATGAATTAATCCTCAAGACAACACCAATGAGGATTTAGGTGTGTAATACTCCATCACGCAGATGCTTTACTCCAAGATGATTAATTCTATACTGTTTGACTTTGGCGTGCGGCTCCACGTTCATTTCCTTCATCACCTGCCTTTAGTGAACAATGCGCTGCAGCTTGTGATGGAGGGATGGTGAAAATCAATGATTCAAGCTTGTTAGAAGAATCACAGCGCATACTTTTATCCCACGCAAATCTAACAGACAGACAGAGAAATGGCATGTGCATATACACACACATGCACACACACACACAAGAAGAAGCCACTCTCTCAGACTGGGACTGACCACATCTTCCTTGGAGGAAAGAGAATTATCTTACCATTCTGGAGAAAAAAAAAGTATCTAGCCAATAATTGCTCACCCTGGCACAAACAAGATAGCTGTTGAAAAATGCTAATTCTTCACATTGTGCATTCCATTACAGGAGAAGTGACAGCTCTTTAATATTATGATAACAGTGGGAAAAAAAGGCTCTTCATTCAACAAATGGAGCAGCACCAGCAGTTGCAGAGAAAGCAATTTGCATGCTGAATTTCCCTGTGAAATGCCTGCAGTGTTTTTAATCACTCGACATTAACAAATCTTTTAATTACCATTTGTCAACAACTGTGTTCAGAATAATTTCTGCTGCTTAATGCTGGGGGTTTAAGGATGGGGGGCGCTTAACTGTAATTTCTATTAGCAGTCTTTTATTTCTTTTGAGGTGGTGAAGAGGCACCCTCTCGATAAATTATTCTTGCTGAAAAAGGAATATAATTTTGAAGGGAAAATGGGACCAGGCCGAGGAACATTTACAGGAAACAAACTATCAAGACATACAAAGTCACTAAAATGTCAGTTAATTATGACTTCCACGCTGTGAGGCTAGCAGCTATTGTCACTGACTACAACAGAACAAGAGCTGACTGCAGTGAACAGTTAGGACTGTAGACAAGATCACTTGCACTAACTTGTTCATCCACAGGACACAGGCTGTGTAGATCCATCAAACCCTGGACACTAGATGCTACAGAACACTGTACACCAAAGCTTATCTCCACATGTCGCACTCATGAATAGTTGAATCATGGAAATGATATAAAAAATATACATTTAAAAAATCCTGTACAATAACTCAGCAAAACCAAATTATTGTACTGTGCATAAATGACACATATATTTTAGTGCAGTATAACATATGCATAACATTCCTCAATGTCTGTTATAATTCTAAGCAGGTTGTAAATGCTGTACATTTAAGTACATTTTGAATTTGATTAAATATTATTATTAACAAATCAGTTAAACATTTTAAAATATTTTTACTGTGTTTCTCTTTTTCAACACCACAATGTTCCACTTTATGTTCTGGCCTCGCAAATATTTAATATAACGACTAAAGCTGGATTTATACTTGTTCGTCAGCTCTATGCAGAGCCTCTGCACATGGCCTACACCATTGTGAGTGGTGATGTGTCTCTGTCACTCTGCAGTTACACATCTAAAACGCTAGTCGGCCGCAGAGTTTCTGTGAAGTGCTGTAAAGATCAATTGATTCAAAACACACATTAAACATGGCTTAATAGGGACAATTTCAAACACAAATACACAAATTGGCTTCACTAATAACTCACGGCATTCACAGACAAAGCACCTGTCTTTTGCTGGACACATTTTCCCAACAAATACAACATGCTAATGTTTTTAGCACAAGCCTATGGCATTTTACATTGTATAAATTAGCCTAACGGCTAGCAGACTTTTCCTCTACTCATATGAATCCAGGGACAACAGTAGCATTTAAGAAAGTTAACATTACAAACTTCAGTGCCATCACAACTCACAAGGTTCAGCAACAAAACAACTGTCTTATACTAAACATGTTTACAAAACAAGTATAACATGCTAACGTTATTAGCACAAGCCTTTGGCATTTTACATAATAAAAAAATTTGACTTACGACTAGTTGAGAGTTCTTCTACTCATATGAAGCCAGGATAAATCACACATAGGTCTTAAAATGCTATTTGTGGAGGGTTTATTGTCCTCACAATTTATTGTTTCTTATCTGTGAAATTAAGGTAAATAAAAGCTTCATTTTCACTAAGGGAAACTCTTTCACCTTCCAAAAATAGATAGGAGGTTTGCATAGCTGCGACATGTAGGTGCTGAGGTGCATGTCAGGCTACGGCGTAGGGTATAGTGTAGATGCAGAGCCTACGCTGTAGATAAGGCATAGACTTGACGCAGAAGTATAAATCCTGCATAAATTACACATTGTACAGTATGTTGTCCTTCTAGAGTTGAGCTGATTACTTGGATAAGTATAAGGATAATATAATAATGATAAAGGAAAAACCTCCTTTGGGCTGCTGTGTTGTCTCTTTCTCTTGTGATCAGAAATGACCTGGAGCTCAATTCAGGGGGTGTCCTGTAAATAACTCTCTAATAAATAGTAAATATAGCAACTTCTGATCAACCCATATCAATTTCAGACTCAAAGCAAAGGTTTCAAGTTAGATCCCATGTGCTATCAGTTCAAGCCCCACCCACTTCCGATCGAAACCCCGCCCATTCTGAGTACAGATTACAGATACAGATAATGTGTACTTGCTTATCCCTATGTCCTTACCTGATTTAATTTGCCTACAAGGCCAGTCAGTAGATGGTTATTAGTAGCTGCATTTTAATAATGAGTCAGTTCTACTTCTCGCTCCTCCACAGCTCCACTCCTTCATTCAAATATAGCTGCTCATGGTTTTAAAAATCCAAGATGGTGATAGCCAAAATGCCAGACTGGGGGCTACAACACAGGGTGGCTACATCATCATACAGTCTTTGGAATAAACCTGGCATAGTGAGAGAAAGTGATACATAGAGAGAGTAAAAAAGAGAAAGGAAGAGAAAGGGGGCAGGGAATATGCCATACATCACCCCTCTCTTACCAGCCTCTCTACCATTCCCCCCGGTGGAGTGCAGCAGTATGGCACAGTGGCAAGTGGCGGGAAGCTATACACCACCTCAGTGTGAGTGAGAGCTGAGGGGTAATGATGCTCCCGGAGCTCATGCTGTCAAAGCAAAGTGAAGAGTACAACAGAGCATTCATTTAGACATGAAGATACATGTGCATACACATAGTACATGCTTCATGTGTTGCTACAGGCTTATCTCTGACAGGGATGAGGGGGTGATCACACATAACTGTGAGGATAAATGTGTGGCAAGTGTGTTTTTTGTGGCAAGTTCTTAATACTTCCTAACAACCTAGTGTCACTCCCAGGTTATCAAATATCATCTAACTCCAGTATAAACCCATCAGCTGCAATATTGTTCCATGTGACATCAAAAGGATCGAACAACATGTAAGTATGTCAGGTAGTTACATTATGTTAAGTCTCAACACTCAATACTTATTTTAACCCAAACCATGATCTTTTTTCTAAAACTAACCACAATGGTTTTCTTTTTGCCTTACCCTAACCGCTTGTGTTTCACAGATTGCTCAATATGTGAGTCTTCAGAACAATGCAAGTTATACCCAATGGTAAGATTGATTTACAAAAACTGCAACACTATTTACAAAATCAAAAGAAAGAGAATCACAAGTCTTGAATAACTACAATAAACCATAATGGTATGATGGACAGCCTCATATATGCACAAGTTGACAGGACTAGAGCCAGATGCATAAACTGCGTAGATTCATGACTAAAACTATGTGTATGCACAAAGGAAGAAATACGCATGCATTCTTTCTATCGGATTTATAAAGCTGTGCGTACGCATGATTCTGTTTAATCATTGTGGAGCTGGATGCACATGCATGAGCCTCATTTCCACACCCACAGTTGACCATAAGTGGATGTAAAAACACCCTTAAAGAAATGTTTGTGTATCCATATCACCACTCATTAGATCTGTCAATGACAAATACGGTAAAGAAAGTGCACTTTTTCTGAATGTGCCACATCGCCTGGGTTCTCAGACGGTGTCAGGGCAGCTGTAATTACTCACAACTGTGGCAGTTTGTAGTGTCCGTACCACTAATTCATCACATTTCTGCAAACTATCATTGCGGTAAAATCTTGATCATTATGATTAATAAACATCAGGAGGATGATCAATGATTAGCTCTTATGTTCAAACTAACAAAGTGCTTCACGAGATAAAATTAGACAATGATCATCACTCAGGTATGTGTAAAAAATAATGACGAAAGGTATAAATGATTTAAAATTAAATGTAAAAATGCGACTGACATTTTACAAATGCTATGCTGCCCGCAAAAATAACAACAGTCATTCATTTTCCCTAATCGCTTGTTCTGGTACAGGGTTGAAGGTGTGCTGGAGCCTATCCTAGAGGCAGGGTACACATTGGACAGGTCACCAGACTATCACAGGGCTGACACATAGAGACAGACAACCATTCACGCTCATATTCACACCTACGGGCAATTTAGAGTCACCAAGTAACCTGCATGTCTTTGGACTGTGGGAGGAAGCCGGAGCACCCAGAGAAAACCAGCGCTGACACAGGGACCACATGCAAACTTCACATAGATGGGCCCCAGTTGGCTGGTGGATTTGAACCCTTGACCCCCTTGCTGTGAGGTGCCAGTGCTAACCACTGCACAACACAAAAAGTACAATTTGTCAAACAACCTAAAAAGACTGTTATCTGTCTCTGTTATCCTTCAACTTATATTTAATCATCTCCTTATCATATCACCCACAGCTATCTCAGCTAAAACAGTGTAACCCTGGTCTCAAGAGCGCATGAGGTGCGCACATTCTTCATTTATACACACCAGTTTTTATGTGGGCAAGAGGCGTACACATGGTTTTTATGTGTACAAATCATTTACGCATCTGGCCCCTGGTCATTTCACTCAATATAAAAATGATTCAGCCACTTTCAAGTGGCTTAATCAAAGTGTTCCCATGTTTTCACCCATGTGTGATCATTAGCTTGTTTGAAATAAACAGAGGTAAATGAACGAACCGATGACTAACAGGAAATTTCTTTCTTAGTTTTTTTGGGATAGGGCTTTGAGAGAGACAGAAAGGGCAGGGGAGAAAGGGGATGACATGCAGCAAGGACATGGTAAAGACAGAGCCTCGATACATGGTGTGTACGCTCTGCCAGGTGAGCTAGCAGGCTGCCCAAAGATGCAGGTATTGAAAAAAATTATATTACACTTTAAATTAAAAACATCCAAACATTTCTTACAGTTCATGATATTTACCTATTGTTTTGCTGTTGTGTTGGTTACAAAACAACTGATAACAGAGTGGATATTGGGCAGAAGAAACCTTGTCTTTTACTTTTTCTTCCCTTTTCTCGCAAATAGAAATAAAACCGTAAGTGCATGAATAAATAATCGAACGCTCCTTCACCCGTTAGAGGGACATCTCATATAATACGGCGGCACTCGAGCATTCACAGGGCCGGAAAAAGAGAGCAATTTAGCTCGGGGCTGAGATAAGACCGGCTGAATACTCCCTTGAATACACCGTTAATCATCACATAGAATTCACAATCGCCTCTCCCTCGCCGACACTGACACGGCTCCTTCACTGCTGGACTCAAAGGAAGAGCATTAAGGAGAGTTAAAAAGCATTCTCACATCCATGCAGCTTCAGGAGGCCACAGAAAAGTGAAGGTTGCCACAAAGTGATATTTTCCAAAGTGAGATATTCAAAAGAGATGCTGTCTGTTGCAAAGTGACTGCTGGTCTGAAAGTTGAAGTTGAAGTTATTAGTCATTTTAAGGTCTTTGCTTTCAAAGAAATGCTGTTTGAAGATATGATTATCTGTATTCATGAATCATTGACAGCAATTTGCATATGTGGGTGAGTTTCACAATTAGATACTCATAAAGTTTTCAATTATATTATTAGGTATTAACTTTAAGAAAACTAATTAAAAGAAAATCTGTTAGAAATCTAATTATCCACACATGTTGACTTATATGCCTGTAGGCAGACAAATTTCTCATTTCTGTTTATTCAGCTAACCTATGGACTTGACCACCAAGAAATTCTAAGCAACATGTTCAAAAATTTTAACACTGTCTGAAATATTTGTGTTTGGAATAAATGTGCCCTTTGAGGTCATGGTGATCTGAAGTATATCTTCATGAGAAATCCTCACCATGAAATTTCTTGAGGAATCCCTGATCAATTTTGCTTGGATCAAGATCTTTGAATCCGCCCACTCCCCTGATCTGACTGATTGTCATGACATGAAACAGGGGTTTGAAGTACAATTGATATAATGAGCGCCACGGGGTGACTAAGACCATTGTTAAGCTGTTGTCGAGCTGTTTTACATAGATGACATGTCTTCGCAATGTCTCCCGGCATGGTAGTATATTTTTACATTGCTCCACTCCACTCTTAGAACTCCGACAAAACAGTCAGCGTCAGCCCTACAATTACGTTAGATTGAAGATGGAAACAGTGTTTTGAGTATCTGTCTGATATCAGACAATGATGAACTCTTTATACAGTGACATGCCAAAGTTTGGGCACCCATGTTGTTTACTGTGAGTAGTTAGGTAATGACTGATTTCCAAAAGATGACACATTTCTTCAATGTTTTAAGCAAGGTTACTTTTTAATTTCAATCTTTTATAGTTTCAAAACAACGAAAAATGAAAAGGGCCTGATGCAAAAGTTTGGACACCATGCATGGTCAGTAATTAGTAGTGCCCCCTCTGGCAAGTGTCACACCCTCTAAATGCTTTCAGTTCTTATTTGGGGGATTTTCAACCATTCTTCCTGCAAAAGACTTCTAGTTCTGTGAGGTTATTGGGCTGTGAAATGTTCTGCGTGCCACTGGCTTCAACAAAAGCCCAAAGCATGATCGATCCATCCCCGTGTTTAACAGTTGGTATAGGTGTATTTTTCATGTATTTTGCACCAGTTTTTCTCCAAACATACCTTTACTAGTTCTATTTTCTATCATCAGTCCACAGGACTTGTTTCCAAAAAGCATCAGGCTTGCTTAGATGTTCCTTTGCAAACTTCTGACACTAAATGTACCAGAGTCTGACAAATCTTCCTGCAGGTCTTTTGCAGTCAAACAGAGGTTTTGATTTGTCTTTCTAGCAATCCTACAAGCTGTCTGAAAGTTTTCTTGGTCTTCCAGACCTTAACCTGACCTCCACTGTTCCTATTAACTGCAAGTACTTGATTAGGTAATGAGGAAACAGCTACCTGAAAATGTGTTGCTATCTTCTTACAGCCTTCTCCTGCTGCGTGGGCATCAGTTATTTTAGTTTTCAAAGTGCTAGGCAGTTGTTTAGAGGAGCCTATGGCTGCTGATTGTTGGGACACCGTTTCAGGAGTCAGAGTATTTATAAAACTAATGATGATCCTAATGATGACTGTGAACAAGCCATAGCCCTAGCGAGCTAATTAAGTTTTGAGACCCTGTTAAAAGTTGTTTAAAAGCTCAAATGCCTTGGGGTGCCCAAACTTTTGCATGGCACTCTTGTGTGTATTTCCTGTGTTTTAGGACTGAAAACATGTTTTCAGTAATGATCTTGTCTTGCCTTGATGTTACACTTTTCACTTTAGCAAATAATCAGCTCTCAGACACTACAGATTAGATTCTAACCAATAGAAGAGTACCTGTGGTGTAGTGCAGCCTAGGTGATGCAAGAGCAATATTTCCCTTTTTACCAGGGTTAAGTGTGTATATCACACCACTGGTTGCAACAAAGCACCCAAAATAGCTCGTTACCTCTTTACTGTAAGATAACAGTGCTTGAATAGCTACTTCCACTTCTTCTAATGTGTGCCCTGGTAGCAATTTGGAAAATTATCGTTTCATGAAGAAGATATAGGGGTTATGTTTGGGTGTGTGTGCATGGCGCAGCCTTGAATGTCTGTAAAGACACTGTAAACTGCTGAAACTGCTTAATAATGACAATCAGTCCATGCTGATGCTTGCCCTTCAATAATTCTGCCTGTTAAGCTAGGCTTTCTAAACAGCTTGAACTTTTGTTTCTCCACACCTGTAGTCCCTTGATACCCATACGATTTGCATTTTACGGTTCTCTAGTCTCAAAGGTAATAATTTTATTCCCTTTACAAATATGACCAAACTGCTCCAAACAAGCATAGCTGGAAAATGTGAAAGTCAGTATCTCTTGCCTTATTGTTTAGCACCAACTCACTTTTGTTTTTAAGTGGCTTTGGATCCAAATGCTGAGTGAAGAAAAGAACAGCATGTTCGAGCCCAAACGCCCCCTCCCCTCCCACCCAAAAAATGACAGGCACATTTCAATCCTGTGAGTGAGAGAAGCTTGGTGATCGACTGGCAGGAGATTCTGGCACCCGATCAGGACCTGCCATTCGAATATTTTCACATGGAGAGAGAGCTGATGCTCCCGACCCAGGCCCACGTCACATCTGCTGAGGACCCACTCCTGACTAAGTGAGCTGACAGCAGCCCCCTGATCTGACTAAGCGCCAACAGAAGCCTGTCAGGAAATGTTTAGAAAGCGTTTACCGGTGTTTATCAGGGACATCACCACCATGCTGAAGTACAGTAGTGACAACGAATGAATCTTAGCACCTGGTCCCTCCCTACAAAAAGGGCAATATTTCGTATAGTGTTAACGCTTTTAAATTAGAATACATTATGCTGAGTAATAGAGAGGATTTACTGCCTTTCTGGTTTTCTCTTTCACACACCATGGATGGGATTTCTTTGCTAACCACTAGATAAACGTGATGCATGTTTATTCTCCAGAAGGTTCCACTGCATCAGTAAGGATGATTACATATTGACCAGTGTTTCCTTTATTTGGTGCAAAGCCTTAACCTCGAATAAGCCTAAACTCAAGTCCAAAGGAAACGTTTATTTGTGAGAATGCTTTCTTATTTTTCATACTTATCCATCAACAAGTTGATCTAAATGACTACATATTAAAGGATTTACACAGCAGCTCCTCTCAGGATGTTAAAATAAAAATCTTGTTATTTATCTATTTAAAGGTCTGGCATGCAGGATTTAGGGGCCTCTATTGCCAGAAATGGAATAGAATATTTGTAACTATGTATTCATCTTACTATATAATAACGAAAACTCTGTCTGTTCCACGTTTTTCTCCTCACTGACTTGGTCAATTCATGTGAAATTTGGCACAGTGGTAGAGGGACCCCTCCATTATTGACCCCATCAAACAAAATGGGGGCGCTAGAGAGCTAATTTCTTATCTAGGCCTAACCACCATATTGATTTTTACTAAACTTGGTAGATATGTAGAACAGGACGCCTCAAGGTGACTGGAGAAATTTAACTCTAATTGACAACTGGGTGGCGCTATAACAACAGAAAAATGCTTAAAAATGGCTAAAATGCGACCAATCGCTGTGGCTCCCCCTGTGGCCCAATGTTTGGGTTTTTTTTTCTAATTTTTGGTATGACTAAGTCATGGTGTAGTATGGTGTACATAATCACAGAAACTGTCAGTCAGTCATTCTGTCTGTCCCACTTTTTTCTACTCACTGACGTAGTCAATCTATGTGAAACTGCACATAGGCATTGAGGATTGGCATAGGTAGAAGGTGACAAAGCTACCAGTGGGTATGGACTAGTTAGTGTTTAATCACCTGAAAATAAGAATGGTTGTGTTTTCATTACCATAGATGAGCCACTGTAGTTCTCCTACATGCCTGGCACACGGTAGAAGGTTCAAGTGACATTGCAATGTGCAATCCTTACCACCAGTTGCCACTAACTCCTACACACGAGCGATGGTCAAAAATGAACGAACAATCTTTTCGAACGACTCCGTTTAGTGTCCAGCATGTACTGGGGCAGCCTGTCAGATGTACTCATGAATCCCTCTTTCCACTCGCTGTTACTGTAGGGTACTGCTCGCACTGCTGACTGCAGTGAGTGAACAAGATGCAAGTGAATCGGACTCTTCTGACAGCTGAGCAGCTACACTCATTGAACAAGACAAGAGGAACCGTTCTCTTGAGATGGGACGTATTCTGCTTGTCCAGGTAGAACAACAAATCTATGCAGTTAAATCATATTTCTGCGTCTGTTGGGCTCACATGGTCTACTTACATACAAGCAAGGGCTTGTTAGAAAATACAATAGTCTATATATAATATACATAGTTTAGCAAAAGTTTGATGTTTCACTGTGCACCCTAAAACATTGTGTGTATCAATACTCATCTCCTGCTGCTTGGAATACCTGACGAATCAGGGACATCACCATCATGCTGAAGTACAGTAGCGAGAGCCGATTAAATCAGAATTGGTCAAGACCTCTGCTAGCCAAGGCCAATGGTGCATTCATGTGCTCCTCAGGCAGTCGTTCTTGTTTTAATGAGATGCAGGTTGTAATGCAGAAACAACAAGGATTCTGCTAAGAAGATAATGTTTTATTGCTCAGAGCATTTAAACAACATATATATATATATATATAATGAAGAGCAAAGGAAACAGATCAGGTGGGCCATGACATGAAGCTCTAGCAAAAGTTCAGTCAGGAAGACAATACTTTTCAAGCTCAGGCTGTAAGTTTCATTACTACACACTAGACAGCAATTTTACTGTAGTGACACAAAATGTAAAACAAACTGCCACATTCATAATCTCATATCAGATAATTAATAGGTCCATTCATTACTTAGGAACACTACAGACTTGCCATTCTCTACTCATTCAGTGTTGCTCTGCTGCTTATAGCTTTTGCACCCAGCCTGTATCTGTTCCTGCTTTCTTGTTACTTGTTACCCAGTTGCCAGCTTGTAAGCCTGTTCCTGACAATTGCCTATTGTAAATTTTCCATTTTCCTACCTCCTTGTTGTATGTGTTTTTGACTGTTTATGAGTCATCCTCCCTCTGTTGCTTGAATTCACCTTTGTGACATGTAGGACTGTTCGTCCAAATTACCTGAATTTGACTTTGACTGAATCCCTCTCACCGAGCCAGTTAATGTGCCTTTGGATGGCAAGTTGGGAGGCAACTTTCCCCAGTGACTACAGTTATACAAGTGACTTCTCTAGCAGGGTAAGTGGGAAAGAGGCAGTTTCACTGGTATATCTATAATCTTGTACTGAATATATAGAACTATAGAGTATAGCATAATGCAGAAGCAAAACATAACAGAAAGTAGGAAAAGAAAATGTGTGAGGTGTAAATTCATGTATTGTTTACTTGGTACATCCTACAGTCTGCATTCCTGCAGTCTTTATTTCCTGCCATGGTAACACACACACACACACACACATAAGCTCTGCCCTGCATATTAAGTTTTGTGATGTGCTCAGTCTCCTTGTTATTTTTATTCATTTATTTATTTATTCTTTATGTCTTTTGCACTCAGTAAAGCACTTCGTGATAAAACATATTCTTAAAGCATTTTACAAATAAACTTCAAAAGGCTGTCGGTAGAAAGTCACAGAAGATAGCAAACTGGTTTACGAGAAGCAACTCGTCACACCTTGTTAACTCCGAGGCCACCAACATCCACGCAATTCCTCATGACGACTGATCATCTGACATCCTCCAACCTGTGTTTTGTGTTAGTTGCAGCCTATTGGCACACTGCGTCGCTTTCAGTCAGTTTACAAGTGACGCGGTTTAAAGAGGAATCAGTCTTCTAGAGTTCCTTGATTTATGATTCTATACACCAAGCCGTGGATCTCCAGGGGGCTGGGTGATTTCCCCCTGAAATAAGCACCGCAGGCAGTGTGGAAGGGAAACCAGAGGACAGGAGAGCGTGAAGACAAGCTAGACAGTCTGGAAGGGATGGAGGAAAGACTGAATAAGTGAGGAGGTTAGACAGGAAGCAAGGTGATGGAAGGCTGGAGGGAGGCGGAGAAGGAAGTGAGGGAAAGTAGGGAGAGGGGAGGGCAGCGAGAGATGAAAAGGAGAGATGTAAAAACTCGATCGGAATCTGAGGAAGAAGAGCTTTGATTCAGACGCAGATCAGTCAGAAGCTACAAACAGCATGGGCATCACAACACATCCAACTAATACTCAAAACATTCCTGTCAAATGTCAAACTACACTTTGTTGTCAGCAACCAAGTGATGCACGCAACACTTTAAGAGAGATGCAAAAGAGAGAAACTGTGCAAAAATGTTTTTTAAAACGTACATAGCAATATCAGTAGGAGTCAGACAGAATATATAAAATTGTGCTTTTACAGTGGGTGGGCAAAGCACTTTGAATATTTCGGGCAAGGTAATGTTTAGTGCACAGTGGGGAGTTGGGATTGAGATTTCTAAATGCAACAGTGTGTGTTGTTGCATCTGAAATGACCCCGCTCCCACAATGGGTGAAATACCTTAAAAGTTTGTGAGGTGATTTGGCAACATGAGGAGGCATCAGAAGAAACATGTAACTTTCTACAGTGTGCATGTAGAATATGTACATAAGTATGTTAAGTTAAAACTCCATGTCTGGCAGTGGTGGGCGTTGTAAGGTCTACAGTCACCTTCAGTGAGCCACTTCTCTCCGGATGCTTGCTTACTGTTTAGGAGAAATGTTCCATTTAACATGATCAGACGGCTGGATTATATCATAAAATATAAAAAAAGAATTTGCATAGTGCAGCTACAACTATCATCTTGCAAAGGAATAATTCTCCCTTGGTTTCCTTTGCTGCAGTCTTGTTATTGATTGTGCTTCTCATGCAAACTGCCCTGCCTCTGCCCTTTGGTCTTGAATCCATTCACACACATTCTTTGCGATGCTTTTGTTCTTTTTTATCTCCCGGTTATATCTATATTTATGTGCTTTGTTCTCCGGAAAAGCACTTTGTAGTGAAGCTGCTTGTACAAAGCACTTTATCACTAAACTTTGACTTGTCTTGTAATGTAGAGGCAAGAGGGTTCAGGTTTAAGGGTACAGGATACACAAGGCAAAACAAGCCTTGCTCGCAAAGGTAAACACTCCTCTCTAGCACAAAACGCCTGCTTTCTACCATACAGCTGTGACAGTAATGGACCTCTGCAGGTGGAGCTTCACCAACCTGAAATTGCTTTCTTTGCTTTATTTTACTTCATTGCAGCAGGAGGGTATTGACTTCCAGATACAATGTAAACAACATTAATATAGTTCTCCAGGTGGGTGGTGGCAAAGTGTAGGGTAGTAGGTTTGTGACAGAAATGCAACAAGTTAACCAAAATCTGGCTGTGTAAGTGATATTCCATCATCTGTGCTACGGGCCCCTTGAGCAAGGCAAACAAGACTGTAGTTGCTTTTGTGAGTAACTGGTGTTGTGGGGAAAAAACATGGTTGCTCAGTCAACTTGAATTTAAATAAAATTTGTCACCTGCAAAGGAACCACAAGAAATCTATACAACAAAATTCCTGTACCAAGGCACTCTAAATTCATAAAGTGCGAGGTGAACTCACCAGGTGGCCATGACCATCTCAGCCCAGTTTAGATCAAACCCAGGAAACTTTCAGACATTTAATACACTTGATACATCTGTCTGCAGCGACACTGGAGGCCTGTAAATGTAGTGTTTTAAATGTAAAGTGAATAGTGCTATGTGACGACCAACCTGGCTGCCTGCATTGTTCCGTGACTTGAATATCTTTATGACAGCAGCTCAAAAAGAGTTTACAAAAGTGTTTTAATATGGATTTTATTCTATTGATTTCTGCCCTGAAATTTTTCAGGTAACGTGACAGGACATTAAATTTAGCCCCTTGGCATATTACCAGCCATAAAATGCTTCCTGGCAAAGATTAAAAAATATGTAGAGCCTTGAGATGAAGGTTTTTTTCTTGAGTCCTGATCCTCATGAAATTTGAAATGAAACTTCTGTGACTGGTTCATTAACCTGCACAGTGCACTTTACAGTAATTGCATTTCACAAACTTTTTCAGATATTTACAATGAGTGAGTGATGAGCGAGTGATAGCCTGGATATCAGAGTAAACTGCCATTTTGTTTCACTGTGGCATTATTGTGACAAACAGTTAAGTTAAAATGTTTTAGCATTGTCACTTACGTAGCTGAAAGAGGATGCTCCTACTTCCTATTCACCTGTGACCTAAAACACCTGACCAACATCACCTGACCAGTGCTACCTCATAGACTATAGCTACACACTATCATCTCATCAACTACTTATGTACTAGGGACGGGCAACTGTGATTCAGGGGTAGAGTGGATGGTCCACTTAACAGAAGATCGGCAGTTTGATCCCTGGGTCCTCCACTCTGCATGTTAACGTGTCCTTGGACAAGACACTGAACCCCAAATTGCTCCCAGTGGCTTTTCCACCAGTGTGTGAGTGTGTACAAACGGTTACTGAGTAGCAGGTGGTACCATGTATGATAGCCTCGGCCACCGGTGCGTGTGACTGTATGGGTGAATGTGTCACGTGGTGTAAAAGTGCTTTGAGTGGTCGGATGACTAGAAAGGCACTTTACAAGTACAGTCCATTTACCATTTACCATATGCAAAAGTGCTCCTACGAGAATTGTGTTCATGTTCTGATTTCAGGTTGGTTTGCTCGGTAACACTTTACTTGAAGGTATCTACATAAGGGTGACATGACACAGTCATAACTATGACATGACATCATCATGAACTTGTCATAAACATTATGTACATGTCATAAACATTTATGACTGCTGTCATTAAGTGTCAGTTGACATTGTTTGGGTTGTCCTGATTATGACAACTTATGACATTAATTAAAGTGACGTTACCAGAAATTGTCTTTGTCATGACAACTTGATATTAACAAGAAATGCACCTCTTTTTGTGTTTATGACAAGTTGACATAATGATTATTATTGTTATGACAATAATTGTTATGCAGATACCTTCAAGTAAAGTGTTACCGTTTGTTTTCCCCTAAAGAAAAGGTCCCTGCAGTTAGAAAGATTCATGGCCAGTTGGCTCCGCCGCACTATTTTTTTTCCTACTATGAAGAAGGCATGACTTGACCTAGTCCTCCTCTGTTTGGCCTACTCTGATGTTATTACCCTAACCCTAACCAATCTCACTCCTCATGCCTAAACCGAATCAACCCAACCAATGAAGGCAACGAGTCCTTGCCAACCAGAGGAAGAGTAGGGCAGGTCATGCCTTAGCCATGATAGGAAAAAAAAAGGCACCTGAGGGTCAGATGATCACTGTGGGATAGTATGTACTTTGGATCTTCATAGCAATGGACATTTGTTTTCAGGATAAATGTGTCTGACAAATGGGCTTTCAGTCCAATGGGACAATTTCAGACTATGTGGGTTTCGGAATAATGAGTCGTTAATTGGCAGTCCCCTCTTCTTAATTCTTATTTCCTCATTAATAAAGCTAGCTAGCTAGCTAGCTATGCAGAAATTTGACGTCCCCATTCTTGATTCCACCTACTTAACTTGGTTGGTTAATTGTTCGTCTAATCGGGGTAAACACCTGTCAATGGGAACAAAACAGACCTAGCTGTAGGATGATAATTCAGAGGTCAAAGGTGAGTGATTTAACAGACACTGAGTACACACAGCTGTATGTACGAGCAGTAACTTTTTGATTAAAGGCTAATTTATACATTGATGTGAAACACACTACTTGTATGAACCAGCATATGGATGTTATCCATTGCAAACATCAACTAAGTAATTCATAATGTTGTCTGTAATTTGAAATTCATTGTGTTTAATTAGTTCCTCTCAGTGTAATTTCCCTGTAATAAAGCAGCCTAGAGCCCCCTAGAGTCATTCCCGTCTCCTCTCTAATGGCGCCTCTGCCTTCATGAGTCACTGTGCCCATGATCAAAAGCAGCACTTTCTCTGCAAGAGAAATACATTTGAATATTATACACAACATGTTCACCCCATTAGGCACACTATTCTGAGTACTGTATTTTCAATGGGGAACCTAAAAGGATTGTGTTTTTTCTACTTCGGTTTTATGATGTTCATTATTGATTTTTTTATAATGATCTTGGGGGCAACATATGTGTTCACTCTTCCTTTTGAAGCAGCAAACGTTCGCTGCTCGGGCTGTTAGAAAACTGATGCTGCTCAGCTTTGTGAAGTGAATCCATCTTATGACTTTCTGCTGCTATAGTAACGGTGATCAAGTTGCTGTAGTTGCTAAGCTATGCTGTTAAACTTCTAAGTGTTGAGTTATAATTTGCTTGCCCCTGTGGCCTGACTGCGTGGTACGTATTTCGCTGGCTTGATTGTGACTCCTTCGAATTAGTTGACGGTGACATTACAGCCCATCTTGATGTAGCAGTGAGTACAAACAGTTACAACAGGGTCACTTTCTCCTGGCAAACAGCTCTGCACTGCAGCTCGGAGGAGATCTGAAAGTGCCATTTCCTGTGAAAGTGAGAGCGGCTTCTGCTCCCCAGAGCCTCCACAGCAGAGCCTCTTTCTTCCTCTTATCATACATTCCCATCCTCAGACATCCGACAAAGCCACAGCTCAATACAGAGGAACATTTCTATTTCCCCTAACAGCCTGCTAGTAAAAAAGCATCTGTGTGTGTGTGTGCTTGAGATAAAGGAGAGGTTGAGAAATAACAAGGTTAATGGTGGGGACCACTAACGGCTTTAGTTTTCTATTTTTGGGGCAGAGGTGGGAGAGCCAGGAGTGTGTCAATGTAAACAACACAATGAGGCAGTTCGTGTGGGTGCAGTTGTGGTAGGTTGAGGAGGGGAGTCGAGGGAAACTGAAGGTACAACACTTTGGCGGTTCCTCCCCCGGTGCCTGAGCACATCATGGATAATGCCACTGCTGTGAGGGGCTGTCAGGGACTGTGTGTTTAAATTTAGCCCGACTTCGCCATGTGCACACAATTCGTGGAAATAAAGCTACTGTATGTGGGTACCAAGATTCACCCGATGCTGTCAGTCTATCAGCCCCTCAGCCAGAGGGAAGAAAAGATACCTCCACATTTCCTGAAGACACATGAAAAGCAAGCACAGCCATTAGATTCTTCCCCATATCATTTCAGGGCAGGAAATAAGTGGGAAAAAAAGGGATATGGAGTGTGTGGGAAAGGGAGGGTAGTGAGCAATCCATCCTAATTAGTGGGTAGTTTACCTTGCTGTTTGTTATAATCCTCCTCTCTTCCTTCTGCGTGCTGCACGCCATAACAGTGCTGCTCACAAAGCACCTCGGAAGTAGGATAGGATTTAAATATTGTTGTCCTTAAGCAATGTTGACAGAGAGATATCTGGTCTTTCTCCTCCTCGTATGCAAGGCACTCTCTGCTGTCACTGCCAGCTAAACCATCCCAATTAAGTTTGATCTTCCTCTTTATCTGCTTGCTGTTTGCGTTAGGGGAAAAAAATGATGGCTTCTAATGAACCGCAGAGCGACAGAGACAGCTTCTTGTCCGAGGCTGGGCGTGAGACGACGGTAAGGATGCAAACCGTACAGCCGAAGTACACATGAACACACACAAGTTGATGTTACAGATATACGCCAGTGGAGGAGGAGGTGGAACATGAGTCAGCACTCCCACATCAAAGGGTGAACAAGTATGACTTGTTCTTGTGTAGGAAGTGACAGCCAGGCTCCAGGAGAAGAACAACTGCACATCTTTAAGATGTTAACACTCGGAGAAAACATTCCAGGGGAACTTTTGAGGGGATGGTTTTCACTGTTTAAATAAGATGCATACATGTCAGTGTGAATCACATATGTGCAGAAGAAATGCATTCTTAATCCCACAATATATAGACCAAAGTATAGTACACAATGTATAGTAAACAGTATGATGTTTTTTGGTGGGCGGGGCTTAGCTGGAGGCAAACCAGCTCTCCACAGACATTAGCTAGCACGTTCTGTTGGCTTGCTCTCGTCAATGGAATAAGATGATATGAGCCTTGCACTCAGGACCATTGCTAAATTTGGCTGTGTCAAAATGTATCATTCAGTTATCCAAAGCATCGCTGTTCTGGAGTGACAAAGCGCTCTCTCGTATAGAAATATAATGCTCTGTTTCATCGACCAACAGGATCAGACTAAATTTACAAACATACCATGTCAGGTCACTCACTCTTCAGGACCGCGAGTGTTATCTTGCATAAGTAAACACTGACCAGATGGACCAGACTGGCCGACCCGTACAGTATGCTCTCACTCACTGATGGATGATGTCACAGGATTGATGAAGGTGGGATGGCTGGATTTGTGGTTGATTACTATGCCAATCTTACAAAGGAGGACGACACTTTCTTCTCCGGTTTGTTTAAAGTTACTGTTATGGAGAAATCCAATATTCCTCTTAATACCTCCCCAGTTTCTGATGAGGTGGACATGTTAACCTTTAATACACATAAGGTGATCCATCCTTACAACAGTAAATACTTTTCCCTAACCTGATATGAAGTGTGAGCTGCATTTTTGATGATCACCTCCATCCAGTCCTTTCATCTTATTACATTTAACCATAGTTGTCTTCACGTTTGTTGACAGGCAGTGGCGGCTGGTATGCGTTAAGATTTACGTTTTAAGTCAGGACTCCTTCTATTCTGGCTCCCAATAACACAAAAAGATGACATTTTAAGACTCCTATGTAGCCTACAGCCTTATGGTGGCAAGTTGGGGTTTGCCTCCAGCTAATGAAATGATGTCATTGTAACATCGAGGCCAGTGCTGTGATGTATACATATATAAAACCTGTACACACTGTGCTGACGTGTTTGGGGCAAAAAGGTTTACCACCACAGAAATTGGGATACTTTAGCTCAAACTGGTTATTTCAGGCTCATCAGGAAAGTAGACGTCTGTGGCGTTGAGATTAGGCAACCAAAAGTTGGGTTATTTTAGGTTAGTCATGGTGAAATTACAACAGACTCGCATTAAAAAGTTGCAAAGTAGAAAATGAACCATCTGAGTTGAAGGTCAGTGGCCTCACCCATCCAAGCCAAAGACCTTTTCACCCTTACTTTCCACGCCTCTATTTCAGTATCAGTCATCGTACTTTAAATCACAAAAATAAACTGATGGCTCTGATGTACACTTTGATGACTTGATTCAGTCACAAATATAATACATTAAGTAGGTCCAATCTGTGACACGTATCAGCAAGAAAAGTAAGTGCACTGATTTTCCCATCAGCAGTTGGTTTCAGTTAAGTTTTCTGTTGCTACAAGCCTCTACTGTCGAATCTGTGACCATCAAATATTTACAGCAGTCCTTTATCAACTCTCCGAATGAACTTGTTTTAGCATCATCTGCTGATACTGTTTTTGTGATTGTACACAGAGTGAATGTTAAATGAGTAGTAACAGCTGTGTTTTCGTCTTTCTGTCTGCTGTGTAGGTTTCATATTTTACACTTTAAACCTGTGAAATGTGAGGATTTTGATAATTGGAACATATTTTCTGCTGCAAACTGTGAAGAGTACAGAGTTCCCATCTGAACTGACTTCGGCTGTTTTAAAATTCATTGTTTGAAAAGCGGGCTGATACTGTTTTGCCCGGTTCATTGAACAGGAAATAAATGACTTATTTTACAAAATCTTCAGACGTTTACTTGTGTTGTTTTACAGCAGCAGTCTGAATTGTAACGGCGTTATTGCATTTGATATCCAAAGGATTGTGTTGCAAAGATGCTCTTATTAATTTAGAGATCTTTTACAGCACACTCACTTATAGTGGTATTTATGAGGATGTTGTGGTGTATTTCACCGCGTTAGTGTTACTGTTTCACTGCATGTTAGCAATAGAGAGGTCAGTTTCATAAACTGACTGATTCATTAAATACTATGTGGCTGAAAATGAAAACAATCACACATCCACTAACATTTGATGAAAACTTTTATCTACGAACCTCCAGTAGCCAGACCACATTCATTTTTAGCATTGGTGGGCCCAGTGGGAAATAACTTTGTAACCCTGGCAGTGTTACTATAATGCTATAGCCACTCAGCTATATTGTACCATATCTGACACATTTTTCCTTTGGGAACAGTTGGGCCGTAAGTCACATCATCACAGTCTATGAAAAAGTAGAAGCAGAGATGAAGTGTCTCCCCTCTATACCATGTCGCCCATGATGAAAACTCCTTGTCGGGCTTTGTTATGGAGCCTGTGCAATATGATGTGAAGTACTCATAATGACAACCATTTGTTTTCATTACTTCTCCCAACTTCACCCAGCACCCCGGCCGAACTTGTCCCCACATCATGGTGCAGAGGAAATGGAAGGGCAGCCAAGGAGAGCAGGACAGATAGAAACAGTAACATACCAGGGCCTGTGTGAGAATTTTTCTGACCTAGAAAAACAGAAAGACTTGGACCTAGGACATAACATCAAAAATAATTGCTGTGATTAGCAGGTTCAGGCAGAAATCCAGCGGGACAAGCACAAAAGGCGGAAGGGGTGGAGAGCAGTGTTAACATCCCTTAAGATTTTAAAGCCAAATCTGTTCTTTTTTCCAAACCTATCCAGGTGTTTTTGTTGTCTAAACCTAACCACGGGCATTAGTTGTTGGAGGAACAATGCATTGTTGTAGTGACATAGTGCATTTATTTTGAAAGAGACAGTAGGTAAACAGTAAATATCCTGTGAAAATGGAAATGTATTTTGAAAGAAGACAATGCATGTAAGAGGTAGAACTTGATACGGCATCCCAGAACATAACCAACACACCCAGGGTACCTTTGACATCTTATCTGGACCAAGAAGGTTCATGACCAAATGTTGATATGTGACGAGGTCGGAGTGAGAATGCGTTGTCAGTTTTAAAGCCTCAAGTTTTGCATTACAGCCATCACCATTTTAGCTATTTGGAGATAGATATTTGGTTGAGAGGCTATAGCTGTAAAGAACAAGAGGTGGCTCTGACTGGCCCACCCTTAATTATGTCTTGCTTGAAGGCTTAATAAAATGGAAGATATGTAAAACTGCAACCCCCATACAGTGGTCAGGGGGGGATTGGCTGTAGAGACCAGATCCATTTTTTTTGTAACAGAGTGCTGAAGTTGGGCATTTCACCATAGGGGTCTATGAGGACTGACTGGCTTCTGGAGCCAGCCTAAAGTGGCCGTTCAAAGAACTGCAGTTTTTGGCACAAGCATCAGCCCCAGATGTTGCTGCTTGGTACAGACTGCCACACAATACGACGTTTTCAAGCACAGCCACACTTATATGTATAGCATTTCACTGGTGTTCTTACCACTTTTTATTACCATATCCCAAATGCAGAGTAGCTCTGTCAGGAGAAATGTCTAATATAGGCTTTTCTCAAATTTCTAGTTAAATGTTAGCTTACTCACTTATATTTGTATTGGGATATTTGCTTGAGGTTCGTCTTTGTCATTAGTTTTACAATGTGGGAAAAACTTGTTTGGCCCAAGTCATTAAGGTTCAAGTCAGCCTATATTGTATGTCTCTTCATCCAGAATGACTCTGCCTGTAAGTGCAATCTGTTGTCAGCTGTCATCTGGGAACTTTGGCTGATGAGTGGTCCATCTTGCAACCTATGCACCACACAAACACATATACAACTGAGCATGCCTATACAGGACATACATCAAATGTTATTGCAAACATTTGCACAAAATACCTTCCTAAAACAGTGAGGGCAGAAAAGAAGCAGTAGCAAGAAGAGCTATACACACTAGGTAGAATGAGAGATAGAGGAAAGAAGAAGCAGAGGTTAGTGTTTGACAACACAGTGACAGGGCACAGTTGACCAGGCTATCAGGCTATAGTCTCAGGTGCCAGGAGTCCCAGGAGCGATCATTATTGCACAGATAACCTCAGCAGCCTTCCCCTCCTCTGATGTGACACCAGGTAGGATTATCTCTCCTCAGACTGTAACTGTAAAATGGCCTCTGCAGGTTTATCTGAGCAGATTACATCCAGGGGAGTGAAGTCCCTATTTGAAAGGCTTGACTTTGATTCCCTTGTTGATTTGGCTGGGGCCGAGGCTTTGATTACTAAAGCTATGTGGCAAAGGGATCTGTACATACACAGCCCTGTGAGCGACAAAGAGCATGGTGGTACAAACAATATTAAAAAACACCATTATCGAGGAATTTGTAACAGTAATAGCTTCAGTAATTTAAGAGCTTGACAGTACATCCTGATAGTACAAACGCAGTGTAACTCAACATGCAGGTGACAAGCTCAATCCCAGTTCCCACCAACAGCCATCTGTTTCTGTCAAAGTGTCTTTGAGCAAGACACGTCTTTCACAGTTTTACAGTGATGTCAGGGACAAAGTTTCTTTTCTTCAGGACCCATGCAGCTCCATATCGATCTGCACCCGAGGGGGTTAAGCTTCCTGGACAAGCAATACCAAACCACCTGTGCTGCTGCTGCCAGTTCAGCACCTTGGCCAGTAATGCTCCCCTGGAGAGAGGGAGAGTCAGATAATTACACACATATCGGCCAGATAGGCCGCTACAGGCTGTGTAATCTACACACACACACACACACTGTACTTGAACCACACTGTATTCTCTGTCACACACTGCTGTTCTTTGTAAACTTCTTTGACAAGAACAACTGGTAACCATCCTAATGACATTTAGCCAAAAATATAAATTTATTGTATACAACATATTATAGTTCCACTATCACCACTTTTGGAAAACTTCAATGAACCTTGTTTAAGGGCCAAATATTGTTGGAGTTGGTCTTCTTCTTCTTTACATGTCCAAAATCCACCCACCATCCTCATTTCAATCATGAGAGACAGGTGTATTACGTAAAGATAATTGTTTCATACAGATTACATGTGTACTCATTAACAGATGTTGTGATGATTAAGAATTCACAGAAAGTCTTCTGCACTTGGACTCCAGAGGGAGATTTGTAATCGAAGGGAATCTGAGCAGCAGTAGGATAAATCCTCCATAGAGTTCAGCCACTGGTGTTGGTGGTGGCTGATGACTCTGAGACTGATGGATGATGAATCTGCAAAGATGGGAAGGTGGAGGGTGCACTCATCTGCCGCATGAAAGAATTAAGGCAGAAGGAAAACCACATTTCAGTCAGGAACATTTTAGTCAAAGAAATTTTTTTTTCCATTTGCAGTATTATATTTTGAGGTATGGCTCTGTTCTGGGGCCTCTCTGCCTCTCCTAGGCCTGCGCAGAAAGCCCCTTCTACATGCTTTTGTGGAAACCCTGAGGCAGGGAGAGCACCACTTGAAGTGGAAAAAGCACATCTCTGCCCTTCCATGCGCAAACGCGGCAACCCTCAGGCAGAGAGCAAACCTCTCCACACTTCTGCAGACCTACATGGAAAGTCCTAAGATGGAGAGAGGACACATTTCTGCCCTTCCATGCGCCTACATGAAAAGCCTACGACAGGGAGAGCAGCAGCAAAGACCAACAGAAATGACATTGATAAGTCAGACACAACATGAAAAGGAGGAGCTGGGGTGGAGGCAGGTTGCAAAGTGGCTTATACAGGAAGCAGCAACGGTAGGCAGGCCAGAGCAGTTTAAATAGGGCGCCATGTTATTTTAGATTTGCCAGTTGGTTGCATTGAAAGGAATCATGTGATCTATCAGCTGACTCCCTTCCATCAATCAGCTGCTCTGTCAGTTGATTAAGGTGTTTGAGATCAGCTGATGTAGCTGGGATGTGAGCTGAGCTTGACATCGTGTCCTGCCTGAACTAACGCTATGCTCAATTTAAAACAAGATGCAGGAAGATGGGCTAACAGAGAAGGTGTGTCGCTGTGCTATTGGTTAGCACTGATCAACTTTACAGCTGATGTCTGGATTGACATTCTCCAACAATGACAGCAAGAAGTTGATTGCAAGGGGTGAAGATGGTCTGAGAAATAACTGACAGATGTTAGCATGTAAAAGTATAGCCTTCCTGACTGAACTTTCACTAGAGCTCCATTTTAAAAATGAAACATTCACATGAATTAGTGGTGAATGCTGGTGAAATTATGTGGAAAAACTAAGTGCTAGTGTAGTCAGCATACCAGAAATTTGACGTATCATCACAATCTTCTGTATATAATAAGAACATCACATTACCCTACTAGAACTGTCAAGCAAAGTGTTATCACACCTGACGTTAAAATAATTTCACAGGGGTTTTAATGTGTTGGAGAGTTGCCTGTAGGCTCTAATGTATATGTGAAAATGGTCCATTTTGGTACCCAGCACCAGCTTTGTCAACATATTTGGGTTGACTGGGATACTGTGGTGAACGGTTTGACACTTTTCCCAGCTGCTGAAATATGTGCCGACTGCTGCAGTCTACTGTCAGGAGACAGACTGCAGCTCTGATTATTCCACTCCTCTTCTGCTATTTAAAATCTGAAAGTATACACCTTTAAAGGTACACTGAGGTGATAATAAATCACAAATGTTCATTATATGTTGGTAAATCGGTGACCTGTAGTGTTTGAATCAATTTTTACCATAATCTAACCCATGGTAAAAAAATGTTAATTATTATTTGTTCTGCCCTGCACAGGCTGCCTGTCACAGCTCGCCTGGAGGAGACTCACAAGTCCTGCTTGATGTGGCATCAGAGGGTGTTGGGACAGAAGCGGTGATAAATCCTGTGTCCTCTCAGAAGGCGCTAATAATTCAAGATGATGTGGCCAAATGTCACAGGACACATTTCCTGTCCCCCGCAAAGACAGAACCACTCAAAGGCATGATAAATGGCCCTGACTTTCATCTTTTCTCACAGAATCTGTAGAAAATCTTAAAGCGTGATCCTGTTGTTGTGGAGGTGTCACTGCTGCCAGTATCGTTTTGAAAGGAGATTGACACCAGTTGTGAAGGCACGAGCGGCAGGGTATGCAAATAATTCTTAGTAGTTGTTTCCATCCAGTTTGGGGTACCAGATGGGAGGGTTTTACCATGTCAGAAGAATTCAGATCATGTTGGGCCATTTGGCACTAAGAACTTATTCTCAGATACTTTTCCTGCGATCATGTGAACCTTCTCACACTGGTTTTGTGGCAATGTGTGTGCTGCATGTAGCGAAAGCAACCCATCTGCCACCTAAACAGCTAAACAGTACTATACTTTTGTTGTTAGCGATGAAGTTAAGTGTGATGTATAGTATGTTACACTACACACAAGCTGTACCAATAAATCTACTCCTAAGTAGGAACAATGCTGCCTCGGATTCAAAGTCAGAGTAAAGGATGAGTTTTGGAGAATTGGGCCTCCACACATGCTCTCAAATTTTAAGTTTTTTCCGAAATAACTTGTGATCTCCAGTGTAATAAGTTGTGACCATTTTTTTTTTTTTTTTTAGAGCAAACTCTCATCACTTTATCTGTGAAACCAAGTGCGTCTGCCTCTGGTTTATGTAAGTGTGCCAGATCAATAAATCAACCCATCACCTCCCTCGTCCATAAAAGTGTTTCCTGAACTGGCAACCCTCTCCTTCCAATGACAAGCCCTCTAGCTGAGCCAAATCTACATTAGTTGCACTCCAACTGTCTCAAGAGCCTCTCTGCACCTCTCTACTGTCTCGTGCTTCAGACATAAATGCTTCCTCTTTGAAGGTTTCCAGACAAAATCAATACCCAGAGGCAGTGTTGGCAAAAACAGAATCCAGATTTCCATCACTTTGGCCTTTTCTTATCCCTCCAGCCAGTGCCATCAAAGCTGGGGCCTTTGCACAACAATCAGACAGGCAGACAAAGTCATCACTGTGTATCTGAAGGATAGATGCCTTATCTACAAACTGGCCTGACTGCGGCTCAGCTGACTAAAGGTGTGATGGCTCGCACCTCCAGTTATCCAGAAACGGACTGCACAAATCACATGGTTGATACTGAGCTTAATTTACGTTTGTGAGATTGCATAAGATCACACAGAAAGGTCAGCTGGGTGTGTTGTAGCTCAGAGAGTATGGCTTCAAATGAAAAGAGAAGAGCTCCAGCAAAGCACTGTACAATAGCAGATCATACATGCCAGAATTATTTAGAAGCCTGACATATGATTGCTCAGACTCTTCATTTTTGGGCTTCTATCGTTAAATATACACACCCGTGCAACGAATTGGTTCCTCTTTCAATCTGACACAAGGAGTAGCCTTTCCAATACAGGATAATAGTCCCCCTAATAGTCGACCAAACATTATTCGATCAGAAAGGTCACTAGTTGGCAAGAATTCATATGTCGCTCAATCGCAGAGAAAAAAACAACAGAAACAAAACGTGAAACTCTATAATGAGCTGCGCCTTGTCCAAATAAATCAAATCATTTTGAGAAGGTGAAGGACGAACCCAAGGTGATATGTAAACTCATCTTCATTGGTCGACTACAAACATGACGCATCATCTGAAACATGTCAGTAGCTACATGCCCATTAGCCACTTAGCACAATCATTACTGCTTTGCCGACAGCGTCAATAACAGGCGGCTCGCTCAGTGTGTGACGTGCACTTGTAGATAAAATATAGGCCTATATTATTGAAGGTTCATTAGTACGGTTTTGTATTTCTCTGTAATGTAGCACAGTGTTAACAACGTTACTGATACTATTCTTTCTCACACCTTCAACTCAAACCATTGTGTTGCCCCACCCAAAATATATAATTTAATAATTAAATTAATATCATAAACATGTGGCCGACTAGTCGACTAATGACCCTAAATGACAACTACTGGTCAACGAGAAAAATTCTTAGTTGGGGGCAGCCCTACTAATCGCTCTGTGAAGCTTTGAGGTTGTACTATTGGTTGGTATTGTTGCAAAATTTTGGGATCCCCATTAGGTAATATTGGGTTTGAAAAATGTTTGTAATGACCAGTATGAATAATCTGGCCTCTTGGGATGAGAATCAAAACATGTGATTGAATATGCTGCATTATTTATCACCACTGTAAGTGCATACTGTGGTTGAGTTTTATTTTTCTTCTGTAGAAAGTTGTTCTATGAGCTCTTCTTTGCCACCTCTTCACAGACAGAAAAAGAGAGATATTCCTTTGCAGATATACACAGTCAGCACAATGCCTAACAGCTCCTACCAGTGCATACAGTGGTATATCGCAATTAACAGGAGCTGAGTGTGTTTGCGCGTGTGTGTGTGTGTGTGTGTGTGTGTGTGTGTGTGTGTGTGTGTGTGTGTGTGTGTGTGTGACTGTTGAGGGGAGTTGGAGGGCAACAGCAGTGACGTCAGGGTAAATTGAGACGATGTGCGCAGAGTGTTGTTGACAGCACTGTAAACAGCGGCCAGGTGGAACAGTGCTCTTCAAGTGACTGCTTTTCATAAACAGATGGGCGCTGTTTATGGCGGCTACACCTCTTTGTTGAGTGAAAATATAATTACAGATTAGACAGGCTGAGGTAATTGTGCAAACAGTCTATCCCTTTTATTTCGGCGAGTTCCCCTCTTAAGCTGATCGGTTGAAGTAGGTTTTATCTGCATTTGGCTTGCTGCAGGGTTCCTACTGAGGTTGCTGTTACACACGGCCAGATCTGTGAATTATAGCAGCAGAACGAGGTTGTTCGTCTCACAGTCAATTGATCTTGCTCTCCAGAGGGCGCTATTAAAAAACGTTGGTACTGTAGGGTGAGGGTTTCTGGTGCAACTTCGGCTACTCCCAAAGTGCATGGAGAAGGGAAATGAAAAGAGGTTGAAACTCTAGCAACACCTGCAGATTTTAGAACAACTCAAATGTGTTGAGACTTAACATTGAGATTAGAGGACTTTTAGTGTTATTCATGTCAAAATGCAAACATCTAGCTCCTAAGGGTATACACTGTGATTTTGGGCTGTCCCAGACGAAAGATGACCAACATGAAAGAAACATGGCGACACCTTTGGTCGTGGCTCTAAAATGGTGGTCCTACATTGCACAGTGTGGAAGGTTTAAGGATAGCCGTTGAACCGGTCTTGAGATCAAAGACAGCCTGGGATACAAATATGACAGTGTCCGAAATTTGGGACACATTTCACTGTGTGACTGCTGTTATGAAGTATGTTGACAGACTAACCAATAGAAATGCAGTATGAAATGATTCACTGGCCCTAAACCCAAACAAACACATGGATAGCAGCTCGCTATGGAGGCAAAACGTGCTCAAAGAAATGTGTGTGATTCCAGCAAAGAGGAAAAGCCTTGTGGAGTAGTGGCAGCAGAGGCCTTGACTGTATGATGTGTCCTCCAGCTCTTACCACAATCATGTAAACAAGGACGAAGCATAGAAGGAAACAGTGGCGGAGTTGCAGCTGCCAGATGAGCAACCTAGGAGCTAGCAAACACACACACCACAGTATATAGCACACACAAAACTTTAGGTGTTACCTCTGCCAAGGAGGTTATGCTTTTGCCGGCGTTTGTCTGTTTGTTTGTTTGTTTGTCTGTTTGTTTGTCTGCAAAATAACTCAAAAAATTATTATTAAAATTTTGGTGGTGATCAGTTGAAGTGAAGTGGATAAAATAATAGAATGGCCAGAAATCTGCGTTCTCCGAGTGACACAACCGAGTCACCTGATGCAGAAGGTTGTTGCATTTTGATGAAAATTTTATCCTCATTAAAACAACACAGGGACAACACCATAGCGCTTGTTGTCACAAGTGCACAAGACATATTTGACAGTCCATATCTTTTGAACAGAACAAGATTAAGGAGAGTAAAGTCACTCAATTCTACCTGACACTTCAGGCTTCCATTACACATTGAAAGGGACTCTATTAAGGATGCAGTTTTTGAGGGATTCAAAAGAAAGTTAAAAAAGTGTGACAACCAACCCCATTCTCCCCTGTCCACCTCTATCCTCTCTGTCCAAATAAAGCTATGTAAAATTCATCCATCCATTTTCATCTGCTTATCCGAGGCCGGGTTGCAGGGGCAGCTGGCCAAGCAAAGCACCCCATATGTCCTTCTCCTCAGCAACGCTTTCCAGCTCCTCCTGGGGGACCCCAAGGCGTTCCCAGGCTAGATGAGATATGTTATCGCTCCAGCGTGTTCTGGGTCTGCCCCGGGGCCTGCTACCAGTGGGACACAATGTGCATAATGTATATTGTTGTTCTCTGAAGCCCTTCTTACCTGTCATGTTGTGTTTGGTTTTGGGTTTGAATTTTTGGTCATTCTGGGGGTCACAAGTCTTCTGTTTGCGACACCAAAGCTTAACTTCTTTTTAATATGAAATCAAAGTGAAAGATGATAATATGTACATAAATATCTTTCTAATATCAGTTCAATTATTCTTTTAAATGTAAATATTACAACTTTAACAATGTGTGTATTTGTCCTGCAGTCTGCATGGACAACTGTGGTATAGAACATCATCTGTCAACAAGGATGGCTGTCATACACATGTAGCAGTATTATATGGGGATTACATTACATTTGACAAGGGAGAAAATAGTCCTACAATGCAACTGTCAGATGTTTTTAAAGGAAAGTATTCATCAACAATTTCCTCTCAAGCACTCCCATGGCTTGCATCCTGATCATGCTTTAATTTCTGTTTTAGTTTTTTTTTTTTCTCATGTCAAAACACTGCGTGGCTGGAAATATGAGCCAAAAGGAGGCCTTCAGCTCATCATCATCATCCTTCAAGCTTTTGTGCATTTCCGAGTGCCTCCAATGTTTGTCAGTGAGAGCAGAGACGGCTGGGGTGTACTCCTATTCATGAGCCGTTTCTCCCGTGTCTCAACAACAAAGCAGAGCATAAAAAAAGAGAAAATAAACCACAGGAGCTGCCAAAGCACAGAGTGAAAGGTGGTGAGAAGTGTCTTGGCAAGCTGATGAATTTCTTTAGTCTTCCTCAGCTGTGGATGCTTTGGACGTGGCAAAAAAAAAAAAAAAAGTTGCATATACCATTTTCCTTTATGTTTGCCTTTGGTTTCCATCTCCTTCTCCTCCTCCTCCATCGCCCTCCCACACTCGCTGTGCTGTGGTCCATTAGGCTGTCTGTCCACAGCCAGAAGTGACTTTGACATTTGCTGAAACGCCCAGTGGAGTGTTCAGGCTTGAAAGGATATCCAATGCTTTGACCCAAAACCACTTGTTTCTTTTTCTTCTCTCTTTCCTTTCCATCAAAAACTCCTTTGTGACATTGTGCACTGGCATGTTGGCTCTCAGACCAAAGCCTGAATATATTTAAACTTCCACCAATGAAAGACACCCCCCCCCTCCCACCATTACCCCTCACTCACACATCCAAAACACAGCGACACACACACACACACAGGCACATTTGTGTACGCACACATCCCACTGAGATGCAAAAACACACAAATACACAAAACACAAAAAGGGCCCAGTGTGAAACCACAACCACTGCAGTCCTGCACTTTGAATGAGACTTCAATAATTTATGAGCACACCAAAGACAAGATAGCTGAGGGGAATCCTCTTGTGGTGAATCCTTATTTATGACATGAAAACAATCACAGCACCCATCATCCATAAAATACAGCAAATAATGATTCAAAATATCACTAAACGGCGGGATTTTTTTGGGGCCTTTTTGAAACTAAAATGTGCTATCTTTTAAAGAGCAGGGGAATTAAATGAACCTGTAATAATACTATCAGTTAACTGGATCTCAGCAGTACATATTAAGGCATGCATAAGACATCAGTGGTCGAGCTTTAATAAACTTTGAAACGGATTTGTGACAACACCTCTGTTTCCCCCCAGCAACGGCTGCTGATTAATTCTTGCGAGTATTGAGCAAGTGACAAGATTTTTAAAATAAAACAGGCTCTCCAAATTATAATAGGCCGACTGCCAAAATGGCAAACAGTCAAGCAACAGAAAAATACTGACTACCTTCTAACACCCAGCCGGTGGTTGTTGTTAATTTCCCACAACGGCAATAACTGTTTCACGTAACGACTTACAGCAGAGTGGGCTGGACCCTTAAAAATGACCTGTTTCCTCTGGCAAAAACTGTAGGGCAGAGGTGGCACCATGTCTGTTCTACAGATAACAAGTGACCAGAGTGAGCATCAAAGCAAAGATGGTGCTGGACGAATGTAAGTATGAGGAGGAATCCCCTTGAGAACATTCTTTACCCTCTATGAGACAAGCCCAGACCTCGCCACCCATCCATTATAAATGGAGTCTAGCGTCACCCCGTATGTCTCATCCCTCTCTCTGGGCAGTCAGCGTGAAATATTCACCTGTTCCACTCCTTCAGGAGAGTGGGGGATTAATGGAAAAAGAGGAGCTGAGGGAGCTCCTCTGTCTCCAGTTCCCATGAAAAAAGGGTCTGAAACGCTGACGTCAACTTGCATCAGCAAAGACACCCCCCCCCCCCCCAAAATCCCAGCAGTATTTACTGTATACACCCCTGGCTGTTTTAATGGTTGCTTTTTCTAGACAGCTCACAGTACAAAGATAACAATGTAGCGTGTAAAACTTCTGTCTTTCATGTCAGTTTTTAAACTATTAATATAGGCCAGCAGTGTCTTTCAAATGTACAGTAAATACGCATGATGTGACCTAATTTGTGTGCCAGAAAAAATGTTCCTTTAACTGTAAGTCTTATTTTAACTTAACTTAATCAAAGACATTTGCAGTGTATATTGTATTGTATCTCACATTATCGTATTGTATCGTATCGTTTTGTATCGTTCGTATATTATTTATTTTAATTGTACTGTATTGTATTGTATTTATTTATTCATATTTAAAGAAATGTGGATGATTCAGATTGCCACCACAGAATTACACCTGTGTTTATAAAAAAAATTAACATTAAATTAAAAGTGGTGCCATTTGCTATAAAATGCAAACCCACTTCCATCATGATTTTCTTTCTTTTCTTTTCTTTTCTTTTGTCCTTTTTGGGTAAAATAGTTGCAATCTATTACAAAATCAAACTCTTATTCTACATAAACTATAAAATTTCTGAAAAAAAGATATATATAAAAACTATTCAATTAAAAGAATAATTCAATTTCTTTGATATTTTTGTCATATACAGGTATGAAGTGATGACTGTTGGGTAACATGTTGATGGTGCCTAATGTCAAGTCTCTATTTGATCATGTGACAAGACAATTCTATACGGTATCTAGTCTACAAGCCCAGCGAGCAGTCATGCCTTTTAAACAGAAAACAGCAGTAAGGAAGGACAAGAAAGAAATGAACAGGAGGAAGAAGTAGCCAAGCTTCCTAAATTTGATTCCTCTGGCATCTTTGCAAACAGTTGCCAGTGGTGTGCATGTGCGCCTTATAACTAATAACTAGCATGCACTAGGGCCCGACAATAAAGCGTGCAGTGGGACCTGTCATAACTACCTTACACCACTGATTTGTCCATATTATATCATATAAACATTTTTTAAGCAGCATATTTCAGTTTACGTGTATATGAACTGAGTTTCTCATCACAGGTATGAGGAGATGGTGGATGGCATGACACCTGGCTGCCATGCAACAGATAGCAACAAAAGTTTGGGACATTTGTGTGTTTGCAGTGACCAAACTGGCTATTTTATGCTAAAACATGATTTTTCCTAACTCTAAGTGTTTTTGTGTCTTAAATCTAACCACATGTTAACCACAGTGTTGTCACAACATAAACTGAATATTGGGAAGTAAAGAAATGTAAAGTTTCAATATATCCACTACATATTAAACGTACAAATGTAACCCATCTTTGGTTTGCAGAAAAAAATTACACTCTTTAAACCCATTAGTTTCTCATCCACACAGGTTAATTTCATGTATGGTCAACAATACCTAACAATTAACATCACACACCTGGTTTGATTTAGAATCTGTTGATTTGCTTTTAACCGTACATTTTCTAACTTATGTGTTCTCATTCTAGCATTGTTGGGTCACACAGGCAAATTGTTTCATATTAATTATCTGTTTCTTTGGTTGTGTTCTGAATCTCATATTTTTTCTCTTTACTTTTAGTAGCAGAATGCACACAATTGAGATATACCACTTTCTCATAATATTACACCCTGAACTTTGACCCTCTTGGTTTTATATCCGTTACCTTGGAGATAAAACAAATGCCACTCAGCGAGTTCGCCAGAGACAAAGATCACCCTAGATAGCTCTGCCGTTGTAATGTTGCAATGTTTGTCAACATCAAAGTTACGAAGATTGTAGAATTTAATATATTATTTTTGTGACAGTGAAATTACATTTGCAGTTCTTATTATCATTGTCATTTTTACAGTTGTGTTCTTTTGTTGTTTGTGATATTTATGATTTTTTTTGTTCACTGAAACGATCAATATTCCTGTTATTACTATTCAACTGGTCATCAGTTACTTCAATGTGTTGTCATCCACCATTGCAGCTTCTGACAGCTGTTAATCAGCTGTCAAGCTGTCATCTGTTTGTGGCTCAGTCGACGTGAGGTATCGTCTGCTGCGCACAGGATTGTGGGTCAGAGTAGCCAGAAAAGCATGCTGGCTTGCATACTGCAAAATCGGGCCGGATGTAGTAGAACATCCTGGTATTTTTGGCACACTGCATTTCACCTACTATGTGTTGAAACGTACTAAATCTTTTTCTGGCATACTACTAGTATATTTTGTATTTTTCATGTCTTTTTTGGGTAAATAAAAACCCATGGTTTTGTCAACAACTCCTGCATCATTGTTGCCTCACTGCTTGGTACCTAAAAATGCCAACATTTATTCTGGTCCCCTGAACTGAAACAGGGACATTGGTTTGATATGGTATTCAATCTAAAAATTAGGCTACCAGGATGCCCCATGACTGAAAAATGTGCAATTTTCCACAGTTTTGAATGTAATTTATTTAGTATCTACTTGAAAGTTAATTCAAAAAAGTTAATTCAAAATTGACTACTTAAATAAATGTATTTTGTTATAAACAGAGAGATGATATTCATAAAAGATAAAGGATTGCTGTTGCAGACGGCATAACTCAGTGAATAGTCTTTAATAATAATTTCTTTCAAAGTTCAGTGTTCTGTTAAATCGTACCTTTTTTATAAAGCAAAACTGTCTCAATAATTTGTTCCAGTCGATAACACACAAGTTTGATGTGTCTGCAGCCAATCCTCTGGTATCAGCTGTTGTTTCCCAAGAAAGTGACAACCATTAATAGCAGTGGATGTGTTACATCACCTGAAAGCCCTCTGTTCTATCATTTTTATGAAGATCTTTCCAACTTTAATTAGCACCTGAAAACTGTGCTGCTGTGCACTGAACATCTGTTGCTCACTGGGTAAAGAGTGACACTCACACCTCCGCTGCATAGACTCTCTAGTGATTAATAAAGTACACTCACCCAAGGCACTGTACAGTGCTTTGAATAACAGTGCATATAAAACAACATTTATACTACGTCTATGGATTTTCACCCCATCTCATTATATGAGGGTGTTTTTCATGTGTTGACAGAAGTCTGCTGCAAAAGAAACTCATGCACATGTCTGAATGTCAAAGTACGAGGCGGCGGATGACACATTGAGTGATGATGGAGAAGCGGGAGGACAGATTCCCACAGGGAACCAAATGTTCCAGGTGCCCTTTGCCCCATGTACACCGTCAGCTCCATAACCTCTATTTATACACCTCACCACTGGAAACTGTCAGCACTGGGGTGATATATCGATTCAACAGGTCATTTTTTACGTTTGCCTCTAGTGATTCAGAAGCATGTACGCCGAAGCAGCATCGAGGAAAAAACACAAGCTGTTGCAAACCGAATGAGACTCTTAAGAAGAGATCGCGACATCTGGTCTGCGTCTCTTAGCATGTACATAGCTGTGAGGACTGTGTGTGTATAAAAGAGAGAAAGTGAGGAAGCGGAGAGAAAATCAATAAAGGTATGGAACACATTAAATCACAATGTTGAGTGGTAAGGCTGACTCGTTAAATTTCAGTGGCAACCTATTCCATAGAACGCTGAATGGTGGACAAAGTTAACAAGATCGAAGCCTTAGTGCAGCTGCCTCATGCAGCAAACCTCATTAAACTCAGGGGACACAGAACAGGGAAAGGCTATAAGGGTATGGAAAAACCATGTTGCTGTACATAAAATGAGGCCAGGAAGACATGAAACACTGAAACAGTCCACATTCACTTGAAAGTTCATGGATTGCAGCTGAAGCCTAACCCCAAGGGAGGCGGTAAATACAGGATGTGAATAACCCATTTATCAAATGGAAGATTACAAGGCACCAGTGCGAAAACGTAAGTACACAAGCTACATTATGGGCCATGGGTCATTTAGAGGTATTCATAGGTCTATGTAAGTGAAATCCACTGTAATTTTGAAACCCTGGGCACCCTTCAATCACTCTGCTCTCATCTGTGAGCACCCTATTTTTATTTCCACCAAATGGGTCACCTCGCTACCACCTTACCTAATAGTTCTACACCTATTTTCTCAGATACGTACATAGAAATGATCATCAAGACTAGACAGACACGTCTTTCAGGTATTTTTTACCAGTGCTGATGTGGAAAAGAAACAATCATAATCAACTAAGGGTGCTTTCAAGGTGCTGTTACAACGTCACATAATTGCGTAGAGTTTGTTCATGTTCTCATGGCAGCATTTACAAGCGGACCATATAAAAAGATAAAATTGCTCTTGATTGGTCAGAATTTCCATGCTGGAAAAATCCAGGAAGTAAACAAAACGTTTCCAGAAGAGTATACTACACTTTGTAAAGTCACAATGGAGGGACAGCTACAAGGGTTGATTTTAGCACCGGAGTTTGTTTGTAACCAGACTGAGGCCACCTCTTCAAGGGGGTCTCGTTCAATGTGATTGCTGTGTGGACACCTGCCCAAACGAGCCGCACTTAGGGGGCAAACTTGAGTTGGACTGAACCGAACCAAACAGGGCAGGTGTGAAAGCACCCTAAGACAGTTTCTTGATGGCAACCATGAGAACCTAGTAGGACTCGTGCTAAGTCATGCACATTTGTCAGTGCATCAATGCCTTAGATTAGACTTGCACCAGCAACACAGTCCTTCTCATCTATCCTCTCTTAGTCAGTCCATTGACCATTTGAGTATCAAGGAACGTTTTTCAAAGCGCACACTGTGAGCCAAGCATGCCTCCCACATTTCATGTTCATTCGAGGGGGGGGCGGTGGAGAGGGAGGGAAGTGGGTAGTTTCCTTACCCTCGCATATGAGCAGAGATTACACTATGAAACAGGAGCCGTCTGCTCTCCCCAGAGGCTTGGTTTCTCAATGGTACATGCGGAGAGGATGAAATAGATGCCCTGGAGTCCCAGTCAGCCCCCGGTTTCTTCACAGTTCTGTGTTAATGGGAGCTCAAATGGTGAGCTCAAACCACGCTGGATCTGCAGGGACATAGTGGAGGGTGAGTCACCCAGCGAGAGAGACTGAGATGGGAGGGATGCATAATGCTGAGGTGAGAATCCACCTCAACCAAGCACAATTGCGAGACGACAAAGTGGATGTGCAAATCTCATCCCACTCCACCACGAGGTGCCTTTCAGATGGAGCTTGAGAAAACACTTCCACATCTTTGCCCCTGTGAACATTTCTAGTATGTTTAACTAAAGCTAATACTAATAGCATATCTGATTTTTTAAAATGGGTTCAGTCCCCTTTAAGTCTCAATAAACAAAAACTTTACACATTAAGGAGGGGTCTGTTTTTTTCTCATTGTCCAATCGTATGAATTGAGAGGTAGATCTTTTGTGGCTCGACAAGCTGCGAGATATATCTGAACAAACTGTAGCCTCAACTACTGTCTAACATTTCACAAACCCTAATTAGGCCAAACAATTGTCAGCAGATTGTACAAAATGTCTCTGACTCATCCTAAAGTAAGTCTTGAACCGACCATCATCCAGGCGAGGCTCCAGGACCAGCTGGTGGTACTTCCTGTGATTTCTCCTTATGTAGCCATACAGATCTCTGTGTCCACTCACCCTTAATCAGAGCCAGAGCAAGTTTGCTCCACTAGACTTTAATCTGCAGATCTGCGAGTTTACTTCACGGCAAAATAGCAGTTAAGCTAAGAACAAGTGATTCGCTGGTTACTTGGCAACAATTTTTAAAAAGGCGCAGCAACCAACAAAATGTGCCCTGTCTGATCAGAGTGTAAGGGGCCGTACACATGCCGTGTTATTTGTGCCTTCAGATTTGTTGTTGAGTTGAAGCGCCGGATCTTTGTTGTGACCATGACGAAAAAAACTCTGGCAAAAATCGCCAGGTGCTTAGAGAGCAGAAACGAAGCGCATCGCAACGCAAAAACCGTGAGCCAAAAGTTTCATTCTCATTGAAAACAATTACAACAAACCACCTTCAGCTGCTAAAAAACTTCTGTATGATCAGAGCCTTACAAAACAATGCCTCGAGGAAGATCAGCTCTGCACTCAGGATTTCTGTTAAATAGGCTATGATGCAGTGCTGCTTGTGGCTGTTAGCAACATCAGACGCAACCTGCCTCTGCGCCCTTACAAGGTGGCACAGAGTAGGCGCCGAGTGCCTGATGTTGCATTCTCCAGGTGGTTAAAGATGCAGCGGGTATACGGCCCATAATAATGACAAAATACGATTGGAAGTTAATAGTCAGCTGGTAACCAAAGAGGTGACTAATGAGCTAGTGATTATGAAGCATGAATTAAGCACTCTCAATTGTAGATCAATATTTCATATGGAATATTTAAAGGAGAACATATAATATAAACCGTCAGCCGGTTAAGTGGGCTAGGATCCAGTCCATCATGCAAGCTACTGTTTGACATTACTGTGTTATAATCTCTTTGAAACATTGCTGCAATTCACTCCAACAGCAGCTCTGTCTCCTCTGATCCTACCTTTGTCTATTACTGCTAATGCTCAAACTGCACTTACACGCTCTGCTAGAGATGCTAAAATGGAATCTCCGTTTGCAGAAAACATTTGAGCTAAGTGTCAAACACTAATGAAATTATGCACTGAAGCCATATAAAAAAAAAATCTGTTATGGCAACAAATTACTCCCTGCACCACGTGAGTCCATTTACACCATCTTTGTTATTACTATGTCTCTCTATGCCATTGTTATCAAAAGGAATTCTTGCACACTGACTGTGGGCTACTTGTAAAATAAGATGATTCGGAATTTGAGTGCATGTGCTTGCTGCGAAGGTAACAGATTACCAGACTGTTTGGGCATAGCTCTTATCTGTTTATATTAGGCATAATTAGAGATGAAGAAGATTTGTTGTTGAATGATCTTCTGAGAGTATGTTCAGATGCATAATTGTGTTTACTGGCTGAGGGAAAACAAGTCTTTCATCTGGTGGAGATAAGAGCGTGATTTGTGGTCCACTCGGTGGCCTCTTCTGTGTATTCTCAGGTCTGATCTCTTTGTTGCTTTGCTCTCCCCCAACCCCCCTCCTCTCTCCCCCTGATTAATGCTGATGCTTGCCTAAGCATCATAGTTAAGATGAAGAAAGGCTGGTGATAATGGCTTTTTGCTCTGCTTGGTGGGTCTCTCTTTTCTGGGGAGGAGATGGATGTCAGAGAGATGGAGGGGAAGGGAAGAAGAGAGTAAGGCATGACCTCTTTTATCACTGCAGCCTACAGTTTGCCCACCTACATACACTCATGTGGAATGGTAATCCCATGTCACCTAACTAATCCAAGTTAATATGAGGTTATCCAGCTCAAATAATCCTTTTAATGATCACCCAGATAAACGCAGTTACAATATCTGGATGTGCTTACATTCAAAATCACAGAGCGTGAGTGGAAACAGTAATCAGCACTGTATGATTTGCTGCTGCAGGAACCATGGTGTAAATAGCACCTTTGTACTGTGTTATTTATAGCTTTGTGGAAAGTATCTTATCTAAATTATATCTTAACTATGAAATGAAACCCTGTCAAAGTCTCCAACACATTTACAGATGAAGAGACTAAAGATTTAATTAAATGTGTCAGCGGGCTAATTACAATTGCATCTGAAGCCTAAACTGCATCATGATTTGAATCTCAAAGGTGTTCGGGCACAGATATCATTTGAAGTTACATGTTCCACACATCTTTTTAATACTACAGTCATTAATTAAATTTGTCAGGTAGTCTTTATGAACAGTCTGTGAGGCAAACAAGATTTAGAAGTTAATTATGGAATTAACTTTTACATTTTAGGTATAAATTTTTACATGTTTTTTGCAAACATACAGTCAACAGTTGTTTTTCTTGTTTTTTTTTTTTTTTTTTTGTAGAGGTGAAGAAATTATTGGGCAGAGTAAAGCAGTAAAGGGGGCACTCCCTGACTCCACTTTCCCAAACCATGTCCAAATCTGCCTCTCCTTCTCGGGGTGAAGCATCCACCTGTCTGGTAGGGGACCACCCCTCAACATGACTTTGGCACCCCTGTTTTCCAGTCCTGAGACAACAAGTGCTCTGATGTTTTTCCAGATTTATTCAAGCTATTGTGTATCTCTTGTATTTATATATGATATTTTCTGTCACATCTGCAATATGTGAACGGAAGTTTTGATGCTTACGTCAGCTATAAACACACCCGGGGAGCAGATGTGGTGATATGAGAGCCAGCAAAATGGCTCTGCTGGCAACCAGCTACTGAACACTGAGACTGTGATTGACCTTTCTGCAAACAATCACAAAAACTGAGTTCCTAACTGCTGTGTAGTTTGTTTGTTTTTTAATTGACTATTAGCTGTCAGTTAAGGACATTAGTATTATTGTTGGGAGAATTTGTGTCTGTCTGTCATCATTAAAATGTGTGCCAGCTGTGATGATTCTGTTTTGGTTTTTGGGTGGATTTTGTGTGTTGCTCTCTCCTCCCCCTTCCCTTTCTGTTTCTGTTTGGGGCGTGGCCACTGCAGCTGACGAGGCACACCTGTTTCCACTCAGCTCATCAGCCTGCCTACATATACTTGGACTTCACTCCACCACTCTGCCAGATAACGCTGTCTGTGTCGGTAGTGCCAAGCGTATTCTCCTCCAGTGTTGCTTTTCTGGTGATTTCTTCCTTGTGGTTTTTGAGGTTTTTTTGTGCCTCTGTGCCTACTTGTATTTTTTGCCCTATTTTCCAAAGGGGACCATGTTCCTCGAAGTTGCCAGTCTCAGCATCTGCAGTACCAGAGTGTTTTTGCGGACTTCCGTCTCTCTTCACAGGTGGACGACCTCTTAGCCAGCCTGCTCCACTGCCTGCAGTTTTGTTTTTCCTTCGCCAATAAACTCTTTTGTTTCCAGATACCTGTGTCCCGCTCTTGTCTATTGATGATGATTACAAGCCATGTGTGCGCTTACTGCACTTCAACAGGTGCCGTGTCCTAACTGGTTTTCACACTAACCAGTTCCTCTATGCGTGCAGGCATCCGTGCTCACCCTAACAGCAGTGGTTGGGGTCTGCCTCTGTCACCACATTCGTCACCAATTCACAAACTGGCAGTTTTTAAGTCGCACCTCATATCTACGCCAGAGAATATGATTGTATTAATGAGCACTACATCACAGCCACCTACGAAAAAATACATTTTTTACACAACAGTTCATTGAAGCACGCGTGTACATATAAAGCTGCTTTGTTAAAATGGACTTCAGAAGAAAAACACCCCTCCATTTTATGTCAGTGAAATTTGCACCTTTGTAAAAACACACATCATTATTTATTGTCATCGTACTTAGTCATTTGTTTTTCATGACAAAATGTTTTGCACCTATTACTAATTAATCCTTAGCACCCCCACCCACAGTTATCTGCCGCATTACTGATTGGGCAGTTTAGATCCAACCACAGCAAAACCCTGCAGTTTATACCAATCCAAGCCACTCGAAATACTGTCTAAGCCTTGAGCCTTTGAGTAAGTGGTTCAGTTGAGTGATAACTGAGAGCTGGCGTTGCTTGCAGATGCTGTCAACTTCCATAGTATGTTACTGACAGGGGAGAGTCACACTGTATATAACCAACAAACCCACAAGCTATGATATTGAATGTGTTTCCCCTTCTTGAAAAGGCCACAGAGCTTTCGCTATCACTGGTGATTAAAGCTGCTTTGCCTTTACATGATTAAACATAGATGAAGCCTTTGTAATGTTATATGTAGTCCATGAGGTTTGTAGAGGCTAGTTATCTGTGTTGCTAACATGACTTCTGATGTTATTGCAACGCCTGACTGTACCTGAAAAGCACTGTTGTGTCTGTGCCCTGTGTGGAGAGGAGGGCGTCTGCTTTTTTTTTTTTTTAAAAAGAATTTACTTTAATTTACTGCTTAAAATCGGATTGTGACATTACTGCAGCTCTTTGCATTTTTCATGAGCACATTACCACATTTCCATCTCACTAAAAATACTAAAGCAACCCAATTCTGCTGGAAATGCACTGCAGATCATAAGGTGCGAACAATATTAATTATTATCACAGTAACATTGTTATTTATGCAATGAAAGCTCCTCTGATATACACTGTTATGATTTTCATTCTTGTTTGATCCATGAGCAGAGGAGCAGACCGTTGAAAGCAGAGAAAGGAAGAAAATCTGAATTGAAAGATGAAAGTCAAAAACAACTCTCTTTGGAAGAGCTGTATAAGGAGGAAACACTGGAGAGTGTGGTGGCTTTGATCATTCTACCATGAAGTCTGAGGTTTCGAGTTTGAAGGTGGTAAATTGGCGCACTTGGCCAATTACTACCCGGCGCAGTGATTTCTCTAAAGGCCATTGCACATGGTCACCATTTTCCGAATTGTTTTTTAGTTTCTTGAGCATTTTTACAGGTTCATCTCCTTTAACGGGTACACTTGAATGAAATGAATGAAATTTTAAATGTGACACTTGTTTATGATCTAATTTCACAGGTTTTTGTTTTTATTCACACAAAAGACCTCTCAAATTTTGTTCCCAAAGTTGTCAAAATCTGTGTCAGTGAGCACTTCTCCTTTTCCAGATAAATGTCACATATCAAGATGCTTATTGAACAGCATCATTACTACACAGGTGGACCTTGGGATGGTCACAATAAAATGTGCAGGTTGATCACACAACACTACCATAAGCCATCCAATGTCATCTATGTGAATTTGCCAGTACATCCAACCAGCTTCACAATCACAGTCCACATGCAACTACACAAGCTCAGGACCTCCACATCCAACGTATACACCTGCAAGATCGACTATGACCAGCGGATGCAACAAATGATTTGCTAACCCAAATGATTCCTGCATGAACCACCAGAAACAGTCTCGGGTAAGCTCATCTACATGCCTGTCGTCCTCACCAGGGTTCTGATCTTACAGCAGTTTGTCATTGTAACTAACTTGAGTGGGCAACTGATCTCTTCACAGATGAAGCCTGGATTACAGTATACTGGGAAGATGGCAGGACGGCATGTATGGCGTCATGTGGGCGAGCGGTTTGCTAATGCCAACGTTTTGAACAAAGTGCCCCATGGTGGGCAGTGGGGTTATGGTATGGGCTGGCATAAGCTATGGAAAACAAGCATGTTTAATTGATGGAGATTTGAATGCACAAAGAATGTTGTAAGGATCTGTATGCAATTCCTGAAAGGTGAAAACATCCCAGTTCTTGCATGTTCTGCATACACTTACAGAAGTGCCCATGTTTAAGATGCTCTGCATGGGCATGTTCTATTTCCTGCCAATATTCAGCAACCTCACAGAGGAGTGGGCCAACATGCCACAGGCCGCAATCAACAACCTGATCAACTCCGTGTGAAGGTGTGTTGCATCGCATGAGGCAAAAGGTGACACTGATGGATTGGCTATTCTACCCAAAAGGCTTGGTGGCCATTGCAATGCAGAAAAAGCCAGTAAGTTGCCAAAGTTGTCACTTTTCAAAAAGATGAATTTTAGCTTCCACATGTTGACATGTTTATTCATTCATTTAACCGTTTATCCTCTTGACGGATGGCTGGAGCCTATCCCAGCTGACATTGGGAGAGAGGCAGGATACACCCTGGACAGGTCCCCGGACTATCGCATGGCTGACACATAGAGACAGACAACATTCACACTCACATTCACACTCACATTCACACCTACGGGCAAGAGTCACCATTTAATCTAACCTACATGTCTTTGGATTGTGGAAGGAAGCCGGAGTACCAAGAGAAAACCCACGCTGAAATGGGGAGAACATGCAAACAGAAGGGCTCCCCCCACGCTGGGTTCGGACCCCCCAACCCTCTTACTGTGAGGCGACAGTGCTAACCACTATTATTATCATTTTAAACTTAGTAACTGAATAGTCTTTACTAAAATAAACCGTTGTTAATTTTTCAATTTATCTTTTTTCCAGTTGCCATTTACCTTTCGATGTACACCGGCTCATACAAGTGTCAGAGGAAAAGGCCACTTCACTCCTACAAAGATGTGCTTTGCATAGTCTCTCTGCACGAAAGTAGAGCCTTTTATCTTGTGCTGTCCAGCTTGTCAGGGCCAACAGAGAGAAATTACACTTCAAAAATCATTGACTGAGGTACTCCTGTATAGTGTTAGTTCTTTGTGGTTTGCAATGCCATCGCTGGAGGTGACCAGGCATGAAATCCCATCGACACTGTCTAAAAGGCCAAGTAGAGCTGCTGTTGCTAGGAGATTAAGTTTGGAACAAATGTGTCAATACTGTGTAATGAAGTTGAATGGTCACTGTCATCAGGAGTATTGCTCTGAGAGGCCACTCTGTTTCCTGCTCATTTAATTCACCCATTATTCAGTGCTATTGTGGCAGTGGATTTAAGCTCTCAGGCCGAAAAATCTGCATTACAGATGGATATTTGACTCGGGGTGTCAGCAAAGCAATGTCTTGATAAACAAATGTCTAATAGTGTAATCAATTATATTACACTCAGCAGTGACATCAAAACTCTAACCTGAATTAAATTATTTCAGGTTCTTCTCAATTGCTTGCTTTGGTGCAAATAAAGCCAGTGGTGTTTGTTGTTTCAAGAGCTACAAAAATTCTATTTGAAGAGTAGTCTTCGCAATTTCAAGGACTCAGTTGCTTGATTCAAAAGACTGACAGGCCAAAAGATTGAGGCAGAGAAAATTAAGAAAAACCAGATTATTTAATGTTCATGCCTGTCTGCCTATTTAATTTACACGTGGGGACTTAATTGTTTCACAGTGCTATCCCATGGCCCTGGAAAAAAACTGTATTGAATTAATTTACTACAAATATGTGCAGGAATCCTTAGTCATGTATAGAGTGTAGTCATCGTCACATGATTGCATCGGGGAACTCATAATGAGAAGGTGTTTTGATTCACCGGGAAAAAGCTAATTCATCCTCAGCTTGATAACAGAGTGAAAAGGGGAGTACTTTGCTTTACCTGTTTTTCTTACATGCATAGAGAAAGAAAGTGATTGAAGTATGTTTTTTTTTTTGTTATGGACATATAAATTTTGTCTTGACTGTTGTTGTTTTCTCAGATTAATCATGCAGCCAGGGGACCAAAGTGTCAGGGCCCTACCCTGGCATTCACCTGCAAAATATTACTAAAATTTACACATACTGACCAGGAAGAGACACAAAAAGATCAAAAGAGATACAGAGTTACTGCAAAGAGACACAAAATAACTATAAAAAGGGCCAAAACAACCAACCAAAATAGGTCCAAAATAACTACAAAGAGACACAAAAGGACAAAAAAATGACACAAAACTACCCCCAAAAAACGTACAAAATTATTTCAGAGACACAAATCAATTAAAAAGTGACACAAAATGTTAGATAGATCACATGATTCCTTTCTATGCAACCAATTCTATGCAAATCTCATTCAGGGTGCCCTATTTAAACTGCTCTGGCCTGCCTACTGTTGTGGCTTCCTGTGCAAGCTGCTTTGCAACCTGCCTCCACCCCAGCTCCTCCTTTTCATGTTGTGTCTGACTTACCAATTCCATTTCTGTTTGTCATTGATGCTGCTCTGTTCTGTTCCTGAGGGGGGTCTTTGCTGATGCTCTCTCTGCCTTAAGTGTCCTTCACATGTTAGAGGTCAGAGGTAATCTCAGTCAAAGTTCAAATAATTTCAACTATGAGCGCAGCGCTCGGGCGGGAAATCCGAGCGGTGCGCGATGCCAAGGGTAGCGGTGCCGCTTTGTCAGGCATGCCGCCCTCTCCATAGACAAACAATGGGACAGCCAGCGCAAAGCAGTTTTACAGCTGATCATGTGTAGAAGCCGGCGCATGGAAGGGCAGGGAGGTTTGCTCTCTCTGCATCAGGCTTTTCACATTTTTTGCACATGGAAGGGCAGAGAGGTGTGCTCTCTCCTTATGCTTCCCACGTAGGCCCATGGAAGAGGCTTTCTGTGTCGGCCCGAGGAAAGGCAGAGAGGCCCCAGAACAGATGCCATACTGCCAAATGTAATACTGCAAATGGAAATAAAGTTTTCTTTGACTATAGCGTTCCTGACTGAAATACACAAAGTGACAACAAAGAGACACCAAATGAAAAAGAGGCAAAATCATCATAGAGAGAGTGTGTTTCCAGAGAGGTAGTGAAGCCTAAATGTCTGTGCCTAGGGTCCCACTGTGTCATAATCCGCCCGTGCATCAAGGGTAAAACAAAAACCCATTACTTCAGCAATGTATAATTCACCAGATTTACCATATACATAACTGTACAAACAGTAAATGTTGTGGAACCTATGTTTAAGTACAAAATGACGGAAATTTTGAACAAATTGGAATCTAAACAGAGACATGCAAAAAAGGGAACTGGAGAGTGGATACATTGGGTCTCATTCATGAAACAGAAGGAATTTGTGTGATGATAATAAAAATATCTGGAAGGACAGCCGGATCACAGCCTCTTCAGCCTCGGTGCCTGGGTTCAGCAGGGGCAGCAGGAGCAGCAGGTGGTGGAGCCACGAAGGAGCACGCGCCATCTGAAAGACTTATTTGAGACAACACTTTTTTTTGTGTGTGTGTATGTGTGTGGCTTTTTGATGATTTGAATGAATAAATCTGATTTGAAAAATGTTTAATTTACGTTGTATAAAACAGAGCATTAGGCTGTTAAGATTCAAATAATTTGAAGACGATGCATACAGACTGCTGTAGGCTATATGTTAGCTGTATCATTTGTTAAAATAAATGTTAAATAGCTCTACATTCTGACAGCCATCACTGATTTAGAGTTTATCCATTACGCACAAAACATCTCTGGTTTCACATTCCCACTTCATTCAAAACCCTACAAATGAATCTTCTGTTTGTTTGGTGACCGCTGTATTTTTTGTGTGTGTGCTTATGCGTTTCTTTGCCTCCAGTTTCATATCAAACCATTTACGCTTCACCTCTGACATGGTTCTTTGTACTACGGAGACAACATTACAGCATCTGTTACCTTCCTCCAGGCCTTCGCTTTGCCTGTCCCTGTCACACCACTAAAATGTTTTTTCTTAAGTCCTCTTCACCCAAAATTATTTCGATCTCTGCTTTGGAAAAAAAGATTTTTTCTATCTCTGTCTTCCTTTGTTTGCGCCATGACTGACAGGTTGACAGGATGCACCTACACCTCCTTATATGGTGGTCATTGGCTATTCATGGGCGGGGATTTATGCTAATTACTGATTACCGGGAGCGCGCTGTCACTTTACGATGGATTGGCATTCATGATCATACACACATGCTTACGATCAAATCTGAGTTTTCCGCGGCGTTCCTGAATCCGGAGTAGGTTTTTAGTAGCGTAGGCTTTTATGTGCAAATCTACACACAGATTTACTCACTTTTCATGAATGAGACCCATTGTGATTTACAGCTACACTGCTGTGTTTGTTGTAGCTCTATATTTACATACTTTCAGTATATTCAGCCATGTTTCATTATGTTCAAGGCTTGTGGAGTTCTTTAAAGTAACTGGCTGAAGGTTCAAAATCTTTTTAATAAAGTATTTGCAAATCATATGACCAACAAACAGCATGTGAATATGTATCACCATGATGTGGTCTACTTTATCTTAGTCACATATGAATTTGAAATAGGAATTTATGGGACAACAACGGAATCATCTCCACTGGGAAAATACTAATGCACTTACAACCCTCACACCTACAAACTCACAAATAACAGCAAGCCTTTATTCATCTGGCTCAATTGTCCACACGTGAAAACAGCTGAACAAGCAAAAGGCAGTGGAAAAGGCATAACGTTCCTGCTCTGTGCATAGCTCACTCATACTGTATGTCTGGCACATCGGGAATACAGATGGCTCTGTCTTGTCCGTGTAGTTTCTCTTGTAAATCATATTTACCTGGCACCAGTGGTCCTGGAGGACACCACCACCCCATGCCAAGCAGTGCAGGTACAATACAGACGGTCAGCTATATTAAGATAAATTAAGAAGGGATTAACAGCCCAGATCTGAGGCGTCAACCCCATCTGTCTGACGTATCCCACTGTACCACTGGACAGGAAGTGATCTAATACTGGGCAATGACAGGAGGAGAAACATGTGTGTGTTTTCTTTAAAGGTTGCACGAGGCAAAAGCAATATTTGCTCTGGGTCAATTGGTACCATGTTTTACTGCTCAATCGATATGAAAAAGAACATGCCTTTCTTGTGATCAACTTCGGCACTGTGCATTCTGAGATAAACACTGAAATGGAAGGATGATGTAAACAAAGCACGCTTGTGTTGTCAGAGATAGATTATGCACAGATGTACCGTCTGTGTACGAGTGTACATTGTGTTTGCAGTTATGTGGTAAGACGACAAAGGATTATAGCCAGAGTAAACTAATGGCGTATGTACATTTACAAAAATATGGTATGGAAAATGGAGATATAGTAAACAGTTAGTGACCAGTTTTCTATAATAAACTAGTTATTTATAATGATGGGGTATGGAAAGTTACATGACATGTAATGGAGGCTGCATTTTCTCGTCTTGACAGAGCTGCCTGCACAGATGCTGTTTCTGTGGTGTAATGTAATATAATGTTTAGAGTGCAGTTACAATAATGTGGTAAAATGCTCGGTGCATGTTGCCAATAATGTGATGTTTAGTGTGCATTTGCAGTAATGTGCTTTGGAAAGAAAGATGACATAAATGACTGCATTGTATTGTTGGTGATCTATTCTGCACAGAAAGTAGTGCCAGTGTTTACTGTGCGTTGGTAAGGATTGCCAGGGTAACTGCAGTTGGCAACAGTTCTATTCTTGTCATGCGGCAGTGAGGTAGGAAATATCTCAGGGTGGCATCGTTTGGTCAACAGGGCACATTCTGCCTCCATGAGTTAATTGGGTGTGAAAAGACATGAATAAGAGTTAGATCCTTCACTTCAGCAGGGGAGGAAAGAGGAGCTGGAAGGTATGATAATAAACGTAACCTTAACTGTGACAGGTGGGATTAGCAAGCATCTGTGTGGTATAATACAGCACCCCATCATGTGGCAAAGTCTTATCTAGATCTACACTGCTATATTGTGCCAGCTTAAGAGTCAGTATCAGCATCTGTTCAGTCGTGAAATGAAAAGACGCCGGTGTTTCACTGCAAGCCACCCTATAAAGATAGCTAGGAGATGAGCGATGCCACACTTAAGAATGGCACAGAGGAATTGTATAAAGATCTATAGGGCTACCAGTGAGACAGAAAGTTGCCAGTTTAACTCGGAAAAGCGTAAAAAAAAAAAACCCATCTATTTTTGTTTCACATTTTCATTTAAATACTTTTGTGGAAGGCGCTGCAAGCTGATGTTAATGGAGGGTGGAGAAAAGGGAGGAGGTGAGGTGTCATTGAGCAACACAGGATCAGGTTATCAGTAGGTATTTTCTTTCCAAATGCTGCTCTTACTGGTTTAGAGGGGTCATTACTCAGTTGTTTAAACATCTCTTAAAATAATAGCATTGTCCTCAGGTGAAGTGTATGGATCAGCATTTAAAGCCCAGTCCCATGTTGTGCTGTACACCTCATAGAGGGAGTAATGCAGTAGTGATGTGGAAATCTGCATCCTTTTGTTTTCTTTTTATCATTGTTATTTTTTGTCAAACTGCACCCCAGATGGCTTTTTCCTTTTATTTTCTCTTACTCTTGTGCTCTCCATATAGACCCTTTTACTGTTAGTAAACAGTATGACATTTTTGGTGGGTGGGGCTTGGCTGGAGGCAGAATAGTTCTCCACAGACATTAGCTAGGGCTAGCTAGAAAGTTGTTTTAGACAATGGAGGAAGTTGATCCAAGTGGTGCCAGAGCACGCTTTGGCACAAACTGAACCGTTGCTAAATTCAGAGCACTGTCAGAGTTTGATTATCCAGAGCAACGCACTCTCAGGGTGGCAGAGCGCACTCGAGGCACTCTGGGGAGATGGAGCAGCAGAACCCCGAGTGGAGTAAATGTGTGATTAACTTAACCATTCATTAATTTATATTACAATATAACATTCCATTTCTTCGACCAACAGGGCTCTCATGTTAGGACAACATTTTAAGACTCCTATGCAGCCTACAGCCCTGTGGTGGAGAGATATGTTTTGTCTCCAGCTAATGAAATGATGGCATGGTGACGCCAGTGAATTTCTGTAAGAACCATTTATGAGCAGATCGGGTGTCTATCTAAAGTGCGGTATCAATCTGAGGCGCTTATCATAAATTCTTGGAAACAATGTTGTTACCACTTATGATGTACACAGGTAAAATGGGAATTAATATACAGGCAGGCTGAGCCACATGAACACAACTGAAGAGAGCATGATAACGAGCAACATACCTAATGATGAGAACTCTAAGAGCATAGTGTATCCTGTATATAAGAAATCAAATATAAATCAGTTAAAAAAAAACACCAGGCTGACATTGTTTGGGTGGAACATACATTCATATACCCAGGTTCAGCTTACCAAGACACAGCATGACCTCTGACCTCCCTGTGAACAGAGGCACGAGAAAGTTCCACAGGGAAGATATGAAAGTGCAAAGCACGTTATTCATTATAATACCATATGAACCATAGTTTACGGTTTTAGCTGTGTAGTGTAGGAATTTCTGTGGTAACTGTAACAAGTAATAAAAGGCAGACAGAGAGACGCCCTGTCATTGTTTCCGTTATAAGGTCGGCTTTATCGGGATGAATTTGATAATACACTCCCATGTCCTCTGGTTTATCGAGCTACAGTAAGGCCTCCTCATTAGATTAAAGGGTATTACTAAAGGTTACCATGAAATACTGCAGCGCAGCAAGTGAGTCTCTACGTCCATCCATGTTCAAAAGAAAAAAAAGAATAAAACATTCTTCTTCAAAATAACAAGTCTATGTTTAAGACCTTGTTTGTTGCAAATCATTTGTAAATTACCTTAATCCAACCAGAGCATAGGGGTCACACTAAAGGTCATAGAGAATCTTACCGTGGCAGCCACTTTTGCCTAAGTGTATATTTTACATACAATAATTTCACGCTGTGAGTCTCTTAACCATGAATGATGGATCTTGTGATCCAGTTCTTTACCCTTTGTGTTCATCGACTCTGCAGATGAAGCTTTGTACCTTTCAAAGTGAGACCGAATTATACGAGTGCAGATTTGCATATCAGTGTTTGGGACTGGGAAGGTTATCACAGGGGTATTGATTCAAAGTACCTATAGGTGAAAGCCAAAGGGAACAGAAAGGAAAACTGGTCCAGATGTCCAGATAAACAGATCAAGAGAAGTAGGACATCAGTTATTCAGTCATTTATCTTACTATCTGTAATCCAACTCTTACTCCAAAACCAAACCAAAGACAGACATTAAATATATATAGATTAATTTTCACATCAATGTGGCCAGCTCTCAGATCTATAGAATATCCCATCATGAATGTTTGATATAGAAAATCAACATGGAAAGCAATTATTAATTGTATGTGTGACTAAAAAAAAAAAGCTTTTTATAATAATATCATATATAAGTATCTGGAGAAGGTTTCTTTTCTGTGACCAGCGTTTTCATGCTCATGAGTCCCTGAAGGTTCCCTGGACCCTGAAACTGACTGAGCACTTTGTCTCTGCATTCTTTCAGTTGTAATCATTTTTCTCTCACAGCTGAAATGTGTTGGATGTAAGGCTTGTTGGCCAGGTTTTAGTCTGCCAAAAGCAATTGGCTCTCTTGACATACAGCTGGTTATCTTTGTCTGTATCGTTGCTTCCAGTTGTAGCTTTGCATTGTCAAAACCATTGCATATGTTAATGTAATTAAACCAGAAATACGATGTTCTCTTTGGCACACCGGATGTGGCTGGGTTTTGGTGACATTTGGACAGTGATTACCAGACAACATCAGGTCTTAGATCCACGCAGCTTTCAGTTCAGTTATAGCCCAGTGCAAAGCATTTATATACAAGAAAAACATAGTAACAACCACTTATAATGATGTATTTTCGGCTTCTCTCCCGACCTCAAAGGTCATCAATCACACATTCATTAGAGCTACAGGCTCTCAGGAAGGGTTTTGTAAAATTAGTCTCTGTTTAAAGTAGTGTTCTGAGCTGTTAAATCAAAGTCACACTGTACAGCATGAGTTCAGCTGTTCCAATAGACTTGGAACAATTTATCCAGTTTAACTAATTGTCCAATGTGAAAACACATGCTCAGTTTCAGCATGGTGCTGTTTTATTCATTTTGCAGCATAATCATAATCTGGATGGTGCTTAGTGCATCTACAGTCTTCTAACATTGGCCATGGACTGGCAGCTCTACTTGAGCAGATGTGCCATATAAGCGCTCTGCTTTTAGTATCAATATATCAGTATCAATTGTTAAAGTAGGGCTGACTGTTACTCATTTATTCCCTGACCAGATTTTCAACCACTGGCCCTGCAGTCACTTATGTTTTGTCCAAAACTTAAGACCACCCCTACCCTCACACATTAATCATTACATTGTGGGTTATCAAGGAAAGCAGCAAGAAACGTCCACTCTGCCAGCACTGATTCAAATCGCTTTAATGGCCATCCCATGCCGCGGAAACACTCCTTAGAGGAAACAGTGGTGGCAGAAGCGATTGACCTACCTACCCTGCTGTGACGGCTCCGCATGAGAGAGGTCGACAGCATGAAGGGTAGCAGGCATTTGATTAAAGCTTCAGCCCCCTGTTTGTGGAAACATGAATAATTCCAGACTTGAGGACTTGCGCTGACTTGTGAGGGTCAGAGACAGAAAGCTCCAGGAGCTTTGGACTCGTGGTCCAGAGAGAGAGCCACAGACATTAATGCCCCCTGTGTTTCTCTACAGCTCGCAGCACAAGGATCCATGTTCTCTTCGCTGAGGCTCACATTTATCAAGCAGCATGTGGTCATACCGTTGGGACCACTTCAGCGTATCAGTGTGTATACAAGCAGCAGTGGGAATTGCCACCTTAATCACTGAATGAAGACTGGTTGACTGGGGGAAACGCTTGAGGACACTGACACAACCTTATCCTTATGCTTTTGCTCTCAGGTCATGTTGATTTTAAATCCTCTACTAAAATATTTTGTCTGATTGTCTGTTAGCAAGATTCATCAAAATTAAATATGAATAAAAAACTGATTTGACTTGAACGTTGCTCCACATTTAACATGCTGACATATATTCGCCACCATCATCCAGATGTGTCAATTACCAGGACAGGGAAAAAGCAACCTGTATTTTGTATTTTTTAATTTTGTAGCATAGGAGATGCTTTTTCCGTTTTATAGCCAATTGTGACCTGTTGCCTTATGGGAAATTGTTTGTTCACTGTTTGCACAGAAGTGATTAAAACTTTTCCACTGTCAGATAGGAAATCCAAAGTGTGGGATCATTTTGAGAAGGTGAAGGACGAATCCAAGGTGATATGTAAACTCATCTTCATTGGTCGACTACAAACATGTCAGTAGCTACATGCCCATTAGCCACATAGCACAATCATTACTGCTTTGCCGACAGCGTCATTAACAGGCGGCTCGCTCAGTGTGGGACGTGCACTTGTAGATAAAATATAGGCCTATATTAATGAAGGTGAAGCACAGTGTTAACAATGTTGCTGATACTATTCTTACTCACACCTTCAACTCAAAGCAATGTGTTGCCCCGCCCAAAATATATCATTTAATTATTAAATTAATATTGTAAACATGCGGGCGACTAGTCTGCCAATGGCCCGAAATGTCGACTATTGGTCGACTAGGAAAATTCTTAGTCGGGGGCAGCCCTACTTTCTTCTTCACAGTGAATAGTGTAACATATATTAAGAAGCGTGGTACACCAAAGACAGATGATTTGTCAGGAGCGGAACTTCATACAGAAAACAGAAGTCACCAAGTCCAGGAGAAATAAATGGGTTAATGTTCTTTCCCTTGATGAATGACATAATGTTCTGAAGTAAAGCAGAGAGGAGGCACGTAATTATTTCTCTACAGCTCAATTAGTACGTTGCAGACTTTGCAGGTTCATAAAGGGCTTTCCATTTATAAAACACACTCCTTTGTTGAGTATTTGTAAGAAAAGCCATCATTTATTTTAGATGTTGAATAACTTTTATCATTTCAAAACTGAGCTCCTCTTAATCTGGTTACATTTTTCTACGTCTTTGGCCTGCTGCTCTACCTGACTTTATCTTAAACTCCTGTAGAAATGAATGGTGCACTATGAGCACCCATTTAACATTTGAACAGTGAAAACTACTGTAAAACTTTTTCGAAAAATGAACTATTTTAGTATGTTTGAGTTGGTGTGTAATCATTCATTCCCTAGTCACATTGATCTCTCATTTCATCCTATCACTTCCCTCCATATCTCATGAAAGCAAAAGTCTTTCCATTGGCTCATTGGCATTTATCTGCTTTCCTCTGACTCAGCTGAATTTCCATTTATTCTTGTCCCTTACCCTTTTGTCTGCCCACATTAGAATAATGTAATCTTGTTTCATAATTTTCATCCTGTCAGCCCCTTGTCGTATTGGTTCCTGGTTACATTTGTTTGACTCTGGCCTCGCTTTGTCTCGGACCATAGACTTAGTCACTTAAAAGCAGAAAAATGGTAATGTCACTACGCTTATAACAACGTGTCATTATTCCAGTGTCAAATGACATGATCAGAGAACAGCTTTTTTTTTTCCCAGTCAGTTCGCCACAGAGGAGATGTGGAACATTGTGAATGCCTGGGGCTAGTAAGAAGACTACTTGTGTAATACGGAATAAAAATAAAAACCCAGGTGTTGTTGTTGGGTTTTCTTTTTTTACCTCTCCAACCGTGTCTCCTCTAAAAGCAGCCAACAGGCCCAAGCTCGACGTGGTGCATAGCATCAATTTCCATCCCCAGTTTCTCATTTCAGAAACTATCAATATGGTAATCAAATTGCTCCACTTCCTGTTTGTGTCCCCCCAAAATGGGGCGCCTCTTTGGTTACTCACCCTCTCATTGATAATCCCACCCGCCGCCTTTAACTGCATCTGACATATTGAATGCCTCGAATGTTGCTGGTTTGGCCCCAGTGGCAATTTAAAGTGTTGACAGGCAGACACAATCCACAAGCAGATCCCTGGTATCCAATGTTACAGTCGGCCCTCCCCAGAGTATCCCAATCAATAAAGCAATGGGAGAGGACTTTTTTTAGATCGGAGAAGAAAGAAGTGGGGGGGTTTAAAGACCTGGGGGGCTTTTTCTCCTCTATTGGAGGCCACCACTGGAAGAGCTCAATCCTTATGGGAATATTGGATAGCTTACCACTGCACTAACCAGAGGGAAAAGGAAACCCTGTTCCACTTGGATTTAAAATGTAACCATCAGGGTCTCCTGTAACCATGAGGTTGACCTTGTTGCTTGCTGGCTGAGGAAATGCTTGCCATATGGATTGATTAGGTGTCCTCATCATTCCAAAGCTTCAACTGTTTTAATTTCAAAAATTGAAAAGTCTTCGAAAACATGTGGTTATTAGTTCTTGATTTTAGTTTCCCTCTTTATCTTTTTCCTCAAAAAAGGGCTTTTGTGTGTTCATTTGTATTCTGCTCTAGATCTAGGACCATCACTGCATAATGATAACTCTGTAAATAATTCATGCTTAAGTATTTTCAGATCAGAGAAAGAGCATAATTATCAATCAAGCCTCCAACTGTTAAAACTCTCCTGTTATTAAACTACACCCTATAAAATTTACCACTTCCTGTCCCCATTGTGGTGCCACCAAGTCGTCTGTGAGCGAGTCTATCAACCCTTGACATTCCCCGTCGCCCTCTTTTCTCCGCAGACCAGCCACAGGTCAACCGGAACCATTACAGAAAAAATTATTGGACATAAATAAGATATTTTCCCTGCCTGTGGGATAATTGTGTATTGATTGTAAATAATGGAATGGCTTCGTAGTAGATTATAATGAAGAGTGTGGAGCAGCATTTTCCTCTTAACGGATCTGCCTCAGCACAGGGCTGAGGTCTGCAGTGTAAAGAGAAAGAACATTTACAGCACTTCTGTACTGTAGGAGCTGGCCAAAATTTTTAAGTTGATTAAAAAAAAAATCTCATCTTTTATTTCAAAATAAAAGGTAACAATATACTAAAGGTATCATAAATGTTATAATTTTTTTTAATACATCATTTTCATGCAGAATTATATGCTGATATTCAGAGTTCCAAATGTTTTCATGCTGTTAAATAATCCCCGCACAGATTTTTTTTTTCTTTCAGAATTAATTCTCTTAAAGTTGGAATAATCTCAAAGGCCAATAATGAAAAGGCAAACTGTTCTAAATCTCATTACCACATTAGAGACATTAAAGTTGTAATCCTCATGGTTTCAGCCCTTGCTGATTTGATGACACCTGTTGTTACAGTGGTAACAGCAGGTGCAGTTTGACACCACCAGCCTGCTCTCACCAAAAACACCCACGACAACACAGGTCAACTGTGCAAGCAGCTTTACAACCCACACTTACGTTCATTGGAAGGTGGCGCCCTCTTGTAGCCATAGTAATTCTTACTGGAGTAGAGCATGAAGTGCGGTGGCGTAGCATAACAAGCAACAAAGTCCATTTAACCTTGTACAAATACCGAAGAAATCCCTATAGGGTGGGCGGCAGGGTAAAAAAACACAGGACTTTAACCCAAGAGGCTGGTGTTTGTATCCCAAAGTCAACATTCACTTTTTTTTTTTTTTTACAGCTACTTGGTCAGAAGTGAAGGGCAACAGCAGGATGCTCAATTTGCATCAGTAGTAATTTAATACAGCTTTGGTATTAAGAAAGTAAGCTTGACCTATGACCAAAAATTGAGGTATTTCACTCTCTGTGGCTGTTATGTGCATTCTGGTTAGTAGAGTAGGTTAACAACTAGGGTTGTAACAGTACACAAGAGTCCCAGTCCACTTCATACCCTGGTTAATGAGTCACAGCTCGGTGCATGTTCGGTACAGCAGAAAAAAATCCCACATGCATAAGGACAGTATATTTTCATTTAATTTGAGCAGACAGTAACATTAGTGTAAGTGTCAAGGACAGAGAAAGTCTTCTTGCTGGGGACTGAGGTCTCTTTGGTAAACTATTTTCTATTAAAAAACTAAAAGGGCACTTGGAGAGCGTACACTTCATCAAGGCCAAATGCCCTATGTTAACAAATTTGAAAAATAATAAGGGTATTCACATGAAGCTCCAGATTCCCTCCAAAATGCAATGTGTTCTTTATTAGCCCATGCTACAGTCTTCCAACAATTTTCATTAAAACCTGGCCAGTAGTTTTCCCATAATCATGACAGACAAAAAAAAAAACCAAAAACATAACCTCTATGGTGGAGGTAATAAGGACCATAAAACTGAAAAGCATTTCTTATGCCATGAAACTAAAAATACCAAAATACACAGAATAACTAGAAAGGCACTCAGAGAGCACAGATCTTACCTATGGCCAAATGTCCTATCTTGCAATGTTAAGGACATGACAAATGTGATTTGGATCCTCTCAAAAATTAAAGGCATTCTTCCCTGGCCCATGCTACACCTCTCCACCAGATTTGATGAAGTGACATGAAAATGAAAATCAGGACAGTATTTTTTTTTTCTGTAATCTTGCTGACGAACAAACCAAACCGGAAAACATGACCTCCTTGGTGGAAGTATTAAAAAACAAAAGTCATGCATCAGGAGGAGTGTTCACCGAGGTCCAACTTTAGTATGTTTGAACATTCAAATCGCTAAAGAATTTACCATCCTGGTGATCGGTACATCTGGGTGATGCTGAGCAGTGCTCTTTAATGTTGGATGTGTTTCATTTCATACCCCCTACAGTGGTGGAGCAACGCTTGACCCACGAAGGGACTATTTCCTTAGTAAAGTCATTATTTTAACCCAAATGATGTTTCTTTAATATTGCAGGGAAACTTGGCCAATTTTCAACCAGCTCTGTATCATCACTGAGTGTGTGCAGATGAACAGTGTTTGGCTTCCCCCAAATGGTGACTCAACACGCATCCTCGAAGTCCATCTGCAAATGAGAGAGGAATTCTGGGAACTTGTGGTAAGCCAAACACTGTTCATCTGCACACACTGCTCATCTTGTGATGACACAGAGCTGGTTGAAAATCAACAAGAATTTCCTTCAATAAAGTACAATTTTTAAAACCCGAACCATAATCTTTCACTAACTCTAAACCATAGAGTTGTGTAAGCATACACTGATGTGTTTATCCATCAGTGATTTGTAGCAAAGAATTATGTCATTCTGCCAATAGGAGCTGCAGATCTTTCATGTGTGATTCTAAAGGACAGTTATAAACAGCATGTTTTTTCATTATTTAATTTGGAGGACCTCTTGTTCAAACCTGGTAGCAGGGGCCTTTACGGAGCACTTGTATTAAGCACATAATTTGATGTTTTGGGAACAGACAAGGGTTGAGGCATCATATGTCATAATTTTAAAGCTGCTTTAACATGAATATATGTGCGTGTTGTACTATATAGGACCATCAGAGGACAACACTGTGTCTTTTACTACTGCCCACACTCCAGTCAGTAGTAGATCTGGTCCCTTGAAAAAGACCCCTTATTTAGTCCCTATCTGTAATCATTGCTTGGTAACATCAGCTTTAGCTGAATACAATGCAGTGTGTGGCTGAGCCCTTACAACAGGACGTTAGAAAACGCAGAGAGAAAATAGCTTACGTTTAAAGCACTCTAAAGTGCTCTGCAAATGTCTCTTGAGTCATCGGTTGAATGACACTATAGCCTTACATCAAGCTGCCCCTACCTCACTCTTCCTCATCTCCTTCACAACCCCCGTTCCTCCACTCTTGAAACCCCCTTTGCGGGATATCATCTGTATTTTTCATACGCCTCCTTCAGCGATATAAATTGCTGGCTACATCAGTCGCTATCATGTGTACCCTGGAGAGGGAAAGAAAGAGCAAGAAAGATGGAGAGAACACACGCTGAGAACAACCCTGTGTGACTGGAGAGTGTGTGTGTGCGTGTGCGTTGGACAAGCTTGCTTACATATGAGAGTGGGGGTGTTGAATTTTTGCTATAGATTGTGTTTGTACATGCAATGTATAAGTGTGCATACGTGCATCGGTGTGTCCATCATGCATGTGAGCTGCCCGAGTGTGCGTTTACGTGCACGGCGCAGGGTTGAAGAGAACGGGATTTATCAGCACGTGTCAACAGTGGGTGTTTAAAGACACAAGGCTGCTTGATTGAGGGTGTTTTCTTATGTATTTTCCACCTTGACTCTGTTGGAGAGATCAGAAAGTATCGGTACAGAAACCCAAATCAAGTTGCTCTCAGACATCTAACAGTCCAGCATTTGAGCGCAGACGCAACAAAGAAGAGGCAGAGAAGAGGATGGGAATGAAAGTGATATGGGGGCATGAGGAGAAGGAGGAGTGCGTTTGCATGCGGAGGCGGCAGGCGGCTCATGCTGGCTTGTATTCTTGATGTAATTTGTGTTCGACTGTAATTGAATGTACAGTGAGATGAACAGGATGCCCAGAAGATCACCTACCCACACAAGTCAGGAGTCAGATATGATGGTGGCATGTGCGCTGGATACGTGCGTCTAATGTGCATTTCCTAATCAGCTGTGTGATTACACAGTAAATTTTACAAAAAGATACAGCCGTGTCTTTGTGTTTCTGATATCCGTCTCCTTCTTTCACCCACTTTGAGATTGTTTTTCCATTCCAAATGCTGTCTCAGTGCTGCTAGGAATCTGCTTTATGCTGCTTAAGATCCCTTTATGATGTGGTTGACTTTATAGACAAATATGTCTATGCCATTTACTTAATGTAATAAGGTGAGACTAATGTTCAGTGGGATGATCTCACTGGTGACAAGCTGGATGCTGGATTACATATGTATATAGGCTATACTGTAAGTAATCAGTTCCAGTAGAAAATCGACTCCCCCGATGGATCACGTCTTTAAGAAGCTGAATTCAAAATCCCATGAGCCTCCGACAGGGCTGAAACGTGCCCACCGTCTTAATCTCTGATTCATGAATTACATTATAAATGCAGGGCAGGATAAACTTTTCTCACTTACATTAATTAGCTATTTTAATGATCTTCTTCCTCACTTTCTTCTCTCAAACAAGGCTTCACGTCTGTCAGTTGCTAGCTCGCTGATGTTACTTTATCGCGGCCTGGCTGCCAAGTTGAGTGTTTCTATGGCAACAACAGCATCTCCCATTGGTGAGGCCTCACCGAAGCTTGTGGGTAGTGTAGTGTTTCACAAGCAAACTCATAAATAAAACACAACAAATTGGAATCAGATTGACTAATGGCTTCTACAGGAGCATACAGTGTGTAGTCATTTCACAAGCTGATAGCTGCTGTTGCTAATGGTCCTGTATCATTAAGTTTTAATGGTTTTATTTTCATGTATGTATGGCATGGCTCGGGGTGATACAAATGGTCTTCAGAAATGTTTTTTCGCAGAAGCCGGTGATTTATTCGGAAGGGCATTTATGGATTAATTTAAAAAACTGAAGCTTATGTATTGCGGCGGCTCAAAACTCTCGACAGTTCTCTCTTAAAAAACAGATCATTTGTTCCACATTTATACCTAAGTGACAGTAAGTAGAAAGACAGAGAAATGATTAAGTGCAGTGATCACTCACTCTCTTCCACCCTGCCACTTCTGGCTCGACGGCTGCGGTCTCACTCATTAGTGAGTCATATAAATGATGATATTTTCTTCCTTTTTTCATTACAATCTCTCCTCTCCACCTTCCATGTTTGTGCCTTTCTTAGACTGTCTTAAGTATCACTACGGCAGTATACTATATCCAACACTGTGCGACACTCCTTGATGTTTCCCATGACATTAATAATTTCTGGCTGTATTTGACAATTATGCCCTGTGACATTCCTGTCAGTTGGAAATGTGTAATTTCTGTCCAGAGACACTCGCGGAGGTCAAACAAGCAGGCATTAATTAAGCTTAAGTCAATCACAGTGCTGGATGCTGATTGGTTGGCTCCATCAGCTTCACTAAGTCAAATGAGGTACACCTGCTGAGGGGGGATAAAAAATCTTTTACAGGACTAGCTACGCTTTTATGATGTAAAATACTAATAATGTCTATGTTAGATGGTCTTTTTTATTTTTTTCAAATGTAATGATGAAATCACTGATGAGACGCTACTTCCCGAGCCAAGCGTTTGAACTAAACTTTGATTTTGAATGCAAGCTTTTTTCCTCAAGGTCCAAAAAATGAGACAGATTGACTGCAAAGTATCACAGTTCGTTTTTTTTTTTTTTTATTAAGGCTTCACACTCTGTATATTTATTTATAAAGGGATTGTGTAAGTACTAAACAGAGCTCGGATCCAGCAACACTCTGCTTACAAATCTGTGTGCGGCCATTTGCCAATCTCCTCTTTCTTTCTTTGTACAGCACACAGCATGCCTACACTCTTATCGTAGGCTACCCTCGTCTCTCGCATTCCTCCCTCTTCACACACACACACACACACACACACACACACACACACACACACACACTATTATCCCCGTACAGGAAAAAGGCTGACTCACTGCCGCTTCATTACTCAAGTGAGTTATGAGTGTGTTTACACACACACTGATTGATATTAACCCTCTTTGTTTAAATCTCCTACACCAACAGACAGCACACCAGGCTGGTGGACGGGCTGGTCCACTTGCAGGATTGTGTTGGGGGGTGGGGGTGGGGGGGTGGAGGCCGGTGGGAGGGGGCGAACTGACCAAAAAGCTCACAGTGCCCTCTACTGATGACTGATAGTAAAATCATCTGGAATCATCTCTTCTTCTTTCCTCAGCATCTTGATTTATTTCCCCCCCTTCTGCGTTTGAAAGGTCGAATGTCACAAAATAATTAAAACATATGCAACACCTTTGATGAATTAAAGCTGGCGTGAAATGTATCAATCAGTCAGTATTTCTTTTGATGATGATAAGCCCCAACTCACTTCAAGTTTTCTTTTTGCACCGTATTTGTTGATGTTTTGTAGGCAGGCTCTGGTCTTTGTGAATATTGCTGCTCACGCTCATTAAATCGGTGCTTCATCTCCTAACTTCAAACAAAAGTGTGGAATTTATCAGTTCTTGTGTGCTGCACTATTTTTTCCAAGGAAAGAGCTACCTGGCATGTTAAAAGCAGCACATTTAAATGTTTAAAGGAATGAGTATAGATTGATTTTCTATTATATTATATGACTGGAGGTAGTGGTAATATGGACATATACATATACTACTAAACTACTGTGGATGTTTTCATTTTCTTCCTGTATCTTTATGGTTAATGCGCAATACATCATTTCTCTTGAATAACAATAAATCTAATTTCATAATGACACTTCATATCCATTCTGAATGAAACATGGCTTCATTGTGTTTACCACTGAATGTTTACACCATACACACACTGCATCTTTTTATTCTTGAACGAGAGGCCTTGAGAAAACAAATAAGCGTCACTTGAGTTCTGCATTCATTCTGGCAGTCGTTTTAAAAGCAGATGCCACATTTTTCAAATGGTATTTAACTCATTTGAGATTGAAGGCTTTTCATTTATCTTCCTCTAGCCGATTTTCCCTTTCACATTATATTAACCAAGCAATATTAAACAAGCCCAACTCCTTGTAATCAAATCCCTCTCTCCTGGAAGTGCTGCATGTGATGAAAAGGTATGGTGTCATTTTTAATCAGCTAAAGATAAAATAGGTATCTGGGGGGTCCCTCCCCCGTTGATGTCAGCCTGTAGTAGATGCAGGACATTCAATGACCTCTTGACCTTGATTTAATGGGGTCACTCAGAGGCAGAGGCGGAACCATATGGCTATAAATTGTGAATCTGATTGCCCTCTGTAGGCAAGGTGAGGGGATCAGCCACAGTCAATGAGAAGGTCAAGAAGGTGCAGGTTAAGATGAGGACCGATCGGCTTATTTTAATGTCAGAGTCATTCAATCATTTGCCTTGTTTATAAGCTGCAACCTTAGAGACCCCGTAAGAGGAGGGTGGGGAGATACAGCATCAGCTACACAAAGAGAAAAGTGAGCTGAACAACAAAGACAGCAGTGAAATATAGGATGTTTGAAAAAAGTCCTGGCTTCCTACGCACTGCAGTAAAGTTTCCTGAGTTTTATATGTTGTCAATTTGCTTCAGTTTTTACCCCAAATGTGCAGTGTTCTGAAATAATTGTTTAAAAAGTGCATATTTTTGTGTTTCTGATGTGGACAGCATGCAGGCTATAAGAGAAAGGCATTGTAAGCAGTTGTGAGCAGTAATGCGTTACAGTAATAACATTACTTTCTCCACAAACGGGTAGCACAACTAATTACTAATAAAATTTCAGTTATAATATTATAGTTACCCCAAAAACAAATAAGTCATTTAAACATTACTTTTGTTATCACCCCAAATCAAAGCAGTCACATCAGTGGATTCATTTTCATAACTGTTGCCCTATGCATGCATGTTACAAAGCAGCAAGCCAGTTTGGAAGACGTAAACGCGTACTGGAACTGGGAATATTTCCAGTTCCAGTACGCGTTTACGTCTGATTTTTGTCTGGAGGAAAGATGACAGGAACACTATTGCTGCAGGTAGTGGTACTAAGAATCATTCCACTGTGAAAGACATGTCGTCACATCTCTGCTCTGAAACACCTACTATGACTGACAGCACAACAATGTGAAGCTCCAGGAAATACACTCCACCAAAGCTGGAGGCTCCCCAGCCGCAGTGGATGGCTGTAGCCCTACACTATCTAAACAACCAAAACTGGATATTAATTGTGCACAGCTGCAGGCTATGAGCGACAAACAACTGTCTCGCTGTCTAGTCTAAGCCACAAGTATGGGGGTACAAATTTTGTGGCGTGTGATGGAAAAGTAATAGGGTAAAAACTTTATCTATTGAATTCAATGTTTTGTTCATTGTTCATCAGGGTTTCTGACATGGCAGTGCACACATAGCTTATACAGGCTCTCATCTCAAAGACTCTTTTATCTGCTGTACAAGATGAGAAGTATTTACTAGTGGCATGTACACAATGTTGCAGCAACAGGGAAATAAATTACGATGCAATGTGTCAAAAAACGTCCTTGCAGTCATTGGAGAAAGACGATAAGGTGTAAACTATAAAGGAGGTTAGCAGAAGATTCTAGCACCATTCCCTATGTGTACATATGCCTTTGGATTGCAGAGTGCGTCAGATGCTTCTTTGATGTCACTGATGTAATAGGTGGGTGTGACACGCACCTGACTGCAATCAGCTCAATGAATGACTGTACTCAGTAACCCTGATGGAGCCAGCGTGTCCTTGAGTGAGCAGCTGAGTTTTGAAAGTGTTCTGAAATAGCTATGAGTTTACAAATGATAGATTACGTAGCAGCCTTTAGGTAATAACAGAGGGACGCAGGAGACAGTATGTGCTTCCACCTCTTTTAATGTGCATTTTCGATTTAAGCACTGAAAAAAATGGAAGGTGGAAATGCCAAAAATTAAAAATAAAAATAAACAACTTGCAAATTGCAAAAAAAAAAACAGCTTTTACACTTGTGGGAGGTGTAAAAGTTAGTGTGTCAAAAAAAGGTAACATATTCAGCGAATAAATGATGACGCACAGTCATGAAATACACATTGCTTTGGCCACTGCATGCTCTCATCTCTGAATGGCTTTTTACATGCTTATGTGTGCACACAGGGCTATTACCAGAATGCTTCCAAGAGTGCTTGCTATTATCATTGTTTTCCTTAGCTTGAGGTTTGACTGGCATTCTTTTAATTACATCATCTTGTTGTGCCCTCTTCTGCAGTGGATCCTGACTGGAGAATTAGCCCCATCCACCTAAACAGCAGTGGATGGGAAAGCACATAAATGCAGCTTTTCTTTTTCCCAATTTCTAAAATGTGGCCAAGATTAGCTCTACATTAGCATAGAAAGCCAACATGATTATGTTTAATGTAGAAATGTTCTGTTTTTGCCCTTCTACCAAAGACAATATTCTCACTAAGCTGTTTACATGACTAATGAAAATGAATATGTCACAGATATTCCTGCTTACATGAAGTGGTGTGTACTTCGATTAATGTGCCCCAACATGCCGTTTATCACATCAAAATATGGATACCTGAAAAGGCCATTTTGCTTCTTTGCATCAACATTGGAAAGGTTTTCATCTGTTGTGGCCTTGTCTAACCATGTGAACACATCCTGCTACTTCTACTCCTTTAACCACTTTCTTGAAAATGTCAGCATTGCAATATTTGTACATACTGATATCCAGGTCTTTCATAATATTAAAAGAGGATGTGTTTCTTCTTCCGACCAGAACTGTGGATTTTTCTAGCCTTGCAAACTGCTCTGCTTGTTGGTTTGTGTACATCAAGACGATGCAGAGAGCTGATTGTAAAGTTTAGCAAACTGCAGTGTAAACCCCAAACGAGACCAAAAAAAACACTAAAGTCCAAAAAACACTAAAACCTGACTAATATCGGCATATCCCACATATCATGATCTGATTAAGACCTAATTCAGAATATCCAAACAGAATATATTTTGCCAAGTAACACATGCTACAGCAGTACTAGCTAGCCAGAATGTACTGGTGACTCTGCTACCCCCTACTGTGCGAATGGTGTATTGCATTTCAAGTGTTGCCCGCGTCGCTTGCATTCAATGTGTTGACTATGAAAGGAATTGTATTGTTCGCTGCTTGCGCAGCTTGCTCACAGCCCTTACTCTTGGTTAGTGAACGGTTTACTTGTTAGCATAGCCTACCTACTTAGCAAACTAAATTGCTAATATTCTAGCCCATTGGGAAGCTCACTTGCTGGCATAGCATACCTATTTAGCAAGCTAGCCTGTTAATATTCTCGTCTATTGGCAAGTTAATCATTAGCCTTGCTATCTAGTTAGGCAGTAGCTTACAAAAGTTTTGTTCAATATTACTGATGATTTTGTATTAACTTGGAAAACAAACTTAGCTCTGAGGAAGCACAAAATAATATAAGCACAGCAGCAGCACACTGATGATGTCAGCGGGCTGTGATTGGTTGATTACAATGTTTGTCCAGAAACATGATGTAGGATGTTGATCCATGATCCATGTGTTATTTGGCAAAAGCACATCATGCTGTTTACATGACACATATCAAATTCAGATGTGTCACATGAGGAATAGGAATATTAGTGTGCATGTAAACATCGTTGAGTGTTTATCAACCTTGCTGTCTTCTAATGATGTGTTTAAGCAACATACTAACACCCACAAACTGATTAAGCAGTGCTGCTCTAGATAAGAGCAACAAATTCAAATGCATAGAAAAACATTTGATGAATAAAAACACAAGACTGCTTTCCATCAATTAGAAAAGACCCACATGTCTACTGGTGAAGAGGTAATCATGCTTTACTGTATAAGCACATTTGTTCACAAGTGTCTACACAAGTGAGTATGTGTCTGAGTACCTCTCACCTGCGCTGTGATTTTAGCGTGAAGGGTGCTTCGGTCAAACGCTGCTCATTCCCAACACTCTGCTCACTCAGAGCCTCATTTGACTGAACCCTTGGCTGCCTAAACAGGTGGCGACGTCGAGAGCCAAACCAACCATGTAACCCTCCGCTGGGCCTCCCGCCATGCTTCCACAAGAGCACATGGAGGATATGCTGTACTACAATGCCATGTGGTAGCCTAGACATTAGAGAAGCAGGCTTAAAACCACTTTCAAAATTAAATAGGATTTGAAAAGTGTGTTTGAGTGTGTGCTCAGGCTCAGGCTACTGTAGTTCTCTTTATTCACACCTCATTCAAATGACCCTCTTTGGTCTGCAGATTTTCCAGATTGCTGCATTCTTTCTGGTTGCTCAAATTAAAAAATACATTATTACTTATTATATGTCTTTGCTTATATTCTTAAAACTGATATGTGTAATGTGATAGCTACATCCAGCAATACAACACGTTAGTTTGAAGCAACATAAAATGAAGCAGTAGCTTATGGAAAAGTGTTTGTTTAAAAAGCCTCCCATTAACAGATTAATTCACACTGTTAGGATAACTGTTTGTCTTTAAGGCTTTTTGTGACTCCATCCTACATTAACATTAGTCGCAGAGCACACAATGCACTGCAGCCATTAAATCTAAACCAGAGTAGTCCATCTTCCCGTCTACAAACTAATGAGGGGAATTATGAAAACGCAAACACAAGCAGGCCATTGTTTGTGTATCTGGACAACTACATCTTGGATTAACACCAGCTTCTTCACTCCAGATGCACTATATGTCGTCTGTTTCTAACAATGCCGATCAAAGTGAGGCCTATCAGCCTATCTTATCTTATACCGTAGGTCACTATGGAGAGCAAAATTAGATGAAATAAGAGAGTTGCTGGAAGTGAGAGCAGTGGGGGTAAAAACAGCTGTGCATTTGTGTGGTTTTATGCTCATTATTAGTTCACACATTAAAAACCTGGGAAGCAATGCTGAGAAAAAAAACAAAATTCATAAAATGAATGCTTCACTGAGAAGCAAAATCATGGGGCATTTTTATAATAATGCATTATTCCGATAATTGAAATTATAGCCGACACATGAAGCCAGACTGCTTTCATTGACTATGTTTACATGCACACCATATTCTGATTAAGGTCAATACTCTGGTTAAGGTAATATTCCGAATAAGGTGTTTATATTCGCTGCAGCAACTGGAATATTCCGTTTACATGTTAATTGACATATTTTGGTGTTTCTGCGTATTCCAGAAAAGACCCCGGGCCACTGGCCTACCAGAAACTCTCTTATTTAATGCAACACTCAACCTGCGGGGGGCAGTTATACGCCTATAGGCGTCTGGTCTGCCGGAAATACAGAAGAAGAAGAAGAAGTTGCGTTTACAATGAACAGAAGCTGCAATGTTTGTTTCCGACATACCCCTGTGTTGTCCTACTTGCGCTTTTGCACCACAACTTAACTACAACACTCCTGCTGATCCATTTTGTCCTCAACAATGGAAGACGAGAGCGAGAAGAAAAGGCAAACGAGTGTATGGACCTTTCCTTCCAGCTTATGCCTTTCACGCCAGCCAGAGCCCCCCGCAGTCTGTCGATGAAGATACGAAGCCAGTTCTGCTGTTCTCCCCGCTTACCATAACCATAACAACACCGACAACCCAGGATTTCGAATCGAGCATGAGCAGACGTTACTGAATATTCCAGTACGGGACATTTTCCGATTAAGGTGTATACATGTCACAGTATTCTAGTTAAAACAGGCATATACCTTATTCGGAATATTACCCAACCAGAATATGACCTTAATCGGGTTATGCACGTGTTTACATGACTCATGCGCAATCGGAATATTGCAGGAATATGGTGTGCATGTAAACGTAGTCTTGACTTAACAAGGGCAGCGCCTACACACCTTGACACATTGGATGGCGGTACAGGTACCTTTACATTTGGTTTGCGAGCTGGCAATAAACACATAGCAGAACAACAACAACAACTGCAGGACACTGTCTAGAGGGCATGTCGCAGTGTGGATGTATTTCACAGTTCCCAGAGTATGACAACATGATTGCGCCAAAGGTGTGATCTCCGACCACGGACACAGACTAGACGCAGCGATGAAGGACCTTTTAAAAGGCTTGACTCTGTTGTTAAACTTATTAATAACCGCTCGCCATGTGATGCTACAGTTAGTCATTATTTGTATCGTTACCTCTCTGGCTGCATGTGTGTGTGTGAGACACAGCCTTGTCTGACTGAGTTGAGTGTTAATATGTGAGGGGAATCAACAGAGCATCGGTGCATTGGTAGTTGTAGGGTAGTCTATCATGGGACGGTGAGGCAGCGCCTGGCTGTGTTTCTAAAAATTCATTGTGACGATATTAACATGTCATACACCAGATGAAACGTGGACCTCCCGCTGCGCATTCAACACGTTCATATGAGTCAGCTGTCATTGTTTGTCTCTGTCAGTAGAGACTCCACTCTGCAGTGCAGTTTATACACTTCACTGATACACCAGAGAATTACACAGTAACACTTTGCTTCATCATTATTTTATTAACTATAAATTTGATACTAATTAAAAGTAATTTTATTTTCACATGCTTGTATTTATTATGCTCATCTGTAGTGTAGGGTTGTATGGGGCGGGGGCATTGAGGGTAGGCCACTTGACAATACCCCAGAAAACCTCCCTATTTTTCACAGCCTAATGTTGGCAGGTATGAAGAGTCAACTGTTCTATGTTTTTGTTGTTATAGCAAGTGATCTTGGTTTGATCTGATTACGTCAGGGCTATGGAAATTTCTCACTACATCTCAGCCTTTCCTACCCTAATGTACAGTTGTCGGTTAGGTATCAGTTATCGGCCATGAGAAGCAGCTAATTATCAGTTTTCCCATTGGTTGCCAGTGAATTTGATTGAAAACTTGGCAAGGGAAAGAGGAGGTATAGAGGTTTTGCTTTTTTCAGACAAAGAGATTTGGAGATGTTGCTTTACTTTGACATGGTTTGACTTTCAACTTCAGTCTTCTTCAGAAGCGTCATCTGACGTGCGTCGTGACATGTCTTTATCAGCTGGTGTTTCCTTGAAGGTGTGACCGGCCTGGCAATCTGCCAGATCTGGCAGGCGGGTCACATCTCCCACTGCCCGATGGTCTCTGAAGGAGAGAGTCTCAGGTTTGGGACAGCATGAAAGCCCCCTCATCCCGGTTGATGGTGTCCCTGGCCACTTCCTGATCGCTATGGCCTCCTTAATCCAACGTTTGAATTTGTTGCTTTCTGGCCTGATGACCTTCGCAACGCACGTCAGATGACGCTTCTGAATAAGACTGAAGTTGACAGTCGAAACATGAAACGTAAAGCAACATCTCCTAATCTCCTTGTCTGAAAAAAGAAAAACCTCTATACTATTTAACTGAGTAGACAAAATTAACCTAATCGAGTTAAATTTATTTTACTTCACTTGTTGTATTTCTTTACTCACACAAACAGAAACACTGAATCTGTTTGTTCAATATGAAATCAATCTGCCCTGACAGCTTCAGAGTTACCAAATAGCAATACTTGGAAAGGGAAATAATAGTAGATAGTTCAAATCTTAAAAAAAAAAAAAAATTTAAACTAATATAAAGTTATGATTTTTTTCCTGCTCTCCAGTATTTTTTCAAGAATGTAGTTTTGTTAACACGAGAAAATGTGTAGTGTGTGTCTGGGTATGTGTGTGTGTGTGATTACATTTATCTGTGCATGTTCAGGTAAGGTGGGAAATGTAAAGGATTATAGCAGTAAAAGACCACCTCACCAGTGAACACAATCGCACAAAGGCAGGCGCAGCATCGGCCTTCTGCGGAGAGTAAATTACTTCAAAAAAGGTCATGGGTTGACATTTATCCAGAAAAACTATATTAACAGAGGCTGACACCATGAAAACTGGACCTGGTTTTATCAGTGAGGATCTAAAGAAGAGGCAGAGCTTTGAACGTAAGCCTGGGCGTCTTTGTACTCTCGCTGCTTGATTAAACACGAATGTTCGCAGGACTTGCAAGAGAAAATAACTGTGTCTTTTGTACCTGACGGGCGAGCTCACTGCGTGTGTACTGTCATTTTGTCTCGAGGAAACACACACGCACACACACACACACACACACACACACACACACACACAGGTGGCGACTGCTCTGTAATTGCTGGTTTTGACAAAATGATGGAAGTCATTTTAGAGTTGTCATTCAAAGTTAAACACTGAGCAGAGTCTTCAAAAATGGCAGGATAAGTGCATAATTTTACTTAATGTCATTGAGCATTTTTGCACGTTTGGGTAAAATTAGCATTTTACTCAAGCATGCATGCCCAGAATATAAATCCTCTTGACCTTGGATTCTGTCCGGGTACCTGTGTAACATTCAAGCTGTCTGCACTGAATCAGATACGCAACGATTCATCTGTTCGATTCATGAAACATTAAATGACATAATTTCACAGTCTCTTTTATCTCAGTCTCCTTCTATTACCTGCTCATCTTGTTTTGTATCAGCCCTGCAACACAGATAATATCCATCAGTGCAAGGCAGTTATTATCTGTTGCTTCTCAGTATTGTATTTTTCTCTTAAAAGGATGATTTGTCTGATTTTTAATTGTACTTTCATATGCTTCAGGAATTTATTAACAAACAGGTGCTAAAATTAAGGTACAATCAGGTAGATCACTCCACAAGTGTTGAGATGAAAATATTGAAGCAATTTAATTTGCTTTGTAAAATGAAATGCTGTCACTCCAGAGATTATTTATTTATAGTATATTATTATGTTTTAGAATTAAGTACTGTTTAGTGTTAATGCCCCCAAATCCAGTTCCTCTCTGCTTACTGTTTCATTTTGTTTTTTTCATATTGTATTGCACTCTACTGTTCTATATTGTCTTTGGTGTCTTTTAGCATCCACCGCTGTTGACTACCAGTGTCTGTGTTGAGCTGGTTTGAGTGTGGGATGGGTTTGTAATCAGACATTTCCACACTACACTGGTGATACATGTGCTCCCTACTCTACTAATCCTACTGACATTCACATCCCACTCTTTGTCTTCTTTTCATTATGATTATAAATTCAGTTACTTTTGTTAAATAAATTACTTTGCTTACTTATTTAAAATGGTGCATCTCTCATTCTTATCATTGACCAAGAGCCAGGTTGTAACAAACCTGGGGCTCATCCAACTTAATTTTTGATATGTTTCTTAGTTCTGTTTCTGGTAAAGTCCGCGGATTTGTTTGGTTGGGTCCGGGAGTGCTTTTGCTCCTTTGTGATTGCTGCTTTGTTTGTGGTGTACCTGGATTTTGGGAGATGTATTCAACCCTGTGGAAGCTTTATTTTATTATTAATTCATTTTTAGACGAGTTATTTGGTCGAGGTCCAAAACAAGGTCAGCATCAGGACAGTATGATTGATTTATTCAACACAAGAATGACTCAAACAATAAAGCTTTTCTATTAAGTGACACCAGCTTTACTAAATTGTATTGTTTTACCCAAAGTCACGTGACTTGACTTCCCTATCAGATGAATATTCAAATAGTGGCAAATTTATTTTCTATTAATTTAGCTGTACAGCTGTACTTTTATTTGGTGCAAAATCGCAATTTGAAAAGTAACTAGTAACTTAAGCTGTCGGATAAATGTAGTGAAGTAGAGGTAGACCATGGCATGAGAAGAAAAGGCTCAGATTTGTACTCACAGTAAGTAAATGTGTTTGGTTACTTTCCACCACTGGGTGCAACTTATGTTTTATTATCATTATGAGGTTGTGAGTATGACTTGGTTAGTCCGACTGTCCGCGGTGCTGAACGGCTCCCGGCAGGTGTATTTCTGCCTTGATGGTGGGTGCCGGCTCTGGGTCAGCTGGGAAAGGCTTGAGGCGGAGCAGGCTCACGGCTTATGTGTTTGTCACTTTCTTTTTCATTTTAATCCATGCCATGATCTTTTCCTGACACTAACCAAGTGGTTTTTGTGCCTAAACCTAACCAGACCGTAACCACAGGGCATCATGATGATTTCGGAATGGACTTCAGAACAATGGGTTTAATATGGTCGGACCAATGGGCAGTTCCCACATATTTTACACCCCCTGAAGTCATACGTGTTACATACATTCACAATGTATAATTACTTTTTTTGTACCTTGACACCAAAGTGTGGATGTAATCGTTGTAGTTTTCAAAAATGAATAATTCATATACATCTGGAAAACATGCTCTTTCTTTTTTTTTCCCCCTCTCTGGCACAGGCTTATCAGGAAAAACTTTAAACCGTGGCTCGTTTCAGATTCGCTAAACATGCTGGCTCCTGTACAAATCAAACCTGTGTCCGTGCTGCGGTTATGGAGTGAGCTGTTGAGTATCGGACCTGCCACATCAGTGAACACAACGGTAATCTAAGCCATGAGGATGAACGTTGGTTCTGAGAATCTAGTTGAAAACTGGACCGTGATGTACAAACATCATCCGCCCAACTCAGAGAAATGAACAAATTCAGCCTGTTTGATGCTCCCTGCTGTTGTTGTTGCCTCCAAACAGCAACTAAAAAGTTCAAACTGAGAAATTAAAGATGGAGTCAGCCGTGTGTGAGAGCGTCTTAAGCCTGTGCTTGTGTGTACGTGTGTACTCTGTGTGTATGTGCCACAGCCAACCAAGCAGAGCAGCGGTGGTCAGACTTTTGCCTGGAATCACAAAGCTGAAAGCAGATAAAGGAGCAACTCAATTCCACAACAGCACTCGGTCCCAAGCCAAACGACAGCTTCCAGGAGGCTCTTAAGCCTCTTACAGGACTGGCTTCCCTCCCTTCCCTATCAGGAGTTTTTATTTTTTCTTTCCCTCTCCCTTCAACCCCTCCTTCATTCATCCATCTCGTAGCTGAGACACTGTCGACAGCAAGGGCGGACATCAGCGCAGTAAGCCAAGCATGATAGAGATGGTGGATTTATAAGACGAAATTGCTGAAAATCAATCAAATAAAACTTTACAGTAGGCAGAGGAGGGGAAGTAAGGGAGGCCCCTGGGTATGCCCAGACATAATTGTATGTGAAAAATAAAAAAATATATATAAACATCAAACAAGCAAGCTGTGCTACTCAGAGAAATACACACAAGGTGGTGGATGGGGAATTGGCAGTGATGAGTGAACTTGTTCGCCTTGAATTTTACCAAGTTGTTTCTTCAGGGAGTTTCTGGCTGCCTGTGATCATTTCAGGGACAAGTACACAGCTCACACTTGGCAGTATCAGAGCTCTCTGCTGTTGAGTGAAGCAACAAGCAGTCAGACATGTGAGAGGAGGCGTGTGTGTGTGTGTGTGTGTGTGTGTGTGTGTGTGTGTGTGTGTGTGTGTGTGTGTGTGTGTGTGTGTGTGTGTGTGTGTGTGTGTGTGTGCGTGCGTATCTGCATGTGTTTGTCTTCCTTTTTTATAAAACACACAGGCTTTTTCCCCGTGCGCGAATCTCGTTTGAGATTTAAGGTGGCATGAATGTCTCGTGTCTTTCTTGTCAGCAGCTGGCAAAGATTGCAGGCCTCCATCCACCCAAGCAGACAGAGTGATTGCTTTGCCGCCGCCTGTCTTCACACAGCGGGCCCAGATCCAAGCCCTCAGCAGCCACAGGCCTTGTCACAGTTAATAACATTGGCCCCGAAGATTTTAAACCGACTGCGCTTGCCATATATTCTCCCCCCAATAATTATTGATTAAATGCTTTCTCCTTAATAATGAAAAGGCATAAATCTCCCTCTTCTTAAAAGACAGGGAATGTAATCTAATCAGAGACTTACATACCTGCACCCCTGATGGTTGCTGCGGAAATAACACTGATCTCAATCAAAGGAGATGTACACCAGGAGATGGATGAGAGGGGAGAAATATGGGGAGAACGCCACAATGAGATGTAAAGCACTATGCAAAGCAGGAGGGGGGGTTGGAGTGGGAGACGGAGAGGAGAGAGTATGGCGATGGTGATACAGCCCACATTGATGGTCTGTGAGTAATATACATGCTGATTACTATCAGCAGAGTACATTATTGATTCCATGCTTCTGTTTTTCTTGAAGAAACAACATGATGTAGAGCGAGAAGCATGCACATTCATTTGGAACAGACTGGTGACGGAATGACTGTCTCCATGCATGTAATTTATGATTAGTGAGGTACTGCCAGGCACAATTACATGCCAAGAATGTTGGCTGTCACAGGCCTTTTATTTAATGTTGCACATCAGCCAGTTGTGTTATTCACCTCCCACATTCATAACTGCAGAAATTTTTTTTTAAAATAAACAAGTACACAAAATGTTTGGAAACAGTACATTTTGATTAAAGGTCCTGCACGTCAGTGGTACACAAGCAGAGGGTGTTTCCACTTGCTTTGGCTGATTAGAGCTCTTCTCAGGACTGTTTGGGTGTGTTCAAGCCCTGATTGATTGACCTCCCCTCACTCTCCTGTTATTATTGTAGCACATAGGGTGGGGCACTCACAAAGGAGCATAAACTGTGCAACTGAATGAATATATTGAACAACACATCGAACAAGTCCTGCAAGAATGGCAGTTTTTATATTTTCTTGCGCTAAAACAAACATGGATGGCTCCCAGCCCTTACACAGTTCGAAGCTTTTTCCAGTCGCAAGCATCAAACATGTTTGGAAAAAATCTTGAGAATGAGAACATGAGAATATCTGGCAGCAACTGATGTTTGGAAACCTTGAAGACTTAGATTGCGATCTTTACTTATCACTCACTGTATGATGTTATCTGCTGACCAAATCAACACCAGCTGCCCTTACACTGGAACAGACTCAGGCCAACATGGTCCAATCAGATGTCAAGCCCAAGTCACATAAGCCCCTTTTCCACCAACATTTCCAGGAACTTTTATTACCAGGAATTTATTTGAGAGACTGTGGACAGAGCATATTGAATATTGCTGTCCAAATGTTAACATGTTCATGCTTGCTGAACACATGCATTGGTAAATTATTGGCTTCTTACTCGCTAAGGTTTAATGTCACTTACAGTAACGAGTGTAGCTGCCGTCAGCTCGAGTCATTTTCAAGTTATCTTAACTTAGATCCACTGCAGTGGCTCTGCTGTACACCGGTTACCGTGTCATGTCGGTGTATGTGTGTGTATGTGGAGGAGATCAGCACCGATACCGTCAGCGCTCATCAATACTACGGTCTTAAATAATTTAGCTCCGCGGCTAATTTAGTGCCAGGTTTTGGTACCCATCCTTAATCAAAACACAAACGAAGGGAAGCTTGTGGAAATGAAATAAAGCTTGCAGCGGCTGCCCGTACCAGGAAGTGCGGAACGCTGCATGTGTGTGCTCCACCGATCAGTGTTCTTCTGCAAACAGCCCCACCCCTCAAGAATTCCGGGTAATCTGAAAAGTCCTACCCCCCTACTAGGTACTTTTTCCAGGGTAAATTTGGGTTTGAGGGAAAGTTTTTTACCCAGGTAATTTCGGTGGAAACACGCAGAGGTTTTTCAAAATTCCAGGTAATTGATAAAAGTTCCTGCGGTGGAAAAGGTGCTATAGATAGATTTGTGTCCCCGCCTTTATTGGTGATTACCAGTATAGCTCCAAAATCTGAGTCTATTGGGTCTGGGTATCTATGTTTTTATTTATTCATTTCATGTTTTTTACTTCTCCCCTTTACATCCTGGTATTTTCAGGCTTAAAGTGGCCCTTGTTTTTTCCTAATTTTATCGGTCGTAACAGGAATGTAAAGTGTGTGTTGCTTGGCAACAACCCAATCCCAGTCAAATTGCAGAACAATTTGTGTTGGTAGAGCGAAATAAAATATTAAATAAACAAACCAATCATAACCTGTTGTCGCTTAATACTGTTAACCAATAAATGGCACTTGTACTGTTGTATAAAGGCAAAATCATACTCAAGGTCATGCTGTTGTACTGAATATTTGCACAGCTGATTATCTTCAGCACTCAGCCTGTGGTCTTTGTGCCTAAGACAAAATCAAAGCTGTGCTGATATTCAATACAACAGCACTCCTTCTTGTGAGATATTGCTTAAAGGTCTGTGATTCTAATCCAATATGCTTTTTGTCAATTTCAGTGGCTATATACTCCTCACAGTCTGCTAGCTGTCTGTTCTGTGTGCATGGAAACACAACCCTGGCTAACTGAAAGTCCATGACCCCCACCCCCACCCCCACCACAGATAGAAACTTAGTTTATTTTGTACTTTGCAAACTTGGTATGAAATACATTACATGCTATTACAGACCTCACATTCTTTCCCTTTGAATTGCAGGTTCGCCTGTATCATGTTATTTATTGGGATCACAGGTCAGCTGGCTCACCCATTGTTACTGTTGTTGCTTTGGCAATGTGCATCCATGAGTTTAGAAGGGAGCATGTGTCTTTGTTTGGATTTTGAGTTTGATTTTGAACAGTCTTTCTCCATAATCATGACAATGATTGACAATCATGACAATCCAGTGTGTAGGATCAACACATTCTCATTCTGACCTCGTCACATATCGAGGTTTGGTAATGAACTTTCCACATCCAGATACAGCGTGCAAGGTACCCAGGCTGCGTTGGTTGTTGATGTTCTAGGGTGCTGTGTCAAATTCTGCCTGGTACATGCATCGTCTTCTTTCAAAATACACTTAGTTTTCACAGGAAATATAATGTTTACATACAGTCACTTAAAAAAAAAGGTATTACGTCGGACCATCACTGCAAATTGACATTTCTTGTCCTGATGCACTTTGGGTTTAGGAAAAAACAATAGGATTTGGCTTTATAATCTTATGGGACGCGAACACCGCTCTCAGCTCCCACCCACCACCCTTGGACTTTCATCGCCTTAACGTTTGTTCTTGTCCCGCCATGTTTTCCCCTGATGCCGGCGAGTGCCCTTAAACTATAATGCCAACCAGCCGCATATCATGCCGACATGAAAGGATGGCTTCGTTTGCCAGTATCTGACGCTGCAAGTCACTGCCCGAGTGCCAGATTTTGACGACTTCAGAGTGAGACCAGGTTGGCACGATTCAGTGAGGTTGCAAAAATGAAAATTAATCTAGAATTACGGTGACTGATGTGAACACATGAGTGGCTCTACCCAGAGCCAGTGTTTGGTTTGTTCATTCTGGGCTACTGTAGAACAACACGGTGGACTCTTTAGTAGAGGACCTGCTCTGTTATGTATTACAGATGGCTTCTTCAAAGGTAACAAAAACACCATGATTTTTATTTTCATTTGATTATAAACTAATGAAAACATTGTTTGGAATATCAAATATCAATTCTGCTAATAGATGCCCTGAAATCCTGCACACTGGACCTTTAAAGGCCCAATCTTCCTTAGCCCTTTGACGCATGTTTATTTGCATATATAGTTTAGGAGTTTGACAAATATTAGCAGACTTTAAAATACAGCCCTATTATTGTTCACTGTGATTACAGTTGTCTTTGCAAACATTGTTGATGTGAAAAAAAAAGAAGAAAAATGTTAATTGTGCCTCATTAGTCTTGTTTTGAATTAAGGGCTTCAGTGACCTGCAACATTTAAAATTCTGTTTTACATGATTTCCAACTCTGACAACAATTAAAACAATAACATTATGAAACTTATTTCTTTTTGGGGGTAAGAATAGTGTCAAATTTAAATATCAAAATAAATGCAGATTGAATCTAAAAACATCTCTAATGAGCCGTCAGAAACAAACTCACTCGTACTGCATACACTAATGATCTGATGGTCAGAAGGATCATGATGCAACTAGAGGCTCCCACGCTCAGTCATCCATGTGTTTGAGAATGGCGTTCAATACTGCTCATCATTCTCAGAAACAATAGTTTCAACCTGAGGCATGAAAAGAAAACCAAACACAAGTCATGTGAAATACATGAAAACCCTGCTAACCTTTTCAAACAGCTATATATAGTATTGCAATTAATTACATAGGTGGGGGATGCAGGTATTCATACTGGTACAAATACATTGGATGTTATTAAAATCACCTCTCTGGAGCAGGGCATATGAACGGCCAACTCTGTATGTGGGGAAATTGCTTTTTAAAAACTTTTTTTCTCTCTCTGGGTTTTTTTTTCTCCCTCCTTCCAGGTTATTGGCATAAGAGAAGTCCTCTTATTATTCCGGGCGATGCTGTGCTGAAGAATGTATCTACAAATTGGAATAACAGGGTAATGAGGTGGAGATATGAGTAAGCCCTCAATCTTGAAGCTGCACTGTGCTGTGGTCCCCTGATCGTCATCCCTCCTGACTCTCTGCAGTAAGTGGTCCTCATCTTCACTTGTTCGACCGTCTAAGAGTCCATATCGCAGGATGCCTCCAACCACACGACCACTGTGCCCTTGAAGGACGCCAATCAATGAGACCTTGCGGGATGTTGGGAGCCGCCGATGGAAGGGGTGGAGTAGAAAAAGAAATAGAGGGAGGTCACAAATGAGCCTAAGGGATGTGGCTGCTGGAGAGCTGGGGGATCAATGAGCGATCATCAGCCATTAGATTTTCTCCCACCTCCAGCTGACAACTTCACAAACAGCCTCACTCCCACCATACTTAGATATGATGTCGATCTGTCTTAACAAGTGATTTAACTCTGCGCCGAGTGTGTAAAATCACACCCCTCTTAAAGTCAGAATCCCCTTGTTTTTACTCTTCTTCCATCTATCTTTCAACTGATTGTTGTTGTGTTGTGTTGCAACACACTGCATTTCTCAGTGGTCAACAATCAGTCAAACAGTGTGAGCAGTCACTTGTCTTTTCCCTGGTGGTCAAGTTGAGTTTCTTGAGGTGGACATTTGCTCACAAATCTTACATTTGCTCTAGAGAAATTGCTTTTCCTGCACAGGGAAGACGTTTTTTTCCCATTAAAAGGCAAACCTTACATGTGCTTAATGTTCACTATTGCAATGTATACTCATACAACCGTTTTTATGATATCTTTGAATATCCTACGAATTAGCGCCCCATGAGTGACGTTATGTACTAAACATAAAAGTTTTGAAATTTAGGCAAGTAGAGTTGATGCGGTTAGGTTTAAAAGGTGTGCTCTCTGACTTAAGGCTTTCCACATAAGCACGTGGAAGGGCATCGGCGTCTGCTTTCCCTTCCTTAGGCTTTCACGTAGGCGTGTGGAAGACACTTTCTGCATAGGCCTGAGGAGAGACAGAGAGGCCTGCAATACTTAATACCGCAAACAGAAATAAAGTTTTCTTTGACCAAAGTGTCCCTGACTGAAGTAGAATTACTGTGGTTAGCTTTAGGAAAAGAACCATGGTTGCAACATACCTTAAACTCTGTCAACTGGAGAGAACTGCAAAGAGGAAAATAAGTAACTACAAGTGAAATCATCCACCTTATCTCAACATATTACTTCAGTTATATCGCTTTAAAAACACTTCTCACTTAAGCCATTATTTTTCCTAACTTCTTGTGGGGCAAAAGTACACTCTGTGACCCAAGTCAAATAGACATTTGACATGAAATATGAAGTGGTTTCAAAGTGCCTCTCTCTGCCTGTGGTCTCCTCATCAAAGGGCTTTTCCCACAGAGCGGACTACATTCTGTCTGTTGATTGGATATATTAAACTTCTGCAACCGTAAGCTCAAAGGAGAATGTATTGTGTATTCACTAAAGGGAGTTTCTCAACACTTTCTTTTTGCATGCAATCATGTAAAGGTAAAAAATAATGTTTATCATTAATTATACAGATTTTTTGCTTTAATTTGAGATAATGTCGAAAAAAACCTCCAGTGTTCAGTCTGTTAACATTATTTTAGATGCATCCTTTTTTATGTCAAATAGTCCAGCCTACTGTATATTTGGGTTTTGGAGAAACCCCAATGATTTCTTAAGAGGGTCACACAAAACCACTTTACTATTCTATGTGGCCCATAAATGATGTTGTTCTTTCATTATGAGTTTAGAGCTGTTTCAGTTGGATATTTCATGTTTATTTTTTTAATCAGCTTATTGGCCACAATACTGTGTATATTGTTTATTTTTCAGAGTGTTGTATTACAAGCGAGGACACATTTACATGTTAACAGCACAATTCATCTCTTGAGCTAATGTCTGACCGTGTAACTTGAACAGTGTTTTACTATGGGTTGTTTGTAGCATTGATGTTGCCATTAAAGCCAGTGACTCTCTGTCCATATTGTGTCTGCTACACACACCACAAAGTGGCCAGTAGGCCCAGTTAGACCTGCAGAGTTTCCTGCTGACTTGAGTTGCATGTTTTGTTGCCAGAGAGGAAAGTGTCTCCTGATGTATTTTTCACAGAAATGGTTAATGCAGAGTCATCTATCAAGTGGAAACCAGTCGCTTCCAATACCAGGGGTGACTGAAAAGTTTTAAGCCTCAAGGAAACAAAACAAGATACAGATTTTTCTGTGCTTTCTCAACATAATGCCTGTCTTACTCCAGTGGTGCTGAAGCACCTTTATCCCAGTGAAAAAGAACTCAGGTTTTGACCTTAAGAACTCCTCAACAGCTTCCATGATGTCATTGTCATTGGCAAAACGTTTGCCAGCTAAAGCTTTATTCAAGTTGGGGGAACAGGTGGAAGTCCAAAGGGGCCAGGTGTGGTGAATAGGGTGGATGAGGAAGAAGTTGGAAGCAGCACTCATGGATTGTTGCTGGAGCTTTGTCATGGTGGAAGATGACTCCTCTGGTCAGCATTCCTCGCCTCTTTTCTCAGATTTTTCTCTCTGAGGCGTTTCATAAGGTCAGAGTAATAGTCTCTGGTGGTGGTATGACCCCTTTCAAGGAAATCAATCAGCACCAACCTCGGGAATCCCAAAAAACTGATGCCATCACCCTCCTGGCTGAGAGTGCGACCTTGGCCTTCGGTATTGGACATGATGCATGCTTCCATTGCTTTGACTGTTCTTTTGTTGCAGGCTGAACAAAACTTGTCCACATCAGCTTCAAACTTTGCTTGAATGCAGTGCGTGGCTGAGTAACTGAGGATGTTTCTATCACCAGCTGGATTCACACTTTGGATTTCACTGAACCCACTGGTTAATGTAAATTGTCATTTGCCTGTAAATAAATACATTTTTTGCATTTTATTTAGTTTATTACTTTATTTTTGTCGATTGTCTAATTTTGATTGATTTCATATATTTTTATTGTTACACGTTACATCTGCCCACCTTAATAAATTCAGTGTTTCTCATCTTTATTCACTGATAAAACTGAAGCTGTGAAAATATTTCTATCTTAAGGAAGCAAAGTTTTTAACCTCTTACCCTGTTCTCACTGGGGAAAGTCATGTATTACTATAACACAACTGTGCAACATGAATTGGCAAAAACAAATGAGTTAAGCTGTTAAATTTCATTTTGCTAAAATCATATTTTGAGGAATCCCACAAGCAAAGCGGCCTAAGGCCCATACCTAAGTAGATTTGATGATGTCTTTTCCTCAATGTGCCGTCAACATGGAGATAAAGAGTTGTGCAGAGAGGCAGGTGAAGCAATCGAGAAAGATTTGTTGCCGTTTATGTTGTTATAATTCTGTATCTGCAGCACCTGTTTTTTGTATTACCGTTGTGTCTTGTTTTACAATTCAGTGTGATTAAAGCATGCTGGCACCCGACAAACATCGGGTTTGGCCCAGTTTTAAATGATGCTGGTAAGATTGCTTTGGAGGTTTTCACTTAGTGTTGTGAAGATAAATCAAAGATTCCTGCAGAAATCCAGAGAAGACTTAGTACATGTCAGGAGTGACACATAAGCTGTATCATCATAACCATATTTATTTCAATATGTGCACAGAGGGGCACTTGTGCAATGGGAAAACACAAAGAAAACACGGCACCAAATTACCACAGGTGTCTTCAGCTTACACTTAATAACTAATGACACAAATGAAAAAGAAAAACAAACCATTTCTCACAATGCACAAGCGCAGCTCTGCATGAACAACTGATAGTCACAGTACCAGAGAAAAGAAAAATGACGCCAAGAAAAAGAATGAGAGGACAGGAAATCAAAGCAGTGATAAATTGAAGTTCTTAAGGGTTTATGTCACTTTTTTTCCTCCCTTCCAAGCCAGGCTTTATGAAAAGCTTGATTTTTGCTAGCTCTTTGAAATAACTCAAAAATATATATATTTTTTTTTTCTCCCTTCAGAGGGAGGAATTAAATCACATGCATTGTGGCATTATCCCCATCACATGCTCCGGTCGCTCCAGGAGATAACCCCAGGCAGACCTCCCACTTCTTCTGTGGAGTGATTTCACCCACTGAGTGGATCCCTGTGGTCCACTAGCCTTTGAGCCCCTGATGAAAAGGAACACGTGCAGCTGTGCCAAACACACTGCAGACCAGACACACACACACCCACACAAAGATGTACTGTCTATATACACTCTATACTGAAGCAGATGTAGTTGCATAAACACACAGTATAGTATGTATGAGACCAACTGTATTTCATTGTGCCATCCACACACATACACATACACACACACTTGAGTCAATCCCTCTCATCGGGCAATCAAACACAGTCAACAGCAGCACTGAGGACCCTCAGCCATCAATAAGCAGCATCAAAAGAGACCCACTGTTTCTGCACAGATCAGTGGAGGCGTGCTAGACTGAGACTAAGCTGGATCAATACAGCACATGTTACACACCATGTAGATAAACAATATATGCACACGTCAGTTCATTGCGTACCACTAGCTGCAGTCTAATACATTAGTCTTACGCAATAAATTCTGCCTTCATGAAGGTTATAGTATTTACTTACTGTGAAAACTCTGTTAGAAAAATGCTGATTCAATGTTTTGATTATACAGAAGGGTGTTTTGTTATCTTAAAAAAACCCTCATTGACATAAATGGGGTGGACAAAATAATAGAAAAGCATGGAGAAATAATTTATGTGGGAACTCCGCTACTCAGCCTGTGAAAACAGTGGTGTAAAGTCCTCTGTGAATGGATCTTTGTCACATCTAATAACATAAGCCTGACGATGTCTTTCGAGTTATCACAGCTAGGATTTGAAGACAAAAATTCAACAGTAAGCCTGATTTAAAGCTAGATGTGTGGGGTGTTAAAAAGTAGGGTTTTAACCAGGTAACCAATGGGAATTTTTGTAAGTAGATCCATATGAGGGATAAAAGTCTGGATATCAACATCAGCTGTATCAATCTGATCTTTTTTCATCTGTCTCTTTTTGGTCCTGTAACTTAAAGGAAGTGTGATACTAGATTGCTGGTGTGTTCTTTTAAAACCAGCAGCAGCCCAGTCTGCAAATTTGCTTCTCACAGTCTTACTCCTAATGAACAGAAAGTGTCAGTGGCCTGTATTTTCAGCCATCTTGGTACACTAATAAATGCTACTGTTCTCACTTTGTCAGACCTCAAAAAGCACTTAGGAAGTGTTCAAACTCTGTGATTATATTCATTTTCAATACATAGCAGATCACATATACCTTTACATTCATAATAGAAAAAGCACCAAATGTACCTAACGGGTTTGAGGGCCTTACCCATACATGTTCAGCTCATACACACCTTGACAAATGGATGCATACACAAAAACACCAATATTTTCCTCTCTCCTCAGACCTCCATCATATGGAGCTCGTCACATCTATGACTCGCCCTTGTAATAAGCAAATCATTTCCCCTGATGCAGCACAATTTTACACACTGAAAAGCAACCTTCCCTAGCTATAGTCAAGTCCATCATTCCTTTGATGCCCCATGTTCACTTCACACATCGAACATTTGAACAAGCTCTGTTCTCTCCGGGGGAAAAATTACATGTGGCTGGATAAAACCAATTTGATACAGTGACTGTGTGGTCCCCAAACTGTCTATAATCCCCTTTCCCTTTGCCACACAGTCGCTCTCTCTTCACTGCAGTATTGAGTTCAAATGATTGACATCATAATAGGCTCAGCTAAATTATGATAGAGGTCAAATTAGAATTTAATCATCTCCCTTTTACCCCCTCTCCCCTGAGGGCAAAATGAATAAACATGATTTTGTACGAGACTGATGGGCTGGTTATGCAAAAACTGTGATAACTCTCTCAATTTTTCTCTTTTGTTACAGCTTCAAAGAGTGAATAAGAGGAAAGAAGGGGGGGGTTAGTAATAAGAAAGGCAGAGATATGGAGATGACGTTGGCGTGAGAGAGATACTGCAGTCGTCCAGCGCTTCTGTTCCACATCAATACTGGGTATGGGATTTTGTCAGTCACGATTTCCAATAAAGTCCTACAGTTTTGTCAGGACATTCTGGCCTTGAATCGTGCAATGTGAATTCCTCTGCTCCAGTCCCCCAGTGGGGGCTGTTTAAAAAGACACTGGCTCTATTTGTTTAGTTCGGAAGTTTTCCATGACCTGAGAACTTCCACATACTAGCATTCTCATTTCTGTTGCTCTGTAACATTGGGAATTAGACTGACGTTAACCCAAATTTGAGTGTGAAACTTCATTTTTGCCCTTTGAAATTTTTGTTGGATATCGTCTTAATCAGAAGATGAATTGTGCTAAGGTGTCATGGAGTTACAAATCAAAGTAAAAGTCTACCAGAAACCCATAAAACATGTTTCTACTCCCAGCTCATCAAATATTGATGCTTGGTCAGTGGCCAAGGTACCCCTCCAGCACAGGTTTTGAATGTTTAAGGAGCTACATACACTGTCTTTTTTTTAAATAAACTTAATTTAATTTACTAAACTTAATTAAACTTAGAGAGTAGAGAAAAATAATTTTGTTTTTAGGGTTACTTCCTTAGGTTTAGACAACTTCAGCTATCTGTTGCTCTTTCACAACCATTTTTTATAATCATGACTTGGATATATATCTCTTGCTAACATAATGTAGCGTCACGAGACATAGCTCATACATCATTAGAGTTGAATGCTACATATACTAGCATAATTTAAATAACTGGAAATGAGAAGCGATCTCTTGGGTGAAAGTCTGCAGTTTGTTCATTCACTTCCACTCCTGCCGCCTTTTACAGACTGTCTTGTTCTTAATACTCCCCTGGTTGTTCCTAGTGCAAAAAATACCACTGCCTGCTGCATCTCGTACTGCTGCTAAACAGTGCCTCTGTGCCTCGATATTTGACATCCAAGGGTCACTGACCAAGCGTCTGTATTTGACGAGTTCGGAGTGAGACTGGGTTGACCTATAGGACATGGTCATGACGTAGGCATGGATATTTCCAGTTGCCTCTCTGTGAGCTCAGCTAAATTCATGCTGAATTGATGCTATTCCTCCTGTTTTGCAAGTGTTGGTGCTGCTTTTTGTGGTTTGCTTTGGATGGTGGTGGCGTGTCGCAAACGTCTGCTAGCTAGCTAAGTGGAGGTTTTCAAATGTAAACATCAGGGAGCATCGGGGAGAAGATGGGCACCAGCTGAACTAGCATCCTGCTATCCATTATACAAGGGATGGAAAATATGGAAAATAAACTGGACAACCTCCATGCTCCAAGAAAAGGGGAGGAGGTTATGTGCATGGATTACCATGGACGATTATAAAGCAGCAGTCAACAATGTAAGAGGAAGAAAGGACAAAATTACTCTGCACAAGTTAAAAGAACTGATGTGATGACATTTCTCTGGAGTTGTACCTTGTATAATTCCATGTGACAAATAAATAATGTATGGATTGACTGATTAGAGATAAGCTCACTTTACATTTTTATATTACTGCTGAAAGAATTAAAAAATATTAAGTGTCTTGTGGTCTGGAACTTGACAAATCAGTCCTGTTCTTTATTTCTATACACCAGGCCACCTTCTCTGCCCAAAGTCCATTAGTTAAGCATTAAATTAATTACTTAGCTTGGTTCCAGTCCTTTGAACCAACACCCACATCTCAAATTTTGTGAAGGAATTATTAAGTCTGGTGTTGCTGTCATGAGCAAAGAGCCAAAGTCTTGCCCTCTTTTTAAGCTATACCTCTGTTTCACCAGCCTCAGGCAGACAGTATATTTTTTCTCATAGAAGGTTTCTTTCATCAGTCTATCTAAAAAGCTCTTAAAACAATAAGTCTGTATGAGGCATTATGAAGAAGCAAAACAAGTGACTCTGTGGAGGGAGCTCTTGTAAGTCTTCTTTATTAGGATACCTCACAGTGCGTTATCACTTATATAACAAGCAAAATGTATTTGCATGAGCAGCACATATTCTCAATATTGTCTGCTGTTCTCTCTGTTATAGAACGGGTATTCAGTCTCAGTATTTCTTGATAATATTTCAATATTTAGATTTGTTAAGAAAGTCTTTTTTCTCTGACAAATCTGGTTTGCAAGAGTAGATCTTTATCTCATTCAGGAGCAAGTGTCTTTGAGTAAAAGATAATGGAAAGTTACTTTAGATATGAGACATTTAAATGTAAAATGTTTTTCAGAATATCAATAAAAAAAGCACATAAAAAATCACAAACAGTATCATATAAATTATGATTATATGCAGAGTCTATAGCTGTGCAAAGCTACAGGTTTCATGCTGTGTGCAAAATCCATACTGGCCAAACACATAACAATCTGAGTCTGATAATAACAATCTTCTATTCCCCCATTCTACCCCCACCCGACCGCTGGATGCAATAAGGATTATGGAGCAGAGGACATACTTGTTTTGTTGTCGAGGCTCTTCTACTTTGGAGGATGAGTATTTGTCTGCAGTGTCGTCCGATCCACTTAGAGGTGGGAAACAAATACCGGCAATATATTTAATACCCCCCGAGATCATGTCGCAGCAGGCCCAAGGCACCCAATCGTTCATAGGGGCTCAGAGGCAGCACAGAAAAATAAATAAATAATTCAATATCAGGAAGGAGTGGAGCATTATGCTTTAGTGGGCAATAAAACATGTGGCGTGTCAGGGATGGCGGCTGCTGCCCACAGAAAGAAGAATACCTATACTGCTATGTGTGTGGTGGGGAAGGGAGAACACCAGGAGCCAAGGAAAAGGGAGATATAAATTTTCACGGCAAATGAACTCCCCATCTTGCCTTGCTGAGTGCACAAAAGGCCACTGAGACGATTATTTCTGGGCTCCACCTCAGACCCTTGGAGTCAGGATGGCGAAAAAGGAACGTCCCCTTCAGTGGCTACAATCTCTAAAGGACAGGAGCCTGTATGGGGGCTATGTGACGCCCTGTTCAAGTCCTTTAGATTTAATAATGCTGCAATTCAATTACTGTGAGTCATATGGGTTTTCAAAGATGACAAAGTGAAGCAAATGAAGCCCCAGTTATCATACAAGGTATTACAATCTGTATGTCAGCATGTATGAAAAGCTACTATGGTTAGCCTTGGATCCTGGGATATGAATTAACTCTATAAGGTTACAGTAACTACAACTACAAGATGATATTACAAAGGGAAGCAGAGCAACAGGGAGTGAGAATACATCTACATGTGCATGCATGTTATCTTGTATATGTGAACCTGCATGTACATGCACTCATTAGTGCATAAATGCAGGAGCAATGCAAGGCAATACTCATTAAGCCCAGGAAGCCTCCAGATGGTTCTTTGATTAAAAAAAAAGAGCCAATCAGACTGCTATGAGGTCCACTGGTGTGGTGCTGCAAGTGTACACACTGCATGGTATAAAACAGCTTTCATGTTAGGAGCGAAAAGAATGAAGAGACATCCAATTATAAAACAAACTGCAGCTTGCACAACCAAAAGGGAACGTAGCAGCTTGACCCCAGTGGAGATAAGCCTATTTATAGATGAAGGACTCACGAGTCAAGGTGAAGGAGAAGCCTGGTAACAAACAGTAATTGACTGGTGAAAATAAACAAGTCGCTCACAACAACACTGTAAAGACAACCTTGTGTTCATGAGGAGAAAATATCTCGGCTTTTTTCTCATTGATAAAAAAAGGAGATATAAACTATCCTTAAGCTTATTGAAAGCCAAACCTTGACGGCCGTATCTATTCAGATAGAAGTGAATACAAAGTGTTTGTAGTCAATCTGTTATTCCGTCTTTATTTTTTCAGTGAAATCATACGAGGTTCAGCTCCAGCTGAATGTGGTCCTGTCAGCTCCTTCAACTTGTCCTTGCCTCTTCTTTCACTGTCGGCTGCCGCTTTATAATTGTCCATGTTTCCAGACAGACTGCAGTGTGTGTGTGTGTGTGTGTGTGTGTGTGTGTGTGTGTGTGTGTGTGTGTGTGTGTGTGTGTTACTGTTACTGACATGTCTGATGATTCTGGTAATCCATGTTTTTTGGGTTCTTCTGTTATTTTACAAATTGAATTCAACACCGACTCAGTGAATTCATTGATGCCATTGCCATCAGCGGTGGTGTCCTCAAACGTGCCCCACACTCTGACTGGCTCCATTCCTCGTGTCACTGGCGGGGTGCGTCATAGTTTGTTGACATATCTTGACCTCAACAAGATGGCCGCCTCATCACTCCTCCCAAACATGGGCAGCGACTCTGCTCTGTAGCCGCTTCTGAATGGCATATGACAGCAACCCAAAGTGTTTACTCCCCTTGTAGTACCGGGTGAGCAGGAATGAGACAGCTCCTCACATTCCCCTTGTCACACCAGTCACTATAAAGCCTACGTCTCCTCCATCTCCTTACGCTCTTATACATCTTCTGTTCTGTTAGATTGGCATACAGAAAGAGACACCTGGTCAATTGGTGCTGTACAGGATTTAGCCAAGTTTTGGAGAAATTGATGCAGCACGGAGGTCATCATGTTAATTATTTAATGCTTGTACAATGGCTAACAGGATGCTAGTTTGGCTGGTGCCCATCTTCTTCATCTTTTCCTCAGTGGTTACTAATTTATACATTTGAAAACCACAACTTTGCCTGGTGGGTTGATCTCCTCATCCCGAAGAGTGACGCGCAGCCACAAGCTACCACTGTAATACCACTAACGCAATCACAAGTAGCATCACCAACACATGCAAAATAGACACAAATACACCAATTTATCAGAGCTGACAGAGGCAATCAGAAATGGTCACGCCTATGTCACGTTGTATTCTATCAAGACTAAGTCTGACTTTTAGACCTTCACTTTAAGAATATGTGGAATCAAATTAGTGGAGTGGGTTTATGTTTTGGTAGCAATAAGGTAATGTCAGGTTAAAGACTGAAGTTTGCGTATAGTTTGAGAATTTGTGTTGGACTTGTGATAGTTTAGACCTTGACTTTGGCTTGTGCTGCAGGTACAGAGCACAGTAAGGATAGTGGACCTCATATAGGCTAACTAAATGTAGTCACTTACAGGTTTTCCCAAGTACAATATGACAAATGCTTGGAGGCACTTGACAGCTTTACGAGCCAACTAACTCTTTCTGAAATCTGTCCACGTATACCTCAGAAAGACAGAAAAACCCTATTGGCTCGCTCATTTTAAGTCACAGTAGATAAGAGTGCCGGCTAAATGACTAAAATGTAAATCTTCTAAATGTACTGCTCTACTGATGATAAATGAGGTTCTGACATTGTATTCACTAAGCTGAATGAAGCAGTTTGACCTCAGCAGGGATGCACCTATTTATAGGGAAAGCAATATCAAGGCTTGAAGACGAAGCTTAGCAACAGGCGCTCCAAGCAAGGTTTTAGTTGCTAAGGCTTTATAATCAAGGTAACTGATACAGTACTCATGAGGGATGAGTCCAACTAGGATTAGTAACAGTGTACACAAGACAACAGCTGAAATCAGTAGTGGCCATTTAAATTGTGTTATGAAAAACAGGACCCAGAAGACATGATCAGTGAATATGGATACTGGCAGCAGTGGCATTAGATGCAACAGTTGTAGCAGTATAGGTTTATTGTGCACATTGGTATGGTGGAGGGTATACACAGGTATGCAGGGTATACCTGCCTCTTTTTGTGGCTATTTACAGTATACCCACCTCTTGGTCAAAAAGTCTTTGGAATATATAAGAGAGTATACCCACTACCACCTCTGGAACCTACCCATCTACACCCACCTCATCAAATACCACCACTATTGCTAATCTGAACAGTGGCGTGGCCTACTTTATACACAGGTACATTCCGTATACCCTCTTACACTTGATTAATGCTTGATGCATCTGTGAGGGTTGCAAGGTTCCACACCACCAAAGTGACGTCGCAACATCAGACACACTCCCTTGCAGGGGACCAGTCCATTGGGTTGAGTTGAGTTGAGAAGGGAAAGTGAAACTAATGAATACACATCATATAAAATGCCAAAACTGGCCAAAAGGCTATTTTTCATCTGTAGTCCCTTGGCCAAGATGTTACACAAGGCTTTCTAAAATACATCAAAGCACCAAAAAACCGACCAAAAACAGAACAGTAAACAAAAAAGACACAAAAGAAAAGAAAAAAGGAAACAGGGCATGCAGTTTAAAAGACTTTAAACACATAAAAAAGTAATTATTTAAACATGACTTTATGGACACAAGAATCTAATGATCATTAAATGTGTAATTCAGTGCTAAAACTTTCGGCAAGTTGATGCAATATAAAAGAACATACAATTTTTAAAAGCACTGGAAGCAGTAGTGACATATTTCCATATAGAACAACAATGCAACACTAGCAAGACATATTATTAGCAGCAGCAGAAAAGAGTTTGTGCTTACATGTGTATGTATTAATCATCCATTGAATGGAAGTGAATTGGAAGTACATTTCACGCTCTTGAACCTCTTCCAGACCAGGCTGACTGGCTAAAAGCACTCAATGGAATCGTACAGTCTCCTCTTATAGAACCCCTACTGGCACAATTAATGTTTGTTCTTCTGCTGATATAAGCTACAAGTGGTGGTGGAGCTAAGACTTTGTATATCAAATACAAGTTTTCATATTTCATGAAGTCATTCCAACCAGGTTGTCTGCTGTCTGTGCACATCTGACATTTCTAAATTCAAGGACCTGGATTGGAAGGGAAAATGGAGAACCCTGCTGTAGACATGAGTTTTTGATATACTCAGTTTGCCATACCCTGAGTATGGAAGATCCAAACAATCCCTCATCATGATTCCATGTTAGCTCATGTCTATGTGACCACCCATGCAAAAAGGAAAACTGATTATTGAGAAAACTTCAGGATTTTAATATGCTAATGTGCAACAAGGACCCAAAACATTTTCATTAGGAGTGAGGTGCTGCAGCTTCAGAAATGACGCCAATTCAAAAACACAAAGTAAAAATCAACACAAATACAATGGAAACACAATGCAAATGAAAAACAACTTGCTGCAGAAAGTTAACTCAAACACATTAATATTAGACAAGCTACAAATACAGACAGGATGCAAAGTCAAACACACAAACCCCCAAAACAAATGCAACAGAAAAACTCAACACAACAGAGGTTATCCTGGCCTCTAGGGGGAGCACTAAGTGGAACCGCTTGGTTTTGTTCAGTGAGAGAGACCAGTTGAGACAGTGGCTGCGTCCAAAAGGCCCACTGGCATACTGCATACTACTACTACGTACTACCACTAGATACTACTCTTACCTACTCCATCTGCTCACCTGTGACTATCGAAATTGTCCAAAAATGAAGCTGGCCAATTTTTACCCACCAGCAACATGTCTGCAAGCTCTCTCATGCTTCTCAACATGCAAGATGCGAGGCGTAGGCGAGCCAGAGCTCGCAGACGCCTCCTTTTGCACATAATAATTAATTCACTGCCACAGTAAGCAATGACATGACATGCTACACTCAAAAACTTAAACTTTGCACTTTGAAGATCCTTTATATTGTTTTTTGAAATAATCCAACCTGTTATGGTGATGACAACCATCATCACTTCTCATAAGTGTCACAACGCTAACACCATGTGTCAATCAAGTGATTAGTTCATTGAATATCAATATGTAGATCCAGCATTTCCACCAGCACATTCTGTCATGTGTGTAGGCTGAGTCACTTTGAACACCTGTCACCTCACACAGTACAGTGACATCCACTAAAACTGCTCTGCCATGATGTAGTGTCATTATGCCAAACTTAATCATCATTTGTTTTAACAGGACTAGTATTTATTATTATCATTACTTATTTTATTATTGTTGTTTGTTGTTGTCTTTTGAATGTCAAACGAATGTGAATGTCCAATATCTAACTAACTTAATACCGGTATAAAACAGACTGCTTTGTTCATAATCATATTAGGAGAAATACATTTTTGACCAATGAAAACTGTGTGTGTTGATAATTGTATATTTGTGCAACTTAAATCTTTAGCTTGTTGCACATAATGAAGGAGGCGTACAGACATATATATAAATACATACATCCATCATACTACAATGTAGGCGTGTTTAGTAGGGGTGGTAGCATACTACTCTTCCCTACTACGGTTTCGGACATACTACATACTAATTTGGTCGACTACAATCCATACTCCTTGGCCTTTCGGACGCAGCCAGTGTTTGTTTTTGAAGCAGGAAGAAAAGTGGAGTACAGAAGTGACACAAAAGGATATGTAGTCTTTTTTAAGGCTTAACATAGCTATGTTGCTCTTTTACACTATTGTAGGGGAGTAATGCTGGGTGGGTTTCATTTAAGAGCCAGTCCTCAGCCTCTAATGAAAACAGATAAACAGCCTTGGCCTGCTTGAGGAGCAACACTCAACAACAGAGGTCCGTGGCACATGAAAGTGCTCAGGAGCCACAGAAAAGGTTGAAGAGGATTAACTTGGAAATATGGTGAGTCAGCTGAGATAGATGCTGTATTCAGACAGGCATACATTCTTGGTAACATGAACAGGCTTTTCATTGACTAAGATGAACTTAATGAGTTTCAGAAGAAAAAAAATTGGTCTTGACATGGGCATTAGTCTGCACTCAAGGTAGAGTGTTCTTCAAAAATCAGCTAGGCAAGGCCATATCTCTCCGCCACAAATAATGTGAAAGCATCTGCCCTTGGAGCTGCTCTTGAATTTGCACTCCTGGAGCTGGTTGAGCTGGAAAGCCAAATGGCAAAGGATATAGAGGGAAGCTCTATGGAGCTGTTTTGGATACAGTTGGCTTCAATGAAGAATAGCTTGCAGGGTCATGTCAAGAACTCTGGTGTGGCAAAGAGGGCGACTGCAAGGTACACTAACCTCTTCACAGTCATGGCACTGCATGAACCATGCTGTAAAGGCTGTATCTGATGCTCTGGATAAGATTCAGTCAGTCAACCAAAGCATTCATGGGGGATATCAAATCCCTACATTCAACAAAAACTTGCGGGAACTTTTGGAAGCAGAGCAAGAAGTGGACTCACAAATCCTGAATAGTGGCAGAGGTTCTTTCCTCTTTGTCCTTTTTTTATCACTCTTATCCCAACAATAATTAAGAAGCCCAAATATGTGTCATTGTGATTAACCCCCATGTGAAGCGTGCCATTAATCAGAAGACTGTCAAATCAGTGACTGACAGTATGAAGATATTGCATGCAGCAATAGCTGAGCCGAAATAAGAGGTCAGCCGAGGACTGAGCCCTGGAGGAATTGGAAATGGTGTGAGAAAAGAGATGGGTCAGTTTGGGCAGACAGGTCAAGTAGGTTGTGTAGTTCTGACCTTTGCTTGAAAAGAAATTAAAACAGTGATTGTCATCTGAAGTCTGCAGTTCTTGACATTAGTTATGCCAAAAGGACAAGCTCATTATGAATGCAAGAAAGGGGAGCAGGTCTGCAGCACTGGTCGGAAAGAGTGACAAAGGGTTCAGGATAAGAGTCCTTTTGGGCCTCAGCTAGAAGATGGAAGTTTCAGGACTTCGTCAGCGGGGAGAGGAGACAAAGAGGTTAAATCAAGAGATAACAGAGAAGTCGATGCAGCAGGAACACAAGCTTTGAATACTGTCAGCCTTTTTATGAAGTAGGTGAGGAATTATTTGTTATTATTTTACCACTATCTTGGCACTAGCTTAAAAAATGAGTGCACAGCCTCTCAAAAACAGTCATGTCAACCCACAACTATTTTCATCAAGGGGGCCAACCATTGTATTAGGGTGCCCATTGGTCTCAAGTAAGGCACCAAACTCCATATCTCTCCCTCACTCATTTTATGTTGGCCTGGATATAAACATCAGTCTAAAAATACATCTAAAATGTAAACCCAAGCCATACAAATATACAGTTTAAACCATCAAACAGAATGTCTTATTGTGCATTTTCTTTTTGTTGAACTTCATAAAACCAAAGAGTAAAATTCATATTGTTCAGCTTGAGTCTTTTATAGCGCACAGAACATCAAATCAATTCTGAGGTAAGTGTCTGGCAGTAGTGGCTCCAAGTTGTATTTGTTTGTTTTGATGTTGTCGCTATTTGTCCATAAACGCAATATGAGAAAAATCTATAACATATTTTCCCCTTCCAGAGAAGGCGAGTCACAACACTCAGAAAAAAAAATATAAAAGAATTGAGTTTCAGACAGCTACCAAAGTACAAAAGGAAATTTGTCAACCTTTCGTCGCCTTGTTACACTTATTAAGTGTGTGTGTGTGTGTGTGTGTGTGTGTGTGTGTGTGTGTGTGTGTGTGTGTGTGTGTGTGTGTGTGTGTGTTACATCTTAATCTGTAATCTTTTTTTGTGTGTGCGGTTTTATTAGGGGTGTGCATATTTTTACACATGTGCTCTATATGCATTTAATGTCTAACACACTAATCTCATGCAATGTGACCGGTTTCACTAGCATGAAATCGACGCTTCCAGTGATCTCCAACATGATTCCAAATGTTAATTAAAGTTAAAGCATCAAAGTTAATTTAAACTGAATTGTCTCACAAGGCAAATGTTTACGGGGGTTATTGGATGGATATGGATAGAAGGTGTTTTGAAATGAATCTCTTCATTTCTGAGTGAATCACAGCAGGTGGAGTTCGGTCTTCATGCCCACAGCTTCTATTCCCCCTCAGCTGCTAAATTAGGCCCTGAAACCTCAGTTCTTAGCCTTCATGTTCCCAAACTCCAGATGTGGACCCCCACTGGGCCCCTGCTCCTTTTTCAGCCCTGATCTTCAACCAACTGCTGGGAAAACACTCCCAGCAGGAACCAAGAGCAGGTGCCCTTTATGAGTCACATGTATGGATATTATTTTGTTCAATTTGAAGCACTGTGAGTCCACATCGCCTCCTACACTGAACCTGCATTTTGAACCTGCATTCTTCTGACACTCAAAGGAGAAAGGTATGTGATGTAAACCTTTGAGATAAATTTCAGGCTGTATGCCTGAATCAGAAGGAAGGTTTCCAATTTAAACTGTATAAACATTTGAAAACATGAGAAACTGAACACAGTCTGGGAAAGTCTAATTGAATTTTATTTATTTTTTTAAAGAAAAAGCTGTAACGATAAAATAATTTGATCACTATTAAATTCAAGTACAAATACACAGACAGATGCAAGGAACACTTTTAAAAGGTGTAGACACTGGGGTCAGATAGCAGTCATAGGGAATGAGAAGCAAGCTGTTTACTTTAGCAAATAAGCTAACCACCGGCACCTACCTGTCCAACAGAAAACAGGCCAACTCTGAATCACTCTTATCCACATTTTCTCCTTCAGTGCTTGCCAGTGAAAGTTCAAGTGAAAACCAACCCTAGAACCACTCTTGTATTGGAATGAGCTTTGTCCACTTGGCATTTTGCCTCACTACAGTTGTGGGTGTGTATATTTTTTATTTTTGGCATAGTTTTTGCTGTTTCTGGAGGTTTCTCTGAGCTGCATGCTGCTACTACCTGGTTGTTACATACTTGTAAAATTCCGACTTTATGTTTGCACTGTTATTGGCCGGGGCCTTCGCACCCAGATATGTCACGACCACAGTAAAATAAGAAAATACAGGCGGAGAGCAGGGTCTCAGCAGATAAATATACAACCAAAGCGGGTCATAGGTGATGACTAGGAAGGATTTTTTTTTGTATATGAGTCCATAATTTGTTTTTTGTTTGTTTGTTGGACCCATCCACCACCCCCGCCCCCGCCGCCCCATTCAGACTTTCACAGTCTTAACTTTTGTCCTTGTCCCTGATGGAGCCAAGTGCCTTTAAACTACCATTTTTGCAAGAAACTGCCCAAGCGCCGGATTTTGACAACTTCAGAGTGGGATCGGGCGCCTTGTGGAGAACCATAGCTGGCAGTGGGTGCTGCATTGGCTGGTGAACAGATCCACTTTCGCAGTGATCCCACCACTGCTAACATCCAAACTTGGGCAGCACAAGGCAGGATTCACAGGCTAGTGGCTGCTGAACACCACTCTCTGCTTGGTCTGCACCAAGGCTCTGATGAGGTTCTTGAAGCAGCGACTCCATCCATGGAAAAAGCTGCTTAGTGTGCAATTCATCTTTGCCGAAGAAAAAAACAGTGTCTGATGGCAGCACCCCTATTTACCGTGGTGTCTGTACGTATTGTGCTGTTCTCAGTGTGCAAATGTGTGCACCTGATTAGAGCAGCATTACCCATAGAGTCCAATAGAGGGCAGAGCCTGTATGAAATAGAGCTGAAATAAATCATATTTAATAAGTTACTTTTATTTTACATATAAAAGTAATTAGTAACTGTGTGATAACCCAGTGATGTTTAGTGATGTAAAAAGTAAAATGTTTAAATAAAAGTAGCATAAATTGGAAATACTTAAGTAAAATACAAGATCCTCAAAATTATTGATTGTTTTGTAAATGTACATCGTTACATTACACCAGCAATTAGGGTCGTAGTTTTTTTGGAGATAACATGAATCACAGAAAACAAATTTGTAAATCCACTTCCATGCATTTGCATTGTTCCTCTAAATCATTGCCTCCTCTGTCAAATGTGAAGTTGTTGATTTCTATATGACTGTAGTGGCAGCAAAGAAGGGGAACAGATGCTTGTGCGGTCCTCCAGGACTCCTCACGGAACATAATAAAGATGCCATCTGACAGTTCCTGCTGTCAAACCACTGCTCTGTACACAGCTTCTTAACTCTCATCCCCCGGTGTTTTGTTGTGTTTGAATATAAGTAGAAGAGGCACATTCTCCTAAGAGGGGATTCAAGAGTCACGGGGGGGCATGGGAGACAGGTTTTTGTTTGAAACCTTTTGGCTTTTCTACCCACACAACCTGTGTTCAAAATGTCCCAAGGATTACTGCAGCAGCAAACTGTAAGTCATACTGTGTCTCGCATGGCCGTAGCTTCGGGAGTACTACATCAGTGCAGGGAGGATGTTGGAATCATCTGTAAACGGTGGAGAGCAAATACAGAGGCAGTGTTAGAAACATGCATCTGGATGTGTAACACCTACAATTCCGTGAAGAATCCTCCAAGGCTGTGCGCTAATGAGGTGATAAAGTACAGGGAGATGAGGGGAGGGAAGTGGGTGTGAGGGCAGGGTAAAAAATCATCAGGGTTTCCGCATATTATCTGCTTTTAAATCCATGTCAGAGACAAGCTGCTACAGGGGTGGGGTAGTTACCGCTGGAGGAAATCTGAGGCTCAAATCCTCTCGCCTTCTTTCATCCCAAGGAGAATTACTGTCATATTGGACACTCTGCAGCACATTATACACAATGCCTATATTCAGTGTGATGGAAACACTCCGGCCATGATACAGCAACCCACAACTTAAAATGAATGTGGACCAGGGCTGTAAAGTGGAGGGGCCATTCCTTACTTCCTACACCCCTACTTCCAGGGCCCTTGCTTGGACCTCTACGCCAGCCCCAGTTAGGCTATTGCATAGGCTTGCAGAGCTTGCCACAAGGAGTATGCAGCCAGCTTTAACCACAAGCAGCATTAACCACACCTTAATCATACCGCTGTATCCATGTGTGGATATTACAGGAATAACACATTTAAAAACACCTTGTGCAACTAAATGTAATTTAAGGTTTTGCAGAATCATCAGTTATCAGTTTTATTTTTGGCATGCGGGTTGGTGCTGACAATGGATTTCAGCCAGCATGGCTCTAGAGATGGTAATGTTGGTCGGTCAGTCAGTCGGTCAGTGCGCCACTTTTGTCCAAAATCAGATATCTCAACAACTATTGGATGGATTGCTCAGAAATCACAGGGCACATCCTACTGGCTTTGGTGTTTTCTTTTAAAATTCCCAGTAGGACCACCAGCAGGTTGACATTTGTGCTTGAGAGTGAAATGCCTCGACAACCGGTGGACTACCAGGCACTTTGGTGCAGACATCAAAGCGTTCTTGTGAACTCTGGTGACTTGTTGGCATTTGGTTTTCTTTGTTTTCTCTCTAAGGTGACCCTTAGATGGCTTGAAATGTACCTATTGAATAAAATGTATGATTTTAATTATTATTATCAGATAGACTGAAGTCTCTTCATGCTATTTCCTTGTATGTTCATTTTATTTCCTTTAACACGCTGGAATACAACAACCTTGAATTGTTAATATCAATAAATCTACATTATGTCATTGCACATGGAATAATGGAAAAGTAATTTGTTTTAGCCTTGCAACTATACCTGCTACTTTGAGGGTCCAATATAAATATTGCCAATGGTTGCCAGTGACCAAGAAAGGATGCAGGCCTTAACTGAACCCCAATGAGTCTGAATTGTATCCTGCAGTGTCTGTGAATTTTTTTGTTGTAGTTCATGTAGGTGGATATAAATGCAGGCCTAAACTAAAGGAATAAGGGTTATTATCTGTTTTCCATCACGGTCTCAACAAAGTTACTCACTTGTCTGCAACATGCCAACTTTTATGGATTTGACTTATGTCTTCCTCTCTCACTGCATCTGTCACTGATGGGCTTATATTTACAGTTTGTCCTCTTCAGTGTTGGGCAGCCAATAAGCTGAATAATGTGACCTTGACAATTGCTACTGGTATATTATGTATGTTACTTAAACATTTTTGTTTTCCACAGGCCAAGAATAATCTAGATATTCCAGAAACATCTACCTTAAACCTGCATTTTTATTACTGCTTTGTCTACCTTTCTTTACCTCTTAGCTTTGCTGCACTGCTGCTTGCATCTCTTCATTACCCTTTGTGCTCCTCGGTTTAGCAGCAGTACGGTCTTTATCTCTTTAGATTTTTCAATTAATCAGGCGTGCTTCATGGCTCATTGGCCAGCTCTGGAGCCCATAACATTTATCTGAGTTGAAGGGAAGTGAGACAATCCACAACACCAACAAAGGATAAGATATAATCAGCAGAAAAGAGGCGCTATTATCAGTGTTATTGTACAATGGCACTATCATAAGAGCTATGAAACTGAGACTGTGAAACAATGGCACTGTATTTATGAGTGAGAATTTGTTGACAAGCTTCCACAAGTTCAGTTGTGATGTTTGTCTCGTCCCTCACAAAATGTGCTTTTCTGCATTTTAAGCTTTTTGCTTGATGCCCTGACCAAAACATCTTCAGCAGGCGCACTGACAGTTGCAATGGCATAGATAAATACATGTAGGTGCATGGGCTTGAAATCAAGAAAGGGCACACCCCTACTTTAATAATGTATACTGACTGTCCACTCTGGACTAATGGCTTTTCTTGGCCACAGTGTGGGTCATCCACTCCAGTATTTCCTCTGAAACATTGGGGCACTCACACTTGGGTGTTCAGCAGAAAGTAAAATCACATTTAGAGACAAACTGGGTCAAAGATACAACAAGTGAGAGATGGAATAGGGTAAAAATCTGTTGTGCTGTTTGTTAGTGGGAAGCATTGGGCAGCCCCTGTTTCCTGTGCAACCATCGATCGGAGGCGTGATTAATGAAGCTGTTGCCAGAAGGAAGGATCTATAAGTGTCTTCTTCCAGTCCTGTCCCTCAATGACCACTTGTTGATGTAGCTTTCAGTTATGTAGCTCTGAGCACTAGAAATGGAAAAAAAAAATCTGCAGGTTCTGTTTGTGGAAGGCATGTGAAAAAGCAACGCTTTCTGATCCCAACTCGTCAAATATCGATGCTTGGTCGGTGGCCCTAAACATCAAAATATGAGCCACTAGGTCCCCTTCCTGCATCAATTTTAGATGTTCATGTATTGTGTCTTTCCAAAATAAACTTCAGTTGTCACAGGAAATGTATAGTTTCTGCTTGTTAAACGCATACAGTCCTTTTTAAAATAATATAACAACTAATTTTTTTAGGTTTACCTCCATTAGATCCTTAAGCAGCAAAAGTCCATGGATATGTTTGGGTCACAAAAGCAAATAGGGTTTCGAAAAAAATATCATGGTTTGGCTTTAAGTATGATAAGTATGACTACACTGTCATTTAAATAACTAGATTGACTTTCATAAGAACACAAACAGAGGTGTCCTGGGTGAAAGTCTTGAGTTTGTTTGATCCATCTACGGCCCATCCCAGCTGTCCTATGAGACCTCTCTAACTCTTTATACCACAGTAGTAGCCCGCAGCGTCAGAGACAGCCACCGCCTGGAGTATCATACCGCAGCTAAAGGTAGTATTCAAGGAAATGGAAGTGGTAATGGGCTGGACAAAGGGGACAACATTAGTGTATAAATACACACATTTCAGCTGACAGACACAGTCATTGATTTATTTTCATTCTTTAGTAGATTACATTAGTTACAAAAAGCATCATTGCTGGTTTCACAAACCATGTTTTTGCAGTAATAAATGCATTTATATAAACGGCAGCATTTATGAAATGCTTTTATCCAAAGTGCTTCACAATTTGCCTCTAATTTACCCATCCACACACACACACACACACACTTGCAAGGCATCTACCATGCAAGGTGTTGGTCTGACCATAGGAAGCAATCTGGGGTTCACTGTCTTGCCAAAGGATGCTCTGATATGTGGGCAGGACAGGAGGAGCTGGGTATCCACTCACCTTATCTCCTGAGCCACAGTCGGCCAAATAATGTCTTCAGTCAGAAGGAAACAGCTATAATAAACACGAACTCTCTCCAAAATCCAAAAACCAGAGTGTTGAAACTCAAATATGTGGTGTAAAGTCTGCACCTACTCCATAGACAATTCACTGGGAAAAAAGTTATACATGACACTAAGAGCATCCAGATGAATTCTGAGTGTATGGGTACAAGACTAAGAACACTAAAATAAAATTAGGGTGCTCTCAGACCTAGAGTTGTCTTGATTTGGTCCAAATCAGGGACTTATTTTGTTCCACAGTTACATAATTGCCTAGAGTTGGTTCATGTTCTCATGGCAGTATTTACAAGCCGACCAGATAAATACCTTGTGCAACAAAGCTGCTCTTGATTGGTCAGAATTTCCATGGGGGAAAAATCCAGGAAGTAAACAAGATGTTGAAGAAGAGTACGAAAGTATGTCACAATGGAGGGACAACGACACCGGTTGATTTTAGCGCTGGTCATCGTGGACTATATTGCTGCCATTGCTGCTGCGCCAAATGTGCAAATTAAGGCAGTACAGGACATTAATAATACTCCAGGACTGTAACATGCTCATGTTTAACCCAAAGAATGCGTAATGCGACTGCAGTTGGTTCGAATCGAGGTCGGAACACGTTCTCACCACAAACGAACTGCACCAGAGTTTGTTTGTAACCGGACCGGGACCACCTCGAGGGCGATTGCTGTGTTCACACCTGCCCAAATGAACACAAATGAACTTGCAAAATTAACCACACATGACCAATCATAAACATACATATGATTTCAACAGGGGTCACTACATGCTGCAGCAGAAGGAAGCCCCATCTATATATCCAATCCATTACAATTAATGGTGATAACATTTTACTGATTTCTTTAAATAATGATGAGAAAGTGTAGGTCCCTTGATAAAACCCATTTGTTCTACATTTTGGTCTTACTTTAATCAATTTGTTCAACACTCGGAAGTCAGAATTGACCAGTGTCTGCTCTGGAGAATACTGCTGAAACATTTATTGTACGGAAAATATTCGTCACAAGGAAACTTGAGCAGAGAAAATCTTTGCTTCAGTCTGTGCTGCTTAAAGTGGAGCTGCACTCTTCTTCCTTCCATTTACTTGGCACACATTTCCATCTACATAGAACTGAAAGTGGTTCATTATGTTTCAGGTCGTCTTCTTTTATCCAGAGTGACCCTCAGGATGGGAAATTATCTCTATAACCTGCGGGCCACTCTGTTGTCACTCTTGGGGTTCGTGTTAACAGTAAATGTGGTCAGTACTCGATCACTTGAAACCATCATGAAGCAACCAGTTGCTTGCAGAAAGAAAGGGAAGGCGGCACCATCTGGGCATGTTCTCAAAGCTCTCTCAAGCATAACACACAGCACATGGCACTCAGACACACTGAGCAACTCAGCAAGTATGTAACACCAATCCCTGCATACGTGACAGCCATCCTCGTGAGATGATATCCCAGCACAGAGTTCTTATCCTTTGCTGTAACTTTCTGAACACATGCCTTAGTTGTAGTTAAGAAAAGTTTTTTGCCAAACTCCTCGAACTGCTGTAGCTTCATCCCCTGGGGAATGCGCACAAGAAAGAACTAAAGGATCATTGTGCATGAGCAAAAAAAAAAAAAAATGCATCTGAGCGAAAGAGTCTAAAGCTAAAAGGCAATGGAGCTCAGGCTAAAAATAGACAGTAACTACCAACCTTCACCTCAGACGAAAGTAGAAGAAAAGAGGAGAGAGGGAGAAAGGGAGGAAAGAGCTCATTCGATCGGATTGGACTTGAAAAAGTGGCAGTAAAACTGAGAGTGTGCAGGAAATGAGGCAAAGTTTTTTGTGTGAAGCACTAACAGTGAAGCTCTTCCACCGGGATACAGTTGCTGTTTGAGGTTTTTGCTGCAAGAAAAAAAAATGCTGCCTGTTCTATTATGAAAAGTATATTTCACACGGCTGAGACTGTTGTGCGCACGGACACCTGAGCACAAACTGTGGAAAATGTGTGTGCAAACACTTTCTCTTGACAAGCAACCTCAGGATGTCACAGTACCTTCTTTCTGATTGAAACTACAATAGCTAGTTTAAATACATTTACAATAACTGTAGCTAGAAGAAGGAACTCATTCTTGAATGCTGTTGCTGTTTGGTGGACATTTATATCTAGTATTTATTCTTACTCTGTCATTGTACTTCCTACTACGCCATGCCTTATGGGTTGCTATGCCAACTCTTGTGGTAACTAGAAAACTAATTTGTCCTTAACATGGTGATTTTTTATTTATGTATTTATTTTACAGTACTTGACACCAGTTGTGGCTGTCTTAGACCAAGTTAAGGAGGCTTCTGCAAGAATGGTCTTAGTGCTGCTGATTATATGAGGCTGCGTACCCACTTCTAAATGATACTGTATCGTAGTTTTCAAGTATTGTTGCTGTATTTGAGGCTGGGCAGATGGGTATAATCCAGTGGTGGCTGCTGGTCTTTCAAACAGGGGAAGCTCACTTCAATTTTATATCATAAAAGTTGTCATATTGTAGCGAGGCAGTAACTTATAAAAGGAGCATTTAATTGAAGCTGTTTTTCAACCACACTCATGCCATAGAACCACAGGAAAACACACCTCAAAGATTTTCAGATGGGTGAAAAGAACTGTTACTTTCCCCACCCTTTGCACCAAATCAATCAAAGGTGTTGATCTGCCCTGCTGTTTGGCTTCACTAATATCCGAGGCCCGAGGCTAGTGTGACCGCCTGTGAGTGCTTTGGGACGGTGGAGGGACTCACAGCAGCACCCGCTGCTCGTTGGGGACAGTAACTGCAGAGCGACAGAAGTCAGAGTCTCCAAGCACGAGCACAGTCTCCAATAACACCAGAAAAACATGATAGATTTGTCGTTAGTCGTTTTTAACAAAGAAAAAGTCACTAAGAAGATTGGAAAAGTCTCCACATCAACTCGGAACAACGGAATGAAACTTGAAAATCGCTCCGGTGGTGGTTTATTTTTCAAGATCGCTGATTCGCTCATTTCGCTGTCAATCAAAAAGGGATTCAGCCTCAGACAGTTCATCCAATCATCATGCAGAAGCCCAGCGTCCAGGCCAGCCGAGGCCAGCCCACTGCCCCAGAGACGCTGAGCGTCCGATGGGCGGAACAAAACCAAGCATTTATCCAATGACTGTCTAGTTTTGCTGCAGTGGAACAACCCACTCTATGCTTCCCCACTGAAGTCTTTGGACGCTGAGCTTCGACATTGTTTAATGCACTGTGAGACTACGGGAATGAATGAGAAGAAAGTCGTGTCAGTGACCTGTGATAAGTAGCTGATTCTGAACAAAATTTGAACGCATTCTAGTGCATATTTAGTCAATGAATGTAAACACAATTGAGGTGTAAAAAAAGGTGGGGGCCTTGAAGGGCCAGATGGCTCCCAACTTCTTTTCCTCTTGCCTCACTGCAACTCACACTCTGGATAACTGTAATATCTTAGGTTCAGCCAGCTGGAATTCAAGAACACACTGGAAACACGAAGAATCAGGTGCAATTGAGTTGAATGTGCTTACAAGCAAAAACACATACAACTCTCTGAGTCAGGCCCCGGGGCAAGACTGACGATTCTCTACAGAACACTCTCTTTTATGCCGGTGGGGATTCAGCTGAATCTCCACCTCTTTTCCTTATGCCTTCCTATTGCGGCCGATTTCTATTGGTAGAAAACATTGGTAGAATACATTCATTTTTTGTCCAATTCTGCCCTGAGCATGATCTAATTGTGGTAACCAGTCTGGCCTTTGTCCAAGGCTGACCTCAGGGCCCTGGAAAGTACCAAACTTTCTTCCAATAGGTTCGAGCCGCTGTACACTCTATTTTTTAAAAGACATGTGAGCCCTGGGGATCTTTTCTTTAATATGATCCCCTGGGCTTACATATAATACTTTTTAATACAGACCTTAGAGTGTGTGTGTGTCTATTGTTACATTTTCAGGTGATGCATAATGTCTTATGTGTGTGTGCTTTAAACCATACAAAATATGATGTGTTTTAATCAGGTGTGTAGTAACAACAATGATTCACTTTTCATGGTTACTCAAAATATCACACAACTTAATCATTAGACATAATCAACTTATGCAGGATAACATATTTATCTGATCCTTAAATGATTTCATTCAACTTAATCAATTTATGCAGAGTAGAGGCCTTTACCTGATTAGTCATAAAACATTACACTACACAGTACATATTTGACCCCTTGTTTTTTTTTAAGCTGAGCTTCCCTTGCAGTCTTAGAGCAATCGCCACTGGTATAATCATACCTGCCTGCCCTGTAGACTGTGTAGCACAAGTTAAGGTGCATTCCGGTGGCACTTTCTTAACCTAAATCGAGAAGCATGATCGTCACTATGAATTGCCATTCATTTCACATAATGCTTTCTGTCTAACACTGTGTTTGTGTTCGTCGATTTCTTGAAGGTAGCATTATTATTTCATTTTGTTTTGCCCCAGCCAGTCAGTAGATAGTGTCATATCCATCCTGCTGATATCATTTTCAGACACAGGCTTGTGGTGGGGGTTGCTAGGAGCAGTTAACTTAATGTTTGTTTGGGGGTTTTTTTATCCTTCTGCACCTCTGTTTATTCTCTGAACGTACTTTCTTATGAATTTCCTCAAATTTGGCACACACTTCCAGTTAGACTCAAGGATAAACTGATTACATTTTGCTGATCAAAGGTCAAGGTCACTGTGACGTCACTTTCGTCCTATTCCTGTGAGCGTGATATCTCACGAACGCCTGGAGGGACTTTCAATATATCTGGCACAAACATCTACTTTGGCTCAAGTATAAATGGATTACAATTTGGTGGTAAAAAGTCAAGGTCACTGTGACCTCACAAGACATGTTTTTATGCCTCTGTGCCGGTGACAGCCATGGTGAGAGGCATTATGTTTGCAGGTTGTCTGTCCTGCCATTCCATTCTCAGTAACGTTATATCTCAAGAATGCCTTGAGGAAATTTCTTCAGAGATGGCACATCAAGGATGAGCTGATTAGATTTTGATGATTAAAGGTCACAATTTAAGCTGTGACCTCATGTCCGTCGTATTTATGTGAATGTGAAATTTCAGAAACGCCTATTGGGACTTTCATTATATTTGGCACAAACATCCACTTGGACCAAAGGATGAACTGATTAGAATTTAGTGGTCAAAGGTCAAGGTCACTGTGACCTTACAAAACTTGTTTTTGCCTTAACTTAAGAATTCATATGCTAAATATGACAAAATTTCACACAAATATCTAATAGGTTAAAATGATGAAGTGAAGACGTTTTACATCTAAGAGGTCAAATGTATGCATCACTGTGACATCATTATGTTCTAATTATGAGTCTGGACAGATATGCATGTAAACAGCAACTTGACTGGTTGTTGGAAGCATACAATCATGAGACGATAATTGTTGATTTTTTTTGTTTGTTTTTTGTTTGTTTTGGTTTTTGGTAACAAAGTTACAAGTGCTTAACATGGTTGATCTTGGTTGAAAAACAACCAGGGATTCAAGCAAATCAAATGAAGCAATTTCAAGAAATACAAAGAACAATAAAAAGCAATTATAATGATACAAAAATAAAAGAATACAATAACTGATGACAATGCAAGGTATTAACATCAAATGAGACATATATAAAATAGACAATGTGCTAAAATCAATAAAAAGGCATTTTTGAACAGATAAGGTTTTAGAAGTGATTTAAAATTGTTTCTGAATACTACAACTGCTGTACATGGCCTACTATAAATGTGGCCATTTCCAGCACTGCAAATGACCACGGCTTAACAAAAAGGATGTCTTAGTTTGAGACTAACATGACATATTGTGTAAAAACAATTAATTCTCATGTTTGATATACATATAAAATGTTGCCATGGAAACAGGATGCCTGACAAGGGGGTACATGCGGCAAATATATCAAGTTTGTAGGAACATCAAACTGCAAGATAAAAAAAACATTGGATAGATTTGTTTTAGCATTAAAGTCTACGCTTTGAAATAAGAAGCTCATTTACTGGAGGAAATTTTACTTTTTAAGGATGGATGGGGTTATCATAAAAGGCTATAAAAAAGTTGATACTGAAAACACCAAACTGTAATCTTCTACAACTTCCTTCTTCATCCTCGGTCCATAATAATATCCCACAGAATGAGATGACTTGAGAGCACTTGCCAATTTATCAGCAATATGGTGACAATCCATCTACAACACAGCGCTTCACAACTGGCTTGTGTGTTTATTGGCTGATGAGTTAGACAACTCAGGGGCTCCCGCTGAAACGGAAGACACAAGACAGACGCATTTGTCAAAGCAGCAAAGTAGGTTGAGGGGGGGAATAATGAGTCTGGATGGCACTAGCTCATTGGCAAGGCTGCCTGTCAAAGCGATGCCACACAGCGGCTCCCAGCCCGCCGTCTGCTGTTGAGATAAAGAACGAAACTAGACCGACATGGAGGAGGCCTTTCAACATGACATGTTTCACTTCAATTTATTACGTGTCACAAGCCACTAAAAGGAAGTCATGATATCGGTTCAAGACTAGGTGAGAGATGTGACAACGAGCGAGCTGGTGAAATATCACACCCAAGCCTGCAATGTGAAACATAAAACGCCTCTCTCATTATTAACTGAGTTGCTCCACATTTTTGAATCCGTCTCCATTTTAAAATTCCCTCTGCACCAGGCCTGCTCCTCCTTATCTATGTCATCGCATCATGATTGACACGAGTTTAAATGTAGCAATCCTATAACTAATAATCTGTTGTACTGAGACACTAGGGAGAGGAATATTTTGTACATTTAATACATTCATATCAAGTTTTATTTTCATGAAACGAGTATAAAAAAAATATGCCACTGCCATGAAAACTTTATGCCATTCAGATTTACGTGGTTCAGGTATTCTGTAGTATCAGCTTGTCTTCATTTTGATGCAGACACTGGCTTTATTTCTTATTGTTCTAAGATTCATACATGGGTTGACAGGTTGGCATATTCATAGTCCACCAGCAGATTGTTTGTCTGCAGGATTAGTTCTCCCATCAGCCTCTTGTTGTTGGTTTGACAGTGAAGATGTAAGTCATTTGTTGGGTCCAAGAAAAAGTACCAAGATAAACTAACAAGCAGAGTTTCCATTGCATGAAATATCTGATATAGGATGGGATTCCATGGATTAGTAACTATGGTAGACTGTATACACATTTCTGTAGTGGACCATCAAACCTGATGCGCCAGATGGTTTGTTACACAGAACTATCACAGAAGCTGTTATTGGAAACAGTTTGGAGAAGGACGGGGACTCTCAAAAGAAATATTTGTCAGGTGATTGGATGAACCATCTGCCTATCACCATATATAATGGAGTAACTTCATCCAATTAGATCAACAAGAGCCGCCATCGGTTTGAACGAACAGTCGCCTCTAGCCCCTAGCTGCCAGTAACTACTCACAGGTACCTGATTGGTCTAAAACGCTTGGTATGTGGACACAAACACATTACTTGAAGACTGACTAGATGGATTTTCATGTGATATCATGACCCCACAATTCTTGCATGATGTTGGGATATCCGAAGAACCTAGCTGCCATGCAAGGTGATCCATCACCTTCCTTTATCTAGTAGTTGTGGTCAAGGCTATTCAAGAAAACCTGGGACACAGTCTTTGAACCCATGGGAGCTATGGGGCAGTGGTGCCGGCAGCTGTAATCCTGTACCCACTGCACATACATTTCTTTCAATGATTTATCGTCCTATCTTGAAAATAGAATTGTGACAAAAGCAGCAGGTCGTGTCTTTGGGTTCCTTTTTACTGATGAGATGCAATTTTTGGCTGTGTCCACTCTCTTTTGCGCAAATAAATTTGGATGCCGATCATATACATTTCTGGCGCTCAGTTGTGATGCTAGCAATATTGTGTCACTTATTTGTGTGTGTTTACAAGCAAAAGTAGTAAGAAATGAGCAAATTACAAAGACCGAGCATTTTTTCAAGCTTTTGAAATAAGAAAACAAACAAGCCTGCTAGCATTAATGTACAACAACAGAGGCTAGCAGCCAGCTACATGTGCAGGATCCACCCAGTAAGAATACGACATAACTCTCTAATCTGGTCTTTTTAGTGTATATTGTAGCAGCTTGGTTTGGGCTTTGTGTTCTATATTGTTTCTATATATTTTTCATACCTAATTGTTGATGTTGCTGTGTGATGCTGCTGCACAATAAGGGAATCTGTTGTCTGCTAAATGCCTGTATGTTTCTCTGGGCTTTATTCAGTGTATTATATTGTATTCTATTATTTTGCTGGTTGTTGTTGTCAGGTCTGTTGGCCTGTCTTTGAAATGCATTTGGTAGGCTAATCAGAGATTTATGGTCATGCTGTGTCCCTAACGTTAATGTTAATCTCTTGCTCAGTCAGTGAGTAGATTGCATAATGACAATGCATGGGAACCCTTGTGTTAAAGGTACCCTACAAGTGGGCAGGTGGTTCCTGTGCGTAGTATGACATGCAATCTTGCCAGCGCCACTCCTTGGATGCACTCTCTTTAGCCTCCTTGGGTGTGTTTGGCATGACAGTTATGTACATTCAAATGTATGGCAGCCAATATACGACAGAACGTTTTAACGTAGAAAGTTTATGGTTTATAATTAAGGACTCTTCAGTAATTGCCGAAATGTAATTCTCACCAATATCTTTATATTTTGTATTACATATAATCCGACTCAAGGCCGACCACTGACTCAACAGTGCAACAAATCAATCATCCACATGTTCTACGACATATTGAAGCTAAAATTGATCTCTGTTGTGGTGAGACATAATTCAAATGCCACTTAGCCGGAAGTCTGCTGTTAATTCGATGTTTTCACAATCCCATGGGTAAAGTGTGATGTACTGGGTTTATTCTGCATTTGAATGTGTTAAAATACAAATACAGTGTATAACATATCACCATGCGTTTCCCCAGTTGCCTTAACAGCTGTCAGCCATAATATAAATATGACTTCAGAGTGTATTAATATTTCTGAATACAAGAGTATCGTATCTAGTTTCATGTAAATGTGTCAGTTTTGACTTTATAAAATAGTTAAACGGTTATAATTATTTAAACCCATTAGTGAAACCAGCTTTGTGAAGGACTTGTGGTTCATTATCTGCCAATACAGGCTTTAATCCATCACGGAGGACCATCTCTATGCACCGTCTGACCCCTACTTTGCAGAGCGTGGAATGCATACTTACATAAACAGAGTGCTGTGAAAAATGTGTTCAGGGTAAATATGACCCAAAAGCAGACTCTCCAGGCAGGTCAAGTATAGTTAAAAGGCTCTTTATTCAAAGGTCAAGTAAAGGTCTGAACGGGGGGGGCAAATGATGAGGCATTGTGTTTTATGACTGTTACACCAATAATCAGAATTAGAGAGAACAGAAATATGTGGTATGACAGGGTCTAAAAGAAAAAAGGTGAAAACACAAGCACACAAACTAGAGACAGAGAGGAGCGAGAGGGAGAAAGAGCAGGCACCGCCCTGAGAAATGTTTGTCGTCTCTGAGAGGAAATGCCAACTGAGAACACCCCTGTGAGAAGATTTTCTTGACTATTTCCTTTTGATATCAGTGTGGGAAATAAACTTTAACCTAGCATGAATTCTGTCTGACCACACTGCACTTCAACCGAAGGACATTTGCTTGAGTTGAAGTCTCTAGCGGTTAGCAAGCAACACATTCTCACTCCAACCTCGTCAGATATTGACGTTTGCTCATGGACTTTCCACGTCCACATACTGTATGACATTCAAGGTACCCTGGTTGCATTGGCTGTTGACGTTCTGCATTGTCTTGTTTCAAAATACACTTCTGTTTTCACAGGAAATTTAACGTTTACATACAGTCTCTTTCAAAATAAAACCACTACGTCGATACAACACTGCGAATTGACGTTAGCTTTACAAATTAAAGAGCAGGGTTTGGCTTTATAATCTTACAAGGCACGAACACCGCTCTCTCATGTGAAAGTCGGTGTTTGTTGGACCCATCCACCACCACTCCTGCCTGCCCCAGACGGACGTTCACCACTATAACTTTCGTCCTTGTCCCGTTGCTTTTTCCTCAGACACTGCTGGGCACCATTAAACTATAACGGCATCATGCCGACGTTAAAAGACGCCTCTTTTCTGACTGATGACGCAAGTCACTGCCCAAGCGCCAGACTTCGACGACTTCGGAGTGAGACAGGGCTCTAACAAGACAACCCGATAACTGACAGGTCACAGTTTCAGCCCTAACTACATCTGATTTGTGTCATAGTAGTTTATGAGCATCCCTCACCATATATGGGAGCATAATCTTATTCCTTATGTGAATCCTTAATGGATTTTTTTCCCTTACTTAGACAGCATATCTGAATCTGCATTGAACTCCCATTGGAGCTTAAGAGGTTAATTTCAAGTTCACTCAAAACTTTAAAAGAGCAAATAACCAATTAACCAGCGCTCATTCTCTTTAGAACTCATTTAATCAAAGCTAAAAGGTCCATTGTTACTCAGGTAATACACCAGCCTTTGTGCGGCACAGAGACACGCTGTACCCTGAGATATTACAGTTGAAAATGTGACTTCATTAAGGTTAAAAACTATCTTTCAGGACTTTTTGGATAAGATTAAATGAGATACTACAGCCTGGAGCTATTGTTTGAAACAGCATGGAAGAAAATCTGCTAGATTTTCCAATTAAACGTGTTTAATAATAATAATTCTATTTGAAGAGGAGATACAAGACAAGAAATGAATTCAAGAATTGCCCTAAAAAATTAGATTCTTCGGGCTGTGTGCAGATATTGTAAGGCAGGTGTTTCTGTATGTAACCTGTGTTAGCCAGTATTGCCTAATTGCCTATTTTAATTTGTTTTGGTGTTGAGTTTGAGCTGCTAATTGCCCTACTTTTATCTCTGCATGTATGAGCACAAATGTTACAGCCTTAATAAGACGTGGTTATTGTTCAGGTAAGTAACACATCTCAATAAACATGAGGTTTATTGAGATGTCCTGCCGTTAACAGTTAATAATAATTATTGTTATTTTTACCACATAATAATTGAATAAAAGGACATTGTTGTGAGACTGGATGGAAAGCCATGCTTCTGGTGTCAAAGGCAAGCACATTATTTTCACCCCCCTGATCTCCAGTCTCTCATATGATTAAGCCCACTCCAACTATTAGTCATGCTGTGCTAGACCTACTTTATAAATATGAATATATGCATCCTATTAATGTGTTGAAACGTAAGTATGTATACAGCATGGAGATTTGATAAAAATGAACACTCAGTAGTTCATCAGAAAGATTGAGAGCAACATTAAATTGAAGATCTGAGCCATGTGTGCCTAAATAAAAATGAAATGGATAATTATCAACCTAGAGCAAATGTAGTAAAGACAAGGCAAAATAACACAATCTGAAAACAAGAGATGTTTTGTCACGATTTTCTGTTGGAGGAAGGCTCTGTTGTTCCCTCCAAATCTGGGACAAACTGTTCTGTTTTCTGGACACTTGATGTGGTTACTGCACCTAACTCTAATGATCCCTCTTTCTCAATCTCTTTCTCCTCTTCTCTCTGTCACACTGAGCTCGCTGATTCTACATGCTGACAGCTGGGATCTAATCTCTCTACACTGTGCATCTCCTTTACCTTGCTATAAATGCTGGAAACAAACTCCTGCCAAATGTGGATCCCAGACAGAGTTATGGGCGGAAGAGGTGTGATTTTAATTAATCACTTTATTTGTCACATGAAATCACACAGGTAGAGTTCTAGTGGAATACAATCCCATCAGTTTGATCAACTTGTGCATTGCACTACATTTGTCTTTTCCTCCTTTACTGCTCTTCTTACATTGTAGGATGCTGCTTTATAATTGTCCATGTTTCCAGACAGGCTCCAGTGTGTGTGTTTATGGCATCCTGGGTGGTTCTGGTAATCCATGGTTCCTGCTTTAGCTATAGTTTTGACAACAGTTGCTTCTGTTGTTTTTAAAGTTAAATAAACCACTGACTCAGTGATGTAATTTGTGAGGTCAACAGTGGTGTCCTACAGTATGCTCCAGACTGGTTACTGGTTGTTTTTGTCTTATCTTTTCGATGAGAATTGATAATGGATGAAAAAAGATAGTTCTTGCAATTAATCAGTTAGTTGACTACTCTTTGGGAGTAGTGGATGATTACTAAAATGCAACTGAGAATGACCTAATGTGTATAGATCTGTATTTTTGCCCACCAAAACAAAAGGTTGGGCTTAGGTATTAGGTTAAAAATGGTCATGTTTAGGTAGGTAGGTTCATGTTCTGGCTAAAAGTGTAGATGTAATAAAAACAAATGTGCCAGATCTACAAGCATCACATCATTCCACTTTTTTTTTTTCAAGAAAGTATTTGTGCATCATCGTGAGCTAAAAACATTCATTAAATGTATGGCTAATGAGCCAACCAGAAGCTCTCCACTCACAGTAAATGAATCACTGAAACTGCCAAAGCACAACAGTCACTGTAGCTCAACCTTAACTTTTCTTAGAGCACTCAACGCCAAATTTTCAAGAACTGCATGCTTAAACTAAACACCATTTGTGTTACAATGTGCAGCGAGTAAAAGTGATGACATACATTTAGTATGGGAGCAGTACACACATATTGTATAATGATAAACAGTAGACACAGAATACACAGAACAATACAGTACGTTTCCCTGCAGTAGATGAGTTTAGTGTCGAGTATGAAATTCACTCTCTAAACACAATGCTGCCATCATTTTAGATTATGCGATTTTCCAGTTTGTGGTAAAATAACAAACTGCATCACTAAGCAAAATGATTTTTTTTTTTTTTTTTTTTTTGCAGCATAGACATCATAGAGGGGGAGCTCAGTGATACTGTAAAAACAGGCACAAACACAAATCTTTGCAAAAGCCTCAAATCCAGATGAGATTAAACAAATACCTGGCCTTCTCTGTTGCCTGGATGATAAAAAAAATTCTATATTGTGCACTCCTGGTGTGACATTCAGGTATCAGCGTGGTACACTGGTTTATTTATAGCCACTGTGCAGCTGAGATGGCTTCTACACAGCAGCTTAGTCCCACAAGAGAGAACCATTTAGCTCTAACCTTGCCCTAACTTTAAATACATTGAAACACAATATTTTACTTTTCCTCAACAGCCACAGTCTTACTGTATGTTTCTAACCCAAGCAAGCCTCTGAATCTTGTTTTCATGCTCTATGAAATGTTTAATGTCGGTGCACAACCTATTGCTAAAGGAGACCATTTCATAGCAACAAGCCTGCAGCCCTTTTTAAATAGGGATTGTGCAAATTTGCAGGAAAGCAAAGAGGGCGCGCAATTCCTCATCTCCCCAGTTGCTCATCTGTACTGTAGTGTCTGTCAGGTTTATGTTTCCCTCTTGCTACTAATACTAGCTGCTCATTCCTGCTCTCAGCTGTTTCCTGTTTATCTAACGCCAGTGGGTCGCATGTGCGGCGTCATCAACAGCTCCTCCCGTGGCGGATGGACACCCAAAAAGGTTCCGCCAATATGTCCAAAAAAAAACCAAAAACTGAGCACCTCGGATCAACTCGCCAATCCGGCTCGCAGCTTGCCGGCAACACAGCCCATCATTCGCCGAAAATCTGTCAGTGTAAAAAGGGCTTGCTAAACTGAAATTTATATTTGCTGATACTAAGGTTAACTTAGAATGGTTGTCTGAGCCAAAATGGTAAAGTCATTGAGTAGCATCACCTTAAATAGCAGAAAACAACCTGCTAATCAGGTGGAATCACCAGTGCCTAATATTGTTCTGATGTTGTCATCAGACCTTCTACACAGTAAATAGACTGTACTTGTAAAGCACTTTTCTAGTCTTCCCACAATTCAAAGCACTTTTTACACCACTGGTCACATTCACCCATTCACACACTGATGACCAAGGCTTTCATATATGGTGCCACCATTCACACACACTGATGTAACAGCCAACAGAAGCAATTTGGGATCCACTACCTTGTCCAAGGATACTTGAACACCCAATCTTCCAATTAGTGGGCCACCCACTCTACCTCCTAAGCCACAGCAGTCACGCCCAAGTTTCAAAAATAGCCTTGTTTTTTTTCAGTGGCAGAGTGCATAAAATATACAAATTAAATAAATCTTATATCCATCTATCATACTGAAACAGAGGTTTCATCACCACATTGTATACTGAAAAAGCGAGGGTGTAGACCAGTGAACCACATTTTTATGTTTAAGCATGTTAATGCTAAGGGGTTTGTTTGTTTCATCCTTTTACTTTACTCTGACCAACCCTGTCTCCTAGAAATTAAGTTTGTATATTACTGCATTGCATTCACAATTACACTGAGGTGACAGTGTAATCACTGCCTCAATAATGCTGAGAGACAATGTGACTTTGAGTTAATGAAACACTACATTTATGAACCACGCTGCATTTGCAAGGAGGTCATCAGGATGGATGGCGACATACAGAGTGCAGGGCTGTGACACCACACAGAGGGTGGCGCCTACACTCAGGTCTTTGGTTAGATTCAGGCAACAGCAGCACTTTGTTTAAGGTCAGGGAAACAGTGTCATCCCTATGTTTCCAGGGTTCTATGTTCCCCACTTAACCCTGCAAAAAAGCTTCTACAGTATGTTCCCCGCTTACACAAAAAGGGTTCTATGTTCCCCGCTTGGTTGAGCGGGCAACATAGAACCCGGGAAACACAGATACGCTCCCGTGTTGCAAGATTGTCTATTTTGGCGGAAAATAAATAAAATGCATTGTCAGTAAAAATGATGCTGATACCTTAAGTATCAGGCACATTAATTACCAACATTGTATTATGTTCATAGAAAATGTCATTTGTGATGCTCCTCACAGGGTGCTTGTGGAGAGTGTGTGCTGCCTGTGCTCTGTGCTGTAATCCCATTGTAGGACCTTTCCCCTCACTCTTCCACTATCGTCTGATGTAACTTCAAAGCCCATGGTCCCTAGCAGGAGTCACTCACCTCTGACACTTATCTCCTCTGACCTGATTGGATGGCTTGACATGGGTGTGCTAACCCAAAGGATAGGCTTGTTGATAATCCTCATCCATGAAACATTTCGGAAGGAAGTGGGAGAGCGTGATTATAGCCCATTGGTAAGAGGAGCCTGTGTTTGGAGCCGTAGCTTTGACTTTCTTTCCGAGGCAGAGTAATGGCTCCCTCATCAACTAATGCTAGGGTGGGCATGAGTAAAGTACTTATTTCTCCTCAATTCAATAGCCACTAGAAGGCTGTGGTGTCGCTGAGCACCTACCATATATTGACTTCTGTCACTGGGTTAGGAGCTGGGTTTCCATTAGGGAAATCATTCAGGCTGAGAATGAAGCTCTCCCTCAGGCCACTCTACACACACAAACCACAAGGGCACTGTAATTATAACCTTTTTTATTACTGCTCTTTGCTTAAGCTCATCAAGAGCTAGCCAGAGTATGCATTCATGTATTTAATACTTTAACACTCCTGGATTATAAAACTTGCACCTGTCACGTCCTTAATATTCTCAAAGGTCTTGTCCAGGTCCTGTGTGCACTTGTGCTTTCCATACCTCACTGTACCTATTGGCATGATTGAATGATAGCAAGTTAGTCCTGTTTTCATTGTTGAGGAAATGAGACCACATTTTGACTAATAAACAGTTTTAAATAGCAAAGGAAAAAAAGGAAATATCTCACAACATGGATGTAGCCACCTATCCTTTGTCACATCAGGTGTCTTGCTGAAATGTGATCCGTCGCTACAGGTAGTCATGATGAAATGGTGAAACTGACATTTAATATTAAAACCTGCCTCACCTTAAAGGCCTTTCTTTTTGTATTTACTCTATTTCAGCTTCTTATTATCCTGGTCCTGAACACAGTTCTAATAAAACTTAGGAAGAGCTTTTGTATGATAAGTTTATGGTGTGATACGTAACGTTAAACCAATGCAATTTTAGAATGTTAGGCAGATACAGGTATCCAGATGTAGGTCATACAGACAGTCAGTGATCAACCGGACTTTTTTGATTGGTGTGACCCAAGCGGGGCACTGACTTGTGCAAAAATTTAAAAATACCTACATGGGCACACAGGCTGGATTGGCATTAATGCCTCCACTCCTCATATCTGTATTTATATCTGTGTTTATTCTTTAGGTCCTAAACAAGAAATCCTCCAAAATGCATGTTCAAAAATAGAGTCATAGTATTAACTACCATCAAAGCTAAAATAAGAAGCCTAATATCCTGCCTCTGATGGGGCAGTCGACCAATCGTAGTTTAGGATAATGTGACACTCCCTGAGCACACCCCTGCAGGCTGCCACACACTGCAGCTGTAGTTGTCATAAAACTATTGGAAGTTGAAATAGTGACACCCAGTTGTTCTTTGTGGTCTGCTAATGGAAGTCTAAATACTCTAAAGCCACCTAATAGCACCTTGAAGCTTCACAGGAAATAGCCTTTGACTTCCTGTCTCAGCTTTAACCAGGAAGTGGGAGCACATGTCATGGGAAGTGGCTCCTTTTAGACCATCTGACAAAATCAGCAGCATCTGCGCACATCTTATGCCTCTGGTTGCATCGTCGGTATGTAATGTAAATTTGTGTTTATCCACCATTCGTAGTTAATTGTTTCATTCAAGGTGCCACATTTGTAAGCTTTAGGCCTGTCAGTGAGATGTCACCTAAGGCCATGTTTACTGATGCTCTTCAGGCTAGTTGTGAATTAGGATAATTTTAGTTGGTCTCCCTCTTACTTTGCGATATTTGTGAGAGTTTATTTTTAAAGCACTTGCATAAAACACGTACAGTATATTGCTACAGATATGTGCATGTAATTGAGCACTGAAGACTGAATCCATCAACATCTCCAGTATATTTTAGTATATTTCCCCAGGCTGTGTAATGGTCTCTCATCCACAGAGTTAATAAACACAGAGTAAACTATGCAGGGTTTTCCTTGAAAAATAAATAAATAAATAAGCACCATATACACTCATACAGACGTAATCCTTCTCAATCATTACTTATGCTGCACTAGAAGTTTGTGATGATGTACTTTTCTGCAGAGACTCTTTTTTTTTCTTAATTTCCATGTTCAGGATGTTTATGGGTGTGTACCCCGACTGCACTTACATGTAGGTAATGTCAGGGCTTTATAAAAAAGGTAGCGACTAAATGGCAGACTGCAGGCAGCAGGCACCTAAAGCCACATTTCCACCGAGCAGTATGGTCGTCCATATATCAGTAAACTATAACTGTAAAATGGAATTCATATGCTGCAAAGAATAAGAATTCAAGGTGGAACGTTTACTTGTACTGTTGCTCGGTGCATGAGTTAATGATGCAAATCAGTGCACCTTATTTTTCAATATGTCAAATTTGACTTTGAGTGGATGGAGCAGTGAGTGCTCCATCCACATTTAAGTACTGTTTGTGGTGGAAACGCTAAACGGACTTTTGGTTCTAAAGGCACCATATCGAAAGTGTTTGAAAGAGACACAGCGGCAAAAAAACAACAACAACACAAATACAGCGAGCCAATATCTCAAACAAGAGTGAATCTAGAGTTGGCTTGTTACGCACAGTAGCTAGCTATCCTGCATAGTAGGCCTTTAGGGAGCAGTGTGTTGACATAGTAGCATCACCTGCCCGTGTTCGTAGATCAAGGGTTTCTATGCATACACATCACCAAAGCATCGGGATAAAATAAATACCATTGATTGAGCAGGGTATTTCAAATAAGTGGTGTCATTATTGTGTTCGTAGAAAAAGGTTGAATATCCCCAAAAAGACACCCATCACGCTGTTTTTTTTTTTTTGCAAAAATGTATTTACCGCAGTTCAGCGAATGGAAAGGCCCCCAATTTACATTTGAGTTTTTGCAACATCTGAGATGTGTCTCAGTGTTTGCACAGCCACTACACACAGTTGATTTCTTTCTCCTGCTTGACTCTCACTCCCTCCCTCTCTCACACACACCTTTCTCTCTGTGACACAAACACCTCTCTCTTTCACATTCTTATTTTTGCTCCTGTTATCTTGTTTGATAGAGATGCCCACACAGTTTCCATGGCAACACAAAAAAAAGGATGTCTTTGACTGGGGCGTTGCCTGATACGAACCAAGACAGAGGAGAGGGAGGAAAGGAGCGCAGCACGAGCATCAACTTTTAAACCGATCCAGTGTGCCATCGGTGTACCTGGACTTTTAAAAACATTAATAAAAAATGAGCTATGAGGAGCTGTTGTGCTGTGAAAGAGCATCTGATCACAGCTGAATGATTTTTCACTTCATTTCACTGACCTTCTCCTACACTGGGGTTTCTAGTGACAGGTGTGTGCATGTACGTGTGTATATATTAAGTGGATACAACAAACAGATGCTACTGGTGTGTGTTCATTGTGTTTGGCCACACTGGTTGTTTTCAGGGTCATCTACCAAAGGCCTGTGGGACTGAGTATTGTTGCATGTGAAGGCTTGTACCTGTAACCTTTCTTGTCCTTCTTCTCTGTGTGCACGAGTGATTGCGAGAGCACGTGTGTGTGTGCGGGTCCACCTGTGGGGCACTAGAAGGAGAGGCATTAAAAGATTGCATCTGACCCCACTGAGTAATAACTTCTCAGTGGCCGCAACTGCACGTCGGGGAGGAGGACTAGCTTTATCTTTGCCTGACAGTCTTTCTTTTATTCCCTCTCACTCTCTTCTTCCCTCTGCTTCTTCATTTCGTTTCTCTTTCTGTTGTCAGCGGTTTTAGTAGAGCTGGATCACATCTCCCTCTCCCCCACGTCTTCTGTCTGTACTCACACATTGTCCTGATTACATTTTCTCTTGGCTTTATTCTTGCGCAGATGACTGCAGAAAGCACAAGGATTTATGTTACGCCATAGCTAAGACACACATGCACTTTACATTTATTATTAATCGAAGTAATGTATGCAATGCTGGGCCATTATTCTGTAGATTTCCATATCAACCACAACTGATTCAAACCAAATATCAATACTGGTGCTAGCATGACCACCAGTATAAAAGGCAAGTATTTCTAAATAAGCTGAATCCAACTGGTAAAACAATAGGTGAAACATGCACATGTCAGTCAAGTGTGGTCTTGTTTGACGAAAGAAAGTCAGCAGAGAATAAGCAATGGACTTCACATGACAATATTCACGACTTGGATTCATTTTTTATGAAAAACTGTTTTGATTCTGTAGATCAGTGGACCCATATGGACTAAAGAAATATAAATAATGGAGGGATGGACACATACTTGGACTTTATGGCTGCTTCAAAGGTAGGGAGTCACCACTTTTTTTCATCTGTCTTGTTCACCATGCCTGTAAATCTGAATGGATTGTACTTTGGTGCCCATGGTTTCTGTAAAATGAACAAAAACTTACAAATGTATTTTTGCTTGTGCAATTTAAGCAGCTTAGCCCTAGCACAAGCGAGTAGCTGACAAGCCAGTGTGCGTCAAGAGGTTTTATGCATCCTAAGAGCTACTTTAAAAATTAACTGCTTGTCAGTGCTGAGGGCACCAGATCACAACTATTTAGTCACATTTTGTAACCATGGAGCACCTGGGCGACTAGCAAATATTACTCATATATTAACTGGAGCGCTTTTAGTTTGTTTCCCACTCAAAATGAATAAAGCCACATTTAAGGCTGCCATAGTAAAAGTTTGACTATAATGAGTTCAACAACAGTGTGAGCAGTCAAGACGTGTGCTTTGTATCACCAGGACACCAGACCACAACTATTAAGTCGCATTTTGTGACCATGAAGCACCACTGTGACTTGGAAATATTATTTAGATACGAACTGTAGAGCTGTTGGTTTGTTTCCCACTCACAGTGAATAAATCCATGCATTTAAGGGCACCACAATAATAGTTTAACTTTTAACGAGTTTACCGACAGCGTGAGCAGGCTAGGTGTGTGTGTTTTTGTATCTGCAGGGCAACAGACAGCAAATATTTTAGTCCCATTTACACCAAGCAGTACGGTACATTACAGTTCAATTCAGTATACCTTTTTTCTGTTTCCACTATGAAAAGTTGTGGATGGTACCAATGGAACTGTTATGTAGTGTCCCCATTTTTGGTTTCCCCTCTGTTGGTGTACCTATCACACAGATCTGGCATTAAAATGTGGAGCTGCAAACACTGCAGTCCATTGATTGGTCAACAGCGGACGGTTAGGGATGAGCTGTGGCTGGTTTTGAGGCTAGGTAACCTCTGTTCATACCATGTGAGTTTTATTTGTGAACTGTTACTCTAAAATGAAAGAATAACAACAACCCTGCCCACATGAAAGAATACTGTTTGCGGTGGAAATGCTAAGCTGAGTTAGAGTCTAGGTACCATGTCTGAAGGGCTACTTTTGGTTCCATGGTACTACACTGAAAGTGTTTGATGGTAACGGGGCTTTTGTCACATTTTACACAGTCTACAATAGTTTAGAGTAGATTTCAAAATATTATTTATATATCATGTATCACAATATAGCCTAAAAATATTGCTGTAATATTTGCAGCCCATATCACCTGTTCCTATTTGGGGCTTGGCTTTACATAGAAATTTTCAGGTAAACTACTAAACATGTTGTTTAAAGTACCTCATTTTTAAAGCACATTTTTAATGGTTACCCTTTTTAGATTATTTGCTGCATACCAAATCTATTTTTTCTTTGTCTGTGTGTGGGTGGCCTGAAGCTGAGACGTTTGAACTATACATGAACACAAACATACAATAAAACTTACTTGTTGTGTCTCTTCTGTTTTCCCCTTACATTATCATTAGCAACAATGAGACGAAGCCCAGTTCAAATTAAGGGGAGGTACAGGAGAGAAAGCTACAGTACAGCAAGCCTCTTTGGTGTAATGGCTTTTCAGTGTGTCTGTAATTATGCTGTTTGTTATGGGAGTTAAAGACGTGAGAAATGAACCAAATAAAGGAAATGGCAGTGTTATTCTGGTCCCTGGCTCTGAAACAAGAGGAAGATAAGCTCCTGTATCATTCAAGGTGATTGCTGGACCTTGCTGTGGCTTGGTGGGACTCTTTGTCTCCAACATGAGGAGGATTTCTTGGCAAAAGGCATCCAGCAGTGATACACATACACACACTTGTGGGGGCAGTCACAGTGAGGATAATAGGAGCCATTTTGCCCTGTTGTGTGAAGGCCTTGGCAGCATTCTTCCCCACTGTTTAACACACATGTAAGCTGCAGGCACACTTGCAGATATGCAAGGACACAACTTTCTGGATAACAGTTATTTATTCAGATAATGCACGGCCCACTGTCTAGTCTGCAGACAAAGATGTGGTGCACAGCCTTTGATAACTCCTTATTCACTTCAGGCTTTTGTGCTGATGTGATTTTCTCGAACAGCTTCTCACAACATGTGCCATGGTGGTGTATATCACTCAACGCTTCAAGAGCTGATTGCACTGGTTATGCGCTCCTGACTGCAGTATTTAACAGCAGCGAAATCCTGCAGACTTTTGGGTCTCAGTGACACATGGTTGGGACTCACTGCACCATGACATCCTGCTGCACCTGGATAAATAACAGTTTATTTTTCCAAGCTCGTCATCCCAAACCAGCTGATATGTAAGGTTACACAGGTCATTCCTCAGCCCCCATCAGCCAGGACCACATCAGCAATATTAAATAGGCCGAGGCTCGGCCAGCCCTTCTTTTATTTATCACCTGAGCCTTATCATCCATGAAAAGTGCTGAAAATGTGGGGATCAGGACCCCCTCCTCCATAGTAGCAACCCACACATCCATCATGTACACCGGCTCTTAAAACCCTCTCACCCTATCTCCCCCTGTTCTCCCCAAACCTGCCACTGGATCTTAATAACCGGCGAAATCACTGGCACTGGGGAGGAGACAGCAACATCGCTGCCTCACCTCAGATGATAGATGGAAGATGCTAAGGATATCATATTGGGTGGAGAGGTGATGCTTGACTGTTGGTGTAAGAGTGTGTTTTTGGAGGTGGGATGCTACAGGTATGTGTGTGTGTGCAGTGAACCACAGTGTGGACACTTCTCAGTACCTGAATCGTGTATTTCTTCACATCTTCAAAGCCCCGCATTGGCATCTTAAGAACAGCAGGTATGTTTTTGGCGCTCGCTGTTCTTTAATGTCGAGCTTTAACTACAGTTGAACTTTCAGATCCTGTTTTCCACTGCAGATGTGTTTCCATGGTATTTTACATCACCAGTTCCAAAGAGTTCCCTTATTTGTTTTCATTTTTCAATCAAACCTGTAAACAAGACAGCTGGCAGACGACAGTAAATGAGATACAGGTTTGATGTTTAGAGTGTGAGTTTTTTCTATCTGTCTTTGTGTATGTTTAAAATTAAATTTGCAGTGTATGCAGTTCATGTGCAAACACTACTGCAGCACCGATTGCTATGATTATTTTAGCAACCATCATTTGCTAAGTTAAGATATTTTGGAGTAAAGGCGTCTTGAGCAGAGAATGAAGTCAGGCTACTTCTGTGTGTTTTAATGCGAGCTTCACTGTGGTTAGCTGCAGTAAGCCCGTCTGGCCACATGTGCATGTTGGTATGTTTGTGTATCCAACTGGCTAGCTCATTGTTGCCACTTTGTGCTGTACTCATATGGTGTTTACTGCTAATATCAGGACGGCGCCATCGTGGAAGCATAGTGCTCACCCTCTGGTTCTCCCCGGTTAGCATCATTAGCTCTAGGGGCTATTAGAGGTGGCAGTAGCTTACTCCAATTTGCTTGGGAACCGGAGGGTTGCCGGTTCAAGTGCCTGTACGGGCTAAGTATGGAGTGTGGATCGTAGCTGGAGAGGTGCTAGTTTGCCTCCTGGGCACTGCCTAGGTGTCTTTGAGCAAGGCACTTATACCCCAACTTTGTATTTCAGGCCTGTGTGTGTATGAAAACAGAGTGAAAAAAAAGTATTTCCTCAGGGATTAATAGAATATATCTTACATCTTCTTCTTCTTCTGTCAGCACTGTTGCTATTGTTTAGCGCTCTTTATGGAGTTAGCATTGTTAGCTGCTAGCCACCGGCTCAGCTGCCACCGTGTTGAGAACCACGTTCAGACTCATACACTGCATTTGGCATAGAGCCCCTGAATCACTGGAGTTTGGGAAAGGCTGTCATACCCGGCCTTTTCTCGTTGTATGCTCAGTGTCCTTACACCTTCTCTGCCTGCCAGACATACTGGGTGGTGAGTGGTAATGTTGTGAATACCTGGTCATCTGTGACAAATGCGATAATTGGATGGGGGATGAGAGGTTCAGGGAGAAGAGAGTTATTGACCTTCTACCAGTAATAAGAATTCTGGAGGGAGCTTTTGTGATAGAGAGTACACCCATATACACAAGCAATAATACAGTAATGGAGGGAGTAAGGGAACATTTCTGATTCTGAACTGAAATTTCAACAGTTACACAATATGTGTTTGTAGCTTGCAATGTCTTGCAATGTTAATAACACTGAAAATAACTTTTGTATCTGCCCATTATTCAGATCTGCTCCAAGTTCTTTCTTTCCATGCTACAACCTTCCACCAAGTTTCATGAAAACCAGACCAGTAGTGTTTCTGTAATCCTGCTGACAAACAAACTGAACCAAAAGCACCTTGAGGTAATAACAATCTGTGTGATTATATGTACAACCCAAAATAATTATATTAATTTTGGAGTCTTCTTAACACTTATAAAGGCATAGTAAAGGTCATCACAATACACTTTATTTCTAAGTTTAAAAATAGGAGCTTGGTTCCCAACCAGAAGATGACCTATACTGGCAGGATACCATTACATTGCCACAGGTGTCAGATTTGTGTGTCAAACTGTCAGGTGGATGCTCGCTACCAGCTCTGACTACAATATGAAATCATTGCAGGTGAAAACTGTATTTTTGAGGTGACTCTAAGGACATGTATTGCTACCATTGTCAAGTGCTGCTGCTCATTAAGTTGTGGTAAATGTGGTGGTTATGTTTCAGTCAGTATTGGTGTTCGCTCATTGGGTCTATTGGGGTAACTTATGCTGAACATAACCTTCTCTGAAGCAGGTTAAAGGGCCAGTGTGTAATATTTGGCATTTTTTATTGTCAATCTGAATCTGAATATTCTACCCATTAATATGTTTATACAAGTGTATAATCGCTATAAAATAAAATTCGTTTGGTTTTCGTAGCCTTATAGTTATGCTTTTATTCATATATATATATATATATATATATATATATATATATATATATATATATATATATATATATAGCAAGGGCCTTGCTTTAAAGAGGTCGCCATCTTGCGCCGCCATGTATGTACGGCAGACCGAGCGGACAATCCAGCCAGCCAGAGAACGCATTTCACATGTATAAATAAACCAACAAAGACAGTGGGAGGAAGGAAGAAGGAGGAGGAAACAGCAGAGAGTGTTAGTAGTGTGTCGACAGAGAGTAGTGAAAAGTTTTTTTTAGTTATGAAGTTTGCGAATGGACCACACTTACCACGCAACAGGAGAGAAAGAACCCGAACCGTCATCTGCGAGGAAAAGGAGAGGTAACTTCACTCCTTGTGATGCACTCTCTGCAGTGCTTTCCCTCCTATTGATATATCTCCCCAACGATGGCAGCAGTAGCACCGAATCCCATTCTGTGCATTCAGCGTCTCTTCTCGCCCGCTCAGCTTCAAACACATGGAGTTCCTCATCTGTGTGCTCCGGCTCAAACAGGTATGGCTCTGGGTCAGTGTCCGCTACAAGAAACTCTTCAAAATCGCGTTCAAAGTCGTCCATTGCAGCTGCTACAGTCCGGAGATGTTGCTAGGCTAAATAAACAGCTGAGCTCTGTTTACAAGCTACATTACAATATCGTAACATGGCTTAGATTTCTAAATAAACATACAACTGGCTTTTTGTCACTACGAGGCCGCCGTCATTTACCCGACGGGAGGGGTGAGCGAGTGAGCCCTGCAATCTAGAATTTGACCACTGATGTCACTGTTTTCAACCCATTTTACACACTGGCCCTTTAATACGTTCAGAGTATCGGACAACATCCCAACCTCTGACCAATCAGATCACTGAAGAAAAAGTCTCACGTTAAAAAAAAAAAGAATAGCCTATATATTGTTATAGGTCAGTGGAATCATTTCATTGTTTCAGGGCTCTGTTGCCATGGTTTTATTCTAAACGCATGACTTTAGCTGCATTTTAACTTGTGCAAAGTTTATTTCAGTCCACGGTGACAGTGTTGCTATTTTACACTCTGATTCCATCACTGCAGCTTAAAATAACGAGACACCTGTGTCGTGAGAACTGGGGAAAAAGATCCGATTTTATTAGAAAAATAATCCACACACTTTTAATTGGCTCCTGTTATTATAAATGCAACAATTCTGGCAGACAGACCTCACCCTTTACTTTGGTAGCAGAAGCAGTCTGGCATCACTTTAAAGTGTTTTATGTGACATATTAGTCATCATCCAATTAAATTAAAAAAAATACTCTACATTAATAGCCCAGTGATAAGTCGAGCCGATGGTGATTTTTTGGATACCTCTTTCACATGAACGCACCTTTGGCTGGATAGGAAAACCCAGAGTTGACTGAACTAGTTGATAACCAGCTTTGTAGTACCAGTTACCCAGATGGTCAGTGTCAAGGTTAGTCAAGCTAGATACTAAAAAGTTGTCCTGGTTAAGCTGAACAGGCTCTTGTTTTTGACAAATGTATCAATAGGTGTCCAATTGGTCTGTTTTGGATCAACTTAAAATTTTGGGACCTCTGTTGACCTGTCATGTATAGTGCATTTATGACTATTTCTATCTGCCTCATGCATATTTATGATCGCCAAGATTACCAAATGATTAAAGTTGATGTCTACTAAAGAAATAGTCCCTATGAAAAACTGCTGACAGCAAAATTTGTGGATTATGTTTAATGTAAAAAGTTATTTGAATTCATGCTCCATAAATCCCTTTGCCAAATTTCATGACATGTACATCCAACTGTTGTCAAAATATTTCCTTCTGTGTCACTCAAAAAACTGTATGTACAGCTTTAAACAGACTATCAGGTGACATTCCTCTGAATCCTCACATTATGCATCTGTATAGAACACTTAGCCAGAGTTTAGCTGTGTTGGTAAAGCTGCTCCTGGAGAAATCATGTGACTGTGTGTTACCCACTGAAAATGCAACATGGTTTAACTGAGCCCAAACAGCTCCTCAGCTCAGGTACCCAAATGCTAACTGACAGAGCAACAGTCCCGCTGTGTGAGTCAGAAATGAGATATTTTCTCATTAACATGTTACACAAAAGACTGGCACTCTCAACTCTAAACCCTAATGAATATGAAAAAGGTGCAGACTCATGGATATTATGGAGGATGTCTGCACTTGCAAAGGCGTGATTTAATGCTTCTTTATGTGCGCGGCAGCAGTCAACAATGGGCATGTTTTAGTGCTAAGTCCATCCCCATAAGAGCATAAACACTGGTGACAGCTTAGATCTGAAATATGCTTGTTGTTGACTGATGCAGTGCACATACAGAGGCATAAATTCACAACTGTGGACATCCTTCTTTCAATAGTCTCACTCATTAAAATGTTCCCTTTGTACAAATGGACCAGGGTGCCAGTGTTTCGTAGATATTCCATAATCGGAAAAGAAACCTTGGTCCTCTTAGTACACTGTGATTTTGATGTAACAAATGTATTAACATAAGCATTACTGTAATATAGAGCATATGGGACAGTGCAAAGCTTACAGTAAGATACCCTTCATATTACAGCATTACAGCAATAGTGGTTGTCAATCTTAGCCTTCAGAACTGCGACTGTTGCTGGGTTTCTGTCCCACCAAGTATCCAATAACATCCACCTGGCTTCCTAGGAGCAATTAAAGGGATACTTTACAGATCCCAACCAGCTTTCTGTCATAACAGTGTGGATGGTGTGGTACACAAATACACAAATTGGCTTCATAATAACTCGTATCATTCGTAGACAAAGCACTTGTCTTTTGCTGGACACATCTTTCCCACAAATACAACATGCTAATGTTTATAGCACAAGCCTATGGCAATTTACATTGTATAAATTAGCCTAGCAGCTATTGGACTCTTCCTCTACTCATGTGAAACCAGGGACAAAAGCAACATTTAACAAAGGTAATGTTACAAAAATAGGTTCCATTACAACTCACAGGGTTCACCAACAAAACAAGTGTCTTATACTAAACACCTTTTCCGAACAAATATAACATGCTAACATTATTAGCACAAACGTAGCCTATGGCATTTTACATTGTAGAAATTAGCCTAGCAAATAGAGATTTCCTCTACTCATATAAATTGCAGATAAATCACACAAAAGACTTAAAATGCTATTTTGTGGAGGCTTTATTGTCTTTGCAATCTTATCTTATCAGCATGTACTTAAATTTTTGGGGAGGTGCACATTAAGCTACAGCGTAGAGTACGGCGTAGGCTTGACGTCGTAGGTACAGCATTGACTCAGTGCAGAAGTATAAATCTCGCAGTAATCCTCTTGTTATACCATCACTCTGCCTTAACATTGTTGATGATTTTGACCTGCTTGCAGTTGATTAATCTGTCCTACCCTTAGATGTGGGACAGCTTGCTAAAACTTGTGCAGGTATTTTGAAGGTCACTGATGTTCCTCACAAATATTTTATTTGGAGCTAAATTCAGGAAGCTTGACATGTTACCCAGCAACACGACAAAATGATCCTGCAGTAAGTGACAGTGTGCAGTTACACAACAACTGAAGTTGTTCTTGGCAGTTTAAGTGGTTGTGATAGTACATGTCACTTCACAATGGAGAGCTCACATACAGAATTTAGTGTAGTACTGCGCTTCAGTCAAGCTATTAAGCAAGAAGAAGGGGGGAAAAAATCCACAGATGCATGACACATAATAAAAGCTGGAACAGTTCCTCGGCCCATTAACGATAAAGGGGGAAGTGGGGGATGATAGGCACGTTAATGCATATTAAGCACAACACTATTGCTGGCAACTATCATCACTAGTCTTTATGTGAAAGAGGCTTTAATGGATAATTGATTAAGCCATAAATTAGCACCCCACAAACAAGCAAATCAAAAGTGGAGACAGGCAATTTCTCACTGGCCCCGGATGTCGCCAGTGGAAGGGGAGGAGACAATGAGAGGTGGGGTTATGGAGAGGCGCTTGATTTGCGATATTGTGTGTATGCGGTAAAAATAATTTGCATCGTCTAACACACAGCTGCATTCACTTGTTCATTTCCATCTGTCCATCTATTTGTCAGTCCTTCCATCAACCCCTAAGTTTATTCAGTCGCAGCTGTCTGTTCATTTATTTGTTTACCACTCCTTTTTTTTAACCATTCATCTATCCATCAATTAGCCACTCCTTCATTTTGCATTATCAATAAATCAGTCCTTTATGTATCCCTTCACTTAAAAAGACATGCAACTGTCCATCGCTTCAGCAGGGTGTCATTTATCCATCCACTCATCCATTGATCTTCCATGCATCAACCCATGAACTTTTCCATTAACTTTTCCCATAACTTCCATTCATATCCTACCATGCTTATATAACTCATCCGACCATCTGTCCATCCACTAAATCATTCATTATCAATCCATCCTGTCCATTTGTGTAATCCTATCCCTCCGCTCCATAGTTACTCATCCATCTGTCTCCCCATTCATAGTCTTTTCTTTAGCTACTGTACCTGTCAGTCATTCCACTGATTCATCACCGCACTATTGTATCAACCATCCTTTCATCCCCTCATTCCCCTACCTACCCATCAATCATGTGCCCATTCAGTCATCCTACCAATCCCTCCACTGTTTTAAACCAGCTGCTGTATACCTCCGTCCATTCGTCAGTCAATAATTCATGAATTCCTCGCCTTAACCCTTTCATTCACACATCTGTTTATTTTCCATTTAATCCAATCATAGCACATTAGCGCTACTTTTGTTCATAAGTCACCAACAAGTGCTGACCTCGGGCCACCACAATCACCCTGCCCAGGACCCTCTTCCCCGGAGAGACCATTTCAGCTGGAGAAATACAGCGGACAGAGCCAGCAGGCATTTGACATTTCTCTGACATTTCCGTTCTCCCCTCTCCATTCTTTGTACATACACCTACTTGTAAACAGTATGATGGCTTTACACAAAAGCTTGGTTTTTTTTTTAACAATGGGCGACTGGGAAGCACATAACCTTTTACAAGGCACAGGGTGCAAAATGCAAGACCTCAGAATCTCTCGTTCTTTAGATCTCACTCCCTGCTTCTCCCCACCTTGTACTGTGAAAGTGAAATATTGAATGTGGGAATGTGTGTGTGTGTGTGTGTGTGTGTGTGTGTGTGTGTGTGTGTGTGTGTGTGTGTGTGTGTGTGTGTGTGTGTGTGTGTGTGTGTGTGTGTGTGTTGATGAAAATAAAAAAAGATGTGTGCACACATTAAAAAGCTGTTGTGTTGTTGCTAGTCCTGTATAGTGCTAAACAGCGTGTTATGAGTTTATATTTCACGTTTATTTTACGTGACACACACAATCTCGTCCCCAAAACTGACTGACTTTTAATCTAAAAAGAATAAAACAGTAAAAGGACAGATTTTTGAACCATGCTGCCCCCTCTGTCGCCCCCCTTCAAATAAAACCATCCTTCTCGGCCTAACCAATTTCCTATTGCTTTACAGTTCCAAGGTTGTGTCCTTCTCTGACATCCTGTTTCAACGGGAAATAAATCAAATTAAGGAGGTAAAAAGCCATTTTATTGGGAGATTAGTCACCATTTAGATTGTGAGCTGCTACAAACTCTCATTATCTCCGTTTTGATGTAATGCCAGTGGGAAACAGTATCAGACAACAATGCAGCATACTGCATTCATCTGCAACAGAAACACAAAGGGAACCTTGTCAATATTCCTACTCTTGAACACAAAAGTTGTCCAACAGATCAGTCCTCTAAATGTGTGCCGCATCTCTTTAATTTATCTCTCTTGTCAGCGGTGGGCGTGTCGTTGCTTTCAGTGATTCTGCTCAAGTATCTCACTGCAGATGCGTGACTACAGCTTCACATCCCCCTCTCACTTGAATTCACACACTCAAGAACACAGACAAACAGACACACAAAGCTCAAACACTCATGCAAACACACCACATGCACATTTGCGCAGCCATGCACCGCCCTCCCCAAATTAATTTCCCTGCATACCAACATAAGCATGTGGGAATTCTACCACATGCAGATACACTGTACAAATTTTATACACATTTGTATACACATACTATACACACGCCATTAATTAATCATTGGCTGCAATCTGTACCGCAGCAGTCTTAATTATGCCATCATTCAACATTGCAGGGTAACTGAGTCTGAATGGAAATGAAGCCATCGCTGTGCCAGTGTCTCGGCAACATTCAAACTGCAGTCTTACCCAGCCCTTAAAGGTCAGCTCAGTCCTTCGCAGCAGTATGATCAGAGAAGCAAAACACATGCATGTTTGTCCTAATCCTGGAAAAAGGCTGCCTTATATTCCAGACATGCTCTCTGCTGCTAGACGATGTTACCGCCTGGATTATCGTACATTCATTATGATAATGTGCTAATACACAGAACTGGAAACAGTTGAGGCGAGCAATGCACAGTAAGTTATTATTAATGTGTCAATACACAAATCAGTCAATCTCTCCTTCGTCTTTTCTGTAAAGCTTTAATGTATTTGTATTTACCAGAAGCACAGAATTTTTTAAAGTGCTGTAACTTGTGCAGATGAGGACACCTAATTATCTCCCCTGGGAGTGTTTCTGCATGTAAAGTGTCTACTTAAATGTTGAATTGAATATAAATACTATCAATTAAGCACTTTACAGGGGTAGTTTCTCTGCCATATTTGTACGCATGTTATTTTTTTCCAGAATTTTCATAACTATCAACATCATGATGAGGCAGAAATCTTACACAATCTTTGTTTAACAAGTTCTTGTCTGCTGTTAGCCATGTGAACACTCTAACCCAGTTTTGCCTTTTTTTTCCCATTTACATATTTTCCACTTAATATGTCTGACTGCTGGAAATGTCAAAAGTGCTGTGTTCATAACATCCATTTTCTCTTTTCTTATCTCATGCTCTACCCTTCTTCGCTCTTCTTCTTCCTTGTTACTACTTGCTGCTGCAACAGCAGTTTCCCCACAGGGATCATTAAAGCTGCATAACTTCACACACTGGCAGCCCCAAATAGTAGTGAAAGGGAAACATGTTTGAAAAGTTTTTACTTCAGTACTGAAATATCTTGTAAGGTGATATAAGTAAACTGCAAACAGCACGGTCATAGAAACCAGCTGCTGTCAGGAAATAATCTTTATGTGACGCAGGATGCGAGTGGAGCAGAGTGTCCACTGTACAGCTTTGCAGATAGTGTTGAACCGTTCGTCTCAGTGCACTGCAGTGAGTTTTTATGGCTATGGTGAGCCCTGAGGGGAAGACGTGTCACAATCCACACTGCTAAAAGTATGCCACAGTTTGTCACAGTAACTAAGGTGGTGTAGACTATGACTGAATTAAGGTTGTTGTGCTTTCTTTGCAGTCACTGCCAGTGTGTAGTTTGTATGTTGGTTTATGAATATGCAGAGCCAGGAAAAGCGGTTGTCAGACGAAGGGTAAGACACTGATATACTGGAAGCACTATACAGACCTGGTACGAACCAAGCTCAAAAGGGAAAATGTGCATATGATTTGGCTGTTCATTTTTGCCCAGCACCACAAGACACTAACAACACAAGGAAAAAAATACAACATGGCCTCTTATTTTCTCATTACAATTTAGACCATTTGTATTTCGCACTTTGATTGTACTTTTTCTTTTCACTTTCTGTGTGAAAAGAAATGTCAATACCTGAATTGCGTTTGAGTAAACATGGTTTTTAAGCTTTGTCAGTTGTGATCAGGGTCTGAAATTAACATTTTGCACTACCTGCCACTGCAACAGGCAATGTTTATTTATCTATCTATCTATCATTCTATCGTTCTATTGTTCTATCTATCTATCTCCCCCGTAGGGCCTTCCTCAGTCGAGGGTGTCTAGTAGGAATGGCCGAAACACCCAAATGACATCTGGGGTATATTACTGAAGATGTGTATCCTGTGTGTGTAGCCTGTGTTTTGGACCTATCGTCCAATCTATCGTTCTATCATTATGTTATTCTATCATTCTATCGATCGTTCTATTGTTCTATCTATCGATCGTTCTATCTATTTATCGTTCTACTGTAGCATTCTATCGTATTTTTGCACTGTGGTATTACTCCTTTTACTCGAGGCAGCTCTACTTTTTGCAGATGGGACGGTATTGTACACACGCACATATGAGAACATGCCAGCCTATGGTGGAAAGACATGGCAACTTTAGAAAAAACAGGTAGTGCTGCACTGGGTTTAGACACTGTGTGGTTAATTGTAAAAGCTAAGGTGCTCTTAAAGGATAGGGCAAATAAATACGTACAGATAAAAAGCAACAACTGGCTAGCATGCTTGGTGTAACAGTCCATGGTATAGGCAGGCAGTCCAAAAATGCAGCCAAGGCACTCTGATTGTACGTGGTTAAAAATCCTTTATTGATTCATGGGGTGGGTAAACCCTGCAGCATTTATCCAAGGGCAAACTGAGAATTCAATCGTAGGGTAGTGTGGAGATATGTATGGCCAAAACAATCGGACAAATAATAATAACTTCATAAGTGTGAGGAATGTTGCTGTAATGTTATAACGTTATCATGCGCATTAGAGGCTTGTCTCGTCTACTACTACTGCTGCTGCTGCTGCTGCTGCTGCTGCTGCTGCTGCTGCTGCGGCCCATTCTTCTTCTTCTGGTTGGCAGGTGGCAGCTGGTGTTGAGGGTGCATTAATATTTTTTACCTTTTTTGTAACTGTATTATTATTATTCACAAAAAATTACTAGTTAGGCTCCAAAGTTTCATCCCATCTCTCATGAAATAAAATAGATGTATACAGTATGAGCATCTTCTTATCACAAATATGTCATTACTGCATCACTGAGGCGATATCCCTGCTGCATTTACCCTTACTGGACTGTACACCATGCGTACTTTTCCCGAATCCACACTGCTCACCAAACCATAGAAAATTGTCCTGATTGGCCGACATGGAGAGGAAGTCAGGGCGGTTGGGTTCCTGCCTGATGCGATTTATTGCCCTGCACACAACAGACTAATGGCCCATTGGCTGCAAACAGGGAGCAAAAAGAGGCTGCTGCTAATGAGGACTGTCTGTGAGAAGAAGGTAGAGAAGAAGACCAGAAAAGAGGTGAAGACAGAGAGAGAGAGGAGGAGGAGGAGAGAAACAGAGAGGCAACACAGACTGGAAAGAGAGGGGTGGTGGCAGATGGTGAGAAGGGGTGAGAGCGAGAGATGGTGACAATAAGCGGAAGAAGTGATAGAGACAGAAGCGGAGGGAGGGAAGAGGAAAGGAGAGAAAAAGAAACGTGAGAGAAGCAGTGTTGAATAGCTAAGCATTACTGAGTAACATGCTGTAATGATGCACTTTCTTTTTGGTGTTTAGTGATGTATGTTGTTACTGTGATATAATTGGCCTTTTGCTAAGCCACGCCCCTATGTGATGGTCGAACAAGCTGTCGGAGTAAACAAGGAGCCCACACTGTGACTAACTGCACCCCCTGAAGAGATATTATCATATTTTTGGAAAAAGTAAACAGTGTTTCCAGAGAGAAGCAGACAGAGGGGTCTACAGTCTGTGTTTGAAGGATATATCCAGGATGTCAAACTGACTCAGCAACAACAACAGGTTAAAAAGACAAAGACAGTTAGAAGCTAAAGCCGAACTATAGGCTACAGATCACAGTGTAAAAGTGAACCACCACATCACTGCTGATCGCCACAGAAGACAATGAATATAAAGGGAAACTTTGCTGATATTGAACCAGCTGTGTGGCATCGCAGTGTGTGCAGATGAACAGTATTTGGCTTTGCCCCCGTACCACCACCAGCACCCGGACCTCCACTGCCGGGGCGGTGGTCCAGGGGCGGGACTTAGCAAAGGGTCAATCACTCTAACATTTTGGAGATCGCCTTGTTTGCTGTCTTACCAGGAGTTATGTCGGAGTGTTGGTGTCATATCTGTTCATCCTGTAAAGAGACTGGTCCAGGACCTGTTAGTGAAGCTTGGTGCAGTGAGTGGTGGTGGAGGAAGACTTCTGGCCTCTACCAGAAGTGGGACATGCACATTTCCATAGCTTCAAAGATGTGATTTTGTCCTTTCTCCTTAAATATAAGCACTTTGGACATGCACCTTGAATGTCAGGGTAATCACTGACATTCACGTCACTTGCAATGCAGAGCGCTGCTATCCTCGTTTATTCTTCGGTTACATCTCATATTGATTATTGCAATTCTGTCCTCTTTGGTCTCCATCTCAAATGTCTTCATAAACTCCAGTTGTTCCAGAATTCAGCTGCTCGTATCATTACCAGAACCTCCTCCATAGATCATATCACTCCTGTTCTCCAGCACCTTCACTGGCCTCCTTAAATATCACATCGATTTCAAGATTCTGATTCTCAAGGCCCTTCATAATCGAGTCTCTTCCTACCTGTCTGAGCTCCTTCATTTCTACACATCCTCCCATACTCTTAAATCCTCTTCTGCAATCCAGCTCACATCACCATCTGCCCACTTGACTACCGTGTGTTCTCGAGCCTGCAGCCGTTCTGCCGCCTCCTCTGGAACTCTCTCCCTACGACATTCGCAATATTGACTTTCTTTCCACTTTCAAATCCCGTCTGAAAACACACCTTTTCAAGCTGGCATATTCGGTCTGAGTTATGGTGACACACATATTTGATTATGATTTTATACCTAATATTTATATTAACAATTTCTATCTAGTCATTTTATTAACTTTCATTGTATATTACGGAATTCTTTGATTTTATGAAATATCGATACACTGTGTCTTGTAGGATGTTCTTGAGTACTCTGAAAGGTGCCTATAAATAAAATGCATTATTATTATTAATCTCTGGTGAGCGCAGCTAAGGCTAGATAGCCTACAATTTTTTATTTTTTTTTACCTGGGGGGTCCTCTTCTTCGTTTTCTCCTTCTGTTGCCTGTGACCGATATTTTTACAAGGATCTGTCTGAATGACAGGAAGTCAGTCGTGCAACATTTTATCCACCACATATCCAGCCACAAGCTGCTTTAGTTCTTTGTCAGTCGTAGCCTGCAGCTGTTCATGATTAAAATCCAGCGTTGGTTGTTTAGCCAGTGAAGGGCAACAGCCATCCTCTGCGGCCGAAGAAGGCCACTGGAAGCCGACTTTGAAAGAACTGATGACATTTGTTAAGTAACCTGCCCAACACTGAAAAAGAGATGGAGAAAATGGTGCACAGCTAGGACAGACAAGAAACAAGAGAGAAAAAAGCAGGCAAAGTGAAAAAGAAAAGTGGAAAAGGAAACAGGAAGTGAGAAAAGAGAGCGAGAGAAAGATGTCGCAGTGTTAGAACAGTGTGCACTCACTCCTGACAGCTCCCACTTTAATCACATAGAGCACATGGTGATATGAGCGCCAGTCAGACACTCGAACAGAAGGACATGTCCATGCATGTTCAAACACGTGTACTACATACACTGGTACATGCGCACAGACACACACATTGAACAGTGTAGTTTCTGTGCACTGCGGTAGCCATAGAGACCGCAGGCTTGTGACCAGAGGGTTTCTAGTTCAGATCCTTGCCTTTTCTACAGGGATGAAAGTGCTCTGCCCACCTGCATCGCAGTGCCTTTGTAAGGCTCTTAATTTCGAACAGCTTGAGTGGAAGCTGCTCAGCGGCTGCAGTGTGTTTGTACGCATGTGTGCTACCCACACAATTCAAATTAAAATGCATCCTAAAGCAGTACACGGAACAAACAGCCACAGGAGATGCACTTTGTCATTCTGGGTCCATTTTCTTATGTCGTGATGTGGTTCTATTATTTTTGTGTGACGCCCCATGTTTGGTGGCATTTATACCTTGAATCATGATACCTAAGTGGTGTCTAACTGGGTTCAGTTTGGCACTTTTAGGAGGTGGCCGGTGTGTTTTTAATACCAGGAAAGAAATAAAAACTAAAAGATAACAACCTAAACACATCTTTTGTCACTGTTTTTGTTGTTTTGGTGTTCCTGAAGGTTTTGTGAGGCAATCAACCCAAGCCCAGTCTCCGTGCACTGCTGTTAGTCCAAATTTGTTTTGTTTAACACACTCCCTCGTACCACTTATACCCAGTGGACTGTTGTCCTCAAACATCAAAATACTGTCCTGCTGATGGCTGCCCAGTCCTCTTTTTTTCTCCCTTCTGTTTTGTTGTATTTAGCTTTTTCATTGAACTGTATGTCATTCCCTACCTGTCCACTAGGTAGTCTCAGAATGCTGTGCCAGTCACCTGACCCCACCTCATATATATGTGCATATATATATATATATATATATATGTGTGTGTGTGTGTGTGTGTGTGTGTGTGTGTGTGTGTGTGTGTGTGTGTGTGTGTGTGTATACATATATATATATATGCAAAACAGTGCAAATTAAAAGTGTAAATCACACTTAAGTTGATGAGGTTTCAGGGTAATCAAAAAATTTGCATACTCCTCTGTGCATCCTTAAATGTGTATTCTGTTGCGTTACTCATTAACAGCTTAAAGTGTAACTTTAACTTTAACACCAGGCTGAAAAGCATTGTTTCACTGCCTTCTCTTGTTTCAAGCCTGTTTTACCTCTGACAAACAGACAAACAAACATGGACACACACACACACACAGACTCATCTGAGCACCTACTCAGACATAGAGGAAAAAAGCAGGTCTGCGGCTGAGCTCCAAGGCAACCAATCTACAGTATGGAGCTACATTAGGGTCAAAAGTTTTGTACTTGAAAAAATAAAATTTGAAACTGAAAATTCAATTCTGAAAATACAACAATGTATTCAAAATAAAAATAAGTGTATGAAACGTTTTTTCAGGTTAAATATAATTTTGATTCACTTTGGTAATTCTTTTGAATAAATCATTTATTTTCACTTTTCACTTCCACGTATATATTTTAACTTTTTTTTTTCAGTTGCATGTTTTATCTTTTCAGATTCAGATTATTTTTTCAAGTACAAAACTTTTGACCCTAATGTAGCTCCATACCAATCACGCAGCTGTTGAGCCTCAAGTGCCCATATTAAAGTCATCAACACTGTTAGCCAACAACCTTGATGAACCTAAATGGGTGTGTGTACATCTCCTTTCAAAAGAAGGGAAGCAACTCTGCTCCAGTTTCCTGACAAACAAATTGAATTTCAAGCAGTTTCTTTGCCTTAGTATACTAAAACAAGTTGGGCCACATACGTCAGTCTTCAGTCACTGTCTTTAACGCCTGCATGGTTAATAAAAGGAGCACCTTGTAGTGCCAAACATGTTTTAGAGCAATCTCACAGCAGACTAACAATGTTTCACATCACACACCAGCAGCAAAGGTTTGTTATGATCAAGATCTTTTTGATTTGCAGCCTCCTCGTCTGTTGTTATCGCCCTGTATCTGAGCTGAATGCCGAGTCTGAGACACTCATCATAGCACATCACAGCATGATGCAACACTCCCACTCCCCTCTATTTTTTCAGCTTTCCCCCTTTCTTACCCCAAACTCACACTTCAACACCCACACCTCTGCAAGCAACAAACTGTTAGCAGGAAGAAACATTTATAGATCCCCCTGTAAGATTTGTCTGCAGGAGCCACAAAATATATATCTACTGTATACGGCATCCTCCTCCTCCTCTTCCTTTCTGACTTAACTGGCTGTGCCCTGCAGTGGAAGGTCTCCAGGGTGTTAAGGTCCACGCAGGGAGTTACTCCCACAGCAGTGCTGCGGAGCGAGCTGTCACTGGCTCAGCAAACAGGAGGCACAGAGGCTAAACGCCTGTTCCTGCCAAGGGAACAAGGCAACAGAGGAGAAAAACGATGGACGGGAGCAAACGGCACATCACTGCCTCCATTTAAGTTCTAGGAAAAGATGGATTTTTACAACCCCTTGCTTTAAGAAGTGCTGAAAAGGTAGCTACTGTATAAGCCTCACTTTACTGCATCTATCCTGCCTGTCCCGTCTTAATACTGTTCACAAAGCTGTTGCAAAGCTCCATCTTCATTGCATTTATCTTCGAACAACCCTGCACAGATTTTTCTTTTCTTTTTTAAGAAATACATAATGTCAGAGAAGTGTTGTCTTTCTCAGCTGGTGTATTAGCTCACCACAATCCCTGTAAATTCAGAGAAGACACATTATTCAGTTTTTCCTTGCTGGAGCCAAAGTGCAATATTATTTCAGCTTGGTAAAAAAAAAAAAAAAAAGACTTGGACTCCCACAACAGTCTCAGCGTGTAATTGTAGCGGCACAGTGTTTTCAATATGTGTCACAGCTGTGTGCAGACTGCCCGTGTTTTACCAGAAACGTTACAAATCGTTAGTTTGGGTCTAACAATGCCACAGAATTGTCACTGTAACTAACAGCTCTATAATGAAGATGCTGTATTTACAGTAATGTGTAATCCCTCCACGATTAGGAGGGGTCTCAGTGCTGTGAATCTCAAAGCCAAGACTGAAGAGCGACACCCAGTGGCCACCTGTAAAACTATACCTCTCCAGAGCTTCACAGGGAGCTGTGAATTTTTACAACTGTGCACCTGATGGTCCAGCAGTGTACAATTCCATCTGTCAAGCCAGAATGAAAGTTAAAACATGCATAAATTTACAAGAGAGATTAGTTTCAAAGTCTGATCATCCCAGCACCAGTCCTTGCAAACCGCCTGTGTCCTCGTGTGTTCATGATTTAGTCATCTGTTGGAATCCTTTTTGCTCGTTCCTCCGTTTGCCAGCTATTTTCATCACTAACCCTCTGACGCAACAGCGCAGCATCCACCTCGTCAGTTATTACCATCAGAAGTAACACATGAATCGAAATCGATGCAGCCCAATTCCTCGCTTTGATCTATTATTTCTAACCTTAAGTCAAGCTCACATTACTTAAGATCATTTATGCATGTTGCATGTGAGGAGAATCTTAACGTATCCGGCTTAAAGTACAAGTGTTATGTAAAAGACCAGGCTGCCAGACTTTTTGTTTCTGTAAATGCATGTGACCTTGGAATAGCAGTTACGCAGCTGTTCAAGCAGAAGGGAAACAAACACAGCTCAGTGCATCATGTCAGTTTTAAGTTCTTAATAGTCTGCTGACAGTAGAGACAAAGAATCTAATAAAGGTTTATGATGAATAATTTCACATTGCAGAAATGGTGCTGCAGATAAAGATAGGCTGAAAACAAAACAAGCACAATCTGGATTTCCAGTCTGTGTGTGGCAGCTTTTGGGTTTTTCAATAAAGGAAGAAAACCAAGCTGAAGACTGTGCAACTATGGTAAGAGAAGAAAGATTTACTGCAAACAACATGCTGTGTTTGTGCCTTAAATCTAGTTTTTAGGACAACACATTCTCACCCCGACCTCGTCACATATTGACGCTTGGTCATAGCCGTTCCACGTCCACATAGGATGTGAAAGGTACCCTGAGTGCGTTGGTTGTTGACGTTCTGGGACACGGTGTCAAGTTCTGCCTGTTAGATGCATTGCCTTCTTTCAAGAAACACTTTTCACAGGAAATGTAATGTTTACGTACAGTCTCTTTAAAAATTAACGCAGGTCGACACAACACTGAATTGACGTTTGATATGGTTAGGTTTAGGAAAAAAGAACGAGGTTTGGGTTAAGAATCTTACGGGACACGAACACCGCTCTCTCGGGGTGAAAGTTGGTGTTTGTTGGACCCATGCACCACCCAGCCCGCACACTCCAGTCAGACTTTCGTGGCCTTAAGTTTTGACCTTGTCCTGCCGTGTTTCCTCCTGATGCCGCCGGGTGCTGTTAAACTATTACGGCAACCGGCCGCGTATCATGCGGACGTTAAAGGATGCCTTTTTTTGGTTGGTTTCTGACACTGCAAGTCACTGCCCTAGCACTGGATTTCGACAACTTCGGAGTGAGACCAAGATCTTTAGGAATATTACAATTGCAGGTATTTTTTTTTTTTTTTTTTGAGAAATCCTCCTGGTTTCACATCTGTAACCTTGATTTTCTTAGACTTTAATTGGCATCAGTGAGGTCTTGCAATGTGTAAAACAACTTTCAAAAATTTAAGAGCTGCTTTTGTGATGAACAGAAGATATAAAAGGGGACATTTTCCAATTTTAAGCTTTTTCTTGAAACGTGAATTTTGAAGCAGAACTCTAAATTGAATTTTTACATTTCCACCAAACGTGGGTAAGGTCAACACAACATCGCTGTATTACTGTTGGCCAGTACATGAAATCATTCAACATTTTGGAGACAGGTTCCTTTTTTACTATTTGTGCATTTATGAGTAATCCGTCCAATATTTTAAAATATATCCCTGACTTTATTTTTTGTAATAAATACACAGTTTATTCTTTGAAAAAAGGACAAAAAAACAAGTACAAGGTTTCTCTTGTTTACCCTGAAGTGGCACCTGGAGCACAGCTGTTTTGCCTCCGCACAGTGCTTATACCTTTGACACTTTTAGTATTCACATGCCTTTTTGCTATCAATATATTATAATAAATTAATATGCTACAGCAGTTTGAAGAAAAGCATATTGCAAATATTTGCCTCCTCTCTTTATTAGGTTATCCCACTTTGCTTCCACTTTCCCTGTTTCCATCTAGATTAATTTTTGCATCAAAAACATGAGCTTTTGTTTCCCTCTTTCTAGTCTCCATGGGCTTTCATCTCTTGCTCTTCCTCTTTTATGCAGTACATTTTATTTTTAAGTATTTAGGCACTGCTATTCTGTGACATCAGATTAGGGCATTAGGGTATTAGGTAAAAACAAAATAATGATATGGGGCTGGGGGATGGAGGATAAAAATAAGCCTACATTGGCTCAAACAAGACACAAACCCCACTTCCCTGGGTGAAAGTCCTGTGCTGAATCCATTCATTTACCATGTTCTCGTCACTAAGAGGACTATGTTGCTCCTTATAATACATCAGCTTACTTTCCTGCAGTAAATTTGTCACTGTTTGTATTGTAAATGTATGACTTAAAGCTCAGAAACTCAGAGATTCTTCTTGGAATATTACCTTCCTCCCCTGGCTCAGTATTTTTTTAGCCTGTAATGGTGTTAATCACGTTTGTAGTTATCCAGAGTGCAACATTACAATAAACAACCTTTTGTTTGATCACCCACCCCCAAAAGAATGCAGCTATCTGTTGTTCTATACCGTAAAAAATAAATGTATTTTTGTCTATCCACATGAAATCAAGTAAAACAATAACAGCCTGACACTGTTGTGAGTTGTTGAATTTGTTGCAGTGTCCCTTAATCCTTTCTCTGCAGAGCAATGTACAGGTTTTCCTGTCATTTTTGATTTGCTGTGATAGGGTGAAATAAAATCTTTTGTTTTTATGTCTTTATTGTTCCTTCTTAACGTTTCTTTCTTTTGCATCTCCCCCTCCCTCTCCGACCTTCCAACCATGGAGAAATCTAGAAGCCATAACTCCTCTCAGGCGCAGTGGAAGCCATCTGACACGCTCCATTACGTTGTGCTTGTTCCAATTAAACCTGACACCATTTGCTGTCAAGAGCATGGTGATACCCTGCAGAAAGGTAACCCACCTCTGCTACACCCACTGCCCAGAGGGGGGTTAAGTGTTCCTGGATGTATATTATGTTGTTAGAAGAAGATCTATACTGTCAGATGGCAATCCAAAGGTTGGACCTCCAAAGCTGTCCCTGAGGGAAAATGTGTGCTTGGTGTTCACAAATGAAGTTTTGGAAATTCAGGATTTGAAAGCAACTTAAAATGAATTAATAGCATAAAAAGGCTATGGGGAAACTCAGGTGCAAAATTGTGGCACCTTTGTATGCTAAAGATGTCATAAGACTAATGCTCTCTCTTCTTTGATTAATAGGTTATCTACTTCTTGAGCAAAAGCGAATACAACAGCCCTTCCTATGTGTTTTCTGTGGTCATGTAGCACCAGTTTTAGAAGTATTTGTGTTTTTCTACTGCATAGACAGTCCAGCTTTAAGAAAGACCATCTTTCCAGCAGTGAAATAGTTCTTTAACAAGTGAATTCACACATACACAAGTTATAGGAAGCTGTGTTTGAAAAGTAGCTTGAGAAAATTCATGAGTTTTTGTCGCATCATGTGGGGGAACACCAGCGTGGAGGCCTCAAACAGCAGACTGACCAAGAGGAATCTGTTTGGCTCCCAATGCTATGAGCAAAAGTTCATCCACAGCCTCCTCCTTTGGCTAAAAATACAAAAACACTGAGTCAGCAGGCCAGACACTCAGCCTCTGTGTCCCATCTGAGCCCTTGATATTTAGACAAACACCAAACCAAATGTAAACCCAAGTATTGTACTTTGCAAGCATTTCATAGTATCAACTTTTAGACCTTCTCGTGTGATGCTACTTTTAGAAAATGTATCTTTCATGGCTGTTTACATGATTTGCTTTGACAGGAACTTTCCTCTGAACGTCTCATCAAGCAGAGTAATGTTAATGTACAGAATCAGGGGACAGTGGAGCCCCTGTGAAAACTATCTGTTGGGCACTCAAAGCAATGAGGCTGAGAGAAAGTTAATCAGAAGGCCCCTCCTTTGATGAAATGACCCCAAGTAAAGTTGTGGAGAAACTCAATATGTTTCCTCTGCAGCGGGCTGCAGTCCACCGACCACCCAGAACCAATCTGAGGCTTATGACGGCGGCAGGGGAGAAGATACATTAGGCCTCCCTCCAGTGGGTAATGAATGGAACTAATAGGAAGAGGCAATCCTGGTCCACACCACTAATATATGTAGAAAAATACGAGATGCAGCCTCTGTTGTTCGTTCCTAAAGCATGCTGTGATGGCAGTTCTGAGCACCACTTCGTAGCCAACATATCCACATACAACTGTTTGTATGATATCTCAGGAAAAGTAATGCACATGGTCGGTATGATATATTACAAATTAGTGCCTCCACCAGACAGATTAGATATCAGAGAAGAATGGTTGGGTGTCATCACATAATGTACTTAATGTAACATAGATATATACGTAGATGGATGGACATTTATACTGCGCTCAGGATGAATTGTCAACTTTAGTGAATTTTTCATGCAACATCATCATCAGGTCATCATTTTAGTTTCACCAAACTAATGACTAAAGTCCTGCAAAACTAATTATATTTCCATCAGCCTCAGCTGTACTTAGCTTTAAGTTTATTATTATTATCACTATGGTGTATCTACACTGATTTTCCAAGAAGTATTATTCATTCAAACAGTGTAGAAGTCACTGTTATAGATTTCAATCAGCAGAGACGGGAGAATGAAGTAAAGATAATGTTCAATTTTTATTTAAATGAGTGTACAGATTAACAGATGATTTGAGCTGATTTAACAGAAGTATTCCACGCTTGGACACCAGAGAGAGATATTTGTAAATGAGGGACATGAGCGACAGCAGGAAAATCCCCCCATGGAGTCCAGATACTGTTTGTGATGGTGGCTGATGACTCTGAGGCTGCTGAGGCGGATAAGGCTGATGAATCTGTAAAGAGAAGGCAGTGATGGGGAGGTGGAGGGTGAGTAGAGAACTACGGCAGAGAAACAACCATATTTAAAATGGGGAGCAGTAAAATGATAGGCTGACAGAGAAATTGTGTTGCTGTGCTATTGTTTGATTGTGAATTAGCTGATGACTCGATTGACTTACAGCTTGAGCATGAAAAAGTATTGTCTTCCTGACTGAACTTTCACGAGAGCTTTATTTGCCTGGTCAGTCATTGACGTATGGAGGCTACTTTTCTTTTTGTTTTGTTTTGTTTAATAAATTAATGAAAATAATTTAAGAGAACAGTCCTAAAATATACCACTTCACATGCACCAGATAACTCTTCTTGGGCAGCATATTACCAGCTTGTAACAGTAAATCAGGACTGGTTTAGTTAAGTTGAAACAAAGGAGCAAAATGAACATTAATATAAAAAATGTACTTCAATTTATTACTTTATGGTTTTATTCATCTCTGCCAGTGAGTTATAATGCAATAAAACACAAAATGTTGGCTTTAGTCCAAATTTCACCACAGCACCAGGAGTCTTTTACTTCTGAATTTGATGCTTTAGTTTACACAACATTTATTTAACATCATGTAGAATTAATTATGTATGTTGGTTCCATATTTAAAAAAAGTGTACATTCTCATCATCATTATATTTCAGTACATAACATAGACACAACCTCTAAAGCAGTGGTTTCCAACTGGTGGGTCGTGATCCAAAAGAAGGTCATGAGTCCATTCTGAAAGTGACTTGCCAACATGTCAAGTTTTTAAAAAAACACATTTAATTTTTAAGTATAGTGAATTTCTGGTACAGAGCGTTTTTTGTTTGTTTGTTTGTTTTTGAAGTACTGTTTCCTTCTGTAGAGTGAGTGGCCAAAGGACAGCTCCTTGACAGTGACAACAAACTAGCTGGATGACATGGGCAAACGCAAGTATGACGCTGAATATATCGAACTGTGTGGACCTTGAACTAGTGAAAAAGGACAAATATTGACCCTCTTGGCTGGAACAGTAAGGAACCACTGCTCTAAACAATGCATTACGTGGTAGTGGGCACGGAATGTGTTAAAAATACTTTCTGGCAACACAAAAACAATGCCCATGCAAAGTCACACGGACGTACAGTCACAGTTTGGTTGTGAAATGGTCACCGTTTGATTAGTTTTATGTAATTATAGACAGGCCATAAAGTCACGTAACTATGTGTCCATTTTACATATTTCTACAGACTGGGCTGTTGTATTTATATTATGGTGTGCGGTATGTGTCTCCATCTTCAAGCTACAGCTATTTGCTGGACAGTTTTGTCCAAAATCCAAAGGATCTGTAGCATGAGTGTGCACCTCTTCACAGTTTCCTACCTCTTGGGCTACGCAGGTCATTGCATCCGATGGTATTTGGATAGATCATGTACACAATACAGTACAGGGCTGCATGGTGGTGCAGCGGTAGGTACTGTCACCTCACAGCAAGAGGGTCTGGGGTTTGAATCCACCAGCTGGCTGGTTTCTCCTGTGTGGAGTTTGCATGTTCTCCCCGTGTCAGCGTGGGTTTTCTCCAGGTGCTCCAGCTTCCTCCCACAGCCCAAAGACATGCACATTAGGTTAACTGGTGTCTCTAAATTGCCTGAAGGTGTGAATGTGAGCGTGAATGCCTGTCCATATGTGTTAGGGCTGTGATAGATCTTTCCAGGATGTATCCCCTCCTTTCACCCATTGACAGCTGGGATAGGCTCCAGCACGCCCATGTACGACCCTGTACCAGGATAAGCAGTTACGGAAAATGAATGAATGAATGATGAATGAATGAATGAATGAGTGAATGAATGTGAACAGTATGGCTAAACTACATTTTGTTGAGTGAAGTCATTGAATTAGACACATAGGTTGCGGTCTTGCAGCCAACCCCAACCTTAGACAGTAGAGGGGGTTGGGAATGTTGGTGTATAAGATTAATACCCCACAGTGATCAATAAACTATCGCATTACTATAATTCAATGGGGCCCATGGGACTGGATCTGACTACTACAGAGAAACAAAGTCCGCATTGCAGAGCCGGCTATAAGTGATTTAATCAAACACGGACTCCTAAATCATTATTTTTAATCTTTAAACTGAATGTGATATTTTCATAATTGAATACTCTTTATGAATTTATTAACATGAGATTAATCCTGCTGAAGTATTCTACCATATTTCAACATTTTTAAACAAAACTTTAAAGTGATTTGATTAACCCTGACACACTGATAAATTTCACTGGAAACCTTTTTCTACCTTGTGTTACAATTCAAAACAAGATTAAATTATTTGTGCTGATGAATATTTCCTCCAATGTGCAGCGTGAAACTCAGTTGCGTAATATACAGGCTCACTTCTGAGGCATTTCTTTTCCTAGGGCCATGGCTGCATGTCAGAGTGATGTAACAGATCTGTATGCCAGGCAATTCAGTATCCACTATTTATGAAGGCTCATAAAAGGGAATGTAGAAGTGTCATTGACCATTTGCATAGATATTTTGATCGTTCGACTCAGCCTTTTGACAAATGTATTCATGAAGCTCTTACAAGAACAAAGTGCATGAACACAGATAAGAGGAAAACAAGAAGATAAACAACAAGAGATCGACTCTATGTCAAATCTCTTGTAGCTTTTCTCTTCCGGGGGGGATCTTCTGACCATTGCAACAGTTAATGTCTAAAATTCGTAACCCTGAAAACACTTTAAAATATGAAACTTGATAAAGTCTAGACTTGGAAGAATGCTTCTGAGTGAGACTTCCAAGCATGCAGGGCCAGTCCATCCTAACTCACTGCTAATGATGAGCAAGACTGAGACTCAATCCCAATACACCCCTTTACCCCTACCACTTAACCCTTACCCCTCTGTTTTGAGTGTTCACGTCTGTGGATAAGGTGTCCTGATTCTTGTTAGGAAAGAAGGATAGGGCAAAGTGCAAGAGCTACATGGCCCTCCAAGTGTAGGTTTTTGAGTGGCGCACTTCAAACTGAGGTTTATGAGAAATCAGTGGCAGGATGGCTGTGCGAGCAACAAAAGACACCAGCAACTGTACGTTCTACAAAGATTTAAAGATTCAGATAACCATCGTATTATCTGTATTACAGCCCTTTTCTTCTAACAAGTATAACGTAAGAAATCGCTAGTTTACCAATATCTCGGGAGATTAAAGCTAGCATTACATTGTTATTGTTGATTTGTGTATGACATTCCCACATTCTGACTGTTTGATGCCCAAAATGTAACTTAAGTCCAGCACCAATGTTGCTCAACTTGTTATCACTCCTCTGATATAAGAGCACACTGGCAGGGTCGCAGTATAAGTTGCTAATATTAGCCTACAGAGCACTGCTAGCGGTCTGGTAATGAAACTGCGTTCTGTTTTATTTGACTTGTTTGATCAACTGATAGCATGAAACTTAAGTTGTGAACAGATTGTGAGCATCCTGACAACCGCAAAAGGATGCCTGCAGAGAACACAAGAGAAATAACCACTGCAGAAGATGGCATATTCACAATGTCTGGCAACACTTGTCACATCTGTTTATATGGATGTCAGCATACCATGGCGTATCAGCGTCTTGATTTTACAGAGGTTTTCAACCACATTGCTTTGTACCTCTGTTTTGAGGGGCAAGTTGCCACTCGAAAACAAGGGGTAGGGATAACAATATGAACGGGGAATGAGCCTTTGTATCAGTGCACTAGCATCAAAACTTTAGATATTACACTGCCCACCACTACCACACAAATTACTAGGGCTGCCTTCGACTAAGAATTTTCCTAGTCGATGAATAGTCCTCATTTAGGGTCATAAGTTGACTAGTCGCTCGCATGTTTACCATATAAATGTATCTATTAAAGTATATATTTATGGCATAGCAATGCAATGGTTTGAGTTGAAGGTGTGAGAAAGTGCTACATTACAGAGAAATACAAAACCGTACTAATGAACCTTCATTAATATAGGCCTATATTTTATCTACAAGTGCACGTCACACACTGAGCGAGCCGCCTGTTAATGACGCTGTCGGCAAAGCAGTAATGATTGTGCTAAGTGGCTAATGGGCATGTAGCTACTTACATGTTTCAGATGATACGTCATGTTTGTAGTCGACCAATGAAGATGAGTTTACATATCACTTTGAGTTCGTCCTTCACCTTCTCAAAATGATCCCACACTTCGGATTTCCTGCCCGACATGTTATTAACTAGCCTGTGGAATAACAGCAGGTACCAGCCCTGGAAATTAAAGGCCGTACAAATGCCGTGTCTTCAACCACCTGGAAACACTTGGTCAGGCCTCTGGCGCTACTCTTGTGCCTTTTTTGCGCCAGCTTTCGAGAGCGTGGTGGCAGATTGCATCTGAGGTTGCTAAGCAACCTTTACAAGCATCATATAGCCTTTTTACCTGAAATCCTGAGTGCAGAGCTGGTCTTCCAGGAGCTGTTTGTGTGTGTAGGCCTATCATCAGATGTCTAAGTAGCCCTGCACCAAAATAATCAACTTTTCTGTGTTTATCAGACTGATATTTACAGAAAAAGGGAAAGATATCTGTCAGCTGTGATTGGTTTTTAATGTGACTCCTAATACTCCAACTCCTAATACAGTTTCACATTTTGTTTTTTGTTTTTCTGCAACTAAGCGACCAATGGAATCTTACCGAACTAATGACCTTTCTGGTCAACTTACGTTTGGTCTACTATTAGGGGGCAGCCCTACAAATTACGCATTCCAGGTAAAGTTCCTGGCTGGCAGATGGTCATGGCCAGCATTGGAGTTCACGGCAAACTGGTACAAGTTCTGAGAAAAACGGATGACAAAAATTACCCCTAACAGATGCTTAAAGCGCTGGCTTTTAGCATGTACTATACTTTACTCTTATCAACACATCGGAATAAAAACTCCATTAAGACCACACTAATGCACCCACTCACTAATTTCCTCAAAGATGAAGAAAGCTAGAAAAGCCTAAAATCTTTATTTCTAAATTCAGGAAGGCAACAAAGCAGCATGAGGTTATTACATCTATTACTTAGAGGTGCTTTAACAAAATCCAAAATATGTGTTAATAATTTCCCAAATGTAGGAGTTGATGTGTAGTGCTGCACCACTCTGAAACAATGTTTTGTTACACTTGCTGAGACGGCAGAACAGTCGACACACTGAACCACAGAAACAAAGACAGTGGGGAAATCAATTTCAATGACTAGGCTCGCAAACAAAACCTCATCAGTGGAGAAAATGGCTTTTTACAACCACTGCAAATTGTAAGCTTTTATAAATTTTGCAAACAAGACAAGGGTAATGTTGGTCGTAAACATTTAGCTCAGCATAACTGCTATTAGGAGGTGCAGTTTGAGTGTGGTGTTTGTCTGATAAGTGCATGTGTGGATCTAAACTTGCTGGATCTAATTCACCTTAATGACAGCCTTGTCCAATTTCCCAATACAAATTAATTTAGGCCATACTCATTTTATTAAATATTGATATTTAATATGTATTGATAAATGTTGTATAACTAGTAAGGATTGAGCAACATCTCTGCTTGATATAGGGAATTTTTTAAGCTTGTCTTGTTATAAAACCAGATCTCTTGCTGCATTTTTGATTGTCATTGCAACACAATGTTTCGTTACCTTCAAAGAAGTTAAGCAGCTAAAATAAATAATCACCTTCTTTCACATCGGCAGGCACACACACTAACTACACATCCTGTGTAGTGATATTCATGTGTATCCGCAGGTTCGAAATAAATGATGTCAGTTTTATTTTGTTTGCCAGTCAGTGACATGTATTTTGTGGTGGACCGACTGGTCAGCTGTGGACATCTCGTTTTCCAAGAAAATCATTCAAAGCAAATGAATGCCTCAGACAGCCTGAAAGAGGAGCTCGTCAGTAAAACATGGGCAGCATCTTAAAGGCCGGCAGCTGAGCTCTGAATAATGCAAGGCCACGGCCTCCATTGAAACCAGCTTTAATTGTGTATTTTCCCTGTTTTCTGATTTGTCTTTAAGTGGGTTTGCTGAAAAACATCTACTCCCGAAATCCTTTTGAAATGACTGGGGGGTAAAATCAATTGTCTTCCACTTACAGGGAGGCTGTGTGAGTACACCTGCAGGCACGTGTGAGCCCATGTGTTACTACTGTATGCACGCTGACTGCAGTCACATGTGTCTATACTGGCCGATGGACTATACAGATAAAAGCTCTGTAGTTTCTTTCTGTCACCAGAATGAAAGGACAGGAAGCTGACAGCTGACAAGATGCCCCACTTTTTTTATTCGCATCACCTTGCACTGCCACAAAGCAATCTCGTGGTTCACTTTCTGCTGACTGGCTACTTCTCTGAGCAGCGGTGGATAAAAAAAGGGAGGCAAAAAAGGAGAAATCAGTCCTCTGAGAAGTTTACGTCTTTCCTCTACTCCTTTAACTCCCAGACTGCTGCCCTATGTTTCCTCGCACATGCAGAGTGACTGAGCTTTATAGCTGGTGTAATTTGTGTCTGCCGCAGCAGTTGCCTTTTAAGCAGACAAATGAGTCACGGGAGGTGGCACTTATGATTATGTCTACAACCAAGGGAACAACCAACCGAGATAACAACCATCTACAACCAAGGGAACAAAACTTCAAGTGTTTCCCCATTTTCTGCAAAAACTTCCCCATTATACCCACTGGAGATGTGACTGAGGCTTGGTAGTCAAAGAGGGAGGTGAGGTTGAGGGAAAGGAACAGATAATTGTATGTTTCAGCCTCCTTATGTTGTAAAGTAAGGCAGAATTTATACTTCTGAGTCAAATCAACACCATACCTATGCTGTAGGCTCTGTGACGACATAGAGCCTACAGCATAGCGACCCAGACCTCCTGTCTGTTTTTGTAAGCTGAAACCATTTCCCTCAGTGTGAATGAAACTTTATTCACTTATATTTCACAGATAAGAAACAATAAATTGTAAAGACAATAAAGCCTCCATAAAATAGCATTTTAAGTCTTGTGTGTAGAGGAAATCTCCACTTGTCGCTAGGCTAAGTGCCAAACATGTGTGGTATAAGAAGGTTGTTTTGTCGGTGAACCTTGTGAGTTGCAATGCAGCCGAATTTTGTGACATTACCTTTGTTAAATGTTGCTGTTGTCCCTGGCTTCATATGAGTAGAGAGAAGTCCGCTAGCTGCTAGACTTGTGCTAAAAACATTAGCTTGTATTTGTGGGGAAAATGTGTCCAGATAAAGACAAATGCTTTGTCTTTGAAGCTGATTTGTGCACTTGTGTTGCTGCTATGAAGCCATGTTTAATGTGTGTTTAATGTGTGTTTTGAATCAACTAACCTTACAGCATTTCACAGAAACCTCCACCGCCAACTAGTGTACTGGAGGTGTAGAGGTGCAGAGTGACCCAGACTCACCAGCGCAGAAGTATAAATGCTCACAACGCCTGGGCCACATGTGTAGGCTACAGTGTAGGGTCTGCAGCACAAGTATAAATCCCCCTTAGGTCTCTGATGCTTAAACAAAAACTGAGGCCACAAACTAAATTATTGATGATAGTATCCTGGTTTTTAGCTACATTGCAGCTTAGCCCCAGAAATGGTATTTGTAAAGTAAGACTGTGCTGTGAGAATGTGTGCACCTTACACATTCTTCAGGCAAATTATTTTTGAGTGATACATTTCGTCATTTTTATTTAATTCATCTCCCTGTTTGTGATCATTAAATGTTATCCTGAAGCTCTTTGTAAAGTCTGTTTGAACGTGAGCACTAAATCATTGATCATCATTCTAATGTTTAATTATAATGATCAAGATTTAATCATGATGATGGTCTGCAGCAATGAATGAATGACAGCCACTCTGGCACCGCTGGAGAACCTTGTTGATGCCACACGAGAGAACACAGAAATTGCATTTCTTTACCAGATTTAACATTGACAGTCAAATAAAAATTTGGCTACCCCAGAGTTTGAAGTTCTAACTTAGGTGACCCTCTGACTTTTCATCTAGTGGGATCATCAGGTCGATTGTGCCTGTAGTTTGGATTGCGACCTGCAGAATGAATGACATTTCAATCAGCTTCAGCTTGTGTTTACCTCTAGTTTGCCAGTGCTATATGCTAACACAGAATGAATATGGCAATATAAACCTGCATTGTCATTGTGATCATGTTAGCATGCTGATGTTAGCAGCCAAGCCTACTTGTTCACTTGTCTAAACTTTAATCAGATGGGAAGAGGGAGCATTCCCACCAGCCCGCTATCACATCAGATATTAAATAAAGAATATTTGTCTAATTTGACATTTGAAGCCTAACGTTTAACTCTCATAAAGCACTTAACACTCAAAACAGCAGAGGATTGAGTGAACGTCAAATGGGGCATTGGATTAAAAAAATCATTCCTGCATCCTTGACAGACACAGAGCCACAATCCTGCCCTAAGGAATGCGAGTCCTTCAGCAATGTATTTGCTGTATATGTTTATGAAAACATTTGCAATCATTTCCCTGGGTTTGCCATCGCTGGGCAAATCCTCACTTGACATCTGAAATTAAGTACAGTGAAAGCAGGGATCAGCATAATGCAAACACTTATGAGGAAAATAATGATCCACACAGTAAAGTGTGATCCCCACTGAGAGGAGAATTACATCTCGGTACCACAAATACAAGCTGATCGAGCTCTCGCTTTTCCACTACATTACAGCTCTCACCTCACAACAGGAGAGACACTTGAAATATGAACTGACTCCAGTGGTGTTCCCTTTATTTAGCCAACACCAGTAATGTTTGAGTTACAAGGAATTTAACAGTTTATTGAGTCATGCAGTCTTCTCATTAGGTGTGACAATGGGACAACTGGCAAGGCAGAGGTAAAAATCAATGAAGCCAAAAATCTCAATAAAAGTTTGATAAAGTTCTGGAGCAACTGTTTTTACAGCAGATTATACCTTGGCAAATAACAACCACAAAGTGAAATACAATATTGTCAGCAGTCAAATATCAATCATATTTTTGAGTTCAGATTGTCAGAATTAAATTTAAAGGTCCAGAGTGTAAGATTTAGAGAGATTTAGTGGCATCTAGTGGTGAGGACTGCAGATTGCAACCAGCTGAAACATCTGCCGATTGGAATTCTTTCAGTGTTCATCGCTCAGGAGGTTTTTGACGAATCATCCACAGAGGTCTCTTCCTCTTCAAAACAAACCAAGGATCCCATTTATAAGGCCTACATATGCACAGAATAGGGCCTGACCCATGCTTACCAATGTTTTGGACACAGGAAATTGGTGACGCAAAGGATGAGGTGGAAACGTCAAATATTTTTTGGCGTGCACCATTTTTGGCTTTTGTCGGCCCTGTCTACAGCCAGCGTTTGGTTTGTCCATGATGGGCTAATGTAGAAACATGGCGGTGAAACATGACAGTCTCCATAGATGAGGACCCGCTCCCTATGTAGATATAAACAGCTCATTCTTAGGTAATGAAACACAACAAATCTATTTTCAGGTGATTTTACACCAAAGAAAACACGTATTATTTTATATTCCCTATTCTAACTCCTACATACCGGACCTTTACCATTTGATTTCTTTAACCTACCAAGAACAGGAAGCAAGAAAGAAATTCAACTCCTGATGGAAATTAAGAATGCATTCTAAGGAAACAAAGTTTTCCTGAGTCTTAGAGGATCTCTAAGTATCTGGTGAAGATGCCAGTAAGTGTGTGTGTGTGTGTATTTATTTGTGTGTGTGAGAGAGAGCGAGAGTGAATACATGAGAGCAGATGAGCAACGCATCTTGGCACCTATCAATCAGGGCACTTCCAAGAAATGTGACTCAACCGGGCGGTAAAAAGAGAAAAAAAAAAAAATCCTACCCACAAAACACCTAACACAACATTCAGGCATCACAAGAAAAATGCTCACGACGCAAAAGCAACCCACCTAACCTGGCTTAGAAATCACTTTCACAGACACTCATACGCAGCAAGGAAACAAAATAATTATCAGTTGGTTATGGCAGTGCATGCATGAAATGAGTCCAAATTCAAACTTCTTAGTGTCGTATTTTGTATAGATTGTGCTAATTAGTGCTGTAAAAAGCCAAATACAAAAGAGTCAGGAATCAGGAGAAGTCAGGAGATGAGTAGTGTCTTATATATCATGAGCATTACTCCACAAAGTCTAAAAAAAATCATGATGAATTTGCATTTTTAAACATGAAAATGTTACTTTACTACACTATATTAATGCAGGGCTTACATATTGAAACCTGTTTGGGTGCTTCCTTTTCTTGCCTTAGACTAAAGAATGTACATCATACTGTTTGATTACAAGTGAACCCAACTTATTTCTCCGTCATGATTTTAAGCTTGACCTCCACAGTCGACCAGCCGCCGTGTCCAGCAAATAAAACATTACCGTTTCCTGTGTTGCTTACAACCAGCCCAGAGGGCGTGTAGAGGCCCCGCTGGTGGAAAATGTGGTGGTGATGTAGTGCCGAGGCTGATTATTCACAGTCACACTTCAGCAGCTCCCCTCGCTAAGTGAGAGTGATCACATCGATAACACATCCTCCAGGTTGTCGATATGCTCCTCTTCTCCAACACGTTGCACCTCCGTGTGAAACACGGTGAAAACATTTGGTTTCAACCTGAAAGCATAAATGGCTTCATTAATCAGGTAGTTAATTCATTTAGAAATGTGCTTCGAAAGATTTTTGCTCGGGTTTAAAACACAAATTAGATTATGAAGAGAAGCAATTCCTCAAATGAGATGCTGAGTCAAGGTTTAAGTCTCTGAATAGTTCAGACTTTTAACGCTATGTCTATTTCTATTAAGTCCCTTGTAGACTTGTATGATCTTACTTGATAATAAATCATGGTATAGACAAACTCTTTTTGTTCTCTAAGCACCTTCTGACAAACTTCATCAAGAGGAAATAGTGAAAATAATGGCATGGAGGGAAGAAACATATGTTTATGCAGTTGGAGAATTAAACAGTGTTTTCTTCTACATTACTTTCAGTTCTTGCTGAACTTCCTACATTTCATGCAAAAATAAATTCAGATTAACTACTTAGCTCATCAGTCTCAGTACACAGATAACTTTGCAGCAGCTTTGCATCTTTTAACTGACTCACGACTCAGCAAATACCATCTGCCAGGAGAACTGCATTAGACACAAACTCACTGCTGTTTGAAAGAAGCAAACAAGAGGTCAGCACACCGGACACTGCAGCAGCAGAACAACTGTGGCGCAGGCTCAAGGTTATAACTCAGGACTAGTATGAATCTGCTTGGATTTATTTTCATTTTTTAAATTTAACAACACAAAAATGAAACTGAGGCAAAGATAACATACATCAAACACACATATTACCAAACGATAAAGATGGTATTAAACATAAGAGGGCTGCACAGTGGAGCAGTGGTTAGCATTGTTGCCGCACAGCAAGAGTGTTCCTAGTTCGAACACGGGATGGGGGAGCCCTTCTGTGTGGAGTTTGCATGTTCTCCCTGTGTCAGTGTGGGTTTTCTCTGGGTACTCCGGCTTCCTCCCACAGTCCAAAGACATGCAGGTTAACTGGTGACTCTAAATTGTCCGTAGGTGTGAATGTGAGCGTGAATGGTTGTCTGTCTCTATGTGTCAGCCCTGTGATAGTCTGGCGACCTGTCCAGGGTGTACCCTGCCTCTCGCCCAGCGTCAGATAGGCTCCAGCCCCCCCGACGACCCAGAACAGGAAAAGCAGCAGACTGACAAAGTACAAATACCTCCAGGAGTTTATAAGATACTGAAAGCATATTTCTGATTTTGTTTATGTGGCTATTGCTTTCGAATAGTAACACATTTGATGTATACAGGAAAGTGACATGAAAGTGGGACATGATAAAGTAAAGGGAAGTTATGTTGTTTAAGATCGAGGTGGAGCAGGCATAGTGTGAGACTATAACTTTAAGTAAGGCACTGCATGTTAATTTAGTTTGACAAGTTTCTTGTAACTTGAAGAAGAGTTGGTGTGATCTGATAAGTGAAAGAGAAAGATGCCTGAAGGATGAGCGGGAAAAGTGGGCTGAGAAGTGACATGGAGGGAGAAATCAGTTTTTAAGGAGTTTATGAAGTGGAGTAAAGTCACTGTCTCTTTTCCCATGTTGTGTTTTAAAACACAGGGTGCGTTCTGAATCCCATACTCTTTATTTTTATTTTTAGTAGGTACTGCAGCTGCTTTGAAAATGTGCATACTGTTGCATGCAGTATGCATACAGTCAGGACACACCACTTCCTCCTAACATTATGCCCCAAACTTTGACCCTCTTACTCATATATCCGTTACCATGGAGATCACCAGAAACGGACAGGACAGCTCTGATGCTGTTATTCTGCAATTAGTAATAACTGCATACATTGTAGATTCTAACATATTATATTCATGATAGTAAAATTCCACATTTCTCTGTCATTGATATTTAATACTTATGCCCTTTTGTTGTTGGTTATATTTATGATTATTTTTATTCAATTAAACAATTAGTATTCCTATTATTACTAATCGACTGGTCATCACCTGAATGTTCTGTCATCCATCATTGCGACTTCTGACAGTCAATGTGACATATCGTCCACTGCGCAGAGGATTGTGGGTCAGAATCACTGATCAGCAGTTGCAGAGCAGTATTTCAAAGGCTGAATCCATATAGCCTTTTGCCATTGGCCTGAGTCTTTTATTTGTAGATGTGGGCTGTATACGTCATGCACAACATGGCCGGAGTTCAGTTATCGGGTATTCAGCTGCACCTCTTAGTACAGTTTTTGGCCCATGTTCAGCCATGATGGCGTCAACTGAGACTGATATACGTCAGATGTCCTGCACCCTACCCATATATGGCCCGATAATACACTGCTTGCTCAGTTATTGTACGGACCCCCAAACAGCACTATTACTCCCACTCATAGTCTCCAGTATGTTCATCAGGGATTGTAACATCTAGTCCTTAACTGAACTGATTGAAAATGAGAAAACCTGGTTGCATGGTGCTACCAGATTTCTGCAGCCTGCTTATCTCAAAGCTCAAAGCTACATTAGCCGCTACTAGCACACCGAACCCCCAACCAAACTGTCAGTGATTTGTGGCTAGCATGCACCAGCAAGAAGAATGTGGAATAAAAAATAAGATTTCTCTGGTTCTGCTGCATCGATTTTGAGTTTCATCTGTGAAGGAAGGGGAGACAAAAGGCCTGAGGTGTGTGTAGGCAGGTAGAGTTAGAGCTGGATTTAATTTAAAAGACACCCCATCTACAGAGGCCAAAATGGCTCCTGCCCCGACCTCATTTAGGCTATATAAACCAGTGCTCACACTACAAAACACACTTCACACAAAATTGCTGCTGACCTGCAGTGGCTGGCTGACCCGTGACACTCGCAGTTTGAGAATGACAGCGGCTGGCAGCACATGCACGAATAGGTCAAGTTCAGTTCAGCAGAGTTCATTACCTGATGTTGTAATGCTGAGTTTGAGCTATAATGTTGCCTATTAAATTACTTTGGTATGAAAATAGTCCCATATGTAGAAAACCGAGGAGATAGGAGTACGTTAAAACATAAAAGGTACAGCATTTGCATGTTGAATGTGGTCTTCCACTGTGACCAACCATCTGCTTCTGTTCTTTACTTTAATTAAATTGTTAATTTAAATAATAATGGGTATTGTGCATGTTTTGCTCGTCGGTTTTAAAGCAGAGGAGATCACCTCGGCTTCAAGCAGCAAAATGGTCAGAGCAAACCTTTTTCTCCGGCTGTAACTTCAACCCCCCAAAACTTTGCTGCGGATGATCTCATTAGTGTCTTGGCAACTCGTGGGACAAATTGTCCAGATAAGTCGATCCCCAATGCCGAGGAGAGGCACCGTGAAGCATCACCAGACATTTTAAAAGGCTCCCGTCTCATCCGGGTGAGTGCCTCGACAAATAGGGAGGAGAGGAACGACAGGGGAAAGAGATGGAGGTGAAGACAGAGGTGGCGGAGGAGGGGGAATCAGTCAGGCGGAATGGAAACCCTGTCGAAGGTTAATGAGCAGAAAGATAATGTTTAAGCTCCAAATACGACCCTGTCACTATCTGGAGCCCTGGTAAGAGGTATAATGGAGGGAGTAGGGTGTCAAAGAAAGTGAAGTATGAATGTGTGTGTGTTTGGCAGTGAACGTACCCCTGCATGCATGCTTTTGTGCATGTTATAAGGCACCTGGTTGACTCTCTTATCTAAGATTACCAAAAACATATTCAAAAGCGCTGAAAGATTTTTATGGATCCCGAAAAGCAAAGCAAACTAAATAACATAAATGACATGAATCATGTAGTTGTCACTTTTGTTTTATGCTTTACTACATTTATGCACTTCCAGTTAGCCGCAGTAAATTCTACCAACAGGCTTGTGCACTCTCGGATTACCAGACAGCAATAATACAACATGCCTGCCATATTTTGTTTTCACTGCACCTGCCGCAGCAAACACCGTTGCATATCGTGTCCCTAAACATTTACTCTGCTGTCGTCCTTCGTCTTACGCTGTTGATTTGTCGTTTCAGAGCTTTCATTAACTTTGTTCAGTCAGAAATGGAGTCTATGCAGCTGCGACACAAATCTCAGCGACGTCTGGTTCATCACGCAGATGCACTGGAGAATTAACTTTGTGCAAATAAAACAGCAAAGACAGAAAAATATGAGAAGCTGAAAAACATTGTTCGGGTGTTGTAAATTAGTTCACAAATTAATAAACCATTATTACAATAACTAACAGAGGTAGAGAGAGTATTGCGATATTTTTATGAATTTAAAGAAACAATCATACAATTGAAAAATACTTTTACAAGATAAAGTCCTGCTTTCAAAATGTTACTCGAATAAAATTACATTTACAACAAAACGTATTTAAAGTGTTAAAGTGTTGCTACCGAGGTGCAGGGAGAAGCAAAATAAATCAAAAGGGGTTGAAACCCCAGCAACACCACTAATGCATTTCTGCTTGTGGCCTTGATTGAGATCATCCATTAGAACTGGGGTCAGATGTCACCTACATAGTCATTTTTTGGACTTTTGGGATGACTTACAACCCGGTCTCGCTCACTCATCGAAATCCTGCACATGGGCAGTGACTTGCGGTGTAAGACACAGACAGAAAAAAGCCATCCTTTAAGGTCAGCATGATACAGGACTGGTGGCCGTTGTAGTTTAATGGCGGTTGGCAGCATCAGGGGGAAATGTGGCAGGACAAGAATGAAAACTAAGGCAGCGAAAGTCCAAGTAGGGTGGGCAGGGTGGTGGATGGGTCCAACAAACACCAACTCTGTAAGATTATAAAGTTAAACTCTGTTCTTTTTTCCTGCACCAAACCTTGTGCGTTAGTTGCTGGAGAAAAAAAAAACTTGGTTGTACCAACATAGTGTCTTGTGCATGTGTACAAAACACTCCAAAATCTACGTGGATTTTTGGGATAATCATTATTGTGCGTCAATGACAAAGTAAGTTCATGTACCCCTCATGTTATTGATGTCTTTATGGGCATTAAAACGCCATTACCAAGTGTTTATTGTGGGTGGAGTTAATGACGGTAGTTACGATCGTAACCTGGGTGCTAGGAGTGCCGATATTGCTCTGCATTAAAGGCACTATGTGTAACAATTTCAGTTGTTCTTTGAGACAAACAAAATTTGCAGTCAAAAGTGTGTCCTAGCACACCATCAGCATATCTAAGTATGTCCGTAAGCTCCGTAATTCTCATTTACATATACATTGCGACCGGTGTCCCGTCATGTACGTGCTCCATCTTGAAAATACAGGTACGTACAGGGACATACTTGAGAAATACGGACTCGCCTTTTGTGTTTCCACTTGTCAGTTTCCGGTTTCCGTCTGCAGATGGAGTGACGACAAGCGGCAGCAAGCAGGCTAGTCACAAGTGCCGGTGTATTTGAAAAAAGGCAAAAAGGCAACGTGACCGGCGATTTCAGAACACAATGGTCAACAGAGAGCTGCTGAAGGAGAATCACAGCTAACAGCGCCGCTAACAGCTGTTAGCCGCTGTTAGTGCTGTTAGAGGCGCTGGTCGCTAACAGCTGTTAGCGACGCAGTGTTGCGAGGAGAGGGATGAGGTGTGTGAGGTTGAGTCACTTGTCAGTTGTCAAAAGACAAGACATGATTGGTTTGGTTGGTTTCGATTTACACCCGCCCCAACAGTCCTACGTTGTAAACACAGCCAGCATGGTGATGAGGGGGTCAGCTCGAGGGGGTCAGCTCGCGTCGCATGTGTCTGTGTAGGAGCCTGAAAGAAAACTTCATGAAGTATCGGATGACGTGGTTTCATCAGTGTTATCATAGCTTTTTGGTACACAGCAGGTACCATTGTTGCAATACACGTTTGAAACAGTGAGGCGCTAGAGTGCGCTATCCGTTTGAATGTAATATACGATCTCAACACTAGATGGGAGAAATTCCTACACAGTGCCCATTTACAGCTAGCTAAAGACCATCTCTCCTTAATTATCAGGTGTTGGTCATACTGGATAGCTTTAATTCTGTCTGGGTGTAAGAGTAATGTGGCTACTGTTCAAATAGTTCCCTTGATGTATGTTGAATATCTAGCTAAATGCCTACTAGAGTGATGAGAGAAGCATTACTGTAGCTGTAGTGTGGTATAATTTGCTCCCATTTTAATTTGTATATTTGGCTGTACGTTCTTGTGCAGATAATGAGAGGAATATTGCATGATGTACTGTATGTAACATTACTTTGAACAGTATTGTACTCAGTGCCTTTATCTCTTTGTTTATTTAAGAACACCACACACACATATGAATACAGATACGTTGAACCATCCCTCGGTCTCAACTCTTTTGTCTCGGCTGTGTGAAGCCCATGCTTGACACGTACTTTATATACTGTTTGGTGGCATTAATAAAAATATATATGACATATTTTTTAAATTTATATGTTTTGTAAATTCAGTCCTAATCTGAAGTAACTTGTAGCTGTAAACTAAATGTAGTGGAGTTAGAAGCACAATATTTCCCTCCAAAATATAGTGGTGTTAAAGTATAAGGTAGCATAACATATAAATATATATTAAAATACAATTATTTCAAAATTTACTCAAGTACGTTTCACTACAGGTAATGAGAATAGATAAATCAAAATGCCAGTAATGTTACTGGCTCCCGGACTGCTGTAAATGGACAACTTAATTAGAATTTTCAAAACCAGTCTCTTCATGTATCATACTGCCCGAGCTTTCCAAGTTCATTTTCTCATCCCCACCAGTTATCCAGGATTTTATTTAAGATTTTTTCACCGTGTAGTTTCACACTCAGATGATTTTTTTTCCCTCCCCCACTTCTGTCATTATTGGATGAAGCCATCTCCATGTCTTCAGGATGGTAGAAATTGATTGTTAATGGAACAGTAATTGCCTCTTGGCCCTCACACATGACAGTGAGATTCATCTTGTAATTCACAGAACGAAGGCTCCTTCTTCATTTTCCCTTCAGTTTCACTCTGACAGACTCTCTGGACGCTGCCTGAACCTCTCGCTTGTGCATTTTCACATCTTCTTTAATCAGCATTTTAAACCAGAAGTCTAGTTTTGCTCAGCAGCTCCACGAAAATGATGTTGTCTTGGGTGTTTCTACTCTGGATCCCATTTGCTATGTTAATGTTTTCTTCTAGGAGCTGCCTCTGTAATAGTTTTAGATTATTAACCTTTGCCCTGAATGTTTCTGGTGTCCTCTCTCAAAAGCTCAATTAATTTTTTATTGAACTCCACTTAATATTCTGTAGTTGTTCAGTCATTGTAGATTGTGATATTAATGTCATTGGTTCATCTATTTCTTTGATATCTAAAATATGAGATCTGATATAATGTCAGATGTATTGACTGTTGATTCGTTTGCTCTTTCTTGTTCTCATGTGTTTCACTGGACGTTTAAAAGCATTTAAACCAGTTTAACACAGATTATTGATCAAATAATGATCCCTTTACTCAAGCTTAATATTTTTGCTCTCTGAAACCTGGAAAAAACATTTTGATCACAACCTTAAAGGTTCTGTATATGACATTTAGAGCATTAGCAAATAACTATTTGCCATGTAAAGATACAGTAGCGTAATGGCATCCTGAGTAGAGAATAAAGTAATGCCTTCTGTGTTGTAATCCTTCTCTGATTGTTGTTGTCAACAGGATCTGTTATTTCTACGCTTCCCCTTCATTGTCTATGTAAACAGCCATGCTATGCATTCACGTAGTGCTGTGTTGTGTTTCAAAAGACAGGGCGTCTGCTCCCCATTTGTATAAAGTTGGATATACGCTACTTTATGCACATCAGGGACGTCCTGCATAACTGCCAAAAACCTTTGAAACTAACCTATATGTCAATCTAAAATGAAGACAGATTCAGCAACTGCATGGCTTATTTCTCACCTCAAATGGTTTCAGCAACGTATTTCAGTGAATGGTGAACTATGTTTGTAATGTAAGAGAAAGTTGCCAAACAAGCCACCAGGTTGGTCCGTTTTTAAATCCCAGAGCAGATAGCCCACATGCCCACTGGCACGCCCATCAAGCGTCCAGTGTAAAGTTTAATTATTTCAAAACACACATTAAACACACATTAAACACACATTAAACATGGCTTAAAAGCGGCAAATTCAAACACAAGTACACAATTTTTCCTCTAAACTAGTACTAAAATACAGTATTCACAGATAAAGCATTTGTCTTTTGCTGGACACATTTTCCCCGCAAATACAACACACTAATGTTTTTAGCACAAGCCTATGGCATTTTACACTGTGTAAATTAGCCTAGTGGCTAGCAGACTTTTCCTCTACTCATATAAAGCCAGGGACAACAGCAACATTTAACAAAGGTAACGTTACAAAATTTGGCTCCATTCCAACTCACAAGGTTCACCAACAAAAAAACTGTCTTATACTACACATGTTTTCCAAACACACAACATTATTACTATAAGCCTATGGCATTTTATATTATATTAATTAGCCTAGTGACAAGTGGAGATTTCCTCTTTTCATATGAGGCCAGGATAAATCACACACAAGACTTATTGTCTTCACAATTTATTGTTTCTTATCTGTTAAATAAACATAAATAAAAGCTTTGTTTCCACTGAGGGAAATGGTTTCAGCTTGCAAAAATTGACAGGAGGTCTGCGCCACCGCAATTTGTAGTTACACTTCTGGGGAGGTGCACATCAGGCTACGGCGTAGGGTATAGTATAGGCTCTACGCCATCTTCACCATAGGTAAGGCGTAGATTCGACATAGAAGTATAAATCCCACTTTCAACTGCACAGCTGCACCTGCATGTTAGTGCTTGTGTGTATCACACTGGCTAGTTAATCACTGCTGCTCTGCACTAAGCTTATACAGCGGTTACCACCGATAATCGCAACATAGCAAAAGTGTAACGCCCGCCCTTTGGTCCCCCCTGGTTAACACTATTATCTCCATTAGCACTGTTGTCTTTATTTGCACTGTTAGTGCCGTTAGCATCATTAGCTGCTACCTGCCAGCTTCTCCATGTTGAGAATTATGTGCAGACAATCTGGCTCTAACTCTAAACCATTGATATGCTCTGAATGTCTCAACAGCACCTTCAAATATAGATATTGAGCATTAGCAGAAGCCAGAGAACCAGCAATTTGGAGTTATTTTTACAGACCAATTTTAGCCATCCGCAGAGCAACAAGCTTCCAACTTCATAAAACACGGATCCTCCAGAGACTCAGAGAGGGAGAGAGAGAGAGGTAGACAGTGAATATAGTGAGACAGTGAGGATAACCGAAAGAATTGATCATGTGTTCAGGGGGAGTCGGGGGAGGGGAGGAGGAGGAGGATGGATATATGGAAACACAACAGAAAATGAGAGGACGGAAAATTGGACAATCAAACGCACGCACAAACAGAAAGCAGACAATTTCAGAGGGTTGTACAGACGTCTAATCGATTTCATTCCCCTCATTCTCAGCTGAAGCAGCGTCCACACAAACATGCACACACACACACACACACACACACACACTGGGAATGACAGCAGGGTACATTATGAATACTGTAATTGAAGGAAACATCTCAGATGGCTCCAGCATGTTAATATTGAATAATCACTCCCTCATTTCTCTCTCTCTCTCTCTCTCTCACACACTCACACACACACACACACACACACACTTCCTCTGATTCTCAGATTTATTGACGGAATGAAAATCAAGGCTGCTAAAAGAACAAATTAGAGGGTTGGAGAAGGAACACTTCCCCTGCGGGCGAGGGGACTTCAATTACAATGGAGAGCCGTGTTTGGCAGAAAACTAAATAAATAAATAATCATAATCATAATTCAAAAAAATATATACAATAAAAATTGTCTGGTGGATTTGCCGCTCGCCTCTCCCCAAGAATCAATTTGTCATATTCAGGGACGTACGTATATGAGAAGCAATCTATTTCACACTCTGAAAGAATTACTCATTTCCAATTTTCCTTGTTGACATTTGAGCCGTAGGGGTGGGGGCAGTGTTTGTTTCTGTGTGTGTGTGTGTGTGTGTGTGTGTGTGTGTGTGTGTGTGTGTGTGTGTGTGTGTGTGTGTGCGTGGCTGCAGTGTTAGGAACTTGACATCTCTTCTTTAAATCCCTCTCTACTTCTGCTTTCATCATTTTTTCTTTTTTACTCTCCCCCTTTGAGATGCACCACCACACTCTCCCTCCAACACACACTCTCTAACTCTTTCTCTGTCCACTGTGGAGTCCAGCACACAGCAGTATAAGTCAGTGAGGTGTGGATCAAATGCAGACGATGCAAAAGAATAAAAATGACTTGGCGGAAAAAAATGACTTGCCCGACACCAAAACCAACCCGAAACTTTGAATTTCTTGGTATTTATCTTAACATTTTGGGTCAAGTGTGGGACACGTGACTCTGATGAAGCATAAACAAAACATGCTAATCTGCTTGCTGTAAAAACTAAAATAAATACACAAATAAAAAGTTTTAAGAGAATAGTTATTTTTTGTTTGTTTTTGTAGAATAGAAATGTGTAAATAATTAGGGTATAATTTTTAATATTATCTTGAAAATTCATATTGTGATACTCGCGTCCTGAGTGTTTTATAAACAGCCCTGGACTTCTCAGACTCTTTTAGCAAGTTACCACTCAGAGGGAACTCATTCAGCGGCTCCTCTGGCAGCAGCACAGCGTCTCTCCCTCTTCTCTCTCGCCGTGTGCACACTGGAGTTGGTGTCATCAAGTGATTTTGTCATAAAACTTTGGTAATGTAAAACCTATGTGATGCTCGCAGCTCGACAAAAGCTACAAATATGAATGTGCGATAGTTATAGTATCATAACAACCTGTCACAGGTTACAGTGTGATGATCAGAGGAGAAATGGCAGAGCATAACAAAAAAAAATAACTCAGTCATTTAGGATTTTGCTGAAAGAGAAGGAAATTGCCTGTTGATATATATAGATCCCAGGGTACATTTGTTGTATTTGGGAGGAGTTTAAATCTAATTTGTGGTAGATATTATTTAAATATTGTATACAGAATCTGAATCTCACTCTAAGTTACTGTTGTTGTTCACAAACTAAAGAAATGAGAGATTGTTTTTGTTTTGTTTTTACTGAATATTTAAAGGCAAACTGTTAGGTTAACATGTAAAACTGTGCTGTTACAACTTTATGTTCTTAAATTAGTAAAAAAAAAAAAAAGATATTATTAATTTGTCATATTGTCAAGAATATTGTTATCGCTCACCCCTATTAATAATATAAAATATAAAGCTACAGACCAGCTACATTACTGCCAAGTTGCCATTCAAGTGTTGGTCCAGTGCTCATTAACATGTGTGTCTGCTACTCGCCACAAAGCACCTCAACTGAACATCATCTAAAGTTTGTGGTTATAAAAACACCCATGCTTTTGATCAATGTCGGAGCCCATTTTTTTAACACGACATTTCACCACTGCATCCTCATCTACACCGCAATACACTTCAAGCTAACAAAGCATTAGCTAACTCAGCTGAATGACACAGGACCACAGCTAGAAATAAAAACATATTAGATTATAGTTGGCCAGCTCAACTGTGATTTGTAGCACAAACCAAACTGGCGCCTGTCTCCAGTGAAAGGTGTCGGGCTTCAGTTTGTAGCCTCATGTAACAGGCCTTCATTCAACAGCTTACCTAACCCTGCAGTAGCGTACAAGGTTTTTACTAAGAACTTTGTCGTAATTGTATTGACTTCACTTTGGAAAACGAGCTTAGCTCTCAAGAAGCACAAAGGAATTTTGGAAGAAGCACAGGAGCAGCACACTGAGATGTCAGATGGCTGTGATTGGTTGATTGCAGTGTTGGTCCTGGAACGTGATGTAGGATGTTGACCCAGGAGCATGTCCTACTTGGCAAAATCATGTCGTGCTAGTGTGAACACAGCATAAAAACCAAGGAGTTTTTTGGCTTATTTTAGGATGAGACCATTTGACATCTGTAGATGTCAAACTGTTATAACTGCAGGTTATAAAAGGTACAAAGAAAGTGGTTTAGACAAAATTTGTCTCGATAGGCTATATCTTGCAGTTTACCTACAGCGACGTCGACAGTTCGCTAACATGAACTACAGCCTATGTAAGCTACCACTTGTTGCAGTCGCCACCACAGAAGGCCCGTCTCTCAGTACATCGAATCAAACAACAGAGGTAGAAAAATATGAAGTTGGGCGCTCTTTCAGGCATTCAGGGCGCTCCTGCAAAAAAATGCAAGGTGTGTAAAGCAGAAAAACATGAGCAAACTAATAGCAGCAAGCAGAACGCTTCATTCATTTAAAACAATCGCAAAAATCCACCTGCTAAAACGCGCTCTGTCTGACTGGGGCCATATTCTTTTTCTCCTTCTATACTGTCCGTCTCTTTCTCTCCCACATACTCGCTCGCTCCCTCCCTCCGTCCCTCTGCTTGGCTGCACCGCCAACTGGGGTCAATTAATCATCAAATACTATTTGCATATTTACAGTTGGGCTAAGCTAAGCTGATTACTGCTAGTCCAATAGCCGCTGATTCAACAGGGCTTATGCTGCGACATAATGTGATGAGGATTTGGGGAAAACGGCTTTAGAGTGATCTGATTGGCTCTCATCCCTGAAAGCCTAAATAACAGAGGAGTGCAACATCAATGACCTTCACAAAACACCTCGCCGTCGTCTAAACCCCCACGACCACAGAAATTGATTCTGTCCTCTCACCTGGAATTCTCTGTCGCTTTTGTCTACTTCCTGTCACTCTGTGTGTCCATGCCAGGGACATCACGGCACATAACCTCAGTTTTTGGGAGATTTCTTGGTCAACGCTCCAGATCCCAGTTATGTTACCTGCCGTGGTGTGAGAGTCTGCCACTTGATTTCTATTCAGACTATATTTAGTCCAATCAGTGGTGGCTCAGAGTCTATTGCTGTGGGTCTCAGCTCTGTGTGTCAAGCAAAGAGAGGACTCGCAGATCTGATGATATGGTGTCTCATAATCATCAAGAGAGAGAAAAAATGTGCTTTTTGAGGCGAGACAGTGTTGACTATAAAGTGTATGTACTGCTACTCTTTCCACCAGGGCTGCTCATTACAGTAATTGGTGGCACATCATGCTGTTGCCATGTTGGTGAGCTCGCTCTATTTGGGTCTGTTCAGGTCAGCTGTGTTTTGGATCAAGTCTAATTATCTCCAGGTCTCTTTCAGACAAAGTTCAGACTGTCCTCACTGTCAGATTGTGTCTCTGTTTGAAAATTAATTTATGTGCAAAGGTTTTGGGAAGGGAGACCAAAACTCTGGAACCGAGTTTTATTTACTTGAATGAAGTCAGTGCTTCGGTGCAGCGTGGGTGCCAACAAAGGGGGCTCTGACAGAACAATGCAGGGTCATCTATCAAGACACTGCGTCAGGCAATCAAATACGGGCAAGGACACATTCCTGGTATCTTACTATCTAACAAGAGCTCTGTGTTACTACTGTTTACCTCATGGTCATAGTGATGAAAGATGCAATAGCTGCCCCTGTGATAACTGCAAAAATGTATTACAAACCGTTGTGCAGTGTTTTGGCATCTGATAAGCTCTTAAACGTATTTATCTGTTACTCCAACTGGACTTCCTGGATTGTATATCATTGTCTCACTGGTACCTTGAACAAGAACTGTTTTCAATCTGAGTCATCACTTAAAATGGAGGAGTATTTGGTCTTTCATAAGGATGACAGAAATGTGACCTTATGAGAACAAACATAGTTTATGGTCTGAAGAGTCATACATTGTAAAAATGTGTACCATCACCCACCTTCTGCACTTTCCATGGAAACTAAAGGTAGTCCTTGTTCATGCCGTTGTTCGTGACAAACGTCATGACTTCTGAGATACACTCAGCATGGTGTATGTGAGCTATATCCGTCAATATCTATACACAGAACAGACCAGATGTTGCTTTTCTCATCCGCCTCCTCTCCCACCCATTCTGCCTCTTACCCCAAACACCTCCTCACCCCTTGCCTTTACTCACCTCTCTACCCCTCAAATCACCTCCTCCCTTTCTGGTATCTCTCAGCCTCCTCTACCTTCTTTCCCTGCTTCATTAAATGGGGCGGGGAGAAGTGGGGGGTGGGGAGGGAGTATTACGCTGGGATTAGGTCTCAGCCGGCTTTAATTCCACCTCCTGAAATGAGATCCATGCCGTAGCCAAAGAGGAGGCAGCTCACAGCCCTCACACACACACACACACACACACATAATCCAAGAACCTACTGTCCTCTATTTGTGTGTGGGTTAGTAAAGTAGTAGAAGACAAAACTATGGTTTACATATTGCTTTGTATCCAGACTTGTCAACCTCACATTACACTGTCTCACTCGCTGACCCCAAAGTTAATTAAAAATCAACAGTTATGTTTTCAGGTTGTCCGTATGTCCGCACATACCATCTTGATACCTTGTGAACACGACATCTCAAGAAGACCTCAAGAGAATTTCTTCAAATTTAGCACAAATGTCCACTTGGACTCAAACATGAATTGAACAATTTTTGGTGGTCATTGGTCAAAGGTCAAAGTCACTGTGACCCTGTCTGTGTCATCCCCGTGAACACAGTATCTCAAGAACGCCTTAAGGGAATTTCTTTATCTGGTACAAAGGTTGACTTGGACTTGAGTTGAACTGAATAGATTTTGGTGGTCAAGGGTCAAAGGTCAAGGTTGCTGTGACCTTGCATCCAGCTCAATCTCATGAATGCATCATCTCAAGAACAGCTTGAAGGAATTTCTTCAAATTTGGCACAAATTATCACTCAGCAATGAGCTGTTTTGAGTTTGGTGGTAAAAGGTTAAAGGTCAGTGTGACTTTGCATCTGTCTCATTCTCGTGAACACGATATCTCAAGAACACCTCAAGGGAATTTCTTAAAATTTGACACAAACGTTCACTTGGACTGAAATATAGACTGATAAGAATTTTGTGGTCGAAGGTCAAGGTCAGTGTGAAATCACAAAATATGTTTTTGGCCATTGCTCAAGAATTCATGCTAATTATGACAAAATTTCACACAAATGTCTAATATGATAAAATAATGAAGTGATAACATTTTAGATCCAAGAGGTCAAAGGGCATCATAATGTTCTGCATAAAACACTTCAATGGCCATTACTCAGCATTGACATTTGTTCAGATACTTAACTGGTGACACTAATCTGGGGCGCCTGCCTCGAAACTGTGCTGACTGTAAAGATCTTCTGTGCTGCTCAGGGGGAAAATGTGTGTGATGCATCCATGTGTTTTTTTCAGACATGGATGTATGCTGTAAGCAAAGTTTGACTGGTCTGCAAAGGCATACAACTGCGGGGCAGTAATTCTCATTCTGTTTTGTTTGTTTTGTTTTGTTTTACAGTATTTTTATTGAAATATTCTTACAATGAAGAAAACTAAAACTACAGAGGATTAACAGGACCAGGTTAGAAATCAGGCTGAAACCAATATGTGTACTGTATATATTATTTAATGCTGAAACTAAATGCAAAACCGTCTGTCCAATTTTGTAACTTTTTTGAGTTCAAGTTCTTGGGAAAAAAAAGTTTTTAAAAGGTAGAACAGGTAGATTAGTTGCTAATGATTTTAAATTACAACTTAACTTTGATTGTCGACAGCCAAAAGACACCATAGTAAAGGCTGCTGAAAATGTCTCTTACTTGCTGCCACATAGCAACCCCTTGTCAACTGGCGCTCGCAAGTAAGTAAGCATATTAATCTTAATAATTGATTGTGTGGATGATTTTAATATCTATAGTCATTTGCTCTTGTTTACAGAATTCACATGTAAAGAGCTGACCCCTGGTTTTCCTTTAAATACACCCACACAGGGACTGAGAGGGACTCACCTGACAACGCTCTGTTTAAAGGAGAAATGGTGGAATGGTGATTGCTCAGATTTTGCAACTGACAGCTCTGCTTCAGGGTTTAAGATAAAAAAAAAAACCTGGTGTGAAAATTTAAAAATATGCAGTGAAACTTAACTTTATTGAAAACGGTAACACACATTGGAATACTTCAAATATTACTGTGTTATGTTACAAAAATCAATGTACTTATATTCACTAAATGTAAATTCATTCGTGTGTGTGTGTGTGTGTGTGTGTGTGTGTGTGTGTGTGTGTGTGTGTGTGTGTGTGTGTGTGTGTGTCAAGAGAGAGCGTCGGTGTGGACCAGTTAACACAATGTTATCATGTGTGAACATGTGGAGTTTTACTGCCCCCTAGTGGCAACATACAGACAGAGAGTTGACCAGTTATGAAATGAGGGGCAAGTGTGTGTGTGTGTGTGTGTGTGTGTGTGTGTGTGTGTGTGTGTGTGTGTGTGTGTGTGTGTGTGATGCAGCGAGATAAATTCAGACGGAGACAGAAGCGGTGTGCTTGACAAACAGAGCGAGAAAAAATGACTGAAAGGAGGTACAAAAAAGCAGACAGACAGGGTGCAGGCTCGGTCACACTTGAAACAGTCTCTGCAAACACTCGCTTCGACTCTCATTCACTCGACAAATTCAAGAACATGTTTCCATGTGGCTGAAATATTGAGTCCATCCAGTTTGAGAGACAGGGTGAGACTGACCTGCTCAGAAGATATTGATTGATTTTATCCTTGTTTATATAACTTTGCGGTGAAAGAAAATAACCAGCAGAGTAAAAGACATGCTGTATGGGTGGATGTGAGAGCAGGGACGCTGGCAGACAACAAAGTGCTTGATTTCTCTTGTTCCCGACCAGTATTATCACAGAAAAAAAGACAGAAGAATGGAAACACAAAAATATAAGCATGAGGAAAACAAGGAAGAAAAAAGACACATAAGGTGAGTCAGAGACAGGCAATATTGGGAGGAGGCAGAAAAAAGTGGGCTAGAAATATAAAATACAACCAAAAGAAAGAGAAAAGTCCATCTAAACAAACCAGCACGTACAAGGAACTGTATGTATATTAAAAGAGATGAGCAGAGAGCGCGGGAGCAGATGGAGGATAATAGCATTTAGACTTTCCATTTAAGGGATTTATACACAGCAGTGTTGATGACCCTTTAACTTTGAGAGGCTGCGCAGCACACACACACACACACACACACACACACACACACACACACACACACACACACACACACATTGCAGGACACAGGTCACAGATGTTCAAATCTGCAACGCACACATTCACACATTCATTCGTTCCTTTTTCTGGTTATTTGTGTTTCGGGCTGTGTGAGGTCCATTCAGGAGCACCATTCACAGGTGTTAATTGAATGAGAGCAGATGCAGACATTTTGTAGAGGTGTATGGGAAGGTGAAGTAGGGGTCAAAGAATTCTAAGTGTTGCAGTGAGGTGCCAGAAGAGGAGCCAAACTCATCTTTATGCTAATTTCAAGTGTCTGCAGCAATTGCACAGATACTGTAGCGAGTGTCCACTTGACTGATGTGAGTTCATGGAACATTATGTTCAAACAAGTTCAAACTAACTCGTTACTACCAGGCTGACCTGATTTGATTGTGGCGGTTAGAAGAAGTAATCACTTGTGATTTTAGCTGCTTACAACTACCATAACATTTGTGATTTTTTTTTTTGTTATTAACTTATAAAGCGCAATGCAAACGGTGTAGAGTAGGCTATTATGGCTCCACATTACTAATGAGTAAATGTTTATTTTCATGACGTCAAGGGTGAAATATAACAATCTCCAGTGGACTTCACTGAGACAATCATTATTTTTGTAGTACCGGGAGTTGTAATGACCCAATTAGAAGGTGTTTCCCCTTAGACATAATTCTTGCAGGAGGTGTGTGATCTGGTAAGTGTTATTTATTCTGTGTGAAACCTGCTGGATCTTCACAACATGACAGTGATCAGACACCTTAATTTATCTAAGATTAAACTGTTGAAGCGGCTTGTTTATCAGTGGTTCCCCACCGGTCCAGCCACAGGCTCCAAATTTGTCCTTAGTTATTTGTAATAAAGCCACAAAGTTTAATACATTAAGCGTCATACTTGCGTTTGGCCATATTGTTGAGCTAGTTTGCTGTCTTTGTCAAGTAGCTGTCCATTAGTCACTTAATCTACAGCTGTAAATGGCATTATACAATGCAAGCTCTTCACAGGAAATTCATTGTACTTAAAAATAAAGTGTGTTTTTACAAACTTGACACATTCTTGAGTCACTTAAGGTCCATTCAGAATGGACCCACGACCCACTTTTACACCGTGACCCATCAGTTTGAAACACTGTTATATATTACATTTATCTACTTTATATAACCAGAGGGGTCGGAGGTCAAACCCTGCAGCGGGTTGCAGGAAGTTGCTGGAGGACTCTCTGACGAAGATGAAGATAGCGTCAGTGTTTGCTTTCGATCAGCCTCTCTCTCTGTCTCTCCACAAGGGTTTGCTGCCATCGCCCCTTGTCAAGCTGTTTGTCGCGGCGGCCTGATTAGGTGCTGAGGTTGCCAGCTTGAGTCGTGAAGTACAGAGCAAGAGAGCGAAGCCAACAGGCAACCTCTACTTACGGGGCCAAGAAGCAGCTGCAGCTCTGGAGCTTCCATGTTGGCAGGCACGGAGACCAAGCTGTCTGTGAGTCTGTCTGGTCTGGAGCTCTGGCAGTTTGCTCACATGTCTAGATGTTCGTGCAGTCACTTTTATCAGCTGTGGAATTTGTTGGTGATTTTAAATCTAAAAACCGCGTCTGTAATGTGTATTTAGTAAAATAATAGTTCCACCTTAAATTTCTTTATGTAATTAAAGTCAAGGTATGGGTTGTGGTGAAGAGGCAGCAGCTAGATGGTTATACGGACTCTCCCATAACAATGTGAGGATAAGAGATTACAAAATGAACAAGACCCAATCTAATTTACAGTAGGTTTATCAGTGATTATGAAGTTCTAATCCTTAAAATTTTGGTCCTGGTTGCTGTTACAACATCAGTGGTTACTGGTGTCTATTTGCAGTAGCTGTAATTTAACACAACTCAAATATGGTGTCAGGACAGTGAGCAGCTCATCAATTGCGTTTACATGCACAAAATATTAGTTTTTGCCTTATTCCGAGGTGGTTTAATACTTCTACACATTACGTGTTTTTATCAGGGCCACCTCCGACTAAGAATTTTTCTCGTTGACCAGTAGTTGCCATTTAGGGCCATTAGTCGACGAGTCACGATATTAATTTAATTATTAAATTACATATTTTGGGCGGGGCAACACAATGGTTTGAGTTCAAGGTGTGAGAAAGGATAGTATCAGTAACATTGTTAACACTGTGCTACATTACAGCTTATATTTGGTCAGCTATCAGGGGGCAGCCCTAGTTTTTATTGTGGTTGTTGTTTGGCTGTCGCTTTTTGTTATCGTTGGTCTCAGTGGAAATTACTTGGTTAAAAATGGGTTAAAACCAGTGTCTTAAAAATGTCTGCATTGCAATAATTGTGCATATCCAGAAACCTGGTGATACCCATGTCTTTTATAATGTTTAAAATTAGGTGTGTTTAGAATTCAAAATTCAGAATAGCAGTGAAATATTAGTTTGTGTGTAAACATAGACACCTTGTGTGTTTGAGGGTATGTTGGAATGGTAGACTCCGCCACTAACAATGAACACTAACATGTAGAGAGTCATTAACAACATGGAAATTGAGTGGCTGACCATAACTAATACCAAAAACTTTAAAGGTCAAGGTCACATTTATTTCTATAGCACATTTAAAACAACCGCATAAAGGGGTAACACTTTAAAATGATGGTACACCCAAATCACAAAAACATATTTTCTCACCTGTCCGAGGTGATATCTAACCATGCAGATGTCAATCCACCAAACTTTTGCCAACCCACCTAAATTGTGGTAAATGGAATTTTGTTTGTGCTTTCAAAGTACTGAAAAGTTGTATTTGAAAAACTCAACAGCAACTTGTTTTTTCAAAATGTTTTATATGTCTTGTAATGGTAATTCCTAGACCTCAGAGGTGTACTGATGCATGTATGCAGTTATATATTCACTGGAACAGAAGAAAACTGTTCCTTTAAAAAATCACTATTTCTTAGTGAGATAAAGTGACATGTTGAATGACAGGCTCCAGGTTTTGACAGCGTGGGATGCCTAAAAATACAACCTGAATAGCAGGAAAAAAATAAAGAAAAGTGCAAGAGAAATTATATTCATCATAAAACTTTTCTCTACGTTTGAAGTCACAGAGGAATATTTGGGGCTGGCAATAGAGGCTGAGTTCCTCCTTCACATTCACCTCTTGTGGTCGACTTTAAAGACAGGTAAGATTTCCAGATACAACGCTATCAAAGCAACTGCGATGGTGAGCAAAATTCAGCAAATCCTGGAGCTTATCACCGCCACAGAAACTAAGCATGACTCTTAGTTTTAAACAGCAGATTATTTAGGAAGAAAAGGCAGCAACATTAAGCCGCTTTGTTCTTTCATACTGCAGGATTTGGGAGGGTTGGGGTTGAATTTTCCATGACAGCTGTAAATTCCTTTCCAGTGGGATGTTAAATAACATTTTCATTAGAGCAGAGAGGACAAGAATTGTGTTTCAAATGGTAAGCAGGGCTTCTGTGGCTGCAGTGTTGTTTTGTAGCCTGGAAAAACATGAAACTAAAAACATCTTAGTGGTGGTACCATTACATGCAGAGAGTGGGCTATACAAACAATTTCAAACATATTTGGTCTTTAAGACAAAGCAGAAGAGAAATTGTTTCTGGCAATTAAGGCCACAGCAGTTGCCTTCTCATTCAACCTGAATCTCGTTTCAGCTGCGATGAGATGAGCACATTTGACGTTCTTATGAAACTGCCAATTATTTGTTTTCCAATTTAAAAAACAACATGATGTATGCTGTAAAGTCTGCAGTTTCTAATATTTAAAGTATACTGTATCAGTGGTGTAGGGTAGTTACGATGGGCCCCATGCACGCTACTGTGCACATATCGTCTTGTCACATGATCAGAGACTTGACATTGGATAACATCAACATACATATTACCCAGTAGTCATCAATGCATATCTGTATATCACAAAAAACACAAAAAAAAAGAAATTATTCATTTAAAATAGCTGATTTATAATTACAGACTAAGCATATAATTTTGTTGTAGATGCTACTGACTGTTTTACAAACAGTGCAGATGCATAGATGTCACAGATTGTTTTTAAAAAAAACACCTGTTAACATTTCAATTATCACATTTGTTATGTTAATTGTTCCAGTAGTGTCATGGGCTTTCCTTTCACCTCCAGTTAAGGCATGAATTATTTTTAATTGGTTGCTTAGTTAGTTTCTGATTACCATGTACTTGAAAAAATGTCAGAATACTGTACAGGCACACGTGCCATTTGTGCAGAACCCAGCGTAACATCTTCAAACTACTCATGTTGTTTGAAGAACAGTCACAAAGCTATTCAATGACTTTGCTATCAAACTGTAAACAGCAGCAAATTCTCACATTTGAGAAGCTGAAACTTAAGAATGTTGCAGTTTTCTGTGCTAAATGATCATGGTGATCGTCAGGTGAGTTTGTCTGATTAAAAAGAACTTCTTTATCTAGTTTTAACATATTGTGAATCTGAGTAAAGTTATTCTGCTAAAATATGGTTAGTCATTATATACATATGTTAATTAGCTGAACTAAGAAAGAAAGAAAAAATTAGCCCTGTCGCCCAAGTAGTTGCTATCAAGTTTCTATCCATCTGTAAAGAAATGCACTTCCTTGCGTTGGACACTAGAGGCATCATCCGTATATTTACGGATCTGCTGATAGTAGTCACATAGGTATGTGGAAACGAGGCATTATCCTCAATGTTAGATACGTACATGGACACAGACAGAGCCGTACACTGCATTCATTTTGTCCGTATTTGTGCATGTTTTCTGAAAGTTTACGGAAACGCTTACGAAAGTTCAGAAACAGGGCAGTACCACCAGAAACTGTGGGGGCAGTGTAGTATATTTCAAGCTAAACATGACCGTAGGACACAACAAAGACTCTACATTCACTGAATGTAGAGTCTGTATATAGAGACCATGACGTATGTAATGGCCTCCGTTTAAAGGTACATTATTGCGACCTCCTCCACCGTCGCCATGTTTGCTGTTATCAGACACTTTTGACTCTGTCCTCTGATGCCATCTGGTGGATGTGTCTATGTCAACATAAAGGACAGATGGAAGTATGTGGGCAGTGACAGTCACAACGTTGAGATGAACGTATCTATTTACATACCTAAAGGGAGTATAAATGAGCTCTGGAAAGTCCCTGAGGTGTCAGGGTTTTCTGCTCGCTTGCTGACAGCCCTCCTTCCTGTGCAGATCTCTTCACTCATCCCCAGTTTCAGCCTTTCCTTTGTTTCATTGTTTTGCATTCACTGACGGACTAAACTTTCTTTCTAGGTTTCATGTTTGGTTTTGATCGATCCTTAGTGTGTTTAGCTCACTTCTGCCATGACGCTCACAGAAACAGTTCAACTATTTTTCAACAAGCAGATCTTTGTCTTACAAGGCTGAATTTAAGCACCAGCCGCTGTTTGAAGTTAAAAAACACAGACACATCATGATCCAGGCACTGCTCAACTCACCACCCCCTTATGTACAGCCCTTATTAATGGGGGTTATTACGATTGCACATCCAAGGTCCCTTCATGAATCAGTAAAGCTTTATTTTCTTCTTAGAGACATTTTTTAAACTACAGTCTACAATTTTCAAACCATTTCCTTTCTTATTCTCAATGCAAATTTGGCATCAACAGAGAAAGTTGATTTATTGCAGATCTGCTTTGTTTGCCATCTGCACCTGCAGAGGCTTTGAGGATGCTGAGCTCTAGACAGCGCAAATTGAGTGAAAGATACAGGGTGAAAATATAGCCAACAAAGAGAAGCAGGTTGGAGCATCAATACACTAACTGCCTCATTGCCCAGTCAGACTGAAATAGAAAGCTCACACAGGAGAGAAAGAGTGAAGCTCCTGTGCTGTATTTATCCTCATCACGTGATACAGAAATCAATGCTGCTGGTTAAACCCATAAACTGTATATAAAGATGGACAACGCATCTCCACCTCCTCTTACTGTACAAAAATGAAGCTAAAATATCCTGGGGAAAAAATGCTGCTGCCATCTTATGCTGGTGATGTGACTGGGGCCAGAGTCTGCACAGGAGCGAACCTCACAGTTCCCGCCCATACACCCATCAAACCAACCGACCCTTCGCTAAGTCCCCCAGACGCAGACTGGCCAATCATAATGTAGCATCGTGCTGGCTCAGACCAAGGCCCGACAACAACACAGCTGTGCTCCACTGGCTCTAATGCAGTCGTTTGAGATTTCCTTCATTTTCAGGCTGGTTTTGTGGATTTGGAGCTAAATGTTGTGCCTGGGGCACGTCGTGTATTAATGATACTCGTTACCTGGAGAGGTTGGAAAAAGATATACGTTTCTTCCCTGTTCCAAAACCAAAATCAAACCCTGAAAAGTGTAGCTAGCTAGCTACTGAAGATATAACCTACTGAATGTTTTTTAATGATTATTTCAGTGGAAAAAAAGACCGACCCTGCTGTACAGGAACCAGTGAAGGGAAGCAGGGAAACATTGCTGATATTCAACCAGCTGTGTGTCGTCGTAGTGTGCGCAGATGAACGTTGTTTGACTTTTGGTTAAGCCACACACAAAGCACTAAGGTGCGTATACTTTTAACCATCTGGTTACGTACTGTCCAGCCTCGGTGTACTGAACCACCTTAACTGTTACCAAACAATCACTCAGGTAACTTGGATTACATTTCTTCCCCTTTGTAATTGGTCTAAACATGCCTGCATGCCTTAATGCCTTAGGTTGCTGGCACATGATTGCATTAACAAGCAGGTTTACCTAATAAAGAGGCCACTGAGTGTCCATTCATGCCACCAGTTTCATGCTATTCCACTAATGGACAGTTGACGATGACACACAAGCGATAGTGAAGGCAGTGATACGAAAGTAGAGGCCAGCTTGCAAACAAGGACGTAAACAATGCAGAAATAGGAATATATTTTTTCCAACATGCTTTGTAAAAGTTTTGAGGAAGGAAATGCATTCAGCTTGTTTTTAAAACCTCAAGGATACACACAGTGCATTTCGGTAAGACACACTGAATGTAAATATAGCTTGTGTTTGTTCATAACTCCACATGGCACCCTAGAGGAAAGGAGATTTCAAAATAAGATCTCCTCTATGGCCAGCCTGTTTCTCCTGGACATAATTGAGCTCAATATGACACCAATGTATGATTTTAATCATATTCTCATAGCTCTTAAATTCAGCTCCTGAGAAATAAGATGTTAAAATACTCTTTTTCCTCTCTTGCTGCAGTAATCTTTATTTAGCTTGAGATAACAGTAAGATCAAAATTAAAAAAAGAAACTCGATTAGCTTATAAATGAGCCGGGGGGGGGATTACATAATCAGAATGAAGTAATCAGCAAATAAGAAGTTGATTTATTTCTTTTGAGACTTACTATTTTATTCTTTGGAAAAATATTGTTTTGTTGACCTTCAGTCGTTCTAGCTGTTATATTTTTGCTGCAGCGATGCAGAGGGGTACACTGTGACATCACCAGGTGTGGTTACAGGTGCATCTTAACCTAATGCAGTTTTTAAGCCTGAAATTTTTTTGTTTGTTTGTTTGTTTACAATTTCAGACTCTCTGAGCAGCATTTCTTTTTCAGAATCAGAATCACAATACCTGCTACTGTCATTAAGAAACTCAACGAAACCCGGAGTGCTACTTCTGTAATGTGCTGGCAGTTAAAAACCAAATCCTCCTTGCGTTCAACCATCCAGTTTACACAATGATAAACCATAAATAAGTGTAATAGGTAAAAGAGTACACATAGTACGTCTGTGTGTATTGCACATATAGTGTAGTAATGATACCCAGAGATAAAGGTTCATCCTGAGTATCTGAATTCGTTCAAACACCTTATTGCTGTGGGGGAAAAGTTGTGTTTAAGTCTGTTTTTTTTCCAGGTTTTGAATGATCTGTGGCATATTTATTCCTTTACATCTATCTGTTACGTTACTGTTGGCAGCAGCCTGAGCTGGGGTTAACCCTGCTGTGCTGCACATGCTATCCTGTCAGAAATCTGATTGTACAGACAACAAAATGACTGAAGCTAAGAATCATAATCGCAATCCCTTCAGACTTGAAACATTTACAGAAAACAGCTATCTGAGACTGAGAAGTATTTGCGATTTAAGAAGCCTTTTTCTTGCAGACCGGCGCCATCACTTTCTGTTCTGCAAGCAGCCCTCTGCGGCAGACGACGAGCGGTGTCCTGCTCTACAGCTGGGAGGGACGAGCAGCCAATTACATCTTCATCCCCTCTTAAGTCCATTAATCACCTCATTACAAAGGCCTCCCTTCCCTTAAAGGAGAGTTCTGTCCTGCTATAACACTTTATCACATTAGTGCTTAATTAAGAATTATGTCCTAGCATCTTGGATTTAATTCTGCGAATGCCCGGCTCCATTTGTAAAGTAACCGTGTGGTGACATGCAGCAGCATGCAGGAAGGACAGGGAGGGAAAACAGGCTGTGGCCTTTTGTTGAAGTAATGAATTTAGCTGTAATGATGGAGGCATGGAGGGCAGGGCTTCCAGGCAACTGCGGCTTATTTGGAAAAGCGAACACTGATGCACTCAAAAGTAAAAAGGGTGGGGGGGGGTTGTGAAGTATGTGGCATGTCACCACAAGGCCAAAGATGAATATAGATCCACAGGTGAAAGTTTCATTTGCTGACAGCTGTGATACTGTTAGCACAATACAAGGGCTGCTGCAACGAGAATGTTCGTGGCTCCTTCATCTTCTTCCCCTAAACATATTTTGTTTTGAAGAGGGAGGATAAGAGCTGCTGTTATTCACAGGGAAGCTGATGAGACTGCTGCATCCTTGTTGTCAAGAAGGTTTAGTCCTTCGACTTCTCCTGCTGAACTTTGTTTCCCGAGTAACACATGCTCAGAAACTGGTTGACTGCGGGTTGACACGGCAGACAAAACAGAAGTAGCAGCAGCAATAAGCCGACAAATATTCATTTAAACATTCAACCTTTACCTGTGCACGATGTGTCCAATATGAGCAGATCACGCCTTTGCATGGGCGCCTTATGTACAAAAGCAAAAGTAAAACATTTAGACAAACATTAAAACTTGCAATAAAAGGTGAAGTATAAAAGGGCAGAACTTGAGAGAAAGCCATAAATAAAAGAAACACCGCATTGTGAGATGAAGGCCTAGTTGACCTCAAAAATCCATACTGCACTCACTGCTTTACAAAGTATATCCCATCAGATTGACATGAGGATCTTAAAACAGATTGCCTGGGTCAAGACCTTTGAATTCGCCCACTCCACAAAGTTGGAGTCAATTCTGTCTGATATCAGTCAATAAAACAGACACAGGCTGTGGGACAGACTAAAATACATCTGTAGCGCAAAGTAAAAACAATAAGTGAAAACAATACCGAGAGTTGGCACGGTAGGCCTGTTCAGATTTTTAAGGTGCTTTCAAACCTTTCTCATTTCACAGCTAAACAGTGCACTAAAATATGTTTCTGAAAACATTTCAGGTGAGAAATAGCCAATGCAGTCACAGAGTCTTGATTCATATTTGATTAGCGCAGCCTAATTGGACAGTTTGACCACAGTTAATGGAGTGATTGACATGATTGACAGCTGCATTAGAGACTCCTCTGCCCTCATTGGTTGTGGCAGCAACAGCCATTAGAAGCTGAAAGCTGGAAGAGGAGGAGGGGTGTGGTTTTTTTGAGGATATAGTGACAGGTTCAGCAAACATGACACAAAGATATGTTCAAAAAGTTACCAGCTGTATCTTTAATGCCAGTTTTTAAATAGACAAAAATTTAATTATGTTGCTTTGGTAACAGTTGTGCTTAAATATATTTAAATCTTTTTTTTTTTTTTTTTTAAACCCATATTCGTGTCTCTAAATTAATGTGATAATTACTCACTGATTTAAGCACTTCACCGCGCACATTAGAGCTGATCAGCTGACATTATGAGGGTTATCACAAAGGTCGGAGTTGGTTATCACCAGAAGTCAGCCGGCATGATGGAATATGTGTTACTGCAGTTTTTGTTATTCCTGTTTTTGTGTGCTGAATGTTTCAGTTTTGTTTTGTTACCTGCAGTTTCCTCTTTGAGCTGTTGTTTTCGTGCTAAATTGGGATTTTGTGTGCGAGAGTTGACTAATTGCTGTCTATTTTTAAAAGTGAATCTGATGAGGACTAGTGACTGTCATCTGTGAACTAACAGGAACACAGCTCACAGAGTTAAGGTGTTGTCTGACAGCACTCAATTTCCACAGAGAAATGACTACACAGAGTCTCTTGAAGCTCCTCCACGCATAAAAGAATAATGAAGTCCGGTATATAAACCCTCAAATGTTTGTCATGATGCAAGTGTAGATTTCCTAACCAGAAGAAAATAAAGAATGAGCTCATTGTCTTGGTCTGGGTGTAAGAAGAACCCTGAAGAAATCCTCACACTGAGAATGTGAAGTGAGTTTGCAGCTGAGAGGAGGAGTGTTTTGTTACTTTCAATTAGCAAGAAAAATAAAACGGATCCTCACCGAAGGGGGCCAAGGTTGGGGTGTCGGATGTGATAATAATTCAAGGGTTGATGCAGGATGAGACGGGGGAGGGAGGGTCGACGAGTGCATGTCAGCGCAGCAAGGGGTGGTTTCTCCCAGAGTGCATTTCTGTCAGATGCTTAAGGAGGGACAGCCAATCAGATATGGTGAAGGTTGATGTCTCCATTTTCAGCTTCCGCGCCGCCGGCTCGTCATCTGTTGCATCAGCTCTGCAGATGTAGCTCTCTGCACAGATTGATGTTCACGGCGGCTTTGATAACAGCTGGCATCAAATCGTAAATCGATTCGTGAATGGATCGGATGTTTCGTTTTGCAAAATGAGATGTGCTATTTGAATGAGATGTCACCTACGCTTTCAAAATGATGGATTTGGCCCCATTTTACACTGTTAATACATCAAACGTGGTGTTAGCCTGATAGGTACTTTTCTGTCTGTGTGTGTGTGTGTGTGTGTGTGTGTGTGTGTGTGTGTGTGTGTGTGTGTGTGTGTGTGTGTGTGTGTGTGTGTGTATGTCTGTGTGTCTGTGCGCTTAGACATGAGGGAAGATGAAAAGTAATTTTTCTTTCTAAAATGAGATTGTGACACCTGCTCTAACAAGTAAAACAGAAACTATGTTTCATTTTTACAGATTGAACCTGTTGGAGTTTTCTTTTTCTGGAAAAAACTTAGAACTTCTGAAACAGTGAGTAATGTTACAGAGATACTGTTTCATGCATTGAATGATGGATAATTAAGAAATCAGCCTCCTCATATGTAGGCTATGATATGAAATAAAGTGTATGGTTGGAAAAATAAAGACAGTTGTTGACTATGTGCGCACTTCTTGATTTAGTTCTTGTGTGGTTTTGTGTGTTTTTTTAAATTTGAGTATTTTTAAAAATCAGTGAATCAGTCGTTTTTGGTTTCTTCTTTCTTCGCTCCATTTCAACCAGTTAATTAATTAATGATTAAGTAAAATAATTCTAGCTAAGGTTAAAGGCAAAAAGAATGCATACACCTCTAATTAATGACAAATGACTAGTTTGATGAACTACCTGGTGGGCCTGCAGGTGTATGCTTGGTGTGGTTAAATGTTAAATGCTGACATGCTCATTGTGGATCCTCCAGCAGTGACTTGAAGAACTTTAACCTTCCATGAGATATGTAAGAACTTTATGCTGTTTTTGGCTGGAACCGGTTATAGTGGGACAAGGGCTGCCCCCTAATAGTCGATCAAACATTAGCTGACAAGTAAGGTCATTAGTTGGCAAGATTTCATCGATCACTTTGTGGACACGCTTAGCAGTCAGACAGGAGTCACGTTACAAACCAATCACAGCCGACAGAAATTTTTCCCTTCTTCTTTAAATATTCAGTCTGATAAACACGGAAAAGTTGATCATTTTAGTGCAGGGCTACCCAGAGCTTTACATCTGTCCCACAAACCATAGGCCTACACACTTATAAACAGGGCCTGGAGGAAGATCAGCTCTGCACTCAGGATTTCAGGTATATAGGCTATATGATGATCAATCATCAACAATCATTACTGCTTTGCTGACAGCGAAGGAAAGGAGTAGGTTTGTAGAATTGCTTGGCAAAGCCGTATTGATTGCATGCGCACTACACGTGCAACAATTGTGCAGCTCTCTTTTTGCTTTAACATGTGTTTGAGTAATATCGTATACATGTTTGTGTTGTCTGCTTTGATGATGTTTTATTCTGCTGCTGAAGAGGCAGGTCGTATAATTTATGTAGCCTAACGATGCCTGTGGGACCCACCGCTGTGTCCATAGCTGTTTTTGTTATTGTCAGTCATTTTTGTTTAATTGTCTGAGTTGTTTACTCTTTCCTGGTTAAGTCTGTATGTCTGTATTTTAAATGTAGTCTTTAGTTGAATAGCTCTATCATGTAAATCATCATTAGATGTATTTCTTTCCTTATGATGCTACATTTGATGCTCTAAGACGTCTTCACTCTTTGGCTGCTTGGTGCTCACATGCTGCTGTGTAATGCAGTGCAAAATGACAGGTAGCTGTCAGGACTGGAGCCATCCAAATGACATTTTTGTCCAGTCCTCCAGTGTCAGATAATCCTGCTTTTTCAAGTGTAATTTTCCTATATAAAACACTGTCTCATATTTTGGCCAAATTGCTGTTCAAACCTGTAACTGCTCCGGATGAGCTGCTTAGTCCTCACTAGATTAGAGGACTCTTAGTCTGAAAATGGCACTGTGGGCTACGTCTAAAATAAGTGTGGAGAAAAAAATATGATTCAACCTTTGCCACAGATGACGTTGGTGTCATTCAGACCATTTAAATAATCACACTTATCTGGTGAATTATATTGTAGCATGTAACCATTACCGCTGAAGCTCTATTCACACAACCACAGTAAGTCACTAGTGTTTTGCTCAACTATATATGAGCAGTGCAAATGTGTGCATGTCCACACTGGGTTTGAAACCAGGCTATCTGGCTGGAGGAAGGCCGTTATATGATATATATATCAACAACCTGAACAAGCTGACATTTAGTAAAATCAACACTTCAAGTACAGTTCTTTGCATTCTGTCAGATTCAGTTATACTGATCAAATAAAATGATTTAACAAAGCATATTTTTTCCCATGGTGCATGGTTGATGCTCTGGGGCCCTCTGTTGGCCGGCGGCCTCTGTGTAACGATGTGGAGGGCGGAAAGATTTTCTCTCCTGCTGACTGAGTTGACAATTAATCAGATTAACATATTTGTTCCCGTTGACGAGAGCTAGTCAACGGGAACAAATATGTTGTCTTGTATTAATTCCCTGGTTGTTAATGTTGACCCTCAGAGCCTTGATGGCACACACACACACAAACACACACACACACATCATTTTCTCTGTGAAGCTGATATAATTCACTTTTTATTCAAATGAAATCCCCGCAACGGCAGCGCAGGTGTGGCGAGCGAGGAGAGGAGGATAATTAGCAGCATTAAAGTGTTCGCTTTCCTCCTCCATCTTAGCGTTTTTTAATTATGGGAAAGAAATCTGTCTTCATTCTCTCACACACACACACTGACACACGCACATACAAGCACACACACTGACACAAACACATAGAAACGATCCGTATAGTTGCACCCACATAGGCACACACATAAATATGCAGCAATACAGATGTACAGCACACACACACAAACATGTAGAAAAAGACTGTGTTCATGCACATGTATCAAAATTACACACATGCACAAAGCACAGGCATATTTCCAAACAATAAATCACACACACACGCATCTCTTCAGGGAGGCAGCGGACACAGAGATTGTTTCCTGTGTCACATCAGGGTTTGCCATTGTGACTGAGTCGGTGTTGTGTTGCTGTTAGTAAGAACATTTTTTCAATAAGGATTTCAGCAAGTGTTGATTTAGCTGTGAAAGCAACTGCAACACATTTCCACATTTCTCCTTAAGAGGAGTGAAGTATAAAAGGCAACCCGAGCGGTGCTACTGAGGATGTCAAGGTCTCGTCCTTGGGATTTCATTTCATAATAACGCACTGCGAGTCGTGAAGGATGACTCGGATTTTTTTAGACTAAATATTGTTAAATCAGATCTTTTTTTGTGGTGGTGGTGGTGGGTGGGGGGAATTCCTGTGGGGAGTGATCCTTTTGAGTTGTTTTTGATTTGTTTACTTTGAATTGTGTGCCACGAACTCCAGGAAGCTTTTTTTTATTTTGAGAACATTGGGGCTTTGCTGCAGAAAATTCCATTGTCTCTCATGCTGCATGCTTTTAAGTGGAGAATAGTTTTTCATTACTTTGTTTTCAGTCATTGCTGTAGTGTTGAGAGGCTGTTGACAAAGATTTGGTGACTGACTCAAATTGTTCTCAACTAAATTCGAGGCTGCTGATTTTAGGTGAGGATGGTTCTGCCTCCTTTTTTTATTGTATAGTACAGGTGTGGAGTGACAGGAAAGGGAGGAGACAGAGGGGACAACATGCAGCAAAGGGCCCCAGCTTGGAATTGAACCCTGGCTGCTGTGGTAAGCAATCAGCCTTAGTATGTACAAGGTGAACCTGTTTTTCTGTTGTCCCTGTTCATCATGCAAAGCCTGTGGAGCACTTGGTGCTGTATTTTCCAGGTTGTCCAGGTCACTTGATTGTGTAGTCTGGTTTTAAAGAATTGATTTAGCGATAAAGGGTTTACATCAAAAGTTTAGCTGCACAGAGCCACTTGCCTTAAATCGTGTGTCGAGAAGGCTTTGCAACAATTAGACCACCAAGTATCAAAATAAAAATGACTGAAGGTAAAATGTAGCAGGTCAAAAGCCCATACACTCACGGGACAATGCTTAAGTGCAAAAAGATTTCTAAATTGACCTTTTGCTAAGCCCCACCCCTCTGTGAGGGTCCGTTGAATTGTCAGAGTAAGCATGGAGCCCACACTGTAACTAACTGCACTCCCTGAAGAAATGTCATATTTTTGGAAAAATGAAACAGTGATTCCAGAGAGAAGCAGACAGAGGGGTCTGCAGTCTGTGTTTGAAGGATATATCCAGGATGTCAAACTGACTCAACAACAGATTTAAAAGACAAAGATACACTGAACAAAAATATAAACGCAACACTTTTGTTTTTGCTCCCATTTTTCATGAGCTGAGCTCAAAGATCTAAAACATTTTCTATACACACAAAAGACCATTTCTCACAAATATTGTTCACATATCTGGCTAAATCTGTGTTAGTGAGCCCTTCTCCTTTGCCGAGATAATCCATCCCACCTCACAGGTGTGACATATCAAGATGCTGATTAGACAGCATGAATATTGCACAGGTGTGCCTTAGGCTGGCCACAATAAAAGGCCACTCTGAAATGTTCAGTTTTATCACACAGCACAATGCCACAGATGTCGCAAGTTTTGAGGGAGCGTGCAATTGGCATGCTGACTGCAGGAATGTCCACCAGAGCTGTTGCCCATGAATTCAATGTTCATTTCTCTACCATAAGCCGTCTCCAAAGGCGTTTCAGACAATTGGCAGTACATCCAACCGGCCTGACAACCGCAGACCACGTGTAACCACACCAGCCCAGGACCTCCACATCCAGCATGTTCACCTCCAAGATCGTCTGAGACCAGCCACCCGGACAGCTGCTGCAACAATCGGTTTGCATAACCAAAGAATTTCTGCACAAACTGTCAGAAACCGTCTCAGCGAAGCTCATCTGCATGCTCGTCGTCCTCATCGGGGTCTCGATCTGACTACAGTTCGTCGTCGTAACCGACTTGAGTGGGCAAATGCTCACATTCGATGGCGTCTGGCACGTTGGAGAGCTGTTCTCTTCACGGATGAATCCCGGTTTTCACTGTTCAGGGCAGATGGCAGACAGCATGTGTGGCGTCGTGTGGGTGAGCGGTTTGCTGATGTCAACGTTGTGGATCAAGTGGCCCATGGTGGCGGTGGGGTTATGGTATGGGCAGGCGTATGTTATGGACAACAAACACAGGTGCATTTTATTGATGGCATTTTGAATGCACAGAGATACGGTGACGAGATCCTGAGGCCCATTGTTGTGCCATTCATCCACGACCATCACCTCATGTTGCAGCATGATAATGCACAGCCCCATGTTGCAAGGATCTGTACACAATTCCTGGAAGCTGAAAACATCCAAGTTCTTGCATGGCCAGCATACTCACTGGACATGTTACCTATTGCCATGTCCTGCCAATATCCAGCAACTTTGCACAGCCATTGAAGAGGAGTGGACCAACATTCCACAGGCCACAATCAACAACCTGATCAACTCGATGCGAAGGAGATGTGTTGCACTGCGTGAGGCAAATGGTGGTCACAGCAGATACTGACTGGTTTGTTCAGTGTAGTTGGAAGCTAAAGCCGAACTATAGGCTACACATCACAGTGTAAAAGTGAACCACCACATCACTGCTGATCGCCACTGAAGACAATGAATATAAAGAGAAACTTTGCTGATATTGAACCAGCTGTGTGGCATCGCAGTGTGTGCAGATGAACAGCGTGTGGCTTCTGTGCTACTGCCAGTACCTGGACCTCCGCTGCAGGACAGGCAGGGATCTCCAGCGGAGGTCAAACAATGTTTATCTGTGCCCAGTGCGATGACACACAGCTGGTTGAATATCAGCAAAGCTTCCCTTCACTGGTTCCTGTACAGCAGGATTGGTCAGTCTGCATCTGGGGGCGGGACTTAGCAAAGGGTCAGTTCTTCTCACCACCTTGGGTTGAGCTTGCACTGATAGGTCAGACGTATAGCTAAGTTTGTGCTGAAAAAAAACATGATGTCATGTAAATAAATAGTTGGCAAAAAGGTTAAAGGGTGTACAGATACTTGCATTCTCAATAATTGATTAATGCTAAAAAAAATTGTTGGGCGTGTGGGGCTGCAGTGAGGGAAATTGGACCGATGAACTCAGTATAATTTGTGACTACAGCTCTGCATGCAGCATCTGCTCCTCATATTGCATCTGCTTCAAATCAAACTCACTGCATTGTTCAAAAGTTTCTAAATCCCACTTCCTACTTTCTCACATTATATATTTTTTAATTTCTCTGCCCTCTTTTTGCTCACAATCCTGTCTCTCTTGTAAGCACCTTGCATTCAGTCTCTTCTTTCTCTCTCTTTTCCCACAACCCTTTAGAACTCTTTCTCTTCTTCTATGGTGGTTTCCTAATGCCTTACCTCAAGGTAGCCAAGGTCTCAGTACACAATTACCCACAGCTTCGCAATCACACACCTCCCACTCTCCTCCCTGCATTCACTGAGATGCTCCCATCTTGCTCAACACACTACACTGCTGATCGCAACAAGAAATAGCTGTTATTAGGCAGGTGGGGTCGGTGAGGCACGGCATGTAGCAGAGTTCATTCTGCTGACTGCTCACACATGATCAACTGAAGCTTTTACCTCAAGTTGAGTGACTCTTAACTCTTTCGAGATTTTGCTTCATGACCCATGAATAATTATTTGCTTTGCCGCTAAGTCATTATTAGATTAACAACTAAGATACTTGAACCATATCCTAACTTTGTTCTAATGCTGCAGGTTTATAATATAATAATCTTTTTAAGTTGTAACAGTGACTTCTAGCTCACATGAGGACTTCAAAGGAGATCATTTAACAAAATGGAAAAAGTAAGAGATGCAATGTATATTTACACCATCATCTGTTATATATTCACAAAGAGGCGCAGATAGAGGTCCATGGACACCACAGCAACTGATTATTAAAACAGTATCATTAAACACAGTTTCCACCGGACCCGAGAATGAATTCATTGTGAAAAAAATCTACTGTTAATGAAAGAGCATACCTTGAACTGTGGCTTCAGGGTGGTTAGGAATTCTGGGATTTCTTAAAATGTTTTGTTATTTATTTGATTTTTGATTCGTCTTCAGTTACAGTTGTAGTTAGACGTGCTGTAATTTCTCTCCTCAGGATGTTAGGCAAACAGAGAGGAGTCACTATAAAGCAGTTCGGTGCACTTTTTCCCCGTTACCACTGTGAAAAGTTGTGGATGGTACCAAAGGAACCGTTCCGTACAGTCCCCATTTTTGGTCCCCCTCTGTAAACTTTATCTATAAAATGAAAAAAATGTTTGCTGCCTCTTGCAGCAGCTGGAGTCAGAGAAAAAATAATTTAAGTCACTGGGCCGACTGCCGGCTTCTTTTAAGGTGGAATGTTAACTTGCAATGTTACTCAATGCATGAGTTGATGACGTGAATCAATCAGCATTCCTTCAATTTCTGTGAGAACTTTGACCATTGCTTTCAGTTTCAGACATATACTTTTAGTAATGAGTGGATCTTCAAGCATTTATTGACTGTGAGAACTGCATATATTCTAATCCTCACTTGGAGAAATAAAAACCAACGTTGGGGAGCTCCAGCAACACTAAACCCCAGAGCTTGCCTTAGAAGGATTAAATGCATATACCCGTTATTTTTAAATATCCCATGGAGAGAGACTCTCTGCAGCCCATTCTAGTTTTTCAGAAAATTTCGACATGCAACCCCATTTTGTGGTGGAAATGCTAAGTTCACCTAGAGTCAAAGTACCATGTTTGAAGGGTTACTTTGAGTTTCAAAGATTTGGTTCTCCCTGTGTCAGCATGGGTTTTCTCCAGGTACTCTGGCTTCCTCCCAAAGTCCAAAGACATACATGCAGGTTAATTGGTGACTCTAAATTAGCCGTAGGTGTGAATGTGAGCCTGAATGGTTGTCTGTCTCTGGGTGTCGGTCCTGTGATAGTCCGGCGACTTGTCCAGGGTGTGCCCCTCCTCTTGCCCAATGTCAGCTGGGATAGGCTCCAGCCCCCCGCAACCCTCAACAGGATACGCAGCTACAGAAAATGAATGAATGAATGAACATACTTGAGAATGAGCTGTTTATCTCTACATTCAGAGCAGGTCCTTTTCCAAAACGTCTGCCATCTTGTTTCTACAGTAGCCCAGAACAGACAAATCAAACACTGGCTCTAGATAAGGCTTTTCACATTTTTCAGCCACTGTAGTTTTCTGACACGCTTGGCACATTGGAGAAGTTTCAGTTCTACAACCTCACCACTACATGCCACTAAAAAGTACTTGTAAATAAAACTGAATGGCATTTCGTTAATTAAGTTAATTAAAAACAGCGTTAGTATATAGAAACAGGACATTCAGTGCCTAAGGTTTGTTATTCAAGAGCTGGCCTCGGAAAATCTGTCATTCTGATTTAAGGACAACCTGTAATCACCGAGTCACAACATCACTTCCACTTCACAAGTCTGTTTTGAGGATTTTGATAATAAACATAATCGGGTAGCTGAATGACCGTCCTCTCAGAAACTTCACAGAAAAATCTGTAAAGAAACCCAGACACTTTGTGCACTTAGCCAAACAAAAATTACCCAAATGTGTTGAAAAAAAAAATAAACCCATTTAGAGGCAGCTGCAGAGCAGACGCAGTAAAATTATGCTGTGACTTGCCTGCAAAGTAAAAATGATGAGCGTCCTCGTTTTGCAAGCTCTGCAGTTAAGAGTTTCACAAAAAAATAAATAACAGCAGCAGGGCCGGGCTCTGCCGCAGTGAAATCTCTCCCTTCAAATGTAATTAAAAAACTTTTGGCAAAGGAATGAATTAAAGGCTCCCAGTAGCATTGATAACCCTGGCGTGGCAACAAGCGAGGGTTTTAACAGGCTCCTAATGGGCCTGCTAAAAGGCCCTTTAATATGTTTTCTCCTGTAAATGATCAAAACTCCTTTTCAGTAACCTCAATAATGATCTTTATCGGGGAGTGAAAGAGAAAATGTTCACAAAGGATGAAAGGAAAAAAAACACCACAGGCGACGGCACTTGGATGGGCTAAAGGCTAATTGTGTCTGAAATGAGATTTTAAGCGGCTGAATTAGCAGAGGGTGCAGCGCATGGCGGCTGAGAAATAGAAGGAAAATGGAAGGAAAATAAGCGCAGGTCACATACAGATAAGCATGCCAGCTCTGAGAGTCTGACTCTGTGTTTGTGCAGCTCTTTAAACCACACAGGACGCCGTCTGGTGATTAATTAGGCTGACTTAGAAGAACAAACCCTGTCATTACTTGGTGTATTCATCTTTCGTTTCAGTCATTTAGGCAGTCTCCTCTGCAGAGCAGTTTACAGTGAGTCACAGCAAAAGATTGAATTCATACATCAGCAAATAAAAGTCACTGCTGCCTGACACCAGATGGAACAAAATATTCCCTAAAATGATTGTGTAGGGTAAAGAAGTGCAGTGAAAAGAAGGATTACAACAAGACGGGGGGTGGGGGGGGATGAAGATGTAATGGAGCCTCTTGAACAGATGAGTTTCCAGGTTACTTGTGAAAAGGAGTAATGTGAGACTTTAAATGATGGAGGGAGAGAAAGGAGACGGGCTGGAGATGTGGAGAACAGTGTTTATTGCGCAAGTAAGGGACTAAATATGATGTAGCATCTCCAGCTGTGCACTCAGCTCTGTCAGCGCGTGTGGTCGGCATGCAAATACGGGGTGATGGATGTATCTGGTCTCGTCTAAAGGGAACAAGCCAAAGAAGGGGGTGGAGTATGGGGGGTGGGGGCTGTGGTCGCTGGAAGACTAATGGGCCGATTAAGAGCTTCAAGGAGGCGGCCATTTATTTGTCGTGTGTGACTGGATGAAGATTCACTTCATTAATAAGGCCAGGCACTTACCAACATTGTTTTTTTTTCCCCCCGTCCCTCTTGCTCTCCAACAAGCCTCTCTCCCTTTCAGTTAATTGTGTCTGGAGCAAGAGAAAACAAATGGAGACATGTGAGACAGAAATACAGCAGAGGAGCTAAAGAACTGCATCTCCAAATCCAGACACTGCAGACAAAGTTTCCCTCTTATAAACACTGATGAATCATCAAACTGTGATGCATCTTTGGACAACAACATTAGCAGACAATGAATGCATATGGTCCGATGTGTTAAGTGTGTAAAGATAAAACAGTATGGCCACTTACACATCTATTACTTTCAGCTGTCTGAAAATCCCTGAGCCAGTTCATCTGAGCCACAATTTATGGTGCACTTCCTGTAAACAGCGTAAACATGCATCAGAATCCATCACTGTCTTCTGTTTACAACCCTTTTAGTGGCAAGTACATGGTTATAAAACACAGTGCAAACGGAAGACAATAAAACAGCATGAAAACTGCCTAAAGAGGAGAAACGTGGTACATGTGTACAGGCATGACTGAAAAGGTCTGTTAAAAACGCTCTGAAACACATTCCTCCTAAGACAATAAAAGTTTCAGCAAATGTAACTTATTTCCCCGCAAGAAAAGACACACTCTTTTTCATTGCAGATGTAGTTTTCCAAGAGGAGTATTTGTGAACATGAAAAACATGTTGCATGTTATAGCACAGGAAGTACAGGGAAATGTACAGCTTTTAGTATTTGTTAATGTTGTGTTGATCAGACCCTTTCAAATGTAGTTAAATGTAAATTTATAGTTGTCTTGTTTTTAGTTTGTATGTGTTGATGTTATGTTGGACCTCCTCTCTGCTGCTTTATTTCAATCCACCTTTCCATCTTGTTGCTCTGTGTGATTCTGCTGGGTGATTTCCCACCAGACAACAGTGTCTTTGGCGCTGGTAAACTTACACAACCAGAGCACACTGTGGGAGGAAATCTGCTGAAAATTCAACCATAATGAACATATTGGGGGAAAAAACTTTCCAGGAAGTCAAACTTCTGTACAGAATGAGTGTAGTAAGACTGGAACATGTTCTCACTGGCAAAATGGCAAAGTGTAGAGAACTTAAAAATGGCAGCATGGCAACATAGATAACATAGAGTTAATGTAGGATTTCTGTTTATCTTCTTAACTCTCATCAGGTCAGAAATGTTGGATAAGAAGCAGGTGTAGTAACACCTACGGTTTTGGTTCAGATTCAAAGTCAGGGGAGAACATGATTTGTGTCAAGAGACGATAAAATGTGCAACAAACAATTATATTATGTTCAACACTACATTTAATGTAAGTCCCGATGAGTAATTTGAACATATATTTATTGACTGATAAGTCATTCTCTTTCCTCCACAAATATGGACTAGTGTGTAACAGAGTTAGTGACTAGCTGGTGAACGTAGTGATGCATTTAGAAGTTAAAAATCCAGTTAGTTCTCCCAGGAGTTCGTGGAGACCAAAAACAGAGCTAAAAGAAAATAAATATTTAGCTTACATTCACTAGGAGACCAAAACATGCCTCCAAGTTGGTTCTGCATTGTGCTTCCTGTTTTGGTTTAGCATGCTGTTTGTCAGATCCAGGGAGATTAGGATGCCTCGTGTGCACCTCCCGTTAGAGGTGTTCTGGGTACATCCAACCGGTAACCAGGGCAGACCCAGAACACACTGGAGGGATTTCATATCTCGTTGGGCCTGGGAACACGTTGGGGTCCCCCAGGAGGAGCTGGAGAGCTTTGCTGGCGAGAGGGACATCTGGAATACTTTGCTCAGCCCACTGCCCCTGCGACCTGGCTTCAGATAAGTGATGGATGGATGGATGTCGTGACAACACTGTGGTTAGCATGGGGTTAGGTTTAGGCATAAAAATCACTTAGTTGGGGTTAGGAAAACATACTTTTTTGGCTAGGGTCAGGGGTTGGGTTAGTGTCATTAAAATATACCAGGTTTTGTCTTAACAAACACAGCTGGAAATGTCCCCTCATTTCATATAGAGTATATGTTTTTATTGGTTGTTGGTCTCAAACAGTGGCCTGCTGCTGTCTGCCAACTAGACGCTTCGCTCATATACAACCCATCTGAGCTACGTCACTTTACAAAACACTGAAGTGATAGATATAAAAGGTTTCAATGTAACTTATTCAAGGCTTGTAGAACTGTACAGTGCCAACATTTTATTCTAGGGAGTGAGCTGGAGCACCACTCCTATGTGAATCACACTGACGGTTAACATGACCCCAGGATGTCACGTTAGCTGCCATCCTCTCACCGACACATCTGTCCCATTAGTGAAAATGTCTTTGTAGCGGCTCAAGCAGTTCCCAGCAGATGTACACCCCTCCTCCACCCCCCAAAGTGAAAAATTAATATTCTCTGGCTGTTGCAACATCCCTCCATGATAAATGAACTAACATACAAGCCAGCTGTGTCAACAACAGTGTAGCAATGAAGCTAACTAGACACAACAGCAGGGGAGTTAAAGCTGTAGTTGGTAACTTTAATGGAAAGGAAAACTTTGTGATATTTGCTGAAATTGTCACTATATTCACACAGCACTAAGTCTGTGACCTGGCTGCCATGTTGGAAACAATCCAGCCCAAACAGGACACCTCACGCTAGCCAGAGCAGAATGTTCTCATTTTACAGCTAAACAGTGCACTAAAATATGTTTCTGAAAGCATTAGTGACAAGAAATAGGCAATGCAGTAACCTGATTCATATTTGATAAGTGCTGCCTAGTTTGACAGTTTGACCACGGTTTACGAGGCGTGATTGACATGACTGACAGCTGCATTAGAAACTCGGCTCTGATTGGTTGTTTTCGGGGAGCCACGGTAAATTCTAGCAAATGCCATTAGAGGTAGAAGGAAGAGGAGGAGGGATGTTTTTTTCTTCATAGATCTGTCTCACTGTGCTTCTTTTACAGTTTCAGCAAATATGACAAGAAGTTATTTTCATTAAAGTTACCAACTGTAGCTTTAACCCTTAAATTTCAGTTGCCTTTTACTGACATGGTCGCCCGAGAGTCAATATTCGATATGGCCACCGGAGAATGTTAATCAATGCACAGTTACGTCACTTGAAAGTCCTCCGTGTCTAGAGAAGTTCATAAAGATCAGGCACCTCTAACTTCTCAGTCCAGTCCCCTTGAAACACGCGGCAGTGTTGACAGACTGAGCTCCACTAAGTCATTATGGTAATACTGCTTCAGTGATGTGATTTACTAGGCAGAAATGTAATAAAAGCTTAAGGCTATAATGGAGCCTGTCATATCAACCAGCTTGTCAACATAATTGCCACTTCCATCTGCAATTAGATCCCACTGCGTTCGCTGATTTCCATTTCCATGTGAGCCATCAGCTGTCTGATAGTCATCGAGCAGGTTAGAGGTTTCAGTGTCATCTTCAAGGACGTTCTGGTGCAGACAGACTCACTGTGGCTGTCTTGAACTTTGAACTTATATACGTGTGGTGGGTCTGCAGCCACAGGGATGCATACTGTTATAATGCTTTCTTGGTTAGATTGTTAGATTGTAATTAAACACTGAAACTTTCCTGTTCCTTTCCCCACCTCAACTACAGTTGGGTCAACCTAAACTTTTTCCTTTTAGAGTCCTCTTCTTCATGTTTCTCCTCACTTTTACCCCTGGCTGGGTTCAACTGAATAAAGAAATCAAACTCTGGAGTTGTTAAAGTAATTGCCAAGCTGGCACATCCCCAGTTCCTCTGCAAAGACACAGCGGGCACTTGAGAATGTTAATGGCCACCCCGATCCAGCGAGGGCAATGCGGAGCTGGCATATGCACAGCTAGTAGTGGTTGTGTGTGTGTGCGCGCATGGTTGTGTGTGTGTGAGCACATGCCCACATTAACGATTTGTCCAGAAGACACAGATTTCTTGTTCTTCCAGTGACCTTCTCTCTCCACTTCTGTCCTCTTCTTGTTGGGCCTCTTCCAAATTTCGAGGCTCTTAACAGTGAGGAGTCTAAGTGAATCCTGTTAGTATGAGGACATGAAGGAAGGAAACATGGATACTGTTCAAAACAGCTCTCACTGATCCCATCGTGTTGGTTAGAGGTGTATTTTTATCCTGGTGAACAAAGTGACGTAATTTTTTTTTTTTTTTCAGTGGCTACGATGGAGTTTTGACAACAGTGAATACTTTTATGTCCTGGGGCAGCCCCAAGGTCTTCTCCCAGTTGGACATGCCCGACACACCTCCCAAGAGAGGCGTCCGGAAGGCATCCTTACCAGATGCCCGAACCACCTCAACTGGCTCCTCTCGATGTGGAGGAGCAGCGGCTCTGCGGAGGAAACTGATTTCGGCCGCTTGTACTCGCAATCTTGTTCTTTCGGTCACTACCCAGAGCTCATGGCCATAGGTCAACAGACCGGTTAAGCGCCTGTATCACTGCTGATGCCGCCCCAATCCGCCTGTCAATCTCCCGCTCCATCCTACCCTCACTCTGGAACAGGATCCCGAGATACTTAAACTCCTCCACCTGAGGCAGGACCTCCCCCCCGACCTGGAGTGGGCAATCCACCCTTTTCCGTCTGAGGACCACGGCCTAAGACTTGGAGGTGCTGATTCTCATCCCAGCCGCTTCACGCCCGGCTGCGAACCGTCCCAGCAAGAGCTAGGAAGAAGAGATGAAAAAGAGATGACGTGGGGCATTTTTCCACTTTGAGTTTAAGTTTTTTCAGCTCCAGCAGTTTAGAGTGCTCCATGAAAAATGCCAGGTGCCTAGCATGCAGGAATGCAAGGCACGTTGCAACGCAAAAGACATGGGCAAAAACCTTCACTCACATTACAAACAATTACAAAAAGGAGCCTCCAGCTGCTAAAACACTTTCTGTGTGATCTGGGCCTAAAACAACTTTAACACATGTTTCGGTGTCATCCTGTTGCTTTAGTACTTTCCAAATTTCTTCTTCTATTACAGATTTGTCATAGCAGAATTGATTTTAAAAATTGAGTGTCTATTTGCACCAGGATGTGAATACTCACACTGCAGCTATTAGCCTACCCATCCCTACGACGTGTTATTAGTGTGCTGTAATTTGCTAGTACTCGTCACACTGATATGTCAAGGCCAGATGTGACTAGATGTCATAGTACAAGCCAATCTCAGATATTCTCTTAGATTAAATTGGTCAATTTACACGAAGAAACTCACAAATGTACTGCCAGAAACTTGTAGTATTAAAAAAAACAACACAGTCCATGGACATAGTAAGATGTGATGGGTGAGTGGGATAAGCATGGGACTTCACACAGGAGACTGGGTTTCAAGTCCTGTGTTGGGCCAAATTCTGTAAAAAGAACCCAACACTGCGTAGTTTTTATTTAGACGGACAGACGGACAGACAGACAGACAGACTGTCTGGGGGGGGCTGCCCTCTAGGCTAATACATCACTCAATTAATTGACATGAGACACTGGAGAGGTTGTCAGTCCTATTCTATAGTCTGTAATTTTAAAAAAAAAAATTTTATCATAACTTCTCGGAAATTACTCAAAAATGCATTCATTGTGTGCTTCTGAACACACGGGCAGCATAAACAATGAAGTTACATATGATGGTCTGGCAGATCGTTGCAGCGCTTGGAGGCAGTTGACAGTGACAGTTTTGTCAGCAGCCATTTTTCTTCCTACTAGTAACCTATGGTTGAGGCAGCTCCAGCTCCAACTCCGCTCTGACTCAGGCATCAGAGTGTCTGAGCTACAGAGATAGATGCATTGGCGCTGTCCGTGGTGCTTTACACTAGGACCGCCAGGATTACAGCACCTCTCCAAGCGCCGCGGTCACTGTTGAGATTACATTCGTTTTTTTATTGTTAACAAAATGTTTTTTTATTGACCGTATGAATGGTTTTGTTTTCAAATAAATATTTGGAAACGAAAATGTATGCTTTGGTGTACTTTTACAGAGTTTTGCAATATGTATACAGCCTACCTGTATGTATCAAAATGTATAATTTTCAGCAGCGGTCAGAGGTAAAAATGCTTAGAAGTGTAGTTTGTTTCGTTTTTGTAATTTATAGGCTTCAGAAAACATACAAGACACATTTTTAGGAAAAGTCATAGGAAGAGAAGCTTGTAGGTTTTATCTATCTAGTTATTTGCATTATAAAAACCTAAACAGACTGTCGTGGCGGTGGAAACCCACGCTGACAGGAGGAGAACATGCAAACTCCACACAGAAGGGCTCCCCCACCCCAGGTTCAAACCAGGAACCCTCTTGCTGTGAGGCGACAGTGCTAACCACTGCACCACCATACCACCCATAGTAATCAATGGAGTAATGCACTAATAATAAATAATAGAAAAACAACAGGTCAGCAACATTTCAGGGCACTGACGAACAGTTAGAGGCTTCGAAACTTCATTCATACCGTTGACATTTGAATTCTAAATCAGCATTCAGATCCTGCACAGTGTTTTTCTTTTTTTGCATGCCTGTTCATGCTGCTTAAACCCAGTATTTCTGCAAAGTTGCAGATAAAGATCACGGCACACTAATATTATTAGTACATTTTAGTTTAAAACAAGCAGGAAATCGATAATGGCCAGTTTTATGAAATGCAAAGGTGCAATTTGAAACTATTTTTTGAAAATAGAGCAAACAAGCATTTCTATTATTCGTCAGAATTTGCAATAAAAAAAACATAATTTAACATTTCATTTCATACCAAAGAGTGACCTTTGACCTTCCCATGTGTACTGGTGCAAAATGAAGCAGTAAAAGAAATCAAACAATTGAATACTGCTTAATAACAACCAGAGTGAGTCACTGTGAGACAGAGTATAATCCCCCACCTAAAATACAAGACAGCACATTTCCTATCCAGATAAAATGCTTAAGTAAGTGATGGCAAACTTACTAAATTTACCTCTCATCCACAGCTCCACGAAAATATAAGAGTAGTTCTTTCACAGAATAATTTATTCAGTTTCCAAAAATATAAGATGTAGAATGTATTTGGAGGGTGTTCCAGCTGGGTGGTGGTTCCTACTAATTATACCATCTAAAAATAACTTTGTGACGAGCCCAGCAATGAAGCACAAAAACACACTTCCCTGCTGTGTGATTAATGTGCAAATCCAGAATTCCTGCCAATGAGACACTGCAGCGAGGAATAAACAGCAGTGCTGCTGTTTGCACTGCCAATTACTGAAAATACACTTACAATCTCTTGGTCTGACGAGGAGGCGGAGGATCGTGTCTTAAAAAGGCGATTACACGCCGCAGACCCGCAGCAACCCTGTTGGCCTTAATTAAATTTCACCATTACTAAATGAATAAATAGAAAAATAAAATAAAATCTCCCCGGAGGCTTTATGGGGAAAACATTTCAACGATGTAAAGTAAATGTTATGCTGAATCTGCTTAGTATGGCATTTCTTCAAAAGTACGGCACTGTGTTTGGCTGTCAAAGCCAGAGAGTTTGGTTTACATGTACGTTAAAGTTGTTGACAAGACATTTCTTATGGCCTTTTATAAATGGATGAGATGTGTCTTTTTTATCGCACTTTAATGGCATACTATACTATGACATTTTTAAATTGTATTTTAATAACATCTTTATGCTATACTATTACATATATTAATTGTTATAGTATAGTACTATTACATATATTAATGTTAATATATTAATGTTAGAGTATAGTATGACTTTTTCAATGAGATTTTTCATGCAATACTATACTATGACTTTTTGATGACATTTTTCATGCCATACTATGCTGACTGTTTCATGACGTGTCATGTCATACTGTGGCTTTTTCATGACATTTTTAATGTCATAATATACTATGACTTTTTGATGACATTTTTTGTGCCATAGTATAATACGAATTTTTCACGACATTATTCATGCTATACTTACACTATGACTGTTTGATGACATTGTCGATGCCTTACCATACTATGACTTTTCCGTGACATTTAAATGTCATACTATAATGTTACTTTTTGATGACATTTTTTTGTGTCATACTATACTATGACTTTTTGATGACATTTTTCATGCCATACTATACTATGACTTTTTGATGACATTTTTCATGACATACTATACGATGACTTTTTGATGACATTTTTTGTGCCATACTATACTATGACTTTTTCACTACATTATTCATACCATATTATATACTATAGCTTTTTGATGGCATTTTTCATGCCATACTATACTATGACTTTTTGATGACATTTTTCATGACATACTATACTATGACTTTTTCACTACATTATTCATACCATATTATATACTATAGCTTTTTGATGGCATTTTTCATGCCATACTATACTATGACTTTTTGATGACATTTTTCATGACATACTATACTATGACTTTTTCACTACATTATTCATACCATATTATATACTATAGCTTTTTGATGGCATTTTTCATGTCGTACTATACTATGACTTTTTGATGACAATTTTTTGTGCCATACTATACTATAACTTTTTGATGAAATTTTTCATGCCATACTATACTATGACTTTTTGATGACATTTTTTTGTGACATACTATACTATGACTTTTTGATGACATTTTTCATGCCATACTATACTATGACTTTTTGATGACATTTTTCATGACATACTATACGATGACTTTTTGATGACATTTTTTGTGCCATACTATACTATGACTTTTTGATGACAATTTTTTGTGCCATACTATACTATAACTTTTTGATGAAATTTTTCATGCCATACTATACTATGACTTTTTGATGACATTTTTTTGTGACATACTATACTATGACTTTTTGATGACATTTTTCATGTCATACTATACTATGACTTTTTGATGACAATTTTTTGTGCCATACTATACTATAACTTTTTGATGAAATTTTTCATGCCATACTATACTATGACTTTTTGATGACATTTTTTTGTGACATACTATACTATGACTTTTTGATGACATTTTTCATGCCATACTATACTATAGCTTTTTGATGGCATTTTTCATGCCATACTATACTATGACTTTTTGATGACATTTTTCATGACATACTATACTATGACTTTTTCACTACATTATTCATACCATATTATATACTATAGCTTTTTGATGGCATTTTTCATGTCATACTATACTATGACTTTTTGATGACAATTTTTTGTGCCATACTATACTATAACTTTTTGATGAAATTTTTCATGCCATACTATACTATGACTTTTTGATGACATTTTTTTGTGTCATACTATACTATGACTTTTTGATGACATTTTTCATGACATACTATACGATGACTTTTTGATGACATTTTTTGTGCCATACTATACTATGACTTTTTCACTACATTATTCATACCATATTATATACTATAGCTTTTTGATGGCATTTTTCATGCCATACTATACTATGACTTTTTGATGACATTTTTCATGACATACTATACTATGACTTTTTCCCTACATTATTCATACCATATTATATACTATAGCTTTTTGATGGCATTTTTCATGTCATACTATACTATGACTTTTTGATGACAATTTTTTGTGCCATACTATACTATAACTTTTTGATGAAATTTTTCATGCCATACTATACTATGACTTTTTGATGACATTTTTTTGTGTCATACTATACTATGACTTTTTGATGACATTTTTCATGCCATACTATACTATGACTTTTTGATGACATTTTTCATGACATACTATACGATGACTTTTTGATGACATTTTTTGTGCCATACTATACTATGACTTTTTCACTACATTATTCATACCATATTATATACTATAGCTTTTTGATGGCATTTTTCATGCCATACTATACTATGACTTTTTGATGACATTTTTCATGACATACTATACTATGACTTTTTCACTACATTATTCATACCATATTATATACTATAGCTTTTTGATGGCATTTTTCATGCCATACTATACTATGACTTTTTGATGACATTTTTCATGACATACTATACTATGACTTTTTCACTACATTATTCATACCATATTATATACTATAGCTTTTTGATGGCATTTTTCATGTCATACTATACTATGACTTTTTGATGACAATTTTTTGTGCCATACTATACTATAACTTTTTGATGAAATTTTTCATGCCATACTATACTATGACTTTTTGATGACATTTTTTTGTGACATACTATACTATAACTTTTTGATGAAATTTTTCATGCCATACTATACTATGACTTTTTCCCTACATTTTTCATGACATACTATACTATGACTTTTCACTTCATTTTTCATGACATACTATACTACGACTTTTCACTACGTTTTTCATGCCATATTATATTATGACTTTTTCACTACATTTTTCATGCCATATTATATTCTGACTTTTTCACTACATTTTCATGCCATACTACACAATAACTTTTTGATGACATTTTTCATGACATACTATACGATGACTTTTTGATGACATTTTTCATGCCATACTATACTATGACTTTTTCCCTACATTTTTCATGCCATATTATATTATGACTTTTCACCACATTTTTCATGACATACTATACTATGACTTTTTGATGACATTTTTCATGTCATACTATACTATGACTTTTTCCCTACATTTTTCATGACATACTATACTATGACTTTTTGATGACATTTTTCATGTCATACTATACTATGACTTTTTCCCTACATTTTTCATGCCATATTATATTATGACTTTTCACCACATTTTTCATGACATACTATACTATGACTTTTTGATGACATTTTTCATGACATACTATACTATGACTTTTTCCCTACATTTTTAATGACATACTATACTATGACTTTTTGATTACATTTTTCATGTCTTACTATACTATGACTTTTTCCCTACATTTTTCATGACATACTATACTATGACTTTTTGATAAAATTTTTCATGCCATACTATACTATGACTTTTTGATGACATTTTTCATGTCATACTATACTATGACTTTTTCCCTACATTTTTCATGACATACTATACTATGACTTTTTGATAAAATTTTTCATGCCATACTATACTATGACTTTTTGATAAAATTTTTCATGCCATACTATACTATGACTTTTTGATGACATTTTTCATGACATACTATACGATAACTTTTTGATGAAATTTTTCATGACATACTATACTACGACTTTTCACTACGTTTTTCATGCCATATTATATTATGACTTTTTCACTACATTTTTCATGCCATATTATATTCTGACTTTTTCACTACATTTTCATGCCATACTACACAATAACTTTTTGATGACATTTTTAATGACATACTATACTATGACTTTTTGATGACATTTTTCATGACATACTATACGATGACTTTTTGATGACATTTTTCATGCCATACTATACTATGACTTTTTCCCTACATTTTTCATGCCATATCATATTATGACTTTTCACCACATTTTTCATGCCATACTATACTATGACTTTTTCCCTACATTTTTCATGCCATATTATATTATGACTTTTCACCACATTTTTCATGACATACTATACTATGACTTTTTCCCTACATTTTTAATGACATACTATACTATGACTTTTTGATGACATTTTTAATGACATACTATACTATGACTTTTTGATAAAATTTTTCATGCCATACTATACTATGACTTTTTGATGACATTTTTCATGTCATACTATACTATGACTTTTTCCCTACATTTTTCATGACATACTATACTATGACTTTTTGATGACATTTTTTTGTGCCATACTATACAATGACTTTTTGATGACATTTTTCATGCTATACTATACTATGACTTTTCACTACATTTTTCATGCCATACTATACGATGACTTTTTCTACTACATTATTCATACCATACTATAACTTTTTGATGGCATTTTTCATGCCATACTATACTATGACTTTTTGATGGCATTTTTCATGCCATACTATACTATGACTTTTTGATGACATTTTTCATGCCATACTATACTATGACTTTTTCCCTACATTTTTCATGCCATATTATATTATGACTTTTCACTACATTTTTCATGACATACTATACTATGACTTTTTGATGACATTTTTCATGACATACTATACCAGGACTTTTTGATGATATTTTTCATGCCATACTATACTATGACTTTTTGATGACATTTTTCATGTCATACTATACTATGACTTTTTGATGACATTTTTCATGACATACTATACTATGACTTTTTCACTACATTTGTCATGCCATACTATACTATGACTTTTTGATGACATTTTTTTGTGCCATACTATACTATGACTTTTTGATGACATTTTTCATGCCATACTATACTATGACTTTTTCCCTACATTTTTCATGCCATATTATATTATGACTTTTCACCACATTTTTCATGACATACTATACTATGACTTTTTCCCTACATTTTTAATGACGTACTATACTATGACTTTTTGATGACATTTTTCATGACATACTATACTATGACTTTTTGATAAAATTTTTCATGCCATACTATACTATGACTTTTTGATGACATTTTTCATGTCATACTATACTATGACTTTTTCCCTACATTTTTCATGACATACTATACTATGACTTTTTCCCTACATTTTTCATGACATACTATACTATGACTTTTCCCCTACATTTTTCATGCCGTACTATACTATAACTTTTCCCCTACATTTGTCATGACATACTATACTATGACTTTTTGATGACATTTTTTTGTGCCATACTATACTATGACTTTTTGATGACATTTTTCATGCCATACTATACTATGACTTTTTCCCTACATTTTTCATGCCATACTATACTATGACTTTTTGATAAAATTTTTCATGCCATACTATACTATGACTTTTTGATGACATTTTTCATGTCATACTATACTATGACTTTTTCCCTACATTTTTCATGCCATACTATACTATGACTTTTTCCCTACATTTTTCATGCCATATTATATTATGACTTTTCACCACATTTTTCATGACATACTATACTATGACTTTTTCCCTACATTTTTAATGACGTACTATACTATGACTTTTTGATGACATTTTTCATGTCATACTATACTATGACTTTTTCCCTACATTTTTCATGACATACTATACTATGACTTTTTCCCTACATTTTTCATGCCATACTATACTATGACTTTTCACTACATTTTTCATGCCGTACTATACTATAACTTTTTCCCTACATTTTTCATACCATACTACACTACAACTTTTTGATGACATTTTTCATGCCATACTATACTATGACTTTTTGATGACATTTTTTGTGCCATACTATACTATGACTTTTTGATGACATTTCTCATGCCATACTATACTATGACTTTTTGATGACATTTCTCATGCCATACTATACTATGACTTTTTGATGACATTTTTTTGTGCCATACTATACTATGACTTTTTGATGACATTTTTCATGCCATACTATACTATGACTTTTTCCCTACATTTTTCATGCCATATTATATTATGACTTTTCACCACATTTTTCATGACATACTATACTATGACTTTTTCCCTACATTTTTAATGACGTACTATACTATGACTTTTTGATGACATTTTTCATGACATACTATACTATGACTTTTTGATAAAATTTTTCATGCCATACTATACTATGACTTTTTGATGACATTTTTCATGTCATACTATACTATGACTTTTTCCCTACATTTTTCATGACATACTATACTATGACTTTTTCCCTACATTTTTCATGACATACTATACTATGACTTTTCCCCTACATTTTTCATGCCGTACTATACTATAACTTTTCCCCTACATTTGTCATGCCATACTATACTATGACTTTTTGATGACATTTTTTTGTGCCATACTATACTATGACTTTTTGATGACATTTTTCATGCCATACTATACTATGACTTTTTCCCTACATTTTTCATGCCATATTATATTATGACTTTTCACCACATTTTTCATGACATACTATACTATGACTTTTTCCCTACATTTTTAATGACATACTATACTATGACTTTTTGATGACATTTTTCATGACATACTATACTATGACTTTTTCCCTACATTTTTCATGCCATATTATATTATGACTTTTCACCACATTTTTCATGACATACTATACTATGACTTTTTCCCTACATTTTTAATGACATACTATACTATGACTTTTTGATAAAATTTTTCATGCCATACTATACTATGACTTTTTGATGACATTTTTCATGTCATACTATACTATGACTTTTTGATGACATTTTTCATGACATACTATACTATGACTTTTTGATAAAATTTTTCATGCCATACTATACTATGACTTTTTGATGACATTTTTCATGTCATACTATACTATGACTTTTTCCCTACATTTTTCATGACATACTATACTACGACTTTTTCCCTACATTTTTCATGACATACTATACTATGACTTTTCCCCTACATTTTTCATGCCGTACTATACTATAACTTTTCCCCTACATTTGTCATGCCATACTATACTATGACTTTTTGATGACATTTTTTTGTGCCATACTATACTATGACTTTTTGATGACATTTTTCATGCCATACTATACTATGACTTTTTCCCTACATTTTTCATGCCATACTATACTATGACTTTTTGATAAAATTTTTCATGCCATACTATACTATGACTTTTTGATGACATTTTTCATGTCATACTATACTATGACTTTTTCCCTACATTTTTCATGCCATACTATACTATGACTTTTTCCCTACATTTTTCATGACATACTATACTATGACTTTTTGATGACATTTTTTTGTGCCATACTATACTATGACTTTTTGATGAAATTTTTCATGCCATACTATACTATGACTTTTTCCCTACATTTTTCATGACATACTATACTATGACTTTTTGATGACATTTTTTTGTGACATACTATACTATAACTTTTTGATGAAATTTTTCATGCCATACTATACTATGACTTTTTCCCTACATTTTTCATGACATACTATACTATGACTTTTCACTTCATTTTTCATGACATACTATACTACGACTTTTCACTACGTTTTTCATGCCATATTATATTATGACTTTTTCACTACATTTTTCATGCCATATTATATTCTGACTTTTTCACTACATTTTCATGCCATACTACACAATAACTTTTTGATGACATTTTTAATGACATACTATACTATGACTTTTTGATGACATTTTTCATGACATACTATACGATGACTTTTTGATGACATTTTTCATGCTATACTATACTATGACTTTTTCCCTACATTTTTCATGCCATATTATATTATGACTTTTCACCACATTTTTCATGACATACTATACTATGACTTTTTGATGACATTTTTCATGTCATACTATACTATGACTTTTTCCCTACATTTTTCATGACATACTATACTATGACTTTTTGATGACATTTTTCATGTCATACTATACTATGACTTTTTCCCTACATTTTTCATGCCATATTATATTATGACTTTTCACCACATTTTTCATGACATACTATACTATGACTTTTTGATGACATTTTTCATGACATACTATACTATGACTTTTTCCCTACATTTTTAATGACATACTATACTATGACTTTTTGATGACATTTTTCATGTCATACTATACTATGACTTTTTCCCTACATTTTTCATGACATACTATACTATGACTTTTTGATAAAATTTTTCATGCCATACTATACTATGACTTTTTGATGACATTTTTCATGTCATACTATACTATGACTTTTTCCCTAAATTTTTCATGACATACTATACTATGACTTTTTGATAAAATTTTTCATGCCATACTATACTATGACTTTTTGATAAAATTTTTAATGCCATACTATACTATGACTTTTTGATGACATTTTTCATGACATACTATACGATAACTTTTTGATGAAATTTTTCATGACATACTATACTACGACTTTTCACTACGTTTTTCATGCCATATTATATTATGACTTTTTCACTACATTTTTCATGCCATATTATATTCTGACTTTTTCACTACATTTTCATGCCATACTACACAATAACTTTTTGATGACATTTTTAATGACATACTATACTATGACTTTTTGATGACATTTTTCATGACATACTATACGATGACTTTTTGATGACATTTTTCATGCCATACTATACTATGACTTTTTCCCTACATTTTTCATGCCATATCATATTATGACTTTTCACCACATTTTTCATGCCATACTATACTATGACTTTTTCCCTACATTTTTCATGCCATATTATATTATGACTTTTCACCACATTTTTCATGACATACTATACTATGACTTTTTCCCTACATTTTTAATGACATACTATACTATGACTTTTTGATGACATTTTTAATGACATACTATACTATGACTTTTTGATAAAATTTTTCATGCCATACTATACTATGACTTTTTGATGACATTTTTCATGTCATACTATACTATGACTTTTTCCCTACATTTTTCATGACATACTATACTATGACTTTTTGATGACATTTTTTTGTGCCATACTATACAATGACTTTTTGATGACATTTTTCATGCTATACTATACTATGACTTTTCAATACATTTTTCATGCCATACTATACTATGACTTTTTCTACTACATTATTCATACCATACTATAACTTTTTGATGGCATTTTTCATGCCATACTATACTATGACTTTTTGATGACATTTTTCATGCCATACTATACTATGACTTTTTCCCTACATTTTTCATGCCATATTATATTATGACTTTTCACTACATTTTTCATGACATACTATACTATGACTTTTTGATGACATTTTTCATGACATACTATACCAGGACTTTTTGATGATATTTTTCATGCCATACTATACTATGACTTTTTGATAAAATTTTTCATGCCATACTATACTATGACTTTTTGATGACATTTTTCATGTCATACTATACTATGACTTTTTGATGACATTTTTCATGACATACTATACTATGACTTTTTCACTACATTTGTCATGCCATACTATACTATGACTTTTTGATGACATTTTTTTGTGCCATACTATACTATGACTTTTTGATGACATTTTTCATGCCATACTATACTATGACTTTTTCCCTACATTTTTCATGCCATATTATATTATGACTTTTCACCACATTTTTCATGACATACTATACTATGACTTTTTCCCTACATTTTTAATGACGTACTATACTATGACTTTTTGATGACATTTTTCATGACATACTATACTATGACTTTTTGATAAAATTTTTCATGCCATACTATACTATGACTTTTTGATGACATTTTTCATGTCATACTATACTATGACTTTTTCCCTACATTTTTCATGACATACTATACTATGACTTTTTCCCTACATTTTTCATGACATACTATACTATGACTTTTCCCCTACATTTTTCATGCCGTACTATACTATAACTTTTCCCCTACATTTGTCATGCCATACTATACTATGACTTTTTGATGACATTTTTTTGTGCCATACTATACTATGACTTTTTGATGACATTTTTCATGCCATACTATACTATGACTTTTTCCCTACATTTTTCATGCCATACTATACTATGACTTTTTGATAAAAATTTTCATGCCATACTATACTATGACTTTTTGATGACATTTTTCATGTCATACTATACTATGACTTTTTCCCTACATTTTTCATGCCATACTATACTATGACTTTTTCCCTACATTTTTCATGCCATATTATATTATGACTTTTCACCACATTTTTCATGACATACTATACTATGACTTTTTCCCTACATTTTTAATGACGTACTATACTATGACTTTTTGATGACATTTTTCATGTCATACTATACTATGACTTTTTCCCTACATTTTTCATGACATACTATACTATGACTTTTTCCCTACATTTTTCATGCCATACTATACTATGACTTTTCACTACATTTTTCATGCCGTACTATACTATAACTTTTTCCCTACATTTTTCATACCATACTACACTACAACTTTTTGATGACATTTTTCATGCCATACTATACTATGACTTTTTGATGACATTTTTTGTGCCATACTATACTATGACTTTTTGATGACATTTCTCATGCCATACTATACTATGACTTTTTGATGACATTTCTCATGCCATACTATACTATGACTTTTTGATGACATTTTTTTGTGCCATACTATACTATGACTTTTTGATGACATTTTTCATGCCATACTATACTATGACTTTTTCCCTACATTTTTCATGCCATATTATATTATGACTTTTCACCACATTTTTCATGACATACTATACTATGACTTTTTCCCTACATTTTTAATGACGTACTATACTATGACTTTTTGATGACATTTTTCATGACATACTATACTATGACTTTTTGATAAAATTTTTCATGCCATACTATACTATGACTTTTTGATGACATTTTTCATGTCATACTATACTATGACTTTTTCCCTACATTTTTCATGACATACTATACTATGACTTTTTCCCTACATTTTTCATGACATACTATACTATGACTTTTCCCCTACATTTTTCATGCCGTACTATACTATAACTTTTCCCCTACATTTGTCATGCCATACTATACTATGACTTTTTGATGACATTTTTTTGTGCCATACTATACTATGACTTTTTGATGACATTTTTCATGCCATACTATACTATGACTTTTTCCCTACATTTTTCATGCCATATTATATTATGACTTTTCACCACATTTTTCATGACATACTATACTATGACTTTTTCCCTACATTTTTAATGACATACTATACTATGACTTTTTGATGACATTTTTCATGACATACTATACTATGACTTTTTGATAAAATTTTTCATGCCATACTATACTATGACTTTTTGATGACATTTTTCATGTCATACTATACTATGACTTTTTGATGACATTTTTCATGACATACTATACTATGACTTTTTGATAAAATTTTTCATGCCATACTATACTATGACTTTTTGATGACATTTTTCATGTCATACTATACTATGACTTTTTCCCTACATTTTTCATGACATACTATACTACGACTTTTTCCCTACATTTTTCATGACATACTATACTATGACTTTTCCCCTACATTTTTCATGCCGTACTATACTATAACTTTTCCCCTACATTTGTCATGCCATACTATACTATGACTTTTTGATGACATTTTTTTGTGCCATACTATACTATGACTTTTTGATGACATTTTTCATGCCATACTATACTATGACTTTTTCCCTACATTTTTCATGCCATACTATACTATGACTTTTTGATAAAATTTTTCATGCCATACTATACTATGACTTTTTGATGACATTTTTCATGTCATACTATACTATGACTTTTTCCCTACATTTTTCATGCCATACTATACTATGACTTTTTCCCTACATTTTTCATGCCATATTATATTATGACTTTTCACCACATTTTTCATGACATACTATACTATGACTTTTTCCCTACATTTTTAATGACGTACTATACTATGACTTTTTGATGACATTTTTCATGTCATACTATACTATGACTTTTTCCCTACATTTTTCATGACATACTATACTATGACTTTTTCCCTACATTTTTCATGCCATACTATACTATGACTTTTCACTACATTTTTCATGCCGTACTATACTATAACTTTTTCCCTACATTTTTCATACCATACTACACTACAACTTTTTGATGACATTTTTCATGCCATACTATACTATGACTTTTTGATGACATTTTTTGTGCCATACTATACTATGACTTTTTGATGACATTTCTCATGCCATACTATACTATGACTTTTTGATGACATTTCTCATGCCATACTATACTATGACTTTTTGATGACATTTTTTTGTGCCATACTATACTATGACTTTTTGATGACATTTTTCATGCCATACTATACTATGACTTTTTCCCTACATTTTTCATGCCATATTATATTATGACTTTTCACTACATTTTTCATGACATACTATACTATGACTTTTTGATGACATTTTTCATGACATACTATACCAGGACTTTTTGATGATATTTTTCATGCCATACTATACTATGACTTTTTGATAAAATTTTTCATGCCATACTATACTATGACTTTTTGATGACATTTTTCATGTCATACTATACTATGACTTTTTGATGACATTTTTCATGACATACTATACTATGACTTTTTCACTACATTTGTCATGCCATACTATACTATGACTTTTTGATGACATTTTTTTGTGCCATACTATACTATGACTTTTTGATGACATTTTTCATGCCATACTATACTATGACTTTTTCCCTACATTTTTCATGCCATATTATATTATGACTTTTCACCACATTTTTCATGACATACTATACTATGACTTTTTCCCTACATTTTTAATGACGTACTATACTATGACTTTTTGATGACATTTTTCATGACATACTATACTATGACTTTTTGATAAAATTTTTCATGCCATACTATACTATGACTTTTTCCCTACATTTTTCATGCCATATTATATTATGACTTTTCACCACATTTTTCATGACATACTATACTATGACTTTTTCCCTACATTTTTAATGACGTACTATACTATGACTTTTTGATGACATTTTTCATGACATACTATACTATGACTTTTTGATAAAATTTTTCATGCCATACTATACTATGACTTTTTGATGACATTTTTCATGTCATACTATACTATGACTTTTTCCCTACATTTTTCATGACATACTATACTATGACTTTTTCCCTACATTTTTCATGACATACTATACTATGACTTTTCCCCTACATTTTTCATGCCGTACTATACTATAACTTTTCCCCTACATTTGTCATGCCATACTATACTATGACTTTTTGATGACATTTTTTTGTGCCATACTATACTATGACTTTTTGATGACATTTTTCATGCCATACTATACTATGACTTTTTCCCTACATTTTTCATGCCATATTATATTATGACTTTTCACCACATTTTTCATGACATACTATACTATGACTTTTTCCCTACATTTTTAATGACATACTATACTATGACTTTTTGATGACATTTTTCATGACATACTATACTATGACTTTTTGATAAAATTTTTCATGCCATACTATACTATGACTTTTTGATGACATTTTTCATGTCATACTATACTATGACTTTTTGATGACATTTTTCATGACATACTATACTATGACTTTTTGATAAAATTTTTCATGCCATACTATACTATGACTTTTTGATGACATTTTTCATGTCATACTATACTATGACTTTTTCCCTACATTTTTCATGACATACTATACTACGACTTTTTCCCTACATTTTTCATGACATACTATACTATGACTTTTCCCCTACATTTTTCATGCCGTACTATACTATAACTTTTCCCCTACATTTGTCATGCCATACTATACTATGACTTTTTGATGACATTTTTTTGTGCCATACTATACTATGACTTTTTGATGACATTTTTCATGCCATACTATACTATGACTTTTTCCCTACATTTTTCATGCCATACTATACTATGACTTTTTGATAAAATTTTTCATGCCATACTATACTATGACTTTTTGATGACATTTTTCATGTCATACTATACTATGACTTTTTCCCTACATTTTTCATGACATATTATATTATGACTTTTCACCACATTTTTCATGACATACTATACTATGACTTTTTCCCTACATTTTTAATGACGTACTATACTATGACTTTTTGATGACATTTTTCATGTCATACTATACTATGACTTTTTCCCTACATTTTTCATGACATACTATACTATGACTTTTTCCCTACATTTTTCATGCCATACTATACTATGACTTTTCACTACATTTTTCATGCCGTACTATACTATAACTTTTTCCCTACATTTTTCATACCATACTACACTACAACTTTTTGATGACATTTTTCATGCCATACTATACTATGACTTTTTGATGACATTTTTTGTGCCATACTATACTATGACTTTTTGATGACATTTCTCATGCCATACTATACTATGACTTTTTGATGACATTTCTCATGCCATACTATACTATGACTTTTTGATGACATTTTTTTGTGCCATACTATACTATGACTTTTTGATGACATTTTTCATGCCATACTATACTATGACTTTTTCCCTACATTTTTCATGCCATATTATATTATGACTTTTCACCACATTTTTCATGACATACTATACTATGACTTTTTCCCTACATTTTTAATGACGTACTATACTATGACTTTTTGATGACATTTTTCATGACATACTATACTATGACTTTTTGATAAAATTTTTCATGCCATACTATACTATGACTTTTTGATGACATTTTTCATGTCATACTATACTATGACTTTTTCCCTACATTTTTCATGACATACTATACTATGACTTTTTCCCTACATTTTTCATGACATACTATACTATGACTTTTCCCCTACATTTTTCATGCCGTACTATACTATAACTTTTCCCCTACATTTGTCATGCCATACTATACTATGACTTTTTGATGACATTTTTTTGTGCCATACTATACTATGACTTTTTGATGACATTTTTCATGCCATACTATACTATGACTTTTTCCCTACATTTTTCATGCCATATTATATTATGACTTTTCACCACATTTTTCATGACATACTATACTATGACTTTTTCCCTACATTTTTCATGACATACTATACTATGACTTTTTCCCTACATTTTTCATGACATACTATACTATGACTTTTTCCCTACATTTTTAATGACGTACTATACTATGACTTTTTGATGACATTTTTCATGACATACTATACTATGACTTTTTGATAAAATTTTTCATGCCATACTATACTATGACTTTTTGATGACATTTTTCATGTCATACTATACTATGACTTTTTCCCTACATTTTTCATGACATACTATACTATGACTTTTCCCCTACATTTTTCATGCCGTACTATACTATAACTTTTCCCCTACATTTGTCATGCCATACTATACTATGACTTTTTGATGACATTTTTTTGTGCCATACTATACTATGACTTTTTGATGACATTTTTCATGCCATACTATACTATGACTTTTTCCCTACATTTTTCATGCCATATTATATTATGACTTTTCACCACATTTTTCATGACATACTATACTATGACTTTTTCCCTACATTTTTAATGACGTACTATACTATGACTTTTTGATGACATTTTTCATGACATACTATACTATGACTTTTTGATGACATTTTTCATGCCATACTATACTATGACTTTTTGATGACATTTTTCATGTCATACTATACTATGACTTTTTCCCTACATTTTTCATGACATACTATACTATGACTTTTTCCCTACATTTTTCATGCCATACTATACTATGACTTTTCACTACATTTTTCATGCCGTACTATACTATAACTTTTTCCCTACATTTTTCATACCATACTAAACTACAACTTTTTGATGACATTTTTCATGCCATACTATACTATGACTTTTTGATGACATTTTTCATGCCATACTATACTATGACTTTTTGATGACATTTTTTGTGCCATACTATACTATGACTTTTTGATGACATTTCTCATGCCATACTATACTATGACTTTTTGATGACATTTTTTGTGCCATACTATACTATGACTTTTTGATGACATTTCTCATGCCATACTATACTATGACTTTTTGATGACATTTTTCATGTCATACTATACTATGACTTTTTGATGACATTTTTCATGCTATACTATACTATGACTTTTCACTACATTATTCATACCATACTATAACTTTTTGATGGCATTTTTCATGTCATACTATACTATGACTTTTTGATGATATTTTTATTGTCATACTATGACTTTTTAAATTACATTTTTTATGCCATACTATACTGACTTTTTCAATAACATATGCTTCACTCAAGAGACTTTTTCTTTTCATCCTTCCATCATTAGTTCAATTATTTTGACCATGAAACCACTTTTTGGATTTCTTGGCTACTGAACACACACAACACAGAAGAACTGGCGACTAGCAACCCACTTTAATCCCTATGAAATAAGATTTTTTTTATGGATAGCATTTGGATACAGGAACACATTTGTGTCCCAACATTTCAGTTGTGGTGACAGAAAAAAAGGAAAAGAAAGGTATATGTGGGACATTTACAAATTTGATTCACAATACACAAGGCCTGCGGTATGTACATGGTGACAGTGTTGAGAAACTCAGTTCATCAGTAGTTTAATGTCTCTGTAGCACCTCTGAAGCAAAAATTGCCATATCCGGAAAAAGAAAGATGTACAAGTACTCGTACAAACTGAGCAATACGCCTGTGAAAATCTGTCAAAAATAAAGTTATTGTTTTAGATCAGCCAAGTTTGTGAATTCACTTGAAAATGAACATAGAAAGGATACAGTAATAGAAAAAACAGACATTAATAATATACAATATTGACTTATACATACAATTTAAACCAAGAATGGTACAAAATATTTCCAGATTTTAGGGTTCCTACATATACATAATTGACTTTTTCCAAATAGCAGACATTTTCCAGACTCTGATCTCATGATTTGGCCACTTCATGTGATAATAGGAGAATGGTGACAGTAAATAAATTTATCACTCATCATAGTGGACAAACTGACATATGACAATATAAGCATTCAAGTGCCAATTATGACTGAGGAATATTTGCCTGGCTGTTCTGTACTCTCAAGTGTGTGAAGACTCGGATGTTAAAATGAAATTCATTTTCCACATGTAGGAACCCTGAGACAGTTTTGGGTGTGAAAAGTGGAGCTGCCAAATGACAGTTTGAATATAATGACAACACACAAAGGTCTCATCAGTTAACTACCGTGACACATCTTCACAAAAATTCAATGCATCCTGCAGACAAATCTACTAGTGTTTGCATTCAACATGTTTCTTCTATTACAAATAATTCTTTCAATATATGACTAACACATTTAAATACTGACTTCCCCCTACGATACATTTTTTTAAACCCCATTTGCCCCGTTTACCTCTTGCAGTTCAACAATAAAACACCTTACGGAAAATATCCTGTAGATGGATAATGTGACACTTCAGTTCCACCAAACAGTTTCAAAGCCACAAGTGGCTGGATTGAAAAATAGATATTTTGTTGCTGGTTATCTGAATTAGAAAAAAGGGAAAAAAAAGAGGTGAAGTCCATCTGGGGCCTCAATGCTGAGAGGCTGTCATAGTAATTAGCTTCCTGTACAAAAGAAAATGGGAGTGTGCTGTTATTTAATTAATGCAACGAGGTATGGAGTTGATACCACCCAGAGATGTATTCATATTAAGATGAAGGAGGAAAGCACAGCAGCTGACCAAAAACAGAAAAACCCCAAAAGGTCTAAAAAACAACAAATAATAATAATGTTAAAAATAAAAAAGCCTTCCTTAGCTGCTGCTTCAGAACAAGCTAAAGCACCACTGCAAATACATTAACTCAAAAATAGAAAAAGTAACATGCATTAAAAGAGTGCTTGTGTGTCTTTTCCTGCTCCGCTGTGAGCTCTCAGAGCCGGTGGAGGAAATGTTTTTGTCCATTAACACAGCACTCAGTAGAATCCACCTCCATTAGCTTACTTCCTATTGGCTCAGCCTCCATTGGCCAAGTAATAATATAGTGGAGTTGGTTTTTAATACAGGGCTGCATGGGGGCTATTGTCCTGAGGGAAATGTGAATTGAGGAGGGTCTCCATGTAGGAAACGTCGACTGAAAAAGGGGTCTGCGGAGTAGGCGTGGGGTCCGAGGCCAGGGTTGACTCCGTTAGAGCGTCAGTGAGGGCGACGCTTGTGTCCATCAGGCTCTCGGCCTCCATCTTAATACCATTGGTTGGGGCAGGGGCATCGTGTGGGGTCGTAGTGGACTGGGATAGAGGTTGTGAGGTCGGCAGTGTACTAATACTGTGATGTTCTGCTGCTGGTGCTGCTACCGGGGCTGTAGTTAGGGGGCAGGCGGCTGTGTCGGTTGTCTCCATGGGGGTTTCAGCAGGTGCGGCTGAGCCTGAGGGCAGACAGCGACGTTTGGCTGCTTGAGCTTCATCTGCTGAGGAAACCTCTTCCTGTGGGACAGGTATGGCCTGAAAACAAACAAGTACAGACTTAGGCAGAGTACACATGAGGATTGTCAGGAGTTTCTGACTGTGTCTTGTAAATGCAATTCTTGTTTAATCTATTCATTTTGTATAGTACACTACACTGGTTACCTGTGGTGTTTAGAATTGATTTTAATTATTTATTTATTTTTTTTGCTTGTATTCGAATCACTGAGTGGCCTTGCCCCATTGTACATGAATGACCTTCTTACCCCTACACTCCTGCTTGCACTCTCAGATCTGCTGACCAGATATTGTTATCAGTCCCTTGGGCAACACTTAAGAAGGAGGTAAGGGGTTCTGGACATTTTGGGTGAGCCTAAAAGCAAGCTCGACGACACACTGGAGCCATCCATAACATAACCTCTTCCTTACTGACGATGCTACTACTGACATTAGAGCGCTTCACATCAGTATTCATTCACCCACTGTGTGTGAACGGCGTATGTGTGTGAGTACTGAACTGAGAGCCTCGTAGCGAACGGTTCACTGCGAATACATGTATTGTTAAACCCCTGGTGTCCGTGGGAGGAGTAGTGAACTAGTTTACAAGTGGCAGTTACACAAGTAGTACATTACTTTCTGCTTGCAATCCCACAATGCAGTGCTCTAGATTTTTTTAGAAGACAAAATTAAGGTTGTGCATCTACATCTGCCAGTGAAAAATTCGGTGTCCAAATCTCAATTTACTGTTCACTATTAAGTGTCCATGATATATGTAGTAGTGAGTGACAAAGTGATTTCAGACACAGCCATAATACTTAAGCTGGAAAAAATATTATTTGGGAATCTAAAGAAGTGTGTTTTTATCATTATTATTACTTCATTCAATAAGTGATATCTGCTGTGTGCAGAGTGTCTTTACAATTGATTGGGATTTAAAAAGTCACAGCAGCCTACCTTCTGAGACAAATATTCATGGAAAGCTTTGTTGGCATTTTAGTGTATCTGCACACTTTTCTTACCAGATACAACAGATATTTAATAAAACTAACAACCTACACATTTTGGCCCACAAACAAGCCTTTATCCTCTGTGGGCTGCAAAGCGTTGGCTGTTTGCTTGAATAAATAGTTGCTTTATCTGCAACTACTTTCGTGTCCTTTTCTTGAACAATACAAGCTACTGTTGGGGCTGCCCTTTCTTATCATTTGATTCTGCAAATAATTCTAAAATCTAACGTGTCATCCGATCCAAATATCTGCCAAACTGAAGTGTCTTCCTCTTAATAAAAATAAGACCAAGCGCCCTATGTGTGGTGTGTGAGCACAGTAGAAAGCAATACTCACCAGTCTGGCTCGGACTCTCTTGGGCAGTTCCAGGTCCAGCTGATGGATCTCTGAGTGTTTTAGTATCAGCTGACTCTGATCCAGAAACTCAACCTGGGGGAAGATATGATGAAACACTGAGAAACAAACATTTCCAACTGGTTTTTCTCCAGTGAGTAAAGAGCACAGTTGGACGCACATGCAAGAGAGTAAAAACATACTGTCTCAATAAACTCAACCAATAACAATTACGAAATGCTTCATCAGCAGGAAACTATTGTTCACATCGCAGAGGAAGATATCCGTGGGTAGTGAAGAAAAGAGTAGTCGGGTGGCTTAGTGAGCAAAAGTACAACTTTTCTACTCAGAAAGTTACAGATGGGATCTCAACCATAACAAAAGGTTCCATCAACAACCACCAAAATGTCCTTGACCGTCGCATTGAACCCTGAAGCTGATCACAGACTGGACGAGAGCATCTCGTCAACGTTAAGGGAAAATAAAAAAAGACAAGGTCAGGGTTGTAGCTCTGACACAGTGACTAGCTAGAGGCTTGTTTTTAATTCATTACAACAGCGCTCCTCGTCTCTAACAGGACTCTCAGTGCTGCAGCCAGCGGGCTACATGGGGACATGAGGAGAGCGGAGGAAGATGTGACACTGATTTACTTTCTGAAGAGGAACTCATTGGAAAAACAGACAAGAAGTAAGTGTGTGGTGCATTACAGATATGCCATCTGGGGAAGCAAGATTGAGAAACTGAATAAATGTGTCCTTGTAAGCTCACCTGTATACTTAATGGAATTTTTTTTTATATTTAACTGATGTTTCTACACATAGAGAGACTGCATGAGCCAGACAGGGTTCAGCAGCTGATGTTTGGGATATGACGCAGCCTCCATAAAGACTACCCCTGCTCTGTGTGTGTGTGCACGTGTCAGTAAAAACACTTCCAGATGTGCACACAAAACCAGGGTCACGCATACAGGATAAACAACCTCACTTCAGCTCATCTGCTAATGCATTCCTGCATCTATGTATGTAAGTGACTTTCAAGATGGCCTCCCCAGACGCCAGTCCCAGAATCATCTTTTTCAATTCTGCGTTTTCCACTTTGTAAGCACTCTGCATATTTGCTCCATAAATTCCCCACCATGCACCAGTGATGCTAAATCCCTCCACTTTATGTTTTAATGCCACACTGTATCAAAATGCTCAGCTATAATCTACAAGGGCAGCCAAGCTTTTCACACATTGATAAATACCAGATCGGGGAAACCAAACCAGAGGGTGGCAGAGAGGCTATTCAGAGCAGCCTGTTACCAAAAGTTCACAGGTTCAATCAATTCGGGTCGCTCTGCAGAAGAGCATCAGATAAAGTATGTACTTGATGCTGTTGCTCAGAGGGTACTCGCCTAATAGGTTTTTCTGTACCCCGTCTTAGTAGAAAGGTATATTTAGAGATGATTTTTAAAGTGGAAAGTTAATACATTTACACACTCTGCAGCTGGGAACGAGAAACACTGCTTTAAGACCTTTAAACAACAGGTTGTCAGGAATGGGATTGTTTTCTATTCCTTCACATTTACCTGTTAATTATGTGATTCACAAATCTATACTGAGAATTTTTTTAAAATAAATTGGTGATTTTTCCAGCCACAGATCTGATTTTCTAGTTCTAGTTGACTGTGGGGTTTTGACCACACATTTTAAGTAGGTTTGACTGTAAGTGAGTGACACTAATATCTAGTAGTTGTGCTTTTCCTCACCTGGTAGAACTTGTGGGTGTGCTGTCTGACAAACGAAGCGTTGAAGACCTGTCCCTCGGGCGTGCTGACCACAATCAACTCCCCCACCTCAGGAGGACCGGTATGCAGGCAGTCATGACTCTGAATGAGGAGGAGGGAGGAAGAGAAACGGGATGTAGACAAAGAGGAAGAAGATGGAGAATAACAGAGTATGTGAAGGAGACGGAGAGGAGAATGGCAGAAAATGACAATTGAGAGATCTGCGTGCATCATTTTACGAAACACTTGTCTTTGAAAATGCTGATGAACCCCTGATTTACAAAGGGTATTAGAAGAGCTTGTCCTGAGGCAGCGCACAGACAGATTCAACATGCAGAATAAAGAACTTTGAATAAAAAAGATTTGATGGCAGGCTTTTCCCAGTTGTTCAATTAAGTTGGAAGACTTTTCACCTTTACACGATTGAAACTGCTTTTAAGTTTTGTTATTTTACAATATTGGACTCCTTGGAACAGTTTTTGCATATTACTTTTCAGTTCAACTTAATCCTCTGAGGATTTAATTATTACAGTTATGTAAAAAATTATATCACAGTTGCTAGGATATTTCCTTGTGGCTTTAACTTTGTTCGAAGTATCTCTATAAACTGTACACAAGTGGGTATCTGAGCTGTAAAAGCACTCACAAGTATGTTTTCTGGGTGCAGGTTGTCACAGTATGAGCCGTCGTCAAAGTTGACTTCGTAGAACGTCTGCGTTGCCATGCCAATGATGGTGCAGTGGTAGTACCAGCCGTCACTGTTGCGACCAATCACCCTCTGGCCCAGAATCAGAGGCTGCGGGCCTTTGGGGGCTGTCCGAGGCTGGAGGGAGACCAAACAGATAATTTGAGGTTAAGACAGGATCAAACCTCACAACACTTTGTGTGTGCTCATCCAGCAAATATTGCAATCAGCAGTTGTACAGAAAGTCGTCTCTCTCTTGAGAGAAAAACTAAAAGGTTAACTTCTCATTCATTGGAAGTCAGTGTGGAAACCCCAAATGACTAAAACCTGAATAAGAAGAGAGACAAGCTTGCATTAACATAAAACAAGAGTGATGCTAATGGGATTTTAGTCGTAAAGCAGTACATGTTCATGTGGGGAGGGGCTCTGAAATACATTAAAATCATGCTCTTTATGTACTTTGTGTGGTTCCTGAGTAATTGTTTTCTTTGGTCTGATGCCTGTTATCCATCTTTACTATCACAAAGTTCAAGAATGGTGTATCGAGTCAAAACAGTCACTCTCTACATTACTTTTTGTCGTTTTGTTGTGTTAGCTGACTCTTTGCACTTACCTTCTGAGGTACCCTTTTATGCTTGTGGCAGGTGACGGACACCACGTAGGGCCAGTCTGCAGGTGTCATGGCTACTCCGGCGATTTGGGCGCAGGTGACGTGAAAGGAGGTGGCACAGTTCTCGTATGAGCACTGAATGCAGGCGCCGCGGTTCTGATTGGCAGTCTTGCCATGGCAGAACACACACTTCTACAAAGAAAACAGAAACCAAATACTTTAGTTCAGTCCGGAACACTTTAGTAAAAGAAAACTTTATCTCCATTTGCAGTACTATATTTGGTGGTATGGCTCTGGTCTGGGGCCTCTCTGCCTTTCCTAGGGCTGATGCAGAAAGCCTCTTCTACACGCCAAAATGGAAAGCCTGAAGCAGAGAGGCAAACCTCCCTGCCCTTCCATGCGCCTACATGGAAAGCCTAAGGCAGAGAGAGCAGCAGCAAGGACTCCCAGGAACAGAACAGAGCAGCATCAATGACAAACAGAAATGACATAGATAAGTCAGACACAGCATGAAAAGGAGGAGCTGGGGTGGAGGCGGGTTGCAAAGTGGCTTATAGAGGAAGCAGCAACCGTAGGCAGGCCAGAGCAGTTTAAATAGGGAGCCTCGAATGAGATTCCTCCATTGGTTGCAAAGAAAGGAATCATGTGATCTATCAGCTGACTCCCTCCAATCAAACAGCTGCTCCATCAGTTTGCTGGGCTGTTTGACATCAATTGATGTAGCTGGGATGTGAGCTGAGCTTGACATTGTGTCCTGCTTGAACTAATGCTATGCTCAATTTCGTGATCCAGGTCGGAGACTAATTCTTCACTTATTTTTACAAGTGCAGTCTTTCATAGACATTTAAGGATCACAGGAGTGTTATACTGGTGTTACTGTTCACACTGTTGCACATTATGAGCAACGTTGGGTTTCTTTTAATGACTGTGAATGTAAACGTTTAGCCTGTGCCAAAGGAAAAACACAGAAAAGTACTGGTAGATGGGTTAACACTGGTGCTCACAATTACAGATCCTCCTCCAAAGCACATATTTCAGTCTTGTGTTTAGGTGAATTTGCTGCTGCCAAGGTGGAGATCATGTTGGAGCTTTCATGACAAGAATAACAAGTCCTGCTGAGGCTGTTCTAATATTCATAAGAACCACGAGACGCTTAAAAAAGTTAAAGTGACGATGAATTGTCAGAAGTCTGCACACAATGAGCATCAAATTGACAGTGAATATTCTTTATAAAGAAAGTTAGTACCTGACCTCCCTACAATTCATCCACAAAAACCATTTCAATCTTTCACTCCAGCAAGTACTCAAATTGCAGGAATTGTAGGGCATGTCGTGAAACAGTGATGGCGGAGGAATCAACTGCGTAACCATTTTCTTCTTTCTCACATCTTTGATTCTGTCTGGAACTCTAACAGGTTTCTACTCATTAAAAATATAATGGATGTTTTCAGCGTAGCGCAAGGCATGCTTGTGCAGTCATCAGTGTCAATAGCGTGGTGAGATTCTCTTCCAGCCTCCACAGAAAAATGTCAACACTTTCTTTAAGAACAACTTGTTAATAACAGCTGCCTGAACCGTCACTATGACATTCAAAACATTTTTTTTTCTTTTTTTTTTCCCCCCACTGCATCCTTTTTGGTGTCTTGCATCACTTGCTCAACTCCTACTCTTGCAAAATCATACAAGGAATTTGCTATTCCCCCCTTGAAGCACTTTCCTTTTCAAATCCCTTCATTCCATCCCCACATCCTGAGTGTGAAATTACCACCAGCCAACCAAATCTTCGCCTTTGGCCGGGAACCTGGTCTACTTTCCACTGAGACACTTTGACATGTGCCACCCTGCACACGCAACCCCACAACATTCATTCTTCATTTTCAATTCAATTCAAAGCCTTCAACACTCCATGTCTACCCCCCTTTGTCTCTGCTTTCTTTCCCCATCCTGTACTTGTTCCTCAATTTGGCTATAACAGAGAGAGAACAAGGGACAGGGAAAGAGAACAACAGCATGTGAAGAAACTAGCCTGTCAAACTGAGTTATCTTCTCGATACACCAGGGTGGGTGTGTTTCAGAAATATTATCTCCTTTCAAAATCCTAATGAAAACAATTATCTATCAAGAAATCACCTGCCAAGAAACAAAACCGGTAGAAGGGAAGTGGAATTATGCTGTATATGTTTAACTCATTACAACATACTTTGGTCGAACACACAGACTCAACCTTTTACTCCGACCAGCTTTAACAGATGCCTCAGCTGCCTCATCTTATGTGACTGCAATCTCTCTGTGTACTTGTTTTATTGTGATTATCTATCATCGCCACTCTGTGCCTCAACACTCCCTCTCTTTCCCTCTTGTCCTTCCTTCTCCGTCCTCCTCCTTTTGACAAATCACACAGCGAGCAGCTGTAGCACAGTACATGGCCGATCAATAAAAAAATAAAAATTCTTTATTAAAGTGTCAATACTTCATTTTTGTAGTGGTGTAGGAAAAACAGCTCTTAACGGGGGCTGTGTTGTGTGATACTTAACAGGCTGGTATGGTTTTATAGTTTTCACCGGCTGGGATACTTTTCCACTCCTGAAAACACAGGCAGGCAGTGACATGACACCAAGAGCAGCATGGGAAAGTCTAGCTGTGAGACACATTAGCTGTATGTCCCTTATCCTCTTATGGGTTGCAGGGGGGCTGGAGCCTATCCCAGCTGGCATTGGGCAAGAGGTGGAATACACCATGGACAGGTCACCAGACTATCACAGGGCTGACACATAGAAACAAACAACCATTCACGCTCACAATTACACCTACTAGCAATTTAAAGTCACCAATTAACCTGCATGTCTTTGGACTGTGGGAGGAAGCTGGAGTACCCAAAGACAAACAAACTCCACATAGAAGGACCACAGCTGACCAGCAGTTTCGAACCTTGAACCTCTTGCTGTGAGGGCACAGCAAACCAACAACGACCTGATTTATTGTCAGCTTTTTTCATACATTTCCATCAGTAGAATTTTAAAATGTCTGATTTTGGCCCTGTCCTCTGGTAGCATCAATACAAAAAACAAACTCCATAATTAGAGCAATAGCTATTATGACAACTGATAAAATCCTTGTCAGTGTGTTGGCTTGTGTGTTGCTGTATGTGACAGGAGAGTGGACCTGGAATGGTTGGTGGAAAACAGTTTTAAAGACTGTATGATGATTTATTTAAGCGGCTTGCTTTTCCAAGCTTGAGGCTGTTTTCTTGCAAGAACAGAAATCGCAGTGCCTCCAGGCGCAAGATGCAACACTACCTTTGGGGAAGGTACATTTTTGAGGAATGCACAGTGTTACTGTGGCTGAGGAATTCTGAAACAACTGAGACAAAAGCAGCAAGTATGAAATCTCTCTGTCCCTGAAAACTAAATGTTCAAAGATGGAGGGAAAACACAGATTGCTGAACACGGTGCAATATTAACTGGTTTCCAAGGGTGCGTATTCACATTTGATCAGGCCAGTCATCCGAATCATTAGACCGCAGAGCTTCTTCTCATGGCCTTTTAAGAAGAGACGGGAGGAAACCTGCTTTGACAGCACTCGGATGCAAATGTCACCCAGATTGTCTTTGATAGATTATTCAGAGAGAAGGGAGGGGTGACATTATTTGTAGATTTGTGATAATGCACCAGCAAGCACTGCCGGTGCCTGTGAAGTGGGATCATGTGAATGGTGGAAGAGCAGAGGCTGGGAGGGAGGGGTGCAGAAAAAGAAGAAAGGGAGGGGACGGGTTGTGTTCAAAGGCGCGGCAGCAATGGGGAAATTGCCTCCTGCCCACGGGATCGATGCAGTTCATTTGGCGCAGTGAGAAATGACAGCTGATTATTCAGCCATTCCCCTCAGCACATATGTTTTACCCCATGTCCTCCACGGCTCCCAAAAACACAATCTATCCATCAACCGTGGGAGGGAGGGAGGGTAACAGAGAGAGTGACAGATACAGAGGCAGTGAGCAGAAAAGACAGGAATTCGCTTAAATGCAGGAAAAGACCGTATGAGTGAGAGAAAGAGAGAATTCCATAAAGCTGAGAGAAGACAAAAGAAATGAAACGTCTGCAGTGAGTAAGTTAGTGTGATAGAAATTTCTTAGGCATGAAGGATGACTGCATTGTATGCGTGATTTGTGCAATGTTTCCACAGTCTGATATTTTGAGAGGCCAAAGAGTCCTTCTCACTTAGTATGCTTTATGTGGGGAGGCTCTGGGTATCTGGAGGTTGAGAAAAGATGAAGACCTTGATGATGTTATTGATTTATGTGGTAAATAGTCTGGACGAAGAGTTACACAACATTGTTTTGCCTCCTCCCTGGTGGTGCGATTATACTTGATTCTGTATGATGTATAAAGCCGGGTGAATGTGATGGTACTCAAGTTTTCGGTAGGCTTGTGTCCATGCATACATGCTTATATTAATCAAGTAAAGACAACTGAGGCTCATCTGGGAAGAAGATTGTGATTGGGATTAAATGCTGTCCCTGACTTTATGACATCACACCACACAGTGAGAGAGACTAATATACTTTGTCACTGTCTGAACTTACCAGATTCTTGCGTGTATCTGGAACGGCAGTGACGTCCACTGGCTCCCTCTCCACGGCGTTGACGAAGCGAGCTTCGGCCACAGCGATGGCACAGATGACGTGGACCCACCTTTACAGAGAGAAAGAGAGACCATAAAAACATCAGGCTTTTGAAGATCCCACAGAAGCTGCACTGCTAGAAAGTCAGTCTGCTCAACTATTTTTGTTAGAAAAAATTTTGTAACCGAGGTATGGAATATTTTAAGGATAACTCTAACTTTATCAAAGACATAATATTTTTGTTATTGTGAATGTTTTTGCACATGCAAAAAAAACTGCAACAAGAATACCAAAGCTTATGCAACTAACCTGTTGTCTGTGGTGATCTTCAAAGCTCCTCCCCGCAAGTTACAGAGACAACACTCCTGAAAAACAGAATGTAAATGAGCACAAGACAGAAGACACTGTCACAAAGATCTTCTGTGCCCTCAGATCTCGGCCAATTCAGTCTTTTTCTAAACAATACCTTGGTTTGTTAAATAGCTGCTGGCAAACATGATCAACTAATCTTTATAACAGCAGATTTTAACTCTGAGAAATCTATATCTTCAGATTCCTGTCCAATTCTGATACTCATACTCCTGGAGAAGATCAAACTGTTCTTTTAGACGTGTGTCATTGTTTTTTTTTGCATAAATTATTGCTGCTACTCACCACTATCCAGGCTCCTGCTGCACACCTGGAGCACATCCAGGAATCCCTCACAGCGTCTGGCTTTACACCGTAACAACCTATAAGAGAGGAGAGATTTATGGCTTCATATATCTTTCCTATAACATTTAGCATTTAATGTTTCCAAAGCACCTTTTGGATGAAGTGCATTTATTTTAGGTAAGACCGGGCTCCATGGCAACTGGAGTCAAGCTCTAGCATTAACTCAATATCTAGTGAGTGCTTCTAAATTTTTATAATTGCTACGCGCTTGACACCAAACCTGCTCGTTAACCGTTTTCTATGTAACTCCTCGTCACCATCTCCAATTTGAGCTTCTGGACCAAAAGCCTTGTACGTTCATGTCACACCCAGACAGGTCTGAATGATTTTTAGTTGAATGTCCGCTTCAAAACAATGAAGAGCAAAGAAATGGAGCGCAGAGCTGGGGGTTTCTGACAGGAGTTCTTTCTGCTTCATGTCCTCTTATCAATAGCAGCGCTGCTTCCCCAGCTGAGTTCAGCTTATCCCTGGATGACTAATGAACTGGCCTTTTTGAAGGTGCACTCCAGCTTTAGGGATAATAAGAACCCAGGAGAGTTGTGTGTGTGTGTGTGTGTGTGTGTGTGTGTGTGTGTGTGTGTGTGTGTGTGTGTAGGTGTGTGTGTGTGTGTGTGTGTGTATGTTACTGAGTACATGTCCATGCTGTAATTTATCCGACACGTCCACACGTGCAGACATTTAAAAAAGCATTGCTCTAATATTATATCTATGATATAAAACTATTTTTTAACATTTGCCACTAAATGAATCGATATATATTTTTTAAAACATGTTTTTTTTTTTTGGTTTAGTCTAGATAACAGACGCTAACACTTGACAACTGGAAGTAGAACCAACTCGCAGAGCTCATTCACTCATACACAGAGTTAACAAGCTGCCCATCCTCTCCCACTTTGCTTTGACAGAAACCATATTCCCTTAAAAGTCGACTTCCTCTGTGAAAAATTGTTAAGTGTGGAAAGCAGAGTAAATAAGAGCTTGGGACGTTCATGGTGTGCTGCCTTCAGAGAGGCCTTTGCGTTGCATGAGCAGCCTCTGAGCTAGTTTAACCCGAGTCAAGGAGAGTTAAACTAGGAAGCCTCGCTGAGCGTGGCAACACGGGAATTGACCAGTTCTGTGCTTCCTATTTTTCCAACACTATTCTCAGGGGTCTGGGGATTAAAAAAAAGTGAAGAGGAGTAGCAAAATGCCCAGTAGATTCTGTCGGTAAAGCTTGTCAGTCCATGTATGGGCTTGTAGCTGGCTGAGACCAAGAGTGCTATAAATCAAACACTGCAGTGTGCCCACAGCTGAGAGTCTCCCAGTTGAACTGAATCAAAAAGAACTTTTCCACAACAATAAACAGAAAGGAAGTATCAATTCCTCTTTTTTTAAATCCACTTCATATTGTTCATATTGTTAAGCAAACGACATTAGATACACTGCCTGCTTATGTATGTGCATCTTGCAATGTTAACTACATAGTTAAGCCTTACAATTGTTTGTTTTTATTGTATGTTTGCAGCTGCAGCCTCCCCATAATAGTTTAGATTTTAAAAATAATTTAATGATAATTATATAAAAAAAATAACTGGCATAAATAAAATGTCAAGACCAACTTCTGACATCCTTTAAAACCTTGGTAAACCTGAGGCTGCCCCCAGTGACTGTACTCGCACTTCCTGGAGCTGCTCCAGTGTAAAAGCTGTAATCAAATTCTCTTTGCTGGAAAGCTTCCTGCAGCTGCAAGAGTGTTGACTTTTCATTAAGAGCGTATCTGTTGTGCTCAGATTTATTTTTACTGCTCATCTGAAAAAAATTTAGATTTGTAGGGAAAAGCCCTTTTAACTGGTTCTGCTGTCCCCAGGAGTTATTACTCCACTGCAAACCGGGCTGAACAAACTACATTTGGTTCCAGTGTTCCTCAAATACTGCCAGCATCCTTTTCTTACGGGAGTGAAGGTTTTATACTTACTGGCATGAACCTGCATGTGGCAAGATGAACAGCAGAGCAGAGGACTGGTTCCGTCCTCTCCGATGTGATAATTGGTGGGCGGAGGCTCAGTGTTGCCTGCACCAACGCTGAAACACATCTCTGGGACCAGGGGACGAGTCAGACGGGGAAGGGAGGCGCGCTGGTTGTCCTTTGCAAGAATAACATCTTTGTGTGCCTGGAGAGGCCAGAGGAGAGAAGATGGCACAGTTAGTGGGTCGTATCTATGGCTGGGATGAAGTGCAGATCAAAATTTCTTTGCTTTCAAGGCTCACAATTGTTGTAATTTATAGCTGTGAGAGTTAGCTATACTGCCACAGTCCTCCCACTACTACAGCTACATCTAAACTACTGCTACTGCTGCTGCTGAACTACTGATTTTTAGAGGAGCTACGACTATCGCTGCCTTTACTCCTTCACTGACACGTGTGCCTCCGCTGCAGTGTGTCTGTACCTTTGTATAGGGACAGAAGAGTGAACAGATCGCGCAGTGTGGTTGGAGTGCTGCCACTGCAGCATTAAAGGCCTTCTCCGCCAGGAAGTTGGGCGAGTGATTCTGCCACAGGTGCTCCTGCTTCTTCATGTCGCTGTCCAGCGGCATGGGAGACGACAGCTCTGTGGGTTAAAAATAACATGCATTAAAGGTGTGCTGCTCCACAGTTGCCCACACTGAAGAGATGTTGGAAGATTCATTATTGGTGATGATTTTATTTTTGTCTGGAATTCATGTGAAGCATTTTTGGAAAAGCACAAGGATGTTTTTTAAGAAGGGAGCCCTTGCCAAGAGACACAAATAGCACTTTCTGTTCCAGACAATAACAACACCACTACTGATATAATTGGCTGATGAACACAAATAGCACAGGCATCAACAACTCGCTGTTGTGGGCCTGGAATCAATTTCGCAGTGAAGCCCCTGAAGCTACTGATCCAGACCGTTTGTTAAACCTGGACAGAAGGCAGGAAGAACTCTTCACAAGCTCGCCATTTAACTCTCTCTTTTCTTCCTCGACCAGCTCTCTCTTTCTCCTTGTTTCCCATCCACCCTTCTGAAGGACAAGCCCCGAGTCAGGTGCCCTGCTGCCGACTTAAAGTGACTTTGAAAGCAGGTAATTGGAAGTCATGATCCCTGGATCAATAAGTGTCAGTCAGAAAATGAAAAGAAAAAAGACAGGAAGGGAGGGGAGGGAAAAGAGGCCTTGCAGTCTTGATTTCATTATCCCCACAGGGAGCTTTAGTCCTGTTTGTTTTTCTTTCCCCGGATCAATAATCAAAACAAAAATGGTGTCTTCTTCATTTTAAGTAGTGTGATGGAGAGGACAATGAGTGGGATGAATAATGAAGGGGACAGAGGGAAAAAGATGGATGGCGATAACAGTGCTGGGACCAAAAAGAAAAAAGAAAAAATCACCCTGGCATTTTGGCCCAGACAAAAAACAACAAAAAAAGGACTGTCGTGTCAGCCCAAAAGCCTCCTCAGCCCACAGGGAAAGTGCCCGGTATGCCAGATGGCCAGTTCAGCCCTGGGCGAGAGTTGAATAATGGTCAGTTCAGGGTTCAACTGACAAGGGTTTCTTGCAAGTCATGTATTTGGTAAATCTGCGTGAATAATCTCCATCTTTAAATGTACCTGTTTTCATGGCAACTATTATTCTGCTATAATTCACTTGTTCTACCATACTTTTATTAATTTCAAGGAGAAATCAAACAGCACCTCACGGTGTATTTCTCAACTGACTTCCAGAGTTATAAAATTCTTTTAAGTGGTTTTGCAACTCATTAAAGAAGCGTGACACCCATTTAACAGAGGACTTCTACAAAGAGTACATCATTCACAATATAATACACTCGAGCTTAGAAAAGTGTGCAATGAAAGACACAAAGCCACGCACCTTTGTCGCTGGCGGGGTCTTGCTTGAGGATGGACAGAGGGGAGCGCATGGGCGGCTTGCTGAGGGGGTGACGGCGGCTCTTTTTCACCTCTTTTGGCATCTTCACCTCTTTTGGTATCTTCACCTCCTTTGGCATCTTCACCTTGGAGTAGCATGCCTGATGAAACGAACAAGATTGTTTCATATTGTCTTATTTTATTATTAAGTGTTTTTAACATTTCTATATGCAGCAGCAAATAAATAAAATATTTCAATATATTTAAAAGTCGTTTTGTAAATTTTTTTGTTGGGATGTACTTCATATAAATGTGTTATACACTTTTTTCTACATGTAGGCTAATTTGTTATGCAATATCACATTAATCATCAATGAAAGATATTCATGTGGATTTAATATGTGTATTTTTGCTTTGCTAAATGACCAGGCTTTACCTGCAACTCAAAAAAAAAAAAAAAAAAGTCTGAATTGAAGGGTTCAACTCTTTCAGATCAGCAGTAAATACCAACAACTGTAGCTTGAGATTAACAAAGATGTGATGCCATGGTGGACACCTTGTTACAAGTCAATGGATAAATCTAACTGCCTTACAGCTGAACAATCTAACCTGGGTGGCACTCACATCCAGCTTGTTATCTGCTGGGATGTCACTCTGTCTTGGAGTCAGAGGGTTCCCCACCTCTGGGTGACTGATCGTGGCATTCTTTGAATTCTTAATGCCGGATGTAGCAAACTGCTCGAATGCTGCCTCAAACCCAGTGATGGAGTTGTGGCTATTTGACATCTTCTTTTGCTTTTTCTGCTTCTTTTTCTCTGTATCCTCCGTCGGGTTCTGTGGTTTGGCCTCGGGTTCTTCTGCTGACACAAAGAAATTAAGAAAAAAAAATCAGACATTTAAACCAATTAAATACTCCAAAGGATTATTTATTGCTTGCAAACAAGAGCCTCCATGTACACTCAAGGAAGACACACATGAGAATATGAAAAATTGCTTTCAATGCAGCTCATGCTTGAATATCATTCTTCGTTACAAACCGGTGCATGATTATCAGCAAGGTCAGAACAAGGGCTAAAGCACTCCCTTTCCCCCTTTTCCTGGGTGTCATAACACTCTCCTCCTCGATTTCTGCTCACCCGCCTTACCACACTCACAGTCTTCACCTGGCAACAGTTGTCATGCAGTTGATATGCAAATTGGATACTTTTACACAGACACACTGGGAGGTGTCTAATTGTCACTTACAGACACACAGAGACACAGAGAGAAGCCTAATACGTCTCCAGGCTTTTATCATTACCCCTATGATTACAATATCTCTACAGTCACTCTTGTGCGTATACTTCGTTATGTTTTGACAGCTACAAGCACATAAGCATTTTAACACAACAATCCCCTTAACAGTACTGACTGCTAATCAAAATATAGAGGGTGAAAATGTAAGGTACTGGGATTATTACTGGGTTGGGGGCTGAGCTGAGACATGATGAGTTTTGATGATGTAGGGCTCCATCTCAAGTGTTGAGTTGAGTTACCCATATTTGATGCTGTAGCTGCAGAACATTCAAGAAAGTCTGCGGTGACACCTCTAATTCAAAATAAAGCAACTACCTTTACACAAACAAACTGCAGGCTCTTACTGCTCATATCCTCCTCACCCTCTACAGCTGGGTTCTCTGCTGCTCTAGCAGCGGCCTCGGCGGCCTCCTGCTCCTCACGCTCCATGGCCTCCAGGGTCATCATGGCCTCTTTGGCTAGACGCTCCTCTCTCTCCAGCCTCCGCTGGGCCTCGCGCTCCTCCACCTGACGCTGGTACTCGGCAGCATTCAGCTCAATGCCTTCCTGCGCCAGCACCTTCACCTCCTCCAGTTTCAGTCGACGAACCTGTTTCATCTTCTGCATGGCCCTGGTGTGTGGCCCAAACACAGATAAATAACAAAATTCATATACTACATATAAACTGTGTCCATTCGAGAGCAGAGGAAGTGAAAGTTTTATCACTTACCTTCGCAGGACGTTCGCTCGGTGGTTTACACGATGCTCCCTCCAGCGCTCTAGTTCGGGGCTGCTGAGCACAGTGGCTTTAAGGTGGTCCAGCACTGTGATGTCTTTGCCCTGCTTCCACAGCTCATAGCGGTCAGGCTGCAAGCAGCGCACAAACACGTCCATGGAGATCTTCACCATGTCTTTACGACAGGTACACTGGAGAAAAACAAGTAGACATGGAAGAGGTGACTTCAGAGCAGAGAATAGCTGCAGGTAAGGCATGAAGCAAAGTCTATGTTCCACTGTAAACAAACTCGCCTACTCCTCCACAGTGGCAGAACACTGCCGGCTGTCTGCACATGGAGCTGGTGCTACTTTTAGTTACACTTTACAGATTTCTGTCCAACAAAATCTGCAGTGGGTGATCAAAAAAGGAGGTGATGGTATTGGCATTTTTAACCTTTTAAACGTACCCACTTAGGATTCTGATAAAGAGTCAAAGAAGCATTTCTCTGTTCGCCTGTGCAAGTGTTTAACCACCCTATCAGAACCAAGTCGTTGGATTCAACCCACCTCTCTTGGTTCCCAGTAAACATACGCAGCAAAAGACACAGTCTACACAGAATGTTGAAAGGAAACAATGTGTTTATTAAAAGCCACCTGCTAAGAGGAGAGCTAGGGATGTGACTGACGCACACCTGTCTGTACAAGTACCTTCCTCTGAACTTCTTTCAGGATCTTTCCCAGCCTGACAAACTGGGAGATCCACATTCGCAAATGTGAACTCTGTATATTGTAATAAAACTCAGAAAAGACAGATGCTCTCTGTTCATTCATTTGTATTCATTTTATTAACAGGAAAACTTCCACAACAAGTTTGGCACTGTCGGCAGGATCCCAACAGAGGTGAACACTGGGTGAGTAGAGAAGAAATTGTTTTCCTCTATCTTACCCTGCGTGCCGCTTGACAGGATCATAGAACAAGAGAGAATTGTACCTAATTGAATATTTGAATAATAATGACACCAGTACATTTGGATCAACTAAGTTGTTTAGCAAATTATTAGGCAATGATTTACCGGAGCATCACAGGATTAATAATGAGTGAGCAGTGAGGACCACACTTTGAAAACCGTTAACCTTATTAACCGTCTGTGAAAAACTGATATAGACAAAAATAAAGAGTGGAAGAGGATGGTTAAGAACAGCATCGCAGCAGAAATAACACTTCACAGAGACATGAGTCTTGAACTTTTACAATTATTACATCATTATTTCATATGTATGGCTTTTGTCTTGTATGCACTCTGCCAAGAACGTGTCTTTACCCCGTGCATGTAAGACAGGGGTGTCAAACTCATTTTCACCAAGGGCCACATCAGCATAATGGCTGCCCTCAAAGGGCCAGATGTAACTTATAAATGTAACTAAATGTAACCAAATGTAATGTAAAATAAATGTAACGACTCCTTAATGCTAAATAACTCTGAATTTATCACTTATTCAAGTTACAAAAATTACAGTTGCATAGAAAAAAATATGTTTGCTTGTTGCTCTGTTATAACATAAATCCTTTTGATTTGTCAGGTTCTGAAACCCACATAACTCCATCAATCAAGAATCAAACTATCCAAGTGAATAAAGAATAAATAACATCAAACACAAGTTTCCACTTATTGGATAAATCGCATTGATGTGGAAACACTGCCGTCTAGTGGCGGGAAGCCGTCACTTCGCGGGAAACATAATCGACATGCATTGTGGGAAATGTAGTTTTTGGTTAAAATCACGCTTTTGACCTTCTTATTTTTAGACAATCAGACCTTTTAATCTCTCGCGGGCCACATAAAATGACGTGGCGGGCCACATTTGGCCCGCGGGCCTTGAGTTTGACACATGATGTAAGAAGTAAACATGATCTATATGCACCAATTCTGCATTTGAAATGCAATGTATGCAAAGCGTATTAATTACGATACACCCAACAAAGCTTGGTTTCATCCTAATTAGAGACGCAGTATGGAGGAAGATACATTACCAAGGCTACATTCATGCAGCCAGCGCACTGGATTAACAATCCTTTTTACAAATAATGGTTATTTTTCAATAATATTGTATGTAATATTCCTGCAGTGTGGAGAGACAAGAGCACTGCATATGAACAAACAAGTACAACAGATTCTGGATTGCTAGCTAATCTGACTGAATCCAACTCCTGTAACCATAACAACAGTTGTGCAGCTGTTGTAGTCATGGACTGTATTTAAAGAATGGACAATGCGCCTCGACTGTACAAAAATTAAGACAAAAATTCCGGATACACCTGCTGCCATCTTGTGCTTGTGACGATATTTGGAGGCAGAGTCTGCGCAGTAGCACTCTCTGTGATATTGAGTTTAACCCATACACACATCCCGACAATCAGAAGCAGGGTCATTGCTCGTGAGCACACCGACTGGCACACATAACGGTCAATCATGACGTCAAACCCCGGTTTTATAGCATCAAACATCTGATTAAAAACCAAATTATCAGAAAAACAAACACTTGAACATCAGTGCAATGAGAACTACCTAAAATGTCAGAAACAATCTTTAGGAAAAAATGATTTGGCGTGTACTTTGAACCTTTAGTTTGGTCCATGTTCCATCTGCTAATATGAATGAGGGTGGGGTTTTTGACCTAAACTCGAAGGCTTACTACTACTAAAAAGCTTATCACCTTTAAATAGATGCCATGTCATTTGACTTTATCATACAGTCTATGGTTGTATTCTTAGTGTTTTCACCACAATTTAGCATTGAGTGCTTCATCTGGTCTCATTTAAAGCAAACAGCCGATGAGGGCAACTTATGTAGACACATAGTAACTGGGATGGAAAGGTTTGGTCGATACGACACTCCTATCTCCATCTTTGTGAGGCCATAAGTGCACAGTGAAGTGGCCAATAATTGGTGTCCCATGGGGTTGTACATTTGCATCAAGCTAAAATATGGTTGTGAGTAAAATATGGCAGGTACTAAGCCTTTGGTAAATGTGGCACTGTGCTGATGGTAAATGTGCCACTGTGCAGATAGTTCAGAGGTAAATGAGAGTGATAGCTGCAGCCTATAACCACTCACATCTCAAGGTGCCTCAGCAAACCTTCATAACGGGTCAATGAATCATTCTGCTGACTAGAGAAGGTGGGAGCTGTAAAATGAAACCACAGTGCTGAATATAATGGCAGGTACAGCAGAAAGAAGTTTGGGAATGAAGTAAACAAAAGATGAAACAAACGGGGGGTGGGGGGATGAAAATATTTTCTTTTGTGCCTTGCTTGCTGTATTACATTCTGGCCCTATTATTTCCTGAGCTGTACTGAGAACCCTATGTTCAATTACTGGAAACATAGCGGCTCACCCTCCCCAGCAAAACAATATCCAGCCTACATCTCATCTAGACACCACTTGACAGACAGAAACATTAAAATATGATGTCAAGTGGAGGGTGTTGGAGTGGAAAGTGGGAGGGCAGAGGGGGGCAAGGGAGAACCGTTACAGCTGATTGTTACCATCATGAAACCTTTATCGGAAACAGCAACATGCCAGGAAACTACAACACAAGATAAACATTGCTCTTACACTGATTGTATCTGGCAAATTGTGCTATTTTCATTTGTAAAAGCATAGCCTCATTTTATTTTTATGAAACTATTAAGAGGTTATGGAGATTGTTGCCATCGTCAAGGGCTTGAGGATGAGCTACACTTTATTATCATATAAAAACTTAATTAGAAGAGGGGAACAGATTTGGAGATGCACAAGATCTGGGAAAACAAAAACTCGCCTTGAGGCGGGCAGTCAATGAGCCCTGAAGTATACTTGGGCTCCTAATGAAGCTAAATTGTTGGAGCCACAGAAAACCTAGAGTCTGGGGACTCTCTATGGATCACTGGACACAGTGGATGTGCCAAGTACTAATAACAAGACAGAGTTTTAGCCTGACCTGCCTGACCTGACCAACAGTGGTGGGGAAAATCTGATCACTCAAAATTCTTCATGTTTGCTTTGGTCACACTGTCACTTATGGGGACACAAATAAACAGAAAGATGATACTAAGAATTAAGAGTAACTGGTGAATAAATAAATAGGTAAGATGCAAAATGCAGAACATACTGCACAGCAGTGCTGTAAATCATTCTGCTGCTCATGCTGTTAAATGCTACTGTGAAATAAGATAAAAAACTTCTCTGAGGCCTTAGTTGCTTGTGTCTGATCATTAAATGTATCTCAGGATCATTTTTCCCACCCTCCCACTGATTTCTTACTATTCTTTATCTCCTAATATACGCCCCCGTTCAACAACAGCTGCTTAATATACTGAATAGAATGGGGTAGATGTAAATAAACATTTAGCGATGGAGAAATGTTAATTAGCAAGTGGTGTATGGCTTTCACAACTGTAGAAACTGTGTGCATAACAAACAGTATACACAGCACTGTATTGCTGCATCTGTCAGGTTTATGTTTATGTTGCACCAAGCTTTGTGTTGTAAATGTCAGTAATATTTCATCTGTGATGAAACACTGCCCACTGATCTCACTGTGTGGCCAGAAATCTCTGTCCTTCATTACAATATGGCTGCCCTCTAATGGCAGTGAAGGGTGGGCTGGGTATTACATAGCTTGCCTTGAAACTGAAGTATCAGATCATATTTTCATGGTCTTCATCAATTATATAAAAAAAATAGTTTGGTGGTGAAATATTGAACAAAGCTCGTTTCTGTGGACACATTTTGTCCTGGGCTCTGTGCAGTGTTTGCTACAAAACCAATCATCCTGTTTCATCTTTTTAATAATGCAGTACGCCTACCGCACAACTAAAAGAACGCATTTCGTTTATTGGTTATCGTGGACATAGGCTGCACATAAACAAAGTCTAATACAAATTCAGTACGTCCAATCACAGCATGTTTCATGTTTGCCAAAACAAGACAAGCCTGCAAACAGATATAAAAAAGACGGAGTGAGTCCTCTGCAATTCACTTTCGAGATGAAAAAGTGATGTGATTTAGTCTGGGAACTGGGAGGATGATTTCTGCTCCTCTCCCAGACAGAAAAAATCACAGTGGAAGCCTGGGGGAACAGCAGCAAAGTGTGACTGAGCACCAAACGAACGCAAAGAGGCTTTCATTGAGAATACTACAGACCCGGAACACAGAAACTGTTAACATTCAGCAACATGATGGTGCGGCAGACATAACTATTTTCAGAAATAATCTGTACGGTCGTTTTGCCATCTTCAGTGGGCTCATTGCTGAGCTGTTTTCTCCCTAACTTGCCAAAAGCCATTGCATGTGCAGTATGTAACTCTGTGTGGCTGTTAGTGCATTGGCTTTCTTATTGATTTCTGTGGTAAGAGTTATTTCTAACAAACTAGTTTAACCTTTTCTCAGCACTGGATATCAATTGGTGACCGCACCAAAAGAGTTCAAACTCAAGTAAAAGTTTTTGTTCAGATTACACAGAGGACTTTAGTGCCTGACATCGATTGTGAATGTGATGTCACGTGGATGAATGTTGTAATGATGCCTGGTATGATATTTTGATTTTATAATCTGATCCCTGCAGCATGTCTGTTTGAAGTTATCTTAGATGCCGAACCCCTGAAATCCTGAAATGGCTGATACCTAATGCATATTCAGTAAGGCTGAAGAGAAGGTTAATTAAGACTGCAATGTCCGAAATAATAGAAGTATAAGTAGATGCACACACAGCACGAAAGGAGTGCTGACAGTACGCCTGCTTTGACCGCAGGTGTGTGTTCGCTTGGTAAGTCAGACAGATGGGTCAGCAGTTGGGGAGCTTGTATTTAAGAAGACTGAGACATGAAGCACGCCCGAGCTCACTCTCTCCTCCTCTCTGTCGTGTGCTGGCAGCCCCCAAACGGTGACAAATTCGATCCCGAGCCCCATCGTTCACTGTCCTGTTTGGTGCTGACAGAATAAGGCTCAGTGGGGAAAGGGCGGGAGAGGGAGGGGAGACAGCCAAACGAGTTAACAGATGACTGCTTGAGCTTCAGACAGAGAGAGAAAGACGGGGGGGGGGGAGTTGGAAAGGCCGAGAGAGAATGAGAGATTTCATTGTTGCCAAGCAAGTGGATGGCATGGGCGAGCTATATAAAACTACTGTATATAAATAACAAACTACTCAAATAAAACTGGCAGAAGTTACTTTCTAATCTCTCACTGAAAATGCAGAGTATTTAAGACTTTATATATGAGCAATCAGAGTGTCACTTGGTTTCAGTTACTTTTGCTTCTCATAGCCCGACGCCCATTAATTGGTAACTAACTGGTTATGCTTAAGAAATAAAAGCAAAGTGATGTAAAATACAAGAGACCTTTCCTTTAAGTCTGGTGCTCCATTGTCTCAGTGAGCTTCAGTGCTGCATTTTAAAGTGCTATCCGTTTAGAAGAGGTGAAATTGTAATATGTGATGCAAATATCTTAACTTATATTTCATTTTCTGTTGGCTTTACTGACAGATAGCCAGCTAGCTGCATTAACATCCGAAAATATAGTGCCAGGCTGGTAAGCTAACAATAGCCTTGGCTGCTCTGCTATGCACACCACTCAGGTCAGGTGGTAGCTAGCTAGCAGTGCCACACGATAATCGCCGGTAGTGCCAAAAGGGACGGCACTGCTGCTGAGACATTGTGCCACCCTCTGGTCTCGCCCCAGGAAGCCCCGGTGAGCAAGCAGCTTCATTCAAAATTGTACGACATACTCACTGGGGCAACGAGGGGGAGACCAGAGGGTGGCATTACGTTTCAGTGCAACAGTGTTGGGTCAGGGTGGCGTTACTAGCTGTAATTGGTGAATAAATATGCTGCTAGCTAGCTACCACCTGACCCAGGCGGTGCACAGTGCAGTTAACTGAAAAGTAGTAAAAATTAACCTATAGACTGATATGTGTAACTGGTCAAAAGTATTCTCAATGGTCAAAGATTAACGACTGACATTGACAATTACACATATTACAAAACAGCATAATGGTAAATATTAAAACAGAGAGTAGCACTGAGTGTACTGAACTGGCCATGGTTACATTTTATTGCTGAGAACTTTAGCTGTGTAAGAATAAGGTGTTATTTCTTCTTTCAAAACTGACTCACTCACTGGTCTCACTTTAAGAATTGAGTTGTACTTAAAAACTTGACTTTCAGGGCCTTGAAAACAGGTGGTCCAGTTTATGTGTCCAGGATCTGCATTTGGATCTAAAAAGAATCAAAAATTTGGTAACTAACCCCAGTCACTATACTGACATTTTCTACCGACCAATAAACTATTGGATGTGTGTGTAGTAACTGTTCTAACTGCACTCTTGAGAAGTAAAACCGCTGCCAAAATAAGTCACTTTAAGTTGCTGAGTTGGCAAATGTTGCCTCCTTCAGCTAATGAGCACATACAGGAGGGCCAAAGCGAGCCAAAAACCAGATAATTTAGTGTGATTTGTTTTTCAGTATTAGTTTTTTGTATGGTAGTCAAGAAAAGGGCTTTGGTTACTGCCAAAAAAATAATTCCAAAGGACTCAAGACATTTATGTTACTTTAAAGGGCCCACTTATTAATGAGGCTGAGAAAAACACGATGAAGGCAGGGAGAGTAATTTCACAGGTCATGTGCCATTTCTGACAGCCACTGAAGAGGAGTTGAGCCCACCTTCTTACTCAGAATGATTCATGAGTGAGGGAGCCTGAATGTGCTCAAGGTCCTGCTCGAGGACATACAGCACTACTGCTGTTGGGACTGAATTTAAGCAGCTCTAGTTAGGGGACAATCTCTATAACCACTATGCTACCACACCGCCCCAGGAGAATAAAAATGTCTGTGTGAAAGACGAAGAGAAAGAGGTGGACTGGCAGAAAGAGCCTGTCTCATTGGCCGAGCTGTTCTCTTTCATATTCCTCCGACTGTGTGTGGTGCTGCGCTGTCGATTTCTCGACTCGGATTAGCAGTGCAGAGTGGACCACTCTTCTTTATCGCACTGAGACAAGTGTAGCGGGGACGCTCCCTTGAGCACTGGGCTGGGTGGAGGGAAGACTGCTGGAGCCTGGACTACTGGTTCTTAAATTACAAGTGGCCACATGGGTAAAGTAGGAAGGCCGAAAATGAGAAAAAGGGAGAGGGGAGGGGGATGTAGTTCTGAAAACTGGCACCTCATAAATCTGACATGCAGCCAAGTAGAGAGAAAGCTGGGTAGAGGGACACACACATACATACATGTGAGCACTCACACATGAGCAAAGAGAGGGGGAACTGAACAGGAAAATGAAGTGGATGTATAGAAAAGAGACAAGAGGGGAGGTTTTTCCAGAGGACATTGTAGTCGGGCTCCCGTCCACAACCAACCCATGCCCTGTCAATTTCATGCTCAGCAGCCCACAGGCAAGGAGGCAGCTTGCGTCAATGGAAGGATGCGAGGGTACGGTTAGTGTCGGTAACAGATGGTGTGCAGCAAAGAACCAGACGCTGCTTTTATATTTCGATATGATCTATTACTTCATTCCTTCAGAGAATCAAACAGCCAAAGCGGGAAGGCTGCAAAGTTGCTGCTGAATCACACATCGGATCAAACCTCTTCATGTGGAGTCTCTACATTTGCCTACAGGGTGTTTGTGTGATGGTGATGATATCGGTGGAGGTTTACATATGTTTTCTCTCACTTCAAGATTTAAACAGACAAAAATGTACAACTTCCAATCATCTCTGAGACTTTATTTTAGTCGTCCAGTGGAATTTAGCACTGTTATGTCTTTTACCATTAACACTGATTTCATCTCATTTGCTTCAGGACTGATTTTACGCCCTGAAAGTCTTTTCTTACCTGGGTTGCCATTTTTCCGTAGTCCACCCAGCGCAGGGTGGCAAAGTTCGTGGACTCTGCGCAGTTGAAGCCATGGTTGAAGCCAGCATGGTAACCATAAGGAAAGGTGACCATGAACTCCCCTTCATTCTGAGTTATCTGTTCATACAGAGAAAACAAAATTAGATTAAATTCTAAACATGTTATAAATCTTATCTTTTGTGTTCAAAATAAATTACAAAGACATTGCTTACATTGCCAACCCTGTTTTGAAAATCTAATTCCAGCTGAGTCCCCATCAAATTTGTCTAAAGATAAAGAAAATCCCTGGCTGCACTTAGTCCACTGAAGCGTCAAGTCCAATGAAGACAACTATGCATCTCATAAACTAGCAGGCTAAATAAAAACTAATTAGGTCTCTCATCAAGGACACTATTAAAAGCTTCTTTTTAATTAGTTTGGGAGACAGTGCTCATTTTCTCAAGTTTTGTTCGGTCATTATAAATACTGTAATTTCTTGGCATGTTTGATATCCTTTAATTAATATTTCTTAAATTTATTTTCATTTAATCTCATGTAATTTAATTCAGTTTCATTTAATATTTTAAGATTTTTTTTAGTGGCAGAAATCATATGGAAATAATTTGCAGTAAATACTTGGAGGTTTTTAAAGTTTTAGGTTGTTTACTGACAGTATAATCGGCACCTATTTCCCCATTTTCGGCACCCATTTAATCCTTCAAGTCATTTTACTTTTAGGAAACTGTTATTAAACAGCTGTACTTCCCACCCTTGTCTTTACAAAGTGGCCATTGTGCATGTGGAAATGTTGTCACTTATTCCTGTTTGTCTAAGTGCTGAAATTCTAAGTTGTATGTGTATGCTACACCTTTTGCTTCAACCTTATTTGTGATGTATTGTTTTTAATTTACACAATCAGTACGGACAGCTGTGACTCCTATTTTCTGACCGTTAAGTACTATCTAATTAAATTCTAACATATATTCTATTACCACTCGTGAGTCTCACATCCGCTACATTTTCAACTCCTCAGCAACAACTTTTCTCTAAACTTTTCTGTCTTGCGAGCAAAATTAATTCAGCCTAACATGACTGCTGCTCCAAGGGTTGAGTGTCTTCCCATGAGCTCAGTGTTATTCTGAGAAATGTTTAAAAATGTGAGGACAAGTTAAGCACATTCTTTTTTAATGCGTTGCCCCAAAACTTAAGCCCTACATGTCTGGCTGCGGATCGCAACTCCTTTGTGAAGCCTGGATCCAGGCATTCAAGAGACACATCAAGCCAGGCAAGGTGACAGGCGTGAGGGGAGAAACAGGGGTAGAGGCTGCGAGTGGGAGACAAACTTCCTCAACTAAAGGCAGTGGTTCAGATATCAAACGTCCCTTTTTTGCTCTTGCAAAAACGCAAGATGACGGTTTTATTTTTACACATGAATCGAGAGAGGTACTGTAGGTGTGTAACAAGTTACATGTTCGCTGTGATAATGACGTCCTGAGGGGGGAGTGAAGACATAAATGGGGTGGGAGTGGGGGTGGGGGCCCTCTTCTGACAATGGAGAACTTTCTATGCCTGCTCTGTGATGTTTTTTCTTTTTCCTTCAATCTTCCATTAATTTTACACCGTGAAGATTTATATTGCCTACTAAATAGATCAAAAACGGAAAGAATGCCAATCAATTTCCTGGGACAGACACGACAGTAGATCATTACTCATACTGTATCATTAGTGCAGCCTGGAGCAGTTGTGATGGTTGCGTCAAAGCTGAGCCACTCACCTCCCTTGCGTTGTCATTCGTCACTCAAAATAAGCCCACCTCTTCTTACGCAAGACACACAAATGTTATCAGAGACCAGGCAGTAAGGATACATAACTTTAGTTCCTTCTTCGAACGTTATATAATTCAAGCTCGCTTATTATTTTAATATCAATGTCTTTGCCATATCTATGCAACTGAGAATATGTCAGTAAGCAGGACTGTCATTGCCCCCTATACTCAGAACATAATTAACTTTGTTTATTTCCCATGGTGGTCATAATGCCCCTATATGTCATGCAACATGAAGTTGGCAATCACCCTGTCAAAAGGAATGCCGTATTTCTTCAGGATGGAAGGAGATATCAGCGTCATCTTGTGGCGAAGGAAGGCGTCACAACCTTGAGAGCTGCCAGGGAAGAAGCCTGCAGGGGGAGACAGCAAACATGGGGTATTTTACTGACAATCCAGGAAAGACATGGCAGCACATTTTCAATTACATGGTGTAATGCATGACATGATTGACAGCAAATATTGCTGATTAAGATGCCTCAAATCAAATCAAATCAAACAATAAGGATGGTTTTAAAATGATCTTTGGTGTCTGTGTGGGGTATCGTCTAATGACAGAATATAGCTGGTGAGTGTTCATCAGAATTATGGGGGAATGTTCAATAATTTCGGGTTAACTTTTCAGTTGAGAGCTAAACCCTCTGCAGCAGTTGCTCCAGAAAGCATTAATAATCATAACCATTCCCTGATCCCACAGCCCTGTGGTCACTGCCTGTCAGCTGGCGCAGGTGAACGTCTATAAATGCAGAACTTCAGATGACATGGGAGATGAAAAGACAATAAATGCAGTGTTAGATATGTGTGATTATCGATGTATCAACTGCAAACTGCAGGCATTATTATTAACTGCTGAACTTCGATAACTGATTTGCTCAGATACATTGTTAGGAACATACGGTTTATTCCACCAATTCTGCTGTCAAAAGCTACAAAGCACAAAAGATCTGCTTAAAAATGTGAGACATTTAAAATGTCAGCCTCTTGACTGTAACTTGGATTTATATGCACACCATATGCATGTTTAAATGTGTTGCACTTGATGATCACTCTTGATTACATTTAAAACCTCAGTTCGTATGCTGTACGATGAGTTATCAGACTTGTACACTACCTTTATTTTTACTGTATATGAGGCTATTTTCATCTCAGTATTGGAGTATTCATACATTTATTTGGATTTGTACTGTTCCAAGTGTTTCTGCTGTAAGATATCAGAGAATTGTTTGATGATAGGATGCTGCTTTAAGAGTTATTCATGAGTTTTGGAAGAGAGCTTAGTTGGTAGGTAAATATTTTAAGAATGCCAGATAAGTGTTGCCAACTCAATAGATTTCTGCAGCAGAAATGAAGCTGTGTATACTATATTATTGTTAATCCCACAACCTGGAAAGGGAAATCCGGTTTCCCCATTGACATGGGCGTGAATTAATTTATTGCCCAAAGTGTGGAATAATCACATTACTGCAGTGCATGTCAATGCATTGTTTGTGTGCCTCCAGGTTGGATTTCAGGGGATGTCTGCTGGATTGCATTATGGCACAAAGAAAGACTACAGCACAAAACAGGGACAGGGTGCTGTCAATTACAAAAATCTTTATCCCATTCAGTACGACCAAAGAGAAAACCTTTGCCTGAAGAAGATGTGCTTTGCAAAGGCAGACAGTTGTGTGTATAAATATTGTGGTATTTACTTTAAGAAGCTGCAGCACTAACAAGATTGGAGGACAAGGGCTACCAATTGTCTAAACCATGGTCTCATTTGTTGACTGTGTTATAATTAATCCCAAAACAATATAATGAGCTTCTAAACTAATTCGCTTTAAATGTTGATGTCTGTGCCCCCAAGGTCACTCTTAAATAAACATCTTCATCTTTACAAAATCAGTCAAACAACATAATGTGTGGCTGCAACTACTACTAGAAATATATAAGCACCAGCACACTTGCATAGCTTTTAACTCTTGTTACATTTTATGTTACAAAACAACCAACCTACTTCCTTAAAAAAACACAGATTGCTTTGAGATCATAATATCCCCATCTGACATTTTGGGTTTTCAAAGCACCAACTCTCTCTCTAAAACAAAGGCTCACTTTTGCTCTTGGAGACAGAGAGACTCAGACGGCCTCAGCATAATCAAAAGAAAGAATTTCTCCTCCATCGCTCACTCTCCCGCTCTTTACTGTCTATACCCGCCAGTGCCTCAAAGGGGGGTCCATCCAAGCCTCCACCCAGTTAAACTTTAATGTGACTGACAGTATAATCGGCACCCATTTCATCCTTCATTTTCACTGCATTGTTTCAGCCTCTGTTCCACCCTACAAAGCAAGAGAGGGAGAGAGGGCTTCTATTCTCTCTTCGCCTGCCTGCTTGTTGGAGCTGATAAAGGTGAATAATGTGCCGACAGAGCCCGGGTATTAATCCCCATTAAAATGCAGCTGGCTCTCTGAGCTCTCTGCGGGGTAATATTAACTTAAAGGCTTCATTCTGTCCTTTTGAGTTTGAAAATTAAGTTCCTGCCTCTAACCCTACACCCTCCCCAGCCAAAAAAGTCTGAAGCCATGACTGAAATAATGCGGAGATGAGGGGCGATAAGAGCAACGGCTGTCGCCGTGTCAAATGTTTGGAGAGGAGTTTTCAAGTAACAAGACCATTGTCCCAGCCCCATTAGGCATTCCTACTACGCTCATAACAGCCTTTTAAGGACCTCGTAAACAGTTGGCTACCTGTGCTGACGATGGCTTTGATAGGTCAGTGGGTGCTTGTTAAATAACGTTGGCACTGCTTTCCTCCCACTGCCAGCTGCTTAGATGAGAGGAGAGAGGAAGGCTGCAATCTGACTGTGACTGAGAGCTCAATGCCCACATGAAGAGTGATAAGAAATGTCTACAGTGTGCGTTTTTAAAGTTGGGTGAATCTAGTTTTGAATTTGCTATAAAATCATAATCATTTTGAATCTATTCAGGTTCAGTTTTCAACTCACTGAAACTTCCTATTAATATAACAGAAGCATTATATAGAGTTAAACAAATTTAATCTTTGATCTAGTTTTGTAATTTGGCCCCTGAGGAAACTTTAGTTTCACTGACTCAATCTATCTGTTGCCATTACCAGAGATTCAGATTCAGAAGTATTCAGCTGATGAGCTTAAAATAATGCAAAATGCTTGTCTCAGTCAGTTTGGGAAGACTCACCACTCTCAATGATGTGCTAAATTGCAATACTGAAACAATACTGAAAGGATAAACAGGGCACTTCAGAGCAGCATCATTGCATCTGACAAACAATGCATGACTGAAAGTTAAAATCTGCTTGCGGTCAGCGCACAGCACTCTGATATTTATGGCCATTTAACAACAACTGTTCAGTGATTCTTTATCAGCAAAGGCTTTTTTTGTGTACTGTGACTTAAGTTGTCAATATAATGGGCCCTTCTCACGGTAAACACTTGACTTTCCATCGTAGGAAAAGAACAAGTGGAGGTAATAACACTAACTGTGGCTCCATTCCATTAAGGGGGGCCAGTAAGTCAACGAGAACAACATAAGGAGCCAGTATTACTGTTATTCATGTTCAATGTGAAATTGGTCTATTTTCTCCAAGGCGTTTGTTCTTTTTAAAACTGAATTTTGTAGGTTTTTCACCAGATGTTTAAGTGAAACATGAATCAAACAGTAATTAGGTGGCTTGGTGGAAGGAAATAGAGCTTTCTCATGTGTTGATGAACAAGATTTAGCATAACTCAGATGTAACCAGCAACATGGTAAGTGGCTGTCAGTTTACGCCACAGTCTTGAGGGACTGTGATGTTGTTACATATGCATATAGTCAAATCTTTGATCATCTAACCAGCATGTTTTAACATAAATTACAGTGTAAATCATGTGTTTAATATCACCTGGACAGTTTTGTTTTCCTTTGAAGAGACTCCTTTGAGCTTGTCTGTCACAAATCACATATTGTGTGTTACATATTCCAGCCACTCCGGTACAAAAGAGGGATAGCAAGTGACAGGGGCTGCATTGGGGATTATTGATTTGTTCTCAGCTCCTCACAACAAGGACAAACGGCGTGTCTATTTAATGTAGTTTGGATTGGGGCGACTCCATCATCATCCCCACATCTTATACCTCACTCTGAGCAACTTGCAATACACAAGTTAATCCTCATTGATCAAAACAGGGGATAGGAGGAGGAGGAGGAGGAGGAGGAGAACATGAGTGGTGGGAATAAAAAGGGAGAGGTGCAAGGAGAAATCCTATTTCACAGAGAGAGGAGTGGATGGCGATAGCATTCAGCAAAGCATGTAACGTCTAAAGTTACTGTTTGTAAACACAACATTCAAACTCTGCCCCTCCTCCCTACGCTCACGTACACTCACTGCAAGCTACTATTGTAGGAATATAACATTTGTTGTAATGGAAAAGCCAATACTTTAGCTAACTAAGCTAACAGCGTGGGTTTTTACTATACTAATACCAGTTTCCGGAAAGCTTCCGATACTGCTCAAAATGCTGGATCGGGTTTCAGCGAGTATGCTAGTCTAAGCAATGATCCAATAACAAAATTTAAATTAGTTTACACTCTGATAAACTGCAAGTATTGCTGTGCAGTCAACTGGCAACTACCATTTTGAGGCCAAGACACATCAAACTGAACTACTGGCAATGAAAGCAGACTGTTGTGTCACCTTGCATCACCTGTGTCTGGGCCAAAAAAGTTGTACATGAACACACCACAATGACTACAGTACATAGATTCTGCGCCTTCATGAGAGGAAATAACTCAGACAATGGTAGTCTGCAATCGTCATACAAAAAGTGAACGTGGAAGACCGTCTCGACGCCAGTTAGCACACTACCAACACAATCCGATGCTGAAAGAACAAAGCAAATTTACCGTGCCCCCATTAACAATAACACAAGCAAAACATTTCTAATGAAGAGCTCAGTGGCTAAAGAAAATAATCGTACCTCATGTTACAAGTTTGTTTTGGTCTCACTCTCTTTTGACTTAAGCTGTTTGTTTACATTCCTAACTCCTGTTTTTCTTGTTGTGTGCTGAGCTTAAAAGGGTTAGTTTGGGATTGAAGTTTGAAGTGTGGTACCTTCAGGAAAAGGTGGTCGGTGCGCCACCTGTTGGGAATAGCAGGCAGGAGTCCCACCATGGAAGCTAAGCCTTAAACTGCTTTGGACAGGGATTGATATCAAAATGTATTTTAGCCACCTTAAAAGAGGCCCACCTCAAAATGTCACTATCAGTCTAAGTGGACACTATAGTGGATTTTTTTTCACCGCTTCACCTCACCGTCAGACACCCCTTTTCTTGGACACTACATTTTCTCAACCGTAAAACTTCCAAATACCCTAGCCAGCTTGCGATCTGCAGCGATACTTTCTGCGTACAGTCGTTTTTTTCACCAATTTGCGAGTGAATCTGGCAAGAAAAGACACTGAAAATGTATTGCAAACACTGCATCGACTGATACGCAGGTTCAGGTATCAGAATCAGTGTCAGGGACGGCAAAATGGAATCTCAACATCTCTACTAACAGCTTGCATCTACCTATCCAACATAAACAAGCCAACTCTACATCGCTCTTCATTCCCATCCCCAACAAAGTGAAAACCAACCCCAGGTTGACTCTCATTTTGGAACTAGCTTTGTCAGTGTGGCATTTCACCTGGCAAAATTTCTGTTTTTTTCTGGGCTGTGTCTGCGATTTTCAGAGCTTCGGGAAAACATCTCACGTTTGAAGACAGCATAGCAAGCAGCAGCAACAGCCAGTGCTTGCTCCTCAGCGCCATGAACCATCAACCAATGCATAATCTGGACTGACTGTACGTCATTGTACAGGATTTGTAGGTTCCCTCCAACTCATTCTGCAGAAGACACAGTCGATGCTGCACCTTCACTTAAACCAGCCTCTCTTCTAAATCCAGCAGCCCTCCTGATCTTTTCAGAACAAGTGACTGCACCCACTAAGTGCTTCAAGCTGCTCCTCTTTCTCAGGCTCCATTTTGGCACAGCCAGGTGACACAGAAATCAATATTTTTGTGTGTGGTGAGAAAGTGGGAAATCAAAGTTTCTCACCTGCTGAATACATGTAAAAGATTTTTCAATATGTGGCCCACAGCATGTTCCACACTGTTCAGCGTGAAGACCACCGTGCCCGCCACCGCACAACAAACTGCCGAAATGTTGTTTATTGAGAGTAGTAAAGGGGTCCTAACAGTGTTGTGCATGTTGTGCTTAAGAAGAAGGGGGGCAGGATGTAGCTGAGAAGTGCTACTTTACAAGGTACAACCACACACACACACACACACATACATATATATATATATATATATAAATAACCAGGAAAAAGTCTCATTGAGATTTAAAATCTAAAAACACAATAAACACAACACAACAAGTGATCATTGTATTCTGTGTGTGTGTTAAATGTGAAGCATGTGTAAGATTTCATGGTGTGTGTTTGACCGTCTAAAGCACTTTTTCCTTTACTTACAACGCCAAGGCAGAGGATGAGAGGGGGTACAAGAGACAAAAAATAATAGATTTTAACTCAAAGCATCATCGAGGCCTCACCTTGTGCCAGCCTCTCCAGCCTCTTGCCGTGCTCAGGTGGGACAGCGTACCTGCAGACAGAGGGGAAAAACAGTATTCGGTTTAGTGAAAGGTTGGCAATAGAAAGGCCGCCTTTTAAGCAGGACAACATTTTGAAATCTAAAGCAGCATCTTAAACAAGTACCACACCTAATTCTTTAACCGGTTTAGTTACATTTTCTATATCTTTCATTTCCTCCAATATTTTGTCAAGTAAAATACACAACTCCCTACAAATATTTTGCTATTTGTTTCATGCAATATCCTAGACCTTCTCACATATGTATAATGTATTCTCTCAGGTATTATCATTTTTAGAATGACGATATTTTTACATCTTTGACATGGTTTTTCTGCCCCTCAGCTGATGGTCTACAAAGCTGTTTTATCCAGTCAAAACGCAACTTTAAGACCTTTTCAATTAGAGGATTTTGCAAGTAAAAAAAGAGCAAAACATAAAGCGTTGGCTCATCTGATTGTGAGTGAGCTGCTTTCTTGGCATTCAAGATACCATGTATAAGACACAGAAACCAGTATTTTCTTTTCAACAGCCTTCCAGTATAATCAGAAACATACAGAGATGAAAGGATAATATGAAGACACTTGAGGGAAATCACGTAAAAAATAGAAGTTTCTGTAAAGGTTTAAGATCAGTGATAGTCTGAGCTGTCAAACAAACAGCCCCTGTCCCATTTCTACCCCTTAAATCTTCCACTTGGTATTGAGTGTCCTCGTTTGCGAGATAACCCTTGACAACCCTCTGTTGTTTGTATTGACTACATTCCGATCGCACAGTAAAATTTTTTTTCCAAAAGTTGCCGAAGTTGCTGACTTTGCAAGGTGTTCTGGGAAATTTCATCTTCCAATTCATTGAAAGTGTGGGTCGGAGCCCCCTTGAAATCTAGGGCAGGATTTAAGTGTTGGAAACTACTTCCACTACCTCACTTCTACCACTAGCTTAAACGTGAACACGCACAACCAACTGCAAGTGGGTATTTGTAGGAGAAGTGTGGGTATTGAAACATGCCCATGGTCATGTATATGTTGCTAGCTAACCACACTAAACATCGGTCAGTTGTACATCGCCTGTTTGTGGCAAAAAAACATGGACTGAAAATCACTCCAACGATCACATTTTCACAAATGGCCAGACACATAACAGTTGAGTGAACTAAACATAATAATTAAAGCTCACACAATAGCATCAATCACTTAATACTGCCCTAGATAACAGCTTTGTCGAGATACTAAAAAAAGTTAAATTTGAAGGGGAGAAGAAGGGGAGAAAGGGAGAGTGGAGAAAAAGATTAAATGGCTGGTGAAGGGCAGGACCAGGAGAAATTACTGTTTTGGGAGTGCTGGCTTATTTCACTGCCCTCAGCACTCACCGTTTTAAGAAATGAAATTACCCATGACGTACACCTCGCCACCCCTCCCTCCCCTTCTGTTTTACACATGCATACATCATGAAAACCAACCATTATTCTTATCAGTGTTTGGGGGATGGTGGTTTTCAGTTTGCTATGAATATAAAAAGAGCAGCCCCGCACATCCAAACAGTGAAGAAGGTGCTGGACTAAAAGAATTAAACTAAACAAACAAAGAAAAGTCCGCACACTTCAGCTCCGTTTTAGGTCCATTTATTCCATCATCGTGGAGTGACGTTTTGGGCCACAGGTGCTGTCTGAAGAAGGGCACCTGTGGCTCGAAACGTCACTCCATTTTGCTGCCAGTTTGCTGCCATGTTGTTTTGATCTATTTGACTGTCGTGATCCACTCGTTTGTCTTCATCCATTTCCGCTCTGTTTTAAAACTCTGTCATCTGTGCACATTAGCAATTAAGACCCTTTCTTTTTGTGTTTTATCATATTTAAACGGTGTTCCTACTGTGACATTGCTTCTGTTTTTATTACTGTTCATATACAGAAGCCCTGTGGCACTGCTGCTGAGTTGCTCCACAGCTGGTAAAGTAAGATACTAACATCACCAAGGGATCAAAGTCTTTGTACTTTTAATACATAAGGTAGGCACTGTAAAGTACAATTACATTAAATGTCAGATGCTACATTTAGAAAGCAAGTTTATCTGTAAAACAGAGTGGGAGGGAGCCAGCTAAGCTCAGATCTGATCTGTTCATTTGTGAAGTTATTACAATGCTCTTTATTACTGCAATTATTTCCTCTGGGTTGCTTAACCCTCCAGAGATCTGAGGCAATGAACTATGGTTGGGGGGGATGCCTACATTTCTTCCTCCTTACTCAAGCCTCAACAGCCGTATGGATGTCTCAAACAACGGGAGAAAGAGAAGCAGAAAATGAAAAAGAAAGGAGCAAAGATGGAGAGATGATGAGAAGCAACAACACTTAAGGGGAGACATAAAAAGAATGAGCAGGAGCATAAGACGGAGAGAGGGGGGAGAGTGAGAAAAATAATCAACACAAAGAAAGTAAGAGACAAAGTCAAATTCAGTCAGAGGTGCCAAGACACGGTGCCACACTGCCATCTGTAGACGAAAGCTTGGAGCTTCAGAGAGGTGCAGCCTCCTCCAATGCTTATTATTTCAGCTTGGATTTACACAAATATCCCACAACAGAGGCTCGTGACCAAAGTCCGTCATGCCATTTAGGAGCAAGCAAGTGACATCTGACAAAAAACAAATGTACTGAAATGGTTATAACCTCAGAGTTGTAACTGGCCTATTTTAGAGAATAAATATGCAGTTAACTACGCTCTGTAACCTTGTCCTGATTTTGTGAACATGTAAGTCCACAATCATTATCTACGTGTTTATATATTTGTGTCCACATGGATTACTGCGTCTTATTTACATTTTAAAACAGTACCACTGACTTCTAAATGGCCAACAACTACACCACACAAACTGTCCTGCATCAGTCTTTTTCTACTGTCGACTGCTAATACAACTGCTGTTGTGTTACAGAAAAAACGTCACAAAGCATTTTTGTGTGATAAACTGTCCACTGTGAGGACTTGTGTGGTGTCTATATTATATTATATTTCTGTGACTCAAAACACACTTTACAACTTGATGAATAGAGTAAAAATCACACTGCACTCATCATTGTGATGTCAGACCTGCAGTTCTGTTGGGAGTCGTACCAGGGAGATTAAACAAGGTGAGTGTTCAGTAATGTGTGTTACAGTGATTAGCTAGGCTAAACACGTCAGGGATATCCCTCTGTTTTGAAGATGAAATTAATATTGATCCTCTCATCTCACTCTCGGTAAGACAGCAAATAAGTACATTTCCTAAAATGGGTGAGTATTCCTTTAAAGGCGTCTGTGTCCTCGGGGAGGATCACGTTGCAGAGTTTTCTGTGTAAATGTGCATCTATTTCAGAGTGGAGAACATCCCTCAGATGATCCTCTCCATCCCAGCATCGAACTAAACAAATCAGCCGATCAGCGTGTCTCCTCCTGTTCACTCCCTCCTAAGGCCACGGTTGCCATGGCAGCAACACGTCTGTCACTCCGGCAGCAGAGAGAGAGAAACACACAAATAAAAACAACACACAGCAATTGAAGGGTTGAACTTTTCCACCTATCTGAGGTGGAGTAGAATATATCTGCGGTGGGACAGCATGGCTGGCAGGTGGAATTAAGCTGTCATGGCAGCATGCTGTACACCTCGACTGACATGCTAAATGTGCAATCCTCTTATTTAGTTTCTACTTCATATCCACAATGCGTTAAGATGAACTATAATTACTGCTGCACTAAAATAGTGACAGCAAGTGTCTCTTATTTAACCTTAACTAGGACAAATGCATGCAACTCCCGTCTGCCACAACAGTCCTCACAAATACCTGAAGAGAAATTCAAGCATTGACCTCACATGTCTGCACGATCACACAAGGAAGGGGGTTTGTTTTAATGCTTCGCAGGCAGGATGGCACACTGCCATCCTCTGCTGGGGCAGAAGCTGGGAAGTAAAGGGCTAGCAGTACATGATTTATTCAATCACACTGTGAGCAAATAATACCAGCATTATACTGTATCTGTTATTCCAACTCAGGACTGTTCACACAATATTCCAGGTCAGATACCTCCACTGCTAATGCTTAGACAAGAGAGAAAAATAGCCTAAATTAACCACTTTTGCTGTGTCACATATTTGGAGCAGTTCGTTAACAAGTGAAAACAGAAAAAAATGGAAAAAACTGCATATTGATTTTAGATTTTATTTAAGCGTAACTGCCAGCAAAAGTGCTTTTGCAGCTACTTTGCCACTGGTTTGTTGACACTTGCGTAGTTATGCTGAGAGTTTTAATTTCTGTCAGTTTCCTGTTAGACATCCAGATAACCAAGACTCCAAATTACAACTGACTGGATGATTTTTCTAACTCTGCTGCCTGTAATTATGGTTTGAAAGTTATTATTTACAATAAAGTATTTAGTATTCAGGGAAAGTTCACTTCTAGTATTTCCTGTATTTTATGCCCTAGCAAATACTGGAGCAAACACACTTGACATCTCTTGTTTCTTTAACATGTCTCAGACCCTCTTGCAGCGTATTTGTAACTTCTATTAAAAGTAACACCCATGCAACCTGTAAAAGGTGCACTGAGTTAAAGCCCAGAACACCCTACCAATCATCCCAACAGTTATACTCCAACTAATGTGATATGCAGATCTTCAGCTCTCCATCTCTCTCCTCTGGGACAAAGAAAAGAAAAGCTGCAAGCGAGGAATGGTTCAAAACCTTTGGACTACAGAGGAGGTTGAGGACTGATGGATTCATAATAAACTCCTGCCTTCCCGGGAAGTTGCAGCTGGGGTACACTTCAAAATATCCCTTTCAATTCTCTTTCGTCAGTCTTTCCCTACCTTCTCCTCACATGCTCTGAGGCTAATCTTTTATCTGACAGGAGATCTGCTGGTGTGTGTTGAGGGAGAGGGGTGATTGAGAGGGTTTCAGCAATGAAAATAAAGAGAAAAAGAATGATGGAGGTATAAAGACAGGGAGAAAGTGACAGACTGCTAAGGCTGAGATCTTTTACACACCCGCCCGAGTGTGTATGTGTGTAGCAGTAGTAGTCGTTATGGTGGAGTCTGACTTTGATGGGAGCAGAGTTGCAGGGGGAATGGACTTAATTTCACAAACGGCTGCACTATGAGAGGAAGAGTGTGCGTGTGTGTGTATGTGTGAGTGTGTTTTAAGGGAGCATGCTCTGTTTAACAGCCTGTAATTACCCCACCACACACAAGTGTAAAAGTGAAAATGATTCAATTTTAGAAAAATGAGGTTGGGAAGGCTCGGCGAGCACTGAGAGAGAGTGACAGAGAGAGAACAAAACCAAGCGAGAGAATTAAAAGGAAAAGAGAGGGAAAAGGAAACGCACAGAAATGAATGGTGTGCATCCATCCATGGAACAGTAAATTAGTATTAACAGGGATGATGGTATGGGGAAAAATAAGTGGACGTATAAAGAGGAAGAAAGCAAGTTCAAAAGCAAAAAAGTTAATATGCATTAATGTGTTGGCAAACTGCAGACTCAGCGTGGGCAGATATTAGCTTTGAAAAGCCACACAGGCAAAACAATCTCTCCTTAGATGTGGGCCCAGGCTGATCCGTCTGACCTGTTTGAGAAGTGGAGGGTGCGGGCCAGGGGAGCAGCAGACTTGGAAGGGACAACAGGGGATAATGGAGATCCCCCTACATTTTGTGTGTTGTCCCTGACATTTAACAATTGTTGGTCTTTGGATTCATAACTACTGGTTGGACTTGGAACAACTCATTATTTTTAATTTCACAATTGCCATTGATGTGAATCGTCCCAGATGTGGATGGGTAAAGTCCGGCAGCGTCTGACACATTCATTTGTGTGGTATTTTTATGTACCCTCACATGTTTGCTCTTTTTTTAAAATCGACAAAGCCTTCTCAAATGTTCTTTCTGTAACACTGGCCTTCTTCTTTGAATAAGTTCATGATTTTGAGTTCTAATTTGTTTTTCTTCCGACTGTTTTTGGTTTTGAGTTTTGGCTTGCTGTCTTTTATGCAACGCTCCATATCCTCGCACACCACCACATCAAATGTGCCTTCTTTTGGCCACGCAGGGTCTAACCCCATGGTCTGTTTAGCTGATTTTTCAGAGTTTTTGAATGTCCTATAGATGTTTGCGATGTTTGCAGCTGACAATAGCTAATGGTGATATATTCATTGACACTTTGCTTATATGTTTGTTAGATATGGTCAGAGCAAGCAATTTTAATGTTCCATCTTTGAAAAAACAAAAAAGCTTACAGTTCTGCTCTAGACTTGCGAGCACGAAGGGAGGGGGGCCGAGAGAGCTGCTGTTCTAAAAATAACCGTCTGTGTTTGTGTACTAAGGGGAGGAGGACTAACTCCACCCCCCCAATGGCCTGCGGGGTCTTTCCTCTTATACCTTCATTTGTATACTAGTCAGTGAGGGAAACATTTCCTTATGCTGTATTAGAGTTGTGCCACGCCCAAGCAAACACACTCACTACTTGTTATTTCTAACTGCATCACATTTTTCACACACACTCACAAACTCAGTCTGCGATGACATTCAGTTTAACACAGCACACTTGAACAGTTTGTACTTATATTCTCACCACATAATTGAACCAAATTGGGACTGAGAGAGACTTAAACCACTCTCACACTTTATCCCTATTTCACATCCAGAACATCAATACTTCATACAATTTATCCCTTTTTCACTTGAACTGGATAGCAAATATTTAAGGCACAGGCATCTATGTGTAGCACAACCTCATACGTTTTGACTTAACAAGTTTTTAAACATGCATTCAAACACAGTTTAACAGCTCAAACACAGCAACTGAACTATCAGAGACTTGATAGCAAAGGGTTAAGGCAATGCTGGAAGCTGCATCAAGCTTGGCAAGTGTGCGGTTTCATGCATCCGTCAGCTACACACTCTCACACACACAACGATTCCACATGTAGACGACTCAAACACCTTTAAAGAACACAGCCAATCCGTCAGTGGTCAAAGTTAATCTGCTGGGTATCGTCTAGACATAGATTATCAGATATGAAATTTCTTTCTTTCTCTTTTGTTATGTTTAGAAGGAGATACTGACTCAGGCCGTGCTTATGTGTATTACTCGTCCACTCTGGCTTCCACTACTCCATTTGCCAGTCGTGGCTCATATGGGGGAACCCTGAAAAGGTTGGGGTACCCTCAAAGTTCCCTCATAAATCCCTTTCAATATTAACAATTTGATTCATGTGCCTACTGGACTATTTGAAAGCAATTTTGTTTATCCTGTAAGATTCCCCTCATCTCCGTGAGAATCATGTAATTGTGAAAATATTCTAATGCATCGATTAATTTTGCCCTTCTAGAGCCCAAAATAACTCTTCGGAGTCACACAGTGAGTGCAGTTGTAACCTTTGTGTTTTCTTACAGTCTGGTCACCTGCCATCCAACTGCTTCTCCTTTATAGTGATCTTCAACACATATAGCCATAATAGATAAGCCTGAAATCTGTCAGGTATTCACCTTTCAGAGCTTTCAAAAGGAGTGCCTAGGACAACAGATTTAACATGAGCGGACTCTTACTGGTTTTTCTGACCTTTCAGACCAGTGTTGTCTTTCACATGTGTTTGAGATCATAACGTTCTATTAACACAGCGAGTTCGTTAAGGGGGTCTCTCTAGTACTGGGTCATCAAATCACAGCATCTGTGGTGAGAGGACACAGAATTGTTTGCGCTTTTACGCACTGGTCGGTGGTGAAGTGGCGCACATGACTCGTGCTACGGACAGATGGACGAGCCGCGTATCTTGGTGCCGCTTAAAAACAGGTAATACATCTGGCTACATCTTTCCCCGCATCAAACATCCATGATCGCCTAGACCCGTGTGCGTAAAAGCGCACACAATTCCAGTGTCCTCTCACCGCAGATGCTGTGATTTGATGGCCCGGTACTCATTGTAGCCCACTCTTATAAGACCTAATAATAATAATAATGATAATAATAAGGTACTGTGGACCTATATTCCATTCTTTTTAATAAAATTACCAGAAGAGTTCACTGAAAAACAGGTAATGTCAGCCTGAATTACTCGCGTGCGTCCCTGGTGAAAATCGTTGACATGCATGGGGATACAGCTTCTACAGGCTCACCATAGCTTACTGTCAGGACTCAGGGATCATAATTCGGAATGGCGGATCGTCAAAAAGGCGATATTTCAGAGTGGCAGCCTGTAACCGTTGGTTAAATGGCCCGTTCGGTTGGTATTCTGATAACTGGGGTTTTACTGGTATAATGCAACAACACCGCCCAACGGTGAAACTCATGTACATGTTGACACGAAAAAAATTACCCACTCTAAATGTTTAGAGATTTTTGTACACGAACTCACCCTTAATCTAAACTAGTGAAACACGATGACTCTTATTTTCAGGTGATTAAACACTAAAGAGAACACTTATTATATTATATTAAATTTCTGCCAACATATACCCCCAAATCATAAACACTGTACCTTTAAGGGAAGCACACACTGCACTGATGGCCCTAACGAATGTCCAAACGTCTGCAACTGTTTTCTGCGTAACACACCGACAGTGTCTTTAAACACATGCTATCACAACTGTTGTTCCACAAGGCCTCTGAAAAATTTCTTGCATTAAATTTATCCAGCTCTTGTTCAAGAAGTTTTCTACAAAAGACAAATGTGAAATCTGCAGTAGAAAAGTCTGCAGAAGCTTTCTTAAATGTCTGAAGAAGAGTGCAGGCATAAACCTGCACTATGCTCTGTAAGCCTGTTGAACACCAGATTGAAAATCACAGCTTGACGAATGTCATTTTTATGTACACACACCTACACACACCTATACGTTGACAGTAAGTTGTAATGATACCTTCCCGCTCTCAGTGAGAGGTGTGAAAACGAGACAGATAGATGATTTTAATGAGATCATCAACATCTCGGAGAGGGGGAACTGCTAACACACACATACTGAGCACCACTCCAGGAAGCCGACAGGAGAGGGAGAAAGGTGGAGGGGAAGCATACTGTGACAAAAAGGAAGACAGGTGAGAGTGCAAAAAGACACACACACACACACACACACACACACACACACACACACAGAGGTAATACTGTATTTCTAAATGCTCCAGAGCTGGGTTGGCTCTGCTCACCACCCGCAGTGCCACAGATGGAAAACAACGCGGAGGTAAAGAAGGGAAAAAACAAACACACAAGAGAAAATCAAGAGGCGGGAAAGGAAAAGAACATTTTCTGCAGGTACCAAGGACCTCCAGGGGCGAGTGACAGAACCAGAAGGAAATATAATAATGATGCACAGAATAGAAAGCAAGTGAGCAAAATAGCTCAAATCCCTATCGATACCCTTACAGCAGCTACAAATGGTTCGGCAAACTTTTTGTGCATTCACAAGTGTGGTGTTTGGATCAAACCTCTAATTTATCAACACCTGGGAAAATCAGGTTATGATGTTTTTCTTTTGTTCAACAGTCCCCAGAGACGTACAAATTGCATTTCTTGAAGAATCCGAGGACAAATCATAGTGATTTGATGTGAAAACAAAAGAGGAAAACGTTTCTCAACAATTCTTAGAAATACCAGCTGGAAATGATGAAAGACGAGACGACAAACAAAACTGAATTCTAGCATTATTCATAAAGTGTTTGTATCTAAAGGTCAAAACCAATTCGAAAACAAAAGAATGTCAAGCACGATCAAATATCTCAAACGTTCATTACCAAATAAGGAGCCCTCGGATGGTGAAACAATCAGTGGGAAACCTCAGTGGTGTGCTCAAAGTAACACTACTAAACAGCATTACAGTCTACAGCAGAGACTGAGTAGTATCTAAAGCTTGCTGCTCCTGAAAAAAACAAGAATCCAAGAGCTATGAATGATGTTGGCCATAAGTTTTGATGTTTAACATCCAATAAAACCTTCCCACGTTCTAGCCCCGGTCTGTCATGAGCGCTTTGGACTGGTTCACTGAGACAAATGGGTAAAAGACCGCTCATGTACACTTCAGAGCAGTTCAAACAGCAGTGAAATAGAAAGAACATGCGCTGCAGGGACAGAAGCTTCCACTTGGACTAGCATACTTTGATGGGGGATAGTGCTGCACACAAACACTGCCATACACCATATACTCTGGTAAAATTTCAGGAAGGTATTAAGGAAGGCAAAAATAGATACTGCCCAAGCCTAATTTTGATAACAGACCACATATTTAGAGCCATTTCAAACAAAAATACTGACACTCTTAGATTCCTGCTTCTCCAACAAAAATATTTCCTAGCTTCTTCAGTCTTCTACCACTGTAAACCTTAGCTTTCTGGGTTTTGGACTCTCAGTCGGGTAAAACACGACATTTAAAGATCATACCGTAGACTCTAATAATCTGTTAAAGGCTGTTTTGACGATTACCTGACATTTTCTGGATCTAACAGTGAATAGATTTATTAAAACACTAAGTAACAGCTCTGACTGATTGGACCAATCAGTCATAATGTGCTGGTATTAATTACAAATAACTCTGCCTGCAGTTCTTAAAATTAAACCATGTAAAACTTCAAATACATAACAAATAAATAAGCTTCACTCAGACACTGTTTTCTCTGCCTGATTTATCAAGCTGCTCTATCTGCACCACACAGGCAGATTATGTTCCTGCTAGGTTCCACATGGTCTTTAGATGGTGCCGTTAACCACCATAGGAGTTAAGATACTATCAGGCAGGCAGCGTCTTCCTGCTGTTGGTGTGCCCACAGTGCAAGCCAACACTGTCAGCTGCTGTTTGTCACACAGCTTCCCATCCAACCAGTTTTGTGGTTTTTGCAATCATTAAACTGGTTGGACTCTGTAACAAAGGCTCCAGTGGCACTACTTTTGTAAAACTGATGTAAAAATGTCTGCTTTGCGATGAGTCACACACAGATAATCAGTGATTAGATTCAATCAGTAATCAGAAATAAGCCAAAAAGCCATTTCAGAGCTCAGACAAAGGTGGCTTTAGATGTGCTGAGGCCTCAACTGAGTTATCTATGCAGCATGAAATTGTGGCAGAACTCTGCTGCTGACATCTAAAGTATAACCTCCATTATTGTTGTATAATTTGAGTTATATGATAATAAAAAAAGCCACTGACCAGGACTTTGGCTGTCCAAAGTGCAGGTAGTTGATGCTGTAGAGGTCCATGTCCTCAGTGTGCCAAGCAAATGTGGTCTTCCACATGCCGAAGTACAGGTAAGGAGTGTTGACACCCTCGATGACAATGCCACATTCCTGCTCAACCATATCCAGCAGCGTATTGAGATGGCCGATGTTCCACTCTTGAACATCCTGAACAGAGACAAAAGGCACTTTTTTTAGATTAGCATGTACAGAACTGTTAGCACAACACACTCACAGTGCTTCTCTAAGTCTATCAGTGACCACCTGATGGTGCTGTACTCAAATAAAAATGTAACTGCTGGCTCCCTGATCTCATATCTGGTCACCATGGTAAAACTTTTTTTAAGCAGGAAACAAATCATGAAACACAATCTTAAACCTAGCTTTCTCATATTAAGAACATACACTGTCACTGAAAATAGTTAAACTACTGACACATAGTGCCAAAAGTCTTTTGTTGTCCTCAAATCACTGAATAATAGTCCCGACTAATAACTCTGAGTATCAAGCAAAATAAGCAGGGTTTGAAAAATAAGCCCAAGCACTCACACACTTCTTGGGAACACACACACAACCCTCACCTCATCATAGATGGAGCCACTGACATCGGCACCATAAATGGGTGACACAAATGTCAGGTTCTTCCAGTACTTCCTCTCTAGGTCGTCAAAGTCTTTGTGCCGCGGTGTGCAGTACCTGAAAACAGCACAGGAGTCATAATGTGAGCGGTGAGTGATGGCCCTTCAGCTGAACTTTCATTTTGATAAGCATCCAGCACGATGAGCAGTAAGTCTTAACAGCAAAAGTGGAAAATATCAGTGTTATCATATGCAACATATTGACTGTTATTAGTGTTTTACATGCCCATTCCTTTGCTAAATCCTCAGTAAATATAGACATGGTTTTACTATCTTCTTTATTCAATTTAAGCATTTTCTGACCACTAGAGGGCAGAGAAGACACCACAACAGACCCACAGCAACAAGACTATATTTGTTCCTTTCTGTTAATCTTTTACATGTTGTGTTGGTTTAAAACTTCGAATCAGCAGATTAAAATTGTTTTTAACACTGATCAACAGAAAAAGAATCGAAAAAAAATCTCCTTTCAGACAACATAATTTTCCAAAGGTGAATTATTCATCTCAGCAGCAGCTGTATACAACTGTGTAAAGGTACAAAGTGTTTGCATCACTCAGTTACAATTCAAGCAGAAAACAAACAATTTGCTATGTATCATACTCATCATAGATCAATTACTGTCGGGGATGTTGGTTAAACATTTGCAGGACTGTTTGGATAAGTGGTACAAGCTATTCCTTTTTTATTTTCACAGCATTCTTGATAAACCAGCGGTCATTAAAGTGAACAACGTGTGAGAACATGAAGCTACGACAACACTGTTTAGAGGACAAAAATCATGTGGAAGCCTCTCATCATCAGCCTCTATCCCTTTTAAAAACATGGGGCACTATTTAAAATATCTATAGCTTATGGTGTAAAGTGCATGGCGAAAGTGCATTTAGGGCATGTCCAGCCTCTTTTTCTAGTTCAGCTGTGCATAGTGTGGGTGCAAAATAAGGCAAAGAGGTCAAGCGGGTTCTATTTAGGCTCTTAATTAATCATAGGTCTGTAATTTTAATATACTATTGCCTTTAAAAGCAAGTACCAGCACCTGCACCTGATGCACTGCTATTTATATACATGGCAGACTTTTCTGCTGAGAGTAATTTAAGAAGAGAAGTCATGTCACTGCAGCAAATATTGTGGGACATTCACGCAGCAAAACTAAATGCTACACAAGTTACACAGTTCCTCTGTCTAGTTATAAACTAGACAGAGGAAACAACTAGACTTTTAGCTTCTAAAATAATCAATGAATTTATACTGCTTGTCGTACAGATGCACAGCTTCTCTCTTAATGGAAAGTCTGCAGCAGAATAGCAGCAGAAAGCAGCACTTAAGTTCTGCTCTCTGCTAAATTCACATTTTAAATAATGTAATAAATATTTCCCTCATTAATGATGTATTATTACACACGCAACCTATCCGCGTATCCCTGTGTGTGTAACACAGTGTAAGTGCTTTGGGAGCCCACCTACGTAAGCGCATCTTACAGTCTCAATACCACGTCCTTTAAATACCATGTCTTTCGACCAGGTTTTCATTGGTCAATGGTGCAATTGCTTTCTGGTGCCTCAAAACAGCAATACGCCACACCTAATTTTAAGACCTACGTACCCTACTACCCTGCTACTTCCACAGCAAGGCCATTTTGCACCAGGTGTAAGATAGAGCCCATGATGACAATGCCTCCAAACATAAAAGAGCAACCACATAAGGTCTCTGAACTGGGAACCAACTTACTTTTTACTGTTGGCGAGCTTGCGGTACTCGCCCACGGTCATGGACTTCTTCTGGATGTTGTACTGGGTGAAGAGACCCGACTGTCCGGTCACCACCTGCATGATGGGAGCTGGAATCACCATGTCCTCAATGGTGTCATAGGACCTTCGAGGCTTCCAGCCCTCTGGGGGAATCACCTGTTGAAGATTGTTAGCTTTTATATTTACATTCAGAAAGTTGACATTGATCTTGAGGGTTTCACAATGACCTGCAGCCACATGCAACTTATTCTTAACACTCAACAGCCCATCTGAATCTAAGTGTAATGCTTTGTCCTCACCTTTGCCAGGCCAGCACGGTGAGCTCCTTGGCTCTCCATGTAGACAATGTATTTGGCAAAGTCTTTGAACTCCTCCATGGTGGGGTGGAAGGTCATGATTTTGCAGCTGGGGTTATTGGCGCTGGCTGGCGGCAGAGGGGCCGGAGGTTGCTCAACCTTTAGGGTAACGTCTGGGGCCACATCTGGGTTTGTGGGCAGAGCCAAGGAAAGATCTGGAGCAGCATCATTTTCAGAAGAAGTTGCTGTTGGGCCTATAATTTCACCATTTGCTGGCTCCTGGGTAGCAGTCTGGTCTTGTGCTGCACTGGGGCTAAGAGCAGGATCAGAGGCCGGGGCGGGGTCAGGGGGCGAGGCTGGGGCAGGCTGAGGAGCTGGCACCGTGTCAATGGGCATGTCGGTAGCCATGGGTCTTTTAAGGGTTGCAGGTAAACCTGGAGGGGAGAGCATTGGCAATGAGGACATATTCAGTCTATTTCAGTTACTTTCAAACTGCCAGGACCTTTTTGCAAACATACACTACACACTATACGTGTCAAAGAATACATACCCCTTACAGTTAAATTAGGGAGGTAAAAAACTACTGTGAGAAACGAAACCTTAAATTTCCACCTGTGCTTCCAATAGCTACACTAACAGCAGCTGTTGGTAATACACTCATTATGGATAAGTACCTCATACAAAGCCACCCAAAAAATCGTCACTTTTCCTTTAACTGACAACTGAATATATAGAATAGCAATTACTCAAAAATAATAAAGATATTTGCCTAGGTCCAGACCTTGGAACACTCCCGCTCCCACCACTGAGTTCGAGTTCACTGATTCGCTCAACATTGGTACATAGAACAGCTATTTCTATGTTGAAATAAAAACACGACTAATGAGCACCCCTAAGGCACTACAGATTAGCCAGTCAGCACCACAGGCAGGAATAACACAGATGTCACGCTGCTTTCAACCAACTGTTGTCCATTGCGCTGGAACCAATGAGGAGTAACAATGGCAATATAGAGAAGATAGACCCTGCCCTTGAGACTGTTCTAAATTGAGGTGTCTTTTCAATATTGCCCAACATTGTAATTTTTCCTCACTCAGCTACTCTCTTAAAACTCAGGCAAAACCAGTATGTTGGCAGGGCTACACATCAGTGTGGATACAAATTAAGTTAGCCTGATAATAGGCAGGGTATTATGAGTTCTCATTGTAATTTGAATGTATTTTATGTCTTGTGTTACATTATAGGCTACTCAACTTGTGATGTAGGCTATAGAAAATTAATGGAGGGTATCTGTAATATACAAAAATTTCCCAAATTAATAGCGACTTTTTCCTTAAATACTACTGGTTCTGTGGTCTTTGCATTACAAATCTAAGCCCACAGTGCATCATAGGAGCATCAATGGACATGAGTCAAAATCAGGCACATCAATTATCACTTTGATGCGTTTGGGCCATAATAGTATGGAAAAGATATCTGATTGCTCCAGAAACATTTTTTTCATGTGTTGAAGAGGTGTAAATGCACCTGTTGCTCCAAGCTGCATTTAACTTTTACTAATGCATATTGCTTTGTTTTTTGTATTATGAATTATTGTTATACAATTCCAATAATCATAGGATGGTTAGCTCCAACTATTTTTTTGTCCTCAAGTCCCCAAACTTGGGCGAATTCTAAGAACTGGACTTAGGGGCCGTACACATGCCACATTTTTGAGAGTGACACAGTTCCCAAGCACCTATTTTTAAGGACACAACGGCTGTGTGCTAAGATAATCCCTGAACCTTAGGTATCTGCCGATACCGAGTACCAATCCGATACCAGCACGTAAAATAAAAATGGATAGGATATGAATTGTTGTATGTCTCAACTCCTATTACTCTACACACTATGTAAAATATTAACAAAATGAATACATAATAGTAGAATGAATGCCATAAAACTTTTTTTGGTATTATTATCCCGTGTTGACACAGATCAAGACACAGGTTAAACTGCAGCCACACAATTTGGTAAAAAAAAGACATTTTAAAAGCTACAGTAGAATGCTTTATAAATTCTGCTCCATTTACATTTCGTTTGCCTGTAGCGTGCGTAATGACATGAGGCATTACGTGGTATCGGATTGGTCATAGGCTGTACTCGCCAATACCTGACACCGCATTTTAGGCAGTATCAGAGGCATTTCCGATACTGGTATCGGTAAAACTCTAATCGTATGTCATGTGACGAAGAACAACCAATAACAGACGACAGATATTTTTCCCTTCTATAAATTTCAGTCCGTAATAGCGCTCCAACTAACGATTATTTTCACTGTCGACCAATCTGTCAATTGTTTCTTTGATTAGTCGACAAATCGTTTTATCAAAAAATTTGTTAAAATGTTAAAAAATGTCAGTCTGTCTCTCCCAAACCCCAAAATTATGTCATCTAATATCTTGTTTCGTACTCACGCCAATAAGAGTATTTTGAGGTACTTTTATAGTACTTTTCCATGGAAAATGACTCAAACCGATTAGTTGACTACACAAATAGTCACCGATTATTTTAATAGTTGATTAGTCATGGAATTAATTGACTAATCGTTACAGCCCTAGTCTGTAATAAATATGGAAAAGTTGATTATTTTGTTTCAGGACTGCAAGAGCTTTTTTATCTGTCCACCAGCACCTGGAGGAAGATCAGCTCTGCAGGTAAAAAGGCTATGATATGGTGCTTGTTAAGGTTAATTAGCAACCTTAGACGCAACCTACCACCACGTTCTTGAAGGCTGGCGCAAAAAAAGTCGCAGAAGTAGTGCCCAGTGCCCAACCTCGCATTTCCAAGACAGTTAAAGATGCGGCACATGTACAGCCCCTTAGCCATTTAAAAAAAAAATAGAGAACGTTAAGCTTAGCCAAATTAACTACTAGTTAAAAAACTAAAAGGCAGTTAGTAGTTAAAAAAAAATAGAGACGAACCGCCATACTCTCTGGTTTACTGCTGCGTGACTGATGTATGCTTGAATATTTTAATGCCATTGTTTTGTAGGAAGGCCTATTTGTTTTGTTTTGTTTTTCATTTAAACACCTCACTTGTAACTGCTGCTCTCCCCCTCTCGTTCTCTCGGTCACCCACAGAATCTCTCCCTTTATCTCACTCTTTTAGCAGGGGGGCTTTTACTTAACTTTGATGTACAGAACATGCCCACCCCTTGTCCTAATATTGATACTACTGGCAACTTGTGCTTGCTTACTGTGTAAATGAGAGTTTACACAGACTGGAGCTGCCCTGAGGCTTGTGTTTGACAAACCAGCGACCCCAGGTGCAGCAAACCCCAGCAACTCCAAGGACACCTGTGAGAGCTACCTGTAAAGCGCAGACTTCTCTCGGGCATAAATCTTGAGCTATAACAATTGGTTGGTTGATCTTTTATTCTAACAAAAAAAATCCTCTAATTTACATTAAAGCAAACTGAAAATCTTTGGATTATGGTCTGTTGGTGTGATTAACTTGTTACACTGGGCTCTGGGAACTTGTGACAGGTGTTTTCACTACACTCTAATCTTGGGTTGATTTCCTGTTTTGCCAGTCCAGTGTGGTGTGAGAACTAACAACGTTTGAATTTATGCAAACCACCACCATGAAGATCAAGTTTCAGCAGAGGTGGGAGGGAGGACCAGATGCACACATTATGTTTGTTTACTAGAAGGTTCATGTATTTTTGGGGGTGACAAGAGAAGACATGTCAGAGGAAGGGTGCGTTCATAAAACCATTCTGCTGCTCTAAACGAGAATAAGACACCTGTTGTTCGAAGTAATGGAGCGTTCTATTTCTACATAAATTAACAAACAGTTAAGTTAATCACACATTCACTTGGCTTGATGCTCTACTGCTCTGTCTCCCTAAACAGGGTGCCCAGAGTACCTTCTGCTGCTCCCAAAGTGTGGTGCTCTGAATAACTGATTGGTACATTTCTGAAGCGCTCTGAATTTACCAACGGTCCAGTTTGTGCCACATTGTGCTGCAGCACTTGAAAAGACTATTTCTGAATGCAACCTTAGTCTCTCAAGAAAATTTAAACTACGTCAATATGACAGCATTTTGGACTTGTAGTCAATGAAACAGATGTCCCAACTTAACACGGGCAACACTGTGCACTGTTCAGAGCTGAACTTCTGTCAGATGGATGCCCCGTTTCTGTTTATTCCAGTCACGCCCAATGAAATAACAAGAATGGGCGGAGAATGTCAGAGAGCTGTATGTTTCTGCTAAGATAAATGACCATCACTAATAACAACCTAGGCTAAGGCTACCTGCTTTTGGCTATATTGTTTGTCATTTCCAGTAAATACCAAAATGCTCAATGCTCTTGTGTTTTTTGTTTAAAATGTAACGCTACAAACATACAAATCAGCAAGTAGGCTAATCGCCCATTCTTTAAGCGGTTAGGTCTCCAGTATGATCCTGATTGCAAAGTAGATATTTAGCTGGTTTGTCTACGTAATGTAATGAAGTGCTTATATATAATGGATTCAGTGTGGACAGAGGTCTGATGTTAAGTGATGTCATAGTCAGACACTTGCTTACTGCTGGGACACAGTATTGTGGGAGGAGGAGTTGCTCAGTCACATGCGATACCTTAGTGGTAAAATATGGTTTACCAGTCTGCCATTAGACTTAATATCAAACCGGTTTGAACATTTTTACACTGACCTCACCCTGCTACCTTCTGACCGTTTGTAGACTTAACAATTAGGCTAATTGCAATAAATAAGGTGATCCATTTTAACACCTGTGGTTCTCTGTTTGACACCAGAATCAGCAGGCTGTTTCTCTGCCTACCCTGTATGGAAACATTTGACGTGATTCACCTCTTGAATGTCTATATTTATTCAACACACAATGCATACATATTTCTTATGTTCACTCCTATTGTATTTGTTTTATTCTATGTGTATAGACTGTAGTTAATTCTTCACACTTACAGCCTCAGCACAGTGACAATATATATTTTATTTAAATAGTTTTTTATATATTGAGTACTTGTGTTAAACACTGTTGCACAATACACATTTTATTTTTATTTTTAATGCACAATTTCATTGCCATTTTGTTTAATTGCTTTACATTTACATATTTCTATTTCATACTCTTATTATTACTTTTTATCATTCTCTGTTCTTTACATCGATGCATCTGCAATGAATTACAATTTCCCCTCTGAGATCAATATTGCGGAGATATTTTCTTTTCGCATGACACATAGATACTATGGTCCTCATCTGGCTTCCATTCTATTTCATGAAATCAAAAATTTGTCTGTGTGAGATATGTACCCCGGGCGTGCATGTACAGCTAAATTAATATGACCAAATTAAAGACATCTGACACAAATTTTCCCATCAGCAAACAAGCAGTGGCATAAAATGAAGTTATCTGTTTGAAAATGAATGCACAGAATTGGTGCCATGCACAAATAACAAAAACATTTTCTCATTGACTGTCCCCAACTGCAAGAAACATGCCACTTTTATTGTTTCATCACATTTGATAATATATTATGACAAATACATTTATTAAAAGCTTTTGACTTTAGGTTTAGCATGCTAAAACAGAATTTAAAATTTAAAAAAGTAATAAAATAGTTTGGATAGTGCCATATAGTATTTCTGACCTCAAATCAAACATACACACACAAAACAGCCATAAATATGGACTACGTGCAGCTTCTCGTGCCCGACCTCACACACCAGTTCATGTTACAAGCAAGGCAAATAAAGACAATTCAACAAGTCATTTGCATCAAGCAAAAACACCCAATACACCCGGAAACATGGCGTGAGCTTGAAACGACATTGGCCTCAAGCAAGATAGATATCTTTGATGAATTAAACATATAGCATTTAAAAAACAAATCTTCAACACAGCAAGCTTTCCTGCACAGTGACTGATAAAGGCAGATGATACAGATAACTGGCTGCTCATAACCCGACAATTTACAACATGTTTCACTTTCCCAATTAACACTTACTCATCCCAATTTTTTAACGCTGTCTCATGAGCATGGGCCTTCTTTTTAACCGGGACTGACCCATTCAGTGGATCATGACAAGCCACATGACCCCCAGCTGTCTAACCACAACAAAAAGGGGCCTACACAGCCCCTTTAACCCTATCTGGGCCCGAAACTTGTCTTAATATTGCAGCATACTGCCCCCTTTACTGAGAGCTGCCATGCTAATAACGTCACTCATAAACAGCATTTCCCCCTGTAAGTGAATTCATTATCTCCGATTCAAAGAGAGAAAGACGACGGTGCTTAATTTGGTAACAGGTAAAGGCAGTTACAGGCTGCTGCTGCTGCTGCTGCTGCTGCTAAGGGCGACGATGGCTCTGCACAACTAACATTACATGTTAGCATTATCTTGAGAAAGCAGCGAACAAAAAACACGTAGCCGAAGCGCTTCAAAATGAGTTACATGTGGAAATCGCATTAACCTTCAATGCAGTGTACTTAACGTGTGCATGTGCGCAAATACAACCCTTATATTTAACCAGTCTTCACCGTGTCCTGGCGTTTATGTATTTTTAGCTAACGCTAGCTTCTAGCTAGGGTAGCTACTTCCATATCTGCATTTAGAAAAAACAAAACACCGCGACGGCTGACGCTACACAACACCATTACACGAGAATAAAGCCTTCGTGATTTGATAAAATTAATACCATTTGATGAATTTTACCTCCTGCAGCGAAGTATAGTCCTCTCCGTGTTTTATTTTAATCGATTTGGTTTCGTTTTGTAAAAATTCCTTGGATGGATTTTCCTCTAGCGTTAGGGGTTAGCTAGCTGAGGCTATTACGGGGTCACGCCCACCTCAGAAACTACGCATTGCGATTGGTTGTATCACCCGGATGACAGATCTCCTAATTCAGAAGCCTGATGATGTGATTGGCTCATTCTGTTATGGACATACATGTCAACCAATGAGAACTGACACTTACTCCTGCCCCTCCTCCTTGCTCGTATGTGCACGTCACGCACGTAGTCGACACTGCCGGGTCGCCATAAGCAAAGGCTTTCATGCTCCGCTGACCGTGAGAAAAATAAAATACCCTCACTGCAAATAAACGCTCTGTTTAACCTGTATTTCTATGACCCCTATAGGCGTAAGAGTTTGTCCCAAAACCCTGAACTCCATGTTCTATTGGTTAAAGCCCCCCCATCTAGTTTCTCTGAACCTTGGTGTTTAAATGTCTTTCTACCTTTAATATATGAATAATGTCTAAATTGCTTAAAATGCATCACTGTAACTTGTTATCCCCGTTAAGAGCTAAAGGCTCTACCAGTTCATTCAAGGTGATAGCTAAAACCTTCAAAATTACAAGTCAATTTTAATCAATACAAAGCCCCCCTCCCAAAAATAACTATGTAATAAACAGACGGAGCAAAATGACTCATTTTCACTTTTTATTGAATAACACTGAAAATGTATTGACAATTTTTTGCACCAAACTTGTGCAAGCCATTCTAAAACTACATATCAAAACTAAAATGAACTAAAAATTATACAATTTCAGAAAATATACATTTCCCAGTCTATGCAAATCTTTGTCTCTCCATCAAAACTCAAAGTGCTGGCATGTGGATGGACAGTCACACACCGCTGGTCAACACCAAATATTCATCAATGACAAAGGCAACGGTATGAAGTAGTCGATAACAAACTCAGATAGCTGATTCAATATCAAATTTCAGGAGCAGTGTGTGAAATTTAACATTTCATCTTAATGCAAGCATTTTCTGTTTATTTCAGTGTGGTCAGGTAGAACAAGTGACCACAGGAGACACAAAAATCTGACTGAACAACATACCCCCCCACAGATGGCAGTAATAGATTATAAAAGATGAAAAAGTACAAATTTTAATTTTAGCAAAAAATACAAATAAGGTTTCTAGACTCAATTAGGTTTGAGTGACGGGCAAAGTCTAAAGAGCTAGATATATGGGAGACCTACATTACACTCTTGGTTAAGTAGTTTCATTTCTTTGGACTTTAATATAAGTGAACTGGGGAAATTCAAATCTTCTCCGCAGTATATATTGGGCTTAAGAATCTATAATGTTAAGCTGGTTGTATCAAATTCATAGTGACTTTTAAACCAAATCTCACAAGCTTCACATACAAATATAACATTAGGGTATGACAATATTTAAGGAACCAATGCACAAACTGTCCAACCACATTTGATGACACCATTCCCTGACACGACACTTCCTCTCAGACTGTCGAGCAGAAAAACAAACAAAAAAAATGTAACTGGTTCAGTTTGTGCTTGTATCTCAGGGTCTCATCTACACGTTATGGAGCTCTGATCACTTGTCATGTTACTGCAATTGAAGTCATCTGATCAAGTCAGCACAAACGGAAAGTGTCACATTTGGAAGCCTGTCAAGATTACACTACGCAGTTTATGTCCACCTGCAACTGTGGCTGATGGATTCCAAAATCTACTGGCCACTATTGTTTGTTTCTGGCAGCCACTTGCATATTTTACCAGCATTTTGCCGGTGGCTGGTGCATATTTCAAACCCTGACTATGTTGATGGTTTGTCTACTTTTATCTAGTTGGTCAACTGAACCCTAAACCAGGTATTTAAAAATTAAAGTAAAGACAAGTACAGAGCTACAGGAGTCACGTAACGGAGCCTTCCAGGTCAGATGATGGTCAGACAGTTAACTCCCCCAACATTGACAGATGTTAAAAAATTGCACCAAAATGACGACTAACCACAGCCAAACTAACGGCACACCAGATACGATCCGGATTCTAATAAAAGCCTCATACAAAACAACCTCCAAACAACTTGGGCAAACGGCTAAACCACTTTTGACTCAATGTTCTCTTAAGGAGTGCTAAAAATGGAGGGATTTAGTTAAAAGGTAACAAACATTTAACAATATGGATAACATTAGCATTAGTTAATGGTACAAAATGAAAACGCTGGGAGTAAAATCACGGTGTAAAGTATTAACGGAGTAATGGTACAATTACAAAAAGGAATTTTCAATTTATCTTTAACTACACGTCATGGCAGATCCAAGGTGAAAAATGGCAGCATTGAAGTCCACAAAAATTGTAGTTTTATAAATCATAAAAATATATTAAGAGAAACTGATTCTTTATTGCCTCTACTGAAAATTCCCCTTACAGTTTACATCGCGTTTCCTTGAGGGCTGAGTAGTCCGAGCCAATGATCATCGCCCGCTGCTGTACCCTGGGAAAAACTGATTTAGAATATCTTGCAGGGATTTGTTGACGGTCATGGAGTAGTTTTTGCCCAGGTCGTGCCTGCAGGCCGGGCAGGTGTACACATCTGCTTTGAAGGACCGCTGAAGGCATTCCTGAGGTAAAAAGAAACAACTTTCAATTTCAGGAACTACTACTTTTTTTTCCCTTTTAAAATCCACATGTCACTCATATATTGTTGAATATCAATTTGTAAATTTAAGATAGAAGTTAGAATGCTATCCGACAGTTTCAGAAACATTTCTGTCACAGGGTGGATGTAAGGTTGGGATGTGTCAGAAGATCAAAAGCTACTACAGCTACTCTTGATGTTAGGTATGATTGAGTAACTGCATACAGTCAAGCCATATTTAAAAAGAATGACTTTCCAATGTTTTTCCTGCTCCCTGAATTTCAAAGATGTGCATGTATAAGCTAAAAGCTAGGGATGTCAACAGTTAGCTGCTGAGAATATTTTTGACCAGTTACGCATTTTATTCTACAGGCTAACTTTGCTACTCTTCAGTTTCCTGCACTGTGCAACAACCAGGTTTGGTAGAAACAAGTTAGCAGCTGCGTCTGCTGTCTCCCCCCCAGCGAGTAAGTGGCTCTATTTTTAACCGCAAACCTCCACTGGCATTGCAGATCTGTTTGCGCAGTTAGCAGTGTCAGCGTGGCTAGTGGTGCTAACAAAGTTAACCTTGCTAAAGGGCGTTTGCATCTTAAAATTAAGCAGTTACTCACCAGGGCTACCTGGGGGGACACTGGAGGGTGGCCTGTACGTTTCTGCAGCAATGCGGTATCGCCACTAGGACAGTATTACCAGCAGTAATCGCAGAAAGAGCAGCACCCGCACCAAGTAGTGAAGTGTGACCCTCTCTAAAATGCAGTGCTAAGGCTCAATGAGTCACTGAAGCGCCAGATTAAATGTAAAGGCCTTTTCCTTTTTGTTTTCTTAAAACTTGCTGGTTAGCAGTGTTGGGAAGATTACATTTTAAATGTCATAGATTACAGGTACAAGCTACCCTGTTAAAAATGTAATAAGTAATGTAACTTAATACATTTGATTTGTTTTAAACTGGGAAATCATCAGTCATCTCTGCCCGGTGAAAAGATGCAAAGCAACAGAATGGATGTTACTCTTCATCTCAACTTTCTTTACCCCCCAAAACAAATATGGTCAAATGTATCCCCTTTATAATCACCGACAATTTGATCAGTAACTGTAACGTGTTATGGACACACCATCCCTACTGAAAGCTCATCTATTTTAGTGCAATGCATTGCAACAAGTGTATTCATGGAGTCTTGTTTACTCCTCTTTTTGCACCTGCAATCAAGCTGTCACTCTGGATCCCAAAGTTTGTGATTAAGATAGTTTCTTACCCTGCAGACATTGTGTTGGCACTCTGTGGTTATGGGCATATAGACCACTTCTTGGCAGCAAATGCAGAGGAAAACTTCTTCAACTTTGTTCAAGAATTTCTGCAGAAACAAATCAAACGTGTGAGAAGAGATTACACACAGTCCTATCACTATTCAGAGCAGGAGGTTTAAAGCGGGTCTCGTTAGCGGTGTTTTTTTACTCGGACTTCTGCTATTTCATATGTGCAAGGGACTTTTTGGGCACCTAAAGGTTATCATGTGCAAAAATGTACACCAACAAGCTTCTGTTGCATCTGAACTCAACACCCATGTCGCGATAACTGGTTCACACTGTGGTTTCATGAGCCACAGCAAAATGCAGCACTGACAAAGATCCAACAGTCACACAAACCAAACTTTTCATTCATACAGGGCATTTTAAGTTAGGAAATAAATTCACTGTAGGTACAGACTTTTTGTCAATAGAGCTTCCAAGGTATAGGGTTTTTTTAATTTAATCACACCAATGTGATTGTGCCATTAATTAATCACCAAAAAGCACTACTGCTTCAGTCTCACTGAATTAAGGTGTTAAAGCGGTTTCGAAATGTAAGCTCGATTTACCACTTCGTTGCTCTTATTCACATGCATAACAAACAGAGCCACAGTCTCTCCAAAACACTAGCTTAATCATTTAGAAACCCTGCTGGTGACATCACCAAATACACGGTCATGCTTACCGGTCCAAGTGACAGTGACTCCATGGCTTCATCCCACAGCTTCTTGTTTGGTGCATCACTCTTGATGAGACCTTTCTGCGCCTGGGTGAGCTTGTACACTTCTACCTTTATTTTCTTCGGAGTCTTTGCTGGTGGGGTCTTGGGGGATTCTGGTGGAAAGAAACATTTTAATTTCACTACAGAGTTGTGGAGTATAAGGTGGCAGATTGTACTTGAGGTTCTACACAAAAACAACATAAAATTCAATCTCTCAGCAGTGATACAGTACACCACAACAACCCAACACACAGCTCAGGGGTGATTCACAGCAGTTGAATACAGGGGAAAGGTTTAAAAAGAAAACTAACACCCACATACACACAGAGAACTTACCACTGGCCTGAGATTTTCTCTTCCTCTTTGACTTGTTGGGTGTCGCCGCCTCCTCCTCCACTTCATTTTTGTTCTCTTTCTCTTTCTGATAGCCAGCAGGATACTGAAAGAACATTGAGAACATTTAATTGAAGTTACGCCATCGCTACCAATCAGCTCAAAGCAAAGCTAATGTCTGCATCTTGACATTTACTATGTAACAATTAAATATGCACCTGCTTGAACTTTAACATGCTATAATGAGTGTGAATGTGTGTAATGGTGACAAACCGAGCAAACATTAGCATGCTGGAATGATTGTGCGAGTTTAAGCATTTGTTACACATCTTCATTGAAACATTTTTATCCAGACTCTGACCCCATCTTAGGGACCCTAACACACCAAGCAGACGGTTGGCTATTGGTCAATGTCGGGCCGTTGGTGAGCATCTGTTGCCCTAGTTTTGGCTGGGTGTCCTGCACCATTGGCCCTAATTGCCTGTTTTTCAGACAATTCAGCATGTTTAATCTGCGTCGGACCCAGTGGAGCCCATCAGTGACTAAAATCACTCTGTTTGGCAGTTTAACTCAGTGCACAAGAAGAGAAACAGAAGCGAGGAAAGCAAACAAATGACAAAAGTCAAGAGGGAGTGAGATCGAAGCAAACTTGTGAGGCAAAATTATTTTTTTCAGCCACTGAGCTCTTGGCAGACACAATTCATAATGGTGTGGGTTACTGTGCACTGGCACACAATAAATATCCTTTGTTATTTCAACAACAGGTTATGTTCATGTGCTAACTGGCTAGTGTCTTGAATACATCCTATCAGACTTCATGTTTCCCTTTTTGTATGATGAATACAGACTACTGCCGCCTGCTACTGTCCAGAGTTATTTCTTCTCACACAGGTGCAGAACATGTGTACTTGATGCCTGTTGGCCGTAGTCTTTGTAGTATGTTTAATTGCAACTTTTTGACCAAGACACAGTTGACATGAGGCGACGCAACACTGGGACTTTTTGTATAGAAAAACCCTCCTGTTGTGAAGCAGTCTGAGTGATCATCTCTACCTGCATGGTGAGACCAAGCTTCTTGATACGTTCCTTGCCGTCTCTGGTCCACGGTGCTGGCTCATCATCATCACGCTTGAGCAAATAACGCCAGACCAAGAAGCCAGACTTGCCTTTGGCTGGCCAGTACTTCACCACCTGAAGGAAGTCAATGACAAAGTCGAGTAAAACTACTGATAGATGCTTCAAGTCACACGAGTTATTCAAACAAGCATATCTTTGAAGTTGAGTCAATCAATTCATCCATGTGATGAGTTCATTGTCACACCTCACAACAGGACATACAGAAACCTGTCCTTACCTTATATATCCCATCATATCTGTTTCCTTCCTCAGGAGAGTATTTACTGTGCTTGCGACCTTTGCAGCTGCGCACAACTCTAACGGGTTTGCCTTCTTTCCAGTTCTTAGCCTCAGCTCCGTTTTTGTCATTGACAGGTACGTTGCAGTTTAGAGCCAGCGCCCTGGTGAGAACCAGAGAAAGTAATTTGTATGTGCAAAATAAAATGAAGCAAAAAGTAACAATTCAAAAAATTTAAAGCAAGTTATGTGTTAGGGCCATTAGCGTCATACCTGTTCATGTGGGTAAGTGTCTGATCACACGACTGCTCAGCGGTCCTCTTGTTTCCAGAAAGATCTCGCCCTCCAGACCCAGTGTAAGTGAACTCGTTACCATCATCCTACAATGCAAGACACATCAAATATTACACATCTTCATACTAAAATGACACACTTTTTCTGATAACATTACTTAAAATGTTATAAATAAAGAGGCTGAAGACAGAAAAGGGGAAAAAAGATAAGATAAGATACACCTTTATTGATCCCACAATTGAGAAATTCCAGAAAATAGAAACAGCATACCACGTCATCTTCATATCCTCCTGCCAGGACCAGAGAGTAGGCACCATCGTTGCTCCTGCCGTGAATGCCAGCTACATGAGGCCTGTGGACGCCAGATTCACTAACCTAGATAAGCCAAAGAAATTCAACATTATTGGAAACCAGTGGGACAAAGCACAACAAAACCATAGTACTTTTTTATAATCAACGTATGTTGCAACAGTTCAACGGCATTAATTAAACTCTTGAGTTGCGTGCACTGACCTGCACTCTGAACTTCCACAGGGAGCCGACAGGGATGCTGGGGATTGGGCCGTAGTGGTTGGACGGGACGATGGTGCACTGCTTGGTTCGACCAACGCAAGCCATTCCCTGGAGGGGGAGGAGTAATTTATATTTGAAAACTTTGGGGTTAATTACCAAGTATAGTAACACAGCTTTTTTTTTTCCCCCACAGGACATTGAGCATGCCATCTGTATTCTTATTTCTCACAACATACTGTACGTACTGTCACCAGTGCCAGTATTTTTGACAAATCAGTTGGTATAAAATGTTAATTGTTGTTCATTTCAACTGTGATAACAACCCAAACTAGTGACGTATCAAAACCATAATTTTAAATGTCTAAAAATGACCAAAATCTGAATAATAATTCCTGTCTGTGTCAGCAGCACTCACCTTGCCCCAGTCCCTCTGGCTGGAGGAGCTGGCAGACGCCATCTTGGCTTTCTTCTTGCTCTCCTTCAGCTTCTCTCCAGCCAACACAACCTCACTGGCATCATTACGGCAACCTGGGCAATACCTGAGATAGTATGACTCCATGTTACAAAGATGTCAGGGTTTCTGTGTGATTCAATGGATTGTGGATTGCTGCACATGATCCTACTGACCAGTCCTCGTCATCTGGAATGGAGGTGAGTGGAGGGTTCAGGCAGTAAGTGTGATAGGCCATGTCACATTCATCGCACAGCAGCTGTTTGTCAGGATCCTGCTTGATGCCGCAGATATGGCAGTTGCACCACTGGCAGTTTTTCTTGGGATCATCCTTACAGTGTTTGCATTCAGGTCCATTTGACCCTGGAAAATACAGACATTTCAGTAAAGTGGGGCGAGTTTCATCTGTACCAATTAACATCAGCTGTTCACATGGATGATTCACACGCCACATTTTTTTTTTTTTCTTTTTACAATGACTACATTTACAGGCGCAGAATATTCTGAATTATAGAATATATCTGAGGAGAATATTTTTAAACCTACTTTTTAGTGGACTCTCAGATCCAGCTGGGGCGTCACTCAGGGAACCAGGCTCCTCGATTTTGTAGATTTCAGTCAGGAACATGATCCGGCAGTCATTAAGAGAGTCACCAGCATCACTGCAAGCAAAGAAAAACTGTCAGAGTGCATGTCATGGTAGCTATAAAGTAGTGCATTCTCTTGCTAACAATATTATATAATATGAAATCTACTGATAGCACAGCAGGAACCCTCTTCCCACCTGCTTCTGTGGCTTCCCAAAACCCAACAACTTTAATATATAGATAAAAATGGGACCACAAGATGATCACCTGCCAATTGGTTGAATAGGTATTTGACTTGTGGCAGTTCCCACTGTTCTGTGTGCTGCTACACAACACGGCAACGAAACGTCTACATTCAACAAAGCCCTTACCCAAGGATAATCTTGGCATAGATCTCTCGCACAGTGCGTGTCTCCCTCTTCCTCTGGATCTCAGCATCATACCAGTAGCCGCGCTCCTTGGGGTCATCTGGATTGTAGTTGACCATAACGACCATTTGTGGCTCCAGCTGGTGCCACTGGTACACTGTACGGGCTCGCGGACGAACATCCTTGGCCAGTAACTGAATCACTCCGTTTTCTGGGTAGCTGGGATAGTAAATGTGATATCACATCAGTTTGCAGTTTGGGGGCAAGCCACACACCACTACAGGTGCTTCCTACACAGTGCAGTGTAGCTGAATATATGAAAGTGTGTCTGAATGGTGAGGATCGACTGCTGTTGCAGCACTGGTACAACAATTGTTGAATGCATCAACTGTTAGGACTGCAAACTCCTCCAAACTTAAATTTTTAGTTCGATGTTAATTCCTTTCTCACAGGGATTTACATTGCAATGTCTTTCAAATCATTCAGTTCTCTTAATTTGAAACTGTGCCATTTCATGAGGATCTGTCAGAAGCCCTTGAAGTGAAACTGCAGCAGGAAGTGATCCATTTTACAGCAGTCATAGATTAACAGCACTTTATTTCAATTAGCCAATAAAAGCACACGTTATGTTGACTAACTGGTGATAGGGTTTGCTGGTTTAAATTAGTGTTGTGCCTTCAAATCTACTGTGCTTCTATCCACCAATGTCTTCAAATATTTACACATTTTACGACAGGAGAGAAAACTGTTTCATTGTTAAGTGTTATGTCTCACTGAGAAAGATTAGCAGTACAGCAGACTAACTACCCAGACCAGATTAATGTAGTTATGATGTCTTTATGTAAAATATATCTCATCTGCACTGGACTCTCTGGAACTGACATTTTACGACAGAGGATGAATATCAAATACATTGACTTTACATCGCTGGAGCTCTGACAGACTATCAAGTTCACATATTGAACAAAAAATAACCCTCACTGTCTCTCTCACACAAGCAATCACTGTGTTTGAGAAATAGACTTGATAAACCAATTGATTGAAACCTGCTTATTTGAACTTTGGGGCTCCTACACATTTACCATTTTAAAAAATTCCACAATTTTCCACACTCAGATTTCAAGGATTCTAAGCAGATCTTCAGAGCATATATGACACGCGAAGTACAAATGGCTAGAATAGGATGAAAAACGTAATTATTGAAAGCTTCATGGCATCTGTGCGGCCTTGTTTATTTATTGTGTCGATTCAAACAACGATGAACACATCCATAATGCTGCATTCACATGGAATCAGGGGGACAGAAGACATCATTTTAGTGAAGGAGAGCAGGACAGGTAAATTGAATGAGGCCAGCAACAGTAACTGTGAACAGCACTGCCATTTAAAGCTAAAATATTTTAACTTTTGCTGTCCTTCACAGCGGAATTTAAAACCAGAAGTTACATAGCCCCGTCACACAAGGTAAACACATGGATAATCACTGGACATTACTAGAAAAATTATGATAATAATTTCCTAATTTTCTTTTAAACTAATCAGGTCACGGATCAACAGATTTGGTCCAGAGCTGCTTTGCAGACTCTGACATACAGGCATAGAGGCGGCTCTGCACATGAGCGGGCATTCCGTCCCATGCTACACTTCTTTCTTTGCTTTTGACAACATCAAGCTTGCCTTGGCCTGCACTCTTACATACTGCATTGGCTGCCTGCTCTAAGCCCCATGAACAACACTCCACTACAACTATAAAGTAACATCTACATTGCAGGTGGCTGCCTATTTTTTGTAACTTTTATGTTAATACAAAGATAGCTCACAGAGTGGTGTTAGTTGGGCTCAACACATGTAACTGATCACTGTTGATTAGTGGTCAAAATCTTTGAGGAAAAAAAACAGTGATCATCATGTGTAATAGAAAAGGATTCTTACTCTTCGTATTTAACATGGTACAGTATCTCTTCCCCCGCTGGCTGCGGCTCAGCACCCTCTTCTTTAGGCGTCTTTTCCGTCTTCGTAACATTCACAATCTGGGCCTCAAACCACGCCCCCATGTTCAAATCCCTGGCATCAACCAGCTCATTGATCTTAAAGACACAAAGAAAAGAAAAGTTTGGCAGAGGCATTTTAAAAACTGTAGAGATTATTTTCAGCGCAACAAGTATTAACTTAAAAAATGCATCATGTGAATGTTAAAAAAAAAAATAAGATCCAAAGCCTGCTAATCAGCAGCTCAAACTGTATGGGAGGAGTTTCTGAAGCTATTCAACCATCCGACATGCAGCTCTGAAGAAATATACAAGCAGCTGAAGTTTTCATATTAGTGAAGTGGAGGGTGGCCAGTGCCCCCTGCAGCATTCCAGTTTATTTACACCCTCCTTGGCCTTAACAACTGTCAGCATGACTGCATGTGTAGAAACATGCATTTTATTCAGATTAACACGATTATCAGGAGGCGTCACTGGCTGACAGCTGTTGTTAGAGGCAGCAAGAAAAAAAGAACGTAGTCCAATCACCCCAAAATGAAACATGTAAAAGTAGAAGACCACAGCTAAACGCAGGTCATACCCCACAGCTTTTCACCACCTACCCCCAACAGAAATAATCAATTTCCTCTTCCCCACAAGGCAGAAACAACCTGTAAAGACTTTCAGTATAGACACAAAATGTAATCCAAACTACCAGCTTTAAATACACACCTTGTAAAATCCAAACCCCGGGTCGATGAGCTCTGGAGTCGTCTGGGCAGAGGTGCCGGCGGTCTGACCCTCTACCTCACCGTGAGTTGAGCTCTTGTCAGACTCGCTCTGGGTTGAGCCACAACCAGAATCAGAGTCAGAGAGCTCTGCCTCTTTGTCCTTGCTTTTGACGACATTGATGGGCTGCATCTTCTGCCGAACAAGCAGCTGCACTATGTCGTTAAGACCCACGTTGTAGTCGAATATGGTATGGCCATCCTCCATCTGATGAAAGACAGAAATATGAATTTTAAGGATGCTTTTAATAACTTACTAGAACACAAATACCTCCATAAACATCAAAATCTTAACCATGCTGCCTCACCTGCTTGCCGCGGTAGAACAGCCTCTGCCTCTCTGGCTCCACCTTGAAGATCTCGCTGATTTTGAGACGCAGCTCATCCACCTTGGTGAGTTTGGACAGGGAATCCACCCGGTGGGTTTCCTTCCCATCCATTGTGCGAACTTGAATCCACATTGCAGCTGCCCTGTGTCAATAGCCACACCGTGATACATTATAGCCACAATAATCATTGCAATTACTTCACCAGATACCGTAATCAGCCTGGTTTGTGGGACTGACTGGTTACACCTTCAGCTCCGGCACAGTAACCAGGAGCGGGGCAGATTTGGTAAACTTGCCTGGGCATTGTTTGCTATTCATTTGTGTGTGTGCAACTGTTTCCACTGCAAAAACATTTTAAACCATTTAATCCTCTAGAGGCAACACTGTAGTGAAGAGGTTTTTAAAGGTCGGTTTGTTTTGCAAATAAATGAGCATTGGTTTCCTCTGCTCACTGCATTAATTGAAGCTAAAGTAACATTCTGTGTCCTATTTGTAGAAACTGTCACTATATTCTGAAAGACGTGCATGAGACAGAAAGTCTGCGAAAAAAAAAAAAAAAGATGCACCTCCTCCTCTTCCTACTGCCTCTAATGGGATGTGTCAAATCAGATTGCCTCACGACAGCAACCAATCAGAGCAGAGGATTTGCTTACGCAGCTGTACTCCATTTTAACTGCATCCAACATGGCGGATGGGTCAAAAACTCTAATTTTACAGCTTAACAGGACACCATGATACATTTCTGGAAGCATTTAAAAGGCACAGAATGGACAAAGCAGTAACAGAATCTTGATTCATATTTGATAAGCGCTGGCTAGTTTAACAGTTTGACCGCCCTTAATTGAGAGCCGAGACTCCTTGGCTCAAACTGGATGTTTTCGTTCGCATGCAGTAGGGTCATTAGAAATGCCTCAAGGCAATAGAGTCGGCAGAGGATTTTTTTTCCACAATCTGTCTCATTTAGTGCTGTGTGAATATTTGGACAGTTTCAGTGAATATAAAACTTTTTTTTTTTTTAAAGTTACCAACTGCCATTTGTGTGTATTAATATTCCTCTATTCAATGACTATTGTTGTTCTCAATTTTAACCTAATTCCATGGCATGTATTTGCATATAAATACATGCTATGAATATACTTGCATGCTGGATGCACTATTATATTTCTTTGTACCTTACTATGTGTTGTGATTTTTGCTTTCGTGTCAGCCATGTCGTACACACATTTCCTGGTAATGGTCAATAGAGATTCACTGATTCTGAACCCGCAACTGTGACTATTTAGCCCATGTCCACACCGAGCTGGCTAAATTTTAAGTAAGTCTTTCCCTCCACCTTTAAGCTTTCAATCCACACAAATCCAGCACTTTAACACTTTGGTTTGTTGCTTATTGAAAACACTTTGTAGACATTGTGAAAGCATAAAGTTCCTGCAAACTTCATCATCTAGAATAGATTTTAAAGTCCTTTTACTTTTTAAAAGCACTTAATGGCTTCACTCTCTCTCATAGCATGTCCCTACATGAACCCTGAGATCCTCCTAGCTTACTAAATATTCTTCTATATAAAAGAAAGCTAAAAACATATCCATTCACCTTAGCTTTTTACTCGCTCTGACTTTCCTGCAGGTCTGAAACTCTTCCCTTTTACGCTTTTACTTTCTGTTTACGCTCCACGCTGCCAAAATCGTACTTGATTTTATGATTTGTAGTTTTACAACTCTATGATTTTATGAATCAGTTAAACCATGTTTTAATTGTTTTGAATGTCATGTTATATTGAATTGCCTTGCCTGATTAATGTCCATTGTGTCTATTTTCATGCAAAGCCCTCAGTGCTTATACTGTACTTATTGTAAAGCTCAAAACATACATTTTCAATATTGCCTATAACTAGCAATAGTCTATTTTAATATTGTGTGATTTTCTCTCATTTCTCATTGCATGGGTCTTGTCTAATTGTTTAAATGTATCTTTTTGTTGTGTTTGTATCTGCTGCTGAATTGTAAAGCACTTTGTGTTGCATTCTGTGCATGAATAAAGTTAATTCATTCACTGAAATGGTGCATTCTTTTTTGGTCTAAATGAAATTACTTTTAAAGGATGATTTACAAGTTTCTCAGCAGCAATAGTTAGATTATGCCCGTTCTTGGTGGGTGTATTGTGCTGCTGTCAGCACTGGGCTGTCACTTCAACAGAATATCAGAAAGGGAGGGAACAAGCTGATTTAAATACAGTGCGGGAAACTGAGCTGTAGGCCACTCCCAGTTCTTTTAAAAGCAGGCACATCCGGACGGGAGGGAGCGCTAGCAAACAATGTGCCTTCGGTCTTTGACAATAAAACACACCGAAATACTACATCATATGCAGTTTGTAGGCGATTTTCACAATAATAAACCGCACATTTCTCCACACAGACCGTGCTTTGTCCTTAGTGAGCGGCGAGCTGCGGGCTCGACGGCTGCTTGTGTTTTACTTTTACGGTCTCAGCTGAGGTGTTGTTCGCTCTGCTGGCTCGAAATAAACCAACACCAGTGAACAAAACACGAGTGGTAACATCGAAAACAAACTCCTTGCTACCACCTTCAACGCACCGTTTCACCAAAACCATTCATTTAATTCAAAGTACAGATGAAAAACACGACCTAATTCATCAGGAGCCAACACGGAAAAAGAGGAAAATAAGCATGTTGTTTGAGGTTAGCGTGTTTGTTTATGCTTCATGGTAAGCGGTTGGGGGGCAAAGCTAGTTTTAATCTTGCCATGTGTTACACATTGTGCGGCTTTACTACAGATAAACACCACAAGATAACAGCTCGTGGTAGTCAAGTTCATCACCACCCATCAATGCATAAAGCAACCCACGTTACAACTTATTGTTAGAGCTCTCAACTGGTAACTGAATCTTAGCAATTAGGAGTCAGAGTACATTCAGCAGCATGAAAACAGTCCCGCTAACTTATTATTTCAATTATTTTGAGTTTAACATTTAGCTGGCTGGGGAACTTGGTGAGCTTAGCCAAACAGAAACGAGGCTGGACTAAAGTCAAGTTAGCTAACCATAGTGAGCTAGCTTCTGAGTGAACATCAATGAGCACAATTTTAAAAGTTACAACAACATGAGAAAAAACTGCTTTACCTGTTTGTTCGTCCAAGTGAAACCAAGAAATTGACGTTAACGGAGTAACGCGCACGTTTTCCGCAAATAACTTCTGTATACGGTTTGCACGACCAACTCTTGCCTTGTTGGAGATTGATCAATGAGTTATTCTTCAAGACTTTCATACCCCGCCTGCTCTAAAAACTCTGCTTCGCCATTGGCTGGCTACCTCTAAGCAACTTGATTCTATTGGCTGGCAGAGCTGTCAATCTGGAATGTGACTGGAGCTTAGCTTCAGCGCGCGAAACGACATTCTCGTGGGTGCAGCTCGCCATTACCTCGACATTTATCGCGAGATTACGAAACGCCCGAGTAAACCGGCAACCTGAAAAGACAGATGGTGGCTCTGGTAAACAACCCCGCTGGTAGAGCTGTTTATCATGTCTGAAGCGTCACTGCTTCGTTGTTTGGCTCCGCAGCGAGCTTCCGCTTTAAACTGTCCGTCTAAATGTGATCAACTTTAACGTGGAGACCCTCGATTGATTCATTAATGAAGCTGTGTAATTAATTATGTGCAATTACCTCCAGTTCAGTTTGGCGGGAGCTGAAAAGTGAATGAGGCCAACTCAGTTCAAACTGGAGCAGTGGAAAAAAAAGAAGCAGGTGTAGGATGTGTGAGAGGAGGATCTGTATTTGGGTGAATGGGAGAAACTGTGTGTGGGTTTGTCTTGGCTCGGAAAATACTACATCCACACAGAGCAACACGCTGCATGTGTCATGTGCTTCTGATACAGCCTATCTCTCTTTCTATTTGCTTAGTGAGTACTGTACTAGGATATATGGTGAACTTGTGGAAGAGGTGTCCCACTGATACATGTGACCACAGCATCCCCAGCTCAAGTCTGGTCTTCCAGTGTTTCCTGTCACTCTATTGTGTCACTATTAACTTAAAGGTCCAGTGTGTGTGTGTGATTTAAGGGCCCCTATTGGCAGGAATCGGAGATAATATTCATATTTTTAATATTTTATGTTCACCCGAAGATAAGAATCTTTGTGTTTTCATTCCCTTAGAATAAGCCGTTTATATCTACATATGAGCAGGTCCATTTTTTGTACAGTAGCCCAGGACAGACACATTAAACACTGGCTCTAGAACGGGCTTTTTGTGCTTTCACGTTTTCACATCAGCCACTGTAATTCTCCTACACGCTTGACCCTTAGGAGAAGATCTAACCCTGCAACCAAGAAAAATAGTAGTTAAAACTTGTCAATTTGCCCTGTTGGTGCAGAATTGTCACAGCCGTCTGATCTCCAGAGACACAGCTTTTTTTTTAACCTAACAAATTAATTTCTTAACACCTAGATCTCTCTGTTATACAGTTTATTTTGTGTAATGCTAGCCTACTTTCCAAGAGAAGGGATTTTACTTAACAAGTCCTGCCAAGCTAAACACAAAAAGACCGGGGACGACTTTATTCGTGACTGTCTTTTTAAAAAAAAAAATACAAAAGTTAAAACTTTTTAAATATAGCAAACAATACACCGTATTAATGTTGTGTAAGGCCGGTGAAACAAAGGAACATTTCAGAGCTATAAATAACATTCACAATTTATTAAATATAATTAAACTTTATTTCTATGGCACATTTTTTAAGATTTTTTATGGTTACAACTTAAAGGTCCAGTGTGGATTTAGGGGCATCTACTGGCAAAAATGGGATATGATATTCACAAATATGTTTATGTCAGTTTAAAATCTCTGTAAACTAAGAATCAGCGTGTTTCTGTTGCCTTCGAATGAGCCATTCATATCTAAATATTGAGCAGGTCCTCTTCCACGTAGTACATCATGTTGTTTCTACAGTAGCGCAGAATGGTCACATCAAATGTTGGCTCTAGATCGGGCCATTTGCATTTGCGTGTCAGCCAGCATAGTTCTCAAACACAGTTGGCACACAGGAGACGTTTCAGTTATGCAACTTCACTGCTATGATGCCACTAAATCTTACACACTGGGGCTTTAATAGGATACTGCTACACAGGAAAACGTTGCAAGAAGCAGCAAATCACCGTAGGAGTGGGTGCAAAACAAGAAAAACAAGGATGTGGGTGAAGAAAATGAACAAGAGCATTCAGGTGGCTCTGAAACAATCGTCACGTTAAATAAATGCAATGTTCTAAAATCCAGGTTCCCTCAGTGCAACGTTTCTTCCCCTCTAGGCTTTAGTCTGGCATTTAGCACAATCATAACAGTTTGGTCTGGCCATCTGAGACCACACTTCTCACAAGCCTGTAACAGCTCTGAAATCTCAGCTGGCACCAGACCGCTATTGCTTTGAAACAATTGGTAAACATCAGAAAGTCTTCCCTGTCTGTGCCTAACCACCCTTCTCTAATGGGGGACCTGATGGAAGAGGAAAAACAAAAACTCTTGGATGTATGGGAGCACAGCCTTCATCATCTTCACTGCCAGTTAGGCAGCAATGACGAGCCCACCCCTGAGATGGTCATTAATAATTAGTGAACAAAGAACCTTTTCCAGTTCCGTAATGTTAGATTTTTCAGAAATAAATACAGCAGCATAGTGGACTGGTGAGCAAAAACAAGACAGGCTTAACACGATGAGATGTCTTTGAGCTCAGAAAAATTAGGAATTCTTCATTTATTTAATTGCTTAGGAGTGAACTCAGTTAGGCTGTAGAAGATGCGCTGTATTAATCATGGATTTTATTCACCATGACAGTAATATGGGCCTCTGGAGTGAGATAAAAATAGGCTCTATGGACTGGTGTTTGGGTGTTTGTATCTGAAAACCCAGCTGCTGGGTTATGTGTGAAACTTTGAGAAGAGGAAATGAAGGAGTAATGCTTTTCCCTTCCCCTCCAAAACTGAGGGACTTCCCTTCTCCCTGGAGCGGAAGCTGTAACTCCCAGGGGTGAATGTGAGTAACTGTATGAATGTGTAGTAGAGCACAACTTTAAAAAAAAAAAAAAAAAAAAGAACAAGTGTGCATGTTGAGAAAATCCTTCCCAGTGTGAAAAAAGGTTTCAGACTAAAAGGAAAACCACTGAGTGAGGCCTATGAGCTGTACAGTGTCTCTGGTGTGGCGGGTCCTTGACAGAGCTGCCTGGCAGGGACCGAACAGCACTCAGAGCTCAGGGAGGATGACAGGAAGTGGACACGACAGGCCAAGTCGTCCAGGAAATCCTTTTGCAGCTTTGTTATTGCTTGAGAAAGCACAACGGGCAGCGACTGCACGCTGAGAAGGATGGAGTCCAGTTTCTCTTCCAGAGCTGCGATCCTCCTGTCCAGCTCCTCGCTGCGATGCTGCAGCTCCGACACCAGATCATACATCATGTTCTGAGTCTGGAAACCAACAGGAGAGCACAGTTCATACATCTGACTTTACAGCATGTTGTGGTGCATTTGAAGAGACAGCAAGGTAAGTGGAGTGGAGAACCTCTCTCCCACATTAGGACATAGTTTTACATACAGATTATAAATGCAGGAAAAAGTTGCCATTTCATCTGCTGGTTCCTAAAAATACTACAAGTTTTGTAAACAGGTTTAATGAAGTTTTCCATTATATGTTGTATTTCCAGTAGTAAAGCTGTGGGCCCATTCCATATATGACATGAAGTAAAGGGCTCACAGACTTTTTTCCATCAAAAGGCTGCTGTTACGCACAGTCAAACACACTGCATGCACACCAGCGCAGCACAGCACACACACTCAATTCGAACAGAGTTAATAGACACACGCTGTGGCCTAACCTTTTATGCAATCTCATTCACACATCACACTCACACATATTACACACCGGTTTCTCTGCATGATTTTCGGCAATTTTAAACTTTCCTGATAGCAAGTTTTGTCTAGCGTCCCACATTTTAATTTGTTCCGTCTGAATATTTACAGCCTCCTGCCTGAAATGTAGCTATTGGTCTGTGTTGCGTTAGGGCGTAGTCACGTAAATAACAAATTCCAGCACTTGAATAGGCCATAGCACAACGCAGCATGTGAAGTGGGCCGAACCTGAGCAAAATTTCTGATTTGTTATCCGAACCCAGCCCAACGGGTCCCACCATCACACTCCACAGTGAGTGAATAACGGACAGCTACTTAACTGAGACAGTAAACTAGCTCGATGACATGGCCAAACAAAAGTATGACACTGAACATATTAAACTCTGTGGACCTTGAAATAATGAGTAAGGAGAAATCTGGACCCCGTGACTGGACCAATTTTGAACCATGGCAGTAGAGAGTAACTACTGAGGATAAACAGTTTTCCAGGACATAAAGTAATGGGGATTTGAGCTAAAAATATACTAAAATAATATTTTGTGGTTGTGTGTTTACGATAGAGGTTAAAAGGCAATAAGACATAATTCGCTAACAAGGTGAGTATTTTAATTTCTATGGAACTTAAAGATCCCCTACAGACCACATGTTTTAAATAATGAGTGACTATTAAATGTTTCGGGTTTTTTTGGTGTTGATGTTTTTTCTGCAAGAAAAGATAAACAATATTCAAATTCTACGAATGAAAACTTGAGAATTAACATGGACAAGAATAACCCGTAAATTAATGTGTTTTTGAAGTATCCCGTTTATGTGTTTGAGTATATTCCGTTAATAAGCAACCTGGATATGCGAGCTGGAATACTCTGAAAGAAACTGGGATGTATACAGGAAATATGAATAACCTCCCAGCTTGCATTCTAATGTACAGTATATTCCCTGTTGAATTAATGTCATACACCAAGGCTGAATCACTGTCGAATTATGTTTTGATTTTGAAAGATGAATCAATGTTGTTTCATAAACTTTAAATGTTTTAAAAGAGTTTCAGCTTCGAAACATCTTTATGAAATTTCAATGTTGATTTATGAGAATTTTGTTAACCTTTTTACAATCATCACAATTAAACGTTGTCTTAAAACAACAACTGACATAATTTCAACCACATTTCAGTGTTGAAGGTTGGTCGATTTCTCTGTGCTCGTGCAACACCGTATCCTTTATGAGCCTCATAAACAGGTTATTCATGTGCATGTCATCACATTCAGTGAAACAAGTGATGTTCTCTAAATTACTGCAAAATCCATTCTTTGTATAGGTGCACTGGAGGCCTCAGGTGTCCACAGTTGAGTTGCATATTGAACCATGATTGACTTCAAAACTAGTTGGAAGATGAAAACAGCCTTCTAGTGTAACACTGGACACACATTAAACATCCAGGGGGCGGGCTTTAATTTATTTTTCTGTTGATGATCTGCAAATTTTGTGAAAGATGCTGTTTTACAAACCTTGGCAAGGTCAGCAACTGTGTTGGCCTGATCGGTGAGTTTCCTTTGCTCCATTTTGACTGTTCGCAGTCTGAAATCAAAAATCAGAAACAAAGTAACGTTTGTGCCAAGTGAAATAACGACTGAAGATGACTCTGTTGTCTAAACTCTGTACTCCCTGACGATGACATATTTAATACCTACTGGTGGATGGCTTGCAGGAATTTGCGCTGATGGTGGCGCACTCTGGCACGGTCGATCTTTTTGACCAGCTTGGTGTTTTTGTAGATGAGCCACGTCTCCCTCAACACATTCGCTGCTGTGTTTTTTACCTGATGAGGGATAGAATATCATGCAGATGAAACAGCAGTATAGGAACGTAATGAATCGTTTCCAGTTGCATTTACATTAAGTAATGTTTGTATCGTGCTTTTTATTCTGTTTTCTCTGTATCACATCATGTTGCTGATGAGGTTCCTCTGCAAACTCTTTGAGACATGAATCAAACAAAACATAAACTGACCCAAGTTGGTCAATAAAGTAATTATTGTAGTCATGTTCAGACACTTTTACTGTGAATAATAATGATTGTGTACAACAAATGTGCATGCCTATGTATATGTGAGACCTTTTTATACAGCTGAGTATCCATCATGAAGTTATGGACGTGCTTCTCAGCTCGGGTGAGTTCTGACTTTCGTGCAACAACGGCGACCACTAAGGCTGTACAGCCCGCTCCCTGAGGAGAAGAGCAGTGGTTAGTGGCTCAGAACGTTACTATCATCTATAGCCTTACCAGTTTTACAGTCCGCACTATACTGGTATTTAAGTGACATTATTATAAAAGTTGTTACAAAAGCAGAAATGAAGGAAACTTTGCAACTACAATAATCATGTATAATAGAGGTAGGTCAGGTAAACTGTGATAAAAGTACAGCAAAGCTACGTAAACACATTCTCCAGTCGTGCAGTAATGAATTGCATATTAATATTAATATTGTTAGGTGTAAGGATGCAGCAGAAAGTCTTTAAAATGAAATATCTTTAACTGCCGGACAGAACAAATCCTTGCTGGGTTGACAGATCGATAAGACGATGACTAAATTATGCAACTTTAATTTGTCCAAATGGGTCAAATTTGCCCTGGTTGTGGGTATTGTCAGGATTGCCTCAAGGAGAAGATTATCCAGGCCTATTAAAGTAGAATGGATTTTACAGTTTTGTTTGAAAATGTTAGATAAAAGTTAGTATAGCATGTTTTATATTTAACATAAGGCCATTAATGATAATAAGAGATGGGTTAATAATATGTTAATTTCAGTACTGGAGAGACTTGATGGTCTCTGCAATTAGGTGGGAAAATCAGCCAAAATGAGTTAGAAAATACCAGTATATGAGATATTGGCAAAAATTCAATATTGTTCATACCTAGTTACGTGTACACTACTTTATAAGTTTATTAAATTATGCAAATTATGAGGTTTACTATAACATTTAAGGACAAATAAGTGTTGCCATATGGCACTATGTAACTTGGCTATAGTGGGAATGCTGAGTCTGGTTGTACTGTGACTGTACAAATCTCACCATGATTCCTGTCAGCAGGCAAACCCCCTTCCCACAGTAGGTGTGAGGGACCATGTCGCCGTAGCCAATGGACAGGAAGGTGATAGAGATCAGCCACATTGCTCCAAGGAAGGTACTGGTCACCTCCTGTGCGTCATGATACCTGTAGAGACATGGCACCTGGACGTAAAGGCTGAGAGACAATGTGTGTTTGTTCAGCTATGCCAAGGAAGATGTTTTTACAAGTAGACTAGCACAGATTTTGGTTTCTCAAAATGATATTCATCATTTGAACAACATGGAAACACACAAACCTGTGATAATAAAGTGATGCAATGGGTTACTAGTGCTCAGATCTTTACTTAAAGAACCTTTATTATTTTTACCTTGACTTTTTTGTTTTTTACTGATGCCTTCACAAAGAGCGGAGAATCCAAAAAAGGCAAACATTCTTAATGAATTGAAGTAAACAGGGACCGCGTTTAACAACAGCAAAACTATTTCAAAACATCAGTTCACAAACTCTCCCACAACTTGTGCAGTATAATACGAGCCTCATTCATCCAGTCGTGTGCTCAGTGCTCCCCAAACACATGCATTATCACTAAAACCTAACTACTTTAAACACATAAGTACAAACAGTCTCATGGAAGGCTGAGTAGCACCTGTGCACATGCATCCTTTTGAACTCTGCTCAAGGGGAGCTAGTAGGAACACACCAAGCGTGCTACTTGAAGGCAGAGTTTTTTTTAAAAATCATAATCTTTTTTAAAATGCATGTGTCTGTGTACAATGGAGCATGCATCTAGTTGAATGAGACTTGGATTATGCTGCACAAGTTGTGTGAGAGATCGTAAACAAATGTTTTGAGGTAGTTTTGCTGTTGTTAAAGACATACTATGCAGGATTTTCCTCAAAACAATGTACAGACCACACTGAAATAATCCTTCTTAGTAATCACTTATGACCCACTGTAGGTGTGTGGCGGGGTATTTTTCAGCCTAGACTCTGAACCCTGCCTGTATTTTCTTAATTTATTCTTATTTTCTGTGTTTGGACGTTTATTCTCCCACAGTGCTCAGGTATTCAAGAGACACAGCACTGAAAAAAACACATATTCAGTGAAGCGAAACAGGAAACGATAGTGAATTTGGGTTTGGCTTTTACTTTTACTTGACCTGGTGAGCATGATTACAAACAGCGACTGAGAATCCTGCATAGTAAAGCTTTAAATGTGGTCCCCAATGACTTAAATTCACAAAGAATCAAGTTTTCTTCACAAATTAATCAAAGTAATCGAGTAACGGACATTCAAACGGTAGTATATAAAGTATATTTTGAGTAAAAGTAGTAACCACAGTGCAGAAATACTGCGTTACAGGTTAAAGTCATGCTTTCAAAAGTTTACTTAATAAAAGAACAAAAGCATTGGCATCAACATATACTTAAATTACTCATTATGCAGACAGCATATTTATATGTAATTTATATTATTGGATTATGATTATTGTTTAATTGATGCATCACTGTGTACATAACTTTAATATTACAGCTTGTAAAAAATGTATATTCTCCACACAGGATTTTAGTTTATATAGGGCAGGGTAGCTTGTGAATTTCCTCCTGTGAATCACTTAAGTCTTATATAATAATATCTCATTATAATAACATCATCATGTATTTGTTAAGCTCTGTATAATCTGATATTGTTGTCAGACCATAGCTGATGGGTATTGAAATTGTTGTTGTTTGTTGATTACTCTTTTCATTCTTAATCTGAATCTAAAAAGTATCTAGTACCTAAAGTTAAGTTGCAGTGAAGAAGTTTTAAGAAGCAGAAATGGAAATACTCAATACTCAAGTAAAGTACAAGTAACTCAAAATTGTACTTGAGTAAATGTACATAGTTACGTTCCACCATTGTTGTTTACTACAGGAAGAAAAGGAAGAGTGAGAGATTCAGAAGTTTTGAGTTAATACCTCTCACATACGCGCACAGTCCACGCTGCGATGATCCAGCAGGACACGCTGAAGACCAGCAGGACCGTGCCGGGGCAGATGGTCATCAGAGTCTTCATGACAAAACGAGTATCAAAGCTAATCTTGTTGAGTGCCCCAATGCTGCGGGAGGAGGCGTCCGTGAACAGCTTACTGTGGAGCAGCATGACCCGACCAATCAGGTAGAGGCGCAGGAACATGGGTACAGAGAGGATGATGTCAACATCAGCATCCGCCACTGATGCTGTGTAGCTGAAGGCCAGTCGAGCAGTCCAGGTGAACACATACTGGCCTGGGATTGGGTGGATGGCACAGATGAGCAGCTCGAATGCGACGAAGAAAATCCGCTCAAAGGTCATAGCTATCCTCCAGTCGTCCGCTCCGTTGTCCACCATGAAGAGCTGCAGGGAGGAGAATTTAGGGTGAGGAACTTTGCATATCAAATGATCCAACTGACCACAGAAGCAGAGAGTGAGCAGCCTCTCTGCAACGACTGTTGGAAAATATGGATTTTTTTTTTTGTAAAACTGCTTTACTCGGTGTTTTTATCAATTTAATTTGCCGAATCTATTTGTTATGGAGAGGAAGAAAATTCTGTGGATAATTCAGCTCCTGCTATAAAGCTCCCAAATGTCTGGATCTCCAACGAGCTGAACAATATCAGAGAAACAGCGATTTGTAACCCCAAAACTACTTCAGCATTTTTATCAGTGTATTCACCTGGTCTGTTTGTTTTGGAGAATAAGAGACATCTGTGGATAATTCGGCTCTGGTAAAAACCTCTTGAACAATGACTGCTAAAGAAATTCAAACCAGGAGAAGTTTCAGCTGGTTGCAATATGCCGTCCTCACCACTAGATGCCACTAAACCCTCCTAAATTCTACACATTGCTCCTTTAAGTGTTGATTGCCCCTTTGCATGTTTGGCATTTCATCTAACTGAGCCTTGACTTGGCAAGTTTTCTTTCCCTGTAAGAGTGCTAACTTAAATATTGCATTCTCAATTATGATAATCAGATTTACCAAGGGAACTAAAAAGTATAATTGAAGACATCTTAATTTATCCACACACCTGGATCTCCCTTGCATGGTACATCACAATGAGTCCAAGAAGAATAGCAGTCGAGAGGCTGATCAGGCCTTTCAGTACATATGAATATATAGATTCCTGTAAATAATGAAAGAAGAAACATGAACATGAGGATTGTGGCCCATTGTGAAGACATACTGACTGACCAAAACAAATAAATGAGGATATGTCTGTCCTGAAAATCAAGGAAGTTGTAAGGCTCTTATTTTTTAATAAAGTTGCTTATGTGGCCCTTAAAGTGTGAACAGTCCATGAAACTTTTTCCTGCTCTACAGTGCACTTTTTTTGTACATCTGTTACACTTCATGAATAAAGTCAGACTGAACAGGACTACAGTACCTTGCCGTAAAACCCCCTCGACAGCTCCGTCTCAATCACCATGACGATGATGCCAAACATCCCACAGACCAACGCGTAGTCGCTCAACTGTTTGCGCTTCCCAAAGAGCACTTTTCTCTGACCCAGCCGGTAGCTAATGTCCTTGGTCTTCTTCTGTGGTACGCTGCCTTCCTCTCTGGTCAGGTTCTCGCTGTTGGCCTTACTGGAATCTTCTCTGATGACTTTAGAGAAGGCGTCCTCCAGGATGGCACTGTGGAGAAGCTGAAGAGGCTGCTGGCCTGACGGGAGATCTGCAAGACTGGATCTTAGAGTGCCCTGGCTGCTCAGCGGTCGCACCACATCCCCATTGACTGTGCCACCAGATTGGAAGGTGGAGGATGGTGGAGGAGTGTGTTTAAGGAGGGAGAGTCTTGATCTGCTGAGGTGTTGAGAGTTGGTCTGCAAAAGAAAGCAAGAAGTTCATTTACAATGCTGCCATTTTAGCAAAGTAAATTAGGGGGGAATCACCTCCCACACCAGGTCAGGAAGCTACACCATTTAAAGAAAATCCATGTACCTGACTTTGCCGCCGTCTAGCTCTCTCCTCCACTAGATCCTGGTTCTCAAGTGAGCTATACTGGCTGGTGGAGAAGGACTGGACACTTTTGTTACTGGCTGGTGTAGATGATCTCTGCACCCGCGGAGTGCTGGTCAAAGGCTTGTAAGGAAGATGACGGCACTTGAGGACAATGGAGGGATCTCCAGATGACTTGCAGCTCTGATCAGCGCTCATCGAGCACTGCGAGTCTTGCCTTTGACGTTGCTGAACTAACAGTGGTTCGTTGCCAAAGAGCTCTCTCCAGTTGAGGTTTGCGGTGACGGCAGGCTGAGGGTGTTGGTGGAGCTTCTGATTTGTCTCAGCACACTCGATGGAGGTCAGGGGAATGTTGAATAAAGTTGCGTTGCTGCTGTCTTTAAGTTTAAAATGATTGCAGGGCTGCTGCTGCTGCAGTAACTCCTTTCGACCGTCTTGGTCACTGCGCTGGAGCGTGAAATTATCCTGCGGATGGTTCGTTGCAGGTTTCAAAAGATTCCTTTGGTTTGATTGCTGTGGTAAAACCTGGCAAGGGGTTGGAGCTTGGGTGCATTGGGAGAAAGGCTGAGTGTGTGGTGAAGATAAAAGGCTTCTCCTGTTTGAAACCCTGGAGAGGCAGCCTTGCTGGACTGGGCCCTGATGAAAAGTAGAAGCCTCTGGATGTTGGTGTGCATCAGGACAGGAACAACCACATCTGTCACTGGGGTTTGGATGTTCCACGCTGGTTCCTGCTCTTTCCGCTGAGGGTGATTCATCTCCCACGCTGCTAACCTGGCCACAAAGCAACAGCCAGTCCTGGTCACTCAAATGTGACAAGTTTAGGTTTTGGGTTTTCAGTGGCGACATCTGGGCTGAATCTCTCGGTGGGCTGATTCCATTAGATCTTTCATGGGGCGAAGATGAAACACAGCAGAGACTCATCTCCTGCGGGGAAGAAGATGCTTCCACGGAGGCACCCGAGTATCGATCCCGCATGCCCTCAGGAGTTTTTGAGGATGGACCTCCTGAGGTACAATGCTCATGGTCCCCATCATGGAAGACCTCACCTGTTGAGTCAAGACGTCGCGTTGCGTTGGTGGGTTTGACCAGAATTAACCTCATGGCATCAGCGCAGGGCTGAAATGAAATCACAGATCATTTAAGAAAGAGGATGGCTTGCAATAACGATCCTGAAATATATTTGAATTCAGGACGTTACAGCTGAATGGTATGCACATTGTTTTCGTAGTTTTGCTCCTTTTTACTTCAAACACAGCCCGTAAAAGAGCAGAAGGTATAAAGCATGAACTTTCAGATCCTTAAATGACCCAAACAGTATAGAAACATACAAAAAAGTGTGAACAATTTTTCTTAACTCTGAAGTTAAACATAGACCTCACATAGAAACAAATGTTATTCTGCTTTAAAAATAAAATATTCTCACTATCTGGAGTGGCATTTTTAGCTCTGACTTTTGTGTCTTTTGCCTCAGTAATGGCCTTCGCTCAGTGTTAAATAGTCTGGGAAAAAGCTTAATCGGTAAACAGTCCTTATTAAACACAATGACATAGAGTATCTCTCTTCAAGCAAAAACCCTGTGGTGTTGTAAAAGCAGCAGTTTGTTAAAATGGAACACTCTGTCAAAGACAGCTGTGACCCCCCTCTGTTAGTTTACTGGACATAGAAATTGGAAAAGCTCAGAGAATTATGCCAGTTTCACACAATACTTAACTATTTGGGGGGAGAGAAATCTATAGATTAGAATAATTAAGTCTTAAATTTCTATCTACAAAGGTTTAAAAAGTGGATGTAATTCAATGTAATCTGCTTTTGTTTTTTACTGTGATAAAACAGAGCGGTGAAAAAGGTTCAGTGATCATAACTGAATCACAAAATTGGCATTTTCTTTTTATATTAAAGTGCTGATTTATCCTTTAATTTTCATAAAACATGTCATCCTGGTGTGACATATACAACATACATGATGCACCACAGGCTACATACTAAATGTTTAACTCCTAAAGCTCAGCTGAAAAACTTAAATTAATTGTCATGGGTAAATTGTCATCCTGAGAAAAAAAAAAAGAAAAAAAAGTGAGCGAGCATCTTTGTGCTCAGTCATAAATTAGCTTAAGAAAATAAATCCCAGAGTAAATATAAACACTCAAAGATAACAGCATGTGAGCTAGTTGATCTTAATGTGCTTTGCAAGTTACGCATCATTTTCCATGGGTGCTAATCATTTTCTAAGAGTGCAAACCTAATTAAATTTAAATTGCGGCTGTCTTAATTTAGACTTTAACCCTTCAAACACAAGTTAACCCCTTAAAAATTGTTTTTATAATGTTTTCTTCATAAATGAAAATAATATATGAACAAATCCCCACTATACTGGTGTTCCTTACCTTCTTCTTCCATATGTTATCTTCTCCAAACTTGAAGAAGCAGGTTACTAATAGGAAATGCGCACGGCTTGCAGAACAGAGAGTTAAGAAGAGGAGCAGCCTGAGTGGGTGCTGGACAGCGGCTTGCCTCCTCCCAGTACAAACACTTGATAAAGGAGCTTTGGAGACGCTCTCCTTTGAAAGTAATGATTAGGATTCAACATGAAGAAAGAAAAGGGCAGCAGCAGCTGGCCTGGTAAAGGGTTGCCATGCAAATGGACAGGGAGTGGGAGTGTGCAGGGAAACAAAAACCTGTAACATCAGACCAGAGTGTTTAGAGCGGAACATCACACGCACAAGCTCAAAGAAATCCCAATAAATTGGGAGTGGACTGATTGGTTGTTAGGGGGGGTCGCTTTTAATGCAGAAAGGAAAACAAAAGGTCAGCCGAAGTTGTCATTGAAGCTCTGTGGTTCAAAGGCCTTCGCACAGGCTCTTATCTCCTCTGCCGCAGCCTGGCTGGACAAAAGTGGCCTGTTTTAAATCCGGTTCTGAATGGATCGAGTCTCCTCAGATGTCTTCTTACAAATCTAACAACAACTTTCTGATAATACTTTGAATAGATAAATTAAAGAAATACTCCTGTTCAACCAAGTGACCAAGTTAACCTTTCAACCAAGTACTTTGTTGTTGTTGTTGCCATTTCAGTCTGATGCCTCTTAATGTGAAGTACACGCAATTTAAAAAACAAAGTTTTCCCAGAAATGTAATTTGCTTTTCTTGAAAATCAGCCAAAAAACTATTTTTGCATTCCCTAAGCATTTAAAATCTCTATGAATGTCTACACTCACACTGTATATTTCCCTTTATTTTCAAGCCCGTGGAAGAGCCAACCCCATTTCTCAAAAAACACTGCAGATATTTTAAATGGTTGATCTTGTTTTACCTATATGTTACTAACATTTAAGGCTGCCAAAGCTCACTTTCTATTCCTGCTTTCTGCCTCTCCACCTGGCATCAGACAAACCTACAAAGCCGACAGCGTGCTGCCTCAGCAGCTCAGTATGCGAATGTTGCTGTGCTGGAGAAAACCTTTGTGACAAACGGCAGCACTGGACGCCGTTGCTGGCTAAATAAATGACTGCAAAACTAATTTAACAGTTAGAACTACTACCACAGTTGTGTTAAATCAAAATGCTATAATTCTGAACGTTAGGATGGGGAAAAAAACAGGAAGTAGATCCCTAATTTAAACTGTGTTGTTGCAGTTATCTGGATTCATGTTTTGTTTAGATTACCAGTGCAGTTCTTCCAAATAGCGGAGCATGTGACTTGTTTTAAAAATGGGTTTGTTGCATCCATGCACACTGCAGCATGAGTCCAACTTAAAACACAAAACCAACACAGCTCTGTGCCAGTCACTGCTGGCGAAAGGCCAAAAGGTCTGCTTGAGAAGATAAGGGAGGCCAAATTCAGCAACAGTTTGACGCATGGAGATGGTTAGGACGAGAAAAAAACATCTTGATGATTTTGTTGACTTTACAGAGCCGCCATCTGTTGTGTAAAGGCTTTTCTGTAATGATGAAATATTATAGAGCATCTGTCACCTCGTAAACATGGCTGAAGTAGTGTTCTCTCTCTGTAGCTGAGAAACAAGGCAATGAAGTGACAGTTATACCAGGCCTATGACAAGATTCGATGTTAAAACACCCAGTGAAGATAAGATTCTTAATCCTCTAGCGACAGTGACTTCAATATTCAATGCTAACTGTTCGGCTATTAAAGCAAACAAATGGCTCCTTTGAAGAAACTGGTTAGTCAATTGCCAAAGTAACTAAAGGAACAGGAGAAAAAAGTTATTTTCAAGTTTTAAAGTACCATTTCAGCTGGTGAATGGTGAGCGTTCTTTACCCTGGACTTGAAAACTGTATCAACTTAAGTTTGAACTCCATCATCTTTTGGGAGAAACCAATGCATGACAACAGCAGGAGGCCAAAATGCTTGACTTCAGTGTGTGACCTGATTTATGTGCCCCCTAACATCAAAAAAGGAGACATCTCACATTTCAAAGCAAAAAGACATGTTGATGATCGAGTGGTGAACTTTAATAAGTTACTCTCAAAACATCTGGCTTCCCACTTCCCCAGATGTGCTAGAAAAAAATCATGTAATTAAATTCATTAGACGCTTAAGTGCCACATTAGAGGCCACGTGCACAGACATCGTGATCGCTCGTGACCTAGTTGGGGAAAATGAGTTTCTCCTTGCTAGTGAATGGAACAACCAAGCTGAGTCATGTGGCACTGGAGAGATCGTTTCTGGGCGGGAAGTGGTGAAGCTCTCATCAGCAACTTTTCTCGTTTTTAAATGAAATTATTTAATTTTTGTCGATGGAAGTCTCCCATGTGCACAGGCAGACAGTTTTTAAATGGAGTTGCAAGGGTGAAGAGTGCGATCACTTTGCATTGTACGCGGCAAAGCGTTGGTTCAGGGGGTTCTCTGGAGCCTTCATCCACTCCTTCTTCAACTGTTGCTTCAGCTGTGACAGCCTCATGTTGGGGTTCTCGTTTTTTAGGCGAGGCATGTTGGCGTCCTCGTAGGCAGCGAACGCTGCTTTCATCCTCCGCTCTGGGTGATGGTCCACGTCCTCAGGTCCAGTGCTGGAAACAGGAAGAGAGGATGTAATGAGGAATTGGTGACATTCACATATCATCAGTGCTGTTTCATTAGGCTAAGAAACTTAATTCAGAACAACATCAGAGTAATCACAGGGACAATATGATGTCAGTACAGATGATACCTGAGCACCGCAATGGCATCTTCTATTGTTCTGGCTTCCACGGTTCCTTCCTCAGGGATAATTCTGTTCACGTTTTCCTCCAGTGGAGTCTCCAGGTGGCTCTTTTCTGTGGGAAAAATTTTTATTTGATGGTAACTGGTTTGCTCTGTGGCTGCACGTAATTATTATTTTCATTATAAGTTCATCAGTCAATTTTTTTTCAATCATCAATTAGTTCTTTGGTCAGAAAATGGTGAAAAATGCTGATCAGTGTTTCCCAGAGCCTAGAATAACGTCCTCAAATGTCTTGTTTGATCCCCAAAACAGCCAGTGCTGCTGGATTGTATCTACACTCATGAGTCATCTTTATTCTGACACTTGTGTCGTCACCTTTAACCTGAAATTTACCTTTTGGCTTGAGCTGTTGCTGCTGCTGCTGCTGCTGCTGTAGCTCGTTCTGAAGCACCTCCTCGATCTGGGCACGGGTCACTTTTCCCCCAGGTCCAGCCTCCCTCTGAGATTTGCCTTTTATGCCCGAGCTCTCCTCATCCAGAAGTCGTTGGTTTTCCTTTTTCCTCTCAAGGAGCTCAAGCCTCCTCTTTTCCTTGTCATCCTGCAAAAAAAAAAGAATTCTCGTCAGATTTTTGTGCTTAAAGGAGTAATTCACTGCTGGAAAGATGGCTTTTTAATAAAACTAGAAGGTCTGTGCAGTAAAAACACGGAGATACTTTTGAAATTGCTGCTATATGACCAGAAACAAGTACACAAGACAAAGGTCTGTGGCCTACAACGACCAGAATGCACTGTGCCAGACCTGACCAATAAACGCTCCCGCTGGTCGGTGACGTCATGTGAACTCGTCCATTTGACACAGGGAAACAAGCGATCTTGTATTTAAACAGTGAGCTAAAACATGTTTCTGAAGATACTGGAGACAAAAAATAGGCAACTCAATAACACAATCTTGTTTTATATTTCATCAGCGCTGTTTAGTTTTACTGTTTGATCAGATTTCGGTCTGAGTTTGAGGGACAGAGAGATGGAGACAGAAGTGTGTCTGTCTCTTGATCTGCTTCTGTATTCTCTATGTCCATGTTAGTGGCATGAGTGGTGGGAAAATGTGCAACAACAGCCTGTAGTTCGAGCAACAGCCTGACAGAGCCAGCGAAACTCACTGGGGTGAAGAAAGGGAGATCTAGGCACTGGTAAGATAGAGGGAGGTTTGTCTCGGTGCATTTACACATACTACCCACATTGTTATGATATAAAGCTGGTTGAAAATCAGCAAAGTATCCCTTAAGAAATGTAATACTGTTGGTTTAAAGAAGTTTGAGCACTAGATATATCATACCACATGCAATCACCACAACAACAAGCTTCACCAATGTTTCCCTGGTGTCACAGAAGAAAAAGTATGATGCGATCAATTACTGCAAAAACTATAATGTTAAAAAAGAAATGCTAGAATAGTTTCCCAATTGAGTCTCCATCAGACTGTCTACTGTGGTCATTTAACTTCTGTGTGCAATTGATAAGACGTAAAGGTAACTTTTATGCTGCTCCATTCTTATTGCTCTTTGTTCTGTGACTACTTGCCTATACAACATGTTCCACTAGGGATAATTAACTTTTAATCCCATCTGGACTTTGGACCTGTGTGTGTGTGTGTGTGTGTGTGTAATAAGAGTAAAAAATAAATAACAGCTCTGCCAGCATGAGCTTATATGTATTTTCCTTACTTGTTTATGTTTTAATTATTTCAACTAAGTAAAATGACTGTACACACATCATCCACAAAAAAAAGCAAAAGAAACAACAAACCAGTTAAGTCAAATTTAGCAGCAGCACAACTATGACGTTCCTCAGCACTGAGCATCACAATGAAGAGGCATCTCACCTTTCTCTGCTCTTTTTTGAGTACATGTTTGTCGGTTTCCTGCCACAGAGCATCCTCTTCCTGCTGCTTCTTCTTGGCGTCTGCCACTGCCTTGGCCTCGGCCTTGCGGGCTCTGGCTGTGGCCGCCTTGGAGTTCTCGCCCTGGAACTTCTTTGGCATCCCAACAGCTGCTTTTCAGCTGAGACAAGAGACAGAGAACAAGGGGTCATTCAAAAGAGTCTGACTGACAGGAGAGTTTTCAAGGCTGATGCTATACACTGATAAAAGCAGTTTTACCTACAATGACTCAAAACCCTACTTAAATGTGTACTTATCTCAAGGTGATGGTGGCATTTCCTGTTGGTGTTTATCACCTAAGTATTGTTGAAGCTATGATTGTTTAACATTCATTAGTTATATTATAGGTAATGATCAGCAGCAGCGTTACATGAGAAGGTATCAAACGTTTCCTTAATTAATATCGTCTAACCTGTAAATAAAGTAACAGAAGACCACTATCCTTCTTAGGTGGCTACCATAATTAAGCATTACTTATAAAATGTGGATTAGCAAACACAAAAATCAGTTGTTGGCAGATAAGGAGGTTAACTGCGCCATAACTGAAGTCTCTAAGTTACACAAACGGCTGCAGTTTTGCTTGTCAGTGTAACGTTAGCCAGTTAGCTACGGCTAGCTGATGCTAGTCTGATAAACAAGACTGGATTGCTCGTCAACGAGTCGGTCATTCCTTATTTTAATTTAACCTACATTTAGCTAAGATGATAATAAGCACAACACACAAAGCGAAAGTACGGTTTCATACCAGTATGAGAGGAAAAACAGGTCGTAAGCAAACGACTGTTGAGTGTTGTTTCGAAGAGGCATCTGTCTGCCACCTCCTCTGTGGAACCACCGCGCACACTGATGACGTAGATCTCCTATGGTTACAAGACCGGATGAAATCTTTCATGCGTACTTTTATCGCATATTTCACTGAGAGTAGCAGGTATTTCACGTACTGTTGGTTTCATACTAAGGTTAAAATAAAATAGAATAAATGATGACAAATAGGCTTTTAACTCAGCGATGTCTTTTGGATAAATACTTCAGTGTATCAGTCCTACAGAAAATGTGAACATGCATTTAAAATCCATCTTCCTATTTCTGAATACATTTTGCCTCATTGTCCTAAATTATGAAGTTAATTAGGGACTGTTCCTTATTTATCATGGGGGAGGGGGTGGTTCAAAACGAGGGAGGCATGTCAAATGATCAGGGAGGAACTTGTGTTTTTTATTTTGGCTTAGCGGAGCGATATACTTCTAAATACTGGTTGTATTTGGCATTTATTTTAAATATCCTATTTTAAATACCTTTTAAAACCAGCCAGCAGGTTTAAAAGGTATGTTTTCTTTAAAATTGCTAAAATAACACCATTTATCATATCCAGAAATTGTTTAAAAAACATAAATTATCATTGGATTTTCAAATTTCAGACAGTCCATAAACATATCATGTGCAATAAATGCTTCTGCCAGGAAAAAAAAATCATAACCAAAGTTTAAAATAGTGATATTTCACCCTAATTGCTTTGTCCTCCTTATTACCTTGTTTAAAATTTTGCAAAAAAATAAACTGTAGAGGGAGGGTCATGCAAGTTCCCCAGTCATTCAGGGTCTCAAGACAAAATATTTGTAGCTTCTGGGAGGGTCAAGATAAAAAAAAAAAAATAACCTTACATCCCAGCGGGACACTTCCCCTGATAAACAAAGAACAGTCCCTTGATCTCAGAGAAAAACACTTTCATGAACCTTATGTTGTACTATTAAGAACAGATATTGCTTCAAATCTTCCAAATTGAAACTGAAGTGTCTTATAAGTTTCTTATTCTTAATGTTTTTCCATTTCAAATGTAATTTTCTTTTCCTAAGTGTCAAATAAAATATCTCATTTAGATACAAATGTAAAAATCCAACAAAGCAGTATATTTATCTTAAGGTTACAACAGATTTTAAAGTATGGTGTTGTCCTCTGACATGTGGTGTATAAACCAGTAGCAGAATGTAACTAAGTGCAATTACTCAAGTACTGTACCTAAGAACAAATTTGAGCTCCATTTCAGAGGGAGATATTGCACTTTTTACTCTACTACATTTGTCTGAAATCTCCAGTTACTAGTTATTTTACAAATTAAGATATTTGCAAAAAAACAGAAGTTTATGAAGTATGTTTTGTTATAAATGAAACTACCCAACAGTTAATGCAAGTACAGTGGAAACAATTGGTCAATAAATCAGTCAGCAAGTATTTTTAATAAACATTTAAGTCATATTTTTTAAGTCATTTAAAATAATTGTTAGGTTTGTTTGGCTTTTATTCTTAGATTTTTCTGTATTGAATATTTTTTACTTTTTATACTTGAAGTACATGATTATATTTATTTGCTCTTACTGGAGTAACATTTTAAATTCAGGACTTTTCCTTGTAACAGAGTATTTTTACAGTGTGGTGTTAGTACTTTTACTTAAATAAAGGATCTGAATATTTCCTCCACTACTGGTACAAACTATAAAATTGCATATAATATTAAATACTCAGCCTTAATATATGACTGAATGACTAATAGCACAGTAACATTTTATGCTGCTGTCATACTTGAGACAAGGGACACGGGAGAAACATTAAATTAATATTTTATTAAGGTAAACAGTTTACATGTATTAAAAAATAGGAACTATATGATTTTTTTCTGATGTAAAAACAACATCATGAAATATAATGTATGCATTTCTCTCAGATGTAATCAGATGGTCCAATCTGGATACAGAAGCAGCTGGAGCTCGTCTGTATTCATTTAGAAGTCATTGTCGCTCTCCTCCAGCAGAGGCTGTCTCATGCCTCCCTTGGAAGGGTGAGCCCCTCTGGACACTGGGCCCTCCAGACTGTCATCCTCCAAATCCTTGCTCTCCTCCTCTTCACCTTCATCGTCTTCCTCATCATCCTCGTCCACATCGATCTCACTGTCTTCACTCTGAAATAGCAGGCGAGCAGAGACACGTAGTAAGTACAACGATTACAAAAAGCTCACTGTTTTCAGAGTCCAGTAAAATGATTCATGGACAATTATTCAACACAAGATGTAACACTACAATAGGGATAGACATGTTATCATTCTAACTAAACACTGAACCAGCTAATATCTCACAAACACTTCAATCAGACAGATCTAACCACTGAGTCACCTCTTTGGCTGTTATGAAAACAAGTCCAGTACAGAGCTGATTTAACAGGGACACGTCCACCTTCAGCCGGATCACTATGGGGACCAGTAAAACCATATACCTAATTTAAAGGAAAAATCCATTCTACACACTTCACTTCAACGCTGTCTTCCTCTTTCCATACCTCTCAGCAACACTAATACAGGTGGTGAGGTTTATACTACCTATGTACTTCAGTAGTGGTGTGATTTAAAAAACAGTAAATGTTCTCTGAGAGTTAGGCAGTGTGTCAAAACATGGGTGTACATCTCCTTCACTTTGTTACTTGTATAAACACTGATACAGGCTATGCTGTGCAACTGATGAGGTCCCGTTCCTGGGACTGCGAGACAAACCTCGACTCTGTCAGAGAATTTAAGAATGGATTTTTCCTTGAAATACACTTAGGAACAGGGAGTTAACTAGATCCTGGTCCTGCACAAACCTTTCCTTTCCGTTGCTTTTTGGCACGAGGCAATGACCTTCTGGAAGCAGCTAAAGGGGTCTTTTAAAATACAAGTGAAAGGTAAGAGTACAAAATGGAAACCCAAAGGGGTGTGAAACTGATCAGATCTGGTGCACAGGATACTACAGCTGTAAATGACAAAAAAAGTAAAGAGCATGATGTTATTCTGTGGTGAGAGAAAGCACAGAGAGCACCACCTGAGGCCACTGGGTTGCAAAATCAGCAAAAAAAAGTCTTTAATCCAAATTGTAACACACAAAATGAAGAGATGCTTAAAGGAAATCATTTTAAATTGATGTAGCTATGACAGTACTAACCTCATCACTATCACCGCCCTGCATGTTCCCAATGAATCGAGCTCCTCTTCCTGTCATGCAAAAAAAGGCAACATCAATTTATGTGACAGAAAATTATGTGAAATTCAATGCTAATTTTTATTGGGTTAAACATTTATTTGTGAGATATAAAACCAGTCAGAGTCATAGAAAGTAATTGGGGAGATAATTTTGTCTATAATGAACCAATTTTATCCCTCGTGTGTATACCTGCCATGATGCCGTTCCGTGTGGGCCGTGGCTTAGAGGGTCGACACTCTTCCATGTCACTGTCTGAACCTTCGTCCTCTGGAACATCCATGTCAGAGTCCTCATCTTTCACTGCACAAAACATATTTTGTAAAACAAGCGTGTGAGATCATGAAAGGGGGTTGAGATTACAGCATGTGACTATTGCTTTGCTTTCACAGCGTGTGATTGGTTGTCTCACAAGAACTCCTCGTCAGATCCCTCTCCTCCTCCTCCCTCAATACATTCTGCATCATCCTCATTGTGTTTTCAGCCTCCTGCAGTGGAAAGACAAGAACGAGGAACATTATAGCCAGCATGAAGAGCGTATTCTCCTCTACCCACTGCAGTCAGAGTGTGAGTTACTCCCATTTATGTTTGGTAACAGTATTGTCTTACTAACCACCATCACAGGCCAGCAAATTATATTTTTACACAGAAAGGAAGGACTCTCATTTATCCCTTGTGTCGAACTCTTACAAGACTCTCCTTTCAACTATGCTCATGTGGTTTTGTTGGGTGTGTACTGAATGCACGTGAATGTTCCCCTTAAGTCGGAACAACTCAAAAAGTCTGGAAGGATTTTGGAACAAGTTGTCAAGTTGACGTCCTACAGTCTGAACACGGCAGAGGAAATAAATGTTCAGCTGATGGTAATAAACTTTTAATATATTAAGTTGTAACCATTAGTTGCTGTCCATGTAGAGTGACCTAGATTAGTTAGAAAAGTTTATAAGCAGTCAAGATAAGCATTTGTTAGTAGTTTTAAGGATGTACAGTTGCAGCAACAAGTCTGGGACAACACTTTATTACTTTGTCATACGTAAACATGTTGCTTAAATGCTCTAAGCAATCAAATAAAACACATCTTCTTTGTAACGTCCATGTTGTTTCCACATAACGACTTAAGGCTCATGAACAAAATCAGCAGAACGACTTCTCAACTTGGGAAACGGGACCATCCGAAGAAAAATGCAGCATTTTATACAACAGATCCGTGGGAGGTACGTGTAAAAGACATTTAAAAAAGCTATGTTTCACATACACACACCTCAAATCTCTCTTGTTCCAGTCTATGGTATTCATCCAGCTGAGACTCCAGGAAGCAGAGGTTCCTGAACTTCTCCACAAAGGTTTCATATTGCTTCTGTAGATCTTCCTCAATCTTTTCATATTCATCCATGAAGGCTGGCCTAAAAAAATGAGAGAGAAACAAAAAGATAAGCATTTAGTAAAGGGTCAGTTTTGCTTAAAGACTCAGTGTAAGTCACAGACAGAAAATTCTGAGCAAGTAATTCAACTCAAAATGAAGATCACGCTCATTCACTCTGTGCTTTGTTTTAATTTACTCAAGCACTGGGGAACCATTCCTGTCATTTAGCCTGTCTGTTACCTGTCAGGTTGTGAACTGACCTGACACTCTGCAATGTCTGGAGCCTTTTGCGATTCCTCTCCAGCTCCTGCTTCTTCTTTTCTATCTTAGCGTCCAGACTGGTTTCATCCGAAACAACGTTACTCAGCATGTCTTTGGTCTTCTCCACACTTTCCTTCAAGTGAACACAAAGACATAGTGGCAAATTCAGTGCCATTTCACAGATAAAAACAAGTCCTGTGGGAATTTTGAAAATGAGGATCGCCAGGATGAATACATACCAAAACCTCCTTGATGGCAGCTCTCAGGGCCTTTTCAGTCTCATTGATCTCCAGAGGTCTGGCAATGGCTGCAGTTCTCATTTCCTGTGGGGATTTTGAAAGCAAAGACAGCAGAGTGATCACCTTCAAACAATAAAACATTCTTTCTGGTCTGGGTCTAGTGTAGGGCGACATTTTTTTTTCCATTGTCAAGGCTTGTGAGCACTCAAGATCAAGGTAAATGGAAACCAATGTGCATGTCTGTCAGTTAATGTGTGTTCTCCCTCACCCTTAGGTCCACTTCTTTTCCCAGTAAATCATACAGAGATGCTCCTTTAGCTGTGACCTCGGACGCCAGCTGTCGAGCTGCTTTAAGATCTGAAATCTAACGTGGAGACAGAGTGAGACCTAATCAGCAACAGTTTTCTCTTGTACTCCCAGTCTGAGAAGGGATAGATTTGAAAAAAGGGGAAAGAGCAAACAGGAGAAATAATAGAAATCTACAAAAAGCTAATTATATTAAAGTTTTATAAAAAGGAAAAAATATAAAGATGTTAAATACCATGGGATGTTAAGTTAAACATATTGCATTCACCATTATCTGAGATTCAGCATGCATGTGAGTCAGACTTACAATTAAGTAAAGTAATGCAACAAAAGTGTATAGAAACAATCTGAATGCAGGGCACATTTGCTTTATTTTCCAACACTCAAATGTCACTCAATGTAAATTTTCCCACTAAAACATCTTGGAGCTGATATTTTAGTTATTAAGTGTAGAAATGACTAAAGATTAAGTAACATATATGCAACTTCTCAGTGTAAAACTTGCATCTTACCCGTGAGCCTAAATCAAACTTGAACTTGTTGTTGTCCTCCTCCGTTCGGTCTCCCAGGGCCATCTGCTTAGTCTTCATAGCGCTGTACAGCACTGATGTGATTTTCAGCATCTCTTTCACTGCGTAACCATCAGCTTGGTAGAGACGTTTGGTGTTCAACTTGATGTGTGCCTTAGTTGCCTACAACCGAGTGAAACACTGGTTAAGACGGACTGAATAACAGCAGGCCTGCAATGGCCAGGAGTAACATGTATATTCTGTATTAGTTTAAGAGATTAGGTCACCATAAACTGGGCCACGGCCTTGATGAAGAATATTCTGTCTGATTCTGTATCTACATCAGTAGGAATATCCATCTGAGGCTCATATCTGCATGTAATGGAGGAAGAGAGGAATATGGAGCAAAAGACAAAGAGAAAATTATGTTGCTGTATCCTCCTTCGCATACTGTATATGATGTCAATAAATAGTTTTGGTAGGCAGAGGTTACAATGCTCTCAGAGTTTGTAATATTCTTTAAGCATGAAGCATGTGTCATTTGTGAATCTGGAGCTTACCTCTTTACGAGCCATATCAGGATTTCTGCCACTAAAGTGAAGTTTGGTGTTCTGAAGTTCTCCATAGATATCAACCGAGGATAGCCCAAGGCCCTCATCATTTCTGTGAAATCTGTCAAATGAAATGTAGCTCAAATTACCACCACATATATAGACACAAAGCACCGAGTTTTAGTTAAGTGATATATATTGTTAATCACATACAGTCACTTACTTCTTAAGTCTCTGAAGGACATTTTGACCTGCCAGCACTGAGGAGCAGAGGATGTTCTGGTTCCTCTGGCAGCAAAGGAGACATGATGTATTTACAGACAACCACTACTTAACTCTGGGCATCAGTTTGTTTACAGAAAAGGCGCTTGAAATCATGTAGACCAGACTGTAAAGTCCTCTGAGAAATAAATATGATTTGGGCATACCGTTATTTAAATACATTTGACTTGACTATACTATATATCCGAACCCCCATCACCATTTTAGGCGTGTGGAAACTAAAAATATGACAGAATCCTTAATGATTTTACGATAATTGGATTATCAATATTAAATGATAACTATTGCGTTAGCAGAGTTAATTAGCCTAGCTAGTTTGTGGCAGAGCTTAGCTAGTTAGCAAGAAGCTAACGCTAACGCTTGGTGTTTCCGGTTATTAACGGCAGTCCAAACTGTGACAAGATATCATTTTTCTAACCATCTGATTAGCTGCTACCAAACGTAGCATATCGTGTTTACAGGCCTGATAATGTTTCGTTACCTGTCGGTGTTGTGGCTGAGCTAGGTGCTTGTTCACCGCCACCATAGACGGTCTCTATGGAAACAAAGTCTTGTCCTACGGAAGCTCTAAGCAGTCAAAAGCACTAGCGCGGATCTTTCTAAGTCAAGACAACTTTATTTATACAGTACATTTCATACGACAAGCGTAAGATACATCATACATAACAAACACAAAATATCAAATAAAATAATAAAGTGTAACATATATAAAAACTAGCAGGACATGATAAAAACAAACAAAATAAGAAGGTATTATTCCCCCAAAAAAGGGGAGATAATAAAAACAATAATACTATTTCCTAAAACAAATAAAAATACACTTAAAAATCGAACTAAAAACTTTTATAATACAGTGCATCAGGAACACTGAATGTAACAGCTGATAATGATTTGGATTTATGACTTAAATGATTTCCCCAAGCATTAAAAGGGGTATTTAATTGTAATAATGTTCATCTGTATGTCCTTTATGTTCTTTTATTATGTTGTTAATTGGCTGTAACTTTTTTGCATGCTGCTGTCTTGGCCAGGTCTCTCTTGCAAAACAGATTGTCAATCTCAAAGCCTAGTTAAATATGGGTTGAATAAATAAATAAAATGACATTATTATTATTAATATTAGTATCAATAATAATAGACAGTGTTGGAGGGTGGCTACATACATTTAGTATGATTTAGTATTAGTGCATTTAGTATCAAGTACTGTGCTTAAGTTTGATGTACTTGTAGTTTAGTTGTTTCATCTGAAGGTTCTTTTATACTTACAAATAGGCTACATTTATCATTTATTAAATTTATTATTTAGTCATACAGTCAGCTGTATAATGAGTACTTCTATTTTTAAGTACTGGTGAAAGAAGTACTTAGATCTTTTGCTTAAGTAAAAGAAGCAGTACTACAGTGTAACATTAAAGTTTCATGTAAAAGCCTTGCATTAAAGGCTTCAAGATACAGGCTACTTAAAGCATACTTTAAAAGTGGTCATTGTACAGAATGGTCACATCTCAGAATAATACATATCATATTATATCTAATCTATATTAGATCTAATGGAATGGGTGTGTCCATAATTTTAGTGAGTGTGTCACATAAATCATACCAAAATGTAACTTTCACGCAGTGCCATGTGCAGTGTACCATAGTGTCCTCACATCTGAAATAGATATTTGAAATTGTAGGATCATACCGTTGTAACTTTTAAAGGGGTTACATACAGTTGATGGAGAAAATTGTAGTTGACCAATGTCGGTGAAGATTCTCAGTCATCAAGGTCATGGTAATCATAAGTGCTATATCACAGGGAACTGGACTTGCTTGCGTTTCTTGAGACGTTTCGCTTCTCATCCAAGAAGCTTCTTAAGTTCTAAATGACTGGTACAGAGTTGCAGGCTTTAAACCCTCTGTGGGTTTGAACCCTTGCAGAGTCGTTGGGGTCACATCTTTTAACCCAGTAACACACTGAGACCAATCACCCCTGGTCCCTCCTGACCCTAACGACACACATGATGGTCAGGTGGGTCAACAACTTACATATGACCCCAAGGGTTTAAAGCCTGCAGCTCTGTACCAGTCATTTAGGACTGAAGAAGCCTCTTGGGTGAGAGGCGAAACGTAGTCAAGAAATGCAAGCAAATCCAGTTGCCTACACTACAGCACTCATGATGTAGCTGACCAATCCAAATCTGGCATTTACAATGGCGAGCAAACTGTTGTGACATCAGCCAGGCCGTAGCCTACATCTTCACTGAATACTTTCCAACCGCTGTCTTCCTCTGGCCTGGAGCTGCAGTGTGCATGCTGCAGTAACACCAGTGGCCACAGGGAGGCGACACTTCCCAGTGTGCGCCGCAGAAGCCTTTCATATCTGTGGGCTGCACTCCTGACGCAGAGCATGATGGAGCAAACTGGTGAGCCACCTCACAACAACAACAACGCGACTGGAAATGAACCTCCTGCCTGCGGCCTGCACAGCAAACGCCTCAAAGAGCTGGAGAATGCCGCCCTGCAGACCACTTTAATATCACGGATGGAGACGGAATCCGGGGCGGACGCCGGGAGCTGGACGGAGCAGCAGCCCGGGGAGGACGAGCAGTCGAACGGCTTGCCCTTGAACCACCGGTCGGCCCCTCCGCAGCTCAGCGCGGACACCGAGGCGGAAGAAGCGGAGTCGGATGGAAATGTCGCCAAGGAGCGGGTCGAGGAGGAAAGGACCCTGACGGACCATTTAAACAAAAGGCTGCTCTCCTCGTTTCTGGAGAAGCTTAACGAAAGGGACCTGGCGCTTCCCGGTGTTCAGCGCCTGGACTGTGCTGTAGCGGACGAGGACTCTAACAGGGCCGCGGACGAGTGGTGAAGCAGCGGGCTGAAGACGAGCAGCAGCAACATGGAGGTGGTTGAGGGATTCAGGACCAATGTGCACGGAAGCACAATCCCACAACAGCAAAGAAAGACTCTCAGTCAGGCCTACCAATTTATTCTGGAGGATGGAGTGTCTGGAAATGTCATGCTTACTTTTGTATAGTGAGAATGGGTGAAAGATTAAGAAAATGCAATAAATGACCAACATGCTATATGAAGTGCTTTTGTACTCATTAGTTAACATGTATCTGGCAGCCATAATGGATGTGTGGCAGCCATGTGTGTAGGTCTGAATTCTGAAGTGCATTCAGTCATCAGTAGGTGTCAGTATACACCTAAACAATATCCACATTAATGGCTGGATACTATCACACAGTGTTTCATTATCAGTTCTAATTGTTGAGGGACTTAAAATGAAAACTGAATAAAGGAGTGCTAAAAGACAATAAAAAGACATTGTACTACTCAAGTAAAAGTATGCCTCTTTTCCTAATATATAACACAAGATGAATTAAATAAACTTGTATAAAAAGTACCACTAGGTTACTGTTTTAAATCCTATTTTTAAAAAAATCAGTGGTCATAACATTTTAACAGATTAACTAAGTTATGATGTATAAATGAGTCTAGCTATCACAACTCTAAAAGGAAAGAGACAAAACAAATAAAATAAGATCAATGTTTAAAATATAACGATAACATACTTTAGTCTTCACCTATTTCGATTTGATGTACCCATTACATCCCCTACTGTATATTTGCTCCTATTGTTCGCCTAAAAAATTGGTATTTTATGGAGAGCACTTTTGTTAATGAAATGTGCTATGTAAATAAACTTGCCTTGTCTTTCTGCTAACCTACCTAGCATCACTGAACTATAACATTACAGCCCAACTGAGAAGGATGCAATGGATGTTTACCTCTCTCATTCATGAGTAGATGCACGTTTCCTTTTGTGCAGTTGTACGATTGGCTAGTGTAGTTCTGTAGAAAGAAAATAGTTCCCACATGAATCTGCTCACCACAAGTTCTGTGGATTATCTTAAGTAACTGGGTCATGATCTCTGGAAACAGACATTGCTGTTGAGTTTTTGAAATTTATTTTTTGCTGCTTTGAGCACCACAAGCAGAGTGTCATCTAATTCCATCACATTAGAGACAAGGCAGACATCTCTACAGCCAGTGTCTCACACATAAACAATCTAGACTGATAAATAGCACTAGACATAAGAGGAAACACGCATTTTTGATCTTGGGGTGAACTGTTCCTTTAAAATCTATAAGGTAGCCTACCACATATACATGGGGAAAAAACTTAAAGAACATAAAGGTTTAATTAAATGACACTGGAGCGTAAATGATGCAGAAGGATCAATGAAGCAATTGTCATATAGAGTTAAGTAGCCTAAATAGACATAATTGGTCCCCACTTTATGACGCAAACTGGAATTTATATCTTAAAAACAGGATCTTGTTTATAAAACCATATTCTTTAATTTCGGACAATTGTGACCTAAATAAAAGTATTGTGGCATGCATTACAAATTCACAAAACTGTAACCTCCCCCACTGATTACTAACCTGAACTAACACTTATCAGCCATCTTGATGAGCCGTCTACCTGTGAACGTGTCCATGAAGCCTCCACAGGCCTTTGAAGGTCAGGCAGTGACGTTTCGTTGGCTATCATTCTCTCAGTAGCCACCACTACCTTACCAGACATACTGACAGGAAATGCTTTATGACTCAGTGTATTCCTCACATGAGACAATTTCCAGCACATTGGGGTCTTGAAACATGGTCACAGAAAATCTTGAATAAGTTTTATTTTTAGTTGTTACAAAAGGTGTACATCAATCCTAGGCCTATAGTGTAGTATAGGTGTTGAAAACTTCTAATACCACTGGCATTATGCTGAGGAATGTACATTAGTTAAAGCCGACCTGTGTGACTTTTTCTGAACAGAGATGACTGTGGCAACGAGCAGAAAATACGGGATAAGTGCTAAATCATTGCAAAACAGTAGCTCAAGTGGAGAAGAGCCATAAAGTCAGGTTAGTTTATTGAATATAGCACAGTGTGTTTTATTGCTTATGAATCCTTTTTATTTGTAGGAGGAAAACCGTGATGCTTTAATGTTCCTCCATTGATGCTGGAGCTAAGCAGTGGCTTGCCAGACCGTGAACAGTAGCAATTGGAATCAAGCTAAAGGAAACATCTTTTATCCACAAAGTCATTTTAACAAACTATTCCCAACAGAGGACATCACATCCTTTTTGTCAGTAACACTGCAGGGACAAGCATGTAAAAGGTGACGTCGGTCAGACCAAAAATGCATTCATGAGGAGCAATCAAACCAATCACAAGACTTAGCTGATGATTAAAAATCTAAGACTTGTTCGCATTACTTTTATCCAAACTTGTTGAATATTAAATACATTACAAGAACATTGGTACCAGATAAAAACAGCTCCTCACATGCCACGTTCCAGACAATTATAAGGAATTAATAAGCATAATAATAAGTGTATACAAAGTACATCCAGCCTTGCCTGTCTTCTCTTCCCGTTTTGTCAGCCGGCATCCATTAAATGAGTGTCCCTTGCATCATTTATTCCAGCATTGCCATGGGATGTGTGAAAACCTAAATGCAGTGCATGTGTGAATGTTAAAAACAGTGCTGCGTTAAAGATTATCCCAATAATTTACCATTAACTTTGTGTGAAAGAGGCTAAAGGAAATGATGGCTGTGTGTAGACTGGATGAGTAATGACCTATGAACTATTTTTTTTAAAGATCTAATGTGGCTGAGAATGGTTCTGATAGATTTACAGTGTTTTCTGCTGTTCATATTTGTGTAAAAAGACACACATGGAGATTTTCTATTTATAGGAGTTGTACATGAAACTACTGAGAGAGTCATATCACTTTCTGTATATAAAAATAAAACTTAAAAAAGGGCTCTTCCTTAGCTGGCCAGGTGCTGTGGGTAACATAATGTATAAACATGAACTTGAACATGAAACAAGAGTTGAATTACCATAACTGTTCACACACAGCAACCTCAGGCCGCCTGTCACAAGTCCACTAACACTGGTCGAAGTGCAGGTGTGCATTGCTACAGATATGGGACATACCAGAATTAATGTCCTGACGACAGAGCCTTTCAACATTAAAGGAATTCAAATAACACCTGAGGGGATTTGATTACATGCTATACATTCACTGGCACAACAATAAATCTCTTCATTATCCAAACACATTTTAAGGAGTTTTTAAAAAAATAAAATAAAATAGTTTTTCTTCTACCTACACGTACCTCCAAACAAAGAAAAATACACAAATTTGAAAAATTCTCACTGCCCATAGAGAGGAAATACCACAGCTATGAGTGCAAATTGATACAGTATAAAAAAGTTACGCTTCCAACTCCTAAACTCTGAGCGGTGATTTAATATTCCCAACATCTGCTGGTCCTTCTTTTTCATTTGCGTCTTCTTTCTGCAGATCTGTCAAAGGCACAAGCTGTGGATTATGTGTCGCCTCGTCTCCAAGATTCTGCTTTGAAAACAAAAACAAAAACTGATGGACACCAAGATAATACAAACACGCACACTGAACAATAAAACTCAGGCGCACACTCCTTGAACATGACATTGATTTAAAAATGATGAGACGCTACACATCTTATCCACCATATCTGTTATTTTGTTAAGCAATAACTTAGTGAATCTTTTTTTTTTTACCTGGTTATTGCTATGTAGGCTCACAGGTAGCTTCAGCGTATCCCCGCATGTATTGTGCAGAAGGCAGGGACACATCCTGGACATCGTTCCAGTCTTAAAACAAACACAGACAGCCAACACATTCACAGTTGTACATGCAGTGTCAGTCCAAAACGATCTAGTAATAATGATAAAGTGGTTTTAGTCTTAGCAGGGATTCATTTAGTTAAATTATTTACAAAATGTATGTATGCAACTTTCTGGAACAGAATCAAATCTGGAGTCTCCGGTGAAAACATAAAATGTGAACAAGAGTGTTACCCAGCCCAAGACAATAGATAATGCATAGAAATCATTACGAGGTTTTATACATTTTCCTCTATTTCCTCATTTTCTCTCTGCATTCTTTTATTCCACCACCTCAGATAAAACGACGGCTAACAAAGTAATAAGCTGATTATATACTGTAGTACTTACTCTGCGCTCTGTTGGGACCTCCACATGCTTTTTCTTCAGATCCCACCATAACAAACCCTCTTTGATATGACTCCTCTTTGTTGGTCCTTTGCGAGAAACAACAGAATTTATTCAGTTTTCAAAGTAATGTAATGACATTAATCACCACGATTAACAAGCAGCTAGAATTACTGCTTTGTGGTCAGGTTGCAGTTTTCTTTACTTCGAGACTACTTTTACAGAGTGCAAAGTACAGAGGACTGATGGAGAGCTTTGTGACATGGTGCAACTACAATCATCTGAAACTCAAAATCAGCAAAACTAATGAACTTATGGGCCGCCAGGGGAGCAGGATATAAGACAAAGCTGTAGCCACGACAGTAGACACACATCTTCCAACCAAACATTACGATGTCACAGTGAAGTTGACCTTTCATCATTTTAGACATTTGTGTGAAATTTTGTCAAAATAAGTGTATGAATTCTTAAAATATGGCCAAAAACATGTTTTGCAAGGTCACAGTGACCTTTGACAGCCAAAATCTAATCAGTTCATCCTTGAGTCGAAAAGGACATTAGTGCCAAATTCTTGGGATGGACATCCATATAACAAAATGCCTTCTTGGCACGGCTGTCACTGACATAGAAGCATGAAAATGACGGCAAAGTTCACACCTATCTGTCAAAAATGGAACATCATGAGCTTTTATTGCACGGCAGTTGTGTCAGATTGCACTGGGTGTAAGTTACTATGTGCAGAATACAGGCAGCTCAGTGTAGTTTATTGGCTTCAGTTAAAACAGTAGCTCTGACTGCTGTGTCATTGTCATTGTGTCATTGTCATCGTCAGCAGTTTTCATTTGTGTCTTTTTTTCATCTTCTTACCTGTTGCGTAGCTCACTATCAGCCCCACTAGCACGACCGAACTAGTCGCCATGGCACCGAAGTAGAGGTAGGACATGTAGTAGAAGTTAAGCAGGCCCCTGTGATTATAAAAAAGTTCTCAGTTTTAATGCTGCAGCATGTGAAGTACGTAGTTCTATGTCAGGACTTGCACCATCTGAAACACCACATCCATTTAGGAATGTATTCATCAAAACAGTTGTGTATCAGTGCAGGCCTTGGTGAACTCACTGACCCCTGGTCATAAGGGTGAAGCCGGGTGGAGATGGAGTGTTGGTCCTGGTGGTGGGTGCTGTTCAGGGTGACGTTGCTGGCTCCACACTCGCCTGCGTAGCTGGGCAGGACACCCATGATCTCCTCACTGGGTGGGTAAAGAGTTGAACCAATAGCCAGCCACAGAGAGACACAGAAGCCCACTGATATTCCCGCGAACGCCCCCTGAAAGACCAAGTACAGCTTTTAACAGCAGTTGTTAGGGAACTTGAGGCAAACGGGAGGCGACACAGAGGCGGTCTTCATTTGTGTTCCTTCTTTGGGTGACAGGGCTCCAAAAGAAGCAAAATCCTAACTCTTAAAGCACTGTAAAGAAATTTTCAACATGAGACATTTTACAGTTAAACTGCTAGTTTAATTACATGTAGTCCACTGCTTCACAGCACTGTAAATCAGTAACACCTAACGTCAGTGAAAGTTGTCATAAAATGACTTGCTGCTGCTGATGACTGACTGATGGACTGATTTCCTGCTGTCATTAAGTGTCATTTGGTTTTTGGAATGACAGGTTGACATTGTTTGGGTTGTCTTGATTATGACATCTTGACATTAATTAAAGTGGCATTACCAGAAGTTGTCTTTGTCATGACAACTTGACATTAAAGCCACAGTATGTAGGAATTTCTCCCATGTAACGTGGCTCAACCTCACACACCTCATCCCTCTCCTCGCATTACTGCGCCGCTAACAGCTGTTAGTGGCCAGTGGCACTACTGCCACATAACAAAGTCCCACTCTTTGAGCATAATGCAGGATCATGTATTATGCAGCATCACGGGAGACGGAATCCTCGTCGCCAAGAAAGTGCAAAAAGGAATCAAAAAGGCAGCACGACCGGCAAATTAAAAAAACAAGGGTCAGCAATGGGGTTGCCTTTCCCAGCTGGAGAGAGCTGCTGAGGGAGAAAGGTAATACAATCACAGGCCAGCGGCTAACAGCAGCTAACAGCGGCTAACAGCAGCGCAGTGATGCGAGGAGAGGGATGAGGCTGTTAGCGACTGGCCGCTAACAGCGGCTAACAGCCAACAGCGGCGCTGGCCTGTGATTGCATTACCATTCTCCCTCAGCAGCTCTCTCTACCTGGGAAAGGCTACTCCAATGTGGGCCTTCGTTTTTTTAATTCGCCGGTCACGCTGCCTTTTCTATTCCCTTTTGCGCTTTCTTGGCGACAAGGATTCCGTCTCCCATGATGCTGCATATGCATGATCCTGCATTATGCTCAAAGAGTGGGACTTTGTTTCAAATGTGCCAGGGTAGTAGCGAAGCGCCTCTTGCTCCTCTCCTTCGGCTCCTCAGTCACGCTCTCAACGAAAACGCCGAAGGCGGTGCTGTATGTCCCTTGCTGGCGGGTGTATTCTCAAGATGGCGAAACGTAATGGAACCCCACAGACGACTTACCCGCACAATGTACAAACAAATCCGAAATTCTCCTTATACGAGAATAAGTCAGATTATTGGTGGAGGTAATAGTACATCAGTGATGACATATTTATGAATGCAGACATCAATTTTTGCCAATAAACAACTGAAATTATTACACAGTGTCCCTTTAACCATAAATATACCTCTTTTTGTGTTTATAACAAGTTGACATAATGTTACAGACCAGTTCTAACACTCGGTCAGATAGATGTCTGGCAGGATACGACACAAAACTGGTTGTCATGACCCCATTATGACAGTGTAATGAATAAATTCTGTGACCTAAATAAAGTGGTACCATTTTGATTTGTCATTAAGATATCATAAAGGATAAGACTGGCTGTCATGACAGCATTATAACAGTATAATGAATAAATTCTTTGACCTCATGTAATGATGACATGATGATGCTATCATGATGATATAATGACAAATCAAAATGGTACCACTTTACTTGAGTAATGTCATCCTGGTTAATGTCAAGTTGTTATAATAAGGACATCCCAAACAAATTTAATGTCAAGTTGTCATGACAAAGACATCCTCTGGTAATGTCATCCTGGTTAATGTCAAGACAACCCAAAAGAATGTCAACTTGTCATTACAAAAACTGAATGACACTTTTGACAGCAGTCATAAACATTTATGACATGTACATGTTTATGACAAGTTTATGACAGTGTCATGTCACTCTTATGTAGATACCCTCAAGTTAAGTGTTACCGAAAAGTGTGTGTGTGTGTGTGTGTGTGTGTGTGTGTGTGTGTGTGTGTGTGTGTGTGTGTGTGTGTGTTATTTAGATTGATCTGTTCTTGTTTTGTCTTGAATGTTTAATTTTTGTTTGATTTAGTTGAGGTGTGTATGGTTAACACTGGGGCAGAAAGTAGGAATATTTACGTTTATATTAAGTTAACTGATGGTAAAAAAAAAAAAAACAAGTATAAAAGGGGTAGGACTTAATAATTATTAATTTCCTCCATATCGTAACCTACATATCTTAAACATTGTCTTTCTGTGCCAGTTCCCCTCTCTGTCCAACCACCTCATATCCCCTTGGTATAAATGTTCTACATGTTTTCATTTCCACACTAAAATTGTTCAATAAATGAACACCTTTATGTACAATACAATGATATTATACATTAGTCCTCACTAATTGTTTTCACGACCATCCAAATTCCTCTAAAATCATGTAGACTGTCTCTTATTTTTTGGTTTTTACAGGTAGTAGTCGATTTCTTTTTATCTGTACATGATTTGAATAATTTTTACCACACCCAGGGATTTTCTCTTATTCTAGTTTCCCTGAATAAGAAAAGCAAGGAATGAACTACAGTCGGACAAATCAAGCCACTCACCAGCCTGTTTGCTGCTGGAACAAACATCCCCAAAATGAATACGCCCAGTAATGGACCGCTGACCACACCCATGACTGTGAACGATCCCTGAGTAGACAAGACAAAGGCATTTCTGGAAAAACAACCAAACGCACCACTGAGATTTTATGACATTAAGTGCAAGGTATATCTACATGTACATTGTGTTCATGTTACATTTTTACAATGGATTCAGGGTAGATGACAGAAGCATAGTGTGACATAGTGATATTTAGGTACTATACCTGAAGAACTCCCCAGTCCAGGAAGGAGGAGAAAGCAGCTACGGTGATACAGCCGACTCCGTACAGGAATGCTGAGAGAGACAAGAGAATAAATTGTGACTGTGCAAAATGTTATGTTTGCATTCAACTTGGCTCCAAAATATAACAACAAGAAGTGGTATCATTTACTACTAAGTCAATGACAAATATGAGGAAATGATGATAAAGCATGATTTCTACTCCAAAATGTGACAGGTGGTGCCAGTGAAAATCAAGTTTTCTTATTGTTTCTGTGTAAAACAAAGGGATTTTTAAGAATACATACAGGAGTATAGAACAACTCATAATTGTGGACTTTGTGGCGAGAATCAACCTACACAGTCCTTTGGAAATGAGGATCAGTTTCTTCTGGGTCAAGTGGCGCAGGTGAGGTCGCAGCAGATCCTCCATGGTTACTGCAGCCATTGCATTGATACTTGTGGAGGCTGTGCTGTTAAAAAAAAACGTGGGCACAATTTGTGATCCTGTACCTATTAGAGCCACAGTATTTTTGGTACAACCACAAGAGACTGCCAAACAGAGTTCAAATGACGTTTTTCCAAACAACTTTTTATGTCGGGGCTTCAGGACACTTGGATCACTACGGACGAGCAGTATGGAGATATTCTGTGGTTTCAATTATGTGTTTTTGGACGTTTTAATCTGGGGCGCCCAGCCTGCATTAGGTGGAGTTGTGCTGCTACCCAACTCTCCCCTGGGATCTCCGCAAGTGTTGTGAGGACTCTAAAACTCCCTCGGCATATGGGTGTATAGATAATGGCTAAATTTCATTTTTGGGTGCGCTATCCCTTTAAGTATGTACTGAAGTAGAAGTATAAAACAGCAGAATATTAAAATACAAGTACCTAAAAATGAAATACAGTACTGTGCAGTACTCAAATAAATTTACTAAGTTACTTTCCACAACTGGTTCCCATGTTAGGAGAAGGCCTGTAATAAGTTTAATTTACAGAAACCAAGTTTGAATACCTCAGAGTCCCGCTGTATGCACAGGCAAGGAAAAGACCTGGAAATCCGGGGTGGTTTTTGAATATGTCCAACACAAAGTATGGCATGTACTTCATCAGACGACAGGGGGAAATGGTGACAAAGTAAATATCTGTGTTAGAAAAATATACTTTTCCAATTGTTCTTCATCAAATAAAACCAAATTCATTTGGTAAATTAATTATTTTCTCATTGTGTTGAGTCACATGCCAATAATAGGTAACTTTTTTTTATCCTTTTTACAATCTATAAAACACACTTTAACTTTCACCGCTGTTTGACCTTTATCACATCAAAGCACCAGGGTGGTAAACAGGTAAAGCAAATATTTGAGGTTTTAAGTATTATAATATGTAGCCAAGCCAAACTTTATAATTTAAAATATGGAGGGTGGAAGTAGCATTTGGCAAAGACAATCTTAGAGGTGCAGATTTTGAAACCTCAGTATAATATGAACCCTCCCGAGCATCATTTTCTGGTCATGGATCAATATGAGTGTCTTGTGTACCAGATCTGGGGCAGAAATCCTCCCAGACTTCAGCGGATCACAGCTGATATAATAAGCAAACATGACGATGCCGCAGGTCGCTGCACTGCTCACAATGAGGCACAGACCCACTTGATTCACAAACAGCGCCCTGCAATCAAAAGCAAACATCATTATAGTGACCCTGGTTTATTGTTGGAATTCTGCATATCCACTATTGACTTACTTCTGTGAGTGTGTGGGAAAAATACACCTTTGTGCTTCTGGGATTAAAAAACTTTAATTTCGAGCACTGTGGTGAAACCTAAAGGACTGTGGTATCTTTTAACGTCATTCTTCATGTAAAGTAAAGGCTTGTCTGTCAACATGAAAAGTTGTCAGCTTCAACAAGATATTTTTATCTTACAGGAGAATACCATCATGGAAATTTCAGAAAGTAGGCCTACTAAAAATAAGATATCAAATGCCCGATGACTAATTGCAAAGAAACAATGGGCTATCCAACAATATAAACGGCCTATTGAATACAACCCTTGTTTGACAAGGAACAAAACTTTGTGAAATTCCTCTCAAAACAAGTGCTCATGTGCATGTTGCATGTAAATACATGTCTTTTCACCTTCAGGAAATGTGAAACAATTATGTCGACCTAAAACAAACAACTTGCTGATATAAGACACCTTGGTAAATAATGAACCTGCTCTGCAAATCAACTAGTATTTTTCCCACCTTCTATCCAAACACACTGGGGAGTAAAAGAACATGACTCTCATTGTTATTCTAAGAAGAGGTGTTGTCTAGATCTGTCACTGTGGCTATAATGCATGTTTGAATATGTCAACATCTTGGCATCACATTAGTCCTCACCTGAATCTGTGATAGCATAATATTAGCCTAATTGTCAACAGCACCATCGATTAATGGTGGGACCATAGCATAACATCGGATTAAACTAATATTTGCTAAGACATCGAAACTTGAGGGCAAAGGCTTGAATAAAAGGATATATCAGAGACAATGTAATGTGGCAAATGACGGTGGCTGCTCTGTGAAGCTGTGCTAATACTGTTAGCATATTGCATTTGTTTGGAAAATGTGTTTAGTATAAGACAGTTGTTTTGTCAATGAACCTTGTGAGCAGTTATGGAGCCGAACTTTGTAACGTTACCTTTATTAAATGTTGCTGTTGTCCCTGGCTTCATATGAGTAGAGGAAATATACACTAGCTGATAAGCTAATTAATACAATGTAAAATGCCATAGGCTCGTACAAACAGCATTAGCACGTTGTATTTGTGGGAAAAATGTGTCCAGCAAAGAAAAAGAAAAAAGCTATGTCTGTGAATCCTGCAAGTTATAATTAAGACAATTTGTGTACTTGCATTTGAAATTGTTGCTATTAAGCCACGTGTAATGTGTGCTGCAACCGACTGGTGGTTTGGAGGTGTAATTGCAGAGTGACACAGACAAACCAGGCACAAGTATAAATGCTCACAACGGCATAGGCCACATGTGTATGCTATGGCGTAGGTTCTGCATCGAGCTGACGCATAAGGCCCAATGTTTAAATGTAAATGTTTTGTTCCTTACAATCAGTGTACTTCAAAGTAAAGCTGTATATTTGTCTTTCAAAAGAAAACACCACCAGCCTTTGGGGAACAATGAATTGCCTAACATATATAGATGCGTCACACATTACAACAGGAATGTTGTGGAATTTAAAATGTTAACTGTCCTGATATTAGTCCATGTATTAGAAAATTCAATCAATAATAATTTTGAAATAAGAAACCAAAGAAGATGCTATTCCTTAAGTTTCACATTGGCATAGTTTTCAACTAGCCTATAGCTATACTACAAAAGCATAATCTAAATCCTGAAATTCAGTTATGGCTTTTCAGTGGCTCCATCTGGCCACCCCTGTGAAAAAAATTTCTGGGGGTGCCAGTGAGCTAGAGAAAAAGCCAGGATCACCAAAGTCAGTAGTATTCATACTCTGGGGACCATGAATGTCTGCACAAAATTTCATGACTATCCATCCAACTTTTATTGAGATATTCCAAACAGTCACTGAATCTCTACCAGCTTCAGAGGTACTGCTCTGTTGATTGCATACCCAGGGTTCAGGGAGAATAGAAAGTAGCCAGTTGATTGACCAGGTAGATGTGTCCTCACAAGATGAACATAACACACACAACAATAATCATGATTTTACTGTCTCTGTATTGACCAGGACAATCTATGTCCATGTCTCTCCTTAGTACTTGAATAGGAATGTCCATTGAGACAAAGCTGGAGTCGGCACTAAAAGGTGCAGCAGAAGAATTCTCAGGCTAAACAGGGATACAACACCCAATGTTTGATGCAGTGAATGTCGTTTTGTGAAAGCGTGAAAGTGAAAAATGCTCATACCAAAAATGCACTTGCACAGCATGTTTAGTTATTGATGTATTTGTTGTGGGCTGTGTTTGCTTGATTAGTGTCTTAGCCTGTTGTGCACTGTTTGTTTTCCTATTATGACACCAAGCCTGAAAATGTCCTGCAGGTGACCTCACAGATGCTACGTTGCTGTGTTTCTACAGTCCATGAACTCAATCCAAATTCAATTCAAATAACTGTTTTAAATACTCGATACAATAGATCTTTATGTGAATGACAAGCAGGCCCCCACTCACCACTGGGCATCTCTTTCTGTTCTGCAGGAGATGTAGCGCTGGACTTGAGCTTGGTTTACCCCGTACATTGACAGCCACACCAATGCACCCCCAACAGTCAGGCTCCAGAAAGTATAGCGCTGCCGTGGGTCAACGCTAAAACTGGTGAAAAACAATATTAAAGAAATCAGTGACACTCCACTTTTTACAGCCTCTTTCCATTATAACGACTGGACTTTAAGTATAGTTAACAAACCATCTTTTCTTTAGGTCCACTTATTAGCTTCCTCATGGATGCAAAGACTTCATTTACAATTTACAATTTCATCCCATATACAACCACCTGATATCACATGACTGACGTTCCATGCAAAGGTCCAGTAATGACAACTGAGCAAACCATGAAGATTGAGCTGAACAGCCCAGCTGCCAGACGAAAATGTTGGCAGTTTATTTGTTTTATATGTATTATATCAACATTTCGAAATTAGTGGGCAAAATGCCTGCCAAACTGCAAACATCGCTGTGTTTCCTCCCGGCAGAGTGCTGTGAAAAGCGGATGTTTTTACTATCTTGGCATTTCCTGCCAAGATAGCACAACTAGAAGTGAATAATTTAGGCCAAAACATCTTTTTCTAACCATAACCAAGGGGTTTGTGTCCCTAAACTTAACCACAAGTTAATCACAGCATTGTTAAAATGTTAAGTTTCATCGTATCCACAACATAATAATGTAAAATGTAAAGTATCAACATTTAGTGTGGTGATTGGGTTGGGATGAAAGCTCAAGAAAAAGCTGGAAAGTGGGCCAGGAATTAAGATCGTTTTGGTCAAACTTGTGTTTCCCAGGTATGGAATGTGCTCTTGTGCCTAACTGTATAGTTTTTTATTTTCTTTTTTTTTTTTTGTTTTGTTTTGTTTTGTTTGTTTGTTTTTTGCCAAAATGAAGGAAAAAAACTAAGAAAGTAAGTAATACAATACAATACAAGTTGTATTTTTGCTCTGTCAAAAGGTTTCTTGATACTACTGCAAAGGAACTGTAGGACTGTGACAAGATTTTAGTGTGTGAGCATTTTATTGTGCACTAATGTGGAGTTAACCAGTCATTTATGTGTTGAAGTGAAAGGAAAAAAAAGCATTTTTACTCATCAAAATTAATACGTGATCCATTTTTGGCGATCTCCAGTACCACTGCGGGGCCACCAACAAGAACTGTGCCATAGATGTAAATGGCAACAAAGCCCGCAAACATGACAATGATCTGGAACACATCAGTCCAGATCACAGCTTTCATGCCACCCTGTTACAGACAGACGATGGAAGAGACAGGCAGGAAAACACACCACAACATCTGAGACTTCTTCAATAAAAACAAATGAAAGGTAAGATGTGTTCTTGACGTATGCTGTTCCACGACTTTCAGTGGGTGTTACAAACTTGAGAGAGACTAGTTTTTCATGCTCACCAATCAAAATGAGAATGCTTGTCTTAGTGTTTTTGAAGACAACAGATGTATAAAAATTTAAGTCACAGGAGAAAAAGCCTTAGGTGGGTCATGCAAACCCCATTTGCCTCCTCTGACTGTGGCACTGCTAAGAAGACGCAGTAACATTGACCAAACTGCTGACATACAATGCTAAATTTTTAATAGCTAGACTGGCAACATTACTGCAAATGTGTAGCCTTTTCTAAAAGGATTGGACTTCTGCCAGTTTACATTCTGGATGCACCTTCAAAGATCAACAGAAACCAGTCCGGCCTGTTTAAGACTGACTCAATGTGCCATGCAGATTTGATGAGAAGTAAGAAAATCCTTACCAGTGTGGTGTACAGGGTACAAATGATCCCGGTAGAAAACAGAGACACCCACATGTTGAGACCAGTTGCTGAAAAAAACATCATCGGTGTTAATGTCTTAATATGGAATATCAGTTTAATTTACCACCTTACCTTTACTTGTCGTTATAAGTGTTTAAAAAAGGTTTCACCAAACTCTGATGACTAAATGATTTTGATTTTAAAATGTGTTAAAAAAGTCCTCTCTACAGCAGTTCTTTAAAACTTGCTATTTAAACTTTCATTAATTTAATGAGACTAGATTAAATTTGCATTGGTGTGGTTGTTTGCCAACGAATTAGTATCGACAGCAAGCTAACATTATACTCACAAAATCATAAGGATGGGTGTGATGTTTTTTGGGTTTGTAGTCACATGAAACCCATAAAAATGTCTATATAATTTCCCTCCTGGGCATCAAACAGGCCTTGAGCATGTCAGAAATTCAGCAGAAGAAGAGCAATTCATTACAGTGCAGCAAAACACACCGCACTGCAGTATATCGCTTTCATATTTAAATATAATTAACACCTCTGCAGCTCATATTTATCCAGTGATGGAAGAAGTGCTCAGAAGTAAATGTCTTGCATTCAAAGCTTTACCCTTGATTGTCGGTTTCTGTTCGTAAAGACACTCACCAGAGAAAGTACAGCCAACCCGATTCACATCGACAATATAAAACAAACAAGCAATCATAGAGACAAAGTAACACCTGTCTACACAGGTGTGTCTTTAGCTGGCTTTTAAAAGAAACCAGAGAGTCAGCAAATGGTAAGGGAGTAGGCAGAGCATTCCAAAATTTGGGTGCTATAGCCACAAAAGCTCAGTCATCAGGTGTCTTAAGGCAAATGTGAGGGACAGACAACAAATATAGCGTATTAAGTGCGAGCTAAAGAATACGGGTGAAGTATCTCAGCTGCATAAAAGGGTGCCTGGCCATGTAATGCTCTGTAAGTAAGAATGAGAATTTGGACTGGATCCTAAACACAACAGGGAGCCAATAAAGGGATTTTAGTACAGGACACTACAGTACAGCATCTATCTAAACTAGTTAGTAGTCTTGCAGCAGCATTCTGGACTGCTTGCAGTCAAGCAAGAGCAGACATACTCAGTGAGGAGAAAAGTACAGTACCGTAGTCAATATGAGATGATAAAGACATGTATAATCATTTCCAATTCAGCAGTTGAAACGCAGGTTTGAGTGAGCAGCAGAGGAAAGAGGCCCAATACTGCATAATAAGGGGGACAACTGGATGTCATCTGCAAGTAAGTGATATGCAATGTTATATCTGTTCATTATTTGTCCTAATGGTAGCAAATATAGAGAAAATAACAGACGCCCAAAAACCAAGCCCTGCAGGACACCACAGGACACAGGAGAGGAATCAGATATGAAGTTACCTATAGAGGTGGAAAAATTCCTGTCAGAGGGGTATGAAGAAAACCAGTCTAATGCTTTGCCTGTTAGGCCAATTCAGTCGCATTTACAATCTAATGTATAGCAATCAAAAATCACATTTTTCCTGATGTACTCCAAAATCCAAAGGAAAAATCCCACAGGCTTTTTGGCGAGGGAACCAGGGCGACCAACTTTCACTTCGGCCAAAAAAATGTCATCCCTTCAGTGCTCTATTAATACTGTGACTCTGCAAAGGGAAACAACTAAAGCTGTCAAAATATATGTAATTGAGTGAAAAGCACAATATGTGCCTCCAAAATGTGATGGGTCTGTTAGCACAGGTTTGTCTTGCCAGGTCTTAGTGGTGGGTGTAAAAATGTTGGAACTCTCTGAATAGAAATACACTTATACATGTAATGGAGTTGTGTATTCATGCTAAAAGTCAAGTATTGGGTGTGATTGACCGAATATCAAAGAATTTTGGGAATTACAACCCAAGTTGCATCTCTCCTACCTTGGTTAAGGATCAAGGCAGGTGCATAGATGACAATTCCTGTATATAGCAGCTGGGAAAAGGAAGCAAAATAAATGAGCACACACAACAACAATCAAAGAGTTGTACAGGTGATACTTGCAAAAAGAACGTGCATGCCAGGAGTTAAATTCACTTGATGAATTGAGTCAGAGCAAATATCTGCGTGACGAATGTTCCAAAAATGTGGCACCCTCTTTAAAAACAACACAATACAATACAATACAACTTTGTTTCAACAAGGCAGACTGCACAGTGATGTCTTGCTTACCGTTGCCACCACAAACTGGACACTTCCCAGCAGCTGCATCCCTCTGCCAAATCTCATCTTCAGATACTATGACAGGCAGACAGCTGGAGTTAGAACACAGTATCTCTGCGCACATCCCTCATCTCTTCTCACCTCTTATATTCATCACACACATCAGACCCACAGGTGCACTTCAACATTGTGTCAGAGAAATTCTGCCTTTCTTTCTACACTATGATTAGTTAGAAATACCTGCTCCTACTTTGGGTAATTGAATTCCTATTTTTTTGTGTTTAGTTTGTTTAAACCCTCAACTTTAACCACTCTCTTGTATCTAATTCTTGTGGGACATCTAATTTTTACTTAGTTTGGCCCAAATCTACAACCATTACCATCAAACCTCATAAAACAGTACTTTGATGAATCGTTAAGGATTAATTGTTTCTAAACAACACAAATGAAAATGTTTGAATTTTTCCTGATAGGTTACATGAAACCACTCCACATTATGCTCCTTTTCAATTCATGACAATAACTGGGCTAATAACTGGAGTCTTATTATCACCTGATTGGTGCTGGTGATGCCCAGTCGAAAGAAAACTGGCAGGAAGAGGAAAGCTGTCAGCAGGGAGTTGATGCTTTGTCCGAGGCACATGTAGAGGAATTTAAAACCATATCGAGAGGCCTCTGAGGGAACACCCAGAACCTGGACTGCCGACATAAAACTGGCACAGAGCGACAGTCCAACGGGCACTGCCGGCATGCTCCGACCCCCTGTGAAGAAGTCATCAGCAGTGGCGTCCCCTGGTCTCTTCTTCAGGGCCTGGAAGAGTCCGATGGCCATAGAGACCAACAACATGGCAGCAAAGACTGCATAGTCGGCCAAGACAAAGCCTGCAGGCTGCTCTTCCATTCTTTTACTTTGATGCCCTTGTAGTTTGGTTGATGCAGATCTGTTACGGTCAGTTAGAGTCCATTAGTGACCAATGATGGAGACACGAGGCATGAATGTGATTTACTCTTGGTGAAAGCTGTAGAACTTCTATAGCTCAAATGTGTCTTCCTCATGACAGCAGGTAGCAGAAAGCAAATGTGGGGACTAAATGTAGAAATTTCTTACATCTATGTGACTTAATACTTTAGAGTGTAAAAGAGAATAACATTTGTTAAGCTCTCCAGTGACAAAGACTGTTGTAGTGTAGGACATAGAGCGGATCATCCACTAATTCCACAGTGTTGGCAGATGGAAACCCCCTTGTCTTGCTGTCCATGTGTCAAGACCAAGGACCAATTCCATTCCTTCCCCATAGCCCTTGTCTTGGCCCTTCCCATTTGTTTTGCGTGTTCACATGAGGGGAAGTGGTGTCCCAATTCTCCATCAGTGCTCTGAAGGTTAAGCTGGCACACTGAAGGCTATCGGTGTGTCAATGAGAGGTAAGTTGCTATGTAAATGTAAATGTCATTTATTATCAAAAAAGTTACATTAACATCCTTTTTTTCTTAGCAAAATGCAGCCTTGGATCTTAATTCTCAATATATTTTTCCAAGTGTAAATAAAGGTTGAAAAATTCCCCAAAAAATATATTAACAATAAAAAATTAGAAAGTTATAAGTATCCTCCTACAGCAGCACAATTACCTCTCATTACCTCAACATTTGTACATTATTCAAGTCAATTTTCAATTTATTATTGTAAATAATCTTTAGTATGTAAATAACCTCTGATAACTGATCCAGAGCTGATAAGAATGAAGGTACTGCAGATTAAAGGTGGTCAGTTAATCAGTTTAAAGAGTTGCAGCAAATAAGTAAGAAGATTAGTTTCAACACTTGCAAAGTTACCTGCATTGCATTTGTTCAATTGAAACTTTAATTAAAATCTTAAAAGACTCACCACTGTTGCTCCATTCAGTCCGGTTGCTTCCACTCAGTGAAAAAGGAATGTGCTGACAGTATCAGCAGCTGCTTCATCTCGCGTGCGGGCATGCGTGAACTCCTTTCCCTCCCTCTTCTGCTCTATAGAAGTAACTCAGGTGTGTATAATTACAAGGTGGTTGCATAGTCATATATATTTATAGTGCAAAGGAAAGTGATGGACAGGTGCCTCATGCTGATCATCTTAAGGACTTTCAGGAGTCTGAAAATAGTTGGCTGTGTGTGTGTGTGTGTGTGTGTGTGTGTGTGTGTGTGTGTGTGTGTGTGTGTGTGTGTGTGTGTGTGTGTGTGTGTGTGTGTGTGTGTGTGTGTGTGTGTGCTTATGATAACATTTACTTTATGTGCGTATGACAGAGGTAATGTTATTCTGTATGATTACTGTCTGGGTTCTGAGTTTAGTCTTATCACCATATTGCACTTTCTGTACTGTACTGTAATAATGTGCTGATTAATTTCTTTATCCATCAGTAATTGTTTAGGCTATAAAATGTCAGAAAAATAGTGAAAAGTCTACATCATAATTCCCAAGAGCTCAAGTTGGCTACCTCAAATGTCTTGTTATATCTGACCACCAAAAAGATATTTAGTTTATTATCATAAAAAATTCATAAAACATGAAAATATTTACATCTGAGAACCTGGAACTACAGAAATGTCCACTATTGAGAGACTTCAAAAATATTAATTGATCATGAGAATCAGTCTATAGGCTATCTATTTCCCTTATTTGATCTCAATTAAGAAGGGTAATCTTTGGGTACATGCACAGTTAGACCCCAGGTGATGCTCAAGCATTTTTTGCTGGCAGATAGAAATTTCTGAGGGGTGCACTTTGCGTTTGCATGATTTTTTGTGCATGCAAAACTGCTAAGCCTATGTTTTATTTTATATATTTTTTTGTCGCTATCTATTTGTATTGCCTTTGCAGCTGTTGTCAGAGATGAAATTAGATCCAAAATATTGAAAAAAAGTTCAAATCTCTCCACCAACCAGTAGCTTTTTCTGTTTTGATGTTGTCAGTGCTGATTCCCTCAATGGAGTATAGTTATCCATTATCTTATCTCAAGGCTATTACCTTATCTGTCCTCTGCTACTTGTGCACTTGACCCCATGACTTGCAGTTTTCTGAAGATGGTCTTTGTTTGTCGCCAGAGCACCTAATGAACCTCTCCCTCGGAATGGCTTTATCACAGGGACTTCCAGCATTGCTTTGGTACGAAGAAAAGCACATTTTCAATTGGTTTATCTTCAGCTGTGACACTTAAGATCCCTTTAAATTGGCTTCTGATCAAACATAACACAGAAAGCTCTGTTAAATGATATCAGAATAGATTTGAAAACCAGATAAATATCTATAATGGGACATATTAATCTCAATGCTGCATTATATAGCCAGTCATGATCATGATATACAAAGGTTAGAAATACTGGGCTCTCTAGCATATTTCTACTAATTTAGGTCTTATCAGGTCAAGATAACCTTGTTCCCTTTGAGAAGTTCTGATCAGAAAGAGGAAATATTTCTTGTGGTGTGCCCCAAGGTTTAGTCCTGGGCCCAGTTCTTCTCTGTCTATACATCCTGTTAAAAAGGACATAGGTTTGGTTTCAGAAGTGGAGGGAACACAAAGAGATATACACAATAAAGTATACATAAATTGGTCATTGCACTGTCTGTACTAATGTTAGTATAAGTTACAAACATAAAAGTAGAAATGCTAAAAAGGTTTATGCACTAACCCTACTTAAAATCATGTTTAGTCTACTTGATAGAGTTCTAATAATTTAGGATAGATAATGCTGAATTTGCACCATCAAAAACACTGTACTGTAATGCTTTGATTGATGCTCAATTCCAATGTCTTTTTAAGGCAGGAGCAGGCAACCTGTGGCTCCGGAGCCACGTGTGTCTCTTTCACTGCATCCAGTGGTGTAATTGTTTGCCCTTTGGCAAAACATTATATACGGAAATTAATGACAGCTATTTATGAAAATTTTGATTTAAAATTTTCATTGTCGTAGTCCAGTTGTAAAAATGTGTAGCCCACTGAATAAAAAGTGTTACATTTGTGTATACATTTCATCAGCTAATTATGCGTCATATGGCCTATCACCTTTTCTTTTAATGGTTTTTTTAAACCTTTATAGGGGTAGCTTGTCTTGAATCTCACTAGCTAAGCTTGCTATGGATTCCAGATAAAATTAAACTGTGTGTGGACAAACACTTTGATTTTACCACCAACCCTATGAAGTTAAAGTACCCAATAATCATATATAGCCCACTAGTAGTCACTTTGCTCATTTAGACTTATTAGTAATGTTGTTAGGCGAATTTAGACTTACTGTTACCTTCATTACAAGGCTCAGATGTGTTTTGCAGCTCTGGGCAGATTATTTGAAAGCTTTTTTGGCCAAAAATGACTCTTTATAGTAAAGGCTGCTGACCCCTGTTTTAGGGCAATATAGAGCTCCATCATCTGGAATATGGCAGCTGGACAGTTGGAGGACACTGTTCAGAAAAACCTGAAATTATAAAAGTGAGAATATCATTGTATATTCCTCAAAAGGAAGTTAAACCCTTGCCTGCCGTGTAACATTCTAGTTCAAAACTGGGACTCAGTTGCGGAATAAACATATGAAGGCAGCTAGCAACGGTAGAAAAGTCCATTCAGGGAAATCACACAAAAAGCAAAGTCCATAAATGAAACAAGCAGAGTCAAAAACCAAGAACTCGAACATGAGGAAAAGGCTGGAACACATGAACACACTGGAGCAACAATGACACTCTGGCAACTGAATGGAGGAAACACTGGGCTTTAAATACACAAGGGTTGATTACTAAGTCCACACAGGTGATTTGAACAAGACACAGGTCAAACACATGTGCTGTGTCCGAAATCATTCACTACTCCCTACTCCATACTCACTATATAGGGAATTCCCTATATAGAGGACTATATAGTGAGCTCATTTAAACACTTTCGGACACTACTCCGTCGCGAAGTTAAGTATGTCATTACTGTCGCACAATTAAAACGAGCCAGAGTGATGTCATCTGGTGGGTTTCCGAAATAAATAATAAATTCATTTGTGTGATAAAAACCTAATAGCCTACTGAGCGTATTTTCCCACATGGAGTAATACAAAAATAAATACACTACTACTTACATTTGTATGTATTTCCCTGCTGCACCGGGTGCTCCTCCTCATTGTCCACCACGTCTGCCGTCTGTTATTGGCGCCTCCGCAATGCATCACGGTACATATTGCTTGGTTAGTGACCATCGGTTGTACACTACTTTTTGCACTGCATTGTGGGATATTATGAGTCCACTATATAGGGTATATTAATTTACACTAAACATTCGGACAGCACTACAAAATGGCGAACACACTATTTAGTGCACTATTTAGCGAGTAGGGAGTGATTTCGGACACAGCCATGGACCTTTCTGACATCCTAGCAAAACCATAGGTGAAACTGAAAACATTAACGACGTCTCAGTTCCATTAAGAATGCCAGCGAGCTGTTCCAATGAGCCAGCATGCACAATACCAGCACCTCCCCTGAATGGAATGCTGCTCTCATTAATGTCATTTAACACACCTGTGCTTTTCCTACCATGACACGTCAAAATGTCTGCCGTGAAAAAAGATCTACTGGGTAGTTAACAAAGGCAGGAAAATTCAGGAAGTAAAACAGTCATATTTTAGTCATAGTCATATTTATTAGCTCTTCACCACAATTGTGGTATGGAGTACAAACAAGACAAAAACCTCCAAAACAAAGCAAATGGTAAACAGCCAGAATGACTCATCACAGATCAAAATAAAGGACCAACCAAGGCAACCAAGCCTGCACTCAAGTTTGACTTAACACCAACACATGATGAGAAGGATAAAGAGAATAAAACAGGAAGTAGACACGAACACATGAACATAACCTTGACAGAATATCACTTGCAGTGAAGTTCTTACATCTATAAACATGCTTTGTCTAAAAAAAAAAAACACCCCACAAAGTGTAAAAAAGACAGTTTCATGCGCCATGTGCACCAGAGTATTTCTTGGCTAAAAGCAACTCTCTTCCTCTCAGCAAACAAATAGTCTGTCACGAAACCATCTGCAAAATAACAAAGATTGGATTTTGCTGTGTCACTGTCCACGCCTGCCATGATGTGGCACAACTGACAGCACAAGCAGTTACACAAAGACATCAAATAAGGAAAATAATAAAACTGAAATAAAGTGAAATCCATAAAACAAATCTATAAAAGTATATCTATTGGAAACAAAGGTTAAGGATCATATTGTATATTATATAATATTGTATATTAAGCTATTTGGTTTGTTGGTTGATTCAATCAAAGAAAGTCGACTTTAGTCTTTGACTGTAAAACCTGTGTTCTCTTGGTCATTATTCTGGATCTTGAAACAACCTCAGGTGTACAGGTAGGCTCTGAGGCCTTATACAAATCTGCTCCATAAGGTTGGGGGAAAGGGCACTAAAGAAGGGTTATGTGGTAAATCTTTAAATCAGATCTAAGTTTCTTAAAAGAGTGAACCAACAGACAAGATATGATTCATATTGAATTGTAACAGAATGCTTAATGTATTTTCTCAAGTGTAAAAAAGTTGACTACCATGTTACAGTGTGAGCCGTTATATCTTGCCATGCCATTGTGAAACACTGTGAAAAAATTCATTCTTAAAAACACTCAGAATGATGAGTTTTGGTATAAAAAAGACACATGTAGGTGGGAAAACAATTGACATTTCACCAAGTCCCTTTGTGATGGTTCGACAAGCTGTCAGATTAAGCATGGAGCCTACACTGTATCTAACTACACTCCTTGAAAAATGAAACAGTAGCTTCAGTAGAAGCAGACAGAGGGGTCTACAGTCTGTGTTTGAAGGATATATCCAGGATGTCAAACTGACTCAGCGGCAACAACAGGTTAAAAAGACAAAGATAGTTAGAAGCTAAAGCCGAACTACAGGCTACAGATCACAGTGTAAAAGTGAACCACCACATCACTGCTGATCGCCACAGAGGACAATGAATATAAAAGGAAACTTTGCTGATATTGAACCAGCTGTGTGGCATCGCAGTGTGTGCAGATGAACAGTGTTTGGCTTCGCCCCTGGACTGCTGCCAGCACCTGGACCTTCCTCTCTTGGGGAACCTAAACAACATTCATCTGTGCACACAGCGATGACACACAGCTGGTTCAATATCAGCAAAGTTTCCCTGCTTCCCTTCACTGGTTCCTGTACAGCAGGGTCGGTCTTTTTTCCACAGTTATAATCATTAAAAAGCAAAAGCACCATGTGTATACATTCGGTAGGCTATATCTTCAGTAGCTAGCTAGCTAACCCTACACTTTTCAGGGTTTGATTTTGGTTTTGGAACAGGGAAGAAGCGTATATCTTTTTCCAACCTCTCCAGGTAATGAGTATCATTAATACACGACGTGCCCCAGGCACAACATTTAGCTCCAAATCCACAAAACCAGCCTGAAAATGACTTTGTGAAGGGTCAGATCAGCCTCTGTCTCTGCTCACATGGGGCAGTTGGTGAACCCAAAGAGTTAGATGTTTTAATAGTACTTTACGTCCACAGCAGTACCAAACAATACTGAGGCTTACGGCAAGCTCTATCATTACCTGGCTGTCCATGAAGACAGGTCAGGTAGACATGATGCTGCTCTGCAGGGCGCTTGATTTGCATGCAGCTGCCAAAAGTGAAGTTGAAGTGGGAGGGCAAAAGAGTAGGTGCCTGAGCACCACCTGGGGGTCCATCTCTGCACATGCCTGCTGCACCATCAGGTTGTCTGTGCAGTTTTTAGGTTTATGACTAAATACCTGCAAAGTTAAAAACATTCCCATCAGTCTCATCTGTAGATTGTGTTTAATGCTAATTAGCAATGGTTAACATGCTAACATGCGTCACTAGTTAGCATGTTAGCATTCAGCCAAATCACAGCTGTGCCTGCTATGGATAAAGCCCAGATGTAAAATTTTCAAGTGAGAAAATGTGACGATTTGAATTCAGTCAGTTTCAGTAGATTCCAATGGTGACATATTTTCAGGGTTTCAAAAAGTATCCAAATCAGTACATGTAATCAGTATAAATCAATAATTAAAGGAACATGTAATCCAAACATTAACATGTTTGCAGTTTAGGCCAGGTGGTTTTCTAACAGCTGTAACAGGAAACTGCTGAAACACTGAGTACTGAACAGGGAAACCGCAGTTGTCAGCTCTTTCCTGTAATGTCAGATGAGTTGATATCTGCTCTGAACTGCATTTGCTTTTACCAGAGAAAGACTATCATTTAATGCAAATCTTAGTTCATCAAATTATGAAGAATCGTCCACAGGTCTTCCTGTGTGAAAGCACTCCCTGACCACTGAAAGTATCACTCCTCAGGGCTGGTGACAGTTTTACTGATTTCTGTTGATTCGGAGTCAGTGGACTTTAACTGTGTGGGATAGGTTTAGGATTTAAGATTTTTTCAGGGATTTTTGTGGCTTAATAGAAGAGAAATTTGCCCTACTTCTGCCGATTAGTTTTTCTTTGTTGCTTTTGCCAATTGTGACGACCCGCCTTGTTGTTGTTTCTGTTTTTCCCCACATTTTCACCTGACAGAGTCTACATATTTTTTGGGACTCAGCACCTGGACATGAAAGATGTGAGTGTTTTGCACTGTCATTTTAATCTCAAATTCTTCATCAGGGTGCCACTAAAGATTCTCAATCAACCTGTTCTTCTACATGAATGTACAACAAAACTTAGGACTACAGCGTCACTGTGGTAACACACAGAGACTGCGATATTAAATACACCCCATATTGTAAAAGTAATAAAAGATGGTGATTCTGCTTTTCTGTAATCCGAGGGTTGAGTTTGAGGAGAGGTCAAGCGGTCAGATTCAAATCAAATAAGTTTATTCTCCTTGCAAATTTCAAAGCAATCTGCAAATATAGACTACAACATTATTGAATATGATGAGTGAATGACTTATTTGATACTTCAACATGATGGTGATGGTAATATGATTCCAAATCTGGGCGACAAAATGCGGTCAGTAATTTCATGGCATAGCTGAAAGACCGAGAATCCTCCTCTGGGAATCATAAATATCTGCTCTTGACTTTTTTGAGATATCATGGACCACAGTGTGTGTGTGTGTGTGTGTGTGTGTGTGTGTGTGTGTGTGTGTGTGTGTGTGTGTGTGTGTGTGTGTGTGTGTGTGTGTGTGTGAGTAAAGGAATACATAATGTTGAATATATTAATGTTAAATGTTCTCCACGATATTTATTAAACCATAAATATCCGATCAGCTGTTGTTGACATATCTTGCATTTTAAGTTTTGGACAGGCACAGCCACCCTCTGAGCCGGCATAAGGAAAAAATAATAATATTTTTTGTGCAAAAAAGTGTTGCACTAACATTGATGTAATGATCAAGTATACAGCACAATATATACCCTGACATTTTGAATCCAGTGACTCTGAAAAATGACATATTTTTCAATTTTTGTAAGTGTAACTGCGTCAGCTCAGTCAGTGGGATGAAAACAGTTTGACAGTTGACAAAGTTGATCTGCTTGTCTAAATGAGGAAATCCTATACAACTTCCTGCCAACCCCCCCCCCCCCCCCCCCCACACACACACACACACACACACACAGACCTAGTTTACAGGAACTAGTCATTGAAATAAGGACTTGACGGAGGCATGAAAAGGTAACACAAACCAATACCTTCAATAACACATAATATTGATCTTTCGCTCTAGAATCTGTGAGTATAGAGCTGCTGTGTTTTGTTAGGAGATGTGGAGACTAGTCTAAAGAAGTCCATCTACACTGTGGAGACTAGTCTAAAGAAGTCCGTCTACAGAGAGTTTGTAGGGTACTTGTGACATTTTAACAACTTAGTAGCCAAGTTTCAGCAATTCAGTAGTTTTATTGATTGTTTAGTTGATCAATCTCAATGAATACGCTTTTCCAATTGTTACAAATAATCTATAAACTATCTGTGGGCAGACTCTCCGATACCAAATGAGCTTCTGTGTTTCAGCTGTCTGTGGCTCTTATATAAGGTTTGTTTATTGATCATCTGCCAAATGAAAGTAATCTGATGTGTAGTGTTATCAAAGTAAACAAACTAATCATAGAAATGTGGAACACCACTATGTATTATTAAAGAGTATTTTAACATACTGTGTTCGTGATGTAGCTACAGCAGAACATGGTGTGCAGTTTCATCCGATACAACGGGAATTCCCACAAATGTACATCTGACATTTAAAAGCATCACTCTAAGTCATAGTGGAAATTTTCCACACATGTGAGTAAATAAATATTAATATACAAATAAGTGACGTTCATTACATTATGAGCCTGTCTATATGTGGTATTAACATGTGTCTGGGGTGATCTGATCTGAAGTGGACTAAATATAAGTGTAAACAGCCACCAAGACGCATTGTGGTGGTCTGGGCCACATTCTGTCAGTGTGAGCACGAACGTGTCTTGGGCCACACCACATGCAGCTCAACAATTAAATAAAATTTTACTTATTTGAGATAATTAAAGCTTTTAAGTGTGTATATACAAACTTCCTACCAGTTAAAAACAACAACACATTTGTTCTTTGAACAACAAGGAAGACAGATGTGAAGGTGTTAACAGACAGACATACGTATGACTGTCCACTTGTGATCCAGTCACCAGTGACGCAGGTTAATAAGTGGTATTAACAGACTCTATGACACATCCCATAACAGTAACAGTTTGAGTTTGAGTCTTAGCTGTATGAATGGGAGGCAATGGGAGGGTTTCCAATAAAGTTTTGGGAGGATAATATGACTGTGAATCATTTTTTGTCTTCTCTCAATAACAAATCATACAAACCACATGAACTTGTGTGAGCTCATCCAACCTGCTGACTGAGTAATGACTAACTGTATCACTCATTGAGAAATAATAATGATAAAAAGTCTGCTGATTTTGCCTTCAGAAGTACACATGGATACCAGTGAGGAGGAGTCGGCCCCGCTGGTGATCAGAGACCGGGGAGGCAGCCAGAGGTCCAGTTCGAGCACTGGTTCCAGTTTACAAGTACACCTCTACTTCTTCCCAGCCACAAAGGACGCAACAACAATACATATTTCATCTGGCCAAATATCTGCTGAAAATGTTTGCATCCAAGCCGGCAAAAAATGTGGTAAGACTTCACTGGCAAGGCTGAAGGCTTCATAACACTATGTATTTTGTGCTCAAATGTTTTTCTTAAGTCTTACAAGTATGCAAAAAGCAAACTACAGGGGAAGTCATGATAGCATCACCATGATGATGTATGTAATCTCTTACTCCAGGAATCTTACCAGTGTACCAAAATCTTTTTGGTTTGGCATCTGCCGATCTCTCGTTGTGGTATCCTCCGTCACACATGTTCAACACAGACGAAAACTTACAAGTCCACTTTAGAGTCAGGTAGGTGAAACACTCGCTCATTTACTTTGGAAAGTATTGTACATTACAATTTTGTTCTCTGTACTCGGTAATAATGTTGTGCTGTTATGAATAATGGATTAATTTTCCATGCGCAGGTTTTTCTTTGGAAACTGGTTTGGACAGGGACCAAGAACATCGTACCGCTACAGTCTGACCAGAGGCAGAATAAGTCCAGTGCTTGACTACAGTGTCATTGACTATGTCTTTGCCCAGGTAAAGTATAAAACATTTTCTAAAATATAATATACTGAATCACTACGATATAGCCATTAATTGTGCATTTCATTCTAATGTAGTATAATTGATGTTTTTATCAGTATTTGTGAGATTTTTGGATATAATTACTAATACTCTTAAAGTATTCTTCAATTTGTTCATATTCATCCACAATGTCTTACACATTACGCTGGTGTAATGTGTAAGACATCCACCTGACATGCTATACAAAAGAGATAATGATCAAGTTAAGGGAGAAGTACAATACGTCTGATGTTCTTTTAATGACTCGTTGCCACGTAGTTATCCTTCTCAGCCAACATTTTCAACATCTCAAAATGTATACAATAAAGCATCAAAAAATGCATATTTTGAATATTAGTGTAAAATAGAGAAATGTCATAAATATTTATATGTATTGTCCATATACTAAAGACCATGTCAATCACTGATTTCTTTGGTACATAGCTGCGAAGTGACTTTATCGCGAGTGAGGCAGGAGTGTGTCCACCTTTGAGTGCCCAGGAGGAATGCCTCGGCCTTGCAGTGCTGGACTTGTGGAGAATGGCTAAAGAGCGTAATCAGAGTGTGAGAGAGCTGTGTAAGACTGTCAGGTACTTTAAATTTGGATAATGTTTGTTTTGCCAAAATCGGGCCTTACCAGTCTTATAGTTTGCAGTCATAACAACAAATTTTATACTCTTCTTCTTTCAGCTACAAATCGTGCCTTCCTAAGTCACATCGCCACGACATCCAGAGACGAAACCGCCTCGAACGTTATCGAATACGAAACACCCTCAAGGGTTTCTTAAAGAAGCTTGGCAACTGCTCGGTGGATGAGTGCAGCTTGAAGCTCAAGTACCTGATCGAACTGGCAGGTATCGAGCCTTCGCTGGGAAGTGAAACCTTCCAAGTGAATCCGTCTTCCTCCCAATCGAAGTCAGCTTTTTCTCTTGTGCGGGTCACCGGGGAAAATGGAATTGAAACCAGCAGGAGTTGTCAACATGATGGTGCCCTGGTAAGAACATGTTCAGTTTAAGTTTGGATAGGAATGACGCACAGTGGTCAATGAGCCTTTCACCTCAGCGAATGATACACAAAATACCCCCTTTCAACAAGAATCTGCCAGTCAAACTGCATTGGGCTGTTACTGTTGTTACAATGTAGTGTCCATATGCAAAATGTAACCCTTCATGTTTCAGTGGCCATACTCATATTCTTTTTCTTTTTTGGGAGTGGCAAACCTTCTGTGACTTCAAAGAAATCATTGACATCAGTATAAAGAGGGTATGCCATGAGCAGGTCCCCCAAGACTGCAGGATGGTGACAATAACCCGTAAAGATGACAGATGCTTGGTAAGGGATATATTCTACAGTCAACACTTCCCAATCATTAATGTCCATTAATTCAAAACATTACTAACTTTGTCAGATTTTACTGTTTTGATTTGATGCAAAAGATCTATTAAATCTTTTTATTTTTGATTTGCACGACAGGTAGCCAACTTCCAGACACTCAAGGAAGCCCTTTCATTTGTGTCTCTTGTTGATGGCTACTTCAGACTGACCACCGACTCGAGCCACTACTTCTGTCAAGACATTGCTCCTCCAAGTCTTCTGGAGGGGATCAAAAATCACTGTCATGGCCCAATCACGTGAGTCATTTTGATGAATACTGAATCAAATATCATCATTTACACCCAACTGTTTTAGATATTACCTTTACATTTTGTTTGATCAGATCAGAGTTTGCAGTCAGTAAGCTGAAAAAGTCAGGATTTAAAGGCGGCACGTTCCTTCTCCGGCAGAGTCCCAAGAACTACAACAGCTTCTTCCTCACTGTTTGTGTTCAGGTAAACGTTCCTGTGGAAGAAACACAATAGATTATAGAAAAATACTGAATTAGACTAACTAAATGAATTTATTGTGAGGAGTAATTTACTAGCTTTGTCTGTGCACATTGTTATGTACCTTATGGACCTAATGAACAAACATGTATTCAGTTTGTCACAAGCTTAACCGTGTTGCAAAAACATGAATTTGAAAAGATCGTTATTGCGAGCACCATTTCTGGAAATGGCAGGTCTCACCACAATCATAAAAGTTTATCTCTATGCAGATGATGCACTTATTTCTAAACAGAAATAAACTTACAACTTTTACACTTTTCAACTTTCTCTGAACTCTACTTAAGACTCAAACATTCAGTGTTGTGAAGCTTTAATCTGACATTTATATCTATGCAGACTCCACTTGGACTTGACTATAAGGACTGTCTCATCATTAAGAATGGGGACTACAGTCTTCCTGGTGTCCAGAAAACATTTTCCAGCTTAAAAAAGCTCACCAGCTATTACCAACACAACAAGCTGCTACTGGCTGAAGTACCTGTCAAGTTGGGCCGCTGCTGTCCACCCCAACCCAAAGGTGTGTTTCCCAAGCCATGGATATGATGATATTACCATATATATGGTGCATATATAAGAGTGAATCTGTAGCTTTGTTAGTACTTGTTAGCCCTAATTTCTCCTTATTTCATTCTCATCTATGTACATATGTAGTCGTTAATAGTCTTAAACTGGCTTATGTACCGTGCTGTGATTATACATATGTACTGTACTGTACTGCATCTCAATGCAGCACAGACTCTTTGTTATTTCCTTGCAAAGACATTTTAAGAGAACTTCGAGGGCGGGGTGGGCAGCAGAGACTTTGCCTAATTAGTGGTGAAAGTCTGATTCAATGGCAGAAAATCCTGCCAAAAAAGTTACTATTCCAGCATTGGCAACAACTGCTTACACTGCAAAGCAACCCCCCAAAAAAAGGAAGACGGACTTATCAAAAAGAGAGTCTAAATTCTGACAATAAATGCAATAAAACCCTATAAAACTGTATGAAGTGTGTGCATATCCCTGTGCTTGTCTGGTGGGAGGGGCTTAGAAAAGACAGGGGGAGAGGTGGTGTATTTTCTGGTATGCTTAAAAAAAACTGACTATCCCAGCTTAGTATGTTTACATCCACACTAGTGTGCCAGATGATATATTTTTTAATTCCATTTACATTTTTTTGTGCATTCAGACATTGTGTGCTGGTTTTAGCCATGTGCTGTATCCATGTTCTCAGAAAACCAAGTATATTCTGGCTGTGTTATTTCGAAAGAAACCAGCAAACTGTTGCAATAGGCCAACATGTAAATGCATTCATTATCACCCTTTAGTGATCATTTATCAACTTCAAATCTTATTGCTTGCTTTAACTGAGATATGCCCATTCATGTTTGCAGCCTTCATATAAAGAAACATGTTTTCTGCCATTTCTACAGAGCTCACAAATCTGATCATTATACGCAGTGGCAGCTCTGTAGAAGCTCACGGGTCCCCAACACCTGAAAGGAGCAAATTCAGCCATATCCAGTTTCACATGATCAAATATGAAGACCTGAAATGGGTGAGTGTGGGACTCCAACTAATCTTACCAGCATTACAGCTACTATTTTGTGACAAATGTTGGCACTACGGCCCCTATTATGATACTGTAGTCAAGCTAATGTGGAAGATACTTTGAGGATAGAATGTTGTATATGCTGGAGGAAACTATGTTTTTTTCTTTTAGGGTGAAAGCCTTGGACAGGGATCCTTCACTCGGATCTTTAAAGGCTACAAAACAGACATTCGTGATGGGGAGAAACACGTGACGGATGTTTTCCTGAAGGAGCTTGATGCTGTTCACAAAAACTGCTGGGAGGTGGGTTTCTTCAGATTAAAATGCACTGAAACATTTGATATTTTTGTGGATTACTCATAGATCTAACACATTCATTTAACATGATATACATGCTGGATTTTTGTGTTTTCCTTCTCAGTCCTTCTTTGAAGCTGCCAGCTTGATGAGTCAAATTTCACATAAACACCTCCTCCTTGTTTATGGTGTCAGTGTTCATGGAGTAAAAAGTAAGTTCAAACCAAACTGGAACCAACTTGTAGACTGTCTATAATTTTGCCACAGTGTGATGATCATTTTTGGTTGATTGCTTTATGTTTTCTAGATGTGTTTATGTTCTGTGAATAATGTGCAAGAATTGGTACAAAAGGAAATTAAAATCAGATTGTATTGAGTTAATTTTGGCTCCGATGGGAAGCATTTAAAGACTCTGTTTCTGCAAAATTGTGTGTATCTGCAAACAACAAAACCAGTAAATGAATTAATGAAAATATGAAATCACTCTCTTCATATTGAGCCAAATAACTATCTTCGCATGGAGTCCTCATATGACCCCAACTCAGTCCCTTCTCTGCGGGTGAGCACGACAAGTTTTGAAGTACAGCTGTAGAAACAAACCTTGCTGTGTGCTTACAGACATCATGGTGCAGGAGTTTGTTGAGTACGGGGCCCTCGACCTTTACTTGAAGAGAGGCAGATCTGTGTCAGTGAGCTGGAAACTTGACGTAGCCAAACAGCTTGCGTCTGCCCTCAACTTTCTGGTAAGATCAGCTTTCTGGTGTAGAGCATTACTACTAGATCCTACAAAAAGTAGTGACAGAAACAGTCTACAGCAGGAGTGGTTAAAAGCTGTCCAATGCAGCACATTGTAACGAGTCACCATTATCATGCAACTGTCTTGCAGGAAGAAAAGAACATCGTTCATGGAAATATCTGCGCCAAAAATCTGCTGCTGGCCAGAGAGGGTGACCCATCACAGGGCAGCTCTCCCTTCATCAAGCTGAGTGACCCAGGCATCAGCGTGGCCATGCTGGGCATGGATGGTAAATCAAGGAGGGTTTTGCGAAAAAGTTTGTCCTATGTGCGTCCGTACAATACACAAGTAGGGACAGCAGAGAAGATATCCACGGATATCTGAAATAAATTGGCTCTTTTTTGCATTGATCTCAGCCTGTTGACCTTTTCTGGCTGACCAGGCCACTTGCATTGGTTTGTGGGTATCTTCCCTGCCGTTCCTTCCTGTAACCTTGTCCGACATCATCACGTCAATTCAAAGCACATATTGACCATTTTAAACCTCACAATATAAACATTCTAAATGGGTGCGAGTGCATTTCCTGTTGAAATGTCCGTAAATGCAGTAGCTGAAAGGAAAGCTATTAACCATTTCAGTGCAACTGAATAGCAATGAAATGGACTTTGTGTGCATGACAGTCAGAAGAATGAAGGAAATTGAATCAACTGAAAGTGTAGTTAAGACTAAATATCGGTATTCTACACCAAGAGACATTTCGAATGTGTTGGATTTTGGTTACATAACAACCCAAATGAAATCCATCAAAATATCAACGTCATCTGTCATCATCAATCTAATTCAACATCAGCTGATGGCGGCATTAGACATTGTCCTGACATTGAATTTTGGACCCTGATGTCACAACCTAAATTCAGTCAAATATCAACATTGAAAGATGGCAGTGGCCAGCTGGAAAGACTTTACAACATAACAAAATTACATTTGTACTAGCCAAGTACATTTAGACTATTATATCTACTCTTTTGTGCATTTTTCATGTGTGTAAGTATATATTTATGTGATTCCTTGTTAAGTGATCCTGGACAGGATCCCCTGGGTGGCCCCTGAGGTGCTGGAGGCCCCAGACAACCTGACTCTGGAGTGTGATAAGTGGAGCTTTGGTGCCACCGTGTGGGAAATCTTCAATGGTGGAAACGCCCCGCTGCGGGGGTGGGAATTGGACGAGGTACTCCCACTTCTTAAGTCAAATAAACTGTTATTAGAGTGACAGGTTGTCAAAGCATGTCATCAAACAAGCTGCTTGTGAGTCCAAGTGATTTTAAGGACTACTATAGTTAAGGAAAATGCATTTAAGGTCTTAAGTACTTATGGGATATGAAGGAAAGATCATAATTGCAAACACGCAGTTTACTGTCAAGGCTTTCGGGCAAACAGACTGAACATGCAGTGGATGATTTGAGCTCCTGATGTGTTTAATGTAGAAGCGGCAGTTTTATAAGAGCTTCCAGCAGCTGCCTCCCTCCCAGTGGACAGAGCTGGCTGATCTGATCAGTCAGTGTATGGACTACCAGGCAGACCTCAGACCTTCCTGTCGCAGTATCATCCGTCAACTCAACAGTCTGATCACTTCAGGTAATCATGTGTATCAATACTCAGCTGATAATTAATATGGCCAGTATCACAGGTCCAGTAATTTATAATCACCTGAGAATAAAAATCAGTCTGAACAACCTTAAGACTGGCACTAGATAAGGCCGTTCTACACAATTGGCACACAAGGAGAAGTCTCAGCTCTGCAACCTCACCACTACATGCCTCTAAATCCTGCACACTGGACCTTTAACCACATATCTCAAAGACATGTCATGTTCACTTGCCAGATTCAAATGTTTTTGCATTTCATGGCAGACTATGTGATACTTCACGCCACTGAGCCTGTCACACAGAGCCCTGTGTGGAAAGCCCTCAGCCCTGCTCAGCATGACCAGACATTGTTTGAGGAGAGACACCTACGCTACATCTCCCCCCTGGGGAAAGTAAGTTTGCAGCTGCAGATCAACCAGAGTCGACAGTACCTATACTGCAGACGCCCTTAGACCAATCAGTGCACTTTAATGATCATGAGCCTATGTTTTGGGAAGATCTGATGAGTCTTATCCAATATAGTGCACCAAGTCATTGTCTGCATGTCTATGATGTATAGCAGCTGTGTCCAAGAGATTGTATTTGATGGATAAAATTTTTAGACGTGAACGACATCTGACTGACTCAAAATATTTCCAGGGAAACTTTGGCAGTGTTGAACTTTGCCGTTATGACCCCCTGGGTGATAACACTGGTGAGCAGGTTGCTGTGAAGAAGCTCCAACCAAATAAGCAGTCGACCCTGGAGGACTTCAAAAAGGAGGTCAACACCCTCAGTGTTCTTCACTGCGACTACATCGTCAAATACAGAGGAGTCTGCTACAGCCCAGGTAACGAATCACTACAAACATGATAAACAGCACATGGTAAAAAATATTCAACTTCAGTAAGAAAACAAAATTGTTAAATTCCCCTTTAAAATCAAATAATTTAATGTCTTTTTTTGGATGAGTCTTTAGCATTGTTTAAGAGGTGTGTGAGCTCACATTTTTTGGTATAGATAGATACATTAGTTTTAACTGTTTGTTCCTCATACACTTTTGTTTACTAGCAGTGGCGTCACCAAGGGGTGGCACGCACATGTTGATAGAATCACACCCTCCTCCCACTGGCTGCCCCTCACAGAAATAATTTAAGATAATTGAAGGTGTTTTTAAACTTAAGTGCACTTGTTACCAGTTTGTTCCTTACAGCCGATGCACACCTTCAAATTAAAACTGTACATCTGTTTTTCAAAAGATCCTGTATACGACAGTCAGAGCTTTAAAATGGCAGCAAACAACAATTTGCTATGCACAGATATGGTGGAATAATGGCATCCTGGACAGAGATTGAAGCCATGGTACCTCTGTGCGTGTTTAATCAGAGCTTCTCCGTTCATTGTTATGCTAGTTAGTGCATGTGTGTGTAGGCTATCCCACTGGCTAGCTGACTGCCGCCACTCTGCACTGCACTCATACAGGCAGTTACCACTGATGTCGGGATGCTGTTGTCGCTGAAGCATAGTGCCGAACTTTTGGTCCCCCCTTGGTTAACACCATTATCTTTGTCAGCACTGTTTATGCTGTTAGCACTGTTAGCTGCTAGCCGACTCAGTCACCTCCATGTTGAGAGCCATGTGCAGACAATTTCATCTTAGACTCTGAAGCTCTGAATGTCATACACAGCTCCTCTACGGAAAAGGACAACTAGTCTGTTAGAAGAACAATACATAGCCTAACATGTACAGATACATAATAGGATAATTGTGGAACACAAAATGTTAACTGTACCAGTATTGGTCTAGGCACATCAGATAATTAGTAACACTAACTGTAAAATAAGAAACCAAAGTACATCAGTACATGATTTCCTAACTCTCATATTGACATTTTTAACATTTACATATAATTTTGACTGCAACAGCATTATAGAGTTCCTCAACTTATGTTATCAACTTGGTTTTGGTGTGCCACCCCAAGATTTTCAGTTGCCCTGTAACAATCAGCTAACCTTTAAAGCTTAGTTATGAGTTAAATTCGAAAGCTACAGTAATTACTGAAGCTGAGCACTTTTGAGGAGGTGGTGGAGGACAGAATCCGAGCCAAATTCAATAAGATCATATACAACACCACCCATCCTCTCCATAAAACACTGGATACACTCAAGAGCACATTCAGCACTTTGAACCATTTTTCCTTTTTTACAAAGATATTTATTGTACTGTTTTTATACAACTTTTTATGCCTTTAATTCACACCTTGTGATCTTATGTACATGACAAAGAGCTTAAGGCCTTGACCTCGCCTCCAAATTCCCCAGATCCAAATCCAATTGAGCATCCTTGGGGCATGCTGGTACACTATCTCACAACCCACAGTACTCAATAGATCTGCCGTGAAGACCCTGGTACCAGACACCAAGGGGCAACCTTAGACTTCCCTTGTCCATACCTTGACATGTCAGAGCTATGTCCGATTCGTAGAGGCCCCACCGTAGATAGGCGGTGCATATGGAGTATTGGCATGTCCCACAGATGCTCAGTCGAATTGAGAACTGGGGAATTTGGAGGCCAGGTCAGTGCCTTGGGCTCTGTTCCTTGTACAAACACGAGAGATGACTGGGACTGTCTGACTTTGGAGGTTGTTTTTTTTATGCTTAATGTTTTTAAAACGTAATCTTTTCCTTCACAGGTCGCCTCACTATGAGTTTGGTGATGGAGTACCTGCCCCACGGCAGCCTTATAGGCTACTTGGACAGTCACCGACATAACGTCAACACCAGGCGGTTGCTGCTCTTTGCCTCTCAGATCTGTAAAGTAAGAGTTAGATATGCGTATCAGCTCAACATCTGCAAATGGTTGTCATCACAAAATTTAATATTAAGTTATACAATTGAATGGACTATGATTCAATTATTGGTGAACAAAATCTTGCAACACTTGTTGTTGATCATGAAAAAATTGACTGTACAATGTACAACAGAGACAGTTCTCTGCAGCCTATATCTCATCTTATGGCTCCATGAATCAGCTGCATTTTTACTATCTGTAGGATAGCACCAAAGAATGGTTGCACTGCATAAAACAAAGGAGACAGGGGTGATTGTTTTATTTTCTTCTGCTTTTAATTTTTCAGGGGATGGAGTACTTGCAGACCCTGCGTTTCGTGCACCGAGACCTCGCAGCTAGAAATATCCTTGTGGCCAGTGAGTCGCTGGTGAAAATTGCCGACTTTGGGCTGACCAAGATCATTCCTACTGACAAGGAGTACTACAGAGTCACACAGCCTGGAGAGAGCCCCATTTTCTGGTAGCGTTACTCATGTTTTCCCTTTAATCCAAGGTGTTAAAGCAGAAAGGTCTAAAGTGTTTGTTTGAATCAGACACTGCAAAACTTTGCTAGCTGTTTCCTCTGTTTCTAGTCTCTGCACTAAGCTAAGCTAATCGGCTGCTCGCTCTAGCCTTATATTGAATTTTCCACCTGACCACACACTGCTCATCTGATGCAGGTACGCCCCAGAGTCCATCAATGAGTTCAAATTCTCCCACAAGTCAGATGTCTGGAGTTTTGGAGTTGTTCTTCATGAGCTCTTCTCCTACTGCGACACAAGCACCAACCCAAAAAGGGTAAGAAGGTTTACCATTGATACATTGATTCATGCCTGGACCATGTTTCAATATCTTTAAATGATGACCGCCCCCCCTCTTTAATTTTTTCCTTGATGTTACCTAGCTATGCATGCAGGAAGTCGGACACCATGAGCAGAGTCCGTCCATTGCAATGTATCTGGCAAATATTCTAAAGAATAACTGGAGGTTGCCGGCACCTCTAAACTGCCCACACAAGGTATGTCAACTCCATATGGTTCAGTGGTTGAAACACAGTTGCCTTTTTGGAGGAGTTTTGTCTTGATTAGTATTAAATTAAAATTATTTCAATTCTGAATTTACCACATAGCCACATTTTGTCATCGGTGACAATGTAAGCGTCCTTCAAAATTAATACCCCACATGACACTGTTCAAAAACTAGTCTAGTGAGTCCAAATGCGGACAGAGACAGACTGGAGCAGGATCAAGATGGTAATTTATTAATAGATAAATGAGTGGATGAGTAAAGGGGTGGCTGATGTCTGAGGCAGGAGAGCTGGACTGAGGGAGCTGACAGAGGGGTTTGACTCCTGCACACCAGATTCCACTCATATGACGTGTCACGTCCCAAAACAATCCTTCGTCTGTCTTTTACAAAGATTTTATCTCTTGTCTTTTTATTCCACCATCTGCTGTTGATTCTGAAAGGAGCTGACGACAGTCTCAACTGTTGTGATACATGTTTTAAATATCTTATTTGACCCTCATCTCACCAACACCAGGTGTACAGTTTGATGATGCAGTGCTGGGCGTACAACTTCGAGGAGCGGCCATGCTTCACCAACCTGGGAAACCAAATTGAAACTATAATGCAGGACGAGAGAGAGTACCCTAAAGGCTGACTGTAATGTGTAAGTGAGCAGAGGGAGGACTATAAGCTCAGTCGCATGGACTATAAACACAAGATCAGCTGGATGTATCTTTAGTTCTTCAGTACATGTGGTACATACAATATAAGCACTTATATTTCACAGCGATAGAGCGCTAATAATAAAAACTCTGCCATATCACACTTAAAAGCCTTTACACACCAGGGGCATTTCTTTTGTGCGATAAAGTTGCACATCAATTCATTTTTCTAACTTATTTTTATCATGAAAACTTTCACATCAGGAAACATCAGGACAGTGACAATGCAATCGCTGCCTTTATGAATAATTTTGATGCAAAATATTTGTGTTGTTAATTTCATCATGTTTTCTTACAGTCAAATCAATACTATATTCATAAAACTGTACTATGTTCATGCACAAAGCTCACAGATTTTCAGAATCAAGAATTACTAGTCCATACCCATTGGTAGCTTTTTCACCTTCTACCTATCCCAATCCTCAATTCCTATTGTATGTGCAGTTTCACATAGAGTGACCACGTCAGTGAGTAGAAAAACATGGGACAGACTGAATGACACACTGACAGTTTCCGTGATTATGTACAGCATACCATACCATGACTTAGTCATACCAAAAATTAGAAGAAAAAACAACAACATTGGGCCACAGGGGGAGCCACAGCGATCGGTCGCATTTTAGCCATTTTTAAGCATTTTTCTGTTGTTATAGCGCCACCCAGTTGCCAATTAGAGTTAAATTTCTCCAGTCACCTTGAGGCGTCCTGTTCTACATATCTACCAAGTTTAGTGAAAATTGATTTGGCGGTTAGGCCTAGATAAGAAATTAGCTCTCTAGCGCCCCCATTTTGTTTGATGGGGTCAATAATGGAGGGGTCCCCTCAGATTATGTGTGGTCATATGCCTACAAAGTTGTGTGGTGACCGGTGAAACCCTTGAGATGTTATACACCTTTATGTGATGAGCCACGTCCTCTGCAATATACATTGCCTTATAGAAGCTCAGTTTTAGTAAGTTTTCAACTTTTGCCAAGAGGGAACTTTAGATATTGGTCCCTAGATTATGTTCACTGAGTTTCATGCAGATCGGTCAAACTTCCTAGGAAGAGATCGATTTTAAGTGTTTTTCAAAAAATTCAAAATGGCGGAAAATCTATATAACCGGAAGTTATGGGTTTTTGAGGCAAATGTGTTCCTCATGAGGAGAGGCATCTCTGTGCAAAGTTTCATGTCTCTACGACATACAGGGCATGAGATATACCCATTCAAAGTTTGCAATTTCAATCGTTGCTATAGCGCCCCCCTTTGGCCAATTGGTGTAATATTGCTTCATTCGCATCCTCCCATGACCCTCTACCACTGTGCCAAACTTCACATGGATTGACCAAGTCAGTGAGGAGAAAAACGTGGAACAGACACACACACACAGACAGAGTTTTTATCATTATATAGTAAGATAGTAAGGTGACATTGTTATTTTCACCAGCAAATATAAGTTATTTAAGCACAACATGGTCCTTAAATGGAATCAAGTAGCAACAATTTACTTACTGACGTGCATCCTACAGTTATTGTGAAAATGGTGCGGCCAAGTTTCGACCACATCAGTTATGACAGGAAGAAGCTGAAAGTAGCAAAGGTGGAAGCTGGGTCGACAGGCAAATAAAACCTTTAAAGCTAGCTAGTCATATATTTTCTCTGTGTGTTGAAATAACTGACTTGATACCTTGTGCTTTGTGATCATATTGTGTATATGTATATAAAGCAGAGCATGGCCTGAACAGGTCTGTAGCAGTCGTTTAGGACATTAGTTGGTCATTTGTTCAAGGTATGCATGGTTTGATACATTCAGTGTCATGCTTGCGTTTGGCCTTGTCCTCAAGATTGTTTTCTGTCTCTGTCAAGAATGGTCCCATGACCCATTTTTGGACCACGAACCACCAGTTTGGAACCACTGTTTTTTGTTTTTGTTTTTCTTTTATGAAAATGTATTGAGAAAAAGTTTTTTTGCATTTATATTGTGGTACTGTAGTATTGTAGTAAAGATAATGAAGATTATATTCTGTGCTTTATTTACATCCTTTACTGTGTTTCAAATAAAACAATTTTGTAGCACGGTCTTTGTAAATACTTACTGACAGCACTGAGTTCTGTGTAATGCATTAAGCACTGATGCATCTTAAATAAATGGCTGAAGAAAATGAGTGAATACATACTTCAAGTTGTATTCAACTATAACGTATGGGCGTATTCAAGGTGGTATGGCCGAAAGCGGCAACAGTTGGAATGAAAAGGATCTTTATAGATGTGGACCATCATCAGCATGATCATTTGTGTGTAATTTTGTCCATAGCATGTAAGTTTTTCATTTCTCTTTATGAACAGCAGAGGACGCTGCTGCTTCTTCAATGGACACTTTGAAATCTGTTTGCTCTGAATGAAACATTTCAGATGAGAGTGAATTTGACTCCATTAGGAAGAAATTAGAGATGACACATGCAGCATGACCTCAATCCACTCCGTCCTCATTTAATCCTGCAGTTATATTGTTTGTCCGCAAGATGGCTCCCCATTTCTATGCACCCTTTGGAAACTACTATAACACAGTTCTTCACTCCACTTCTAATTTAAATGCAGCACTTTTGTTTTTGCTCCCATTTTCAGAGGTGTGACTTAAAGGTGGCACATCAAGACGCTGATTAAAAAGCACCACTACTACACAGGTGTACCTTGGGATGGTTACAGTAAAAGGCCACGCACTGAGGGAACTTGCCATTGGCCTGTTGACTGCACAAATCTGGGAAAAAATCTGTCAGAGAATTGCCCAATATCTTTGGCATTTCATTCAATAAAAACCCACTAGTCCTGTTACTTGGGGGGAAAAAATACCAGAAGAGATCGATTAGAAAGATTCTCACTTGTAGCAATGATTAAACAAATTACAAAAAACTGGTTTAAAGATAAATAATCAATGTTGAATGGAAATCTTGTGAAAAAGATATATACGAAATGGGAAAAAATGACCATTAGAGTTAGAAATCAAGTCACATATTTTTGAAGAAAGATGGGGGGAAATGCTTGAGATATATAGAGGAAGATGTTCCCATTGATTTTTGATTATATGACAGCTGAAGTCATGAGACTGATAGCATAGAAGTTTTTTCTTGTTCTTTATGGTTCACATAAATATGTGGGTAACTATGTGTCCATGTTTAGGTACACACATTCATAGGTGTGAGCATGTATGATTAGGCATGTGAGTATCAGAGATATTATTGATAATAATAATAATTCGCTAAATTTGGCAGTACATCCAACCAGCCACACAACCGCACAAGTCAGTTAAGATGACAAACTGCTGTCAGTATGCTAATGGCACACTCCCTAAAACTTACAACATCTGTGTCATTGTGTTGTGTGCTCAAACTGCACATTTTATTGTGACCATCCCAAGGCACACCTGTGTCATAATGATGCTATTAAATCAGTATCTTGATATGTCACACCTGTCAGCGGGATGGTTTAACTTGGAAGAGAAGTGCTCACTGACACAGATTTTAACAAAAATTTGTTACCAACATATTAGAGAATTAGGCCTAGACTTATTGAACGCATATTTAACTTAAATGTGTGAAAAATTGGAGCAAAACCAAAAATGTTTTGTTTCAATTTTTGTTCAGTGTACTTAACATTTACAGAGAATTACACATGTATATATTATAATTTACTTATTGCTCTCTGTTTGTTGGTATTCCCATGTCTTCCAAAAACATAATAAAATGTTAAACATAAAAAGAAACATTTACAGAAAAGACATGGGACATGAGACTAGCTCAACAACATGGCCAAACGCAAGTATGACACTGAACATATTAAAAAGTGCGTGGACCTTGACCTATGCTGTACAATAAAACTAAACCCAATTAAAACACAAGAATGACAAAACAAATAAAATATCTTAAAATGAAATCTAGTAAAAGATGAAATAAGGAAGGCCAAAGCTAAAAAGAAGATAATAAATGGGCATTAAAATCTGAACCCTGTGGCTGGACCAACTGGAATCTGCTCTAGCTTGCCGTCAAACAGGAGTTTCTAACATGCCAGCAGTGTGGTGGCAAAGAGGCCCTAATCTGTGCTTCCTAATTATTTTCTTTAATTTGAGGTCATTTGCAAAAGCTGACTTATTGGTATTGGAATGTTTAAAGCTGTGTTGCCTATAAATACACATGTACACATCAGGTGTGACCGGAAAAAGGTCTGAACAAAAAAAACCTTCTGACACCAGTATTCAGCTTTCTGTTTATATCAAACATATGTTATGCAGTACACATATAGTCATTAATAATAAAACAACACAATATAAAACCTTTTCTTAGCGGCATGAAAATAATAACAGATATATTCAATGATTTTGTTTTCCAACTTACAAAGTTCTAAAGGAAAACCCTTGCAATGGTTATTACTGACAGTTGTTTCATTAATATAAGCGTATGTGACAACACATAAACCTTAAAGTCCTCCATTTTTTTTTTTTTTTTTACAATTCTAACAGTGGTTTCTGTAGAGAAGCACTGATTTAAGGCACAAAAAACAAACATTAATTTCTTTCTGAACACAAGTATACAAAAAGAAAAAAAAAAAAATCTTAACGTGAAAGCCAAACTGTAAACTCATGAACTTAAGCAGAAGATTAAGTAACATTACATCTTCACGATTGAGAAACCCTGAGGAATTATTTCTGAATCATATCATTGTAAGGCTGTGGACGCCACTATCACCCTGGCCCGATAAAACGTAAAAAACGTTGGTGCATTAAACACCTTGCTTTGTTGCTCAGGAGCACTGCCTTTGAATATAGTGCTTTACTGGCATGGGGAATATATGTTAAAATTGCCATAGCAAGTGTGAAATAAAAATGAAAATTGTATTTACAATAAGTAAATATCTACCAGAATTTGGTTTATAAACAGTCCCTGCTGACTGGGTACACCTTTGACACACTAGCAAAACAGTGCACACCATTTTGAGATTGTCCCTGGGCATTGTTTCGATACCTGTGCTCAGGTGTACAAGAAGTTTGCTTAAATACAATTAAATAAATTATACTTTCACACAACTATAAAAGCATGACTCAAAACAGGAAATAACAGATGAAACAAAAGATCACACCACTGAGAAGTATTTGGTACCAAGCAAAGGAAACGCAACCACAACACGGGGTCTGACAGGGTAGGACTGGCTGCTTCTGTGGCTTATATGCATGAGGCACTCTGGGCCCAGGTGCGTTCAATGTCGCTGATTAACCTCTGACAGGTCTGCAGCCCTGGAGACAGACAACAGAGCAACAGCAGAGCCAACCAAGCAGAAGAGCTGTCACATTAGTAATATAGTTAGATGCAGACATGCTGTCTGCAGCTTTGGTTAAGTTTCTTCCTGTAAACGCTGGCTCACTGTCAAGGCTTTGTTAAGATGTTGTTAAGCATGATGCATATTTGTGCATAATTTGGCTTCACCGACAGCTTAAAGCTCCATTAGTCAATATTTTCTATTGAAAATGAAAGTGACTCTATGTAAAGCAGTTATGTGGCGTTATCAGCCTCTTATGGATGTTTTGTTTTGCATTTAACAGCCTGCAAATTGACTTTATGGTTGGATCAAATGGCTTTTATCAACCCTGTTTCCAGCAGCTGTTTGTGTGTGGTACCTGCACGACGTTACACAAATTGGTAAGGAAAGGGTTACATCTTTTCTCAAGCGTTGAAAGAGTTCATCCATTAAAGTCAAAGGCCACTGAATATTGTACTCCATCCGGCACATATAATAATGCTCCATGTCTGCTGCATGGTTATAAACGGAAGTATCGTTTCACACTCAAGCCACACTAGAACAACTGCACACAGAAATTATTTGTCAGTGCTGTGTATCTGTCGGCTCAGATGCAGCCAACAAAGCCTGTTACAAAGTAAGTTTGCAACCCCTTTTTTAATTCCAGTGGAAGCTGCTCACCCACACAGTACGTGGAAAAAAAACCTACGCTACCTACTGCAGAGTCAGGCTGACTGCTCTCCCACATTAACGGCATTTTGAATGTGCAAAAGCCTGCAGCTGAACAGTGGTAGAAAAACAGTCGAACCCTTTTCTCGTAAATCTCGAATGAAGGTCACACTCTCTCACATCCTAAGATCGGGTGTGGGAGACGAGGTGCTGCTATCGCGTTTTCTTGGACGGACCACATTTCAGATAAGGATCATTTATTCTGTGCCACATCAGATACATGTGAGGTGGAAGGAATCTGTGTACCAGTAGAACTTCTTTATAATAGCAAGGATCGAATTTATCTTGCGTGCTGGAGGGAATGTACAGTCCTGCCGTCTTAACACCCATATGAGAAGAAGGTTTTAGACCTGCTTTGGCCAGACACATCCCCATGTAAACATCATCAATGGGAAGAATGGTAATGGACTGGGACATGTTGTATATGACCAAGGCTGTGTAGCCAGACAGGAGGAAGCCCCCTCCGCCACAGTAGGGGGGATATGAGTCTGACTTGTGTACCTGAACTGGGATAAAGTACTTGCTCCATGTTGATCTAATGGGCCCCACATTCTGGATCAGATGGCCGGTAAAGAGGTGCTTGCTTCCATCGTTGTCCTTGAGGCCTTGGAGATACTCGACCATGTTGTCTGTGTTTGCAAAGACGTCATCATCACCATTTAGATGGAAGCGAGCGTTAGGGCAGTTTCTTTCCATCCATTCCAGGAAGAGTATCTGCTTCAAGGTGAGGTTGTAGAATTTATCATTGAAGTCCCATTGGAGGATGTCATTGTACTCACGTTGCTCCAGCTCAAGCAGTTTGTTCAGTCGCTCTCTCTCAAAACCAGCGTCCATCGTCCCTGAGATGAAAATCCTTCGGATCCACACACCGTTGTGTAACCTCTCTTTCGCCCAGGTTTTACGCAGCACCTCTCGACGGTCGTAGTTCACAGGGGAGCTTTTAATGACCAGCAGAAGGAAGACTTCCGCTGATTTTTCAGCTCCTCCACATTTGTCAGGAAGGTCAAGTATCATGGGGAAATGGTGACAGTGTCGAAAGTACAGAAAGTCTTTTATAACACCGGGAAGAGAGTTGAAGCCTGTGATGTTCTCAGCAGTCACATTTCGCTGACATTTCGGCCAGGAGTATACATGGGAGTTATTTGTGGTGGGTCGCCTTATTTGACTGTTATCCTCTTTCACATCTACGTGGAGATGGACGGTTTTGCGGTCAATAAAGTCTTTACAGAGATTGAGGACCAACAACAGACCAAGAGCTCCCACCAGCAATAAAGTCCTTGTTTTGATTTTTCTCATCCTTGAAACTCTGCAATGACAAACAAAACACAGTTTTCTCATTAAAACGTCTCAGTATGACATAAAATATGCAACATGACTAATTTCATTTCTTTGTAAACTTAAGGTTAAGGATGTCACACCTGAACGCATAGCAGCCACTGTCACAATACAACTTAAAGGAATACTTTAACCCCCAAAATACCCAAAGGTAATACCACCAATCTGTTTCAGCTAGTTCTACCTCCATGTCTAACCCACTCTCTATATTGTTTGATTTGTACTAAATCTATAATTTGTTCCTTTCATATGTGCAAATAAATAAACAAACAAACAATAAAACACAGACAGCACAATCATGTTAATGAATATGAACAGTGCGTGGCTTAAAAAAAGAAAGAGACTCCACAAAGCAGCTCTCGATAACGCAAGCATTTACAAAGGCTATACAATATGAAAAAGATTCACTGTTTTTCTCAATGGATTCTGGCTTTCAAGAGAACATAGATTCGTTTCACTTTGTGTTCCTCATCTAAAAGAGCTGTCTGTTTGGAAAGTACTGAGCATACGACTGGATAAATGAGACCTGGACTAAACTGCACGGGTTGTCTGAGAGTTTGTAAAGGGATGTTTAAATATAGTTTTGCTGTTAATAAAATGCGGTTAAGGGGGGAGGGTAAACAGCGGAAACCTAATAGGTCAGTGCAGCCATCAATTGAGATATTGCACAGCTAGAGCTTTCTACAGCGCGCCTACATTATGCTAAGACACACAATATAATTTGTTGGTCAAAGACTCTAGAGAAGATCAGTGCTTTGATGTAACTATCTGCAGTTATTCTTATCTCTTAACTGTGTTCTGTATTTACTACTTTCTTACTGCTTATATATATCTTGTGTAAACGGTGTGTTCTGTATGTCCTTTGATGACTTTACATGTATATATTTTATATGTCCTCACAGCTATATCTGCGGATATCATCATGGATGCAAGAGGAAATTGGCATATTTATATAATTCCTAGTTTAAGTCAAGAACGGTCATTGGATTCGTGGCTGGCAAACGGGTGGGGTTGGAATGAATGAAATGGAAAGAAGGGAAATGTTGTTATTATTCATTCATTTCCGTAACTTCTTATCCTGCCTTACCTAACTAAGCTACTAATATCTGCAGGTCCGGTACTATGGTCTCTCCTTGTCAGAGTTCAGGGGGTCGGGGTGGAAGGGATCAAGGGAAAGGAACAAGGGAAATGAGAGGGGCAGAGAAATGGCAGATTTTTCCTTGTATTGCACCACAATAAAGATCCAATAAGCCAATAAACAGTTGATCACAAGCAGCTGCTGTGCCCGATCCACTCAATCATCACTCCGCAGTTAACTTGAGAACGCACCAGTTTAAACAGTAACATTTAGTTAGCGCACACCAGAGTACTTTGGTAGCCGGTTCTTACATCAGAGTCAGATTTATAAGCAATGTACAACTGGAGCATCATTTCAACCAACAAATGATTTACTGGAGATGCAACAGGAAGTCTAGAAGCGGTTTTAAAAGCTTAGATGCTTTTCTGAGTCGGAGGCAAGAAATACAGACTGCAGAGTTATACTTAAATCTACATTTACAGTATGAAACTGCACCTGAAAGCTCCATTAAAATTGCTGCTGAGAGGAGATTGTATTGACCTGCCTCTCTGGGAAACAACGCACCAAAGCTAAACACAGAGTAAGAAGAAGAGACCTCCCTGTGCCAAAAACATTACAGCTATATGCCTGAGAACAGAAAGAAGTCCTTCTGGACTAATGAGACAACTTCTTGACTATTTGGGCTCAGCCTCAAAGTATGAGGCACAGACAGGGTGACTTCCCATAAATAAGAACGTTCACACATTTCACCTCACCGCTCCGAATGACAAGCAGAGACCAACAGGAGCGAGCAGACATGAGGTGGCTTGGCATCTGCCCGCATAATGCACTATTAGTGGCAACGGATCAAATGCTGTCAGGCCTCATTCATTTGGGCGGAATATGTTACATACAGATGATGTCAGCTGTGAAATCATAACAACAAACTAAACAGGCATTCAGAGTAATGTGAGTAAAAGGGAAGCGCCCAGGCAGACATTACCATTCACTGCCAAATGTCAAATAACACGCCTAGACTCAAGACCAGCCTCACCCTGTTACTCAACATGAGGAAATCAGGCAGGAAAACACACAACTGACCGACTGCAATAAAACAAAAAATCTACCTGTCCAGGTTAATATGAGAGCTGAGAGCTTCGGTCTACAAGCATACTACAATGTATTAGATACAATTATGTCATTAATGTCTGACAGCTATAGTTACTTTTCAGATTCAAGTGTTACATGCATTTATTTGTGTATAAACCATACTATAAGCTCAGAGTATTTAACAGCTACAACATTAAAATACCACTTACAAATATAATGCATCAATAATAATAATAAATCCAGTATTGTAACAAATATTAATAAAGCTAACACTTTAGACAAATGTCCTTAAAGTCTGTTTTTAGTATTCATTCAATATTTTGAATGCATGACTTGTAATGGCGTATTTAACATTGTTTCAGAGTACTTCTTCCAGAGCTGTAAACAAAGAGACTATAGTGAGGTAGGATAACTTTGTATTCATCAGTTACTGACTATTGAATTAACAGGAAGTAACTCAAACTACTGATATTAATCTGATGTTTGGAGGGTATCATTTAAGCACCAGTGGCCACAGACCCTGAACACAGTCGCTTTACAAATTCAAAATTTCGATACAACAAATATGTTAGAGACCGTGCCCTATTTTAATCTAACATTACTTTCAGTTCTCTAGAATCTGCTCAGGAACTGTGACTGAACACCTGTTGTTGTTTTTTTTTCTAATGAGCTATTAGCCTATGCTTTATAGTCAAATTATTATAAGTGATAATAAAAATAAAAAAAAAAGTGCCTATTTTTGTTTCCAGATTTCTAAATTACCTGCAGATACATTTTTATTGGTGAGTATAGACCTCACTTTCCGTTTCTATTCCTGTGATTCTGCTGTTGTCCTTGTGGGATTTGTAATATCCTGAGAGGGTAAACACTGTAGTAACCTGCTGTACTGACAACCTGCATCACCCATACAAGAGTGAAACAAAAAACTGGCTCCGAGTCATTTAGAAACTCTGCTGGAAAATAACTGAAGAACTGGATTTTGCATACATCGCTCAAGTAAATCCATTTTATGCTCCCACTCTGCCACATTTCAGTTAATATAAATATTATACTGAAAACTAATGATTTTTTTTTTTTTTAACAGATGTAGTTAGTTATGTTTGTATGTAAAGAGAGGAGATGTAATGAGCTTCTATGCTCCTTGTCACATTTCAAATTATTCTATATTTCACCAGAAAAAAAAAGCTAAAAAAAAAAAAGATGTGTGTTGCAGACCTTTGTGTTGTCTTCTTTCCTCTGCCATTTATCATCTCACAACCTCTTCGAACTGACCCTTTAGAGGGACCCAACCCTCAGGCTGGAAGGCACTGGACTGAAAGGCACTGTAAGAGAGATAAGAGCTTATTGTCATCCATCTGTACACACTGCAGTACAGTACGTAAAGGAATGAACATGTGTTTCCCTGGTCTGCTATACAAAACAAAAGAATGAATGAATGTGATGTGCAAACAAGATTCAAAAACAGGTGCAAAACAAGACGCAACAAAGGCAACACATATCCTAGTGCAATGACGGACATAAGGTGCCATAATAAAAAAACTAAATACAAGTAGTGCAAATAAATCTAAACAGATGTAAAGTGAAGCACGTCCCTGAGGATATTTCTGTAGTAAGAAAAATAAATAAATAAATGTCAATGACTCAGATATTTCTCTGCAGAATGAGGACTTTTACGATTTTACTACCACTGTACTTAAAATATAATAAGCTGATAGTACTACTATTGTACTTTTAAGCCTAATTAATTTTTGAATGCAAGACTTTTACTTAGAATCGAATACCTATTTTTAAAATTGTTGTATTGGTATTTTAACCTATGTAAAGAATCTGAGTATCACTGTTTAGATACACTCACTGGCCGCTTTATTAGGTACACCTTGTTGGCACCTCTTTTAATTCTTAATAGCATAGATTCCACAAGGTGCCGGAAACACTCCGCAGAGATCTTGGTCCATATTGACATGATAGCATCATGCAGTTGCTGCAGATTTGTCGGCTGCACATCCATGATGTGAATCTCCCGTTCCACCACATCCCAAAGGTGCTCTATTGGATTGAGATCTGGTGACTGTGGAGGCCATTGGAGTACAGTGAACTCATTGTCATGTCATGGTGCGTTACCTGCTGGAAGTAGCCATCAGAAGATGGGTACACTGTGGTCATAAAGGGATGGACACGGTCAGTAACAATACTCAGGTAGGCTGTGGTGTTTAAACCATGCTCAGTTGAAGCCTCAGTTTCCTGTTCTTATCTGACAGGAGCTGCACCCGGTGTGGTCTTTTGCTCTTTCTGAATTATTCAGACCAGCCCGCCTTGCACCAACAACCATGCCACGTTCAAAGTCCCTTAACTCACCTTTCTTTCCCATTCTGATGCTCGGTTTGAACTTCAGCAGGTCGTCTTAACCATGTCTACATGTCTAAATACATTGAGTTGCTGACACATGATTGGCTGGCTAGCTATTTCCATTAACTTGCACAAACAGGTGTACCTAATAAAGTGGCTGGTGAGTGTGCTTAGACAAAAGAGTAACTCAAAAGTATATGAATCACCAAGTAGCATTTCAGTTTCCTACAGAAATTAAAAAAAATAAAATAAAATAGAGTATTAAAGTTAATTCATAGCAGCACATGAAGGTGGCACTGAACACTGTGTGATGCCACAAACCATTTCGTTTATGCATTTAACTATTTTTATATGAACCAAATGTAAGAGGGCACCATCATCAGGTCATTTACACCCGTAAAACACTGTATTGGAAGCTCTTTTTTTCAGGATACTGCACATTATAAATTAATCACAAAGTGCCTTCAGTTCCTACTTTGGCTGTTGCGCTCAAGGAAGTCGCAGGCTGATTTGAAGGATCAGGTGACTCAGATAACGGACTGTTACAAAACGATGTATTATAAATTAGTCTCTGCAACTGCTGACAGTGGAAAAAAAGTCAAATAAACGATTTTATTAAATCAAGGCAAATATAAAATACTTGTTTTCCAGTCTGAGGCGTTGTTTTTCAGACGCCTCACACAAAAATGGTTGATCAGCCTTTAAATTTTTAAGTATCCCAATTAGATGCGGTAATGTAATCGATAAAGCCTCGGAAAAAAAATAATTAACGTTATTGTAAAACGGAAACTCACTCCAGTCATTTCCCGAGAAATGGCTACAGCTGCTGCACAAACAGGATCACATGGAGCTGGAATGTGTATGTGACCAATGTAGGATTACTTACAGTTAGAAGGAGGCAGCTCCTCCCGTGTGTTTCTGTAGCGCCAGGTCTCACTGATGAGTCCGGTGTGCAGCTGCATGTCACTGTGCTCCGGTCTGCTCCCAGCCTGCTGCTGGGCGGGGCCTGCCTCTGTTGACGGACCCGCTGCGTCAGGGGTCCCGCAGGAGAGCGTCATCTGTCTGTCCCCCTGTCTGTCTATCTATCTATCCCTCTATGTATCTGTCTGTCTGTCTCCCCTAACTTACTTCTCATCTTTTGCTGTTGTACTCTATGGGAGAGGGGCTCCAGTTACAGTTTTTCTCCATTGGTTTGGCTCATTTCTTGAAACAGAAATTACATTCTCACAATAACATGGACAAACCACCAAACCACTCGGCAATTGTTCACAACAGAATTGAATTTCTCATTCATTTCATCAAATTGCAAATGTCTAAGTACATCTTTGCAAATGATGAAGTACAGGTAGCCTACAGTTAGCACAGTTAGCCTACATTTAGCACAATTTCCAAGTGAATAGATCTCATTGATCTAAACTGATTGTTGATTCTCAGTCTAATGGTTGTTCTCTCCAAAACATGTCAGCATCATTTCATTGTATAAGTTATCACATGCACAATAGTCTGTTCAATTGTCAAAATTAGTCAAGAACATAATACCATGAATACCATGTATGAATCTCTTGGAACATTTGATAAATTGATTACGTAACTGACAGTCAGGTGAAACTAGAACTTGACTAATGGCCAAGGAGAGGGAGGGTGAGGACAGCGACCAGTGAAGAAGTGTTACTGTAGTTGTGAAACTCCAGCTTTATTTACAGCACTGTTTATGTTTACATTACAGTGTATGCTGTTTACATTTTATTTTTACTCTGATGTACTGAAGCTACTTTATGTGTGTGAATACAAATGGTTACATTTTTCTTGGCAGTATGAGTACAATGTGTGATGTCAAACCTTGGAGGCTACTCTCACCGTAAAATCCTATTTTATTTTATTTTTGTTCAGTTTATACACAGTTGTATTCTGTTAGCTAGACAAAAAAAAACTAGCACAGTAACCATTGTCAATGAAGGACTGGGCTAAGACTGGAGGTGGACATGAGGGATATTTCAATGGTCCTCTGCCATAGTGACAAAACATCTAACCATTTTGGCTTGCAGTGCTTACACAATGCCAAAGGGACGATGCATTTTGGGGGCACTGACTATTTATATGAGAAAGGAATTTAGTTTTGAAGCATGAGTGAACAGTTTTGGGAGAGATATGAGCTTTTGCAGGTGAACCATGGTGTTGTGCTGAACCATCCAGGTTATTTTGGCAAAAGCACCAAGAGTGTTGAGAACGTCCAGTCTGTTTCAAGAAACGAGCCAAAGCAATTGAGACAGGATCTTTGCATTTTGGTGGCACTGACTATTTATATGAGAAAGGAATTTAGTTTTGAAGCATGAGTGAACAGTTTTTGGAGAGATATGAGCTTTTGCAAGTGAGCTATGGTGTTGTGCTGAACTGTAAGACTGTTTTGCCAAATGATCTTACAGTTTTGAGAATGTAATTTCTTGAGGAATGAGTCAAACCAATGGAGAAAAACTGTAACAGCACAAAATACCCAGTGCAAATATCACAACTGCCACTTCCCTAATATTAAACTTACTGACTTTAAGTTGTCATCCCAAAACACTCAAGTTGTACAATGAATCGTAATGTACACACTCAGGTCTATGCACCCTGCACAATGAGGAAGACAGAAATTTTGTGTCACTGATGGGTGCTAAGGTAACAGCTTCCCTTGGCTTTTACAGAGCACACAGAGAGTGGATGCAGAACAACACAGAGTGAGCACAATATCAAACAAAAAAGTAAAGCTAAAAAAAACTGTCTGCAAATGCGCAACTGTAAGCCCTGAGGTAACATTTTCACAACTGCTTTTGGTTCATTTTATCACAATTGACACCTTAGCAGAAAACTACAAAAATCACAAGGCAGCTTGTTTAAAAATAGTGTATGTTGGTGTGATCTCGTTTTCTGGTAAAAGTATTGCTGCGTGCCAAGAGAGAAAGGGAGAGGTGCAGGGTGCACGCAAGAACAAGAAGGCAAAACTAAACAAAAACCGAAGCTTAACTTTATTTGGACTGTAATAAAATACAGCAACACAATGCCTCACAAGTATCAGCCATGTTTGGGATGGAGGAGACTTGCTCCAGATGCAATGGCGTCAGTCGAAGACAGCAGGGCGGTGGCAGAGCAGGGTGGCGACAAGGCCCAGAGCCAAATTCTGACATATGGACTATGTTTCGGCTCATTTCTAATTGGCCAGTTCTGTCCAATGGGGGACAAGTGATGATCCCTTTTTAATCCATGGTAATAAATAAGCAAACGATTCAGTTCCTGTAAAGCTGCTGTAACAAATATTTATATATCAACAATGGATCACATGACGGTGTGTAGTGAAATATGAAATCACATGCAACATGGACAGCTCCAAAACTGATGTAATCGCGGCTAGTGATTAAAACCTTACATTAATGGGAAAACAAGCCAAATATATAATAACAAATATAACAAATATTGGCATATATAGAGACCAGTGTGCCCCCTTCAGTTGATCCTGTAGTGAGATATAAAGCGATGGTTCTCAACCTTCTCATGCCTAAGACTCTTACATTGATACAAATTAGGTCACAGTCCTCCATTTGATAAGATTTTGTCTCAGGGACCTCTGTCTGAAAAGGTTTTGGTTGTTGGATATGATCAAGACCGGAATTCTACATTTGTCACCTATAGTTGAGAAGATAATGGTGGAAGACATTAAACTTTTTAGCACCAAAAAGCAATGACACTTGGGCATCCAAAAGGCCAACAGTGGCCCTGTGTAATGAGATGAAAAAATCTGAGACCACTAGCCAAAATACTTCTGTTTTGCATCAGTGTAACACTATTTTCTTCTTAACAAATGAGAGTATCAGCTTAACAATATGTGTGAAAAGTTAAATCTTTAAAGGGATAGTGCACCCAAAAATGAAAACTCACCCATTATCTACTCACCCATATGCTGATGGAGGCTCAGGAGTCCTCACAATACTCGCAGAGATCCAAGGATCCACCTAATGCAGGCTGATGGCGCCCCAGGTTCAAACGTCCAAAAACACATAATTGAAACCACAAAATATCTCCATACTGCTCGTCCGTAGTGATCCAAGTGTCCTGAAGCCCCGACATACACACATGTGAGCGCGATGTACAGAGAGGTACATAGAGCTACAGGGTACAATGAAGCTAAAAACAGAGTTCAAATGACGTTTTTCCAAACAAATTCATACGCACATTCGTACACCATTGATTGAGGCTACTGCACTCAGCTAAGCATTCTCACGCACTCATACACCATTAGCACAGCCATTGGTAGCAGTGTGGGGTGTAATATATTGCCCAAGAATACGTTGATATGTGGACCAGAGGAGCCGAACCGCAGATCATTGGGCTGTGGCCTTAGAAACCTTTAGTCTTACAATGATTTGACACTTTGAGAAGGACCCTTTTTGCTAAGAAAAACAATTTGACTTCTGAAACTCTCACTTAGTCCTGATGCCATTTTTCCCATTATCACAATACCACCTCATAAGCAATGATCTGCTGGGAACTTGAGGCACAGCCATGTGCCACCAACAGGTGAACGCTGGCTGTGAGTTGAGTTGCTTGAATGAGCCTCAGATGAGTAGATCAGACCTGAGTGTCATTTGAACGCGTGCTTCCTTGAAAGGGATACAACTCAAGGAAATCTGATGGTCTGTGCAAAGGGGTTAAGTTGGTCTTTGCCACAAATTTGTTTAAATCTAATTGCTTTAAAGAAAGGAGCAACAATTTTCATTCAACAGTAGCTCGGACTGGCAACGTTGTAATCAATCCAGTCATGTGATGCAGAGAAGACGTATTGGTGGAGCAGTGGTTTTCAAACTTTATGTGCCCAAGGACTGCCAAAGGACAAGCCCACACCTAAGTCCAAGGCACACCTGTATCTATATCTGTGCACAATAGCTTCTATGACATGTGGTATCATTCTTACCACCACATAAAACAATAAAACTAAGAAGAAATAAGACAAATAAGAGTCTTTTCTTTCGGTGGTAGGTCGTCTTCACTGCTGCTCCATACAGTAAAACGAACCATTGTCCCACTCACAGCTTCCTCCTTTTACATGTTATCATCTCTCACAGTCTCGCACTGGGTGTGCATAACATATTGATACAGTCAATTAAACTGAGTATGACTGAGCATGTAGTATGCAGTGCGTTAGTATGCCAATTCAAACACAACCTTTAATATTTAGTGTTATGCAAGGAAACTTTTGTCTTTTGGTATCTGTATTGCTGATTTTTTGCAGTGTAATGATGAAGAGACTTCACACAATGACAACTGTGTTAACTGTTTGATACCCACAAGTGATTTAATGCAAAGTCTGGCTTAATTGTCAGAAAGTGATCATCTCCAAACATACATGACAGCATAGGAAACATTGTATATTTATCAGCCGATACACCATACACAGCTTTTTACAGCTTATAACACCTCAACACTTGCGACATTCACTTCGGTGAGGAGCTTCTATTCATTTACAGGCACTCGTTAGCAATTCACATGTTTTGAGTTCAAGTTGAGTCAGGAGTCAGTGTGGATGCAACTTTTATGGAACTTGAGTGTGTATTAGTTGGGGCCCTCTTCCTCACACTCAGCCGTCTTTCACAAGTTATTTGAATAGAAACTCTAAATAAGATGGCATAAAATCATTTGTTGGTTTGAGTCTGTGGTCAATGCAAAGGAGCCAAGGTGAAACTGCATCAGTGCAAAGTAAACTCCAACTTCCGCTTCCTGTCCTCTTTCTCCCACATCCTGTTTATATTTCTTTCATACTGTCAGAGTAACAAGTTTACCAGGCAACATATTTCCACTTAACGCACCCCCATAGCTTATGTTTCAATCAGTGTTGGGCAATCGCAGCGGTCGTCTGTACTGTTGTCTTCCTCTGAGTGATGCAAACACATGTTTATTCTGCGTCGGAGGCGCTTTTTAAGATGAAAGCGTCGCTGCACCGTCTTAGTGCTGTACTCCTCTGCTTTTAGCTTGGCGTAGTAATCTGAGAACTTGTTAAAGAGGAAAGAGATTGGCATGCCGTTGAGGATGATACCAAATGAGATGCAGCCAAAAGCCACAAAGCGGCCCACGATAGTTACAGGAACCACATCCCCGTAGCCCACAGTGGAGATGCTGACCTAGGAGAGAAAAAAGAACAGTCACCATGTCATTCAGTTTTCATTATCATTTTCATCTCTATAGTATGATTGTTCATGATGAATAGAAGAATGAGCTAAAAGTTAATTCAATTTGTTTAAACTTAATCTCTTTAAACAGATAACTGCATAAGGTTTTGCTATCAGATACCTTTTGCTTTCCGTTTGCAGTCCATTTGTAGTCTATTATTATTGACCAATCATGTATGAGCGGCAGTAAAACAGTCCATGTGGAGAGCAAAAGAGACAAAATGCATACGCCACAAAGCAACCTTGTAACCCATCAGCTATTGTCTAACAACGATTTAGCTTTTTATCAGCCTTTTTATTTATATATCTGTATTCAGATCAGCCGAAATGACTGGCGCATAGAGGAGGAAGTCTTGGCCCAGATACTAGATGTCTGGAAATATTAGCAGCTGCCGCTAGAAGCTAATCATCATCAGACCAATAACCTATAGGCTCCGAGATTAGCTCAAGGTAATACAGAGTCCTGTTGGCTAACAAAAGAGGCTCTGCCAACTCCTGAGAAGATTTCTCTATAGTCAACATACAGTTGAAATGCTGTTAAACTGGTGTAGCTGGAGGGATTTCATCAGTTGTTTAGTGGGGGAAGTAAATCAAATCCACATGTTCTGTTCTGAACTAAATATCTTCAAACACAGAAGAAAACTTAGAAAACTGAGACTGTATACTGTACAACTGAGGTACCACTCCCAGCTGAAGTTTGTTGTTGCCATTGCCAATTCAGAGCTATTGAGAAACAGACTTCCAGCACTGGGGGTTAAAATCCCAGCAGTTGATTTACATGGCTTCAAACAGCTGTTTTGATCCATATTTTAACAAGAAACAGCAGGATCTACTGGCAGACAGCTACCTTTAATGACTTGTAACAAACATGCAAACTGGTTTGGGGCATCACAATTTATTGCATTTAGTGCTTTTTCTTCTGTAAAGAGCAAGCAAGTGGAGGATGGACACTTCATTTAGAGCAGTGGTTCCATTTCCACGCTCCTGGTAAAGTCTAAAATTTGCCCTGGTGACAATTTGTATCACTACCGGGCAAAACTTGTATACAATTGTAGTACTAAGTTTATTATCAGGTCTGACAAAGATGATCAGAGCTGCTGGAGTTTTTACCTCTATGACCTCTATTATAAGCATTATAAGGGAAAAAAACAATGTAATGTTTAGTCAACTATTTTCAAACTTTATGACCAGTACAAACCAGTTTTTACAAACCCTACACCAAATGAATAATGATATGCCAGAAAAAAAGTCTCAGGGACCATGTACTGCAGTCCTCTTCACTGTTAACTCGACAGACATGTTCTATCTCCATGACACACTGGCTACGGTTCGTGACAACTTTTCATTCGGAATGAAATAAATCTGAATGAAATCAGATTTAAAGTTTTTCCAGGTTGTTTACATGAGAAATATTCATTCCGAATGAGCGTTTACATGGGAGATCAGTTTAATCGCCTTTATTCGGGTCAGCGCAAGGTTTGGGGCAGGGAAGGTTTCTGATTGGATAGGGGGCGGGGCGGATGTTACGCGTATACGTTTACCGGAAGAAAACACTGTAGCCCTCGCTCCGGATAACAAGATGCTTGACGCCGCCGTTCTCAGTACCTTTTTCGGTCTTGTTTTGCTTATATTCTTGAAGCAGCAGTACGACAACAACCTTGTTCTGCTAATGTTTCATCTGTTGAGGAAGAGAAGGGAGGTAGAGGGTCAAAGACGGGAGATAGAAAACCGTGCTTTGGCGTATGGAAACCGGTGAGTGCAACGAGTCCGACTGCTCTATTTCAGCCCGTTGCTATGCTCGTTATATACGTCATCGTGCCAGAAGGGCAAGGAAACGAGCATGCACAGCAAGACCGGAATGAACTTAAAGAGGAATGAGTGTATACATGCACACAGGAATTCTTTCATTCGGAATGACAAAGGGAATAAACCATCCCCTTTAATCGGATTTCATTTTCAATCGGAATGAGCGTTTATATGACCATTTTTAATCCGAATGGCCTTTCATTCCAAATGAAAGTGGAATTAAACTGTCCATGTAAACGTACTGATTGTGCCACCAACTGCTGAACACCGAAGGACCTTCAGTGGAGGCTAACGCGCAGCAGCAGCAGCAAGGCCCTGTTTCACAAGAGAATCTAGAAAGCACTGCTTACACTCAGATTTGCAGTAGTGGCAGCTGCCCCACAGTGCTCTCACATGCGAGCAACAAGTTTAATTAGCAAAACAATATTAAAATGAATGCAAAAAGAAAATGCTGCAACATTAAACGAAGCTGCTGTGGTGTCAGGTTGGGGTAGAAACTGTTACTTTCCTCTTAGTTTCCTTTTCTTAGTGGTGCTATTGTCGACTATATCACACTCTTGTCTTCTAAAGCAGGTGTATGCAGAGGGTGTACACGGGTAAGGGGCAGATGTTTATGGATTAGGATGAAATTAAGTTAATCTGCAAACAATACTCACCGCAGCCCACCACCAGGCATATGGGATACTGCTGATAGGAGATCCCTCAGTTTCCCTCTCAGCTGAATGAAGGAGAGCAGAGAAAGTGAAGATTCCCATGGCAATGAAGAGGAAAATGCAAGAGGCCTGCTGGTAACACTGCCGCAGGGTGAACCCAAACGCTCTCATACCAGTGGAGTGTCGAGCCAGTTTCAAAATCCGAAAGATTCGCAGCAGCTTGATGACTTTGAGGACATGACTAAGCTTGCTGACAGTGGCCATGGCCTTGAGGTCTTCCTGTGTACTCACATTGTCAGAATCAGAAAAAGTTTCAAAGAGGATCTGGAAGAAATAAGGCATGACCGCCACCATGTCCACGAAGTTGAGTCCACTCTTTATAAACAGTCTGATATTAGGAGTGGTGACAAGGCGAGTGAAATATTCAAAGGTGAAGAACACAATAGTGATGATCTCCACCCATTCCATGTGTGTTTTGCCATTGATTTGATAAATTTTAAGTTCCTCAACAGTGTTAAGACTCATTGCAACGATGGAGAAGAGCACTAAAAGGTTGGAGACCACAGTGAAAGCCTTCGCCTGAGATGAAGAGTACGGATTCTCCACAAGGTCCCATAAAGTCTTCCTCACATTCCCAAAGGCCATGTCCTTGAAACACTCATTGTTGTACTTAACCTCGATCTCAGCCATCAGCTCCTTCTCCACCTTCAGGGTCTCCTTCACCTCATCCACCTTCTCTTCAAACATCATCCAGCAGCAGCGCTGGGTGTCCTTCAGGCTTAGGCCCCAGTATGCAATCTCCTCCTCAAATTGAATGGGGCACATTTCCCGTATGACCCACAGCACTCCACTCGTGTAGAAATGGCAGATGTGGTGGAAGAAGGCAGGGTCATGGTCAAAGAAGAACTCATCCTTGCGCACACAATAGTCGTCGCACAGCGTGAGGAGTTTCACTCGGTCCTTGCAGAGAGCCAATGAGCCTATACGGGTTTGAGGGTATTTAAGGGCACACTCTCGGGGGATAAAAAACAGTTTCCCTCCAACATTAACACTGATGCTCTGTTGTTCTTTTGGTCTCTCCTCTGCTTCGATGCCAGGACCGTCCAGATCCTCCAAAGATGTCCATGCTTTGACTGTTTTCTCTTGGGAAAATGGGAATGTTTTGTTGTCATCTACAGTCTTTGGCAGACAGTTGATAGTCGAGCGGCGATTCTGCAAACATCTCTGCAGTGTAGCATTCTTTGAATACATGGCGACTGATGTTCAAGGCAGGAAGCCAATGAAACAGAAGTAAAGGGGAAAAAAATCATACCAGGAAAGAAAATGGCTCTAACAACACATGGTATTTTGCTGAATCATCAGCAAGACTGCGTCTGGTCCTGCAGGAACTGATATCCCAGTGAATAGCAGCTCTTCCTGTTTTTTCTGGCTCACTTGTGGTTGAGATTGTAGTCCAGAGTGTCGTGGAGAGAGGAAGAGATTCCCCTCTCCGACTGTTACTGTGCAGACAACACATGGGCATTTGAGTGAGACTGAGAGATCAAGGGCGAGCAGCAAAGGATTTCTTCCATTTAATCTCATTGGTGCCCTTCCAAGTTTCCTTAAGAAGTTGTAAATATAGGGGGGAGGCGGGATTAGGAAACAAAGTTGATTTAAGGATTTTGAAGTGATGAGATAAAAGGGCCAACTGACAGGCTATATGTTGAATTTTTTTGTTATTCCTCTTTTTCAGTTCCTCATACTTATTCTCTAAGTCCTAACCTGTTTAAGAAATCATTCAGAATGAACATTTTCAGTCTTGCTGAAGGGAAGCAGTTTCCCCACTGCCTATGGTAATTTCAACATTTATTTGTACATCAGCATAGTGACAACTGGGTTCAACCATGGGACATGTTTTTTTGTTCTAGTATTGTTCAATTTATGGGCAGTGTAGTTTTACAGCTGCGGTGGAGACACAGGCCTTTAAGCTTTCAGTAGTTTATGTTTAAGTGTTAGCTTAATACTAACATTTGCTGAGAGCAAATGGAGAGAAATAGAGCTGAGACTGTTAGGAATGTCACTGGTGATCTAATATCGTGCAGCTAAAGTGGACCAAATCACCATGAATTAGTTTGTTTCTGTCTTTTTTTTTGTCCATTAACTGTAACATTTAAAGATAGTTAAACCCACTGGTCCAACCTATCTGATGTTTGTGCTGTGGTTATTTCATGCACTGTGCTGCATTGCTAGCATCTTTAATAAACCAAATCTACCAGTATGAAAGCTAAGCATATACTGCTGTGGATGGGGCTACAGCAAAACCAGAAATAACACTAAAAAAAAGACACAAATCATGAATAACATTTCTAATACAATCATGTTAAAGATTTTATCTTAAAACAATAGAAACTGCCCCAAACCTGAGTTAAACCTCAAGATAACAAAGAAAACTAGAAGAGAAACAGCAGCCAGTTGAGTGAGCACCCAGTTTATGCAGCAATGATTTAGATTTTACTTTCACCCAGTTCAGTGCAGACTCTGGGATCTATCAGCAAAAAATATTCCTGGGAATGAAGAGCTTGTAAACAAATGAACCAGCATAATGTTAATTCACAATCACAACCAGGGAAGCAACACACAGTTTGGTCATTCCTGGAAAGCATCAGCTGCCCTTTGGACTACGCTGATTCTGACTGTTTACATTTGACAAAAATCATTTGAAGGTGATTCCTCTCAGCTTAATCGACTCAGTGTGATCCTCTCCTGCTAACCTACTTGACCAGCCTCACAACTGATCATCAGATTACAGCTGCCAGGGACAGAGGGACCGGCCAGACTTAATGGAAAACTCAAACTGTTATTACAGAGTGCACACATTAACACAGTCTGTACAGTCAGAAGCGCCAGCAGATCAAAAGGCAAAGGATTGATAGATATGGTACCGCTGACCTGTTTGGACAACTGTCAAACGTGCTATAGTCTCCCAGAGGCTTTAAAGGAATCAACGTTACACTAAGATAGTGGTGAGGAGCAGCATCACTCAACAACACTTTGTGTAATCTGCAAATTTTACCTGAAACTAGGGCTGCAAAAAAAACCATATTGTGATTACTGTGACAGATATTGTGAAATAAGTCCCAATTTTAATGGGAATGGTGATTTTGTTTATCATTTTCAAGTAAAAAAAAATATAGAAATAATGATGATGTGATTTTTTTTCTGGGGTCTGTATCAAACAAGCATGTTTCCATATGTCTAGAATATGATTTGTAGGCCAGGGCATCTCTGCAGCACCACATAGCTTCATTTGTAATGGTATGTTATGACACATTTTACCTTTATCCAAAAACTGCAGCTCCTGCGACCTGAATATTGCACTTGGGCACATTGCAATGTCAGTATTTCAAATAATTGTGCAATTCTTTCTGAAACTTGAGGATAGAAACAGAATTATTTATTTATTTACTTTATTCACAATGCCTTGAGTCTAGGAAATGAATGTGTTTGTCTGAAAATTCTTCAATCAGGCTGAAAATGTCAAGATAAGATGCTACTTATGATGATGACCTTATCTGTGTTCATCTTATCCACACTGTTGGGTCTCTGACATCTGTTCCACATGAAGAACCAGGTGGATAAATCACAGTTTAATTTGCTTTGTTCTCTTTTTCAGCATTAAGATGTAACAATGATCAGATTTTAGATTTTCTTTTTATCAAAGACATGCTTTAGTAAATTTTTGTAGATCCACAACACAGTTTTCTGTTCAACTGGATTTAAAAATAGCAATACATTAAATGGTCTTACTCACAAACTCCAAACAAAGATGAAATGACTATCAGGTCACATCTAAACACTGAATGCCACAGCCCAGCCATCTACCTCAACAAAAATCTTTTGTTCTAATTTGCAAGAAAAATTTATGGTACACCCAAATTACAGCTTTGCATGTGTTCCGTGCTTTTATCTGCCTCAGGCTTCATTACTGTGATGCATTCTTAGCTACCAGCACAGCTCTAGAGATGGCAATACCAATCAGTCACCATTTTAGTCCCGAGTCAAACATCTCAACAACTACTGGATGGCTGTAAAATTTGCTACTGATATACACAATGCTGAGAGGATACATCCTGCCGACTTTGGTCATCCCGTGACTTCCTGCAGTGTCACCAGTAGGTGTAGTGGTAGTTGATGAGGCAAGTGTGCCCCTAGATAGATTGTTAAGTTACCAAGGAGGAACTGGGTATAATCCCTTTTATGTTCCAGTTGCTTTTTGGCCAGTAGGTTGATATAATGTAAATAGCCAGAAAAAGATGTGGGTATATCCTGTATACATGCGTAAACCGTCAACGTCAATACTTCTCCTGTGAAATCTCACCAGATACTCTATGGATTGGCACAACTTTTGGGACACGCATTCTTGTCCCCCTAAGGATGAAGCGTATTCACTTTGGTGATCTTGAATTTTCAGGTCAAATGATCAGCAGCTCCATAGCTTGCTTTGACAACTGGTTGGTCAACAAATGAAACTCTTTGGCAGCCACAATTTCTGCGCTACAAGGCTGAAATTTTGCACAGAGGTCACAGCTATTTTGAATTCACGCTTGTCACTTTGTCCAACACTTCAATTTATGGCCAAATAGAGTGGTGCATGAATGAATCCCAAAACCCCATAAATTAGTCAGACTAACCCCGGTTCCCTCATCTCGTAGTGGATGTTTTTTTTTTAAAATGAGTTTTTGGTTAGATGCCTTAAATAAGGTCTGTGGTTAACACAAGCTTTAGAGACTCTAACGTTTTATTTTGCGACATAAACCACATCAGTAAATACCTCACTTGTGAATTTTGAAGCTCTTAGGTGTCTTACAAAAAAGATGGTTGCTAATAAATTGCTAGATGAGACTACAGTGTGTCACTACGGCGGCAACATTGAAGTTATGAGACTGTACTGTAGTTTCTCCATACAGCACTCCATATCTTTAAATCCGATGACATTCCTTTCAGTCTTTAGTCATAACCAATCTGGCAGAGGCCCTTTAGTGATTCATAATCAAGTTTCAGGCTGGGGGGCTCCAAAACTATTTATTTTTTACATATGGCCATGTGTTTCTCCAAACTGTTTATAATTTGGTTTAAGTGTCTAAATTACCATCTCATATTATCTCCCACCATTTTTTAACTCCTTGCATTAAGTCTCCCTATTTAGCATTTACAACCAGCATGCAAGCATTTAAAAGGTTTAGAACATACTATAAAGCTATATGCAGATGACATTTTGAAGTCTTTATTAATGCATTTGTCAGTAATTATAAGTTTATGAAACAATACAACTGTATTTTAATATAATGTTATTTATTTCTGTTTATACACCAGCCTCTCCACTCATGGATGGATGAGTTATAGTTGTTGACAAATACATTAACACATGTATTGGTTTACATTCTAGCATATTAACCTGCGTATAGCTCCTAAATAGGGGGATTTAAGTTAAGAGTTGACACAATCTTTACTATATTTTTACATCAGTCTCTTAATTGTCAGAAGGAAACTAAAACTAAAGACAGAGAATGATGATTAATTATTTTTATCACAACCTTTTGTGATTGTTTCATCTGTTAAACTGCAAAATGATTATTAATCAAAGACAAGCCGCTGCAGTAAGTCTCAGAAATGAAAACTGATAAAGATCCAGATTATTTCCCCGTGCTGAAGCACATAACGCACCGCGTTTGCTGTGTCACTCAGGTAAATATGTATACACAGTGGTTAATCAACTACAGACTTCTGCTCCTGTTAATGTGACGTGCTGAAATTTTATAGTCTCAGATGTAGAGAGGCGAGGACTCAATCTGTAATAATGAATTATGGCCACATACATATGTAGGAAAAAAAATACTTTATTTGAATCATTTACAGACTTGATGCATGTTGCACATACAGTACCACGCTTACTACAATGCAGCCCAAAATAAATAAAACCCTTCCTTAAAAATAAATACCAACCACACAACTCAGCAGTTTGAGCACACTTACAGAATCATCTCCCAATTAATGGTGATGGGTTTTTCCAACAGACTTCCAACGTTTCTTTGACACTGAAATACCCCCCCCCCAAAAAAAACCCAGAAAGAATTCAAACAAGGCAGGTCAATCGACCAAAGATCCACTCCAACACTAACTAAGCTTTGTGCGTGAAAGCAAGCCTCCAGCAGACAACAGGCAAAACAAAACACTTGTTCCCACTGAAGCGTCAGATCATTTCTTCCGACATTCAAGGAGAAAAAAAGAGGGTAAATCTAGATTGTGCTGTTGCTGATGGAGTCAACAAACAGTAGGTTGTATATTTAATATTCAGTAAAAAGTGTAAGTCTAACAATGAGGACATCTGCACCTTATAGTTATTTAATAGATGATTTAATTAAAAATGATGCTACAATGCCACAATTCCATGTGTTTATTGCAGATGTCCCTGTGAGAATCAAACTTCCTGTATTGATCCATTGATTAAACTCTGAAAGGCCACTTTAAATGAACTATTAAACAGTATAAAGACACTGAACTTTTTAACTGTCTTATAATGATATGTACAGTACATGTAACAGGTAGTTGTGCGCACATCCTGTTACTGTGGGTAAAGTAAGGGACAGATAACAGACTATATGAAGGAAAAATACTAAATCAAAGCTCCCCAATCTGGTCTGAAAAAAGGTAACATTCAACAGTCTCAGGACTACAATGTCATTCGATCGGCATCACCATGAAATTTCGTACAGAAATTCAAGGGCCTCAGAGGACGAACTCTACGGACTTTGACTTATCTTGGTGACCCACTGATTTTGCCACCAACAAGTCACACGTTTAAAAATGTTTCCCTTTTTCAGACTGATTAGTTTTGGGAGTATTAAAAGGAATATTTAAACATCTTAGTAAACCTGCTTATTCACTTTATTACAGAGAATTAGATGAGAAAATTGATACAACTCTCATTGTTTGAGAGTGGTATTCATCTTCTCATCTGACTCTTGGCAAGAAAGGGATATAAGTTTTCTGATTAAACTGTTCTTTGAACACCTTTAAAGCTCAGCCTTTGCCCAAAAAGTTCCTGGAAGGTGTGGTGGGTTTGCCAGAGAACAAAGTTGTGCAACACCTTCCGCTTTTGCCCTTAAGGGGAGTTTGTCTGGAGTCCAAGGCTGAGGATGTAACACGGCCCTCGTCACTCAAAGCCCCACCAGTGCCTCACTGTGACCTCCCTATCCTGCCCCCACGACCACAGAACCACCACGTGGAAGTCTGTCCCTTTCACTTTGACAAGAGGGAACGAGAAAGGATGGCATTGAAAGACAAGAGGCTGGAGGTGGAAAAGAAATGAAGAGGTACCACATTTCATGACCCAGACACTGCCAGACTTCTCCATGAGAAGAGGACACTAGAGCCCACAAAGCCTGAGCTGTTCCGACTGCTCTTGGATGAACGAGGAGCTGTGAGGAGCAGATGCTGGGAACAGAAGATGACAGAAGAGCAGAAATGGGAGGAAGCAGCAGGATTCAAAGCCAGACCCAACACAGTCACTCATAAAGAGCCTTTCCTGCCAAAAAAAAAAAAAAGAGAGTCGGGCTACAGTGGCTGTGGAAGCTTTTGAGCTGTCGATGCAGCGTCTGGCCCAGGAGCAGCAAGAGAACAAGTAGCTGGTCAGTGACGAGAAGGCTTTCGGTGTGTTCATGGAGGAGGAAAGAAGACAAGAGGAGGAGCGGGGAGAGAAGGAGATCGCCAGACTGTGGCAAGAACAGGTTCACACTTCTCAACCAATCAGACAGCATAAGCCTGTAGAGGTGAAGAAGAGTGAAGTTCCTCTCACAGTCCAGAGTCACCAAACTTCTCTGTCTGCTTGTGATCGGCTCAACTTACTCCACTCTATCTGCATATTTTAGAACTTCAAGTTTTTTTCATCTCTCTCTCAAGTGAAATGTTGCATCTTTGACATTGTTAGTTGGTAGAATACCAGCTGTAAAGTTGTAAATCAGTGTGTATTTGAGATGACTGACGCAAATAGAGGTTTTAAATATTTTTTAAAACTGCTTTTTGAACAAAGCTTGAATTGACAGCGCAATAATGCATCTCTCTCACTGCCACTGAGTGTGACATGTCTTAAGGCCACGAACAAACCAGTGGAACACCAGCTGATTATACAGAGAGTAAAAACCATCACTGATAATGCAAAAGTACCGTTTTGATTGTAATAAGATGAAATAAACATTGAGAGAGAAAGTGCAAGTACACAATAAATTAAAAATTTACAGTAGGACCGCAAGTAATTATTTTCAATCAATCGATCAATCGTTTGGTTTGTAAAATCACTGAAAGTAGTGAAAAAAGCTCCTAAGTGCTTGTTTTGTCTGATCAGCTATCACAAACCTAGATATACTTACTTTACTGTCATAGAAAGCAGAAGAAAATAAAAGCAGAAGCTGGAACTAGTAAATGTTTGGCATTTTGACAAATGATAAATCAGTTATCAAAAGTTGCTAATTAACTTTCTGTCAATCGACTAAGCAATTAATCAGCTAATTGTTAAACAGATGACATTTCCGCTGACCTACAGTTCTAACTCGTATCCTGCTGAGGAAAATGCTTGATAACATGGTTTGGAAAATAAGGCAAAATATACGAGTTCATCTGTGCAGAGATTCAAAGCTACGCTTGTTCAATACAATATAAACAAACATCATCATCAACAACAAACAGGAATTCTGGAGCCACGACGGCTGAAAGTTACACTTCTTGAAAACAGAAGTTACTGTTGGTATCCTTTTCCCCATCTGAACTCTGATATTTACCACCGGGTCATGTCTAGAGGGATTTTAACCTGCAGAGGGAGTTGGGACACGACAGGCTGCTGAGCTGAGTTTGTTATCTTGTCCTCCTGTCAGCCCTGAGGTCACTGCGGGGGTGAGACAGCACCAGGTGAAGCCCGGTCATCACATGGCCATCTGTGTCGCACCTTCTTCATTCACCGTCCAAGTCCAGCTTAAGTAGAGTTTCCTGGCGGCAGAAAAACACACGGCTTAGTTGACATACTGCACCACAATAAGCCTCTGACCTGGTGGGTGCTAGTCAAGTTGTGTTTATCTGGGATGCTACAGAGTGCTTTCTCAAACAAAGACTGAGACATTTCAATCAAACGAAGATAATTAAGATAAAGTCCAACTGATATTGGCTTTTTGAAGCTACTACAATGTTTATATTTGTGAGTTTAGTCATCAGATAACATATAATCCATTTTTGGAGTAAAATTACTTGAGTGGTGATCACGATATGTTCTGAACTGGGCATTCATTTTACAGTTAAAAAATAAACCACTAACACAATACTTACCAGAAGTTTAACAGTAAATTTACATTATTATTTTTTTTATTTTTTTTTTTTACAAAAAAAAAAAAAAAATACAATTACAAAAAATATGCAATAAATAAATAAATGAATAAATAATATAACATAAAGTAAAATAAAATGAAATGAAATTAAATGAAATAAAAAATCAAATCAAACAAAAATGCAGCCAAAAATAACAAATTATCCTAGACTGTAAAAAAAATATGATGTGTGGAGAAGCCTGTACTATGAACATAAAATTGACTTAATTTCTGGTGGTTAAGTAGCTGGCCATCAGTGACCAATTCTCCTTGGGGGCTACAACTATTATCAATTTCATTATTGATTTATCTACTGATTAATGAGACATTAAGACAGGATGTCAGCAGAAAGCTAATTGCTCATCACATTTTCATAGTGACAAGTGACAAGCTCATTTCTTATCATTTACTGAACTACAATTGACCAGTCGTTTTGTCCTAGCAGTCATTTTCTAATTACCAATAAACAACATATGATCCCCTTTGAAATATTCCGTCATTACAAACATTCAGCTTATATAAGTTATGTAGCAGTTACAGTTCAGTTGATCATTGTTCCTTGTGAACACAGCTGCATTCATACAGCAAGTTTGTGTCAATTAGCCTTGACGGAGGAAGATTCAGCACTTCTCACAGTGACCTCCACCTATATCAGCACACGAGATCCCTGAATATCATTTCAAAAGTATGACACAGTCGGTGCATCTCCAAAACATTTCACCCCTCCTCCTCTGCTGTCAGAAGCTTCCCTTGAGGAGACAAAGGCAGGAAATGTGAAAGAGGACAGGAAGAGAGGAAAAGTAGGGGTCACTGGCTGCAGTGATGTTGTCTCACCAACTCTAAACTGACTTCACTGACTTCAGTCTGTCCGTCCACATCTTTGGTCTAAAAGTTCTCATTAACTATTTGCTGGACCGCCATGAAATCCGAAGACATTCATATTCGCCAGAGGACAAAAACTACTGATGTTGTTGATCCACTGACAGGTTGATATTTCTGTTTTTTACTGAAATATATTGATAATTTCTGGATGATTGCCTGATTTTTTTTTAAACTGATTTTGTCTTGTGGGTGACTCATGACGTTGGTAACTGATCTTCCCTCGCGTGCCACCAGCAGGTTTGAGACACAATTTTGTACATGTCATGGTTGCCAGATTATGGATTCTTCCAACTATGGTAATCCATAGTTAGCTTGGCTGTTGACTAAGCCTTCTTTTAGGTGTCAAAAACTAATTTTATTTAGTTTCTGCTGTGTTTTGGTGGTGATTTTGAAATGTTTTCTTTCATTAAGAACATATTACAGCACTAGAGGTTTTATGTTCAGGCTTATCTTTGCCTGATTGATGGATGTCTCAGATTTTTTTTGCAGTTGTTGTTGCAGTTCCTGAACCTGCAGTGCTCCAGCTCCTCCGCAGCTCCATGTCATTACTGAAATGTGAGGTTTTTTGGCTTGCTTAAGTGACAAAGATTGTAGGAAGCAGTGAACCCAAACAGCAACATTTTGTTTTTTGAAAACCTGTGAAAAATTAATCAACAGCACTGACTGCTCTGTTAAGTCTCATTTACAGCCATTTCATGTAATCTTTGTCATGTTTAACAGATTTTGAGAATGACGTTTGACTCTCAGCATGGTCACAGTGGAGGAACTGCCGACTCAAAAAATTGGGAAAAGCATCACTTCCTGGGGAGGAAACACCTGTGGATCCTGTGGCTGTGGGAGCAGCAGCTTTTGTTAAAAAGGCACAGACTTTTTAAAGTGGGTTGTGTGAGGTAGCCTATTTAACCATAGTCTGTGTATAACACACAGTAGATGGCAATCTGCATGTGCCCAGTTTGGGGCAGGCAGGAGTACCTACTGTTGTGGATGAGGGCAGCAGTAAAGTAGATTTTAGCCACTTAAAAAACTCCTAAACAGATATATACGGTGTGTCCATATTTTTTGATGGGTCTTATTTTATAGGTGGCTAAAATATGTTTTGCTGCTGCCCTAGTCTATGGCAGTACATTTCAAAGCCCACTTCAAAAAATCTGAACTATCCCTTTAAGCACTGGGGCAGAAACAATGGCCACACTAACTCCTAGAGCACAGAGGGATGAAAACAACAGACTTTCTGCCTCCAGAAAATTGTCTATGACAAATGTTATTAGTACATTTGTCTACTTTGAGTTTCCCTCAGAATGTTTCTTGTGAAGGTATTAGGACCCCTTAAAACTTACATTATGTCCCTACATTATTAGAGTCATCAGTGTCCAACAATCAGCACCACTGGGCATTATTAAGAATTTAATGACACAGTTAAATGTCATATACAGGACGTGTGGATTATTCACTTCTCTTGTGAGATGCTAAATAAAAAAGGCAATATTTACATTAAATTATCGTCTTGTAAAACGGAAATATTTTTAATTACTCATCTTGAACTCAGAGGTTACATAAATTTATGCAGTTAAGTGTGATTTGGGGCGACTACCTTACCCCATACATTATATTAAACTGCACTTTACCATTAGCTAGTGTTCAGCTAGCAGAGCAATATGTATGTTTAGATTTCAGCTGGCAAACACTCTGACCTGCCTCCATCTGTCTATCCAATCACATGTCAAGGATTTAATAAACTAAACCCCGTCCACATGTAGCCCGTCACATTACTAAAGCTAAATACGCTGTAAACTTTCATTTCACTTTGACTCTCTCATGTTAAATAACTGTTTCAACTTTGACAAAAAGTTTAGTGTCATAGTACGAAGCTGGCTGAGACAATATGTTTTCAGGGTCTTAAAAAGCAAAGACATTTTAGAAACATAAGCTCTTCTTCTCTCATCGTTAAATGTGCCTGTTGTGTTCTGTTGTCCACATCATAAACGCAGCCTCCAAAATAACCATGACGTGAAAAATCTCCACCTCTTTAAAACCGTTATATATATCTCAAGTGTACACATATGCAGCTGAATGAATGGTGTCTTCTCTCTGCAGGTGAATGAGGGTGTCTGTGACTGCTTTTTTTTTTTTTTTTTTTTTTTTAAATGTGTGTGTATTTCTTGCCTTGACGAGACATATGTTTGGACCCACGTGCGGCTCCTGGATGATGAGTGGGTCCTGGGACTCTTTGAGGGAGAAGCTCTGCTCAGTGAGAGACCTGGACGCACTGAACTCCTCTCTCCACCACCACAGAGCCATTCCCACCACCAGCACACTGAGAAACACTGGGAAACACACACACACGCACATGTGAATATGTTAAGTCCATCAGAATCACCAATGAGAATGAGAATTCATTAGAAGCTGCCAGACATTTGAGATACATTTTCCTGACAAATAAATATAATAATGATAACACATTATTACTTCTCTAGCTACTCAAAGACACTTTACATGATAAGCTCGGTAAGTAAACACACATGTAGCTTGAAACCAAGGACGTATTGACACACTAAAAAAAAAAGCCTGAAGACACACAGTCTGGTCCTATTTTAAAATTTTAAAATCTTAAGGACTGTGTTTGTCTGTGGACAGACTTGTAATGTAAACATGTTTTATTTACATTTGTAGACTGTTGAATGAGGCAACTTTTGCAACCACTGCTCCTTCTTTACAGTATGTATAGCATGTGCACATACAAGACATTTGAATAAATACTTAAAGAAAAAGAAATAAACTATAATGGGTACATGGAAAACTAAAATAAAAATAAAACTACAAATTAAAAAACTACACAGAGCATGAGGAGACAAAAACTGCAGGTAAAGTGACAGTGGTGTGTTTAAAGTGACAGCAGTGTGAGATATAATAGCAGCAGAGTCAGCAGGTCTGTGTTAACAGTGTGGACCAGACTGATCATATGATTAAGTCATGGTACTTGGTGTCTGTCTGTAGTAATAGAGATTTAATATAAATACAGAATATGACACAAAAAAATCTGTAACATATTGACATATTAGTATAACATAGTATAGTATTTTAAAGGTCCCGTATTGTAAAAAGTCCAATTTCCATGTCTTTTTTAATATAAAGCAGATAAAGGTGCTATAAAAGTATCAGGACACTCAGTCTGCAGAGAATTAACAGTCCATATTCAGACACTGTGCTTTTAATTGAGCTGTTAGGATCTCTGTGAGGTTGTGATAGACTGTCAAACTTCAAACATAAATACTCTAAACTAGTCCATACCCATTGAGTACAGCACACCATACCATGACTTAGTCATACCAAAAATTAGAACAAGAGAACAGCAGAACAAACCTCACATCACAACATCATGACAATGACAGAGAATGCAATCGCTGCCAGTATGAATCATTTTGATGCAAAATATTTGTGTTGTTTATTCGTCTCAAATAAAAGTCTGTGTGAAAGCCTCAAGTCCTCCAGCTCAGCAGCTAGAGAGCTACTTAAAGGACCAGTGTGAAAGATTTAGTGGCATCTAGCGTTAAGGTTGCAGAACTGAAACTTCTCCAAGTGTGTAGCACAACTACAGTGGCTGACAAGAAAATGTGTATGGACCCTCCTGGAGTCACCTCCTACCTATGCCAATCCTCAATGCCTATGTGCAATTTCACATAGAGTGACCACGTCAGTGAGTAGAAAAACGTGGGACAGACTGAATGACTGACTGACAGATTGACACACTGACAGTTTCCATGATTATGTACAGCATACCATACCATGACTTAGTCATACAAAAAATTTGGAAAAATCCCCAAACATTGGGCCACAGGGGGAGCCACAGCCATCGGTCGCATTATAGCCATTTTTAAGCATTTTTCTGTTGTTATAGCAACACCCAGGTGCCAATTAGAGTTAAATTTCTCCAGTCACCTTGAGGCATCCTGTTCTACATATCTACCAAGTTTAGTAAAAATCCATATGGCAGTTAGGCCTAGATAAGAAATTAGCTCTCTAGCGCCCCCATTTTGTTTGATGGGGTCAATAATGGAGGGGTCCCCTCAGATTATGTGTGGTCATATGCCTACAAAGTTGCGTGGTGATCGGTGAAACCCTTGAGATGTTATACACCTTTATGTGATGAGCCACGCCCTCCGCAATATTCATTGCCTCATAGGAGCTCAGTTTGAGTAAGTTTTCCAACTTTTGCCAAGAGGGAGCTTTAGATATTGGTCCCTAGATTATGTTCACAGAGTTTCATGCAGATCGGTCAAACTTCCTAGGAAGAGATCGATTTTAAGTGTTTTTCAAAAAATTCAAAATGGTGGAAAATCTATATAACCGGAAGTTATGTGTTCTTGAGGCAAATTTGTTCCTCATGAGGAGAGGCATCTCTGTGCAAAGTTTCATGTCTCTACGACATACAGGGCATGAGATACGCCCATTCAAAGTTTGCAATGTCAATCGGTTGCTATAGCGCCCCCCTTTGGCCAATTGATGTATTATTACTTCATTCACATCCTCCCATGACCCTCTACCACTGTGCCAAACTTCACATGGATTGACCAAGTCAGTGAGGAGAAAAACGTGGAACAGACACACAGACAGAGTTTTCGTCATTATATAGTAAGATGGGTCCCTTTCTATTTCCTGTTGAAATGTTTCACAGTGTAACTGAATCCAAATGTCCACCCTCTGGACTTGTGGACAGAAGCCTCGCAGAGCTTTTTTGTGACTGAACATAAATGTAGGCTATTAATACATCTCTATAAAACATACAGACTAAACGCGTTCAACAGGAAGTAAAAAGGGACCAAAGTTGTTGCCCTAGCAACAGAATAGCAATGAAACGGTCCATAGCATCAACTGACAGGAAGTAAATATGGACTCAAGCTGTTGCCTAGCAATGCAATTCCTGTGAGTACAGTCATTCCTGGCTGCAATGATGATGAGGAGATGCTGAGCGCAAATGTGGGAGACCCACACCCGGTTAAGACAGAGCATTACATTAGGTGTTACTGCACAGACAGTATGAGGAAAATGAAGTGTTTCTTGAACACTGAAGCATGTAAAAATGTTCTAGATGAAACCCAAAATACAAGTATGGACCTGAAAATAAGCATAAATGATGATACAATTTACACTGTCATGGTCTTTATAAATGTGCCTGACTTATTAAAACATCTGTACGTGGAAGCAGTTACTCAACAACCCTGTACCCATCAGAATTCATGATAACAGAAGTTGACTGTCGCATGTTCATGACTCAGCAGTGTAACCATGTCGCCTTCAGTGTGCGGTGGCGTCACATTGATATCCTCTGTCTCACGGCACAAAAAGTTAAATTACATCAAACTAATGCAGCCGGGAAACTGCAACAAAAAGATAATCTGAGGACAAACTACATCAGTATTTGTCTTCTACAATCAATATTTGATTATGAGTCATGGTTACAACAAAAACGTGCCAGTAGCAAACGGCAAGTGCCCCTACATTTTTGTTTCACCATTTCATTTGGGAGACTTGTATCTACCCTCGCTGTGTGACAAAAACATTGGCTATTTTTAAGAATAGTGCGTTTCTGTGCCATTTTAGGAGATAAAAAGTTTCTTACTGATAACAGAGAGGATCCCAGCAAACGCAGGGTCAGATACACTTGGTGCAGGAACTCTGCGGGAAATGGCAGGAATTTCTTGAGATTTTTTTCGTCCTTTTTCTGGAGGAGTGCAGCTGAACTCTGGACTCTCAGACAGCAGGTTGACTACGCACTCGTGCTGACACACTGTCCTGGTATGTCCGCATACAGATGGCCCTAAGAAGAAGGCGAAAGTACAATCAGGTGAGAGGAATCAACGCCTGCAAGGTGGCATTACTGTGATGAAAAGGTCAAAGGCCAGCAGCTCCAACTGGGTATCCATTTTTCTCAGTCTACACCTTCTTACTTTGGACCCCCAAATCACCACACAGACATACAGCATATGTTAAATGTATTTCACTGGTCATACCCTTTGGTTGGAGAGAAGGCTGAATGATAACCACACCACCCGGTGAAGTGACGTTTGACAGGAGTACTTGGAAGTTGCCACCGTTGTGTTTGTTGGCTCGGCAGATGGATCGCGTCACTTCTTCACTCCAGTACACAAAACCCTGAAGCAGAATTGACAACAGAACGGTTTTAATTGCAAAAATTAGAGCATCAGCTGGAGGCTGAGTTTAGAAAACTATCCTCACGAACAGGAAATCAAGGAATGTAACACACACTGGAAAAAATGTACTTATAGATTACATCTCTGGAAAAAGCATCCACCTCTGTCATAAACACTGCAACAGAACCACACTCCATCATCTGGTCACCTCTCACTAATTTATAACAAATTTGATTCCACCCATGTTGTTATTTTTCTTGCCTGCGTACCAGTTGTAACTTGAAAATGCTCAGTGGCAGAAGCAAGAAAACAGTTTGTTTTTTAACTTTAATTCAGCCAGTGCTAAAACCCAGCGCCAGGGTCACAGAAGGCTGATGGCCAGCAGCAGCGCCAGGTCTTACCTGAGTGACGGCAGCAACAGAACGTTTTCTGATCAGGGTACAAGCTCTGCTCTAATGGTGACACAGGGTCTTTTCTGCACATATATTGGACTTGTCCTGGGGTAGTATGTTTTTGGAAAATGGTATCTGCAGCCTTAACTGATTTACTTAATATTCAAGTGCCATGTTGTCTCCAATTGAAAGATACCTCCTCTTTAGATCTCTTGTCTCATCAGGAGCTTGCACTTTTTGTTGGCCAGCAGTTTACTGGCAGCCTCCTTATTCTCTCTCCCAAAATCAATGGCTACAATCCCTATTGGATATAATATATATGGAGATGTCACAGTCAAACATTGGTGCCTGGGCTTCCCTTATTGACAAAGCACATCTACTAGGCCATAGTCCTTATACCCCATTTGCTATTTTTATCTTTAAAATAGATATTTTTCCTTTCTTCTTTTTATTTTTATTTTAATGTAATGTATGCATTATTATTAATATTATTATCCTTTAAGTTTGCTCATCTGGCAGGTAGTCGGAGCGGTCCGGGGTCAGACCACCCACACTGAGGCAGCAGCTCCGGAGATGGACCTTCAGTTAGCAGCTGAAGCAACTCAAAGTCAGCCAGCTGCCTGCTCCGACTACCTGCCAGATCAGCAAACCTTTTGTCCCAGACTGACTGTGGGCTTGTTGTGAAACCCCTTTATTTGAAAGACAGCAAATCTTTGAGGTAAATGCAAGTTTCATTTGCCAGCATCCCTGGTCAATTTTACATGCAGGCCTCATGGAATTAGAAATGTTTTTATTTTCTTATTTTTTATTTACCTCGAACACAGCCAGTCCAAATGGACGGTCCAGATAACCATTCGACTCTATCACTGTTTTACGGTGACGACCGTCCAGATTTACTCTGGAGATGCTTCTCATTCCCCGATCCACCCAGTACAGCAGCTGACGAGGCATATCTAGAAAAAAGGTCACATGAAAGCATGACTCGCAAAAATGAGTGGCAACATTAAGCAACACTGACTTCTGCTGAAATGCATACACAATACACACACACCCATACACACACTTACACCCACACACACACCCACACATACCCATACCCACACACTTCCCATTTTAAAGTGGAAGCTGAGGTTTTCCCCAATCTTTAAACTTCTCTCTTCTAGTCCAAACAATCCACCAAGATTTGACTATGAATGAGAGTTTAACTCTTTCTCATGGTGTCTACAGGTATCAGACTTTTGAAGACCTTTTCAAAATATTTTCTAACAAAACTTAACACAAATTTTTGGACCAACAATCTATTTTTTAGTCAAGTGTTGCATGTTAAGTACAAAGGTAAGTAGTGTATATGTTGTCCTGCGCAGAGGTTGGTTTTATATGGGAATATGGTTATTAAAGTGAGTTAGGATAATCTACATTTTGCCAACAGGCAGACGAGTTTGTGGCAGTTTAGACCTCACAAATTCAAATTTAACACTATTCAAGGCTTTTGAAAGCATAATAATAATAAAATTGAAGATGCTTTGAGAATTTTTAAAGGACCTTCAGAGACCCTGCTTTCAGGAAGCTCAACAAAGATCAAAAACTCACTCCATCTTTGTTTTAAATGTGAGAACATACCCAGAGAGAGAGCAACAGGGTGACGAATTGAGGAAGTGACCAGAGCTCTCCTGTCCCGACCGTCCAAACTAGCTCTTTCAATCTTTGGGGAGTTGCCACACTGAGCCCACAAGAGAAATCTGAGAGAACAGAAGCAGCTGATGAGAATTGGAACAGTGGTTTTGGGGGACAAGATTCTTGCTTCATCCAGTGTTCAAATGTACTTCTGTAAGTTCCAATGTCTTTCACTAACATAAACCCATGTAGTGGGACCAAAATATAGCTGAGTAAAAAAGATGACAGATTGCGAAAAAAAGACAATAGGCAATATTTGAACGGAAAAATGTGCAGGTAACTTCATTCTACAGCTTGCATTATTTTGTTTTGTTTTTTAAATATTTGCTAGGACAGCTATAGTGTGAAAGGGAGAGAAGGAAGGGGAATGACATGCAGCAAAGGGCCATGGGTTGGAAATTAATCTTAGGGCCACTGCAGCAAGGACACAGCCTTGTGTAAAAGTTGCTATTTGACTTTGTAGATGACTTGCAGCCCCTACTGGCTGGTTATGAGGAGTGAGGGGTGAGCAGTCAGCAGTCAATGATGGTGTAAAACAGTCAATAAAAACAGGTTTTTCAACAATTGTGAATCACCGCGACCACGAGAGGTCACTGACCATACAGTCATAAATGTGCACACAAGATATGAGGCTGATTGGTTCTGGAAGTATGCGTGAGTAGCTGCAGACAGACAATACATACACACACGACCAAATAGATGATCTCCTGGAGCTCTTTGCAGCTTGCGGAGATAAGATTTGTGTGTTTAACCAGCTCTTACGTTAAGTGGTGTTATGCTAATAAAAACCTGGGGAACAGCTTTGAAAACAAATATTATCTGTTGGATCAACTCTTTGAGAGGAAGTGCCTTCCCATCATTTGTTTGTGGCGCTAACCCAAAGTTCACATAGTTCCACGTTGAATACTCAAAAGGTAAAAAGGAAGCACACACGCAGATCGTCAGGACAAATATCTAGATTTTACCAATGTTTTCTGGCCATGTCAAACAAACATGCTTGTGTTTCCGCAATATGGCCCTCATGTACTTCAGGCCTAAAAGTCCTGAAGAACCGCCTGTGTAACCGTTATACTTTGGGGTATTCAACATTGAAACATTATCTGTCATTTGAAGCTTGTGACGCACCATCATCACAGCTAGCTTCAAATAGTCCCAATGACTTGAGTACACTGAAATAGTAAACGCCTGGGTCCTCCTACCCTTGGAGAGGATCCACAGCCACTGCAGAAGGTTTGTCCAGTCCTGTAATAAGCTGACGCTGAGTTGAACCGTCCAGCAGGCCAACGTTAACAGACCCGCTCTCCAAACTGGTCCAGTAGAGGAGGTGGTGGATCCAGTCCACCGCCACGCCCGACACTGAATCTTGAACTTTCAGCACCAACACTGAATCCTGTGGTTTTCCATCCAAGGAGACCCTGACACACATTGAGGGGTGAAAGGAACACAGTGTATAATTGACACAACAAACATGGTGTTTACTCAAAGTTCTGTTTCACCCAATCCATCCAAATCCTGACTATGATGATGCAAGGCTGCATGCTGTGTGGTAATCCTGCTATTCTCTGACAACTTGACATTAATCAAAGTGACATTACCAGAAGCTGTCTTTGTCATGACAAGTTGACATTAAATTTGTTTGGGATGTCCTTATAATGACAAGTTGACATTAACATAAAGACATCTATAAAATTCTTAACACAAAACAATTAGCGGCCACATATAAAGAGTACAATAAGGCACAAAGAACCAGGAGTTCCTGATTCTTTGTATATAGGAGCTCTGATTATAAGATGAGATAGATACCTAGTCTGAAAGCTTTTCATACGTCAGTATCGTAGACAGAATAATAGAGGGAGGAGTGAAGTTATTAATCTTAACAATTCAAAGTTGGAGTCAGCAAATCTGGAGAGAGATTTTTGATATTTGAACTCTACATGAAAACAAATACACCCTTCTGTCGGTGCTCCTTCAGAATCACCAGTAATATCTCATTTATTATTTATGTTTCGTACTATTATGTTGTAGCTCCGTTCCTCGTAGGCGATGATGTGGAGGAGGGAGATTAGCCAGCATTGTGTGGAGTGGCTCAGTCTGAATTTTGCTTCCCATCTACAGAGCCAGAGCTGTGTATGCACACCAGATTGCTTTCAGTGCACACACAGAACAGACATCTAGCGGACCTTAGAGAAGATATTTGCTGAATTTGACGATGTATTGGATTAGAATTGCGCTACAAATTTAATTAAATCTACCTATTTACGTCGTTCTTTGGTTTGATAAGATTATCAAATCTTATTATATAATGACGAAAACTCTGTGTGTGTGTGTGTGTGTGTGTGTGTCTGTTCCACGTTTTTCCCCTCACTGACTTGGTCAATCCATGTGAAATTTGGCACAGTGGTAGAGGGTCATGGGAGGATGTGAATGAAGCAATATTACATCAGTTGGCCAAAGGGGGGCGCTATAGCAACCAAATGAGATTGCAAGCTTTGAATGGGCATATCTCATGCCCAGTATGTCGTAGAGACTTTGCACAGAGATGCCTCTCCTCATGAGGAACAATTTTGCCTCAAGAACCCATAATTTCCAGTAATATGGATTTTCCGCCATTTTGAATTTTTTGAAAAACACTTAAAATCGATCTCTTCCTAGGAAGTTTGACCGATCTGCATGAAACTCTGTGAACATAATCTAGGGACCAATATCTAACGTTCCCTCTTGGCAAAAGTTGGAAAACTTACTCAAACTGAGCTTCTATAAGGCAATGAATATTGTGGAGGGCGTGGCTCATCACATAAAGGTGTATAACATCTCAAGGGTTTCACCGATCACCACGCAACTTTGTAGGCATATGACCACACATAATCTGAGGGGACCCCTCCATTATTGACCCCATCAAATAAAATGGGGGCGCTAGAGAGCTAATTTCTTATCTAGGACTAACCGCCATATCAATTTTTACTGAACTTGGTAGATATGTAGAACAGGACGCCTCAAGGTGACTGGAGAAATTTAACTCTAATTGGCAACTGGGTGGCGCTATAACAACAGAAAAATGCTTAAAAATGGCTAAAATGTGACAGATCGCTGTGGCTCCCCCTGTGGCCAAATGTTTTGTTTTTTTTCCCTACGTTTTGGTATGACTAAGACATGGTATGGTATGCTGTACATAATCACTGAAACTGCCAGTGTGTCATTCTGTCAGTTAGTCATTCTGTCTGTCCTACGTTTTTCTACTCACTGACGTGGTAAATCTACTGTACTTTCAATAAAGCAATCGTACTATCAAATTCACAAAAACTCTGTCTGAATACATTGCTCTTCTTAATGGGTTAACTTGACTATTTAATCTGCAATTTTCTATGACCTGTATCCCAAACACACACCATGTGAAACTGTACATGGGCAACTGTGCACTCAATGGGTATGGACTAGTGGAATTCAAATTTAGGGACCAGCTGAGGAGGTTTGGGCATCTGTTCAGAGTGTTTCCTAGATGCTTACAAGAAATGCTGTCAGTCAGTCAAAATCTTTCATAACAGTGTCAGAATAATGGAGTTTACGCCAGTCCTCAAACACTTTTCCGTGCTTTTATTGGTCCATTAAAACTGTGGCTCATTTATAATAAAACGAGTTATCAGGATATTACTTCTCTTCTCGTTGTCTGTCTTGATCTGTTAATCCCGTTCTTTTACATCTTTTTTATTGGTGGATGTGTCTTGTACTATCATGTGCATATTTACTGTGCTATATATTATTTTATAAGATGTGTTGTCTTATGCTCTTTTTTCTGAGCATATGATAGGATGAATAAGACTTGGATTGGTCTGCACGAGTTGTTGGATGTTAAGATATAGTTTTGCTGTTGTTAAACATAAATCAATATGTTCCCCATTTTCTGTGGAGGCATGCGAGAAAAAGTTTCCTTCATAAATCGAAGGTAACACCACATGACTGACCGACATACAAATGGTAGTTGTTTTTTTGTGGGTGAGGAATTCCTTAAAAATTCCTGAGAAATGTGACAGCTGCATCACATTCCACTGCACTGTTTGGGCTTTGGAAGGTAATATACTCGAGTGATGTGTCATGGCAACAGCTCCACTCGGTTACCTGTATACGGAGCCTCGTCCTTGTCGGGCCCAGTAGAGTGATCGGTTAGAGGCCAAAGCAGCAACTGGCCCTGGTCCTGGTATATGTGGAGCCGTTTCCCTGTACTCAGTGCCAGTCATGTTAATCAACTGTATTCCTTTGGATGAGGTGAAAACCAGCTGAGCCTCATCCCCTGGAAGGACACAAACACAGATTTAAAATTAATCTAATTTGAAATTCAAAGCCTTCTTTGTTTTGCCTAAGTACCCTTTGTCTCCAAGCTATCAAATAACATCATCTGTATACCAACAGGCAAGGAGGCATGTTGTTTTGAAAATTAAAGCAGCTAAAATACACTGACAACTTTATTAGGTTCACCTGTTTAACTGCTTGTTGATGCAAATAGCTAGTCAGCCAATCACGTGGCAGCAACTCAATGCATTTAGGCATGTAGACATGGTCGAGACGACCTGCTGAAGTTCAAACTGAGCATCAGAATGGGGAGGAAAGTTGATTTAAGTGACTTTAAACGTGGTATGGTTGTTGGTGCCAGACAGGCTGGTCTGAGTGTTTCAGAAACTGCTGATCTGCTGGGATTTTCACACACAACCAACTATAGGGTTTACAGAGGATGGTCCCAAAAAGAGAAAATATCCAGTGAGCAGCAGTTCAGCAGCCAGAGGTCAGAGGAGAATGGCCAGACTGGTTCAAGATGATAGAAAGGCAACAGTAACTCAAATAACCACTTGTTACAACCAAGGTCTGCAGAAGACCATCTCTGAATGAACAACACTCTGAACCTTGAAGCAGATGGGCTACAGCAGCAGAAGACCACACCAGGTGCCACTCCTGTCAGCTAACAACAGGAAACTGAGGCTACAGTTCACACAGGCTCACCAACACTCGACAATAGAAGATTGGAAAAATGTTGCCTGGTCTGATGAGTCTTGATTTCTGCTGCGACATTCAGATGGTAGGGTCAGAATTTGGTGTAAACAACATGAAAGCATGGATCCATCCTGCCTTGTATCAACGGTTCAGGCTGCTGGTGGTGGTGTAATGGTGTGGGGGAGATTTTCCTGGCACACTTTGGGCCCCTTAGTACCAACTGAGCATGGTTTAAACACCACAGCCTATCTGAGTATTGTTGCTGACCGTGTCCATCCCTTTATGACCACAGTGTACCCATCTTCTGATGGCTACTTCCAGCAGGATAACACGCCATGTCACAAAACTCAAATCATCTCAAACTGGTTTCTTGATCATGACAATGAGTTCACTGTACTCCAATGGCCTCCACAGTCACCAGATCTCAATCCAATAGAGCACCTTTGGGATGTGGTGGAACGAGAGATTCACATCATGGATGTGCAGCCGACAAATCTGCAGCAACTGTGTGATGCTATCATGTCAACATGGACCAAAATCTCTGAGGAATGTTCCCAGCACCTTGTTGAATCTATGCCACCAAGAATTAAGGCAGTTCTGAAGGCAAAAGGGGTCCAACCTGGTACTAGCAAGGTGTACCTAATAAAGTGGTCTGTGAATGTATGTGGAAATATTCAAAGTGGAAAATGTTAGCCATGTCAGTGTCAAGTAACGCATCAATGAGCATGAGGGACCACACTGAAGTAAAACTGTGATGTTATCAGTTTCTATGTGGAAAATTTCAGTTTCGTGTTCTGGCATCATTTCAACACGTTATCAGAGAGGAAAGGTCAACAACACATAACTCAACTGTAATGTTTCTAACACAACAGAAAGGACATCACTCAACGTCACTATAGAAGCAGTCTACTCCTGAGCGCTGTCTCGAGGCTTGTCCACTTAACACGTCTCCATTGGACTGACTGATGTTAGTTAATGTGTTTGTATAGTCACGTCCACAAAATGAGTCAAAGTTTATTAAGGTGGAGCCACGCCATTAGTGAGTGTACTGATCAAACATCAGAGGCTCAAACCTGAACAAACATGCCACTAATGAATTACAAAAGTCGTGGTCAAATGTGTATTCTAGGGAACTCTTGTGTAAATATCATGACTGCATTATTTCTAGTAGAGCTTGCACCAGTATGAAAACCTACCCTTCAAACCAGGCGCTCTGCTCCTCATGTTATGAGACACATTAGGGACACGTGTAGTATAAATGACTTCAGTTGTGTAGAAATTCTAATGCAGAATGGTTTAGGTGAATTAGGTGCAGCATAAGGGGGTGAATTAAGGGTTTACTTCTTTTTTTGTACTTTATTTTTATTTTCAATGTATAAAAACATTACAACATAGAACAAAAGCTTTGGTCACCTTTGTAATTTCATAGACAAGACAGAAGAAAATGGGAATACATGTCAATTACAGGGGTAGATCAACAATCCGACATACAAAATCCACTTTTCCCAAAATTTTAAGAATTTGTCAGTCTGTTGATTCAGTAAAAAGATTATTCTCTCCATCATTTGGACTACTGTCATAATGCCCACCCAGCTGGTCTTTGTTGGAGGCTCGGGCTGCAGCCACCTTCACGTTACAGCTTTCTTACTGGTTGCTACTAATATCTTCAGTAAATATTTGTCTCGTGCCAATAGACGAGGTGCAATATTGCCCAAGTATATCGTGGAAAAAGAACAGTCAATTACGTCACCAAAAATGCTCTGTATTACGTGTGTTACCTCCTGCCAGTTTCACCAAATGGCTGGGCAGCTCCAGAATATATGAAAATGATCTGCAAGCTGTTCCCGCATTTCCTCCAACACAGCCCCCTGCCCTGATCACCTGTCTGTGCACCTTTTAACTTTGGAGTAACAAAATATCTGATTAAATTACACCAACAGAATTCTCTCCAAAGGCCGGAGCTAGTTGAGGAAGACTGCACAGAGCACATATTCAACCAGTCCTTCTCTGAAATGACAAGACCAGATTCTTTCTCCCATTTTGATCTTACTGTATCTGTTGAATGTTTTTAAGTGGCCTGGATACTTGAATATATATATATATTGAAAATTAAGGGTTTATTTTAGTGTTAGTAATTGTTCAAAAATTCACTGATGAACCAAGAGATTATTTTGTGAGTTTTATTTTGTTTGTTTTATGTTGATAAAATGTTTATTTGAATGACTGATCGATTGATTACCACCATGTTCATGTTTTCTCTTTTTTCATGGGAACGACTTGTATCTGCACTATGCTACAAATACCAGCAGTGTGATGAGGCGCTGAGCATTGAGTCTGCGCTGAGCGCCTACATTTGCTGTTTTTTTTTCTGCTCGCAGAGAATTGAAACTTTTCAAATTTGGGTAAAACACTGCCGCTGCTCGTCACTGTCACTTTCTACCCAGCTGTCTGCTTACAGTTTAGGAGGGGCAGGACAAATAGCCTACCACAAAGACAAACCGTCATGTAGCTAAAAAACAACAACAGCGGAGAAGAAATAAACACTGAACCCACACAGACCAGCGGGTCAGTTTTCTCTCCCTATGCATTTCAGCCTTCCCTTTATCCAGAACGAGTACATTACCCAGTGCAGACAGGTTTACTTCCACTTATATTCTGCGTCATAGCAACCAGACGCAACAAACAATTATTTAATTTGTCATAAAACTGTCACCTTTGTCATTTAGAAATCAACAATATACCTCATAACAACAACAATGGAGCTTTTTTTATGAGACACTAAAATCAGAATAAAAAATGGCAGTAATACTACACATCACGCCGTAAAGCTACCCTTAATCATTGCAGGGGAAATTCCTTCACTGCAAGCTCTCGCCCCAACAGCCTCTCTTTACACATCTGTGGCTGTTCCCCTGTCCTGAGCTGTGCTGTTCTGGTTCTGTCACGAGCATGCTAGTGCTAGTTGGCTGAAACGGTGTTGTTGGGCTTAGTCCGAGCCACTTTGTTTGTTTCCCTTATACAGAGCCAGGGCTGCATATGAGCACTTGATTTTTTCCCAGTGCACACAGAGAAGGGGCAGCCAGCCAACCGTGAGGAGATACTAATCCAATCTGACAAAAAGTGTCACCGTCTGCATTCTGCACCTTCACTGTTTTTTACTCCTGTGATAAAATGGCGTCCTGTCCAGGCTGCCTCATCCTCAGTGTAGTCTTCCTTACAGCAGAGTAATAAAATACAAAGAAATAAAAAAGTCATGCTCCCTCATTGTTGACAGACTTGCAGAGGCCTTGTGAGCCTCATGGTTCTTTTCAATAGCTTTAATTACAGGCACTTAAGACTTAATCTGGGCCTCCTCCCATTGAATACACACAACTTCCAGTTTTTTTTAAAACAACTCCGATGTATATATTCCTCCTCCATCCTTTTCATCGTTCCGCCCTACAAATACAAGCAGGAACGTCCTGGAATCAAACCAGGAACTCTGAGGTAAGTTCAACAAGCTTTGTGTTGTTGGTGGCTGCTTGTGTGTTTACCAGGTGCACTAATAATTTGTTTCTCACCTTTGGCCTTGCACTCTGCGGTTGTTGAATTCATCTGGTAGTCCTCGTGGCAGTCGCAGGTGAGGCTGCCGTTGATGTGAACGCACAGCTGATCACACACGTCGCTCTCCAGGCACGTGTCGATCTCTAGGTGAAAGAACATTTGAAAAAACGTTTCAAGAGTGTAGAATTAAAAACAGTGCACATCAAAGTCCAGTTCCCAGTGCTTCATAATAAAAATGGTCGACATATTAAGGTCATTTTGTGCAATTAGTCAGGACAAATAATTAACTAGTGATGTAAACCTATGCATACTTGTACTCACCCTCACACTGGCTGTCCCCGACCAGCCTCATGTTGTCGGGGCAGTCGCAGAGGAAACCCATCGGCTGGTCCAAACACACATGAGAGCAGCCTCCGTTATTGAACCTACACTCGTCCTGATCTGCAAAAAAACCCCACATTACATCATCAGTGGTTTCAAACAAAGAATGCTGTCATTTGCCAGCATGATACATGTGGAGCTTTTTTTATTCGTGCTCACATACACACCATTGTTAAAGTTACAAGAATGATGTCTCAAATGACAAATGGTTAAAAAAAAGTATTTTATATATTTTACATGTTGATAATGCAGCAATACACTTGTTCCTTAATTCATGTTAATTATTCATGTCTTTCCATCCATGGCCATCCTATAATGTTCAAAACCTTCTTTCGACCGCTTCATAGTTATACACACCGATCAGCCAAAACATTAAAACCAGTCGGTTGGTGCGAAGTTTGTCACTGTGTTTGGAAATGTGTAAACTTATTTGCATAAGTAATGAGTCTTTAATGTAGGATTTTTTTTCAAGATCTTGTTGCTTTTCTTGTCCTTTCTTCTTCTGATGAAATCTTTGTCTGTTTGGAGTGAAGTGTTAAAACACCATCTACTTGGAGGGGTGGGGTCTGTTTTATGCATGAGATTGAAGCCAACTGATCCATGGTCTGAAATAAGACCTGGATGAATTTTGGTGTTGGTTTGGGATGGGCAATATGGAGAAAATCAAATATGACAATATTTCTAACCAAATAACTGTTGGTGCTTTTACAAAAGATCGACACAGAGAGATTTTTGATAATCATCAGTAATGTGAATATAATGACTAAGTGGGTGAAGGCAAATAATAGAACAGCTAGAACAGTCTGGTGAGTTCAGAAAATTACATCACTTTAAAAACAGGAAATCTAAGACTAGTATTGATATTATATCGATGCATTGCCCAGCCCTATTTGGTATAAAACAGCTAAGCTAGAAAGACTTTTGTAGGAGGATGAGAAGTAAAAGATCTCCATCTGACTGGCTCATTGATCACCAACCATTGCCTCGACCTCCATCCTAATACATCATATACTGTATAAGAGATTGAGCACTGGAATATGGTGTGAAACAAACTCAAATTGTCATTGCAAATGCTGGCTACGGTTATTATCACCTTCCTGATGAGTCTACAACCACATTTTAGTTTTGGTATAGAACTTTTTTTTTCCTTTTTTATCTCAGTATAGCAACAACTTTAAAAACTGTATGATGCAGAGAATATGTGGTCTGTCCATTTAGTTTTGAGTCTGATGTTGTAGGATTTGTTTTTCGCAGAAGGCAAAATGCAGGGTTGATTAGAATAAGATGTTTAAGGACTCATACCACAATTTTACAACTGATACATTTTTTGTTTCACAATTGTCAACTGCACAGTCCTCGGGGATGGACCTCCTCTTCGAATTGTTAACATAGTGAGTTTCTTTTTTGCCAAGCATTTGCCGTACTATGGTGTAATGGGGGGATTCACAGGCACTGCATTTAAAAACAGAGGACAAATATGAAAGAAGTTCTTTTATTATTTTGGTCATAAGCCAGCGTATTGGACAAATTAAAAATTTGACCTGAAAAAAATGCAAATATCCTGGGGGGATTGTGAATGTGTAAGATTTGTGCCAATCTATCCAGCAGTTGCTGATAAATTCCACTGTTGTGTGCCATGGTTTGGGCCAGAGGAAGGAGCCACAGACACAAGCTACAGAACAGCAGAGCTTAGATTAAAACATCTCTAACATGAAATTAAGGTATCGTGAGGGTAAAAGTAATGATGTTTGCATAGAAAAAAGTATTACAAAAATATTGAAATAAAATCCTGAAAAAAAATTCATATTCAAATTCATAGTTTGATGAAAGCTGATTGTTTATTAAATGATTTAAGGGTGGACACTTTTTACACACTGCCACATTTTGCTTTGTCGTCAGGAAGGAGTAATAAATTAGGATAATAGGAGCCAGCTGGTTCGATTAAAAGGGACAGTACTCTAAACTGCACCACAGCGCCAAATCACTGAGCTACAGATTGATTCCAGATGTTGTACAGTTACTTGTACACCACACTTAATGCTGCAGCTGATTATGATTTTGAACATTGATTAATCTGTTGATTATATAATTTCACTTTATTGATTCATGAGTTTCTTAGAGTCCAAGGTGACGTCCTTAAATGTCTTGTTCTGTCGGAGCAACAGTCCAAAGATGTAAAACAGAGAAAAACAGCAAATCATCACCTTAAAAAAGCCGCAACCAAAAAATTTTATTTTATTTTATTCATTAGTTTTGCTTGAGAAATGATGGAAACAATGTTTTCTTTCTGTGACAATTCTAACTCAGACTCAGAAACTGATCAAACAAGTCGCCATCTTTGAATTATTTATTGAATATTAAGGTCAAACTGTGTTTAGTAACATTTTACCCACCTACAGAAATTGTATGACACTTCCATAAATGAAAACTTCATGAAGATTAAAGTATTGTTTTGGTGGTATTTCCTGGTGGCCACTGACAGAAGCCTGAGGATGTGTGACACAAGATGCTGGCTGCCTTTCTGTGCAGTCACTGTGTGGTATGGAGCAGTGTTACAATGCCCTCTGCTGGCTGCTTAGTGAAACATCAAGTACTACAGTGGTGGCCAAATTTATTAGGACACCTGACAGATCTGAAATTATTGATGTTGTCAAACAGATGTGCACGCAGTGGGATGCTCTGCGGCTATTTCTTTTTACTGGCCAGTGGCTGGATGCCAGATTGAATGCAGCAGAAAACATATACAAAGCTCTGAATAATGAATCTCTCTGAATGTACTTTTACTTCTTGGACTGGGTTCTGCCTAAGTTCGCGGACATTAATGAGCATTTTCAAAGCGAGAGGGTTAAAGTAACAGTAATAATGTGTGAAACTTACAAGGACATCCTTTTATCTTTCATGGACAGGGGTGATGTTCTCCATTAAGACATCGCCCAGATTAACCCAAGAGATGAGGCAAAAATTGTGCCACTTAACGCAATGTACCTGGGTGTAGGTGTGAAGCTGCTCCTCGGTAAGCACAAGCTGCAACCTGCTGTTGTCACAGACTTTCGTATGCAATGTAAGATGTTTCTCCAAGTTGCTTGTGTGGAAATTAAGAAATGTTTCAACTTTAATGACCCAGTCCTGACCCAAATCGAGTGCCTCTCTTCTGCCATTGCGATTGACACACAATCACTATATCCATCTCTGTTCCCTCTGATGCAACCTGTGCCTCGCATTCCGGACATAGCCGACATAAACAGCATTAAGGAAATGATAACGAGCGGCGAAAGATGGCCTTAACGAACCTGCCTGACAGCTCCACAGAGATGGATGTGGATGACTTCTGGTATAATGCCTTAATAATGAAAGACATGGGCGGGAAACAAGTGTTATTAAGCACTTAGCATCATTTGTGCTTGATGTGCTTGTTTTCCCACATTCAAACTAGACTATTTTTTTTTATTTTTTTTTTTTATTGTGTTTGTTAATCCTTTGTATTGTGTGTGTTTTATGGACCCTGAGTCTGCAATAAAGTATATCTATCTATCTATCTATCTATCTATCTATCTATCAAACGCCTTGTGTGAGCGCGAGAAGGAGGCCAAAAACACACCGGCAGCGAACGCAGCGTTTCAAAAAATGCAGCCCTATTATTTTCAATGTACAACCCTACATCGGCAGTGGCTACACGCACGTTAGCGCTCCTGGGCACGTTGCCCTGTGGCACTTCATGCCACTGTCCTATTTCCAGCCTCACCACCCCAGAAAGAAACGCATTTTTCCCCAACTCATTCTCTGCTTGTCCATACCAGCTCCCGTAGCAGCTCTTCTCTGCTCCTGCGGCAGCTCAACTCCTCTCCTCTCAATGGATGCATAAAGAGAACTCTGTTGCTGTTGCTGTCTTGTGTGGACAGACAAAACTGGCTGACAAGAGACTCGTAGTTGAAGTCCAGAAATATTCTGAGCTAAACGACCCACAATCCTGTCATTATAAAGACGATGGCCAGAAAGTTGTTGTCTGGCGAGTCATAGCTCTGGAGCTTGAAGTTTAATTACGGGCTCTGCACACATGATTTTAAGCTTGCACAGAGGTGGAAGAGGTACAGATCTTTCAGTAAAAGAAGTATTAACTTTGTGTGGTGTGTGCTAGGGGGCCACGCCGCAACAGCGCTAGTGTGTTTTCAGCTAGAGGGTGAATACAGGTGTTCCAGCACTGAGTATGAGGAAAATAAAGTGTTTTTTTGGACATTAAGGCACATAAACATGTTCTTGTAGAAACCCAAATACAAGTATGAACCTGAAAATCAGTATAGCAGCTCCCCTGAAGATTTTCCATTCCATTATCCATTAACTAATGGCCCAACCATGGAAATGTTCTTTTGGGTTGTGATTTCAGGATGTGAAGCCTTATTACTCACCACAGTTGTCCTCATCGCTGCCATCAGAGCAGTCTGGGGAGTGGTCACACCTCCAGGTATGGCGGATGCACTGCCCATCTCCGCACTGAAACTCAGATGCTGTACATGTGGGAGAAGTCTGCGGGTGTGGCTGAGACAAACGGCACAACTCCTGAGACTCGTCCCGTCCGTCTTTGCAGTCAGCTCGCCCGTCACACAGCTTGTTTCTGGGCAGGCAGGAGTCAGACGGGCCGCAGGAGAAGGAGCCGGCGGTGGTGCAGTTCAGGCAGGAAGCCTCGTCACTGCCGTCGCCACAGTCGTCTACGCCATTGCAACGTAAATGTAGAGATATGCACCGTCTGCTGTGGCAGGCAAATTCATCTTTCTTGCACCACAGGTGACCTGTGAAGAGCCACACTTTACATCAGTGACTAAGTCTGTACAGAGTCTCGAAGCTTTCACTACAAATATCTTAAGTTGGTGAAATATCAGCTTTTTCTAAAACCACCAACATGACCAGCAATATTTGGTTTCCCACATCTTAGTATGTGGTTTCTGTTGACAATAAAGCTCTGTACGCAGTTTCAATCTGACTCAAGAGAGCAACAACTATCATGTGACGTCAGAGTGAACTCACTTGAAGGCATCATAAAAAGAATTTGAAGAGAATCGATTCAGGCAGGCTAATAAATTATATATGTGAACACAACACAAGTTTTCATCAGCACCAGCTGTCCAATGGATCCATCATATTAGCTCATATTAAGCAACCCTGCTCCACTTCAAATACATCCAGAGGCCTGTGCATACGGAGCCAGGATATCTTTCGTTATCTGGCTTCAATAAGTCCAACACTGGACGTCTGGATGACTGAATCACAAAGCTGGTCAGCAGCTTGCTAAGATTTTCCCATCCAGCCACATTTACGTGAAAGAGGCAGGGTTCTTAATGACAAGCAACATCATCAGAACCATGAATGAAGTAGCCTACTTCATATGACATGAAGGCACAGGCTTAAAATGCAACTAAAATCTCCATTTTATCCAAGTCGGATTTTTTTTGCTCCAGTTATCTGACAGGTCAGGAGTAGTTTGTAGTACTGAAAACCCAGGTTAGCCCTGAAGTTACCTCATTAACCCCAGATCCTGCCTCATAATACAGGCTTCTGGGGCTGTATTCACAAACTGAGAGTCTCTCAGACAGCTCCTTACTCAGCCTAAATTTCTTCAGTGAGGAGTCTTAGCTCAGGAGTGATTTAGGAAAGTTCTCAGAGCAACTCTGAGCAAGGAAAGGACAGAAACTTCTATCTTACTGAGGAGGTGTGGTTGACCCTGTTGCTAGTTATGACACACTCTTTAAACAGATGTGATTGGTTGTCACAGACACACCCTTTTGTGAGCCCGCAAGATATGGACACCCAGTGGAAATTAAATGAACTGCTGTGCTGACTGTGAAAGTGTCATTGTCAGTGTGATCACCCTGCTGATGGAAGGTTGAGACAGACTCAAGTCATCACTGCTGCACTGTTGCAAATATTCCAGATATTTTGGTGTTGTGATCATTTTATTTCTGGTGTTACAGCATTAGATGGGAAATGTGTGCATTTCCCTGTTGACATCAATCACACATATTGTCCCTGCACAATCTAATCTGTTGCATTTAATTTACTCACCGTCATCCAGCATCATTTTCCCGCCTCTGCAATAGTCTCCTGTCTTTCTGTCTTTCACTTTAGGAGCTCTTTTAAGGTCTAAGATGCTCTGTAAATAATTTATCTTTACAAAGACCTAGTCTTAATTTTAAGATTAAGATTATATAGAAATCCAATATTGTCATGAAGCAGATTGTTTTGCAGCATTGCCAAAATTGCCTGAGACACCCAGACTCACTGGACTTTATAACTTCAAGTTTAACTTTAATTCTAAACTGACTGAAACTGCATTGGTATGTGTTGGGTTGCTCTGTGACTGACAACAGATCACTTCCTAATGCATTATCCGTTTTCTTTTGAAGAACTGTGCTGCACGTCTGAGCAAAACAGAGTAAACCTTGTTCACTTTCTTCATTTTCCTGGCCGGCATTCAAACCAGCGACTTTCAGGTCGAAGTCCACTTCTGTGACCTCTAAGGAACACCGCCAATATCCATACCCGCTAACATTCCTCACATCAACAGTGTTTTTGTTTAATGACTGCAGTCACATTAAATCCTTTACAGCACTTTCTCCAGCCGAGCAAACGTTACGCAGAGCAACAAATCCCTCCGGAATTCAATATCAACGTCTCTCATGACTTTAACCAGATTATAAAATAAAAATCTGCATCGGTATTTTCCCACAGAGTGAAAGAAAATGAGATGAAGGTCGGTTAGAATCAGGTAAAACTGCATTACCCAACACTGTAAGTTGAATAGGACCCACACAAGGGACTGTCCGAGCCTTGTAGACAACGACACCATTTGTAATGATGATGCCACTGAGAGCAAAACTAGTGAACTTCCTGATAATGGCCTCTGATCTGCAGACAATGTGGACTCAGCACTGAGTGTATAAAATGTAGGTTAAGCGCTTTATTATTGTGAAAAACAATCAACCCATCCATCCATCCACCCATTCCTCTCTCCCTCTCTCACAACTAAAAAGTTAAGTGCTGCAAAGCTACTTAGAAAATCCCTTTAGGTAATGGACCAGTTGGTTGTTTGCACTGAGAAAACTGAAGGAGTAGCCTAAACATTCACTCTGAAGAAAGAAACCATCATGATAAATTATGAGTGAGTGTTTCTATCTCCTCAGTATAGCTACAGGACTTCAGATGTGCTTATGCAATTTAGGCCCTTCAGTTAGCTGGGGGAAATGTTGCACCTGCCCTCGGGGAGGTAGGGGGGCCCACTGTGATCTGTCATGCCTATGATCTGAATGCCTTTTCATGTCTTACGAAACCTCTTAAATCGTTGTTGAACTGGCTTATGAATGACCTTTTCTTTCCTTGTCTCAGATTCCTAGATTACTATGTAAACTATCAAATACATATCAGTTTTATTTTGGTTTGGTTCATGCTGCCAGAAAAAGAGCGTGTGAAATAATACTTGTGTGCAGGTGCGTGCAGTTTGAGATGGGATCATGTTGTCAACATCGTGCTCACCACAGCGGTGTTCATCTGATCCGTCCTCACAGTCTCTGTGTCCGTTACACACACTCAGTGTCGGGATACACGAGCCATCGCTGCACCTGAACTCCAGCTGCTCGCGGCAGGCGGGCAGAGAGTGACCTGCAGCACCTGAAACACATCAGACAGTTTACGGTTAGCTCATGTACTGATGACATTTCTCTTTTTTTAATGTGAGATTATGTGACTATAACTATAGATATACAATGATAAATAACAACAGTAGTTACGGTACAGGATTAAATTTTAAGGTATGTTATCATAATTTTGGGGTCAGAGAAAAATATCTTTGATTCTATTTCATATTCAAGGTTCTGCCAACTATATTTTATGTTTTTTTTTTACATGTGTTTTTTTTTCCTTTTAGTGTTTTAAACTTTGTGTACATTAACAAGGATAAGAATTTAAAAAAGAAAAAAAAAATCAATTAATCAAATCAAATAGATATAAAAAAAATACAATACAAAGAGTAGCATACAGTATACACATACATAATTATACTGTATGTGTGCATGTACACTTCAAACTTGTGCACTCAGTCACACACATACCCACAAACACCTGCAAAAATAATAATAAAATAAATAAAAAAAATTAAGGAAAATAAAGTAAAAATAAATACATAAATACAAAAAGAGTTTTAAAAAAAAATACAAAAAGACTTACCAAAAAAAGTGCTACCCTTGATGACTGTCTCTATTAATTAATCTTTCCACATATGAGTTTCAGATTTCCCTTCATTTATAAGCTAAGTACTCCATTGGATATATTTGCTGAACATATGTATCTTTTGTTGCCATAAAAAATGGAATATGCCAAACATAAAGATTTTTTTTGACTGGAGAGTTTTCATATAATAAAACATGATAATGTATCATGTAGTGACATAAAGCCTATAAAAGTGAGACTATTGTTAATTCATTTATGGACGAATAAACATTTTCTCTGCACTTTGGAGCTCTTCACTTAAATTACATCACATTTGTATTATATTTATATAATAACCCCATTTCCACAAATATGTTTTTAATTTAAACATTTGCAAACATGTAAGGATCTGGTAGTGTAAACTAGGGGTCATGAGCACCCGGCATGCCTCCATTTTCTTAACCTGTCCAGCTTTACTGACAAATTGCGCACGTGCATTAGTCCTGTGCATATGAAGTAGGCTTTGAACTGACTTCCGGTTACCTTATATTTGTTCAGCAACACTAAAACTAAGAAAACACCCCAAGTCAAACACCGAGCTGATTGTGGTTTGCATAGTAAACAGACTTCATTCAAACTGACAGCAGGTCGCTGGACTGTGAGCTGTCACAGATGTGTCTCCGTGCGTCCTCACATTCAGACATTGAACGCCTCACACCAGCAGCTCTCTAATGTCACACACATGCACAGATAACTGACATCTCACCCCAAATATGACACCAGGTCAGCGGCGCGAGCAGAAGAAATAAACCTCCAAGGTGTCCCATGCTCGATGTCCTCCACGGTTGCATCGCTCGCCCGCGACGCGGAAATATGACGCAAGAGTCGGTTCAGTCTGTGGATGAAGATGAGTGACGTTAATGGTGCATACGAAATTATATCACTGTCACGATACAGTTTAAATTAATAATTAAATATATTCTCTGCTTTTAATTTGTCCTTTATTTTATTCAGTTATTTGTTTATTTGACGTACAACATTTCACAGCTGTTTAAAATGCATTCACTAGTGTTTATTAGTGTGATATCATGTGTTTGGTTGTAATTAAACATTTCCTTTTAATCTTTTGTTGCGCAGAAAAAAAACACTGCTCAATATGTCAGAATGACCTCAAAACATAAAAAAAATAATCTCGCCTAAGAGTTATTTTTCTAGCAGTTGTCTGGCACTAAATGTTACACATTACATTACATAAATTCATGAATATAAAACTAATTAGTCCTAAAAAATACTGACCTTTTAGGGTGAAGTGCTCTATCATCCAACAGCTTACCGGTGTGTTTGAAGCGTGCACACCTGCACAGGTGTTTCTGATGTTGTTTGCTGATTGGACCTCTTCTCAGGTTGATGTAACTGCAGTTTGTTTACGTCACTGCTCCCATAGGCTACTCTGAACAGGTCTTCCCACTTTTAACCCTTTGAAACCTGAGCAAACTGACCATGAGCAATGAAATAAGTGACCCCAAAAATTTGCAAAAAAAATTGCAATATTTTTTACATATAATAAAATAATAATAATAATATTTTTCCCTTTAAAAAAATATTCTAAAGGCGTCTGAAAGCAAGAAGAAAAGTGATGTCACAGTCATGCCCACACCCTGCTGATAAAATAAATTAGCTAAAGTTACTTGATTAATTTGGGCAGGTAGTAAGAGAAAGTCCCACTGCATATTAGCAGAGTATAAAACTGAAAGTATAACTGTAAACCCAGCTTCTAAAATCTTACTGACAAATATTTACATTTTAAAAATCTTGTCTTTTTTTGCTTTTCAAAATACAAATTTTGTCCAAATACCCTATTTGTCTCTTTGATTACATGCAGGGGGTATATGGGGGTAAAAAGGGGAAGCTTTTTGGGGCCCAGCCACTGGGGAGGGAGGCTCGTCTTAAACATAAGCATTAATATATGACATTTGTTTTGGACCAAGATATTCACCATTACTTGTTAAAACAAAAAACTAAACTAAAATAATAATAATAATAAAAAAAAAAGTAAAATGTAGCCTGTTTCATAACATAACAGCCCCCTCTCCTGGAAATATTATGAGTCTTTTTGTTTGTTTTTTGTGAGCAACTGCAGCGGAGGTGAGCACTAGACCATTTCTGTGGGTGTGCCTGGTTACATGGGACATAATCAAGGCTCAAAATGACAGAAGCAGAGCTGCAACCAACACAACAAGCATGTCCTTTGAGGGGATAGTTTGGATTTTCTGAAGTGGTATTGCGTGAGGTACTAATCCATGGTCGGTGTATTACCTACAGTGGATGTCACTTGGCATACACCCACGTTGAGGAAGCAGGCAGGACTACTGACACAGAAGCTGAACAATAAAATGTATTTTAGCCACCCATGAAAAATCCCAGCTAAAACAATCAGTATCAGTTTAAGTGTTTGCAACATTGAGAGTATTTTCACTTCTTTACCTTTCTGTCAGACAGCGATTTCTGCCAGGGAACTGAAGCTGTTACATTGCTTTGATTAAAGCCAGTGATTTAACATTGCTGAACACAGAAGCTGCTGGTCTGCTACTGCCTCCATCAGTTATTTTTTATTTTGTGTTATTGTGTGACATTGCCGTTTAAAAGAGTTAATTCAGGGTCACCAACTAGCTCACCTGGTAGAGCAGGCGCCCAATGTACAAAGGCTGTGTCCATGTCATCCTCGCTCTTTCTCCCCCCATTTCACGCTAAATCTGTCCTATCAAATAAGGGCAAAAAGCTCCCCAAAATACCTTAAAAGGGTTACACAGCATACACTTAGCTTCCATTTCGGCACTTCTGCCGTTTGTCCAAACTGGGGGCATGCTGACTGATATCTATTGTAAGTCATATACTGACTATGGTTAAGTACCTTATGCAGCCTAATGGATGCTTTGGCAGGTTTCATAATGACAACTGAAAAATGATATATTAATGATGCATGAGACATCCTGAATTTTCAATTCATGCAATAGGAGTTTACCACTGGTGTCTACATTGTGAGTCATCAGAAGTTTTGGACTTTGTGAGACTGGACTGTTTCATTTGGTGAGAAGGCGCAGGTTGAGTCAGACCTTTAGGTTCTCGACTTTATGGGTCTGAGCCCCACAGAGGATCCTGCTGCTGCACTGGTACACATCTACTTAGCCCCCCTCCTGTTAGGCTCACCTTTCACCCACTGTTGCACAACTCTCTCTCACACAGAAGTCTACTCACACAGTTGACACTCATGATTCAAAATCCATTTCACATTAAGGTTCATAATATGACCACACAAATCTTAAATAGAACACATTTATTCACATTTTCTATTGTACAGGATACAACCAACACATGCAGAGGTCAGACCTCTACAGCAGGTCTGGATGGAGAAATTAGGTTGTTGATGCTGAAGAGGTTAATGCTGCTGCTCAGAGGTACGGCTGGTCTGTGGAGAGTGGTGGTCCGTTGTACACAGGGCCTGGGGTCACTGGAGGCTTTTGGACTTCAGCAACTTGGCTAAAAGAGATCAGAAGAGTCAAGAAAATATCCCAAATATGTAAACAATCACTGCAAAACAGAATGTTTAAGTTTTCAGGAGGTAGATAGATGTAATCAAGGTGTTAAATTTCACACAGCAAGAGGTCACTGCTCACATTAACACATCTAAGCATTGGGACATGGTTGAAAGGTGTCATCAAACAGCTGGGTTACTGTGTGTTGCAAAAATGTGGAGAAATTTCTGATACATATCCACAGTTGGGTTAGTGTTTCATGTCTAGAATGCCCTTTAAAAGTCTATAAGAGGTGCGCTCCACATATTACTGCAGTTACACTAAACTCCAACTATGAACATCGCACCATTTACATAATCGGTTCCCATTTTACTCACATTACTGTTCATTATGTTGGCTTATCAAAGGTCAGAAAAATATTGTTCTGTTATCAGTCTGCTGTTGTTGGATTTCCCAGTAAAGTGCAATCAAAGGTCACTGACCATGGAAGGATGCACCAAAGGGCCACAGGCTGGACTCGAACCCAGGCCGCTGTGGCAACAGCCTTGAACATGGGGCGCCTGCTCTACCACTAAGCCACCGACGCCCCTGCCGAAGCATCCTTGAGCAAGATACTGTATGGGTGTGTGTGAGTGCATGTGAATGTTTGCTGAGCAGCAGGTGGCACCATGCATGGTAGCCTTGACCACCAGTGTGTGACTGTGTGTGTGAATGGGTTAAAGCGCTTTGAGAGGTCAGAAGACTAGAACAGTGCTATACAAGTGCAGTCCATTTACCATTCAGTACTTGATTCACTCTGTGACCATATAACCTGTCTGATCATAGCATAAACGGAAGTCAGGTCACAGTTGTTTAAAAGTGGGAGGGTAAACTGTTCTGTTTTTTTACCTTAATCCAGGTATGCTCAATGGGATGGTTATAATAATCAGAGCAATGTCATTATTTGATTACAATCTGAATTTTATAATCTACAAAAATGCAAAGATCGAGTAATTTACCTGCCAGCGGTGAGAGCCTTCTGAGAGGACATGACGACTGTGGCGGGTACTGACTCTCTGCGTCCATCTCTGGTGTAGTAGTAGTTGTCGGCATACTTATGGCTCGGGCCTACCGCCAGTTTGGGTGGTGGCTGTGTCCTGAAGAAAAAGCATTGATGGACTATAATGCAAAGTTTAAGCAGCAATTATACTTTCTCTCAGATCCTGTCCCTTTGTTGGGATTGTCATGCTATAAACTTATCACAGCCCATTGCATTTGTTGCATTAGTGGGAGGATGTAATTTCAGGCAGTAGTGACATGATGGAGTAGGATCCTGCATGGTCAGTTTGAGTTATGATTTTAAGGGCTGAACGCAAAAACACTTCACAATGGTTTAAGCTTTACATGGTCTGATGCCAGGTGCTGCCTGAGAGGTAAAATTTCAAGGCACATAAATGCCATAACTTGTCAACTATTATTCCATGGATGACATACAAACCAGGTGTCAAACCAACTGCTGATAGCACAGGTAAGTATTTATCTGAGGGAGCCTGACAAGTGGCAGCACAGTGCCCTTGTTTCAAATAAAAACCCCTGATCGGCTGCCATCATTCACCTGAGTCTCAGTGTGTAACAGCACGACAGTGAAGCTACGTTAACCTTGCTGGTTTCATAGATTCACAGGGTAACGTAAACACTTCTGCACGAAGTCTCACCTTTTTGCAATCTCGTCATATCTCAGCTGCAGCTTGGCCTGCAGGTCGCGCTGTAAAGGAAACATTATTACTGACAGTTGCTGAAAAACACATCACAACAAACTAGCTTCCTTCACATGATGCCATCACCCAACTAGCTTGACAGGCTAAAGTTAGCTCTTAGAAGCTAACTAGAGCTGGCAACTTCCGCCCGTTACGCCTGTTTGACATTTTATGACGAGGAATAACTCGGTCATTAATTAGCATGTCTTTCATATTTCGTCCTGGCCCGGATATAAAGTTTGTCCGTGGTTGTGATTCTTACCCCCGATAAAAAATTTCGGAGCCTCTGAATGATTTTGGTAGCAGTCGCCATGATTGCTGTTGTGAAGGACACGAGACTTCTTCTGTAATGTGACCAAACGTGTTTCAGCACGTGACTGACACCTGGCGGTCTGAAGGAGAACTGCAGCATCACACACTGGTGCACACACACAGTACACTGTCATACAGCAGCTTCAAAACTGCTTTATTATCAAGGCATATTTGCTTTTGCTGCTTAAAAGAACATCCCAGCTTTGAAAATTCTTATTCTATTTATAATTAATGTCATTATGTGTTAGTGTGGCCAGTATTTAACAAACTAGTAAAAGGATATTACTGCTGGCAAAATGCAGTATTTATAAGTTTTCTATTACTGAAATTTTAACATTACTGTGTTGTAAGGACCCTGTAAAATATATATTAGCAACCCTACTATATTTATTTATTTTATAGTCACATAATTGCACAGAAAGTAAACACACTAGGTGGCTCACGTGTTCACACTTGTTACAGCGTGCACAATACCTGATTATTGTCCCACAGAGTGATGAAATAGCACTGTGTGTGACTCAAAACTCTGAGTGGTACAGTACACAAAACAGCAGTGAGTCAAACTAAGGATGAGTCAAAGAGAAATACAAATTTTATTTGTTGCACAAGAAAACACAGTACAGGGCGACACCGCCGGTATACCATGCGATCAAGTATTACACGTGTGCTTGTCTCATGCAGCATGCACTGAACAGAAGAGTCCACGGGAGAACACATGCACATGTACAACAGTTTGACCTGCCACTTTGTTCTGTAAGAGCACGTTTAGCACCAGCTGAGAGTCTCGTCTTTGCTGACCTCCACTGGCTGATTTTGTTTTTAACCTTGCAGGTGCAAAAGTGGTGATCAATCAAGCATTGTCTACATTCACATAAGAAACCAGGTTGTTTGGAGAACTCTGGAATACATGCACTGCAAAAAGGTTTGTCCCAAATCAAATTCAAAGACTGGTTTATTTTGTGTCATGTTGTATTCTTTAACTATGAAGCCTTTTCAAGGTACAGTTTAGAGCAGTGGTTCCCAACTGGTTCGGCCACAGGGTGCAAATTTGTTCTGCACCCTGAGTCATTTGCGGTCCATTCAACCCCCTTTTGGACCGCGACCCACCAGTTGGGAACCACTGGTTTAGAGTACATGTTGACTTTTATTTTAAATTATCCATTTTGTCTGACTTGTATCCAATTATTTTGTTTACATACATGTACCTCTAGAGTAAATTTAATCCCTCTGCAGCATTATTTTTTATGCAAATATGCACATGTATTATAAAAAAAAAAACGTGGCCAAGAAATCAGTTTTTTCCCCAGCAGGCATCTCGTTGTGCTTTTATCCCTCAGCCCAGTTGCTTAGCTGCATGTAAAATACACTAAATGCTTCTCACCTTGGTGCTAAATGACTCTTTATGAACGTTTTCAAAAGAACAAAACAAAAACAGATATGTAACTTCTATGAGATTTCTCTCATGGTATCAAAGGAGGGTAGTTTCATCATGTACAGCCACAGGATATAAAATGTTTGTACAGTACGTAGCATGTTTGTTCGTTGTAAACAATTCCGTCAGACAGCAAAAAATAACTGAGCCGTTCAGTGACATAGTCTCCCCGAGCTGTTCACGGACAGAACGACAGCATCCTGTAAAAAGGTCATCGTCATGAGATTTAAGGAGGAAGAGGGTCATACTGGCAAGAAACACATCAACAATTCTGATGCTTTAGAAACAGAAGACTGAGGAGAAAGTCGGTACAAAAAGCCACTGACAAATAAGACAATAAAACTTCAAACTCGGGAAGTACATCTGAAATACAAACAGCCCGTTCCCTCGAGCTAGACTTCCCAAAATCCCGGTGCCTCAAATTGTCATTGTGCATATCATAACCTTCAACACATTTGGAATTATACACATCCTTGTTATCAAAATATACATCAATATTTGTACAATACAAAGACATACAAACATTTGTTCAAAGAAGCCCTGGGTTTGGATTCAATGTAAGGGTTTCCCTGTGCCGTCAACATTCACTTACAAAAATTCATGTCAAAATACATTAGTGCACTTTCCCCCTCGATGTAAACATCACTACACGGTAAATTAAGTAGGAGCAGGTCTCGTAGGCATGGTGTCTGTTACATGCTCGTGAAAAAACGAAGACAAAAGCTACAGTTTCAGGAAAAGGTACTTCCAAAAAATACACGAGGCTCAAACACTTTTCCAGGTACAAAATGTCTTGTTATTCTAAGTAAGGAAAATAAATACCAAAAAGATAGTTCCCTCCAGGCTTTCGAAAAGACACAGACATCAAGACATCATCATCTTCAATTTGGCTGCTCAGTGTTTTTCCTGTAAATTGCATGCTTCGAGCAGAGTTATTACAGCGAGATGTGGAGCCATGCTGAATCTGTTTCCAGATGTCAAAAAGTGACCAGAAAAAAAACACAGTCTACATCAAGACTTCACAAAGCAGAGTGTTTCATGGGCTGTAACATCCAGGACTTTGTCAAGATTGCGATACCAGTGGAAGAAAAACACACAATTTGAAAAATGAGTTGAGGTTACAAACACAAATGATTTCGACTGTCTTCAAAGATATGGCTTAGAGGACGCTGCACTGATATGATGGCACATAATTTTGATTCAGCTTCTCTGTTTGTGTCTTCATAACAGATTGTACTTGAAAGTCAAACTTCAGTGACAGTGTCGGTGTGCAACATTACCCTGCACCGACCAGATCCACATGTAAGAAACTGTACGGTACTGTGACTACGAGTTCACACTGCAAGGAACACGGTCGACAAGTCGATGGAAGAACTTTGATTCTACAAATCTGACAAAGTTGCCAGACAAACACGAGCCACACAACTAATGTATCCAAGTCAGCCGTCTAATTCAGCGCTGCTTTTTTCCCCACCCATGTGACTGGTTCCTGAACTATAGTTGTGTTTGATAAGTGCAAAGTGGAAGATTTCCAGCTCTGCAAAGCATCGCAGTTCCCCCCCTTTCTAATTAGTGCTTGGTGGCTTTGATGTTTTCCTCAAAGATGTGGTGCCGAAGCAAAGCAGCAAAACGTGTGTTTATGTGTATTGTAGTTGTACATTTTAGATACAACAGGAAATGACACATCAACCCTGGTGCTCACAGTGTGAACCAAACATCATCCTTAGGTTTATGGGGATCAATATAATAGCAGTATTACACTACTGGAAGCTGCACTGTTCAAATCTAAGCTGACACTGGAAAAAAAAAGACTTCTCGTACCTTTTGGTCCAACAACAGTTACGCCTAGCATTATCAAACTACTCTGTACAGCGACAATTCGTTTAAAAAATAGACATTTATACAAAAGACAACCCAGTCAAAAGCCATCACCACATTTTATGGATACAAAAATGTTGAGCCTTGGCTATTCAACTAATGACAACTTCCCTCTTTCCCTGTTACTCACTCATCATAGTTTACAAATGTAATAAATAAGACAAGACTGTCTGCAACGCCTTGAGGCAAATATTTACAATTAAAAAAATTCAAGTAAAACTTTATCCCACTTTCTGTCAGTCGGACGAGTTTATACATGAGTTTAACTTTTGAGAGACTTTACAGAAAAGATATGAGCAGTTGAAATGAGTGAAGTGATGAGAGGTCACTTTCTCAGAGGCCCTTTTTGAGGTGTTTCCTCTCTGCACTCAGTCTTCTCCGTTTGTGGTCCGACGTGAGGACCAGCAGAGGTTGTTTCTGCTGCTTGACTGCAGCTGCTGTCAGAAAGAGGATGTTCTGCCTGTTGTGGCTGAGATGAAGTGATGTCCACCTCTAGCTCAGGTGTCTCGTTGGTTTCCTCTCCATCTGAACACGGCTCCCACTCATCCTGCTCGCTCTCAGTTGAGCCCTGAACGGCGATCTGGGGCACCAGTGTGAACCTCCTCACCACCGGCACTTCCAGCTCTATCTCCACACTGGATTGGGGTCGAGTGAGTATCCAGGCCATCCTGTCCTGCTGCTGCTTATGTTGTGTTTGGGCTCCTGGAGATGTGGTGGTCACAGTAACCGTGGTGCTGGTTTTCTCCTCTGGCTCGTCAAAGCTCACCTCCTGCACCGCCTCCTGTTTCTTAAAGGAGTCCCGCCGCTCTGATAGGTTGAGCTTTCGCATCACAACCAGCTGCTCCGATCGCTCAATCCCAGAGTCTCTCAGCCTCTGGCTGCCGATGTATCCCCCTAGCCTGCTGAGATCGGCCCCGATGTAGGAGCCTCCACAGGCCCCCTCTGCCTCTGAGTCACCCACAAGGTCCCCTTCACCGTAAAATGGCACTTCCAACGTGTGCCTGCGGGGGGTGTACGATTTCTTATCAGAATGATACACACCAGACAGTTTCTCAGCTGATTGTACCCTCTTCAGGAGAGGGGACCGAGGCGGCTCTGCGCTGCGGGGCCGGACAATGTGTCTGACAATGGTGGGTGGGGACAGGGTTTTGCCGTGGTAGCCGTGAAAGCTCTTGGCAAACCCTGACAAAGGAGAGGGAGAGCGCTGTGGAGAAAGAGGCTGGGTGGAGGATGAGGAGGAGTTGCAGGCCAGGGGCGAGGGGGGGATGTTGCTGGTTGACTTCCGGCGGCCCACCTTGGTGTAGCGCTGCGTGCTGAGTTTGGAGCCCAGGCCGTGGAGAGAACTCGGCCGGATGTGTGCAGCAGGCGAACTAGGAGAGCTGGAGCAAGGAGATGTGCTCTGAGGAGAGTTATTGTCTGTGAAGCAGAGGTAAAACTGTTTTTAAAGAGTGCACATCACACGTCGCAGAAACCTCAACATTTTACCATATATACACAGACAGTTCTCTAAAAGATGCTCACAGTGGCACTGTCTGTGGATGTTATGAGATTAATAGCGCAACTATGAAGCCTCCTTGAACCCTGGTTTTCAGATGCCCACAGAGAACCCTTCAGTTTCATCACAAATAACTCTGAAACCACACCGAGCTCACCAAAAGCCTGATGATCAGGTGCAGGGCTCCGGCAGGGTGTGGAGGGGCCAGGTGAGAGGCTGTGTGTCGGGGAGCCTGGAAGACTCTCGCTGGAGGAAACAGAGTGGTGGAGACCTGAGTTGAAGCTGCGACTGCTGTGCATCACTGTGCTCTGCTTGGACAGCTTCTTCAAGATGCTTCGTCTCCTGCAGGAAGAACATAACGTACTAGTAAAGTCCATAAGGCTGCACTTACATAAATGTTAAGGGAGAGACCATGACGAGACCATGCAGTACACTAAATTGCTAATAAATTTCACTTCACAGTGTCTAACACTAGAGGGAGACACAGACTTCTGCAGGTTGGTTTTTCAGAGGACTTCCACCAGTTGCCAACTTCACAAAGTAAACAAACGATGAGTAATGCTGCAGAGCTGAAGGGACCAACAGAAAACCAAACCTCTGATTCTCACCTGTCGTAATTATCTCTCCTCCTGCTCTTCTTGCTGCGACGAGCCATCTTGCCTTTGTGTTTGGTCTTTCGAGCTGGACCCACTTTAATGGACGTGTTCTCAAGTGCTATGGTCTGAAGCGCCACCTTGCTGCCACACTGCACATTTCACATGGAACAAAGAATGTTTTGTTTATCAAGGACCAAAATAATGCAACTTTAACTCAACAGTGTTGAAGGACAGCAGTCTGAAGGAGTTGCAGTACCTTCAGGAGTAGTTCTATCATCTCAGGGTGGACCAGGCCCTGGACAGACTCTCCATTCACGTGGGTGATGAGGTCTCCAGTGCGGAGACCTGCCTGGTAAGCCAGGCTGCCCTCCTCCACACTCTGTTAAAACGGCAACACAGTGAGTGTGAGGAGAGGAGTTTAAGTTGAGCATTACATAACCAGCTTTTTATACCTCTCACTTCTGTCATCAGAATAAAGCACTTCACTTGACAAGGGGACGTGACATTTAAAATGCTGGAGGACTAGTTAAAGCTGTGTTAGGCAAGACAAAAGTTTGAAGTCTTGTGGTGACACCCACCGACACCATGTGATGCACAGTGTAGACATCGCTGTCACCCATGTAGACCCGGATGGCCTGCAGGGTAAAACCGTGTTTCTTCCCTGAGGTGTGGATGACAATGGGCGGCCTCAGGCTGCCGGGGCTAAGTGACAGGTCCCGGTTGGGGGAGGAGTCACGGGACGAAGGGTTGGAGGACAGAGAGCGTGGAGATATGGGACTGGGCTGGAGGCAGCTGGGCGAGTCATCTGAAACAAACACAGTAGCGTTTTTCTCTGAATATTAGTTGTTGTGCTGTGAATAAAGTTTTAAGAGAAATATGAGCATTTTCCTGACTATATAAATTAGAGACATATTCACATATGTTACTAAAGAGCTTCAGATACAGTTTAGTGTTTAGGAGTATACTCGACTATTTGACAATTCCATCTAAATAGCCTGATTCGACTGCTAATATCAGAGTCTAATCCTAGCAGTGGTGAGATTATGTGGCCATGAAAGTTTAAATTTATGTATGATTTTCCGTCAAAATCAGCGAGAGGCGTATAGGAACTCTCCTCATCTCTCTCTCTCTCTCTCTCTCTCAGGGTCGAAAGTTTTATTTACAACCATGAAAAGCAAGCAGGCAAAGAAACCCAACTAAGTGATGTGTTCTGTCTGTCTGTCTATTGATCTCCTCTGCTTCGTTCCTGTGCGATGGACAGCGCCACACCTACACGCGCGCCCCCTTCACACAACAAACCGCTAAAGATGGAACACGTCCTATTATAAAATAAATTCTTGTGCCAAGTCAAGTTGTTTAATTGTTTGTTTCAGCTCCTTTTTAATTGTTATATCTATTTACTTCTCAGGGGCAGTGCATATTAATAAACATAACTGTAAATATGCCAGAATTAGCCAGGTGTGAATTTGGCTGCCTAAAATCAAGAAACAAGTTCACAGAACAGAACAATAATTATTATGAAAATCATGTCTAATGTGGAAAAAGTAGAAGCCAGTGGCACAAATGAGCATATGGATCAATGAGAAAAAACAAAACTAAATCCGACGACGATAAGCAAGGCTTGCCCATCAGGTTCGAAGATATGACATGCTTTGATTTTGTTCGTCTATCTTAGTACTTATTGTTAGGCCAATCCTGTTGGTTAATTCGGACACTAAGTTGTTGATGATAACCCTCTGTACCTGTAGTGATGATGAGAGACAAGGCCGAGACAGAGGCTGACTTGGGAACCTTCCCTCCACAGGGAAGCCTCTGTCTGTCTGGTGTCTCCAACTGGTTACCAAAGCGCCGAGGGCCAGCCGGTTCCTTGGGGGACGAGTGTTTGCCCCCCGTGCTGTTGCTGCGAATCCTGATCCTCCGAAGGTTTGACACAACCACCTCAGCTGCAGGTGACGTAGGTTAAAAAGGTGAACAACATGTAAACATGCTCGTGCCTCTAATATTAGCACTGATACATGTTGTGAACATAAATGTCAAAAACATCTCAGTCTGGACTTACCTTCATCATCAGTGGAGAGGGCAAAGCGTGGCATTGTCTCCAGGCTGTGGGTGCTGCTCATCACCAGTGGACTGGTGCTCCTCTCAGACTGGGAGGAGCTGGAGGAGGCCCGAGGGCGAAGGCTGCAAATAGCCAGAGATGAGCTTAATTGGTAAAAGAGTCCAAGTGATCACCAAACACTGCACCAACAACTGTGTTTCCATTACCTTCTACTTTTATACAGGTACAACATAATGCTTATAGAGCAGGTTACGTTTTTGGCGACATTTAACCTAGCATCACTGGGCCAAACACAAAAAGAAATCAAAACATCTTAAGTTTTAAACATCTTTCTTTTTTTTTTTAAGATATTTTTTTGGGCATTTTGCCTTAAATGGACAGGACAGGTAAGCGTGAAAGGGGGAGAGAGAGGGGATGACATGCAGCAAAGGGCCACAGGCTGGATTCAAACCCGGGCCGCTGCAGCAACAGCCTTGTACATGGGGCGTCTGCTTTACCACTAAGCCACCGACGCCCCGGTTTTAAACATCTTAACGTCTTATGCTGAAAGCACTCTAAAATGCTACAGCATGATAGGAGTACAAATGTACAGTATAACACATCTTAAGGCTCTGACACTCTAAGCCGACAGCTAGCCATCTGTCAGCGTTGGGCCATCAGTGAGTGTCTGTAGCCCTCGTCTTTGTCTCGTCTTTTTCCTACACCACTGGCCTTTGTTGGGCCTTGTCGCCTTTTTTTCCAGCCGATTCAGCATAATGAATTGGCGTCGGGGAAGGTGGAACTCATCTGTGAATGAAATCACTCTGATTGGCAGTTCAGCTCAGCGCACAAGAAGCGAAACCGAAGTGAGGAAAGTAAACAAAGAGCTAAAGACGACGGAGTGAGACCCAAAAACATACAGTAAAACTATTTTTCTTAAGCCATCGAGCTCTTTAGCAGAAACATTTCCTGACTCTTCCAGTTTTCCCTTGTTGAATGACAATTCAAGACTATCACCATCCGCTGGTATGGAGAGTCATTACTTCTCATGGAGGCGCAGAACAAACATGGTCTTTGGCCATTGCCTGAGGTCCTTTTGGTGTGTTTATATGCAACCGAGACACAGGCAATGTGAGGCAAGGCAACAGTTGGCTTTTGTTGCAGCTACTTGATGTCGTTTTGGTGTGTCTGGGCCTTTACACCTGTGCCTACCTGGCCATGCGTCCGGCCTGTCTGCGCTCAGCGCTGCCCTCTGCAGGGCTCGGGGAGGGACTGAGTCCTCCAACATCCACACGGTCCTCTTTTTCCTCGCTGTGGCTGCGGTCAGAGGAGAAGCTCAGGTTGGACGGCGTTGCCAGATGTTCTGTGCTGCTGTAAACCTGAAAAAGTTGAACAGAAGAGAGGGTGAGAAACAGAGTTTGGATCTCAGTATTGAAGAGCTTTCAGATGATGTAATGGACAGTCTAACAGTCACACTAGAGACCCTCCACTCTGTTAAAAATATGACCACTATCTTATTAGCATAACACAGTAGCCTAGCAATAGTTACCTTTTACTACATTCTGTCACGGCATTAGGTCTTCAATTACATAAACTTGTTTTTTATAAAGTATGAATATTGAAAAACTGACCACTTTTTGAACCTACATAGCTCTCGACTTCCAACACACGGAGCCCTTACCTTGCTGAAGCGATGCGACCAAGAAGCAAACTGTCTGATTTCCAAGGAAGACTCTTCATCATTGGTTTCCTCATCTTCATCAGATGCCAAATGATGGTAACGCTCTGTACGAGCTGAAAAAGTTAACAGGAAAGGACACTCAAACTTAGGAAAGAACTTTTTTATATAAAATATAGGCTGTTCCCATTTATCACATATTTGTACATCACAGAATCAGGCAGCACAAAGGCTTTTCTTTGCTGTCACACTGGTAGATACAGTGTTTTGGTCTAATATGGAAGAAAACGTGATGTTCAAGCCTGAAGTCAGGATGCAACCTACTGTCAAAGTAGCTGGTGTCATCCTCCCCCTCAAGCTGAGGGATGAATTCAGCTTTCTGCCTCAGGAGTCCATTCCAGTCCAAACCCTGGAAGAAGGGGTGCTGTTTGACCTCTGAGGCGCTGCCTACAATCACAGGATTTTCACAGCTAATCAGACACTTGATTAAGTTTTAAAACACTGCGACTTCAGTATCATTTAGGAGGCAAAATGGATTTAATACATGGCCTAAAATCTACAAAAATCCTTTTGACAAATAGGTAATTCATATTTGTATCTTTCACTGACTATCTTCATGTCACTTTCAACTTTAGTTATTTATCATTTTAATTTCCCTACTGCAACAAAGTCCTAGGGATTAAGAGAGAACACCCTCATTTTTCAGTATCAGCCTTTATCAAACACTATCTGCAGCTTCGTCATGTGCTAATCAGCAGTAAACAGAGCAGTACCAGTTCCTAGTCGGTCTAAAGGACTCTGTCTGAGCAAGCGGGTGATCAGATCCTGGGCATCATTCGGTAAGGCATCGTCTCCCTCTGGCCAAATGATGTCATCTAGAAAAAACAAACAAACTGATAAACATACCCAACAGATGATCACAAATAAATGCACAAAATAATGACAACAGCTTCTGGAAGTGTTGCAGTGCTAAAGCTCAATTTTTTTACTTTATACACTCTCTGTTAGCACTTAATTACATGCATATCTTGGCCTTTGACAATCAACATAACAATAATGCAATGATTCAACACTCATTTCAACACTCACCACTGACAACTTGTCCAAAAAGCTCTTCAGGTGTGTCTCCAAAAAACGGAACGCAGCCTACCAGGAATTCATAGAGGATGACCCCCATCGCCCACCAGTCTACTGGCTTCCCATAGCCCTGCCTGAGGATGACCTCTGGGGCAATGTACTCCGGAGTGCCACACACCTGCACAAGCAAACCAACACAGGTGAGCTGTGGGGAACAGAGAAAACTGCTTCCATAATAAGTAGTGTAATTTTTCTTAAATGCCACAAGACTTTTTGTCTCTTTCATTCGAAACAGTCTCACCTGTTTGTCTACAAACTCCCTTGTGTCTTTCTCCATGTGGCCTTCATACAGGTTGGTGGTCATGTTCATCAGGCCAATTTTAGACAGGCCGAAGTCTGTCAGCTTGATGTGGCCCATGGATGTAATCAACAAACTGTTGGAAAAAAAACAAAATCTATGATCAGCATGAGCAGTTTTACCAAATTGTGCACGGAAATGCAAAGACCCAGACTGAAATGTAAAGGGAAGGGGACAGAGAAAGAAATCCGGACTCTCTAGGTGCCAACACTGACAATGCTGGTCCATGCAAAAACCCTGAAACATGAGTGAAGCTGTTCTCACTTGTCAGGTTTGAGATCCCTATGCACGATGCCATAGTTGTGAAGGTACTCCAGCGCCAGGACTGTCTCAGCAAAGTACAACCTTGTCATTTCAACAGGCAGTGGGCCCATGTTCTTGAGCAGATTGGCACAATCTCCACCTTAATAACACAAAAAAATATGGAAACATCATCATCATTTTCATTTCTATTACCCAGACTAATTATTTATTCCTTATTTCTAGTTCTACATTAGCCATTTAAAAAATTCAGTTCTGTCACAGCAGTCTGTTTCTACTTTACCTTCCACATACTCCATGACCATGCAGAGGTGACGTCGAGTCTCAAAAGAGCAGAACATGGAGACAACGAAGGGGTTCTCCGCAAAAGTCAGGATGTCTCTCTCCACAAAAGCCTGCTGGATCTGGTTCCTCAGGACCAGGTTCTGACGATTTATCTTTTTCATGGCAAACCGTTGGCGGGTCTCCTTGTGACGGACCAGATACACGGCCCTGTTAAGAACCACACAAGCCACAGTAAACCTATAATCTATATTCTTACTGAAAACATGGGCACAGAGAGATTTGAAGATTGGGCCAACTTCTCACTGGCTACTTGCTTTTGAGTACAAGTGAAACTTTATTTATGAGATTTACGATTCCTGTCACCTTATTCTTATTCATCCCATGACTGCATAGGTAAGACATCTCTGCATGAAGTTGCCTTTGCTGTATCGTGATAAAACCAAGGCCACCATTCTAGCCGAAGAGGATGAAATTTGTGCCTTCCTAACACTGGATACTGGGGGAAAGTGCAGCACGTTCTGTTCTGAAGGAGTCACGAAACTCCTCGTCTTTATTAAGCTGCGGTCACAGAATTAGGCAACATGCTGCTGCATAATTAGTCGAAAACCACCGTGTCGATATTCTGGATGTTTGATCAAAAGGAGGAAATTAGATTCTGACAAGTTAATTAGATATAATGAATGAATGTAATGAAGCTGCTATGGTTTGCTGAAGAGATTTCATGGAACTTGTAGCGTGCAGTAAATTTTCAAGGAATCCTTTAGTTATATAGCGATGAACCCAAAGGGGCTTTTTGACTTGTTTTTCACCTTGGAAGTTTTTGTGGCTCTTGGTTTAAAAGCAAAACAAAGCTTGCAAATCTTTTGAAAGACTAATTAACAATGCAAAGAAAATGCAAAGAAAGCAAAAGCAAATGTTTGTCTTACCCGTAAGCTCCATTACTGATGAGTTTGATTGTTTCAAAATCACTCTCAACAGGTTTCCTTCGAGTCGGTGTCAGCGTCTGTGGGGCCTTGGTCTGTAGAGAGGAAGCAGAAAAATGATGCTTGTGGTTGTGTACGGGCACGTTTAAAATGCAACACAGTTAAGGCAGTGCTGTAAGTAGGATTACTACAGGATAATTAATGTCCCAGGGCCTATTCTGCAGTCTGCTACATGAAGTATACTATTGACCAACATGTAGTTCAAATACTGAGTACATAGTTTTCATACTTTGTCCATATATATGAATTTGGGATTTGGAGCAAAATAAATAAAAGCTGCTGGAATGGCCTGTCAGATTTCAGAGCAATTTTGAGATTTACTTTCAACCTAGACGTACCTTGGCTTCCTAGAACACTGATTTAAAATATGTATAGTATTCTTTCACCCTAAAAATGGGTAACTGGAAAGGCCTGCATCTATTCTTTACATTTTTAACTTCAAACCATATCCTCTTCCACAATAAATACTGTGTGCACTCACAGGTAGTTAGTAATAATCGATGTGTGGGTTTACCTCCACAGTAGCATCTGGTTCCACTGACACTGTAGGACTGGCATCATACTGTTCAAGTTGTACCATGTCTAGAAACAAGGGAGAGAGAGAGAGACAGACAGTGCTTAATGGGGAACTACATCCATTTTCAAAATTCATACATGTTACTCCTAAGGTCTATAACAGTCCAAAAATATAGGTAACCATGAAAACTCCCCGAAATCCAAAAACTAAAGTGCTAAAACTCAAATTTGTGATGTCATATGGTTTAAAGTCTGGAGCTGCTCCGTTGACAATTGTTTTTGAGAGTGATGTTCTGCTTGCTGCTTTTGTGTTGCTGAGCACCTCACATTTCTGCAGGAGTCCCCCGAACACCTCAAGCTGAAACAATGTCGCTTGACGTCATTGCTGGTTTTCTTCTTTGTCTAATCATATGGGTTAGTGACAATGACATGTGGTGTACCACAAATGGTTTTTGTAAGGCTAACAATAGCTCACTTGGCTCACTCGCAAGACATATCTGGATGAATTGAAGCCTCAAGTATTTTCTAATGTTTTACCGACCTAAAATAAGCTTTGAACCAACCATCATTCAGGTGAAGCTCCTGTACTAGCTGGTGGTACTTTTTCCAAAGTTCTCATACCCGAGGCAATATCCGTTCTTGTGTCCAACATACTATTTGGAAACAGCCTATCACCCTCAGTCAGAGCCTGAGCAAGTGCCTGTGAGTTTATTTCGCAGCTAAATAGCTGCTAAGCTAAGGACAGGTGATTTGATGGTTGCCTAGTGACAACGCAGTGGCAAAGCAGTGCACATTACATTTTGCAACCTGCAGAGCGTGCTCTCTGATCAGAGCCATAGATAATGTTTAGTGAACTTGATATTCTGTTAGACCATCTGAAGGTTTGTTGTAATTATTATCTAGCTGTGCAGAAACTAGTTCCAACAGGCTGTTTATGTAACAGTAAAAACTTTTACAAGCCGTTGAACCAACTGAACCTGAATTTCAGGCTACAGAGGTGTGACCAGACTGGCAGAGAAGTACTTTACCATCAAATGGGTCCCGTGTCAGACCCAGCTGGCTGATGATGTAGCGTGGGATGTCCGTCTTGATTCCCTGCCCGACTTTGGCGTGACCCTCTGCTGCCTCCAGTAAGTGGTAAAACTCTTCCGGGTCAAACTCCTGTCAAAAGCATTTAAGTTTCATTGATGTGGACTGGCTAAAGTCAATATGCTGCCAGGCTAAACAGCAACTGTAGACTTAAAGATGTTCAGCTTTTGATTTACTACTAGTAGTTATCCCATTAGCTGCACGATCACAACCAGATCCCCACCCGCACTCTCAGGTCTTCCTCCTCCATCCACCTCACTGTCCCGCCAGCCCGCCTAACCACCATGGGGTTTAGAGCCTTCAGCCAATCTGCCCCACACCTCTGGAACTCCTCCCTCCCATCGTAGCACGCTCTCCACTTTCAAATCCCGCCTCAAAACTCACCTCTTTCAAATAGCCTATTCAGTATGACTCCCATCCACCAAGCCACACACATCTATCATTTACGCAGGATTTTAGTCACTGTAAACTTGTTTTGCTGTTGATATTTATTTGTTTATTTTATGTTACTTTATTCCTTACCTCTTTGACTTTTTATCTGCTGTTAGTTTCACTATCTTTGTCTGTAAATAAAATGTATTATTATTATTATTAATAATAATCCTAATTGGGGCTGTATTCAGAGTTGGTGATTTAAGATAACCAAATTTTAAAGTTTAAGTCAAAACAAACACGGTAAATGTTAAACCTGTTCAGACTTTTGCAAATAAGCAACAGAACAATGGCATCAAGAGGGTCAGTATTCTAATACCACATAATTTTTGAGAGCTTATGTGAGGGCTGACACAGTGAAAGCCTGGCACCAATTTCATTTGTATTATCATGAATGTAAACATGACATAAAAATACTACCATAGATGCACTTGTTATATTGTTAGTCTTTGAGTTACTTAAAGGGTTAATTTACCCACATTATAAAGAAAAATTAGACTCTACTGGTAGCCACGTATCCACCACATCAATACAATGGAAGTAGTGTAATTTATTTTGTTCAAAGCATTAAAGAATAATTCAAAAGATCAACTATATGATTTTTGCAGAGACAATGACCCAATTACTCTGGATAATCCATTGACCTCACTGATGACCGGGAATGCTTAACTAATAACGTGAAAACACAGTGAAAGTTAAGTAATGCTGTCGTTCTTCAATCATCCTTAGCTTCATGTTCTGGAGCAAACATCCACTTTCTAAGACAGAATTAAGGTCAGAATCTCATTTTGGTCCGACTTTACCGTGAACTGACCCCTACTCGTTTCAATCAAAGTAATCCCATTTTCAATTAGGAAGAGATTTTCTCCTCCTCAGCTTACCAGACACTCGAGGAGGCGAGCCGGCCGTGAGATTACGATGAGGATCTTCCTCACCAGCTGGATGATGACGCTTACCTCCTCGCTTTCAGAACGGTCGTAGGCCTGGAAAAGAGTATGGGAGCAGAGGCACAAAATAAGTTGACACCCAAAGAGGGCAAAAGAACAACAACAGCACAGATTAAAAATCATACTTTAAATTTTCGGGGGAAGAAACAACAACAAAAAACAAGCAAGTAGGAATAGGAGATGCTGAAGACGTTAAATATCATGACATGTCTGACCAAATATGGTACACATAAAACTCTGCACAATCTGCTGTGCTGTGTATGTAAAATAAAATTGCTGCTGCAAAATAAAATTCCTAAAAATGAACATTTCAAACTGAAAATAAAATGTAACTAGCAAGTGTTTATAATATGAAGGGAAATAAAAATAAAGAAGAAAATATGGCACAGGGGAAAACAGTGATTTCCTTGCCACATTCTGAGATGTGGGATAAAACACAGGAGATTTATAATTCTAAAAAAAAAAACTGAAATACACCACATCAGTGAGAAATTTCTGTGTACTTTTTTCAAGCCAAAAAAAAAAAAATGTTAAAAAAAGAAGGCAAAATTGGGTGTGGGTGGTTACTCAGTGTGCCACTTCCCCCATCTCTGAAATAACAGGAAATTTAACATATTAAACACAATGTGTGTTCAAAGCAGAGGGGTACGGCATTAATAGAAACATGAAAACAGACACTGCCTGACGGAAATGTGTCAGAAAAGACATCAATTTAAACCAAGGGGAATTATGAGAATAATCACTAGGTGGGTGGGTGGGTGTCGTCTCCATGAATCATGCACATTTTCTTGTCGACTGGAGAGACAGTGTCTACTAGTGAAACACTGGCTGTATGGTATACTATGCATTTGTGTCCAAGTCGTATGCATGTGCAGCCTGAACCATGACAAGATCAATACTGCTCTCATGTGTCTGTTAAATATAAGGCAAAGTTAGCTTGGCAGCTTAGCTTAGCATAAAGACTGGGTACATCTACTGCATGTGTGAATCAATGTGTATTATCACGTAACCCTGTGGTCGTGCCAGACCCACCGTCCAATGTGAATGTCACAATGTGGAAGTGTGAGAAAGACACGTCCTGTTGCTACAAAGTCACAAGACCAATTCCTCAAACAGCTGTGAGTGGTACTATTGAAAACACAGAATCCTCATGTGTGCATTGAGTATTAAATCAGCTGGGAGAATCTGGTTTATACAATAAATGTTTTTGTTTTTTTTTTCTCTTGATGGAGCTTCTATATGTGGTGCTCTTTCACATTTACTGTTCAGGGTAACAAATTAAAAGTGCTTCTGCTTAAAACAAAGAGTGTGATGTGAAGGTCAAACACATTTGCAAAAAGGACCTGAGGTAGCAGGAATTCAGGGAGTGACCGGAGGTTGACAAGGAGTAAAAATCACCTATACACCTGTAATCCTGTGTGCATGAATGCTTTTTCTAATCTTTGATGTTGAAAGCACAAAATCGGTCACTTTCTGCCCGGCACAGGACACTTCCCAAGCAACAGCTCCTAGATAATAAGTGTTTACAACAAAAATGTTGCAGCTTTTGTGAAGTGAAAGTATTTTTTTTTCACTGCATACATCAAAGTAACACAGGATTTAGATGACTGAAAATGTCATCGCCACCGAAACTGTTTATTTTATTAACAAAGTGGCCTTGGCACACAAAGTGAGTCGTCAGGTTTATGTGTGTTTGTGTGTGTGGCAGCATTTGTTCCACTGCATGGGAACAGACTTATCAGTTCAGCTGGAGGTACAGCGAGTTGGCCATGCCTTCTGTCTGACAGCATGCGGAGAGGAACAGGGGAAGAGGTTGCTATAGAAACTAACATTTTATCACAACACAGATAGGATCTGTGACAAAAGCACCTCTCACCACCACTGACAATTTCCACAACCAGATCTATCGTGTGTGCCATTATCTATTGGACGGTTATTGGGTGACGTGCCTGGTTGCACATTTCACCCCAGCTCGATCGATCTACTTTCATAACTTCACCACATCTGAGTGTACAGAGTTCACATGTAGTGGCTAATCAGCTGATGCTTAAAGCTGTAGCACAAATACACAATATCTTTGTGAAACTATCGAAGCTGTTTTGACCCATGTCATTTCTACATCTCATCCTGCTGGACCCATATCAGCTGACTGTTTGCCCACCTCATGAAGCAGCTTCTCCAGCTTCTCCTGCAGCTCGGCAAAGTAGCGGGACGTAACCAGGCCCTTCTGGGACTTGTCCAGACAGTCTCTAACCAGCTCGACCAACTGGTGCTGGATGAAGCCCAGCACCCCGTCAGCCAGCGGGAGGGAGCTGTCTGGAGAGCAGTGGGTGATAATCTCAAGCAAGCGCTCCTCCATCTGGGCTGTGGCCTGAAGGGAGGACAGGCACACAAACACACATTTAAAGCATTTAAGGTACCAGTGATTATGATTTCTACTCTCTGCAGCACTGAACGTCCACGATACTTCTGTGGGTGGAGTCATATGTGACTCAACAATCAGCAAAAAGAGTAATGTAAAGTGTCTTTGCTACATGCAGTTTTCTGCTGCGTACCTTTGGAAAACGTTCCCTGTAAACATGGTTCATCATGACAATCTCATTATCAAAGGAGACACTCGAGCGTCCAGGGCTGCAACAGAAAAAAAAGAGATTAGTACATTTTAATAACAAACAACAAAAAAAAGCATTTTGATTTTTACCATTACATAATCAAATACAACTCTCCTTTAAGCCACTAAGCTAGACTGGGATGTGAAAGTGGTTATGTCATCATGGCCATCACAGTTATCCAGAGATGAACAAAAGTCGATTTCCTTTCATCCAAACTTACACACATCAACTCTTAACTCACTTGTTTGGGTTTCAAAGAGATTTCTTGAGGCTGACATCTACACTTGTACTTTTGATCTCAACCTGCCAAAAGCAATATTGCGAGCCAACATTCGATTTCTGTAGCGCTCAAGGTGGTGAAGCTACAATCGGAGTGGATCTCGCTGTCAGGTTTAGATGTTTCTACACCGACAGCAGAGGTTTCTCCTGGCCAAACAGTGTGAATCACCAACATCACACCATTAGTCATTTACTGCAACACCACTCCAGTATTTAGGCCAATGAGACGGCTGTATTTTTACAAAAAAAAAAAAAAAAAACCCCTTGCTTGTTGAAGCTTCGAACAGAACAGATGGAGGAAAAACCTGTCACATGCAAACAGGTTCCTTAAGCCATTTTTTGTCATGAAAGACACCTCTGTTAGACCGGATGGCTGCTGCCCAACACACACTGCTGCATCTCACCGTGCCTCTCCGCATAAGCCCCCCCACCCCCACCCCCACCCCCACCCCCCCACCCTTCGACTACAGTTCAGCAGCTAGATCCCTGAGGCGCTCTGATAGCTAGCATGCCCACGCACAGCACACCATGGTGCCAGAACACAGAGCACTCGGGCATCGCACAAACAAGCGCAGAGCGGAGCCAACAGACAAAAGTTGTCAAAAGCACACAGCTCTACAGTCAGATCTCCACCTGCCTGCCGGCCAACGGGCATGTGTAATCTATCAGAGGCACTTCAGACGCCAAATGGTGTGTTTGCTTGTGAATGTCTTGGTCATACTGAGCACAGACATGTTGATATCTGACAGTCTACCAGCATGTAATGACACCAAGGACCTCATGAACACATTGCAAACATGCAATCACTGTCCATAATTAATCTAAAATGGGGTTTTTTTTCTGTGACAAAGAGGTCGGTAATCCCACAGGAAGGATTACTGTTTTTAATCTGTATAAAATATTACTTTCACTAGATTAATGATGTGTGAGCAAACGATATAAAACAGATGTTTTGACAGAGTGGGTTGGAAAACAAGTGGTTTTGATGGGAATATGCAAGTGCGAACAGAAGTGTGAGTCACTAACACTTCACCCATCCCAGAGCAGATGTATGGCATAAGAAAACAAACTTTAAAAGGTTATCCCACACGTACAGTAAGAGCACTTGAGAGGACGTAATAATCGGAATCTTTTAAATAATGAGTAGTAATTGCCTTGTAAGCACCTTTTTTCCTAAAATTAACATGTAGCATTACAGAAAGAAATGATTTGTTGGCAGACAAATGAGGATTAGCTACCTGAGGCTCCTAGAACGAGGTCTGATGACTGTCGCGGGCCGCCCATCCTCGTCTGTCATGCTGTCTGTGCTGCGGAAGTGTCTGAAAAGGAAGTGCAGCTCATCTTGAGTCGGCTGGTAGGGGAGCTGGTGAAGACGCTCCTGGGAGGACGAGGAGGACTGCAGACACAGAGAGGGATCCATCAGTCCAGACAATGATCTCATTTCTAGGTTGAAATCTTTACATTTATATATTTAGCCAACATGAAATAGCTGGTTTGATAACTGCATGAATGATAATGGCAGCTGCTCAGGTAAATTCTGGAGGACGTGAAACAAAAACGCCACACGGCAATGTTTACACTGGGCCTTTGTATCTTGTCTAGTGAGTTTAATACGGTGCCGCTGCTGGTGGCTAATCGATGTAGCGGGGTTAAAAAGCCACATCTGGTGGACAAGAGAAAGCTATTATCCACATAAAAGACAGATAATTGATTATTAGATAATTATGTACCCCTATATTTAAAGAACATTGATGTATACAGACATTAAAACACAAAGACTCAAAAGGCTCATACAGGAAGAAAGAAAAAATGGATCTAACACACGTTCAAAAGACTAACGGCCCTCCAAACTGAACTAACCCAGCCTCAGTTGCCAAAGTAGATGATAAGCGACACCGAGTTCAGCCAAAGACAAATCTAAAAAGGTGCTAAATGGAGCATTTTGTGTTTGTCAAACTTAAGATCACAGTTCCAGTAAACTCTGATGATCATTGCTTTTGCAAAGTAGGACGTTGCTATTTTTCAGTCCTGCCTTTTCAGAGTCACTGCTGTTGAAAATCACAGGCACATCTGAGGTCTGGGCAGTTAGCAATGAAGCTGTGCTTGGCGTCTGCATTTACAACATTAAAATGAATGAGGTAATCATTTATTAATGTCACATTACTCCATACAGTGCCTTTACACCCATATTTGGCTGTTGGGAATATTCCACTCACATGCTCATGTTTACATCCTGGTTTGTGATGACAGCAACACAACAAGAACCAGCCGACTGATAATACACCTGTGGTGGATTTAAATGAGGCACACACACTTCGCTGGTGTATGAATTTAGAACAGAAGTCAAAGAGTGAAACCTGAAGTATTTCTTCAGGTAATGGTATCCCGATAATGAGGCGCACAGAGGCATCATTAGAGTATTTACAGAAATTTGTTATTTTCAATGTCGACCGAGGTGCTGAGTAAACTTTTCAAACTGGGCGGGACATGGTGTACGTTTCCTACAATCTGCTTAATTTTGCGGCCCATGTGTCCTGAACAGAAGAAGTCCAGAGGGACAGCATCTGTGCAGTCTCTTTCTAATGCCTTAGTATAAAGAGGGCAGTGAGGGCCCCTGAAGAGCGCTATTGTTCCCACTGACCTCTGCGCCTGTGCCCAGCTCTGTCCCATAAACTCCCTAATAATAGCTGCACATGGCAGACTTTCACCACAGACTCAGCACACTCCCCCCTCAACAGCAGACTGCTCTTTTGCATGCCGTTTCATTACGTCATTCTGTACACCAATACAATTACAGCTTTGTTCTACAGTAAGATATCTGATAATAGTTTTAGTGATTCTGACTTTTGGTAAATTTCACTTATTTCTTTTAGTAAATTCCTTAAAAATCATATGTAATTTGACATCTATCCTCCTGAAAAGCTTTAAGTTATTAAAGAAATCAGCATACTAGCTCAGCCAATGAACAAAAACATCAGATTTAAGGCCAAGTTACTATGCTCGCCACAGTTGGTGTTGATTAAGAAATTTAAAAAAACGCAGTGTCTCTGTTAATTGTTAATTTGACAAACATGCAATGTTGTGAGATTTTATTGAAAAGCTGTCACTTTAAGTATTTAATCTACTGACTAAAACAGCAAGGGCGCACACACACGCGCACACACACACACACACACACACACACACACTTCTCATTAACATGCATACACACAGACTGTGTATAATACTTCTAACACTGTGTTCCACAGACTGAGAGAATGACTAATTCAAGCAGATGATGGAGGAAAACAATTAGCGGTTTGTCATCTTGGGCTTGGCATTCGCCGTCCCTTATTGCATAAACCAAAGTGCTATTTGGGCTGAATGAGGTGTTAGAATTGCCTGGCCACCATCTATTGACCGGGGGGGGGGGGGGCGCTGACTGTTTTGGGGATGACTTACCGAGACAGTGGAGCTAGGCGGGTTGGTTCCATAGCCAGATGAGGGGAGCGATGCCAGGGACCATCTCCGGCCCTCCGCTCTGAGAGAAACGGACATGCATGTTACATAAGACTCAGCCGCACTGGCATTAGTTCGCATTTCATATGTGAAACTCCTTACATAACAGGCGACGGAGGAGTCCTGTGACTACAACAGCATGAAATTAATGTCTTCTTATCCAAATCATATATAACAGGGTTCTCTGTGTCCTCACTTGATTCGAAACAGCTCTGTAAGCAAGCTATACCCAAACATGAAACAGACCTTTTCTAGAAGGAGCATCTGCTTGTGAAAAATAGATACGAAACCAAAGCGTTAAAAGCCAACAGACATGGTGCAAGAATATTTAAAGAAGCTACCTGTCGGCGCGAGCCAAGTGACTGAGATCACGACAGCAGCAGAGAGAAAGAGAAAAAGCAAAGAAACAATTTCAGTGAGTTTTGGGAATGTTGCACAAGTGATCCTGTGACCCCTGGCATTCAGCTGAGGGATTAGTACTGACAATGTTGCCTTCCTTGCCAGTTTTCATTTGCCCTGATACAAGAAGTCGCAAGCAAACTAAATTAATTTGAGGATGTAGTTTACATAAGAGAAACAAATCTTCACTTCAAAGCTTGACCAGAGAAAGGATCTTCTCTCTGGTTTGAATTTGCAACAGCAAACAATATGAAACACACAGTAAAACTGAAGTGGAAAACAACTAAAGGTAATGTGTTGTAACATTGGGCATGTTGTTTGCAAGCAGAGGAAAAAATTAAATTATGACAGAGAGAACAGCTCAAACATTCAGAATTGAATCCATTTGGTGTGAAAGACAAAATGAGCAAGACATAAAAGAGTGATGTTAAATGGACCAGGACGACTTCACAATGTTGTTTTAAAGACCACATCAATAAATTAAGGCCTCAGTGAGGGCTTAAAAGGCTGTAACAGCATTTTAACGACTGTTTTATCCACAGTGATCTCTGATTATCTCTATGAATTCAATTTGGTCATGATGAATACCAACTGAAGAGCCTCATTAAATACTGACATGTAAAATGAATAAGGAAAACCAGACTTCAAGCAGCCATTAATTAACAGTGTCACTGATTGTCCTGCAAGGCATTAAGTCTTTATGACAGCAGCACTGCAGATGACGGATACCTGAGGTTATTTTCCTCTAGGGTTGGGCCAGTGTAAACATTTTCAACCTAGTTCAATATTAAGCCAAACACCGGACAGGACCAGTATACTGAATTTAACCAAGTGCTGTGCTTTAGAGGTAACTACTTAAACGATGTATGAGTAGCCCACTTTCTATCCTCCTGCGTTTGTATTTTCTAAACAGAAAACATGTTTTATGCTGCGATATTTACTGGAAGTGACACACAATATAGCCAACAGCAAGTAGGTTGTTATTAGTACAGCTCCCTGGCGATCTCCCTCCAGCCTGCTGCCACTTTAGTATGGTGTTTGTAGAGAAACAAGAAGGTATCGTAAAGATAATTCCTTATTTCACTGAATGAGCCCTTTCCATTGCAGCACTTTTAAAGCAAGTGACTGAAATAAAACGAAACGGGGCATTTGACAAAAGTCCAGCTAAAAACAGCGTGCCGCATTACTCGCAGCCAGATAGGACACCTCTTTTGTCATCTTAAAAATGTTGCATAATTGGCACAGTTTTACTTTTCTCAAGAGACTAACTCTGACAGGTCTCCTCTCGTCACCCCCCAAAAAACACACACTTTCTTTTAAACAAACACAACGTGCACTACTCTACTACTGAAGTTTGATCTCCTTCATGTTACCAGCCTCTGCTCATGACCTGTCACACACTAGTGGCTGTGTTGGTTCTCTTATAAACAAGCATAATACTATGTAAATCACGTTGTGATATTGCTTTTTAAAGTAGGCCTTTGTTCAGTGGCAACAATCAGGTTAAGTGTGTTCTGCTCTGCTCTCCTTATTCTCGATTCCTTTCCTTTGCTCTCCTCTTTTCATTTTCATCTCCTCCTTTCTTTTTTTAAATAGTCGTGCTTATTCTTATAACTATCTTCTAATAATAAATAAGCTTTCAATATTCTTTAAGAATCCCAGAGAACAGACGCCTGCAGCTTCACGCTCCTCCTCTCTTCCTCTGTGCACTTTACGCACCACAGCCTCAAACTGCTTGCCATTTTTGTTTAAATGTATTTTTAGAGATGCAACATAAGAGAAGTTAACATTATTTCAAATCGAGTTTTGGCTTATAAAGACACATGGAAGTCGGGAAGCAATTCGGCATTTGTCTCTGCTCACACCAGGCAGTTGGTGAACCTGAAATTGCCAGAGAGTCGGAGGGAGACGGTGTGGTTTTGTGCCAGACTAGCTTACATGTTTATAAGCTTAATGGTGTGTTATTGCCTAAATAAGACCAGCTGCATTGAGATGTTTTAATAGTGGTTTAATTTTTGCTTAGGGCAAACATCATCATTACCTGGCTGTCCATAGCTGCAGGTCAGACAAATGTGATGTTACTTTGCAGGGCACTGGATTTGTATGCGACTGCCACAAGGAATGTTGAACAGGGAGGGGCAGGGGCATTATTGAAATGCAGTCGTCGGGCATACAACACACTTTTAATTGAGAATTGATGCCATGGGCCAAATTTAAAGATTAAAATATGATATTTTTAAAAGACAGAAAAAAATCATGTCTTGCACAAAGGGCACTTGTCTAGACAGAAGGCAAAGGAGCAGGTGCTTGAGTAGTTTACACTAATCAAATCAGAGGTGTCATTTTCCTTTCTTGTTTCCATCGTATTTCAGGATGAAGCATCTGGACTGCTCACGAGTTTTAACAACTGTTCTTAGGTGTCTTCAAGGTGCCGCCTTACTTGTGGGCTTACACATGCCTGGAGCGAGACAAGCGTGTTGCCATGGGAACAAGGTTGAATGATGTATGAGTGGGCTTCGGGGGGTACCCTGTATCTAACCGCACTCATCCTGTTGAGGAGGAGTCGGCTGAAAGGAGACCTGGCAGAGGGGGGGAAGGTGTGAACGCTCCAGGCTGAGTCAGCTTCAGTCACCCTGCTGCTGTTTCTCTGCAGCTTCCAGACTATCTGCTTCTGTCCCAGCAGACACAGCGAATCTCACAGGAAACCCTCCGAGTGTGATTATGCATTCAATTAATTTTAGACTAGTTTTTTTTTAAATTTGTGTTAGGTTCTTTAGGGTTGACAGTGTCCAATTACACAGATCCAGGGCTTGTAAACGAGTCTCAGGAATCAGGCAACTGTGGTTCATCTCATCTCAACTAATCACGATGTACGGCCCAAATCTTTCTGGGAGTCTTGACAGGATTTGATAAACCAAATCCAACAATTTTGCACCGTGCCCTGAAAATGTATTTTGGCAGGGATACTAGACAAATAAATAACTAAAATGGCAGCCAGTACTTCCAGTTCACGATATCCTCACTCTCACTCATGGGCAGTTTTGAGTGAAAAAAAAAACCTAAGTGCTGCTGTTGTTCATAAACTATTTGAACTTGCATATTTTTTAATGCACAAGAATAGCAAAACAGCAAAAGAATGTCTTCAGATAAAATCCCTTTATGAAACTCTGTGAAAGGTTAAACTTTATTTGACTTCATTTTTAAAAACATGTTAAAATCTTGCCCTATTTTACCTTAGCTTATCTATTCATATTTATGGGGGAAATACAAATGTATTACAGGGAAACTAGAGACACTGTTTAACTGATGTATTTCCAAATAATTATTAAAAATAGTTGCTGCTGTAGTGTAACCCAGAGATGTTTTGTCAGTGCACAGCAGGTCAGCTGAACACGCAAAACTGAGATAAGCAAGCACACAGTTTGACAAATGGAAAATAAAGTCTCTAAGTATATATGAACAATGAATGAAAACTGCTTTTAAATAGAGCTTTCCTTTAGAGAAAATTCCTATTCACACTATAGTTAGTAACATTACACATTTATCTGCAAGAAACTTCTAAGTATTCTCTCCACAGGGAAAAGGACTCAAGAGATCAGTGTTGAATTACCTTCGGGCAAATGGAAAGTTGAGGCAGGCACTGGTCGACACATTTCGAGGGCTGTCCAGAGGGCTGCTCGCAGCTGAAAGAGGAAAGACAAAGTTACTACCGACACTATTCGCAACTGTAATAATAAACTCATGAAAATAGAAAACCACACGGTTGCATTTACAAGTGGAAATGTTCCAGAAAGGATGACATCATGTCTATGCAGGAACCCTCAATCACTGCAAAACCCAGAGGCATTAACCGGCACCTCAGACAGGTCCAATATATCATCTTGGTATTACTTTCCCAAACATTACAGCACCTATCTACAAACAGTCTTAATTGAGGGGGAAGCCTCATCCAGCTCTGTCCCACCACAGTCTGGAGGTCTGGGTACACTAGAGACTTTAGTTCGTTTACATGCAAGTGGTTGAGTATCAATTAGGACACAAGAGAGACCCAATTAGAGTCTGACTGCACTCTGTGATTAGATAATCCTCAGCATGATTGAGTTCAAAAGGGAGCACATCCACATACTGCTGGGTATGAGGAGCTATGGAGCAAAACTCTTTTCATAGAGTGCAGCTGCTTCACGGCATTAAGGGGCTATACACTGTCTGTGCTAGTGTTTACTCAGAAAGCTGAAGGACACCAAGGATTTAGACACTTAGCATTTATCTAAATAACACTTCACGTACTTTAATTTTCTCAGTCTGAACATGTCAAGTCTAAACTGATAACCTCAAAACATTTACGTTTTTAACACAGTTTCCTTTAGGGACATGAGGCAGTGCAAATGATTAGTCCACATGTTCTGCTTAGGCTGATCCAGGGCTGAGTGATGATAGGACACACTTTATTTTCAATGTTCTGATCACAATTAGACGTAAATTGATAAATCAGCCAAGTCAGTATATTGGCCAATATTAGCTTAATAAAGATACATTGTATATTGTAGTACATATCAGCCGATAAGTAACAACAGATTGCAGGTATCATTTGAAAACAGCCCAGTTGGCCACTAACATGATATCTGGTTGTGGGTAGTTACGTTGGGTGATAGAAGCTAAAGCCGAACTATAGGCTACAGATCACAGTGTAGGGGTAAACCATCACCTCACTGGCGATCGCCACAGAAGACAATGAATATAAAGGGAAATTTTGCTGATACTGAACCAGCTGTGTGTCATCACAGTGTGTGCAGATGAACAGTGTTTGGTTTGCGTGCCCCTGCCAGCACCCGGACCTCTGCCGGTGGATGGGCAGGGATCTCCGGGTGAAGTCAAACAACGTTTATTTGTGCACAACATAATGACACAGAGCTTGTTCAATATCGGAAAAGTTTCCGTGCTTCCCTTCACTGGTTCCTGTACAGCAGGGTCGGTCTTTTTTTCACAGTTACAATCATCAAAAAGCAAAAGCAGCATGTGTATACATTCAATAGGCTATATCTTCGGTAGCTAGCTAGCTAACAGGGAAGAAACATATATCTTTTTCCAACCTCTCCAGGTAATGAGTATCATTAATACACGACGTGCCCCAGGCACAATGCTAACGTTATGATTGGCAAGTCTGCGTTTGGGGGCAGGACTTAGCCAAGAGTCAATTGTAAGTACTTGTATTTCATATCAATGTTTACTACGTTTGTCACAATAATGTAGGAGTTGTTGGGAGACTGGAAACTGTTTGGTAAAAGTAGAGAAAGTTAAAAAACTTTCTCTTGTTGAATAATGAAAGTAAAGTGTTATGGATTCAGTCTCTCTTCCTAATTGCACCTCTGTTTTCTTCATGAACAATAATTTCCCATCTTTAGTGCATCATCACAATCCCTCTCTTTCGGTTCCTGCCTCAGTTTCACTCCGCATCCTCTAACCCTGACCATTATAAACACCACACAAACTTGCACTGAAATTACATTTGGACTTCATTACTGCCAACTTCACTCTGTGTATTTTGTGTAGTAATATTTATACATCACTGTGACATATCCAGTTTGTTGATAATTTAGTTAAAGCCTACTGCTTGATACCAGGGGTGCTCCAGGTCATCTAAATATGTCTGAATATTCTGCAGTGTCAACCTGCACCATGCTGGCTATGGTGCGGCTTAGTCAAGCTTAATCTTGTATTGCGTGAGGCGAGGCAAGGTGCCCTACAGCTTACAAACAACGTAGGAGCAGCTGATACTTCAGCACAACACGCTACACGAGAGACAGTGATGGGTTTATTTGCAACTTCATTTGATGTCATTAATCAAACACTGTGAAACTGTATGTTTCCACACTGCCAAAGTCTGCATCTAAATACTTGTGCTGAACGTGTGTTCTTATCAAGCCTATTTAAGCCTCACAGTTTCATTCAGTATCAAATACTGACACTGAGCTGGACTGATACTCATATTTAGCAATATCTCGATCTGGCCTTCAACATTATGGACATGCAGTGGAGCATGTATGAGCCCAACCTGCTGAGTTTACATAACAAGAGCTGGAATCAGACCAGTTTCATTCACCAGATCTTTGACAATTCATTCAGGGTAGAAAGCACAGTATGGAAAAACAACGCAATGGGCTGCGTTGGTGTGGAGATGTTTCTGTGGGGCACAGTTAAAATACAAACCATTAAGACATGTTTTAAGTTGACTTAAATGCCAAGACACCATACTGCAGTTTGTAGCTTCTATTTGCACTTGCTTGTATTTGATTGGCTAAAGCAATACATTGCTAAATGACACTGCAGCAACAGAGCCATCACCAATATTAACATGTTTATCACAGCAGTGCTCCTGTTGGAAACTGTCGGGAGTAAAAGGATACCAAAATTGGCAGTGGATCTTACCAGTGTGGAGTGAGAGTGGGGAGAGCGGCCGGGAAAGTGTGGGTGACGGCGTCCCGACACCGAGGCTCTTCCTGTTGCTGCTGCGACAGCTGGAGCACAAACAGGAAAAAGAGAGAGAAGTCAACAGACTGATATTACACATCGCTTATCTGAAAATGTGTCTGTAGTAGTTTTCATGATCTGGGAGCAAGTTAATTGGTTTTAACACCACCGTGGAATTTAAACCATTAAAAAACACCAATTAAATTTATTTTAAACACAGCCTCCCATTGGTCACATGGGTAAACTGTGCCACACAGGTGTATTAACATTTTTCTGTCAGGCTACTTTTTCCACATGGGTTGCAGTGTTTCTGCACAACACTGCCCTAATTGTCATCGTCATTTCTCTGGTAAGCTTTTGCTAAAGGTTGTCATTTTCCCATGTCTACAATAAGTTCAAGAGTTGATGAGATGCTAAGTTGAAAAACCTGAAAGTGTCACTCACAGCACGTGTCAATACTCAGATGACAACACTGGAGGAAACTATTTACTTGGAAATTTTTATCACTTTCTTTTATCACTTAACAGTTCAACAGAGTGATAACACAATCTGGTTGGAAAACAACCTGGTGTGTTCCTTTAAACTTACTATAATCCTTTTAGCTTTCCCACCTATAATTACATGTTTGACTCATGCAATGCTTCACTGTGTGTTTATATAGTGTGTGTTTGTGTGTGTATTGAGCAGCAGCTTGGGGACACAAAAGACATTTTATGACAGTGTAACACTGGGCAGATTAGGAAGACACTTGACCTCTTCAGTAAGAGACTGTCATCCACTAAGCTGGAGCTGTTGTACTACACTGAATAAGCCTGAATGACAGTGAAAAACATCCGTGTCTGTCTGTCTGTATGGTAACTGGTCCGCTGGTTATAAACTGGGAGTGGTGGAAATAGGTGGGTATGTCTAGTTTTCTTTGTGCTACTGACTGCCATCATTATTCAACTTCTGATCAACAAGAACAAATATACCTAAAAAACACTTAGTGAACACTTTTCAGATGTATTTTACTTCAACCCTTTCCATTACTTTTAAGTGTTTATATAATTTCAGACTGTCAGTTATAATTTAGTTTTATTTATTAAAAATGTGTCATAGACGCATATTTTTGTTTAGGACTGCTTATCATTTGATGACAGACATCCTTGATTAAACAAAAGGAGACAAAAGGAAGAAATACTAAGATCACGTTTGTTCTGTTTCACTTCATTTTATGTTGATTTAGTCTTGATTATGATGATTAATGATTCTTTCATTTTACAAACACGATAATTGGGAGTGTGTTCAATAGACCTTTCTTCTTCACAGCTGCAGCACAATGCAGCGCTGAGACTGGTCTTCAAAAGAGTGCAAACCAGTTTACCTTCAGACAGACATACCAGGTAAACAAGGGTGTGCACAGTGATCCTTAACTACACAGTGCTGGCAATGCCAGGATAGCACAGTGGCACACAATGTTGACTCTATCAATACCCTTTATTTCTACTCAATTTTAACATTACAACTAATCATTATTTCTATAAACAATAAAGTTTTTAAGTTTACAAGTTGTCAAGCCCAAAGTGACAGCAGGTTGTAAAACTGCCCCTGATTCATCCTAAAGAGATACTGCAATGCAGCCTTTCAAAAAAGAAAAGACATCACTTTCAATATTAACATATCCAAAATCTAATACGATATCTACTCTCATATCACAATATTGATATATTGCTGAGCAGTATGTAGCATTTTTCACTTTTTTTACTTGAAAAATGACTGAGACTGTGAATAGATGATCAAAGTACTTGCAGGTGGTTTTTTCAGCTCTACTCAGTGATATTCAAGGTTTTCAGTCAAGAGCTGAGTGCTCGGCTTCATAATATCAACCTGCTCCTCTTTTTCTTCTTGTCTTTTTCAGTCCACATCAGAATCAGTCTCAGTGACTACACTCTGACAGTGTGATGTAATTATTACACAAGTTTGTCTCATCTGAGAAATGCCAAACTGCTGTACACGTAGCCGACACTATTGCCACCATAACCATGATACTGCTTTAGACACCAACACCATCGTCCTGTTAGTGGTGCTCATTTAACGCATTTATCAACCACAAGCAGTCCTAAAGTTTCGGAACATCCTTTGAACACTTGGCGTTTCTGCACTGCAGTTACCAAAAAATGCACACTTTATGGCAGTGGTACAGATGGGGCTTATGATACTTAGCAAGAAGAACTGAGATTTCTTTGTCTCTGCCCACTGAGATTTAACTTCACCGATGAGATTATTCCGCCTTCAGAGCAGCTCTGCCTTGAGAGATGTTTATGTAACTACAACTCTAATCTGCAGGCAAAAGCAGGCCACAGCAGCATGGCCGTGTCAGCTGAGGAGGGAAAACTGATGAGAGCCAAAACACAAAGAGGAAACCTCCTGTCAACAGACTCAAGGCTGAGACCGAGACCAACAGCAGGCACAGCTTGAGCTACAGATGTCCAAGACTCTGCGTCTCTGCGTCTGTGTGCGCGTCTGTGTGTGTGTGTGTGTGTGTGTGTGTGTGTGTGTGTGTGTGTGTGTGTGTGTGTGTGTGTGTGTGCACGCGCGCACACGTCTGCGTGTGTGCCTGTGCGCCTGTGTGTGTGGGAGTGTGGGAGTATTAAATAATCCTCTGGTTCTGAAAAGAAGGAGCAAACTTTATCCAATAACACTGAGCTCAGCACATTTCACTGTGACATCAGGGTGAATGGTCCATAATAGCTCTGATATCAATATTACATGAATCAATGATTTGACTGACAGAAATACAAATATTGTAATAAAGTATGTATGTAATTTAACGAAAATGCTTCTAGCTTGTCTGGTCACAGCTACTGAAATATTTGCATTTTCTTCTGTTTTATAGCACATAACTTTAACATCTTGACTGGTTAAAACCCCAGGCTCTGGGAAGTTGTGATTATTGACATTTTTTAGACCACAAGATTGAGATAGAAAGTAACTGGCAGATTATTCTGAGAAATAATTGGTTGCAGCCCTAAAAATTGTCAATTATTTTCAGTTTTTCTATGTTTTATAAACCCATAAATTGAATATCTTTGAGTTTTGCACTCTTTGTTGGACAAAACAAGCAATTTGATGACCCCAGGCTCTGGGAAATAGTAATATCAAATGGTTTATAGACCACAAGATCAATCTAGAAAATAATCAGCAGATTAATTTAGAGAAAAATTGGTTGCAGTCCTAAAAATGTCAAATATATGCAGTTTCCAGCCTCTGAAATGTGAGGATTTGCTGCTTTTCTCTGTTTTCTATGATGGCAGATTGAATATCTTGGCTTTTAAACAGTTATATATCTTTGTGTATAACTCTTTGTTGTATATCTTTGAGTTCTGGACTGTTTTTTGGACAAAATAAGTAATTTGAAGACCCCAGGCTCTGCGGAATTGTGATTTCTGGCGTTTTATAGACCACAAGATTAATCTAGAAAATAATCACCAGATTCACTTAGAAAACAATTTGTTGCACCCCTAAAAATGTCAAATATATCCAGCTTCTCAAATGTGGTGATTGGCTGCTTTCTTTGTTTTCTAGCATTGCAAATTAAATAACTTGGCTTTTACACAGTTGGTTGAACGGAGCATATTATCTGAAGACTACTTATAATTTCTGACATTTACGGACTTGCATTCAAAGTGATATGTGACAGATAAACCAGTCATTTAAATAACCATTAGCTGCAGCCATGGTCCATAATGCACAGGCTGACTGTCAGTTCATACAGAGCCCTGGCCTCTATCAGACAGTGAACAGCTGCAGCTTTTATCTCCACTCATCCAACAGTACACATGACAAACAGTTGACAGGCACTAACTAATGTTACTACCACACCAATAGCAACCAACATAAACACAGACCTTATTGTGTCTTTATCTTATTCCACTGGTGTGACACTGTGAGTCCATCCACACACTATGTGTGAACTGTAAACTGCACCTACAGTCTGGCGTCATGTACTGTAATGCTGCATTCAATTTCAACAAGTACAGAAAGAAAAGTGTAATGTGTGTCAAATTTTGAGACATTACCTGTGAGAATAACCATCACATACTGTCAGCAGACGGTATTAGCTGCTTTCAGTGAGGTTATTTTCTGGACAGAAGCTGTGTATCAACACAAACCCGTGCTGAACAAACACAGGATTAACGTTGACTGGAGCAATCGGCTTTCTGAGAGCAGCAGACAGAAGCTAGCTTATTTTGGGAATGTTTTAACATTATCGACACATTCAATAAGACGTGACGACCAGCTGCAGCTAATAAAATACTACTTGGCTGCATTTTTTACAGAACAAAGAGGCAAAATAAACCGCTAAACTAGCTTTAGTTTTAACCCCGTATCCCAACTCCTGTACCTTTTCGAGCGCTTCAGCAACGCTCCCGGAACAAAATGGGACTTGTTCTGGTTTGGCACCGCGGACCAGTGACTCGGATCCGACATGCTGGAGGATTTTCTCGCATTTAGAAGCCAGTTTCAAAGTTAGTGGTGGTTTCAGAGGGCTGAAGCTGGGGTCGATGTGAAGCCCGCTCCCCTCGCTGCTGCTGCTCCTCTCCCCACCATCGCCTCCTCTGCTCGGCGGTTCCTTTTGTATTCTGCCTCGTGCACTGCCAACGGCTCTGGAGCTGCCGTTACATCCTCCGGGCGGCTCTCTGTCCGCGGTCCTTCCCCCAAAACATCACCTCCATGCCGGGTTTGCTTGGTGTGTGTAAGACCGTCCACACAGCCGCAGCTTCAGCAGCAGCAGCAGCAGCAGCAGCGATACACTTTTAGTTTGGTCAAACAGGCGCTGCGCGTGTGTCCGTGTGAGCGAGCTGCTGGAGCCTGATGCTGCGTTCAGGTGCTGCTCGTCACATCTGAATTCTCACTGCTGCAACTAACCATCACTTTTGGCATCAATTACCAAAATAATGGCCATCACAATGAACCAAAACGCAATGTGACAACTTCAGATAGCTTGTTTTGCCAGCCCAACAGTCCACAGCCTAATAATATTCAATTTGCAATGCTGTAAAACCAACAAAACAGCAATTCTTCACATTTAAAAACCTAAAATTTTAGGCAATTGTGCTCAATAAATGACTTGTTTTTTAATGATAATAAAAAAAATATATGCCTTGCCCACAAAGCAACACTGATTTTAAGTTTTGTGTAAAGGTATCCCAAAGAATAGCCTACTTAGGTGGCAGTACTTGTAATATTTAAAGAAAAAAAATGCGCAATATATGATGAAAGCATTGCTTACATTAAGCTAACATTAAAGGTCCAGTGTAAAGGATTCAGTGGCATCTAGAAGTGAGGTTGTAGAGCTGAAACTTCTCCCATGTGCCATGGTGTAGGAAAACTACAGTGGCTGACATGAAAACAAATTAATGGCCCTATCTAGAGCCAGTGTAGAAACAATATGGTGAACTTCGTGTAAGAGGACCCGCTCCATATGCAGATGTACATGGATCATTGTAAGTACAAAAACACAATGATTATTATTTTCATCTGATTATAAACGAATGAAAACATAGTCTGGAATATTATATACCAGTAGATGCACTTAAATCCTCCACACTGGACCTTTAAGGTAGGACATTTTTGCCTTAAGTTGTATGTGAAAACCTGCAGAGACTTTGGTCACAGTGCAGTAAGTATAGTGAAGTATCACTGCCACTTCATTTATAAGTTTATTAGGATGCAAAGATGTGCATTATACCCACACAAGGTGGGATTAATAAACTAATCATCTCAGCTTAATCTCTCACTGTTTTAAAGCAGCAATGCAATAGTTTTCATCTGGTACAGCAGCTAAAATAGGAACAGACTTTGTAACACAGCGAAGGAGAGCAAACCAAAGTTTTGAGGCTGCTAAGGATTGTAGGAGTGAACTAAGCTCCGTACCACGGTGACTCCTACATTGCTCAAGTGATACAAAACTGAGCCTCCTAAAAACCTGCACATAGCCAGTCCTAAAAGAAACCTTTTCACTGGGTAACATCTTCACTGTTCACAGCCTGCATTAGTTGGACAACACAGCTGATGGGCGGGGATGGTTATTTTTCTGCTGGTTGCAAGAGTTGCACACAATGCATTACTTAAGTCTTACTCAAATATATGGGTTTGCCTGATTTTGAGACATTGCCAGTCTTTTCTTTTGCTATGGGGACGCTGAGGAATGTTTTAAGCACAAGGTAAACATTCAGAAAAATGTCTTACCTAAGGCCAGATCAATCTGTACTCACAGTGTGATGTTAGAATATGTCATTTTTATGGTAAAAATTTGGATGTAATGTTTAATTCTTCCCTAAGCCTGCAGACTAACTGGACTAAGTTATTAATAGTAAGAAGAACCATTGCCTTTAAAACACTCCTCACGTTTCTTTCTTTGGTCACTCATGTGCGTTCATCTGGGCAATTTCCTACAGAACCTGAAAGCAGCGTAAATGTTGTTGGGTTATACCATGAGGAGTCGGGTAGAGGGAGGATCGCAGCCAAACTTTGAAACAGTGGTACATTCCACTGCATATAGTACGTCTAGTGTTTGTACTGTATGCAGCCTATTTATACCGAGTGGGCATGTATGCATTTTATTTTACATCAGAACAAAACATCATGCAGTGTGTATACTGTGAGTGGAATGCTGAACCCAAAGCAGCATACAAAATTATAATATGTTTTATTTATTTATTTAAAATGAGACTAATTATCAAGTGGTGTAGTTGGCTGCTTGATTCAGTTGAGGGAGGTCAATACTGCAAATTGTAAGGAGCCTATTCTCACAATCAAGTCTCTTACTTTTGGAACTGACGTAGATACACTAAAATCAGGGTTAAATTAGAGTAGCACACATTGTGCTGTATGCCGTATAGCTGCTCTATTGTCAACGTGAGGAGAACTGTACTGCGGTATGATGATCATAATGAGGCCGCTGCACATTTGTGAAGTTCACTAGCTCTGTGAAGCTATCAGCCATACCGTCACTACTGGTGTCCTTTTGTCAAATGATCCTCTCACTCCTCCATTGTCTCCTCTGACCTGCAACATCGCTCCAAGATCACACAGATTTTTTGAGCAGTATGAATCCATATTCTAGACTCTAATTATTTACAGTTTGAAAATGTTCTTGGGTCTATTTGTCCTTGTGCAGTCTCTAACAGAATAAAGTCTCTACTCTTCCTCTCCCAGTGAGACTTGTCCGTGCCCTGACAGCCTGGCCACAAAGGTGAAAAAGGTTATCTTCAGTCACTTCTAGCTATGGAAATTTCAGTGTCACTTGTGACTGGGTCCTAACATTTGATTAGCACTGTAAATGGTTCACTCACTCCTGTTTTGCAAACTCAGTGTATCTCAAACCCCGACGATCCTCACATTTGCATTCACATCTGCATGGTGAGGTAACATCATGGTGACCTGCTAGTAGACACGTCAGCTGTAGGACACTGAGGTCAGCTTGAGAGTCACATGTCACACATAAGCCTAAAGGTGATTGGACCATTTTGGCTGTGGCTGCTACATTGTGGAAATCTTTTAAAAACAAACAAACACACATTTGTTCTGTTTTTTTCCTCTGTATTTGTTTATGCAGTATCTTCATGGTGTTATAATGCACATCTTATCAATTATCACTGTTGGCTAAAAACAACAACAATATTCATTTCAGGCCTTTTTTATCTTAGACATCTGCTACATTAAGCTGCCACAATTAAATTAAAATGACTCAAATTCAATATATGTCTCACTTTCCCCATATCTTCAACATGACACCTGCACCAGGTGTCACATTAAATGCTTCTGTCGGCTCTGCACTGATGCTATCAAGACAAACCTCAACATATTCAGTGTGTCAGAATCAAAGGGTTGATGCCGGGGAAGCAATTTACTTGCATACAAATATAGCATCTGATGCAAGAAGATGAACATGTTTCTGGATGGTGAAATAACACAGGGGCGTCTCAAATGCAAAATGCTGTGAAGAATGATGCCAAAAAATGTGTAATCTGCCATACTGTCACAACAGATTACTTAAGTCTGTGTGAAAACTGCGTCGTGTCGAGGAATTAATGTGTGCCTCGTTTGTTTTTTTGCATTCAGAATGTGCTCATTTTTTCAGCAGAGCAAATGGGATTCATTACTGTACAGTGTGTGGTGTGACAACCTAGCACTGCTCTCACATCCAGAAACATGCTGGATGCAGCCGCTTCTGTTTGCAGTGTTGCCTTCCTCCACAGCACCGAGCACCGTTGCCAAGCAACCCACATAGACTTAGAGACAACTAATAAATGATGGGTCTTCACTGGTGAAACAGAAGCACCGTAACATACAAATAAACAACTCGGACTTACTGCATATTCTTTTTCCTCCATTTATATTTCACACTTTATCATGAAGTGCTACTGTGTCATCTGTTTTAGGAAACCACTCAGCACAAAACACTGAAGTTAGTTGTTAATTTTACTGTTCTTGTTTAATCTGGGTTTTAAAATGTTTCAGTGTTAATGTGGTGAACAAAACAAGCCCACCACATGGTCTATTTAGTAGCTGTTCTGAAGCTCTGAATCTTTTTTAACAAATAACCATGTGATAAAAAAAAAATATTTTGAAGCATCATCTATGATTTAATGTGACTGAAGTCTTCTGACTTCACCGTATTTTTTTATTTCAATTTTTTTAACGCAGGAATTAGTGGATGATCACTGACCAATTCTTCCAAGAACAAACAAGGCTAAAAAGCCAAAATCTGGTCATAGTCCATGCTTTTGTAATTGGCAACAAATCCCATTTAAAAACAAAAAGCATTCAGCCACTCCACCCTGTCTGCCACTCTCAGCTCCACGCTCATTTGCTTCTATTGAAAATGTAAATGTTAACAAAATGGGCTGAGAATATATCAGTTAAATATTTAAAGAATTTTCTTAAACAGCTGGGCTGTTTGTTAGGGACTACTTTCAGCAGTGGATTAATACACGTTTGGTGCTCGGTGAGTTTTTGCAGCAGTAGTACGGTGTAGGTGGGATTTAATCAAAATAAACTACAGTGCCTGTGTTCATTCATGGTGATGTAAGTGTGACTCATTTAAGTGTTATTTGTAGTTTTTGGAGAAATTAGCTTTATCAGGCTTCAGCCACACAGACAATACTTGTAAGATGGATCAGTCAATTGTTAATTTTGTGGTGAACTGACTCAGTGATGAGACTTTTTGAAACGGCATTTTCAGTCCAATGACTGTATTTAAAGATGGACATCTCCCCTCTTACCACTGTATAAAAATGAAGCTAAAATATCTTGGTTATGGCAGTCGCAATCTTGAGTGGTGACATCATTTGGAGCCAGAGTCTGCGCAGAGGCGATTTCTGCTGTATGGAGTTCCCTGAGCCAAACCAATTACGAGCAGTGCCACTGATCGTGAGCACACCGATTGACGCACACAGCTGTCAACCATGATGTCAAACCCCCTTTTTATGGCATCAAATTAACACCAAACTCATAGGAAAATGAACACTTGAAAAAACATCAGCTTTATTATCACTACTTAAAATGAGAGAAAACATTTTTTGGAAAAAATGTATTTCACGTGTACTTTGAGTTTGTAATTTAGCCCATCAGCTAACACACAGGGGGCGGGGTTTATGACCTATACTGTAGCAATCAAGATGCTTTGGCTTCACTTTTGAGGAGCAATTGTGCCGTCCATCTTCATCATACAGTCTAATGTTCAGTGTATAGAAACAGTCTGCACGTGACCTGGCGGTCTTACCTCCAGGGATGAAGTGTTTGTAAGGGGCTGCAGGGGCTGCAGGGGCTGCATGGGCTCAGGAGGGTTGGACTCTGGCAAGTGGGTGACAAACTGTAAGGCAAGACATGTTGGCATGGATTAGTGCGCTGACTCAGCATCTCAGCACACCGGCATCTGTCATCAGTCAGCAGCAGAGCTTCTGTCGAGAGTTAGAGGATGATGATTGCCACTCATTGGCAGACATCAACAGCCGACGGTGACAGACACTCACCAACTGTGTGCAGGGAGACGCTGCGGCCTCTCTGTTAGCACTGTTTGTTACAGAATGGATGGATGCAACACTGTGTCCATCTGATTAGCCAGCTTCTTCTCGTGAGCTCTTACACCACAGGAAGTTGACAGCTGGGTGTCAGCACATCAGACAGGAAGTTTCATCGTCCAAAATCTATTGCATCCTTTAATCGGGAGTGTCCGACATCTGGTAACACACTGTCTGCAATGATGTTGATGCTTGACTTTAGATGCCCAAGAACAATACACCTCGGGTCCCTGTGCTCCCTGCACAAAAAAAAAATCCTCAGACTGTTCTTTTTTTAAATAAATATCGTCTGAGCATCAAAATATGCATGCTCAGCCATCCTAAGGTCTACATCTCCCTGGTGCTGACCCAGCGCAGAAACTGTTGTCTATTGATTTTCCTGCTCAGATGGAAGCTCTGCCTTGTGGGCTCCACAGTGCTGCTATTGTCTCAGTGCTGCAGAGGCTTCTCACTGCTTAACACAGCACCGGCTACCAAAGCACTAATGAATGTGTTGTTGTCATAGAAATGCAGGGAGGATGGTAGGAAAAACAACTCCTTGCACAAAGACCACTCATTCTGTAGTGTCGGCTCATAATTACATAACACATGCAAGTCATTACGTTGTGTTTAATCTTAACACGTTTTCTCTTTCAGATCCCTAAACCAAAGCTCTCGACGGTGCTCGAGTGAGTAATCATTTCCATTTTGCATTTCCATTTTATCGCCACTTCACGGACACTCCTGCCCAGAGTGTAAATTGAGTAGAAAATCTCCAGCTGACTAATTGGTGACATTCACACTGAATTTCTGATTTGAGAAGATGGACTGATGGACTGAAATTAAGTGCATTAGCAGCTACAACCTGTCAGTGGCAAGCCAGCAGCAGGATTGTGTTTACTGCAAAAACAACAATCATGGCAAGCGAGGAACTGTATTGGCAAAGACATTTTAGTCATATGTTGCACCTCACTTTCAACATAAAGATTTAAATTCACAAAACAAGAGTGCAGCTTTAAGACATCTATCCTAAGCATGTGCACCGTGTAAAAAGTTTACTGAGCACCTGAATACTTGCAAAGCGAAATACATCAAACAATTTTATGCCATGCTTGTTGTTTTTGAGCCCATCCTGAAATCTATATGTCACAGATGTGTTCTAAGCAGATGTGCCTGGATCAACAGCCACCAGTAAAGCCCTGAACCCCTCCCTGCTCGCCGAGCGTGAAACCTCCTCTGTATCTGTGCGCGGGAGCAGCTAAAAGCCTAAAAATGAAAATGAAACAAACACAGAGCATGCTCTGCTGAGATGATCCATGGCGGAGGCAGATGGATGGATCAGAGAATGGGGATGTGAGCAGGGAGCTCCTACGCCTTATGGATCAGTATCTAGTGGGCAGCAGGTACCCCCCCTCCCTCCCCAGAAAAAAAAAAGAGAGGCTACATTCACTCTGGAGGAAGAGTGGGCGGATATAAGACTGCAGCCATGTCCTTTGATGGAGACAGGTTGGCAATTATATGGAAATAAAATATCTGTTCTCCTAAAGACTGAGGGCTGCTTGCCTGTCTTGGTGCTGTGAGGGGGAGCATGTGATTCATGCAGGAACCGTGGACTCCATGTGAGGTTAAAAAAAGGAGACAATAGCGCAGGGAACACACAACATCATGAGGACTGGATTCACAGAGAAGCATGAGCTGCACCTCTTATCATTAAATCTGATTAAAACAAAAGATCAAACCTGAACAATGAGCAGAAACTGAGAGAAAACTTTGCTGAAAACTTTAGACAAAAGAACTCAGTGTCCTCTTCTTCACAAGTTCACTGCTGTTAACAAGTTTGTGCCAAAACAGTTACACTTCAAGGATGGAAAACTAGATTTATGTAGTTTAAAAATTAACATTCAGGCAGGAAAACTGCCAATTATGAGCCTGGGTTTTACTGAAAATACTTACATGTCACAAGAGACAGACTGCTGATGCAACACCTGCAACTTTTCTTATCTTCTAAATACTGCCATGTCTTCAAAATGCAAAACACAAGAGCAAACTGAGAACTGATGAATAGATAATGAAGCCTCAAATGTCAAATGAAGCAAATGTCATCACCCTGCGGGAAAAAATGACGGATTTTTTTTTTTTTTTTTTTTTTTTTTGCATTTCTATCAGACTCAACCAGCTGTTTTGATCTCACAGCTGTAGTGGTTTCAGATGGTTTGATCTGAAAAGGTCTTCTTGTTTACACATGGGCACCATGAGCGCACAGATACAATCATTTCCCTTTTAGTACAACTTCAAAAAGAAAAAGCATCAGTTTCACATGCTAGCTTGTGGTTTGACACCAACACCAGAGGATGAAAATAAGAAGCAGAACTTACTCCAGAGTCAGAGAGGGGATCTTCAGTTTATCTCTCCTCGACTTCATTCTTGCTGATCACCAAGCGGGGGCTTCACTCACCACAGCGCGGCACCAATATCGGTCTCACGGCCGGCTCCCAGCCACTCATCGCTGCGGTGGGTGACTAAAAATAACCCGTTTAACAGAGTATCGTTTAGCAGCGGCTTCAGCGGATTCCGGTGAGATTTTTTTTCCGTGGGAAACAGATACTAAAAAACAACAACACGCAGTTACATGCAAAAACAAATGACGCGCCCAGGCAGTTTGGTGCGTTTTGCCTCTCGTCTGTCTCCAAGGCGCACCACAGAGCGACTGCCACAAAACCGAGGGAGCGACGGGTCACCGCTAACCTCCATGTGACTGGTGGGGAGGGAGGGAGGGAGGGAGGGAGAAAAAAGGGGGGAGTCTATTGGAAGGGGTGGCTAAATCAATTTGGGCGGTGGGTGACAGTCAACACATGCGAGGTTGGGTGAGGACGAGGGGGGAAGCTGGATGTAATTCACAAACCTGATGGTTCTTTCAAAATGAGCGGAGCACTGATATTTGTTTACTTAAGCAAATGTCTCATGCTGTAATTTCTGTCATGGTGCCTTTTTTCTAGTTCTTATCCGCGTTGCCACAATGACACGACGTTACAGTAAAAGTTTTCCCTTGTATTGTTTGATGGGATGTCTGCTCCATCTATAAACCCATTATTTCGGTCTGTGCGCTGGAACAAAATGAAGCAGCAGAGCTGTGAACACTGGCAGGCTGCCGGTCGTGATGAGGCTGGGGAATACCTCCGCTGGAAACCGTGACAGCTGCCACACATGATGCGCTTCTCACTGTGTGTGTGTGTGTGTGTGTGTGTGTGTGTGTGTGTGTGTGCGTGGCATGTGTAGCTAAGCACATTTCTGTGCATCTGCTTTATTCTAGACTCCCCGGGTCTGTGCGCGCACGTGCGGACATGAGGTTTTTACACGTTTTTACAGCATGCTTGAAAGTATTTCCCAAGCGCGCGCGCGCGTGTGTGTGTGTGCAAGTGCATGCTTGAAAGTCAATTCTCTTGTATTCATCCTGCAGGTGGGTGTGTGGTGTCCAATAATTACATACTTGAAAGTCAATTTGTGGGTATCTAATCTGTAGGCTCTGTGTGTGTGTGTGTGTGTGTGTGTGTGTGTGTGTGTGTGTGTGTGTGTGTGTGTGTGTGTGTTGTGTCACTATTTGCACCTCAGCTTGGTTTCTATGGAATGCCTGCATCTCCAACGGCAACCAGTGATGGCGATGACACCAGTGTCCTCCTGGTTGTTATGGAGCTGGTGATGTTTTGCCTGGTTGCTAGGACATGAGCTTCATCCACGGACAGCAACAGTGATCAACCAGTACATTCACACACTACACACACACACACACACACACACACACAGTCGTGTTTCCATCACTTCAGAGGAAATTACATTGACTTAGACTCATGCCCCGCAGATTTATCCTAACCATAACCACCACTTGTCTAACCTTAACCCAAGCCTTCAAACAAAAGCCTAACGATGTACCTGATGGGGACTTGCATTTTGTCCCCATAAGGCGGTCCCCACAATGTGTCTGAGTAAATAGATTTATGTCCCCACAAAGTGAGTAATACACATCCATACACACACACAGAGTCAGTCTGCCTCCAGCATGAGGCTCAGTAGATTCACCAGTAGGCTATGCTGCTTGTTTGCTGTGGGGATTTTTACATCCTTAACAACCTCTGATGCAGTAGGTTTTAAATATTATGACACACACACTATTCAAATTCTGATCAGCAGTAATAGCATTTTGGTTTCAGTGTGCAGTTTAAGTGTCCAGTGACTATCTTAATGTATTTAGAGAAGCTTTTGCATCCTGAAAAGACAACACATTCTCACTCTGACCTCATCACATATTAACATTTTGCCATGGACTTTTCACGTCCACATATGACGTGTCAAGTTGTCTTCTTTCAAGACTCCATTTTCACAGGAAATTTAAGGTTTACATACAGTCTCTTTTATGATAAACACACTATGTCAGAACAGCCCCGCAAGTTGACTTTTTTCCCTTCAACAACAAACACACATGGTTGGGTTTAGGCAACAAAAACACCTGGTTAGCTTTAGGAAAAAGAACAGGGTTTGGCTTTAGAATCTTACGGGTATCTCACCACTCTTGGGTGAAAGTTTGTGTTTCTTGGACCCATCACAACTCCCACCCACCCCAGTAGGACTTTCGCAACCTTAACTTTCGTTCTTGTCCTGCCGCATTTCCCCCTGATGCCACGGGGCACCGTTTAACTATTTAACGTTCAACGGCAACCATCCGCATATCATGCCGATGTTAAAGATAATATTTTTTGTTGATGTCGGATGCCTCAAGTCACTGCCCAAGTACCGGATTTTGATGATTTCGGAGTGAGACTGGGAGAAGTTATGTCATCAGGATCAAATTTTAAACATGCAATAACTGATTTAATTGGCCACCTGGGGGCAATTGTGAATGCAATATTGACATTTTAAGTTGCAGTGATAAACCTGTTAGCCAACTGGTATTTACTTACATATCCATCAGTGACTGAGCAATATTATTATTAATCTGACGTCTTGTCTCTGGCCACCTGGTGCTGATTATAAGCCCAATATTAATCTCTTTTAGCTCTCTTTTTGGTCCCTACCAACTCCTGACAGAAGTATCTGGCTCTTGAGCTGTGAAAGCAGCACTATGTTTACCAGCTAGTGTCTGCTGTTTGGTGCAAAGTAGGTAGTGTGCAGTGGGTTTTTGAGGCCTCTTTACTGAAAACAACTGCCCACAGAGGCTGTAAACAATAACCTGAGAGCTGTGAGAGTGAAGCAAAACAGTCAAGTTGTGGGTCAGACAGTTTAACAAGTGGTGGCCGACATCAGACATCATAGAAGTAAAAAGAAGGATTCTGCAACTATGTTTCTCATCTCAGTTTAGTCACACTAATTTCAGTTAATTGTGTTGAAGAAAACTGACAGTGATAGCCTACCTGTGCTTAACAATATACAACAACTTGAAATTGATAAATGTATTTGTTCAAGAACTTAATGTCATGCCTACTCCTTCACATCATCTGTCATTCTGGGGCTCACATATTAGAAAAATGAAAATTGTGTGAAGGTTTTGCCTGCACATCTGCAACCACCTGATGAACCTAATGAGCACAGGGAGGTGGTGGAGGCAGCGAGTGTCGGGTGGCGTATGATGGTAATGGTGGTGGTGCGGGGGGGTTCCCATTCCCGATTGCTTGGTAATTGTTTTGTTAGAGCAGCATTTAATAGGAGAGTCGGTTTCTCGGTTACCATGGCAATAAGGGCTTTCCTGCTCTTCCCTTTCCATCAGTCTGTGTGTGTGCTTCCTCCCATCTCTGCTGTGTGAGATGAAGCTTGGCTAAACGTTGTTTCAACAAATGTCCCTCAGCAAATGGCAGCCAAGTCAGATTTGGGGGTTGAATATGCTTTAATCCAGCGAACTGGACTGTTTTAACATTACATCATGTTTTTTTTTTGTCTGCTATGCTGCTTACACAAGAGAATGCTGTTAATGATTGCAAAAATGCAAGTCAGTGCTATAATCCGTCTTTCTGGTACAGTGGAAATATCTGCGGACTGTAGTGAAAGTAAATGAATGCTAAATCATACTAAACATGTTTTTATATGAGCAGAAAGAGCTATTTTGATGCACAATATTGGAAGAAAAATGCTTGTCAACATCATACACCAACAATAACCAATGTGATTATGTGTACAGCACACACAAACAAATAAAAAAAATAAAAGAGGAACGTGTTTCCACAGAAACTCAGAGTAAGGCTTTCTGGGTAACCGTGAGGCTCACACACATCCAAAATCTCACCCACAGATACTGAGGGCTTCAATAACAACAGAGAGGACTCTGGCAGGAATTATCACTGCGCACCAAAACCTGAGCAACGTGAGGTGAGGTATTGTTTCAGCCAGTGTTGCTGCATGGGAGGAGAGGAAAAGAGGAGACTATAACTGGAGATTGACGCCATGAACATGACTAATAATTCATGCGCCCATCAGATGATAAGTGCTAACCAGAGTAGATTAACACTATGCAAATAGGGATAGTTCCTTCCAACTGACCCTGAAAGCATGTTGTTTACACTGCTCTGTGGCATCCACACACAGGTTTAATTGTGTCCTCCTTTACTGCCACACAACTGATGCCTCAGGTTTGAAAGGGCCTCCACATCAGTAAGTGTCTCAGTAATGCCAGAAGTACGTGCATGGTGAACTGAACGTGCTTCCCCTGATGACATAATGATGGCTCCAGCCTTGAGCTGAGGCACTGGAAGCACTTATCCTGAGACCTTCATTTATTTCTTCACTGACTCTGGGCTATTACAAAACCACTGAAACCTAGTCTGTGGTGTGTTTACTGCAAATAGAGTGAGTTGGATAGATGCAGCAGAAGGATACAGTAGCAAGATGACGGCTGATGAAAATGACATCTCACCCTATTTAACAACAAAAGACAACACGTGATGACATGCATCACAATTTAAACAACAGAAACATATTCACCACAGTGATGAAACTAAAAGGAGTGTCGCAAAAAGGTTGTATTTTTGTTGCTGTACAAAAGAAACAGAGGTGACAACAGCACATAACATGGTGTAAGAAATACACGAGGGACATGATTTCAATTAACTGTGCTGCAGGAAACGAGTCAACAACATCACAGGGGAAGGCAGTGGCAATAAGTGTGAGCATGTGTGTTTTTGTCTGTGAGTGTGAGAGGGAAAAAAGGGAGGTGTGTGCTCACGTGTCTGGTCCTTTGTGAGGGATTTGCAATGTACTATTTAGTACACAAGGTGGTGCAAAAATACAATAATGAGAGTGGAATAATCACAACAGTGAACTAAAATTTGTGAGCAGAGAGAAATTGCTCGCGTAGTTCATGAGCACTCTGACTGGACATATTGCCCCAGAGCCTGCACCACCTGTTCCGCGATATAAGCAGCTGTTGAGGGCCCCCCGGTCTCTGGGGGCCCACTAGAATTTTTTTTTTAAATGAACAAGAGACACAAACAAGATAAAAACTGAACTTCCTAAGCAAAAATGAACATTTAGAGCCATTTTTTGCAACAAAAAGTGAAGTGAATAACAAGAAGCTCAGAGATGCAGAGATTGAAAAAAAAGTAATTTACTTTCCTCTACAAAAGAGGCACTCCTGGGATTCTGTGATAAAAATAATCTCATTTTGTGTTTGTTTTAAAAATGATGAAGTTTAATAAATTAAATGAAAAAGCAAAATACAAAAGTCAACACAATCTGCGACAAATACCTTCACCAGACTTCTACTAGCTATTCTTTGACAGTTTGCCCACAGCCCATGATTTAGGTGAAATAACCGTGGTAGACAGACAAATACTGTTTTTAACGTAGTGTCTTTAAAGACAGGGTTGCTGCTAATAGATCCCATTTTAGTCTTTATACGCTTATTTGTACATTATATGTGCTTCTAATATTACAATATACAAGTTGGTTCAGTGCCACGTGATGCAGTAACACGTTTCAATGAGATAACAGTCCTGCATAGGCCTCCCAAAAGTCTAGGGTCGGCCCTGTATTGGCCCCTGATGGACACATGATGGATGTAGGAATGTAATCTGTGGCCTTCTGCGGTAAAACAAAACACAGGTATGTTGTGTTTGAGCCACACTGATCGTGCTGCAGTGAGCACAGTAGTGTTACGACGCTCTGCCAGAAATAAAGTTGTTGTGGGAGAAGTCAGGAGATGTGTTGGAGTTCTCATGTGCAGCCCATCATTATAAAGCAAAAGTCTATATCGTCAGAGGAGCATCAGTTTATCTGTTTTTAAAAAAAATCCTGATACTGTAGATCTCAGTCTGATATACTGTCTGATTTAACGAATGGATTTGTGCGTGTCATAACAGAGACACAGATCGGAATTTAGTAATCTCCAAATATGAAGGTGATTTTTTTCTGATGAGACAGAGATAAGATTAAGCGGTAAAATGTTTCCTCAGGTTATGCTCCACTCAGGAGCAGCTGCTGAGTCAAGTGCAACACTAGTGGAAGAATTTAGTTTATTGGTCCGGTCCGGTGCCTGGCTTAATATCAAAGTGTTCTGAAAATTGTCCCAAAGGCCCAACCCTGGTGCAGACCCAATAGCAGCGAATTGCTGTTAAATTGAGTTTTAGATGAATCCTGCCCGATGTTTTACTGCCCAAAGTGGTCTTGAGAGACTGGCAACAATAACACAGCAACAAACTAATAACAAGAAATGAATCAAATGAGTTGCATGAGAACAATTTCAACAACAATTTAAACTTACAAAATAAAATTGCCTGTTTGATTTACAAAAAAACCTTTTCTCAAGCTTCATTGTGTGAAACTCTTCCACAACAACTGCAAAGTGAGAAGGGGCTCTCTCCCAGTCTTGGGATCTGTCAGCCATTGGCTATGGCCTGGGGCCGACGGCTTTCTGAGCTGTGGCTGGACCATCTACAGGACCATCAGTCCACAATCAGCCCCCTTTGCTTCTTGATCCAGAAGCGAAAGCCCTGAGGAAAATGCTAAGTTAGCATTTAGCTAGCTATGAAGTGTAAGGTAAAGTGTTGTTGTAACAGTGCTTAAAAAAACATTGTGTTGGTGGGGGTGTCTTGTACTTGTGGATTTGTAGGGGCGTGTCAAGTAGGCTTCAAATGTAATGTGGCTGCAGCTATACAATTTGCTCATTGTTAACTGTTCAATTAGCAACGTGTGACAGGTCCAGACAACATTTCGGCTCATCTGATTAGACAGATACCTCTTTATGATTGTAGATAAATTAGAAAAAGCTAATAAAAATGAATGTGTTGTCGGACCGGTTAGATTCAAGATTGCATTTCGGCCAACACGATCCGCTGCTTTTGTTCTCCACTTGGACTGATCACCAAAGCCTTCTTAAATTGTCAATACTACTCAGACTACAAACAGAAACCAGATTGCTCCAGATAGCAAAATCTTGTCCTGTTGCCTACAGATTCTGCTTATGTGCAGATATCTGTTTATAGAGATTAGCTCTCTCTCCTAAATGCATTTCAATCAGGAGACAGATGAAAGTAAAGATAAAGTTTAATACAGTGCACAGATTAATAGATGATTTGAGCTGATTAAGATTCTGTAAGTCTGATAAGTCTTTGGCGCTTGGACACCAGAGGGATATTTTTTTGTGATCAAGGGATATCTAAGCGGCAGCAAGATCCCCCATGGAGTCCAGACACTGGTGGAGGTGGCTGATGACTCTGGCTGATGAGGTAGATGAGGCTGATGAATCTGGGAAGACTATGTGGTGATGGGGAGGTGGAGGGTGCACATGGCTGCACCATGAGAGCGCTACGGGCAAAAAAATAACTATATTTAAAACGAGAACCAGTAAGATGATAGCTGTGCTGTTGGTTGATTGCTAATCATGATGACTCAATTGATAGCCCTGGACAATGACAGTTGGAGACAGAAAGTGAGCATGCATGCTGGGGCGCCGTAAAGGGGGGGTAAAGGAGACGGATTCTAGGGGCCCATGATGGAGGGGGGCCCAGAGAGGCCCCTAATGATGATGAAATTATAATACAGAAAAAAATAATGACACTAAGTTATTAACTAACATATAATCACACATGTTTTATTTTCCATGTCCTGGTAACAATACCTTTATTTGTTTTGGAAGCATCAACCCCTGCAGGGCCCCCCCTTCCCCCCCTCTATTTACGTAAAATGGTTCAGTCCGACTGGATCAGCTGCAGGTAGCGCACAGGCGATTTGTCACAGACAGCGCCACAGCGGGCAAAGCGGAGGAGACAGCAGTATGCCTCAAAACTGGGGTGCCGAAAAGGGGGGAAAAAGGAGAAGGATTCTAGGGGTCCATGATTAAGAGGGGCCTAATAAAATTATAATACTGACAAAAAATAATATGACACTAAGTTATTAACTAACTAATAATCACAAATATATTTTATTTACAATGTACTGGTAACAACAACTTTACTTCTTTTGGAAACATTAACACCCGCACTCTCTATTTACATAAAATGGTTCAGTCAGACTGGATCAGCTGCAGTGCGCTGGTAATTTGTCACAGACAGCGGGTAAGGAGGCGACGGCAATATGCCTCAAAAATCAGGTAGCCAAAAACAGAAAGAAAGGAAGCTAGGAGAGGAGAAAGAAGCAAAGGGTCGACAGTATTTCACCTGTGAGTCTACAGTTTTGGAGATAAATTAGACCTACAAGAGGAAACAGTGAGCAGTGGGGGATTGTTAGTGAAAATCACATTTTCTTTTGTTATTTTTGGTCAAATCACTGAAAGCAAACAAAATGGTGGGAGGCCACCTGAAACGGTGGCTATGATGCTATTAGAATAGTTAGGCTACATTATAGGAAATACTAATTTATGTAGGCTATGTCACATACACTCTACAGAGCCAGGTCCAGGATCCTCTTCAGGTTTGTCAGGGAGGAATGTAGCATTCCAGGAAGAGATTGTTCTTTTTTCACAAATATGGGAATGATAGTCAAAAATACCATCAAAATGCATAGTTTTATGTAAAATAACATAAAAAATTTTCGACGGCCTCACAGCCAGCTGTGTATAGGGCCCGGTAAAAATTCTTTTCATGGGGCCCAAAATCCCTGGCGGCACCCCTGCATGCATGCAAGGACTAAATGGCAGGGTGAGGAATTAAAATTACAGCCTAAGCATTAAAAGTATTTTCTTCCTGACTGAACTTTTGCTAGAGCTTCACTAGTCCTTCTATGGACAGCTGGATGTCATTTTAGATGATGCACAGCTGAGAGATCTGCATATGAGTAACACACTGTGGCTGCACCTTAACATATCTGATTGATACATTTCCAATATTTTTTTTGGCTACTGCTAACACAAACCAAAGTTATCCATGTCCACCTGGTGTAGACAGCAAGACCTCTTCATACATGGACATTTATCTGTGCTTTTTGTTGTCAGATCACTTTAAATGTAATGAATGTAGCAGCAGGGCAGCAGTCACACACAGTTAGCTGGTTAGGTGAAGAGCTGCAGGCAGCAGTTAATGTCTGCAACTCCAGCGAATCAGATATTCATCTCAGATAAGCAAAAGCTTTTCCCCTATACCATTCCTGCCTATTGAAAACCAGCACAGATATTGCAGCTGTATGGGAGGTCTGCACAAGAGACTAGTGAAGCTGTGGGCTGCATTTGACAAACACAATCAGCTGTTAACACATGTTGCCTCAGAGGTGAGGCCATCCTACATGGCTGTGACTGACAGAAGGTGGAATACATCCTCTATAAGTTTTTGCCCCTTACTGCTGAGTCATCAGCTTTAGTGGTTCGAGCTACAGGGTCTTTGTCAGCAGTGGTGATGCTGAGATTGTGCGCAAGAAATGACCAACCCCATCAACCACTGAAACCAAGCATCCAACCAACAAAATCCCCCCACAATGCATGCTGTTTTGTCTTAAAGTCATCAAATTGTTACATCAAAGCCCCCAACTTCCTCTGCTGTGGTTAAAGTGTTGCCTCGTGTATTGTCTGTGTGTGTGTGTGTGTGTGTGAGAGAGAGAGTATGTGTTACTGATTTTACAGATGTCGCCATTGACATAGCAAAATCTGTCTGCAATATTAACAGTCCAAACTGACTTTTTAAGAAAAAAAATAAAAAATAAATAAAAGGTAAAAAACAATGTAATGTTTTAATGTTACATAGTAAGAAAAAACATAAAACACATGTAGGAGCCAACAATGCAAAACTCTGCTGCAAAAATGTAATTTGTAATATTAACAAATGGCAAAGTGACAGAAAAAGGGACAGACAGTGAGAATGGTTAAAGGTTGAGTGTAAGCCTGCAGTTCACTGTTTCCATTGTGACAGTGTTTTTAGTTTCAATTCAAGCACTGTTTACTGTGACGTCTATGGATTACCCAAAGTTGCTTCTTATATGACAAGCTGCTCTTGACTTTCTTAAAAGTGTTTTAAGGGTATTGTCTCAAATTATGTTGAGTATTTTCCTTTTTGGATAACAAAGTGAAACCTGACTTGAGCAAATTTCACTCTATGGTGATCTTTGACACCATTTTCTGTGAAACCATTTTCTTAAACATGAAGGAAGCTATTTGATCTTCCTAAATTTCCACACTTGATGTGCGCGACAGCCTCCTCAGATGAGCTCCTCATAGTCTGCACCACATGTCCATGAACCCCTTTGAAGACTTCCGTTGCAGGAGGTGCTTGTGATTCTGTAGGTAGATAAATGGTGTTTGTGCAAGTTCCTGTCTACAGTTTCCTCCTCTCAGGCACACAAACTGCTACTTTGGCAGAAATATCAAGCCAAAGGATTCAGTGTACTAAGGTATTTTATATTAATCAGTAAGAGCCAAGGGCCACCTCGCCAGGCCTGCAAGCAGCACCTTGCTTCTATCATGGTTGACAACATTGTTTTAAAACCTCTCGGGTTAGTTTTGATCGTCACAGCTCACATGGTATTCAACGGTAAGCTGTCTTTTTTTAGTGGTTGATGGTTTACGCTTTTGTGGGTTTTCACCTGCTAGAGGTTCATTTTTACTGGCTTCTTTTACCTGTTTTTTGGTGTTTCTTCTTCATTCTGATGTAAAAGTTACTGCCTGCTCTCACAGCACATGTTATTATGCTGCTAATGATGCTCCAGTTTCCACACCGTCATGGTTTGTGCCATTATTTCATTCGCTGGTAACTGTGTTTCTGAGGCAATGTGTCGTCAGAGTGGTGTCTTTTATTGTTTTGGCACTGCACATTGAGCACATTAAAATCACATTATCCTCATAAATCTGTTGAATGCTTGTGTTCGAGATTAAAAAAAAAAAGGTGTATGACTTTGAGGCAACTTGATATTGAGATATTGTATGTGAAATAAGATAATACATTTCTAAAAAGTCCACAAGCGTTTAAATTATGTTCTTGAATCATTTCTTTGATATGTAAAACTAACTCTGGCTCATAATGTGTATGCTAGAGTGACAGGAAAGGATACATGTTTTTTGTGGTGTTATATGCAGGAAATATTTTTAATCTTAACTCCAGAGTCTTAACTAGTTTGTTTAAGACAATTAACTTTCATTTGATACAGTTCAAATTTCATAGGAATAAAATGCATCTTTGTTTAGCTACAGTGCGGGTAGCTACATCTGGGCTACTATTAATATTCATACTGAAACGCATAAGGTACAATGAATTATTTCTTTTTGTCATATTCATTACATTTAATACATTTAATGTGGGATTCAACAGTAGTTTAATCACACCAAATCCCATGAATTCTACCAAAGTTAAGAGCTGAGATGGCACTAACTGACACTGCTAAGCTAATGTTCGTCATGTTAGCTTTAGCATAAGTTTAGCTAGGCTTTTATCGGGAGCGTGTCTACGTTCCCAGGGTCCTGTGTACCTCATATCCTCTAAATATGACACATTAAGGGTTTTACATTCTCAGCTACGTTTTTCCCCGGGTCAAATGTTCAACTTTCCCTGGGTCCCACCTACAGATTATATCTGACTGATGTTTCACTCCTTGAAACCTACACTTTGGGATTTGCAGGCAAGACGGTTCTTTTGACTATAGACGTGTATGTAAGCATAGAGCCCAGAATTTGATGCTACGCCCCTGGTTGTTCATGAATAATTTATTTTTGGTTAGTGGCTATCTCGCCAGCTAGCTTCACTTGAAATAACGTTTATCTGTAGCACGTAGTGCAGTAAGTGTGGGGTTATAGGCTACAGATTAATAAACCAGAGAACAGTTTTTAGCCTTGTTTTGTACTTAGTGCATTTTGCCTTTACAGGTCAGAATACTCATTGCAATCTGTTACTCATACGCGTCCTATGTTTTGTCTCCATACAGGCCATAGCCGAGCAGAGAACACTGGGTTCATCGGCAACAACATCACCCTTAAATTCAAATTTAACGTCACTATCAATAAAACCAATCATATTGCATGTTATAAAGCACCCCACACAAAGGTTGCTGAGTATTTAAATCAAAGAAGTTCTTCAGAAGAAGGTGACATGGAAATCTACCCTGAAAATACTTCTGTGATTTGCAACATTACAAATCTCAAACTAAATCACAGTGGAATTTACTGGGCCAGTTTATTTAACACACAACGCATCCAAGAGAGTCTCCCTGTGCAGCTGACTGTTCGAGAGCACAGAAACACCACAGGTAAGATCAGACTCTACGATAAGGATAGTGACACCAGCATAGATCATTATCATGTAGTTTTTATTATTGTCTGTAGATTTATGCAACATAAAGATTAAATGTTATTATACACATAGCTGATTTACTTAGGTGATTTTGGACCTTTTTCAGATGAAGAGCCACCTTCACCTCTGTAAACAAAGAGGTTACGCCCTTTTCAAGAGTACATTGTTTGTTGCATTGTTTGTCCAGCACTCCTACAATATATTACCAGACCCCTCCCAATATCTTATTAAGGATAAGGCTGGTAGTATTTTCCACATAACAAAAACTGATATATAGCAGCTTAAGTATTCCTCTGTTGCACAGAGCTCCATTGTTATTAAAAAACACTATTGTATAGCTTATTATGGAAAACTGAAAAAGACAAATTAAATACTTAACAATTGTATTCTGTCACACTGATGCATATTATACATAAAACTAGCCTATGTTTCCATAGAGCAGTCCTGCTCATTTATTTGTAATATTGAACACAAATGTCTAAAACAACCAGAGACAATTAAATCATAGATGCCATAAACTGTAAGCCTATGGCAAGACTTCCCATGTTAAAAAACATTTATATGATGTCATCAGCATATAGCCCAACCAACTGCATACAACTTCCTGCTTCTGCTGCAAACACTCTTTAGTGACCTACATGTGTATTAATCCACAGCTTTAGGCCTTTATAGTGTCCAAACATCCTGTTTGAGCGACATTTGCTGGTAAGACTGAGAGTCTGCAGCCATGTTAGTGGTTCTGTGAGACTGTACTGAGGCACAAATGCTAAAGTCTGCCCAAAGTTACTGTTTACCATGTTCACATTATTGTTATGGCTGAGGGAATGTGCTTAGTTCTGCAGGTATTTGGTCATAAACCAAAGTAAAAATGTAAATATTGACCTGGCGATGGCTCTAGATGAGAAGTCAGGGGATCAACAAAGTTATTACAGTTCATCCTGAGGGAGGATATAAATGTCTGAGCATAAAATCATGGCAATACATCCATCAGTTGTTGAGATATTTAAGTGTGGAGCAAAGAGGTGGTGCCTCTTAGTGGCAGTGAATTAGTGACAGACTATGTATTGCTTGTTTTTGTCTTACCATGGAGGCTGTTGACAGTAAGAAAAAAAAAATGATTTAGAGCTGCTATACCTTCTGTTCGGCTCACACCAGAGGTGCTATCTGACACGTCACAGTGTATTAGTGTCTGTGCTGGTTAGAGGCTCATCTTGTATTTAATTAAAAAAAGTAGTCTAATTGTACAGTAAAAATATGGTCAAACAATGTTATTTTATTTGTGACATACAGTAATTCAGTGTCTTCTGAACAAATATATTATTAAATAACCATGTAGTTTAGATATGTTGGTGAGAGGAAATCATCTTCTGCAGAGATATGAGTGTATATTTTCATAAATTCCCTTTACCTCCTACAGTGTCTCCAGAGCTGAGTGACACAACAAAGAAACACAGTGGAAGTGCCAGTTTCTTTTCCTCTCACATCGTGACTGTCCTGGTGGTTTCACCTGTGGTGCTGATGGCTGCAGTACTTCCCTGGTTGATCTGGTGTCTCTTGAGAACCAAAGGTAGGGGAAAAGAAAAATAGTCTTTCTTTGCTTTACTTGTCTGAACTGATAATTCAGGGACCTGCGGGGTATTGTGTTAGCTGAATTATTATTAAAAATCTAAAATAAAATGTTGATGTTTGACTTAATACACCGGGAAACTTTGATCAAATCTTGTGTAAGTTTTCATTTAAACGTGGGAACAGTCGGCCTTAAATTACCTGTTCACAGCTACAGTCAGTGGTATTTTCTGTATTTTTCAAGCAAGGTGAGAAATAATTGTTATCCTGTGGAAAAAAAATGTGCAATTGTGTGGTTAGATGCTCAAAAATGCAAACCAGATTGCACTTTCAGTTCCTTTTGATAGATGATGATTCACAGCTTTTGAAAAGAAATCCTCCCTCGGTGCATGCAAATGTGAGCGTGTCTACTATCACAAAGCGATGGGTGGAAAAAATATCACTTGCATTACTTGTTCACTATTACCAGACCGCTTTCACTTCAGAGACAAACCCCTCTGGCCTACTTGAGTAGGAACATTGCCTCTTTGAAATAGTTCGACAGCCTCTGCAACCTCAGAAACCGCACTTGATGATTTCCCGTACGTGTGTACAAATGCAGGGTTTTGCTGACGGTGCGCTCTTGTATCATGTCATGCTAATCTGGTCCAACCGTTGTCCACAGTTAGGGCGATAAGTGTTCAAATGTCACAACTTGGCAAACTAACAGATGGTGGAGACAATCTGTGCTCCTCAGCACCTTTTTTTTTTCTCCACCAGATCATAAAGGATATATATATATATATTTAATTATTTTTAATAGATTTTACTTTAATTTAACATATTTTGACCAGTATTTGTTAAAAGAAAAAAACAGACTTACTTTTGCCTAATAAATCGTTGCTGTTTATCATTAAGCATTTGCACTGCAGTGGTCGTTTAAACTGATTAAACATTTACTTGTATAGGGGCGTCGGTAGCATAGTGGATAGTGCCTGTGCCGCACATACAGAGGCATTGCCTCGCTGCAGTGGCTGCGGGTTCAAATCCAGCTTGTGGCCCATTGCTGCATGTCAGTCCCCACTCTCTCTCTGTCTCCCCATTTCACCTTCTGTCCTGTCAAGAAAGGCAAAAAGCCAATAAAGATAATCTTAAAAAAAAAAACATTCACTGGTATTGGCATTTCCTGAATTATTCTTGAAGCAGAGTCCTGCACAGGTCTGATTTTCAAGAGCTGCTCCCAAATCAGAGCTGCAAAGTGCAATACTGCACCCGCCACCTGTTCATATGACCAATTAGTTCTGAAAATTTACCCCACCCGCCAACACAAGATCTGTGGCCCAACCTGGATCTGCAAATCCCACAATAACAGTGTTCTGTTCAAATAATTTGGTTAGGCAGCCCATTTAAAGTGATCATTTTGGCACATTTCATACATGTGAAACTAAAATGCTGTATTTTAAAACAAAGATAACTCGGGTAATACACTTTTATTGTCATATTGTTGAGCAGCACATCTCCACAGTTAGCGTGCCTGCTAGTAATGCTCCACCCCGTGCAGAAGACAGAGTCGACACACAGAGTCAGCAGTGACAGGATTAAAATGTTAAATCATTAAATCAAATTATTCTTATTTTATTTTAATATATCATAAAACTTTAAGGCCCAGTCCCTTTTAGTAGCCCGATGTGGCTACACATGACAAATAAAGGCCTGTCTCAATTAGACACCTGGTCTGGTTGCCAAGAGGTTAATTTGTTTTATAAAAGCTTTTCGGATGTATAAAACTGGGTTGTTGGCTACCTCAAATTATGTGTCCATCCATTCCCCTATTACCCTGTAACTTATTAATATTCCTTTAGTCTTTAAGGGCCCTCAGATCAAAAGAATCAAAAGGGTTTTTCATAAGAAATAATCCAAGTTATGAATATTGTTTTAACACCATAAGGCTGTGTTGTGTGGCTATGCTGGGTGCTGTAATCCTTGGGTGCTGTAAATTGAGTGCCATCACGCTCTCTCTCTGATGCACTGTCTGTCGGAGCAAGATCAAATGAATGATTCATAACTGATATATTATCTAAAGTTTAACTTTTTATACGAGTAATATTCATACTGGTTTAAATAAACAATTGTATTGTATTTCCTATCTTTGCTAAACAACAGTTTAGTGTGAAAGGAATTAAAAGCCTGTGTAAATATATGATTTCAATGATTTTAGCAAATAATAGCCTGGGCTACTAATTGAAGTTTTTCGGTAGGCCTGTTTATCATCAGACATTCATAATGTTATCCGCATGTTCTTTTTTTTCCCATCCAGAGCCAAACCCTCTAATGAAATTTCGAGAAAATACCCCTGCAATGCCATTTTTTGCAGCTCACCCTCCAGGTACCCGATCCAAGGCAGGAGTCTGACTTGGAGTCATGAGACAATTAGCTTAGCTTAGCATAAAAACTGCAACAGCTAGCCTGGCTCTGTTTAAAGTTTTAAAAAATCTGCCTCACTAATTAACACTTTGTATCTTGATTGTTTAATTTGTAAAAAAAAAAAAAAAAAAAAAAAAAGAGAGAAATATAACAACAATTTCTGGGCTATAGTACTATAGTTTATTGGTTGAAGTATTCCTTTAAAGTAACACATTTATATTTTTATGAAATATGTAGCGTATTTTTGGTGCCATGTGCTTGTTCCACCTCAGCTCTAATCAGATTTCCTCCCCTCTGACCTCCTTTATATTTTCAGAGCAGAGCTGTTGATCAGTGTCAGGCTGTCGTGACAACATAATTTTATGCTTTGATAATAAAAAGAAACAGTTGATGGTCTATACCTCTTTCAACACTATGGCTAATTTTCTTCGCTGTTGTTTCATTTGCGCAGCCTCGGGTTGAAAATCTGATCGTAGATATGTATAATCTTATAGCTTTGGTACTGTTGATACTATTGAATGTATAATTAAAAGAGATCCTATAATTATAAGCAAGTGGTATTGAAAAAATATCAAAGTATCAGCACTTTCAACAACCTTAGATTAGTGGTAAATTCAAATCCATGTGTTGCGGTGATTAAGTTGATTATTTGTCTGAGTGATTCAATATTTTACCTGATTTGCTTCTTACGCAGACACTCAACAGCAACAACCAGAACCAAGCCCTAACCCCACAGTACAAGTAAGAACACGCTCAACTTTTCCTTTCTGTTATGATGTAAACGTCAAAATAAATATTAAAATCATCTACAGAAATTATTCAGCTTGACTCTGACTGTCTTTGCAGGAAACAATTGAGGCAACCAACACTGTCCCTGCAAACCCTCTAGTCTACAGCGTCCTGGACTTCCCCAAAAGACCTTCGGCAGTTTTGGAGATTAATCCGAGTGATACAGAATACGCTGCTGTCAGTTATCTTCCTGAAAAACAGCAAAGGTGACGCGCAGCTGAATGTAAACCAGCTATCTTTCTTGGTTTGGGTAAGGGTACGCAAGATGACTTATATCTAAAACTATATGTCTAGTAAGTATGATAAATGCTTTCTGTAACACAGTGATGAATCCTGACAGCCTGTAGGCTTCTTGCAATAATTTCAAGCAAAAGAGTTTAGAGGGGAAGAGTCATTGTTCTACTTGGGTCGGAAGTACGTAGGTGTCACTCTGTTTTTGGGGTCGTGACAGTTGCTGTGACAAACCACAGGCCGGCGCACATAATGACACACTTTTGTTTTTTGTTTGCTTTTTATTTGTTTAAGGGTCATCTGGCCACTAAACCCTAAAATTTTGGGTGCCACAAACATTGTCCTGCTGCTGCAAATAATCACTGGAGCACCAAATGTGTATTAATACGCCACTGAAAATAGTCCCACAAAAAACACACTGTTAAATCCTGCTTGAGTGATATTTCGTAAAAGCTACGGTGCCCAGCTTCTTTAGTGAATACTGGGCCTGTTTGTAATATATATAACAATTAAACAATATATTTTGAGCTGGGCTTTTTTTTTACATATATTTTTGTGTTCAGCAAGATCAAATGGGCTCACACCTGATTGCCACACACAGGGTATGAAAGTACTGAGAGTCACGTAGGCGTAGGGGACATGTCCCCCTTGATATTTATGTGTGCAATCAACACATTCTCACTCATATCAACGTTTCGTCATGTCGACATACAATGTGCAAGGTACTTTGGATATGTTTGTTGTTGACCTTCTGGGTCGCTGTGTCAGCTTCAGTCCTGTTACGTGCATTGGGTGATTTCAAAACACACAGGAAATGTAAAATTTGAATATAGTCTCTTTTTGAATAAACATACTACGTTGTTAAAACACTGCGAATTGATATTTTTCCCCATCAACAACAAACGTACTTGGTTACGTTTAGCCAACACACGCACATGGTTGAGTTTAGGCAACAAAAGCACATGGGTACATGGGTGAACATGGGTGAAAGTTGGTGTTGTTGGACTCATCCACCACCCCTCCCACCTGCCTTACTCAGACTTTTTGCCCCCTCAACTTATTGTCTTGTCTGGCGTAATCATGCTGGCGTGAAAGGACGGTGTTTTTCGTTGATGTCTGATGTGGGAAGTCACTGCCCAAGCATTATGATTCCGTGGCTGATGCATTTGGACTGTTATTGTGAATTAAAGACATTTACACTTTGAATTAAAACAGAAAAAGCACAAATTGGTTCATAAAAATCACCAGAATGCAGAGAATTAAGGACCCCCAGACCCAAACCTGGGCGAACACAATGATGTTTTTGGTCTTTTCTTGGATTTCTTGATAACAGAGATACAGAAAAAAGCTAGGCTTACCATTTAAGCCACAGTTAAGCTAAAGTACATGTTGCTAGCACTGTCTCAAATATATAAATACATTTCTGAGGGTGCTGACAGATGACAGATGACTATTAAAAGCAATCAGAAACTGTTTTTTTCCCAGGCTCACTTTCCAAGTAAAATTCTGTCTGTTTTTGCTTAAACTTTTCCTCTCCAGATTAAATCTGAACTCTAGCGCTGTAGTGACATCTACGACTTGTTTATTAATGTTCTTATCTTCAGCGAGGAGGTGTGATATCCTTAAAAGCTCCCTCTGGGTTTCAGGTTGAGTCACTTTATCTTTTCTGTCAATGATTTGTTTTTCACCATTGCGTTTATCACAGTTTTGACACAGTGTTTCCACTGTTAAACTAAACAAAACTAAGAACAATGAGTGAAATGAAACAGTCTTAGGAAATGGTGACATTTTATTTGAAGTTTAGACGTCTCAGCTCAACAGTACTGTATATTCACAGGTCGCATGGGTGATTTTCCATTTACTGTATGGTGCGACAGTTTGACACTGTCATACCAGTTTAACACATACAATCTATCTGACACTATCTCACTGCCATTTTCCACTGCATGGTCTCTGAAGTTCTCTTTTGGCAGGTGCTTGTTGATTTTTGAGACAAAGATTTGATTTATGTTCTCAGTGCCATGTGCTGGTGTCATTAATGTGTGATATCCATATGTTAACTCAACCAACTCATCTGTTCACCAGTGGCAGAGAAGCAGGTTCTTTATTTGTCACGGATGTTGGTTGTTATGCAGGACGGCAAATAATCAGCCAGCCTGGTAAATGATGACGTGTTTTTTAAAAAGGTGGCCACAGGGCATGCAGCCAAACACAGACTGATGTTTCTTTTCTGCTCTGAAAAACGTCTTGATGAAATAGCAAAAGTGTATTTTGAAATCTACTAAGTTTCTTGTCCTGTCTGGTGTTATTATTTCACATACTACTCAACTGTTTTTTTTCTTGAAATGCAGAAGTGAATGTCAAAATACAGTAATAAACTTTATTTTTGTGTGCAAAAAATGTCCTTAGTTCATTGGTGTTGGATCTATGACTTTCATGTAAGTAACAGAAAACACATTTTGTTTTGATGTTATGTTCAAAGCATGTTTAAAATATAATAATAAAAAAAAATACATGCATGCACCTCATTGTGTTTTGGTTGTAAAATAAAAATGTTTTGCTACATGCTCAGCTTGTTGAATTGTTGGTGTCCTGAATAAATGTTTCACAATAATGATTCCCCTGTGTCCTTGTCTGCATGTGCACCTGGGTGTCAAAGGCCAAGTTATGTTGCTCTCCAGGCAAACATAAAAATCTCAAGCAAGTAGAGCTGAGAGGGTAACCTCCAGCATGGTCTCACAGATATACTTAAAATGGACATGATGTCTAACAGTGAATTACGTGGTGGTGGGCACGAAATGTGCTAAAATTAGGGTGCTTTCAGACCTAGAGTTCAGTTGCTTTGGTCCGAATCGGGGACTAATTTAGTTACAAAGCTGCATAATTGCCTTGAGTTGGTTTGTGTTCTCACAGCAGCATTTACAAGCGGACCAGAAAAAATGCCTTGATTGGTCAGAATTTCCATGCAGGAAAAATCCAGGAAGTAAACAACACGTTGAAGAAGAGTACACTTGCAAGATAAATGTGTCACTTTCTAATGTCACAATGGAGGGACAACTACGCAGGTTGATTTTAGCGCTGGTCATCGTGGACTATATTGCTGTCATTGTTCATTTTAGGCAAACCATACAGTTTGAAACAATGTTTTGATGCATTGGATGTGCTGAATGTGTATAATACGGCAGGACAGGAAGAGGCGCACATTAATCTTCCAGGACTGTGACATGCTCATGTTTAACCCAAACACTGTGTAATGCGACTGCAGTTGGTTCGAATCAAGGTCAGAACATGCTCTCACTACAAACGAACTGCACCAAAGTTCATTTGTAATCGGACCAAGACCACCTCTTCTTGGGGTCCGTCCCAATATTTACACTTCCCCTCAAAATTGGCCCTAGCCCTTGTTTTTGTGCGTTCCCGCAAAAGGCCAGGGTGTCCCAACTGTAGGGAAGTGCTTTTCAGCCCTTAAAATACCCACTTAATTTGAAGGGCTGTGCGATGCACACTTACGAACCCATCTCAACTGAGGGGAAGACTGAATTTCCAAGGATGCATTGCGAAACTATCCAGCCAGGCAAGTTTTCCAGGAAGATGGCAGCCTCCACGAGAAAGCCATCGCACAATTGTAGTAATATTTTCGCAAATAAACATGCAAAAATTCCAAAATGTGTCGGAATGTGTTATGTTTCTGCATATGCATCGTTATCTGTAAGCGTTGAGTTAAAATATGAACGCTTGAAAATCGCTAATTCACGATGGAGCCGACATGAATATCTACAGAGTTCTTCATGAAGCATTTAATGCTGAAGCCTACGTCGACGATAAGCGTGATGTAGGTGAACACGTCTGTTATGCTAATTTGCATGAAGTTCATAGGTAAAATTCCCTACCCCTCAACACTACCCTTTCGTCTTTTAGGGGAATCTATCTGGCAAGTGCACTTGAAACCAGGGGTAAGGTTAAGGGAAGAGAATTGGGATTGGCCCTTGGTCTGCTTGTTTTGGCGCTCACTGGAGTGTGATTGCTGTGTTCACACCTGCCCAAATGAACCACACTTTGGGGGAAAACGAACTTGAATTTAATTGAACCCAACAAAACAGGGCAGGTGTGAAAGAATCTCACGTGCTGGCAACATGAAAAAGAATTCCAATGCAAAGTCCCTGAGGATTTATTTTGTCATGATAGACACATGAATTCGGTATGCAGTGCAAGACCTTGCAAAAGTACTTCATATAGGTACTTTGCAAAATATGTAGTTTAAGTCACTTTATTTTTTTTTCCTAAACATAACCAAGTATTTTTTTCTATTCTCTAACCCTAACCAAGTGTTTTCCTCACCTAAACCTAACCAGACTGCAACCGTTTCACAGCAAAACTGTGCCAGCTTCTAACAGACATTAAGCTGGCATTGTTTTCATGTTGCCAGCGCATGATTTTTACACATTTTGTGACCACCACCGTGTGATGTGATGTTACGACGTCATTTCCAATTCTTATTTCTGTGCAATTGTGTTACAACTTGGGTATTTTTCACCCTGGACCCAGATTATCATTCCAAGTGTCTGACAACATTATGAGAAGAATCCCTACACAGTTAAAGAGTAAGGTCCTTTTTATGAAATCGCCAAGTCCTCACACTCCATTTAAATAAACAGTAATTTAAGCGTGTATAGACTCAGCATATTTTCACATCATAAAGTGTGTTTTACAGTGATTAAGTCTGGTGGGGATTCCAGGGCTGTTTCTGGTTAAACAAAAGTGTAGTTACTCTTGGTCCACCTCTGTAGGTTTCCTTTCCACAATGTTGTCAGACACTTAAAACAATATCCTAAACGACAAAAACAAGCCTTTTATTAGATGTAAATTGATGATGCTTAATTCCCCCAAATGGTTATATTGCAGCCTGTTTGGCAACTGCAGCCTTGTCACTCAATACTGGACTAATTTAAAAAATGATTGTTCCCATTAGTCATTTAAAAACAAAAACATGGGAAGATGGGGTCCAGGTTTAAATACCATTTAAAAACCACAATTCTTTGCAGTATACTGATCTACCATACTGACAGGGCTGTCCTCATGCAGGAGCTAATTGTAGTGCAGCTGTGGGGTTGGCCAAAGTAAATCACCTATAACTCCACCACACATGGTTTTCCGTGCAGCCCAGGTCCCAGGTGCAGATGCTAGTTCAGCATTTAATACACTGAAACCTATATATGAACACCACTAAGTCTGTACAATTAGTGCTTTCAGTTTCACACGAAGCCCCTAAAAAGGCTGAAGTCAGCCCTGTCGCAACTCAACAACCACCACAGCTGCATGTGACCGTTTCATTTTATGGTAAAACTGGATAAACAGCCCACGTAAGGGAAAAAAAGAGAAAGAAAGCTAACTGAATGAGTGGCCAGCCATTTTTCTCAGCTCATTTCTCACAGCTCAGACATGTAGAAAAGGGTAAACCCCCCCCCCCCCCCAAAAAAAATTCCTCGGTTTCCTTTATTTTGATACTTTTTATAGTCATTTGACAAAGGAAACAAAAAGACATGTCGGTTACAGCATAATCACAGAGGAGGCTGGATTAGAAACTGGGCAAAGCAGCCACGGCTGTGTATTACTCAACCAATTTGTGGTAAATAAAATGACCACAAACTAACTCACACAGCAGCCCAGGGCAAGGCAGTACTACTGGCTGTCACTCAAAAGGGCACCAGCTGTGTGCAATGACTTTCTGCTTCATACAACAATGGTTATAATTTTATGATATGTCTAAGGAAAATGTCGATATTCTCAACAGCCTCATCTTTTCCTTCTGTCATCATGCCTTTCATTTCCTGCATTATGTTACGCATTCGCTAGCTCGCTAAGCTGTTAGCCTTGATGCCATCTAGATGCTGTTGCCTAGCAGCGGTGTCCTCATGACATGAATGCCGAGCATATGGCTTTCCGTGTATTAACCACAAGCTCACAAGTTCCATTTGAAGGCAGCATCACATTATGATTCTGTGCAGTGAAGGTCAAACATGCAAGCGAAGCAGCAATAAGTAGAAGAGAAACTTAAATATTTGTGACACGATCCATTTTTTCCATTTTGCAGAGTACAACATAACTATCTGATGTGTCTGCTCAGTATTTGAGGGAGGGAGTGCCTCGACTGTGAGTGTGATTAATGCTGAAGATAATCGCACGAGCAGACGGTTGCTGCCTCCCACTCCTTTGAGGTGAAGCCGGACTTCATCTGTCTTTTGTTAGTGTGCATGTTTGCTGCTTTGCTCTACCTGTTGCACTTTGCACAACATCACACCCACCTCTACTGTACCGAGGTTTCTCATAAACAAACCAAAACTCGCTGTTCCACAACTGTGCTGCGAGCTGCTGCATCTTCTAACGGCAACATTTAAATGATGAACACTTGAGCTAAAGAGTCATTTGTCCTTCTCATGTGGTTTCCTGTTGAGAACTTCAGAGGCCCAAAGTGGTGAAAGCAAGCAATACTTTGTTAGAATAAGCAGCTATATAAAAAATAATACCTACTTTTATACATTTAATCAATTCACCCCTGTAATCATGAGATGACCCCTCACATGTATCTGTAATAGACTTGGTGGTCCTGAGACTGGGAACCACTGGTCTTCTTGTTTCTGCCGGCTTTGTCCCTTTGGTCTCGGCTGCCTGTTTGCAAATAATTTATGATAATATAACATTATAATATTTATTTGTAAAGCTCTTATCTCAACAAAGTCACAAAGTGATTCACAAAGTGCAAAAAAATAAGACAACAAGGAAATAAAACACAGAAGTACAAATCATGCATTAAAAGGGAAAGCTTTCCTATAAAATATGTTTCAAGCAATGATTTCAAAACAGGAAATGTGCTAGCCAGACTAATGTCCTCAGGCAGAAAATTTCAGACCCTCGGGACCTTGCTGGCAAAAGCCCGGTCACCTTTAGTTACCAGTCCCGGTAAGGGTAGATTTGAGCATCTCAGGTCACGACTTGGAGCACAGGTAGTGAGAAGCTCAGCTAAATAACTCGGCGCTAAACCATGATAAACATTAAAAGTTATTAAAAGAATCTAAAAATCAATTCTGAAGTTAACTGGCAACCAGTGGAGGAAGGCAAGAATTGGAGTGATATGTGACCTACGATTTGTCCCAGTTAAAACATGAGCTGCAGCATTGTGCACTAATTGAAGCCGAGCTACTGAAGTTTTACTGTGACATGTAAACAGTGCACTACAGTAGTCAAGGTGCGAGAATACAAAAGCGTTTACAACACAATCTTGTTGTTACCTTACCTGTTTTGTCTCCTTTAAGTCCACATCCCGTTTCACTGGGCCGTTACACGCATCCATCCTTTTTACTCAGTAAGTAATGAACAAATTTGTTTAAAGCTCGCTTTTTTGCACAGATTCATTGTCTATTTTTCACATAAAGAGTCTAATTTAGTATTTTCCCACATAATTAGTGTTGTAATTATTATTATTATTATTATTATTAACTCAAATTGCTAAAAGTAGTTTCCAGACAACATAAAGAGTTGCGGCTTTTCTGTCGTCTTTTTCATTTGGCGTCAAAGCCAAATTGAAAATTGTACTAAAAGACTCTTCACTCTTTAACCACTGAATCTGTATTTTATTGGTTTTGCTTGTATGCAAATATCCTTGTGCTAATTTCTAACTTACACTCATGCAGCTGACATTGTGGGTAATGTGCTACTGTGTTTAATTCTGTGTTAGGTGTCCTGATCTGTTTGTTTAGTAACTGTTCTGACTCTGTGTTCTTATTGTGACCTGACAGCAAACTGCAGATGCAAACTATTTTAAGCTAACTGTGGTACAATACACAGTAATTCATATTATTAAAGAACAAAATAAAGAGATTGTTGCATGCTTGCTTATTAGCTGCCGATGGCTGATATGCTGATATTAATTCGTTAGATAAAAATTCAAACAAACCACACATCTTGAATTTGTGTGTAACCTTTATTAATGGCATGCCGCAGTGCCAGCCGTAGGTGTGTGGTTAACAGAGTTCCTGTTTTCCACTTGACATCAGCAGAAAGAGCAGCAAACTCTGCTCTGAATCTAAAAATGGGAAGGTTTCAGATGTCAGCAATGGAAATTCGTGTTGTTATTTTCAGAGCCAATTTTCCTCTCATTATCCCTTAATATTTTTGTTTTACCTTCAGAGACAGCTCATATGTACCTCGAGTATCAAAGTATGGGTGATTGATGAGTGTCGTGTTTCCAGGACCAGAGCCACTTTTAAAGAATCAAAAATGTTCTTATACGCAATGCCCCTGTATGGCTGTAGGAACTGACAGAGGGAGCCAAGAATTCAAAAGCAAAACGTCTTCGTAGTTAAGTCAGTTGACCTGTTTTTATTTTCTTCTGCCCTGTGAACGTGAATCTTGTTGGCCTTACATCAGAGAACTTTTATAACTTTATCATCCCATGTTCTCACTGACCGATCAGTCTGTGCGGAGGGTGTCTAAGGACTTTCCCTCCACGTTCCCTCTGAGCCAGCAGCGAAACTGAGACGCCTCGTCTGCCCAGTTGTCCCTAAAGTGGAAGCCATCACAGTTCACAGTCCCTGGGTGAACCTTCTCGCTTACGCATGCAGGCCTCTGGCAAGCAAGATGTTTATCAAACCCAATATAGAGTCCCCCTACCCTGCTTGACTTGGGTCTACAGCAGGACCAGCACACCATAAGGTTCTTGGTTGATCCTGGCAGTAACATATGCTTGTGTCAAAGATTAAAAATATACTATGCAGGATAAGACTCGAACAAAAGTGATCCCTCTCAGTCATCACTTTGACCCACTATAAGTGTGTGGCGGTGTCATTTTTTGCAGAGACTCTGCCCTCTGTCTGTATTTTCTTATTATCTTCTTAATTTTTGTGCTCTGGATGTTTCTGGGTGTATACCCCAACAGTGTTTAGATGAGGTTGGTGGCTTTGTAACAAGGCAGTGCCAAAATATATATATAACGAGGCGATACGTCAAACAAAAGTGTATTTGGGATTGGCTTTTCCTTTCATTTTCACTGGGGAGTGTGAATCCAAACAGTAACCAACACTCCTGCATAGTTGTTTGGCCCCACCCTTTGGCGGCCCTATGGGAAGAACAAAACTCCACCACTGACCCAAAATAACCACCTAAGACACCTTAAAACACTCAAATCCATGGGATTTATGAACCACTAAAACAAGGAAACAACAAAAACTCCCAGGCTGAGAGACAAAGACCAGCAGGGGGGAGCTCTTAAGCACCTCCCCCATGCCAGGTGCAATACACCTTGTTAAGTAATGCAGCCCACCTGGGCAGATCTGCAATGGAGAGAAAAGGGACAGAGCACATACAGCCATAACAATAGTATACCCTCAATTTGATTAATTCAATTTGATTTTATAGTCATTCTCTATATACAGCAACATACAGTGAACAAAATGTTGTTGCTTACGAATCCAGGTGCGGTAAAGAACATATAGCAAACAAGATATTCAGCATGGATATGACAAAGCCTGGGCATGCCTCATTAAATCTGTTAAGGTCCCTTTGATTGCTCCAACATTACTTGGGTAGCTATGCTAATCTAGAGCTAATACGTGCCAATAAGAGCTGACCTCCGGGGGATGCATCTGTTTTTCAGACCAAAAACCAATGCAAGTGTCTCTAAGGTACTTGTTAGCCCAGGTGACAGGGACACAGGGTTCGATCTCCAAGAGAGCGCCTGACTGTTCTGCAGTGCTCTCTTTCAAGGAATTCATTTCACATTTCTGTACTTGCATTCCAGCAATGCTTTGAATTTGAATTTTGCTTTAGCTGTCTGCATTTCCTACTTGCATTTTGCAGTGGAGGTAAGTAACCATTTCTTAGACTGGTTTCATACCTCTCAATCGCTGCCCACATCTGGGAATTTTTCAATGATTACAACTGAATATGAATGAAGTGAAAACATAATGGTGATTCAGTCTGAAAATCCGGCTAACCTTTTCTTACCACAGTCTCAAACAGTCCAGGGGTTCATACTGCTTTCATTCCTGCTAGAGGCCAACTGCTCCATCATTTTGTATAACCACAATTAAGCAAGATAATACTGATTCTTAGTGCTGCAGCTCTCTACTTCTATCATCTTTCCCAGGTGCTTTCCTCTCTCTGCTTGGTTGTGTTGGAGGCCGGTCAACTGGAGGGTCACACACCAATAATAACTCCCTCCAAATCTCTAAAGCTTTTATTGTGAATCAAAAGCATCCTAGCGTGCCCAGAAACTTTCTGTCAGCTTATGATCCTTTAGACCGTGACAGACCCAGCCAGAGTGATGACCTACACGTTTCTGATTTCAACTTGAAACAATATAAAGTAGTCTGTAAAACATCTACAGAGAATTAGTTAAGCACGTTTCTCCTTATGCATGGTACCCACTCTTGAAGCCATTGCTCTAACTTTTCTGATGGGAAACAAAAGCATCCCAAACACAGTTTTAGATACGTTTGCATGTCATGTCAGTGTCAAGCCAAGACTCAAATTCCAGGACTGTTTTCCTGAATATATATATTCTTTAAGCGCTGTATATCTGAAGAGGTGATTTGGTAGTGGTGGTGAAATTTACTGCTCAACTCACAGGTCAAAGTTGTAGCTGACACTGCCCTCTGGTGGCAAAGAGTCACAGTGTAGATGGGAAACCTCCACAAATTGAATTTACCTAAAAGGCTGCAGATTTGCTGCAGACATGACCACATTTTCACTTTGAAACCACAAGACAGGCACAAGCTGTGTGTTACTTTGTATGAGAGAAAATTAGAGGCAAACTACCAGTAGGACCATTTGAAGATATATTTACTTGGTTTTGAAGAATTAGAAATCTGTAGAAATTTATGTATAAAATGTAATGAATTATGCAGTTAGGCAGTGATCAGCAGGGACATAAGTTGAAGAGAGGATGCCTTCTACAACAGGACAATGATCGTAAGCACACCTCGAAATCCACACTTGACTACCTCAAGAGGCACAAGCTGAAGGTTTTGCTGTGGCCCTCACAGTTCCCCGACCTAAATATCATTAAAAAATCAGTGAGCAGACCTCGAAAGAGATGTGTGCAAGATCGCCCAAGAATCTCACAGAATTTGAAGCCTTTTGCAATGAATGCAAAACCATTTAAGTATTCCATTACTGTATTCATGGAGGACACCAGATAAAAAGGAGGCAAGAAGCTGTGTTTAATGTATTTACCTTTATAAATATAACATGCATTAGAGCCTTAAGGCAACACTGGCAGTCTTAATGTGAGACATCTTATTATGCAGGGCAAGAAATAGAAAAAGTGTATCAGCTACAAGGTCAGTTCCCCTAAATAGTTGTTATTGAGATGTAACTTTACATGTATGTCTCAAACCTTGTCACCAACATTGTGCCCTGTCATGCTTCTCTGGATGTAACTGTATTAATAACCAATAGAGGAGTAGCATAAATAGCCACCTTAAACAGTGCTAAATAACATCTGCAATATTGGAAGCATTAAAGTCTTGAAAGAATATTCTTAAGTGCTTTATTGTAGGAAGATAGAGATTATAATATTTTACATTTGGACCTAAACAAACTTGAATGAAATTTGGATGTTATGCTTTTTGATGCTGTAAAAACATGTCTTCTTTACATTTCACCTCTCATCCAAGAGGCTGAAGAAGCCTTTTTGATGAGAGGTGAAACATCTTCAAGAAACTCAAACAAGTCCAGTTGCCTACGATATAGCACTTAAGATTACCATTACCTGGACGACTGAGAGTCTTCACCGACATCTTAAACATTTGTATATCAGGTAAAATGCATGTGTTTGGCACGTACTGAATGATTTTACGTAGTTTTGCTGCTGCTAAAGAATGTTCACAGTGTTTTGGATTCTCTGTTTACTGTGGGGTCATGCAAGAAAAACCAATTTTTCTTTACAGACTTAAGGTAACGCAGGGTGAGTAATTGGTAAACAAATGGTCATTTTGTGGGTCAAGTATTCCTTTTAAAGGTGCAATGTGTGATATCCGGCCACATGCTTTAAACTAAAGGAGGGCAGAATTTCACCTCCAAGCAACAACAAGCCCTTTTTTTCTTTGTTATTCTGATAAATATACAAAATAAACACACAAAATGTCAAGACAGGAAATATTCTTACACTTACTTTCCTAATTAAAAAGGAAAATACAAGTCAAAAACTATGATAGAATCGTTTAGGAAAACAAAACAAATCAGCAGAGTCATATATCCTGCCATCTGCTGGACAACTTGAGTTACAACATGTAACAACCATTTAAGAATCTTACTATATAATGAGGAAAACTCTGTCTATCTGTGTGTGTGTGTGTGTGTGTGTGTGTGTGTGTGTGTGTGTGTGTGTGTGTGTGTGAGTGGGTGGGTGGTTGTCTGTGTGTCTGTGTGTCTGTTCCACGTTTTTCTCCTCACTGACTTGGTCAGTCCATGTGAAATTTGGCACAGTGGTAGAGGGTCATGGGAGGATGTGAATGAAGCAATATTACATCAATTGGCCGGAGGGGGGCGCTATAGCAACCGATTGAAATTGCAAACTTTGAATGGGCATATCTCATGCCCCGTATGTCGTAGAGACATGAAACTTTGCACAGAGATGTCTCTCCTCATGAGGAACAAATTTGCCTCAAGAACCCATAACTTCCAGTTAAAATGGATCTCTTCCTAGGAAGTTTGACCGATCTGCATGAAACTCGGTGAACATAATCTAGGGACCAATATCTAAAGTTCCCTCTTGGCAAAAGTTGGAAAACTTACTAACTGAGCTTCTGTAAGGCAATGACTTTAACTATCTGCCTTTCAACGTACAACTATTAATGTACAGTTTTAGCCCACTAACTATCCCACTATTGGCAATGGTACTTCTGTATTTTTTAATAAAGCAATCGTACTATCAAATTCACAAACTCTGTCTGAATATATTGCTCTTCTTAATAAGTTCAGTTGACTATTTAATCTGCAATTTCCTATGACCTGTATCCCAAACACACACCATGTGAAACTGTACATGGGCAACTGTGCACTCAATGGGTATGGACTAGTTCCACTGTATTTATGGAGGACACCAGCTAAAAAAGGGGACAAGAAGCTGTGTTTAATGTATTTACCTTTTTAAGTGTAACATGCATCAGAGCCTTTAGGCAACACTGACAATTTAATGCGTGACATCTTCTCATCCAACATCGTGACAAAGAGACTTGAGAAACACAAAACTAACCCTAAGTTAGTCTCTCCACTTTTCCAGCAGTCAAAAACTCTGGTGTGGCTAAAAAAAAACCATGTTTGATCTAGATGTTTTTTCCCTGCTATCTCTCTCTGCCCACTGTGTAGGAGCTGTGGCTCTCACTCATTCTTCAGAGTCGGATCTATTTTGAATCAACTAAGTTTAAATGAACTATTAGCGTAAATTAGCTACTTAAAATGAAAAGTTGTAAAAAGTTGTGAAATTCAATTTGTTAAAATTTTACATGGATGATATGAATTTGACTTTTTATCTAATGTTTTTCACGTCTGTTTGTACAGTCTGAGATCAGCTGGTCAAACAGTATTTCATGTGTGAAAAAAATCATTGCATTGAAGTACAACTTTGAGGCCTCTTCAATCTCTCATAATGGTGTGAGGTCACTGTTGCCCCCAAAGGTACAAGTGAGTTTCAGAAGATGGGCGGGAGCTAGCTGATTAGTATGCTCATTTCAATAGATATCTCTGCAACATCAAAACGCCCTCACATTCTGTTGATAATGTCAGTTCTTTTTTTTGAGAGAGAGAGATGTGTATTAAAATTGTTGCCATATCTTTTGCTTTGCATCGTTAAGAACTGGTATGCCAATACGTGTTGATAAAATAAGGTCTGGAAACCTTAAGTCCATGTTTCCTGCGAATACATGTCCTTACTGTATTTAATACACACACTGTAGTATCTGATCATAGCACTTTCTTCATCACACATTATGCAGGCTTATATCAGATATCAGCTGGTTGTCTGTGGTCAAGACAGATGATTTTAATCTTGAAGTGGTGAGAGATAAAACTTTGTCCTGTAAAACAACACAGTGACCTTCTCCTCAAGAAGGTCGCAACCAAACAATACAAGAACAAAGTAAAAAACCTTTTTCTCTGCAGAGAAATTAAAGTGCAGTGTGGCAGAAAATGCTTTTAATCAGTCATCACTTCTTACAGATCATCACAACATGTTCTAGTTTGAACAAGGTAAATCGAAACACCACAGAAGTCTCTTTGGTAATGAGTAATCTGTTTCACCTTGCATGAGCTACCTTTTTTTTAAGGGCACTGGGTTTTTTGCGACCACTTCCTGTCATGTGTTCAACTCTTGACACGCTCACAGTTGTACTGCTCTGCCATCAAACACATGCACCAGTTCTTTGTTTTTGCAGTCATAAGTTTCATTGTACACTGACCAACATGGACCAGACGCTTTGAAGGAAAACTGACATTTGCACATTGCTTTTTTTTTTGCAAAAAATAAAACAAAATTAACAACAAAATAAATAAAATTAAATTAAATTAAATTAAATCAAATTAAAATAAGCGTGATTGTAAATGTGCTTTTTATGGTTTGATTGTATTTTACTACATTTTATTGACTTTGATTTAGATGTTGCTGCTAACAAGACCAAGGCTCAACAGTGACTCCAGCAACTCTGTGAAGCTGCAATGTTTGTTGTAAAGAAAACCAAACTCTTAGTTAAAAGTTGAGGTCTAATGTGTTTTTCATTCATTTTCCGCAACTGCTTATCCTTTTGGGGGTCACGGGGGGGCTGGAGCCTATCCCAGCTGACACTGGGTGAGAGGTGGGGTACACCAGGTTGCCAGACTATCACAGGGCTAACACATAGAGACAAACAACCATTCACAGCACATTCACACCTACGGCCAATATAAAGTCGACAATTAATCTAACCTGCATGTCTTTAGACTGTGGGTGGAAACCAGAGTACTCGGAGAAAACCTATGCTGACACGGGGAGAAAACGTAAACTCCACACAGAGCGTACAGTAGCATTACATTAATAAATGTCACAGGGTCACCAGAGTCATTAGGGTTCATCATCTGAGGAGCATGAATGTCTCTCCAAAATGCTGTGCCAGTTCATCTTAAAGTATTCCACAATTTGTAAAACTATGACCTGCTGGTGGTGCAAAAGGAAAAGTCAGAGGATCACTGAAGTAATTTGGATTTATCCTGTGGGAACATCAGTGAGTGAGATTTCATGGCAATCTATTCTAGTTGATGAGATTTTTTTTTTTGCCTGGAAACACCTAAAACTTGCAGAAATCATAAAGGTCTGAACCAGCATTCGCTAACCACAGTTAAAAAAAAAGTTTATTGACAACGTCCACTGGCAAAGCCTGAGAGTGATAAACCCTCCTCTTTGTTTACTGGCATGCTGAGGTAGCAATGTAAAATTGAACATACATGAAAATTAAACAAATATTTTCCTCAAACCAAAATAATTGTGCAGATCCTTTTTCATCCAGTTGAAAACTTAAGCTCAAAATGAGAGGAAAAGTATTTGTCCAGTCTGTAGTACAAGTCAACAAATATATCAACCCTTAATATGTTCATGCAATTTTGTGCTCTGGACAGCGAAATCAGTCAAATCCATTTCACGGTGAGTCTGTCTTCACATCAAAGACCAAACCATTCCTGTATGTCAGCATTGCAATCTCATTGTCTAGCTGTTCGAGTTCTGATATTTCTCCTTCTCTGGAGCTCTTCAGAGCCTCATCCGTCAAGCCAGGACTCAAACACTCATCACTGATTCCTCCTGACATCCTTGAATCATCCCTCTCGCCCTCCAAGTCATTATCCGTGTCGTCATCCCACTCTCTCGTGAAGATGGTGGTCTCCTCTGTGTCCTCAGGGACTGACTTGCCCTCTGGATGTAGCTGGAGCAGCGTCAGCTCATACACTGTCTCCTCTTTTCTCTCCAGAATCTCCTGTTTTAGGTCAAATTTGCAGAGGACAGTAAGATTCAAAATTTCAGACTTAATTAAAAAACAAATAGCACTGTACTGTAAAACCCTTAGCTTGCTGTTGTCTTTGATTGCCATGTATAGTACAACCCCATACCAAAAAAGCTGTGACACTGTAAAAGATAAATTAGAACAGAATGCAATGATTTGCAAATACTTATCAACCCATATTCATAGAAAGACAAGTTATTTAATGTTTAAACTGATAAACTATATTGTTTTCACTAAATATACACTCATTCTGAATTTGATGCGCACAACATGCTCCAACAAAAAGTTGGGCAGGGCAATGAAAGACTGGGTAAGTTGTGGAATTCTCAAAAACACCTGTTTGGAACATTACACAGGTAAAACAGGTTAACTAGTGACAGATGGTAGTATCATGAAGAACAAGATGATTTAATAGTGTGTCACCTGCAAAGAAATTTAACAATAAATTATGTTTTAGGTTAGGTAAGGTTAGGTTAGGTTAGATTTCTTTATTGTCCCCTTAGGGAAATTTGTTGTGCAGCAGCAACATAATACAAAGAGGGGCCACATCATCAACAACAGCAACAATAATAAATACAAATCAATAGGGCCCAGAATTGATCCTTGAGGTACACCACAAGTATTATATGTGCTAAATAAAACAAAAACAGAACAGAAGGAAAATAACAACTAAAGTTAGTCATGGTCATCGTGTGTAAACTCAGTATTTTTGCTCTACCTCTTGTCAGCTTTTACACAGTTTACAGCTTCGAGCAACCAGGTTGCGGATTCATCCTTTTTCGGTGGGGGAAAAAAAGTAAAAAAAATGGCTAACCTTTCCAAGCAAACAAGAGTTTATGGAACTTAAACACAACCTAGAAACACTCCTGTTTGTTTGCAGTGTTGTGATTGGTTCAATAAAATGACTTACCTCTGGATGGCTCGTTATAATAACTTTGGCACACAAGATGTTTTGCAAATTTAGTATCTAGAATATTGAACCTGGGCCGCCCAGTCACCAGGAGAAAATGTTGGCATTGTACATTTCTGCAAACCAGAGATACATTACATATGCTTCATAGACATCATATCAATGTTTATAAAGTGACGTAGTTCTGATTACATGTGTATGAGGGGACGTTTTCATTAGGATTTGCAGGGGAAGATGGATGGTGAGACACCTTGGCGAGACAGCTGCTGACCAGCAGGCAGCAGAAGACCATTGTTCAAGACCAATAAACAATAAAAGCAGGTATTTCCAGCTGTGTTTCTGCCAACCAAACTGGGTGTTTGGGTACATTATAGGATATTTTTTTTAACCATAACCAAGAGGTTTTTGAAGATGGCTGCAGGGGAGCATTTTATGCATATTTTTTTTTACTTTTTTGTTGTTGTTTTTTTTTTTTTAAATTTTGAGAATCCACTTAATGTTTTTGGTGTTTCATGTTATCTATGATGTTTGATGTTTTACTGTCCATTAAAGTCAAAGAAATAAAATCCCTTCATTATGAACAAAGATGCTATGACGTGTGCTATGACGAGTGCAAGTCATAGTAAAAACGGTCAAAACTTTCCCCCAAGCAGTTGTGACACTCCAGTGAACTCGTACAGTTTATAAATGACTACAGATTCCAGCTGTCAAGGTTTCAGAAAGAGGAAAAACTCAACACATGCTAGAAAGCTGCAAATACCTGGTAACGAAAAGAGTCGCTTACCTGACAGTTTGCTTGATAAGGGCTGAACTCTGGAATAACAGGTTTTGGCACAGGGGGGAAAATCTTGTTTTTGATTCTAAGTGTTAGAACAGGGAAGAAACTGTTAACAAAAACAGAGCTCTAGGATGAACCGCTGATTTAAAGACTAAAACAGAAACTCAGACAAACCAAATTCCCGTCTGTGCAACTGAGCAGGCACAAAGTCAGTTTGCTTTCTTTCTCTTTCCTTTTTTTTATTTTTTGATTTCCCTTTATTGGGACATGACATTGATTTTCATGCTCCGGCATCATGAGCCGTCAATCACTTGGCTTTAGCTGCATTCAAAGAAGAATCCTAGTGCAGGGGTGGACTAAACCATTTTGTGCCTTTAAGGGTGAGAGGGGCCTCAGAGAGCTTCTACCATTTTTTATGCAAAGTTCAGTCTTTCATCCAATTTATTCAATTTAATTTAGTTATGGACAGTGTTGGCCAATACAATAATATTGCTTTTTCAGTAACAACTAGTGTAACTAATGACTATCCACTGTAAGGGTCCAAGGGCAGACGGATGTCGTATACCATAATCAAATTTGAAACCAAACTACTCATTACAATGTTACTTTTGTTATCACATCACCACTGACTTGAAATGCAACATCGCACCAGCGGACTCATTCCAGTAATTGTAGCACTGAGCAGGCATGTCACAAAGCAGCAAGCTAGTGGGCAATGCTAACCTTAGCGGCTAGAAATATTCACATTACTTTGATTTTGTCGGGAGGAAAGATGACAAGAACACTGTTGCTGCTGCACTGTTCCTCAAACCTCTGGTGTGAAACACCTCAGCTTCTACGGCCAATAACAGAACAAAGTAATGCTCCAGGAAATACACTCCACCAAAGGTGTGCCCACCACAGCAATTGGTTATGGCCCTGTTCTAATTAAACAACTAAAACTGGATTTTACTTGCGGGCAGCTGCAGCTACAAAGAAGGGATGAAGCTTGTGGCTGGATATGTGGTAGATGAAATGTTGCTTCATGAGTGACTCTGTTTTTCGGGCAGAGCCTTGGGAAAATACTGGTCACAGGCAATAGAAAACCCCCAGGTAAAAACGAAGCTATATAGTATATAGCAACCGAAACCAAACTTTTCATTCCACATTTTTGAAGGGCCCCTCCCATCTGCCACCACAGATTCTTTACAGCAGGGGTCTCCTACCTCTTCAAGACACAGGTGCACATTGTTGTGAGGAAAAAGAAAAGAAACAGCAAGCTGAGACTCCACAACTCTAATTTGGGGGAAAACAGAAAAACTTGTTAGCAGGCACATGTGGAAAAACTGCCTCATTGACTTGTATCTAACTTTCCAAAACACAAAACAAAAACTACAGAGCTGTTGGAAGATACCATTCACTTGCTTCTCCGGCAGTATGTTGATAGTTACTGTGGCTTTTGGTCCTTCTCCCACTCGTGTCACTCCAACCAGGCTGATGTTGTATTTCGTTCCTGACGTCAAGTGTTCCAGATGGTGCTCCGTTAGTGAGGCTGATATGTTATGGCACTCTAATGAAATGAGATGTGGAAAAAATGAATGAAAGTCACACGCTACAGTCATGACAGTTAAACAGTGTGGCTGTATCATTGATAAGTTTCATTTTCTCACATCCTGTAAGTGAAAGTTAGTTCACCAGTTTTGTGTATTTGCAATAAAATAAGTAATTATACAACTACAGAAAATATAATAATATATTATAGTTCTCTTTCCATTAGCCCTGAGAAACTTCAAGTGTTACAAAAAGCTACAGGTATTAAAAAAAAGGTGACCTCACACCTTTCTGCTCATCCTGTGAGCTGATTTTCTCACTGCAAAGGATGTAATGTGTAAGGAAACCTCGCTGGTCCGCAGTGGGGATAGCTGTCCAAGAAAAGCTGGCAGAACTGTGTGTTTCACCAAAAGCTCTTAAGTTCTGAGGTTCGATGCGTGGAACTGAAGAGAAAAATAAAAATATGGGTTAACTTTTTTCTTCCACAGCATGTGAGGACAAACTGAGCACAGATCAGTGTCAGCACCATAACTAATTTCATTGAATATGCGGGGTAATGGCAACATGAAACCAGAATCAAATACAATTTGTTGGTCAGAGTCATGTCACGTAGACACAGACATACATACAGAAGAATTGTCTCAATCAGATCTGCAGAGTGAGATTCGGATTTTAAATTGGAAATAATGAAAGAGGAGCTCATTATTGGCCAAAACCTGATAAACAGTGGGATTGATGTGTCTCACACAGTATGGATTCCTACACTTAATAATGTATGATTTTTGCTTTACTGCATAGCTGAGCAGAACAAATATACAGTCATGCTAGCAGCTGAGCCCAGTCTCACTCCAAAGTTGTCGAAATCCGGTGGATAGGGCAGTGACTTTCGGCGTCAGGAACCAAAGAAAAAAGGCGTCCTTTAACGTCGACATGATATGCGGCCGCTTGCAGTTATAGTTTAACGGCACCTATCAGCATCAGGGGAAATGCAGCAGGGCAAGGATGAAAGTTAAGGCGGCAAAAGTCCAACTGGGGCGGGTGGGAGTGGTGGTTTATGGGTCCAACAAGCACCGACCTTTGGTAAAGTGGTGTTCGCTTCTGGAGAGAATTTAAAGCCAAACCCTGTTCTTTTTTTCTAAACCTAACCACGTGTTTTTGTTGCCTAAACCCAACCATGTGTGTTTGTTTTTGAAGGGAAAAAAACATTAAATTTCCTGTGAAAACAGAAGTGTATCTTGAACGAAGACGATGCATGGAACAGGCAGAACTTGACACAGTGTCCCAGAACGTCAACAGCCAGCACACCCAGGGTACCTTGCACGTCATATGTGGACATAGAAAGTCCACGACCAATCATCAATATGTGACGAGGTCAGAGTGATAATATGTGAGCAGCCTCATGAGGCTACGCTTACATCAGCATGCTAACAGGCTCACAATGACAGTGGGGCTACTAAGTAGATTCTTTTAATTAAGGTGATTTTAAACTAAAGAAAACATACTCATTATATTATATTCCATTTCTGCTGGTATATTCCCCTAAATCTGACACACTGGACCTTTAAGTGGCTGTAGCGTGTTCATTTTTTTAAAGCTAAGGTGGTATCTTGTGAAACAAGATAACCTAAGGCCAATTGCTTCGGCATAGTTTGTCGCTCTGTTGTCATACACACACAGGCCTGAAATACACAAACATGCACAAACAGGACCTATACATTCATTAAATGAAGAGATGTCAGAGTGAGGGGGGTTGCCCTCGGACAGGCGCCCTGAGCAGTTGGGGAAATTTAATGTTTACATACAGTTTCTTTCAAAAGAAATGCCCTACATTGGTACAACAATGCAAATTGATGTTTGCTTTCGTCCAGCAACAAAAATACATGGTTAGGTTTTGGAAGAAAGAACAGGGTTTGGCTTTATAATCTCGCACGAACACCGCTCTCCAGGGTGAAAGTCAGTGGACTCATCCACCACCCCTATTGGCCTCCCTGCTTGGATTTTGCCGGCTCAACTTTCATTCTTGCCCCGCTGCATTTCCCCCTGATGCCTCCAAGCGCCATTAAACTATAATGGCAACTGGCTGTGTATAGTGCCAACGTTAAAGGACGCATTTTTCGTCAGTGTCTGATGCTGCAAGCCACTGTCCAATAGCTGGATTTCAACGACTTTGGAGTGAGACCTGGTTGTCAATGTACTTTAAATTCAAGAGGTACAGGTGTCTCTTTTTAGGGGAAAGGACGACCAACCTAACTGAAGAACATGAATAGCCTAACATGTACACGGATACAGTATATTGCACATTAAAACAGGATTGTTGTGGGACTCAAAATGTTTTCTATACTGTTATGAGTCTGAGCACATCAGATAATTAGGAACATTATCTGTAAGATAAGAAATCAAACTATATCAGAATGCGATTTCTTAAGTCTCCAAAGTGATGTTGTTTCAACTAGCCTTATACTTCAACAGCATAATAGAATCCCTGAAATTCAGTTACAAGTTTTGGCTTTGATGTGCCACCCCGACAGTTTAAGTGGCCCTGTCTGGCCACCCCTATGAAAAATCTCCAGGGGCGCCACTGCACAATGACAATGCTAACATGCTGATGTTTAGCAGGTATAATATTTACAATGTTCACCATCTTAGTTTAGCATGTTAGCATGCTAACATTTTCTATTTAGCACTAAACACAATGTACAGCTGATGGCAATGTCATTACATCTGCAAATATTCAATCAAAGTATTGAACAAATTGAAATTTTGACCTGATGACGGAGCTGTATGAAATGTTAGGAGATCACCAAAGTTATAAGAATTCAACCCAAGGGGGACATTGATACTAGCTGTAGAGACATTACACTAAAAAACACCTGTCGGTAGCACTAGAGGAAAAGTCAGGTCACCCAGAAAGTCCTGAGTATTCATCCTCTGGGGACCACGAACATCCAATTGTTCTTTTACTGGACAGCAGGCAGGCAAAAACCAAAAAATACATACATTAAAAAAACAAAGACACATAGAGTTTTTCTATCCTCCAAGAAAACCTTCATATGTTTACGTTCAAGTGACAAAGCTCTTCAGCAGCCAAAGTGATTACTTGTCTTTTGGGAATAAAGGAATGAATAATGCAGCATCATTATGAAGCCAAAAGTCCATTGAAGGAGGAAGTGTAGGTGGTTGGATAGGTCAGAAAAACATCACTTTGACACAGTGTTTAACTTGTGTGCCTAAAATCAATCAAAGCTCTATGACCGAGGTGTCAGAAAACACTTCTATGTGTCATCTTGGAGGGCAACAACAAAAAAAGTACTTTGTTTCATATGGAGGAGTTATTGCAGCAATTTCAGTCAGAAGACTAAAATGAGTGCCACATTATGGTGAACCTGTGCATGTTAGCGTAGTTAAATCTAATTTAAAGACACTTACCACTCTCGTTTTGATAAAAGAGGCACGTTTTAACTGTCTGGGGTTTGCCATCATCACATCTGTGTTCAAAGTAAAGGTAGCGAACGAAGTCCATTATGCCTGTAACAGAAACAGATTTATAGTTTGCCTTGCACAGAAAAAGTTTCTAATACAAGTGTGTCACAACATTAGATAAACAAGGTAAGAGTAATTGACACAAATAAATGACAAATCCGCTGTTAACCCTTTTCCACCAAATTTGACCAGGAAACAAACATGGGCCGACTATTAATGATAAGAAGATGTAAAAGACAACCCATAGAATATGACACGCCAATTGATGTCATCATTGTTCGCACTTTGGGTAAAGAAACGAGAACAGCTGCACCAACTTTTTGGAGTCCTGACCAATTCATTTTGATCCATATTCTCTGAACGGCTCAAAATCAGGTGTGCGTACCAGAACAGAACCCATTCCATACAGGTGTAAAGGCATTTATGTGTAGGCTCTGACAAAGCTTCTGCCCTGTCTCATTTTCAGGTGATGAAGCTGTGTGGTTAAAAGCACTTTAAATACAACTTACTCTGTCTTTTGTGCTTACTCTCTTTTTTCTTCTCTCTTCCCAGAAGAGTGATCACATGAGCTGGCCTCAGATCTTCATCTTGAAACTCATAAAACTCAAGGCAAGTTTGCTTATTTGATTTTTCATCCAGTAACGTTTTGTCACAAACTGCAAGGGGGAGAAGGCATAACAGTGTTTAAGGTCTACTTATGGATTAATATAGACCACATGATGTATGACACCCTCAAGCAACACACACGCTTCAGCTTACTTTTATAATCTGCAGGAGGTTTGGCTGGTACTTGTATGATTGCTGGAGGAGAATACCCAGCTGTGTTACTGGCGAGAACAGAGATGTTGACGGCAGAGAGCGAGACATAAGTAGTGTATCGATTCGTGCTGATGGGATGTCTCGTTTTCTTACAAGGACATCCTTGAGAAGACTGTGTGTCGCTCAGGCTGTACATCACTCCTCTGACTGCTGCTGCATGAGGCATTGGCTGAAAAGCATAGGAGACATACACAGGAAACTGAACCACATGACCATAAAATTATCTGAATTAAAATGCAAAATGGTGTTACTGATTTTATGAGACAGTGGTTCGCAACTGGTCCAGCCACGGGGTCCAGATTTCTCCTTAGTCTTTAGTACAAGGTCCCCATAGTTTAATATAATCAGCGTCATTCTTGCGTTTGGCTGTGTCTCAAACTAGTTTGCTTTCTCTTTTAAGAAGCTGTTCGTTATTTACTCACTCTAAAGCAGCAATCAACATTTCAAAATAAAAGCTCTGTGCTGGAAATTCACTGTATTAAAAAATTAAGAGCGTATTTTACAAAGTTGATATGCTAGCACTCTAGAATGGACCCGCGGCCCACTTTTGGACCGTAACCCACCAGTTGGGAACCACTGTTATAGGACATGTTATGTATTATTCAAACTCCACTTGTAGGTTTTGATGATTTAAAAAAAA